>BSBM01000036.1:12187500-13442029 GCA_027924585.1 Larix kaempferi
GAACTTTCTTCAGACAAGAGACATGAAAGACTGGATGAATGCGGGAAGAAGGAGGAAGTTCCAATTTATAAGCGACAGACCCAATCTTCTGGAGAATCCGATATGGCCCATAGAACTTTGGAGCGAGCTTATGACGTCCTTTGAGTTTCAAGGAGGATTGTTTGTACGGCTGGAGACGAAGAAAAACCATATCGCCGACTTGAAAGGTGCGCTCTGAACGGTGCTGATCAGCTTGTTGCTTCATGCGATTCCTTGCCATGTGAAGATTGTCCCGCAAAATGCGAAGAATCTGATCTCGGTTGCGAAGGACCCTGTCAACTTCCTGAACTGGTGAACTGGTGGGGGTGTATGGAAGAAGAGCTGGAGGCGCCTGACCATAGACTGCTTCATATGGGGTCATTTTGGAGGCAGTGTGGTAAGAGGTATTGTACCACCATTCAGCGAGAGGAAGCCACTTTGCCCACTGATGTTGTTGTTCCGAGGTGAAGAAACGAAGATAAGTTTCCAAGCATTTATTAACAACTTCAGTCTGACCATCTGTTTGTGGGTGATACCCTGAACTCATCTTCAGTTTGGTGCCAGTGTGACGAAATAGTTCTGTCCAAAAATGACTAGTGAAAGTCGCATCACGATCCGAGACAATGGAAGAAGGGATGCCATGAAGACGAAAGATCTGGTCCATAAAAATTTGAGCGACGGAGGAGGCTGTATAGGGATGGCTGAGAGCACAAAAATGACTATATTTGGAGAGACGATCAACCACAACGAGAATCACTGTCTTTCCGCCAGATTTAGGGAGCCCTTCGATGAAATCCATAGAAATATCTGTCCAAATCCGTGTAGGTATGGGCAAGGGTTCAAGCAATCCTGGAAGGAGTGTTGTTTCACCCTTATTGCGCTGGCAGGTATCACATTCGGCCACCATCTGTTGAATTGTCCTTTTCATGCCCTGCCAAAAGAAGTTACGCCGTGCTCGTTCATATGTTTTGAGGAACCCAGAGTGCCTGGCTGATGGAGAAGCATGGAGTTCATAGAAGACAGCCTGTTGGAGATCTGTGCTCTGGGGAAGCACTAGACGACCCTTGTATCGCAGAGAAGCACCATCCCAAGAGTAATGTGGGACCGCAGAAGGATTGTTGGTCAAGCGCTGGATGATCTGAGATAAGGAAGAGTCATTGACATAACCCTGTTGAACAGATTGCAACCAATTTGGAACAGGCATAGAAATAGCTGAAAGAGAACCTTGGCCATCAAATGTACGAGAAAGAGCATCTGCCACAATATTGTCTTTACCCTTCTTGTAAGTGATCTCATAGTCATAACCCATGAGTTTGCTAACCCATTTCTGTTGTGCCGGGGAGGAGACACGCTGGTCCAAGAAATATTTCAAACTCTGGTGATCAGTCTTGATGCAGAAATGATTCCCTAATAGGTATGGACGCCACTTCTGTACTGCATGCAAAATAGCCATCATTTCCTTCTCATAGGTAGAGGCAGCTAAATTCTTACCGGAAAGGGCTTTGCTGGTGAATGCAATGGGGTGTTCATCTTGAAGGAGAACAGCACCAAGTCCATTGCCGCAAGAATCACTCTCAATCGTGAAGGGCTTGGAAAAATTGGGCATAGCTAGCACAGGTGTAGTACACATAGCTTGTTTTAGTTTGTCAAATGCACACTGAGCAGCAGGTGTCCATGTAAAAGCATCTTTTTTCAATAGGGCAGTTAATGGAGCTGCAATCTTCCCATAATCCTTGACAAACTTGCGGTAGTAGCCAATCAACCCCAAAAAACCACGAAGGCTCTTGAGTGTCTGAGGACGTGGCCAATTGTTCATGGCATCGATTTTGGCAGGATCCACGCGAACCCCTTGTGCTGAGATAATGTGCCCGAGATACTCAACTTCCTTTTGTCCAAAAACACATTTAGACTGCTTGGCATGGAGATGATGGTCAGAGAAAAGTTGCATGACAAGATCCAGATGCTGGAGATGTTCATCCCATGTTTTATTGTAGATGAGGATATCATCAAAGAATACCAGAATGAATTTCCGCAAGTAGGATCGAAATATTTTATTCATTAAGGCCTGGAATGTGGAAGGAGCATTAGTGAGGCCAAAGGGCATGACCAAAAACTCATAATGGCCATCATGTGTGCGGAAAGCTGTTTTAGGAATATCCTCCTCATGAACCCGAATTTGATGATACCCAGAACGAAGATCCAACTTGGAGAAAAAGTGAGCCCCATGAAGCTCATCAAGAAGCTCATCAACAACAGGAATTGGAAACTTATCCTTGATGGTGAGGTGATTAAGTGCTCGGAAGTCAATGCAGAGGCGCCATGACCCATCTTTTTTGCGGACAAGAATAACTGGAGAAGAAAAAGAACTAGTGCTTGGGCGAATAATACCTTGCTTCAATAAGTCCCGCACGAGCATTTCAATCTCTGTTTTTTGGTGAAATGGGTAGCGATAGGGCCTGATGTTGGGAGGAACGTTGCCAGGAAGGAGCTGAATACGATGGTCTTCTGGCCAGGAAGGTGGTAATCCCACTGGTTCAGCAAAGACACCTGTATATCGATTCAGAATTTGTTGTAGATCCAAAGGAGTAGTGGAGACCGCGGATGGTTGCATCTGGATGGAACTGATCTGAGCGATGACACCATGTGAACTCTTCTTGAGTAGTTTCTCCATGCGATGTGAACTGATGATGCTGAGAGAACCTGGTTGTAATCCTGTCAATGTGTGTTTGTGTCCATTGAGGGAAAACTGCATCCAAAGTTCGGCAAAATCCCATAAGATAGGGCCGAGTGTGCATAGCCATTGAGCGCCCAAAACCACATCACATCCGCCTAAGGGCAAGGCAAACATGTCAGAGCGCAGGATATAATCTCCCATAGAGATACGCACATTTCGACACTTCCCTTTGCAAGGTAAGGTGCCCCCATTGGCAATCATGACTTCAAAGTTGGAGCAAGGATGGATAAAACAATCAGCTTGTTTGGCGATCCGAGGGTCGATGAAATTATGAGTGCTACCAGAATCAATGAGGATTGTAAGAGGAAGCTTCTTGAAGTAACCCCTGACCCGCATTGTTTGGGGGGTGGTGATTCCAGCTAAAGCATGGAGAGATATCTCTGGCTGGTCATCCTGAGACGGAGGGTCAATAGGCGGTTCCTGAATGTCGACCGGAGCATCCAGTGTTTCTGGATCTTCGTCACCCATTTCAGAGGCTGGCGGAGACTCCACATCCAGGAGATAGAGCTTTTGCTGAACACATCGATGTCCCCGAGTGAATTTCTCATCACAATTATAACAAAGCCCCTTTTCTTTGCGTGCTTGCATTTCTGCTTCAGATAAACGCTTGATAGGAGTCGGTCGAGGAGCCTGCGGTATAGGTGGTCGCTGAGAACCCATATTTCTGAAGGGAACAAAAGTGGGCTTGGAGCGTTGCTGGGCTGCAATCTTGTCTTTTGCCAACTTAGCCAACCCGAGTGCTTCCATCATTGTGTTGGGACAGAACATTTTGACCTCAGAGCGAATGGCATCCTTTAGACCACTGATAAAACAACTCCGGTAAAATTCATCAGTCAATCCTTCGGTGTGGTTGGCTAGATTCTCAAATTCGGTTTGATACTCTCTCACAGTGCCATTTGGCGAAGTTTAGTGAGGGCTCCTGTAAAGTCATCAAAAGCACTAGGACCAAATCGTTGCAAAAGGAGCTGACAAAAGTCTGGCCAGTTGGGCTCTGGATGAGCCTTGATGTACCAACGGTACCATTGAAGAGCTTCCTGTTCCAAATGAAAGGATGCCAACGGAACTTTGTTGACATCAAAAGTATTATGCAAACTGAAATATTGTTCTGCACGATAGATCCATCCAGTTGGATTGGTACCATTAAAGCGAGGAAAATCAAGCTTCGGACCACGGAAATTGCTGGAAGAAGAGAACCCATTGTCTACTGAAGACTCGGACTGCCTTTTGTTGTTTATAGCTGAATGTTCAAGATGGAGACCAAGAAATTTTTCATCCAAATCCTGGAGTTTGGCTTGGATGGCTGCAAGGGCTTCCTCCATGGTTTTTGCTCCTGCACGGGTTACAACCATAACCAGGAATTATTTTTTTATTTTTTTTTTTTTTTTTTTTTACAGACTGGAGCGGCTACGGCTCTGCTTGCAGAATGGGATCTCTGGTTCGAAGGATTCTGGAACAACGCCGAACGGCTGGACCTGGAACGGTTTGTAAAATGAATCTGAAACGGCGCAGCAGTGATCGACAATAGTTCAGCTGAAAGTAGATATGGACCCCAGGTATGTGCGGCTTCCTAACAGTTCAGGGTTTTCACTCGGCCACCAATGCTGTCTGACGGCTTGCGTATTGGGGCAGTACCCCTCACTCCACGGCTCAGGTAAAACTGATAACCGCTTTGCCACAAACGACAGCTCTTGGTTTACCTCACGGGTGGGAACTAGTCAATCCGGTAGGGGTCGTTGCCCTTTTCGCCGGCAGGTCCTCTCAATGGGCCAGCTACTTCGGGGTTCCTGTGGTACTCCTCACAATGAGTTTTAGGGCTTATGCCCAAGTACTTCCCACAGTTAAGCGGATAGGGATTATTCCCAAATCCGAACCTAGAACAGATGTGAAAAAAAAAATTTGGCAGAAATTTCACCCAGCGAGCCCAAGAAAGTGCTCTGATACCAGATGTGAGGCACCTGCAACAATTAATTAACAAGAATACGCGAAATAGCAGAAATGACAGAACTCAGAATCACTTTTGTATTGATCACAGGCCACTTCGAGGGGGCAACCTCCTTTGAGCAAGCTCAATACAAATAACTTCACGGTGCCTTCATAGGTCTCAACACACACTTATATACTAATTCTAGGCGCCAATACTATGGGTCGAAACCATGGGCCGTTACAAACTATGGATCAACAATACTACGGGCGACTTACAAAGCATATGCGCCAACAACAATAACACAACTATTGATCAACAAATACTACGGGACGACTTACAAAGCATATGCGTCCAATAACAACATACTAACAAGGTAAAGACATGGGTTCCTAACACTCCATCATCGTCATCTTCTTCATCATCACATCTTCATCAACTTCATGTATCCCCTTGACAAAGGAAATTAAATAAACCATACAAAGGCATACAATAGCGCGTATGCACAAGGACGCATGCGCGATGTTATTAACGCATGCACGCTGTCAGTCATGCGTGCGCGTGTTTGCACGTGCACGTAGTTGCGTGCACGCGTGCCTGAATTCAAATTGTTTTTGGCACCCTTGCAGGCTTGGAATTAGCTTCGGATTGCACCTTGAGGCTCGGTCTGATTTATGCCTGATTTATGGCAGAAAAAACATCAAATGCTATAACTTTCAATTTTTTCACAACTAGTTCCACATAAGCTCCACGAGTGCACTGCAGATGAAATTGCACATGCTTTTCGAGCTCTGTGTGCAGATTCTAAATATATAATTTTTGAATAGATTTGTTGTTGTTTTCTATTTCTAATTCATTTTTAACTGCACTCATGTCAAATTTGTAAAAAACATAGGTCGTTTATTTGGCCTATAACTTTTGATTGACTTACCTATTTCGAAAACGAAAGAGAACCCGCACAAGAGCACAAAAATACCTACAACCTAAAAAAAAAGAAAAGTATTTTGATTATTTTTAGACCATGATATGGTGGCTCAACACTTGACCATGTCGTTTTAGGGCTTCACTGACTTCGGTAATTTAATAAAAATATATAATTGACTTTTAAAATTTGGGAAAAATAGCCCCGCACAAGATTCTTCTGTTGCCTACGCCTCTACTTATTTTTTCTTCTTGTAAATTGAAGATTTACATAGCAAACAGGTGGCTCAACAAAAACATGTGCATTATGTTTGAGAAAAAAAATAACATACCAATATTCGAATAATGACATTTTGGGGTGGTTATACCACTTTTCCATAAATAAAAGTTATATATTCCGGAAGGTCATCCATTTTTCTACGTTTCATCTGTTTACACCTAATCCAAAAAAGTTTTGTAGGTACCTCTAATAATTCATTTTAATGATAATATTTCTGTTTTTCCAAAATGTCGTTGCAACTAATGTGTCATAATTGGGTATCATTACCTTGCACCAGCCCATATGTCATTGTAAATGTTTTAAATTTAATTTGAGCGGACATGTTATTTTTTATAGTATTTCATTTTTTTTTAAAAGACACGTGTCAACTCCAAAATGAGCACAGAAGGAGTTACACAGCCCCCTACCGGGTTGTAAAATGCGCCTCTTTGACGCAATAACATATCATTCATATCATCTATGAGCCACTAAATTCTAAGGGCTAAAAAAAGATAATAAAACCTTAAATACTAAAAACTAATAAAGCTGGTATGTACCAGCCTATTGCATGACATAATTATCAAAATAGGAGAAATGAAGTTCCCCTTTACCACATGACCAAATTCAAGTGTAGTGAAAGAACCTTGAGAAGTTCTATCATGCACTTCCAGTAATGAAGAGAGGCCACCTGGAGTTGGTTATTACCTCTACACCATTCAATAATAACAGATAAGTCACCAAAGACCAATAATTCTTCCACATGAAGCTGGTTATTACTTCTACACCATTCAATAATAAAAATGAGTCACCAAAAACCAATAATTCTTTCAACCCAACTAAGGTAGCAAAAGTGAATAGTCCCCATAATGATAGTAACTCTGCCCTTATATTACTACCATTGCCACATCCAAAGTAACATTCAAAATAAGTGCCGTGCTGTTCACCTTGATCGGAAATCCTCCTCCACAAGAATATTACAAGATCACAATATATTTGTCTTCTCATCATAGTCTCCCTCAAGATTTGAAGAGACTTACGGCATAGTCAAATACCTAACGTAAGAATTATATTTGCGTTGAGCGAAGGTTACGTGTGTTTTTATTTTTTCTAGAACAACCACGGATGACTTGGTAGTATTGAAAGGATTAGAATTGTTTTTAATACAAGCCTCCTACTTTATGAAGATTATAATTTTTGGTGCTTAATTATACTTTAAAAAGCATGGTTGAAGAGAATAAACTCATGTTTTTGCCCAGAACCCATCGTGGCGATTCTAAGTTTTTAATTGCAATTTTAAAAAGTTAGGTTGTAATCTATAACATTTTCATTTTTTTTTGGTAAGAGGTTAACATACAATTAAGAATAGTTAGTCTTATGTATAGTAATAAGGTGATATTAATAAAAGGTATATGAATTGGAAATAGGTTAATATTTATTACCTAGAGGTATATGGCAAGAGATGAAGTTCATCTCCTTAAAATTATTAGTAGATTATTTTATGTTGTGTGGTTTTTTTGAATAATAAGGATGGGTCATCCCATATTTTTCTTAGATAGTAGTGTAAGATGATTGTTTTCAATGTTATTTTGGTGTTTAATTTCGTCATAACTTTAAAATTAAAAATTAAATTATTATTATTATGATAAATTTTATCATTTAAAAAATAAATAAATTAAAATCCTAAATAATATAAAAAAAATTAAATTATTTTTTTATAAAAAACTCACATAATAAATTAAAATTGGTTTTAATAAATGTTTTTATTATAAAAGACAGATTTAAATGGTAAGTTTGCACCATTTTAGAGAACCCTTGTCCAAATTTTGAGGATTAAATTGATTTCGAATCAATTAGAATGTGATCGAAAGGTAACTTGGTGATGTCAACAACTTGAAGGCAAGCGGAACCGTAAATTGTGAAGAAAAGTCAATTGTTCATAATGGAACATGGAAATACCTGACATGGATAACCATCCAAATTCTATCATCAAGTTCGAAATGGTAGAGACGAATTTCGTTACGCCTTCCTCCAACAAATTCACCTAATTTATCTACAATCACACGCTTTTAAATGAAGCAATCACCTACTCATTCTAATTTCACCGATGGACACGCAAACTTTTATATTTCAGAAATAATCATAATTTTTCCATTGATTCGCTCGAAATTTTCCTAAATACTATCCCGCACAAAGGTAGTATAAGCTAATTTTCAATATTCAAGAGATGACATGTTGAAAAAAAATATTCAGGGATGTCATTAATTTTAACACATTTGGAAAAAAAACCACTATTTAGTTTTTGAAAAATATTCAAGAGATGTCATTAATTTTAACACATTTGGAAAAAAAACCACTATTTAGTTTTTGAAGTTAAACTAACATAGATATAGAGAGATGGTTTTAATTTAAATTTACTTTGTTTTGTTATTAGTTTTAATTTAATTTAATTTTTATTTTTTATAGATATGATTGAGATGAGAATACCTTTATTATTAATTTTTCTAGTTGATTAATAATCATTTTAAAAAAATATTAATATTAATTTATATTTCTTAGAAGGTGGTCTAATTGTTTAACATTGTCTTAAGTAGGATACAATATTTTTGAAGAAAATCTAGAAAAATGAGAAAAAAATATTTTCACATTAAAGAATAACTTTTACTATATCTAAGCAAGTATATTGTAAACAGTTTCATAGTCAAATAATTTTGATTTTGTATTAGTTTGAAAAAATAAATTTGTTTACTTAATGTTTAACCTTGAAACTCTAAAAATAATCATTTTTCAGTCCAATTTTTTAACATTGCTTTAAGTAGGACATAATATTTTTGAAGAAAGCTTAGAAAAATGGGAAAGAAATATTTTCACATTAAAAAATAACTTTTACTATACCTACACAAGTATATTGTAATAGTTTCATGGTCAAATAATTTTGATTTTGTATTAGTTTACAAAACTAAATTTGTTTACTTAATGTTTAACCTTGAAACTCTAAAAATAATCATTTTTTATTTATTATAAATCTGTTTATTTTATATTTATATTAGTTAAAAAATAGACATAACACATTATATCTAATTTTATGTACTTTTTTAAATTAAAAATTTAAATACAAAATACAAAATATATAATTTTTTATAAATTTACATGTGGAAATTGAGATTAAATGCATATCAAGTCAAATCTATCAACATTTAAGGATATTATGACTACTTCTTTAAGTGTGTATACCTCCATAAATGCCGTTCAAGAGCTATGTTCCACATTTTCGCGGCTTCAAGACGTACGCTCCAGATGTGATGTCATTGTTGTATCACAAACTCGTATCTTTATATATTGAAAAGACTAAAAGCCATTTTATATATTTCATGGATTAAAAGCTATTTAATACAATATTATTTACCATTCTCTTACATAATGGCAAATCATTATGCTTTTGCATAAGAATATTCTTCCTAAAATAAGAATATTCTTCCTAAAATGATGATGGCATAGATTTACAAATGAAATGATAAATTTAGGGATTTATTTTATTTTTTTTAATAGGTATGAAAATTGTTGATTTAAAAAAAATATTTATTTTATATATTTTAATATTTCAGATATTTATTTGAAATGTATATTTAAATATGTTATGATTAAAGCCCCAAAGTGTAGATAAACAAAATACAAAGCTATAAAATTATAAATTCATTGGAAGATTTATTTGAAAGAATTTTTTTTTTTTCAATACAATGAAATAAATTAAACTTATAATATATATAGAGAGAGAAAATTCTTTTATTTATTAATTATTAAATTTTTTTTTTCAATGTTAAGTTTAAGTTAAAGTGGATAGGGTCAAATTTTATTTAATAAACATTTTATTATTTTATTAAAGTATTATGTGTGAATTTTATCTTGAGCATAAATTACAAGTTACCCTCGTATCAAGTTTGGCAAAAAAAATATTTAATATTTAAAATTCAAAAAACAAGGGTTATAAAAACATAGAATTATATAAGTAAATTTCTTTTTATGCAATTGTTTTTTAAAACCATTATCTCTAAAAAAATTAGTATAAAATATTAGTAATATAATCTTTTTTTAGATATTGCTTCTATGACTCATTATCTTGTTAACTAGATTTACTACTTAATTCTTTTCTATAACATTGTTTTTAAGCTATTTCTCATGAAAAATACTTTACTAAGAAATAAATATGAAAATGCTTTTTAAAATTTGAGGATTAAAAAACCTAGGCTATCAAATCTAGTAGTTGCACACAATTTTAAGTATACATTAAGCTATTTTGTTTTTTTATTGGTTTTACATAACATATTTTAAGTAAATTATTTTTGTATCAACACCATCTTACTATATAGACACACACTATTTCTCAATTTGTTGTTATTAGAATTTATATAATTTCAGACAAAACACAACTATAATGAAGCATCATAGAGAAAACATCAACTATTTGAAAACAATATGCAAATTGAAAATAGAAAAATGTTGTACTAAAAAACTAAAACTATGGTTTGTTGCACTTACAAAACTTTTCATATGTTGTAGGAGATTGTTTACAATAAAAATTAGAAGAGGAACAATTGAGCATTTTAGGGCTTATTTACAAAAACAATGATGAAGAAGCAATCCCATCTTATTAAGTTGAATTAAATAGATATTCATAAATAGAAACACATAATGTTATGACCCACAAATGACTATTTAAACAAAGTGTTTGAATGAACATAATTGATTGACATAACTCCAAATAATAGAGGACTATGGGTGAACATTTTCTTATACATTGAGCATCAAATTGACTAAAAATATCAATAAGACTTTGGACCTTGAAATACTCACCCCTTCCTTCCCGTGTGTTTCCTTTTTCTTGGCCAGGAATTTCCGGCAATAAAACGACTGATCCCATTATTTATTGGGATATGAATGGCATGCCCCATGCCGAATGGATATGGATGATAAATACAGCAAATGTAGTGCCCATTAATGTCATCTTGATTTGAATTTTAAATTCAATAAAGGCTGGCTAAGATCCACTAGACATTCAAATTCAGATTTTGAATCTGTAAATCAGCAAAATCCCACAATGAATTTGTAAATTCTGCTGTAATGAATCCCAAAAGCCCACAGTGAATCGGCAATGCACAAGATGTTGATGGATTGTCTCGTTCATTTTGCTCTGCCTCTTCGTTAAAGCGAACCAAGCAGATTGTAGAGGTAAATGTTTAGGGCATACGCAGCAGGCCAGATCTCGGTTATAAAACCCCTTGCATAGTAAGTAGGATCATCACCATCTTGGAAACATAAACGCTATTAATTGTAACATAGTCTAGTTATTTATGTTGCAATTTGCTTTTCAGCTCCAAACTTTTGTTAGAAGTCATACAGTTTCAATTTCATCAGCCAATCGCATGTATTACTTGTATAAAAATATGACTTTATGATGCGACCATTCCAAATAATCAACAATGCCAGTTATGCCAGACCTGCAATAGAGCCATGATCTGAATTGAATAGCAGAAAATGGCTCATTGCAGGCGGCAATCCGGCTGGTTTCCTTAGCACAAGCTTGTTGGGCAACTATATAATTTCCCATAACCAATGTGGCTGTATTTACTTTATGCATTATTTTGTTAGGTTGTAATTAGCCTATAAAGCTTGAATTTTAAAGGATTGTAGCTTTGGCAGAAAAATGTGATGGTTGAACCAGTATACACTTCATCTAGAATTAAGTGATGATTGAACCAGTGCACGCTTCATCTAGAATTCAATACGATGAGTTTGGAGTGTTATCCGTGTCTAACTTCAACATAAGCTGGAACGAAAAACCTAAACACTATTATGAGATTGCACTAAAAATATATATGCGCAAGAGGAGGAATAATCACATTTAAAATTATGTCAGGAATAGTGTAATTATGTTATGTCAGGAATGGTGTAGTCATGAAAAAACATTGTTGATGCATAACATTTTTTAAAATATTAAAAATTATATGTATACCTCAAGCGAAATCGGATACCTTTCTACTATAAATAAATTCGAAACCCAATAAAAAAAACGAATTTTTATATACATATTTTTGAAATTTAAAGATTACGAACTAAACTAGTCACAACCTATATTACAATCTTTCGGATACTACACGTAAAATATCCCTCCCAAAGATAATATCGTTTTATTTTACCCACTCGGTGAAAC
This sequence comes from Larix kaempferi, assembly GCA_027924585.1. Taxonomy (NCBI): domain Eukaryota; kingdom Viridiplantae; phylum Streptophyta; class Pinopsida; order Pinales; family Pinaceae; genus Larix; species Larix kaempferi. The sequence goes on from BSBM01000036.1 coordinate 12,199,559, forward strand.
AAAAAGATAATATCATTTCATTTAAACATATGTGCACAACACTCCAGATGGTTTCTCGAAGCATTCAAAACACACTTTGCTCATATTATTCAATTAAGCTCAGTGATCTGCGGATGATCAGATGTGTTCGTCATCATCACCATGAATTCATCAAAGCTGACTTGCCCATCGCCGTTTGAATCCGCGCCTTTTATCATCTTTTGGCAGTCCATAATAGTGCACTGTTCTTGCAGGCTCCTCAAAACTTTATGAAGTTCATCGGGGGTAATGGATCCATCCCCGTCAATGTCGAACATATTGAATGCGTCCTTCAAGTCCTGGAGTCTGCGCTCGCTGCTCACTGTCCGGTCGGTGTTCAGAGCCACAAACTCCGACAAGTCGATGAAACCATCTCCGTCCAAATCGGCCTCAGAAACCATAGTCCCGATCTCTTCCTCAGTAACACTCCCGCCTAGCGATGTCAATAACTCGCTCAGCTCCGACCGCGATATCTTCCCGTCGCCGTTAGCATCGAATTTCTTGAATACCTGCTCCAACTCTGCAGCACTCGGCACCGCAGAACGGGTCGCGGCCGCACCGGCACCGACACCGGCACCGACACCGACACCGACACCGACACCGAGCTCATTCTTGTCCGACACGACATCCTTCCTTCGGCTGAGCGACAGCTTCCGGCGTCGATTGGATGGCGTTTTATCGGATTGAGCTGCAACCGCGCGTCTGCTGGAGATATCAGACGTCGGTCGGGATTTCGATGAAAACAAATTGGACATTGATGACTGTCGCCCTGATGTTTCGACCGGTGTTTTCTTCCGATTCAGAAACGACTGGCACCCCATTTCAATACAAGCTAGCCCTATTGAAATTTGATCCCTCCCTGCAATGAAATTATTATTAAATATTGCTTCCTGTTCTCTGAACAATTATAACGCTTCTATGTCCTCCAAGTGAATTCCTCGTTTCGCACTTATGCCTGTTTCAATGGATATCTGAATAAAATTGGACTCCAAGTGAATTCCTGGTTTTGCCACTTATCCCTTTTCTAATGGGAAAAAGAGAAAGAGTATATGATTCTTGATCTTGAAACTATAACTTTGAAGTAGTCTTTTAGCGGGTGACCCACAATGCACAGAGAATACTTGGAAGCAACTATATATATAGATTGCTTTCACAATATTTATTCCGATTCATGAAGGTCGCAGGAAATTTCCATAATGTAAGTTGCTTCCGCAAAGTCACGGTATCTGATCCAATTTCAAGAGCCGAAACTGAGTCGAAAGTGTCTGGAAATTTCCGTTATTCCGGAACGTACGGACAGGTTTTGTACGCGCTTACGAACTCTTCCTATTCTGATATCCACGCGTCGCGTCTCTTTGAAGTTATCGCTTCGGGACGCGTTTCATATTTATTTCTATTGCCAGTCATGGAATATCAATCGTCATCTTGGTTTCTTTCCAATAGATATTATTATTTGGAGAATATCTGTCTCGTCGACAAGATAGCTTGCAAAACGAATATAGAACTCTTTTCTCTTTTTTATAAGCACACAACATTTGGTGGGGTTTATGTTTCTTTTTATACGCACACAACATTTGGGGGGTTTATTTGCAAATCGTAAAATTGAAATGTTGACCAAGATTCTTACATGAACATTAAAGACATCTTTGATAGCCTTACATTAAGACATATTTCCTTTAAAGGTACCATCATATCATATTTCCTTTCCAAGTTGGGCATTTGATACTGCTCGTTAAAAGAAGAGGTATTCAAGATCAAATGAGCCTTCTCGAATATAACATTTTGTTATTTTGTTTTTATTTACATATCACTTTTGCTCCGAAATATGGCGAAGGTCAAATTGTTAAAATGATTATTTGTACTGTTCAAATGACAATTTTAAGTATCTGGACAGATTCAGAACATGGGAATTATCTTAGAATTGTGTTATATGAAGACGAAATTGTGATTGATTTTGGACAAAAATTGAGAATAATGGGATCATTTAATATCTGGACAGAATTATCTTAGAATTGTGATATATGAAGATGAAATTATGATTGATTTTGGATAAAAATTGAGAATAATGGGATGATTTTATGACTTATAGAGAAAGTTAAAGTTAAAGTTATGATTATTCTTTTTTTTAAGTGAATTAATTTTGGGTTTTAATGATTTCGTAATGATTTCAAAATCTTTAAACATAAAATTGTAAAATTGTAAAATTAATTAAATCAAATTACAATAAATCAAATCTTTAAACATAAAATTGTAAAATTTAAGATTAATTAAATAAAATTATAAAGTTTTTATTAAAATTAATAAAAGATTTAAAAAATAAATAAATTTATTTATTTTATATATTAGAAATTATAATTAATTTTATATTAAAATGAATGATGATGATGATAGTTAATGTTCATTTAATTTTGGTTTATCGAATCTTAAAAAAGAAGAGTAAGGAATTACTTGGTTTGCTTTAGAGTTTTATTTCTGTGCTCAAAAAGTTTAGGGAGGAGCATTTCTAAATTACTATAATTTTGATGAGATACAAGTTTGAGTAGGTTACCTAGGGCAATCTAAGAGGAAGTTATTTTCTTCCTCAACACTCTCACAAAGATGACAAATCCTTTCAGCCAAAGTTTTATGAAAGGTTCAACTCTGTGTTTCACTATGCATCTCATGAGAGTTCGGCCTTGTTTTAGCTATATGGATCTTCTTATTTACTCTAGTTAAAGAGATAATTTCCATATTCAAGATTAGGGTTAATGACCTCCTTGTAATATCTTAATTTTCTCTTCTCTTTGAAATGGAAGTAATAATATTTTTAATATCATCTTTAATTTTGCAAAGTGATATTTTCATCAATCCCCCACATTTTTAACCAAGACATGGCATCTTTATGCCAACCTCAATGGGAAAATGATCTCTCAAGTTATTTCATTTTTCTTGTATATTAGGTATGTAGTCATAGCTATGCTTTCAATGGGGAGAAAGACCCACTTCAATATTGCTTTTAATTTTAAGATTGTAAGTTATAAAAGGCTTTTGGATTTACTCAATCCTTCTTCAAGATTCTCTAGATTAAAGAGGTTGGAGCTCCAAACTTCACATCCATACACGATCCATACACGAGAATGGGAGTGACTAGAGTTTCAAAGAAAAAAATATTTTTATTCCACATCACAAGGTTTGCCAACATACAATTGTTTTCCATATCAAAATAAGCTTTCCACCCTCCTAGTTAAACTTGTGATGAATATCAATACCAAAATATTTATAAAAAATCACTTATTAAACTTACTCATTAATTTATTTTGAAATCCAAATCATTACAACTCGATTATTCTATGTTTTTTTAATGCGTCCTTTTGTATTTTTTAAAGAGGAATTATGATCTATGAAGCAATTCGGCTCTACACTTTGGAAGATTCCGTCCCCGTAGATTTTCATTATCTTGGGGTTTGGGTCTCCTTGAATAGATTCGTGTCTTCAAGGTAATAAAATTGACATATTCAAGGATTTGTAACACCCGAGTTAGGGGAGGAGTTGATTGACATGATCTGTGATATTTTAAAATATTTTTTTAATTAATTAATTTAAAAACTGTGGATGCTCTAAGATCATCTGTAATGATTGACTTTGTAACTTTGAAATTGTGGATGCTCCGAAATCCCTTGTAATTTATTGAATTTTTTTTATTTAATAAATAAATTATTGAAAACATTATGTTTTATTGAATACTAGTTATAAATAAATTATTGAAAACATTATGTTTTATTGAATATTAGTTATAGCACTGTATTTCTATATAAGATATAGATATGATTTTAAAACAAACATCAGATCTACAAATCTATTTTCATATTTTTAATGTATAATTTTATTTTCTTATTTCCATTTTAAGTGATATAAAGCTTAACTTATAATTCCATTTTTTTATTTCCATTTTAAGTAGTAGAAAGTTTAGTCTTGATTAATGAGTTAGGTCTTTTATTTTCTTCAATTGGTCTTTTTTGTTTTTTTCTCATTTAACTTCCCTTTATGGTTTGGCATACATATCATGTAAGTTACCATTGGGATGTGATCTTTGGAAAGAGTTGTAAATGAACTTAACTGAAGTCCATGATAGGAGGAATATAATTAAAAAGCGGTCATTTTAAATATGTCTATATATGGATATGTAGATTTGGTTTTTTTATCAAAGATTTGTAAAATCTTATGGACTCATTAGTCCAATTCCAAGATGTATGTTGTATCATGTGTAACTTTGATACATAACGCAATCACAAATTGGTGTTGCATTATGAACAAACTCATATTTTAATTGTGCATTTTGTTATTATGACATGATTACAAGGTAATAAAGTTTGATCATGTTATACACTATTGCATTACTCTTGTGTGATGTTGCAAACATAGATTTTGGCATTGATGCACAAATCAACATTATTGCCATGCATGGAAGTTCAAGGAATCATCTTCCTTTCTTTGCCTCTTTATCTTCCTGAATTTTGTACGCTTATTTAATTTAGGATATGGACAAGCATAAAACACATTAGTTCGGACATTGAGTGGATATTGTTGGATGCCGATTGGGAAGAGTTGCTCTGCAACCATTGTAGGGTTTGAAAGTCAGCTTCAAACAATGTTTCATGGTGACTAGGGTTCCTTCCCTAGACTCCCTCCCTAAACACCTTTGAGTGGCATTTGGTTTCGGCTAGTTGTTGAGCTTCTTTGGCGGTGGTCTTTCCTGGAGCGCATTAGTGGCTCCCTAGTGCGACAATTGTGACGCAGTGGTGGGCGGCAGTGCTTTCCTATTGGCCATCGATGCTTTCTTATGGCGTCGTCGGTGTTCCTGTGGCGACGCGGTTTCTTGTGGCTTGGCGGTAGTTGCTTGGCATGGGTTCTTTCCTATGTGAGATGACGTTTCTTTTGTTTGGCGTGGCGGGGGTGGCTGTGGCAGGGGGAATTTTCTCATGATTCTTGTGCAGCGGAGAGACGCATGCCATTGTGGTTCTTGTGCAAAGCACGACTGAGCTCTCCCCTATTTTTCATTGTCTAGGTCATTTTTGGGGGGGGCACTGATGTTCGAGATGGGAATGGCCATCAATGCTCATTTTCAGATGGCCTCTTTCTTCTTTTCTGCTCTTTTTTCTTGATGAAAAAATACAATACATTACTTCATATTCCCTAGGTAAATTATCAATATTCCACCCGAAGATTGATAATTGTGTTTTAAAGCCTTCATATTGTTCATATTTCACTCTACATTTAAACTTATCAATGGAAATTCATAGCCGACTTGTTGTCCAATTTATCATGTTGTTATGTGTTGAATATATGAGTTGATTTATTGGCTTATCTTTTGTGAAATAATGATTGGCCTATATTTAAAGATTTGACTCTTCTAAGGCAATCTTTAATGGCTATTCTATCGGATATTGAACAAACTATACTTCCTTTTGATCAGCTTATTTTAAGACCCTTAATTACTTTGGTATTCATATTTGAAATTTGTTTCAATTAGTTAAATGGTTATTTTATTTTATTTTAGTTTTTATAAATATATTTTATTATAAATAAATAAAACAAAAAAATTGTAAATGACTCATAAAAATTGTAAATATTCATCGAGATGGATCTTAAACATTAATATTATAACCTTTATAGTAATCTTGAATATGGCTAAAGATCGTTCCACGTGGGGAGAATGGCAAACTAAAAGTTTCACCTTTAAGATTTTTGTGCATGAAAGTTTTCCAAGTATGAGGTTAAAATTAATGTTTAAATTTTATAAATTATTAATGATAATTTTTGTTTATCTTATTAGTTTTTGTGGGCTTGCCAAGTAGCAAGGACTATAGAAATTGTTTTGAGTGATGGTATTAATCATTGCACGGTTTTTAAAACATTTTATCCTAAGTTTTATGAGACATATTCTCTTTCAGCCAATGTACAATTTGCAAGCCTTATTTGGCCTCTTCTGGAGACACAGGCTAGTTTTAATCTTTTTTTTCTACTACTATATATAGAATGCAACATATTGCTTTAGCTCAGCATTTGCATGCTACACCTGTGTGTGATAGACCTTGACGCTGGTGGCAGTGTGCATGGCCTAATGCTGGTGCTGCGTGACAAGTTGCATGCAACCATCGTTCTCAAGCATACATGTAAGATCCTCAAAGCTTGCAGATGACCACTTAAGGGAAAACAGGAGCAATTCGGATGGTAGTCAAGAAGATATTTGTAATGTCCATCCTAGGATGAACGAATGAGTTCCGAACTCGGAATTAAAACTGGTTCCATGAAACTTACCTGCAAAATCCATTGACATGAGCTTTGCACGACACTCTCGTCATCTGGGAATCGCAAGCCCTGTACCCATTTTTTCGTTTAATTCACTGTACCGTGATATCTGGATTCCAAAACTGCTCGCTCCCTCTGAAGACAAGTCAGCTTTATGATCAGAGTTCATCGGGATGCTTACATACAAGGATTATTTTAATCACCACAGTTCATATGTGTCATTCGCATATATGGTATAGTGCGGTAATTTTTTTATATTATGGTATGGTAGAGCGTGGATACGGTCTAGTGGTGTGTCTTTATGGTTTGGTATGGTGGAGTATAGGTTAATGGGATTGATAATTTACTTTGTAAACATTCTTGGGTTATAAAAAATTTAGAAATGAAACTACTCTCAAAGGACGAGATTGAGTCTCTATGTGTAGAACTTGTTAGAGAGTTTGAGGTTTGCGTGCTAAGATATTTTTACTTTTATTGGGAACTTTCTTTAATAATTATTGATTAGGTAAATATGTTTTACTTGTTTCAGTATGAGGAACAATAGTCATTGTTATTTATAACTTGAAATTTTGGTAAATAGGAAAAAAAATCATGTTTTCTAAGCCTACACATAGCTCAAATTATTGAATGATACATGCCATATGGTAAATCTCTTCGCATATAATTAGATAGTTAGTTTGTAATGAATAGTGATATTTATGAACTTGTCCTGATTGCACTACAAGATTCTACAAGGAAGTTCTCAACCAAACAAGAAACTCAAGGATGTTGTACTCTCTTCTACAAGGTGAATTTTGTTATCAAAAAACATGCACTTATCTAGTTGCCTGAATATAGTTTACGTGATATAAAGCTTAGAATTCAATGCTTGATATACAACATATGAAAGTGACAATAAACTGACTAAGTGACAAGGAGTAGCTTAATAGACCATTCTATGGTCAACTGGACTATACCTGGAGAACTTTAATATTATTCAGATGCCAATCTCTAATATATAGACTCACAATCCAAGTTTAATGTATGCTAGTGGCACTCTCATAATCCAGGTTTAATGTCAATCTATGCTAATCTCCGCTATTGGCAATCCCCACATTTGCAATTACTGTATTATCTCAATGTTTATATAATATACATGAAATTGAACACGCAATATCTATCAGTTACCTAATCCACAACCCAGCTAACTACATTACATATAATCCATCACAATGTGCTAGATTTTTAAATACTTATTATGTTTAAGAAGTTGCAAAAGAAGAAAGGGTAAAGCCCATGGGATTGGCGTGCCGCTTGTCGGAGGTTCCGTTGATTTCTTCCCCGTTCTTCATTGTATAGTGCAATCACAAGAATGGATGAATGCCTATCCGCTACAAAATTCCATGAGAGCATGATCCTTTGGAGAGCGAAATCGAGACCCACTTTACCTTGTAGCAACATAGAAAGTGTCCAAGTTGTAGCCATGCTTGTAGCTTAATCAACATGTGTGAACTTGTGTGTCATGTGATAACTTTTACTTTTTACCGCAAACTCTTAAACTCTTGACACTTTGCCTTCATGCATGGAATTTATAAAAGTGAATCTTATTAAAGTTGAAATAGACACCCAACGTCAAAGTAGAAAAGCTAGTCAAATGAATGCTTCTACTTTTACAAATTACCTAATGACAGAAATATGAACTATATTATATAATAAAATTAGCATGCATATCAGAAGGCTTAATACCAACACTTCTCAACAACGCATTCAACTCAAAAGCTATATGTGCAAGAATTACACACGAATTATCAATGACAGATTATATAAATTAATTGATACCAACATATGACTTTGCAATGGACGTTCTTTACACTCACTTGCTTTAAATTTATAGGGAAAAGCACACTACGCAGTAAATAAGATTTAACTGCGCAGTAGATGAATATCTTCTTTTTCTTCGCTTCGGACTTCACAGATCATACAATAGGGAACCCCAAATTTTACTTCGCGGAACACTTGCTTCACTAAGAATTAACTTCACAGATTAACTGCACGACGGTTAACTGCGCGGCGGTTAATTGCGTAGATTTCAACTTTTTACTGCGTAGTTGAACTTCGCAGTGATGTGCAGTTAACTTCGCAATACTTTACTTCGTGGACTTCACAAATACTTTGCAGATCACTTAAACAAATTTTATCATGAAATATATTTTCTAAGGCATAACAACTAAAACATCTTACACAAAGTTACTCTTGTAAATATAGAACTTTCACTGTGGTGAACTATTTGTAAATCTTGATTTCTTTTACTGCGCGCAAGTGTAAACAACATTCAAGCAAGTAAATCCGGAGATGATGTGCGACATGCAATATTTAACATTCTTGAGAATGAAACATAAATATAGACTTGCATATATTACCATAGTAAACTGCGCAACTCCTCAATACATGGAAATGAGTTTTCACTTTGATCTTTTACATTCACAGAGCTCGGGCTCTTTGACCACTTTCTTTCACTCTTGCTCTGCACAATTTCTCTCTTTTACATCTTTCTCAGAGTTTCAACTATGAGCTTCTACTTATAGAGTTTCCTAACAACCGACTTAAGATCGCTTCACTTGGAAGCTACAGGATTGCATTAAACACTGTAATTAATTCTTACCTAAGAATTCTTGACATGTGAACTACTAACGCGGTTACATAAATATAACTTGACGTGCGCCGGATTGGCTGTGAACTTACTGACAGGCTGACATTGCAGACTCTACCCACTAACACAAAATGACTGTCAGGGTGACTGACAGAGCCAACGCAGTAGATACGCGATCAGCTCATTAATTACATATTTTCCAACACTCCCCCTTGATTATGAGCAGATGGGGATCATAAAACAAAATTAAAATTTTACAAAATGTTTCAGAGTTGAAACATGCTCTGTGTATGACGAAGTTCACTGCGCAGAACTTGTCACTCCCAAACAACTTTGCAGAAATTGGAATGGGTCCTTTGCCAATGGTTTTGTAAATATGTCTGCTACCTGATCTTCAGACCTGCAAAATTCTAAACTAATTTCTTTGTTGTTTATCAATTCTCTGATAAAATGATACCTTGTGTCGATGTGCTTGGTTCTCTTGTGGTACACATGATTTTTTGACAGTGCGATAGCTGAATTGTTGTCGCAGTAAATGACTGTGGGTTCTTGCTGGTTTTGCGATAGATCACTTAACATCCTTTGCATCCAAACAAATTGACATGCAGTGCTTGTAGCTGCAACATACTCTGCTTATGCTGAAGAAAGAGTTACTATGGGTTGTTTCTTTGAAGCCCATATACAACACTTGTTCCTAAATGAAATGTATTTCCAGATGTGCTTTTTATGTCATCTATATTGCCTCCATTGTCACTATCAGTGTATCCAATGAGTTTGAAATTTTCTGATGTTGAATACAAAATACCAAAGTCTTTTGTTCCACTTACATACCTCAGAATTCTTTTACCTGCTTTCCAATGAGATTCTTTTGGTGACTCCGTGAATCTTTAGATTAAACTGACTCCATACATGATGTCTGGTCTTGTTGCAGTAAGATACATAAGGCTACCAACGAGCCTTTTGAATAGCATAGGATCTACATTGGATCCATCATCATCCTTGATTAATTTCAAACTTGTTATCACTGGTGTTGGAGTTGTCTTATAGTTTAACATCTTAAATCTGTTCAAGACATCACTTGCATATTTTGACTGAGATATAAATATCCCATTTTCAGTCTGTTGGACTTCAATGCCCAGAAAATACCTCATAAGCCCCAAATTAGTCATTTCAAATTCACTCTCCATGACTGATCTAAATTCCTCTATGCCAAAATCACCAGTAAATATCAAATCATCTACATACAGGTAGACGATTAGCTTATTACCTTGCTTGTTGATTTTTGTGTACAACGTTGGCTCACATTCACTTCTGTGAAATCCATTCTGAATGAGGTAAGAGTCAATGCAACTGTACCAAGCTCTAGGAGCTTGCTTCAAACCATAGAGTGCCTTTTTCACCCTATATACTTTGTGTCCTTATCCTGGAAATTCATAGCCTTGTGGCTGCTCCACATATAGTTCTTCCTCCAAATAACCATTTAAAAATGCATACTTGACATCCATTTGATAAACATGTCATTTCTTATGTGCTGCGATGGCCATAACAGTTCTGACAATGTCCATTCGTGCAACGAGTGCAAAGGTTTCATTGAAGTCTATGTCAGGTTGCTGTGTGAATCCTCTTGCTACCAATCTTGCCTTATGCTTATGCACATTTCCATTAGCATCTTGCTTTGTCTTATAAATCCATTTGACGCTTATCACATCCTTGTCGATAGGAACATCGACTAACTCCCATATTTGATTCTTCTCAATGCATTCAATTTATTCATCCATGGCTTGTGCCCAAACTTTATCTTCTACAGCTTCTTCAAATGTTAGCGAATCATTAATTTGAGAAAATAATGCAAAAAAAAAAATGAATTTGGTGTACCAGTCTCATACATCTCACCCAGACTTCTTGTCTCTGTCGGAGTTGTTGGTGTCGAACTCCGTGAACTACTTGATGGAGTTTGCTGTACTCTTGGTGTGCTTGCCGGAGTAGCTTGAGATGCGACTTGTGTCGGAGTTCCTTGTGTTGAAACATGTCGCATTGTCCAGGGAGTAGACGGAGCTATGACATTCTGATTCACATGCATAGTTTCAACCACATCCTCTGCGATGTCATCATGTTCAACATGTGACACGATTTTAACATTCTCTTCTACAGTTCCATCCCATGCTTCATTTTCTACAAACTGAACATCTCGACTAATAATAACTTTTCTTGTGACAGGATTATACAACTTGTATGCTTTGGTGTCTTCAAAATACCCAATAAAAATGCATTTATGTCCTTTATTGTCTAATTTCCTTCTCGGCGGATTTGGAACATGTGCATATGCTAAACAACCAAAAACTTTTAAATGTGAAACACTATGTTTCATACCTGTCCATGCTTATTGAGGAACCTTGTTCTTCACACTCTTCGTTGGACATCGATTTATGATGTATATAGCAGTTGCCACTGCTTCAGCCCAATATTCATTCAACAGATGCATGGTTGCCAACATACTACGCGCCATCTCCATAATGGTTCTGTTTTTTCCTTTCTGCGATACCATTCTGCTGCGGTGTATACCTCGCAGTGAATTGCTTATGTATGCCATGAATTTTGCAAAAATTCAAGAAATCATTTGAGACATACTCACCACCTCTGTCTGTTCTTAAGATCTTGATGCTATAACCACTCTACTTCTCCACAAGTGCCTTGAACTGCTGAAAACAACTAAACACATCAGATTTATGTTTTAGAAAATAGAACCATGTTTTTCTTGTGAAATCATTAATAAATGTGAGAAGATAAGTGCATCCTCCCATGGATGGTGTTTGCATCATTCCAAAAATATCAGAATGCACAATTTCAAGTGGTGTGCGAGCTCTGTATGACTTTCCTACTGGAAAAGTCTCTCTGTGCTGTTTTCTAAAGATACAGCCTTCACAAATTCTCTTTGGATTTTCAATCAATGGCAATCCTTTCACCATGTCCTTCATATGCAGTAGCTTCAACCCACCAAAATTTAGATGTCCAAATTTGAAGTGCCATAACCAGGATTCATCTCAAATTTCTGTTTGAAACGCAGCTTATATTGCGCTGTCTTTTTCTTCCTTTGCGCAGTGAATGTCTACTCCTTTGCTCTCTGCGTTGAACGTAGTTCCAGAATTTTCATTCTGTCTTTCATGAACAACTTGATTTGTTTTTCTTTTTATGATTGGTATTATCCTCAAAGGAAACAAGTGATTGCTTTTCATCTGCACTTCGGCAATTAACTGATTGCTTGGGTATATGTTTTTAATCACACAATGCTTTCATATCATGTGGACTTTGTAACCTTTCTCCATCAGTTGTCCAATGCTCATCAAATTATGTTTCAAACCTTGAACATAATAAACATCATGCATAAATTTCTGCTCCCCCTGTTTTGTTAGAATATCTACAGTACCCTTACCCAAAACAGTGACTTGAATATTGTTTCCAAGTGTGACATTAGTTTGAGCTGATTTATCTAGACTAGAAAATAAATTTAAATTACCAGTCATATGATTGCTACAGCCTGAGTTTAAATACCATATGTCATTTGGAATTTCTTGGACAACATTGCATTCAAGTGGCGATGCGCATGCTAAGAACAGTGATTTGTTCGGAGTGTTGTTGTTGTTTGACTGTGTTTGACCTTGCTTTCCTTGTTCATACTGCTTCTTCCTACATTCATATGCGAAGTGTCCATACTTCTTATAGTAATGACATTGAATTTTTTATTTATAAAACCTTTGTCCACTTGGCTGACTGGGGATCTTATTCTGACCTCTACCAGTGACATGTGCAGGGCTGCCGCTGCGACCTCCTTTGAAAGAACTTATTCCTCTGCCTCTAGAGTTTGATATTCCCCTGCTTCTTCCACGAATTTATGGATGACTGTGCTGCGAATGCACCTTCCAGTGATGTGTTTGAACTGTTGATTCTATGTTCATGATTGAGTAATGAGGCTTGCAACTCATCAATAGTAAATATGAAAAGGTCTTTGTTTTCCTCCAGGGTCACAACTAAAGATTCAAATTTCTTTGGAAGAACTCTAAGAACTTTTTCAACAACTCTTTGGTCACCTAGATTTTCTCCATGAGACTTTATTTGATTAACTAGACCAATAAAACGAGTATAGAATGAGTCTACTAACTCTATTTATTTCATCGACAGAGATTCAAAATCTCTTCTAAGGATTTGTAGTTTGGCAGTCTTTACCTTGTTCAAACCTTGATAGGAAGTTTCCAGTGTGTCCCAAGCTTCCTTAGCTGACGTCGCTGCTGCTACTCTTGGGAGTATGGATTCATGTCTCGCTTGATGTATGTGGAACAATGCCTTTCCATCTTTCTTCCTATGTTCCCTCACGACATCCTTCTCAACTTGTGTGAGATTGTTGTATGTTGCAAGATCTATTGGTTTTGCATAACCATTCTGGACTATTTCCCATACATCTTGACCTCTAAACAAAGCTTTCATAGTTAGAGACCAATATTCATAATTTTTACCTGAAAATATTGGAGTTTGCAAATTACCAGAAGTGGAAGCCATCCTTAACCGCTTTTCCCTTATAACTAGAATTCCTACTTTCCGTTAACCAAGCTTTGATACCAAATCAAGGGAAAAGTACACCGTGCAGTAAATAAGATTTAACTGCACAGTAGATGAATATCTTCTTTTTCTTCGCTTCAGACTTCGCTGATCATACAATAGGGAACCCCAAATTTTACTTTGGTGAACACTTGCTTCACTAAGAATTAACTTCGCAGATTAACTGCATGACTATTAACTACGCGGCGGTTAACTGTGCAGATTTCAACTTTTTACTGCGCAGTTGAACTTCGCAGTGATGCGCAGTTAACTCCACAATACTTTACTTTGCGGACTTCACAAATAATTCACGGATCACTTAAACAAACTTTAACATGAAATATATTTTCTAAGTAATAACAACTAAAACATCTTATGGGAAGTTACTCCTTGTAAATATAGAACTTTCATTGCGGTGAACTATTTGTGAATCTTGATTTATTTTACTACGCGTAAATGTAAACAACATTCAAGCAAGTAAATCCAGATATGATGTGCAACATGCAATATTTAACATTCTTGAGAATGAAACATAAAACTATAGACTTGCATATATTACCATAGTAAACTGCGCAACTCCTCAATACATGGAAATGAGTTTTCACTTTGATCTTTTACATTCACAGAACTTGGGCTCTTCGACCACTTTCTTTCACTCTTGCTCTGCACAATTTCTCTCTTTTACATCTCTCTTAGAGTTCCAACTATGAGCTTCTACTTATAGAGTTTCTTAACAACCGACTTAAGATCGCTTCACTTGGAAGTTACAAGATTGCATTAAACACTGTAATTAATTCTTACCTAAGAATTCTTGACATGTGAACTATTAACACGGTTACATAAATATAACTTGACGTGCGTCGGATTGGCTGCGAACTAACTGACACACTGACATTGCAGACTCTGCGCACTAACACAAAATGGCTGTCACGGTGACTGATAGAGCAGTAGATACACAATCAACTCATTAAATACACGTTTTCCAATAAAATTTCTGAATTGTATCCTTGTCTTCATCATCAGTGCACGTATAGTCCTGCAGATCAGTAGAAGAAACAAAAGCATTATGAATTGAAATTTCAAACCTATAAAGAGTATTGGGTTTCACATATTGTTTCATTGCAAACTCATTACAAATCTCCTTTAAAAATAATAATAATTTAATATTCCCCAAAGATGAATATCAGACTCACAAGAGATCAATGAACAACTTGATTTGCTAGTTATTTTAATTTACTCTAACAAAAAACATAATTTTTCTATGAAAATAAAGCCTAATTATCAATGATTTAAGATTTCTAGTGTTGGCAAGAAAATTTATTAACAGAAACATAAATTTACTGAAGTAACGTTACCTGAAAATAGTCCGAAAATTCTTCATTACCACGACAGGATTCTGTGCCAGATCAGTTATACTAAATGGAAGCTCTGATAAGCCATTGGAACAATTGGCAGAAGCACTCTACAACCTAAATTTCTCTTCAAATTCAACAATTAATGGATAACAAGAACTGGCAAGGACTGAGGGCCGCACAGGTCCATGACAAAGTCTGGCTTCTAGGTTTTCTGTTTGTTTGGAGACTCGGAAGGTGAAATTCACTGTTCTGAATAGACCAGTAAGGAATTATGTTTTCCACCTTCAGGTCACGCGGTACTGTTCCTGCATGAACACATGAGTTGTATAGAAGTGGTAGCAGTAACAATTTCCAAGCATAAATTTTCAGAATTAGACGCTAATTTAGTTTCAAGAAGCGGCCTCTTGACGGGCAGAACTTGAACTCGTACAGCTTAGTGGTTGATAGCTATTATCAAATTCAAATATACAATGTCGAAATTAAATATGGCATATGGGCTTTGAATTCCAACTTATGCATAAATAATATTCATCAGATCATAAAGTTAGTGGTTTTATAATGACGATGAGAAACAACAGTGAAACTAGAAATCATGCAACTTTATTTCTTTTATCATTTCCGAAAAACCGAACAAATAGGCAAGAAATTACCTTTATTTATAATTTCCAAAAAAAAACAAATATCCAAGTAATTACTTCATGTGTAACACAGGGTTATGGTTACCTTGTGTAACACACATCCTTGTTACCTTTGCAAGCTCGTGGAAAGACATCGCCCGCTTTAAAGTATTAAATTATCAATTTCTTGGGTGGTATTATTGAAATATAATGAAAATATTTTTCCATCCTTCCACAGAACTCAAAACTCGCTTTCCTGCTAATATATGCCATATAAGCGAGATCGTGAATCATGATCATGCATTTTAGTTTTGACAATTTTGAAGTTGTAAAGTTGATGAGAATGGTAGTGGCACATAAAGTTGTGGATGGTCTGTTGACCAACGCGACCTCAGTCGACAGGGGTTCACCTCACTGTCGACACATACCGCAGTCTCCCTGGGCACCAACCCGGGCAGGTTTGAGCCCACCCAGCAACACCCGCAGAGCGGATGAGGTCTCACCCGAGGTGTCCAGGAAGAGCAGACGGAACCATGTTTCCGCCGAGGGAGGAGGAGAGTTGTGGCTGCACGGGCTAACTCTATTGTGGTACTTAAACAGAACTTTAAACATTCGGCAAGGAGTTATACGATATTACTTCATCGCAAAATTTATCATCACATTCTACATAGAACATATTACTTAATCACAGCATTTATCATTATAGCAACAGTAAGCAGACATTGCATCAAATACCATTCATACATCACAACATTGCACAAAGTTCGTACCAAAACATCATCATTGTATTACCTTCAGCCATATACCAGAAGCAAAACCATAGATCTCCGTATACATTCACCTTCTTCTTTCCCGCCAACTACTGTCTCTGTCTCATCTCTATCTATCATCTCTGCATATATATATATATATATAACACTTACAATTCTCATCTATTTATAGGCTTCCGCCATTACAATACTTGTCCACTTACAAACGACTTCCTAATCGACACTATGGACAATTGACCCAATATCTAACTGACTTGGTCCAAATGACCCCAAAAACCTGCATACCGCGGTACAAATGACTCACTATTACATAATATATAGTCCAAGTGACCCAAAACCTGTAATGTCCCTTCTTAGGAATTTTATTAAAATGGCAATTTTTCACTTTTTTCCCTAGTTTGACCTTTGACTAGTTTGGATCTCTAGGTCCCAAATTTGCCCCAAATGATCCCAAATATTCTGAGAAGGTATATGAATGATATTAGAACATAAATATGTGTTTAAGGGATGCCTTTGGACCTTTTAAATACTTCTACAAATCCTCTTTCAATTCTGATCAATGTAGGTAACTTTACTAGTGATTTCCCTTTGACTAGTATTGGTCTCTAGGTCTCAAATTGACTCCAAATGCCTTCAAATATTAAAGGAAGGTGTATGAATGATATTAGAACTTGAATATTATTTTTATGCATGACATATGGCCACCAAAATACCTCTGCAAACTCTCTTAAGATTCTGGACCAATTATGCAATTTTACTAGTAATTTGGGGTTCAAATCCCCATGGGGTAAGTACTGAAAATGGATTCCCAAATGCCTCCAAACCCACTAAAATTTATGAACAGAGGTATATAAGGTGTTAAGTATGTTATTAAAGTCTCATATGCACCATTAATGTATTATTAAAACTGTTCTCACCCTCTCCCATTCAACTGCAAAAATCCCCAATTCGACCCTTGGGGAAATGGCACTATTTCACCTCCCAATACAACTAAATTGAGTAAAAAGGCTTCAAATGCTCAAGTAAAGTACATGAAAATTGTAGAATACATCCATGGTAGTATATTGATCACAAATATATCAGAGAATAATCCATTCATTCGAAATCATCAGCATTACATTGATTCACAACAAGGTAGTGGGGAAATGGCACTGTTCTTTCATTAAAATTGAGATTTATACATTTCTACTTGGAATTTCGACCTGAAATTTTTTGGATATGAAGAACAGAGTATTTAATTCATATTACAAAAGAAATGGGGCATTAAAAGCTCCCCCAAAGAGTACAATAGCTCACCAAAAACGTCCTCCCTCAAGGATCAAGAATATGCCATCAAAACTGGAAATGGTTGAAGGAGTGAGCTGCAATAGAAGAAAACATGAGCTGACCTGTATCTTACACCTACAAATAAAGACTCCATTAAAGCTCCAATTGAAAGGTCTGAATGGCCTTTCCAATTACCAACTTGGATGGGAATCTTTCACCCTCGAAATTGGCCAAGGCAAGAAACTAGTCATCCACTAGCTCTCCCTCTTCACAAATGCAATTGCAAATTATACAAATGATCAAAAGCTGCTTTACTTCTTTTTTATTGAAATTTATAAAGTTCTAATGTCCTCCATGGGTCGAATTCCTTCCAAGAGACTCATGCCAACTCAAGTTGGGAAGAAATTAATAAAGAATGCCACTTGTACACCAATTCCTAGTCTCCCACTTCCACCAAATCACATGTGGAAGCATCTTAGCTGCCCTAACACCCTTGAGCTCCCTCTTGGAGTCTATTTTTAGCCCTGACATGTCATATATGTCATATGTCAGCCTTCAGGTCTGATTTGTGTCATAGGTGTCATAGCATCTTCATCATTGTTGTCATAGAGCTAGGGAATCTAGCCCAAGTGTCTCACTAGATCCAAATTGCCTCTTCCTCTTCCATGGGAGTTATTCTTCCTCTATATTTCGACCTTGGATGAGTCATGCCATGAATAATACCTTTTGGACTCCCCCAAGTATGTTACCATTCACCTTGAATTCGAATTGGTGAGAGAATGATGCCAAGTGTAGTGGGGAAATCTAGCCATATGTGGGTCCCACTTCCTCCATGTGTCTTCATGATCAAATTCCACTTTGATTTTCACTTGTATATATTTATTTATCTCCTTTATTAAATATTTATGCCATTCTAATGTTCAAACATCATTTATCATCCCCATTATTCCAAATCCCAAAGCTTCCACCCCAAACCTAGGAAACTAGTAATTTTCCTCCTTGGCAATTATTTGACCTTTAGCATCAATTTGACAAACTCTAATGAATAGGGCCAATGTTATTAGGCCATTTTGACCCAATTCCAAATTTGGGACATGACAAAACCGGCCAACTGCGGTATTCTTTAACACAAAATACTCCTTTCATGCCCTCCTCTGGTGTGTCGCAGCATCGACGGTACCCGCGACCTTTCCCCATCAAACCGCCTACCAACAGGCCCCCAACACAATCTTGTGGCTTGCCCTCGAGCCACGTCAATTGCTAGACATAGTGTACATCGCGGTCGTTGCCTTGAAGTCTGCATACGGCTGTTCGAAATTCCGCACCATCTCCTGAGCATCCTTAGCTGCTTCGTGACTGCTGATCACATCATCGACTGATGGGTGATCGGAAAGCTTGTCCATGACCTGCTATCGATACTTCTGTAGTGCTTGTAGTGATTCACTGGCCTGCAGCATCAGTTTCCCGCCAGTGTCATGGAATTCTTCCAATTGGGCCGCACGTATCTTCTGGCGTTCATTTGCCTTGGCAACCCGTTGTTGCAAGTCCTTCAGCTTGCGCGACTTAGCAACTTGCTCCATTGGTGCCAGGGTTCTCATTGTAGCCTTTAATGTGGCCACCTGGCCCTCCGCTTCCTACCGGATTTTAGTGAGATGGTCAACTTGCTCATCATGAACGATGCAGCCCCAAAATTGTACCGTTTCGGCGGTGAGCCTGGTTGCCTGTGTTTCTAGCCCCTCCATCTGGGTGGCAACTTCCTCAAGTGCCCTTCTTCATTCATCCACCTTGGCCTAAGGCATACCTGGTTTCAATTGAGCCTTCAACAAGTCGTTCTCCTGTCGCAACTGAACAATAGCAGCCCCCAACCGCTACACTCGGTGGAGCATGTCTACCTCTTCAGTGGGCTCCAGGACATGTTGATAAGCCTCTGTGATCGCCCGGTCAACCCGAACATTTTCGTCCCACATGCAAGCCTTTTTCGCAATAAGGAAATCTTGTTCCTTTTTAAGTGCTTCAATGGCGTGACCTCTCTCGGCCCACTCCTTGTTAAGGTCGGCTTCAAGGTCATCCACTGCTTTCTGCGCTATAGCAGCCCGACTTGTAAGCTCGTCAATAACGGTGTTTGCGGTTGCCTCACTTGCGTGCAAGTGTTGAAAGCTCTTGCTGATTTCATGCATTCTATCCACCATTTCCTGGGAGGTGACTGTTAGGATATTCCTATACTCCATCCTAGTCCCACCAGTATTTTGATCATTTACATTTTCAGTCATGCATGCACTTTTAGGGTTTGCATGCATTTTGCATGCATCCCAGTCATCGGTTCAACACCTAGCCCTCAGTTAACCAGCCCCTAGGAGCTTCTCACTATTCAGTTTTAGCCCTCCAGTTGCTTAATGCCCCTTATTCCTTGATTTTAGGAAGCAACTCTCCCTTCTTCACCTACCAGTCCAGTTGTCACTCAGTTACACTCAGTTACACTTAGTTATAGTCAGTTACAGTCAGTTACACTTAGTTACAGTTAGTTACACTCAGTTACATACAGTCAGTTACACTGAGTTACACTCAGTTACACCTACCAGACTCAGTTTGACTGATGGTTGACAGTTACTTGAGCTTTGATGAATCCACTGATGATGATGAAGACTTCCAGTTGTGCTCCGATGATCATGAGGACACCTAGTTGTGCTCCGATGACACTTTATTGATCTTATGATCACTCTGAGAGGCTAATTTGAATTTCCACCTTAGGCATTCGAATCCTCTCTACCATTGTACTATTTATTTGTCCATACTGTGATTAATTAATTAGTGTGTGTGAAGTATTATTGCTTCTATCCGAGTTCTATTGTACCATATTATTCTGTTGCTCATTATACTGTATTGTTCACTCTTCTTCTATTTTCCTGCTTAATCATAATTACTCTTTTGAGGTATACATCATCTCTTAGATTTGCTGTGAGGATTTTCACATGGTATCATAGCATGTTGAGAGAATTGTTTATCTCCATTCTTGAGAGTTTTTTGCAGGTTATTACCAAGATTTTGAGTGCAGCAGTTGCAATAGTTTATGCATTTTTGCAGCAGTAGCAGTTGCAGTTATTCTATATTGTTTTTGCAGGTCTTCTACAGATTCAATGTATTCAGAAGAAATCTATCCTCCTCCATTCAATTATGATCCTCTTTCTCCATTCAACTATGATGAATGGAAACCAAAGATGATATCACATTTGAAGAGAAATGGTCTCTTTGATTATTGTTTTGAGAGAGAGTTCGAATCCTCTGAAGAAAATATTGACTGGTTAAATAATGGCGACAGAGCCATGGGAAACATGATGATTGCTATGTCTCGGTGCTTGGTACATCAATTCATTGATGATGTTGAATCTTCAAAAGATATATGGGCCTACCTAGATGAAAGATTTGGCAGACAGAATGAAGGGATTGGTCCAAATCCATTCGAAAGCAAGCAAAGTGTTCCATTAGCTCCCCTTGATGGTCTCTCAGATCATGAACCAGTATCATCTCATATTGAAGTTGTTGACAAAGAAATTGCAGATTCTCCACTCATGCTCCAACCTTCTTCTCTTTCTGTGCCATCTCACACTCTAGATATTGCAGAAGGTCCTAAATCCTCTCTTGCATCAGAATATGTTGGTTTGCATCATGATCACATGATTATTTCAGAGGCCAAAACAACTATTGAAGGTAATGCATTTTCTCCTCTCCAGCTATCTCCTCTTTTATATTACTATATGATCATAATTCCATGCTTTCAGAAGGTCATTGAAGAATATGGCCATTGCCATTCGCTTGGGATAATTTCTCATGCATCTACTGGTTTTGATCTCACCTCTCATGGTTCAAAGGAGATCTCAAGAAACCATGATTCAAGTCTTGTATCTAAATTGGGTTCTAAGCAATTACTGCTTGGGATAATTTCTCATGCATATGATAGTTTTGATCTCACCCCTGCTGGTTCAAAGGAGATCTCAAGAAACTGTTTTTCAAGTCTTAAATCTGATTTTGATTTCAAGCAAACATGTAATAGTTATTTTTGGCATAATCTCACCCATGGTGGTTCGAAGGAGAAGACGAAAGACTATATGCACTTTCACAAATTTGATCCTACCTCAGCTGATTCGAATCATAGGTTCAAGGATCATTCTCATACTATTGTATTTGTTCTCATCACATTCGATCTGAAGAGCAAGTATAAGCACATGCTTTTTGAGCATGATCCACTTCTTCCCAAGAAGAAGATACCTCTAGACATATGACCAAGCATCACACCTGCTTGAGTTTGGAGCATTTATTTTTATGTGTGCCTTACAGTCTATTTTTTGAGGAGGGGGTATGTTTCCCATGAAATTTTCCCACTTCCTTGGTTTATTGACTGTTATTATTCATTGTATTGGGTGACCTTTGGTCTTAGTTACTATGGCCCAGGATGGATTAAGGGGGGTGTTAGGATATTCCTATACTCCATCCTAGTCCCACCAGTATTTTGATCATTTACATTTTCAGTCATGCATGCACTTTTAGGGTTGGCATGCATTATAGGGTTTGCATGCATCCCAGTCATCAGTCCAGCACCTATCCCTCATTTAGCCAGCCCTCAGGAGCTTCTCACTATTCAGTTTTAGCCCTCCAGTTGCTTAATGCCCCTTATTCCTTGATTTTAGGAAGCAACTCTCCCTTCTTCACCTACCAGTCCAGTTGTCACTCAGTTACACTCAGTTACACTTAGTTATAGTCAGTTACAGTCAGTTACACTTAGTTACAGTTAGTTACACTCAGTTACATACAGTCAGTTACACTGAGTTACACTCAGTTACACCTACCAGACTCAGTTTGACTGATGGTTGAAAGTTACTTGAGCTTTGATGAATCCACTGATGATGATGAAGACTTCCAGTTGTGCTCCGATGATCATGAGGACACCTAGTTGTGCTCCGATGACACTCCATTGATCTTATGATCACTCTGCGAGGCTAATTCGAATTGCCACCTTAGGCATTCAAATCCTCTTTACCATTGTACTATTTATTTGTCCATACTGTGATTAATTAATTAGTGTGTGTGAAGTATTATTGCTTCTATCCGAGTTCTACTGTACCATATTATTATGTTGCTCATTATACTGTATTGTTCACTCTTCTTCTATTTTCCTGCTTAATCATAATTACTCTTGTGAGGTATACATCATCTCTTAGATCTGCTGTGAGGATTTTCACAGCAACCTTCTGCATGGTTGTCAGCGCCATTGCCGACAGTTCATTAACATTGATAGTCACCTGGGCAATCGTCTGCAACACATTTTGCAAAGCCTCGTTGTCGGTCACAACGGCAGTCGGGGGAATGTTGATATTTTGAACCCGGGGCGTGGTGTGGATTGTGACCATTTCCTGCATGGGTACATTACCAGGTTCCTTTTGTAACATTGCATTACACAAAGAATCCATACGAGCAACAAGCAGAGAGAATCCCTCCTCCACTTTGACGAACATCTTGTCGGTAGCCAATGTGGTGGCATGGTTAAGGGCTGTAATTAATCGACCCAACTGCACCTATGCTGGTAAGGACATCCCACTGATCGTCGCATGCTCGTGGTTTCGTTTTGATCGGTTTTCCTCAAGGGCGCAGTCGCTATCATCCGCAGTTGGTGTTCTGATTGAATCGCGATCAGAACTATGATGACTTTGTTGGTTTTGTGCTGATACTCGATCCACAGGACCAATCGACGGTCCTCTAGCATCAATTTCTATTGAACTCATGGGCTGTCACCAAGCCTCCGGCCACTCATTCACAATAGACTCCAAATCTGCCGCTGTCACTTTATACCTCGTTTGCAACCATTGTTGATTAACATCACGGCGAGCTTGTATATGTATGAAACTTGGTCGTATTGCAAATGCCATGATAGGTGTGAATTGTGCCACAGTATCATCAGATATTCATGGGACCTGTGTCACGGCATCACAAAGCATTTCTAAATATAGCCAAAACTGTAATTGGCACTCCCGGATGCAGTTGGGCTCTCGTACATACCATAGATTCTGATAATGTGCCCCTCGTCGTTCCGTTGCAGCCGGGAAGTCCATACCCTGGTAGGTGTCGGGATCTTTCCATGCAACTAGAGTGATTAGCAGTAACAACCGACTATATGAGAAAGCGCCTCTACCCACTTGGACGTCTGCGACATCCTCCATTAGCCGATTCAAGAGATATAAGGACCAGTTCATCTGGACTCCTTTCGCACATTGCTCTGCGCAAGCAACTATTCCCGAATTACATTGGTTAGGGCGACCTCCCATAATCACTTTACAGGACAGGATCTTAATGCCCGTGAGTACCGCCTGATTATTGCAGCTGCTGGTGTGATACCCATGCCCATCCGATTCCAATTCATACTTGTGTGCCTACCGTCGCGCTCGCTTCTTCTCATTTGATTTTCCTTGAATAAACTGCGCTGGATCAACGCTATTCTTAGGGAAGCCGATAATGAACGAAATCAAGTCAACAGTGACCAGGACCTCTCTATCCAACCACAATGAACCCCCATGGAAGCATGACAAGAGCTACTTTACATAAGCACCAACTTCCACTAGGCGCCCAAATTGCGGCATGTTAATTAGCCCTAACAAGTCGACATGCCGCAGTCCTCGTGCCCAGTCGTGTATCTCTGGAATCGGTGAATTGCGTGTCTCAGGCACATATGGTGCTGATGCAATTTTGGGTTGGGCCACCATGTTTTGGTCCTCGTAGCGTAGGCGCATCAGTGCCGACCCAATATCCACTGAGCACGTTATCCTAGCCGGGAGTGCGGGCATCTTCACACTGAATTTCTGTTTCAGGTTTATCTTACGTGGGGTGGCATCCGACCGAACAGGAGGGATGTAACCAAGGATATTATTCGTGGACTGTCCCAGCCATTGGGAAGATGGATGAATGGTGCGACTGGACTGCCCCACCTACTCTTGAGCTTCGCCAGCCACCGCAGACTGAAGCAATCTCTTACTCTGCGGAGATTCAGAAGGCTGATCCCCTCGACGCTTCTTAGCAACACTTGATGCTCCCGTCGGCATGTTGGCAACCTCGGCTCCAAGATCAATAGTGTCCTAGGACACACCTTCTCATTCTACAGCAATTGGAATGAATGGAGACTCCACTTCACTGCTAATGTCCACTGTCTCCAGTTCTCCTGGCATACCTCACCACTCTTCATTATATACCTATCAGTAACTGGCTCAAATCGCTACAGCGCTCCACCACAACACATCTTGCTAATTCCTCGGTGTCTTCTGCTCGACGCTAAACCATACTTATAGCATCTACCCAAATCCATCGTAATCATGACTAAATCATGCATTAATTCAACCAAATCCTGTATTAATGAGGTAAATCCGCCGTCGATCCTATCCGTCGATCGATCGGATCCGCCATTAATGCCCATCATTCGAACAACACCGTTAATTAACTGTCTAACCTTTTGGAATTTATTATTGATTTGACCAGGTCGCAAGGCTGCCATGTGTCTCCGACTGCTCCAAACTTGCGGTACAAGCTTCCCTACTGTCGCATACCTTCTTCTGTTGGTGCGCCATCTACCATCAAGCAACCTGCAACACATACATTCTCTTTTTTTTTTTTGATGCGACTCAGACATCGCACTGGTCCAAGCCCGAGCGACAGGGCTTCAACCTGTGACCATTTACCATCTTGGGGAGCATCGCCCCATCCAACCGCTGGAACTGAACCGCTCCTCCGGAAGTAATACTATTGATGCGATATGGACCCAGCCAATGTATCTGCAACTTGCCTGGATGTTTCATAAACTTGCTGTCGTATAATAACACTAAGTCACCTTGCTGAAACTGTTTACTTTTGATGTGGCAATCGTGCCATGCCTTTTGGCGATCCTTCGCCACCCCTTGGTGAAAGCCAGCGATAAATCAGACCTCTTCCAGCTCCACCAATTGTGCTAGACGTTCGTCTATTGCTACAACATCATCCATGCTCGTAACAGCCGCAATTCGTAGACTTGGAACAATGTACTCCATAGGCATAATTGCTTCCTTCCCATATACCAGCTTGAAAGGTGTCTGACCAGTCAACCTTTTACATGTGGTGCGATAGGCCCACAACACTGCTGGGATTTTTCAGATCTCATTCACCGCGGTTCGCATTGCACACTTTCATCAACGCATGCTCCAACACCTTGCTAAATGCCTCCACCATTCCATTCGCCTATGGGTGATAGGGTGTACTCTTCTTATGCTGTATCTGCAACTCCTCTGCCAATGCGTTGATAGTGCGATTAAGAAAGTGGCCGCCTTGATCACTCAGCAATATCTTGGGGCAGTCGAAATGAGTGGTAATGTGATCAAACAAAAATCGAGCAGCCGTTGTGGCGGATCAATCAACTACGGGTGCTTCCTCAGCCCATCGGGTCAAGTAATCTATCGCCGTCACAATATACCATGCACCTGTGCATTTCCCTGGTGGATGGATTGGTCCTACAAAATCCATAGCCCATTTTTTGAACGATTGCAATGTCACTTGAGGTAGCAGCTGCATCTCGTCACGTCTAGATGGCTTGCTAGTTCGCTGACAAACATCACAAGACCGCGCATAGTCTGTTGCATCATTATGTAATGTGGGCCACCAAATTCCTACGCGCAATACCTTCTAGGAAGTCGCCCGACTGCCATAATGTCCTCCCGCTACTCCACCATGTGCCTCAGCCAATATATCTGCGCTTTCTCATGCGGCAAGACACATCCGCGTAAGATCTCATCAGCACCCAATTTATACAACTCTCTCGCGATTAGCTGAAAGTCAGCAGCCTTGACAACCAATTGCTTCTTCTGAGTAGTGGTCAAGTCCGCGGGCGCAGTGCCGGTCACCAGAAACTGAAGGATATCATCAAAATATTGATCAGTGGCGACAATGTGAAATAGTTGGGCATCCGACAATCCATCTTTGATATTAGTCGGTTCCTCCCCTGTGTCAATCCGTGACAAATGATCTGGTCCAGTATTCAATCGCCCCGGTTTCACAATGAATTTGAAATCAAATTTCTGGAACAAAAGTAGCCAGCGACAGATCTTCCCCCCCAACACAGGCTTATTGACCAAGTATTTCAATGCAGAATGATCAGTGAACATTTTAAAGTGGCCACCCAACAAATAATGCCTGAATTTCTGTAGCACATAAACCATGGCCAGACCTTCTCGTTCTGTGGTAGTGTAATTGTGTTTTGCAGAGGACAGATTCCGACTGGAAAAAGCAATGGGACGATCAAGGTCGCCTTCTCCAGGTTGAGCCAACACAACACCTAGTGCAACTGATGAAGCATCAACATGGACATGGAATTCCTTACTCTAGTCTGGAAAGACCAAGATTGGGGCCGACGCCATCTTTGCTTTTAGCATTTTGAAGCTATCCTAACATTCCGGGCTCCACTGGAATGCCGCATCCTTCTTCAACAACTTTTCCACAGGGGCAGTAATCGCAGCATACCCCCTGATAAACTTGCG
Source organism: Larix kaempferi (assembly GCA_027924585.1). Taxonomy (NCBI): domain Eukaryota; kingdom Viridiplantae; phylum Streptophyta; class Pinopsida; order Pinales; family Pinaceae; genus Larix; species Larix kaempferi. The sequence goes on from BSBM01000036.1 coordinate 12,226,631, forward strand.
ATAGTATCCCGTATGACCCAAGGTTGCGTGCAACTGCTTAATGGTGGTTGGCGGTTGCAACCCCAAAATGAGCACAATTTTGGCTGGATCAACCAGCAATCCCTGCTTACACACGATATGACCCAGCAATATCCCAAACGGTGCATAAAAAATACATTTCTTCAAGTTCAATGATATCTGGTGCTGCCGACATCGCTCAAGCATTAACCGCAGATTGGCCAGATGATCATGAATCAATCCTTAAACGATCCAATTATCCATATATACCTGCAAAAACTTATGAATAAAATCTTTGAATGCGGCAACAACGACCTGGGAGAATATCGCAGGTGCATTCTTCAAACCAAACGTCATTACCGTGTACTGAAAGAAACCCCATTCAGTAACGAAAGTTGTCTTATGGCGATCTTCCTTAGCAATGCGAATCTGATGGTAGCCAGATAATCCATCAGTGAAAGAGTACATCTCCTGACCACCCACTCCTTCAAGTACTTCATCAATAAACGGGGTCAGAAAAGGGTCATGCAAGCAGGCATCGTTTAACTTCCGTAAGTCGACGCAAATGCGCACTTCGCTTGTTTTCTTGTCCTGCACCACCATAGGACTGATCCATTCGGACTCTTCCATAGGTTTGATAATACCAGCATCCAACATGCGATCAAGTTCCGCCTTGACCTTTTCTTTATGTTGCGGATTCAAGCAATAAGGCCAGTGTCGGACTGGCTTAGCATCTGGTTTCAATGGAATCTTCATCTCTCCTAAATCACCTAGGATTCCCTTCATTTTGGAAAACTTTGTGGGAAACACATCTTGAAACTCATGAAGTAACTCAATAACCTTACTCATCATCTCATCATCCCAATAATCCCCAACATTAGCAAACTTGGGAGTAGCCTCGGTGCCGATATTCATCTTGCGAAGCTGCAATGGTTGACTGAACAGATTACTTGGCTCAACAGTTGGGACCACATCACGACTTCCTTCAGATTCGTGAATGTTAACATTCCGGGGATCATCATCATCCTCCGGGCCACCACTTATTTTGAATCACTCCATGAGAGACTGCATCTGACAGTGTGTGTGCGGTTTGACAGGGTAGGCCACCGGGAAAAACCTGAAATACCACGTTGCGGATGAGTTGCAGGGCATTATGGACATCAGGGTTAGCATCTGCAAAAGTGAACGTATGAGTGAAATAGATCGTCAAATCCCCCCATGTTGTAATGTCTCGATGCAACTTGACTACAGTGTACCACGAGCGCGGTATCTCATCCAAAGTATGGACAAAAGCATGGACCCACTCATCTCAGGGTCGCGCTACCCACAATCGTTGGCATTCCATCACATGATCACTGGGATCGGTTCGGCCATCATACTTTCCAATGTGATAAACCTCAATGTCGCCAAACTGAACCATCATCAACCTTCGACACTGTGACCAACCTTTAATGAATTTCTTATGTGTCACCCACCATCGTGCTGGAGCAGCCTTCAGTGCTTCCTCCAAGGCCAACAATCACTATGGTTTTGGGACGCGGTCTTCAAATTCTGCTAAAAAGGTGTTTAGGCCAAGAAACCCCTCATAGACAAGCAATGTGATCGTTTCTGTTGCAACACGACATAAGGATTGCATAACTAAGGCACATTTCTAGAATGGTACTTCATGCATTCAATTATGCCAATGTTCCAATGCATCATCAGAGTCGGAAGACACAGAGCTCTCACTGCACCGCTCCAACTCACCGTAGGCAGTAGGATGAATATAATCTTCAGAAATATTAAACGCGTGGTCCTATCTAGCAGGATCATTATCTTTTACAGGCTCCACGTAGAGCCATCCTTCATCAGGATCCAATGGGGCTATGACTCTGAAATCGTGATTCTCAAAGGTCATCATGCGCTTCTTGAAGTTGATTACAGCTCCACTATCGTTAGCCCATCCGATCTCCAAGAGAACTGGATAAGAGCTTCCTCCCTCAACCACTTCAATAACATCAAAGTCAGCGTAAGTCTTCATGCCCTCAATATCAGTCGTGAGCCGCGGAACTTGCCCAATGAGTGTTACCTTCGCATGGTTAGCCAACCAAAGCTACACAGGAGACCAGCTCAATGGGGGACTCCCCATCCTCTGCCACGCTTGCTTGGTTAAGATGTTAACATCCGAGCCAAGATTAAGAATCATAGAGTCAACATCATAGTCACCAATCTGAATATTCATTCACATCTCCTTGCCAGTCTTCCGTCGCTATAGGGAGTTTACTGCCGACTCCTGCCGTCCTTTCGAAAATCGCTGCAACCATCCCTCAATCTCAACCAGGGAAGCCAGGTCTTGGGCCAATAATAGACAACTTACAAGAAACTTTTTCAATGTCCTCGGTGGTGGTGGTCGATTAGCGTCTGACGTAGTATCAAAGACAGGCGGCATATTGCAAACAACAGCCTTACCGCGGTCTTTCTCCAAGGTGCGACGTGCCTCCATGAATGTCTCTCGCTTCGTATCAATGTCGAAAGGTACCATCTTCTAACCGGCCAACCGAATCAGTGGTCGCGAACCATCCTCCTTAGTCATCTTGCCTCCACGAGTGACAACAACCACCGAAGCATCTTGTGGTCGCGGTTCGGCAGAAATGGTCGCAATATTTGCACCCTGCGTCTGGTTCTGCTGCAGATTCCTCGGTTGATTGACATTTTGATTGGCGTTCGGAGGTGGTCGCGGGGGTTGGTTTTGTACTGGGTTCTATACTGGTTGCTGTGGTTGGGCCTGATTCTGTAGCTGCGGAGCATTCCCAGTCTGCCATCGTGCAATCAACTGTGGACAATTCTCAACCGTATGATCATTACCAAAGCAAAACGTACACTGATTCTGTAGCAGTGGGTAGTCGTGCTGATAATGCCCGCATACTGCACTGTGGTAACATTGAATAGGTTCATGACCACCTCGGCCTCCTCCTTCACGACCAAATCCACCACCACATCCGCCCCTGTATCCTCCCTGGTAGCTTCCCTGCTATTGGTATTGTTGCTGCATTGGTGCTTGTGGAATCCCTTGCCCTTGTGGTGCATACTATGGTTGCTGTACATATTGTGGCTATGGGGGAGTCATCTGCATCGGGGTGTATTGTGGCATGAACTGTTGCGGTTGTTGTTGCTGTGTTGCAAACTGCATCTGCGAATGTGGTAGCGGATGGGCTACCTGCGGTTGCAATTGTGGTTGTTGCACCGCATGCTGATCGTCCTTGACGTAGAATGCATCACACATCCTCTCCTGTAGCAACCCATATGCACAGAAATCCTTGTCATCATGACCCACCAACTTGTAGAATGTGCAGTAAATATTTTGCGGGGTTGTGATCATTTTCTGCATATATGGGCAAATATCGTGACTATGCCCAAACACGTGACAAACATGACACCATGACATACTGCCACCATTCAATGGGTTTGGCGCACCTGACACCAAATAATTACGAAAATTCGGGCAATTATCCTTCGTATGCCCTTCTCCTCGGCATCGCGTACACCATACTTCATCACGCTACTCCTTGCTCTTCTTCAAATCTTGCAACTGTATAGTCAAGTTAGCGAGCTGTGTCTGTATCTGCAACATCCCGGCTGCATTATCTTCAATCAGTGATGCTTCCAATCGCATTGCAATCTCTAGAGCTTCACTAGGCGTCGATATGTTTTGCTGCATCAGCGGCAGCCGAATGTGGGGTAACAGTGCTGCAATGAACCATTCTTTATGTTGGACGATGCTCATATAGAAACTAACCTTTTCCATCAGCGTCTTGAATCGCTGGTCGAAATCCCATACCGTCTCATTGGGATACTGCTTAATTTCCTTCAATTCAGTAATATATTGAGCCTTCGACTTAGGCCGTCTAAATTCAGCAATCAACCCATCTTGAATCTCATTTAGTGACTTTTCTGGGGCCCCCGTAGGGACTAGAATAAACTTCATGAACCAATCTAATGCACGACCCCGTAGAGTCGTTGCTAACTGTCCTTTCTTAACATCGACATCAGTGGTCTGTTTCATGGTCTAGACCACTTCACATAAAAACCAATACTGTTCCGGGTTTTCTGTCGCACTTTCGTGGAACAACGGTAACTTAGCGTCATCGCCCGCCATTCTGGGATTCCTTCCTCATGTCGCTGTGGTACTACCAATTGACGAACTTGGCGGTGTCGAAGTGGTATTTCTTGTTGTTTGTGAGTCGATGAGTGGAGGTGTGGGTACATTGGTGCCGGGGTTTGGTCCCGCCTCTGTCTTGGGTGTAGTCTGGTCGTCCCTATCAGGACTGTGAGGTCGCTTTGTCCCGTGTGGTCTTCCTTTGCGGTTTCGCAGTTCGATCGCAGTAGGACCTTCTCCCGTCCTCTGCCTCTTCTCCTGTCGAAACCTTGGTCCTCCTCTTATAAGACCACTTTCTTCCTCGGCTTCGCTCACTGTCTCCTCATGGTCTGCACCCATCTACCCCTTTACCATTCCATGTACTGTTCCCCAATAGTCGTGGTACCCACGGCCTCCTCCCACCAGGTTGTCTATTGATCAAGGTGCATCTTTAATATACCCTTTTCACAGATTAGCATATTAATCGACAGTTGGAGCGACAACAGAAACCTTCCCCTCGGTCCTCGGAAGAAGTATCTTTCATCTTCACTATATGATTTCTTCGTGTCGACCGCAAATTCAGTGATATATCCTTCCAAGATGCTATCAAGCCAAACTTTGACAGCCCGCGATGCCTTATTATCGACTTCATGCAACTCCCGAATCAATTCCGGGGTCCAAGCCGTCGGCTCACCACCCTAGAAGTTCCTCTTCTGGAAGGTCAGCTTCCACAACCATTCGTACAGAATGACCGGGAATTCACAGAAAAATCATTCATGTGGACTGTCGTGAATATATCTTCCCAGCTAGTGATATACTGTCAGTCACGTGCTCTGGCTTTCTTCTTTAGCAAACTCCTACAACTTCTGATTGAACCATTTCTGTATCTCCGGCTTTGTCGAGTGCCACAACATGACCTCCTTCTACTCTGTACACGGTCTCGACAATGGAACCATTTGTTGACCAACGCGACCTCAGTCGACAGGGGTTCGCCTCACTGTCGACACATACCCCAATCTCCCTGGGCACCGACCCGGGCAGGTTTGAGCCCACCCAGCAACACCCGTAGAGCGGATGAGGTCTCACCCGAGGCGTCCAGGAAGAGCAAACGGAACCATGTTTCCGTCGAGGGAGGAGGAGAGTTGTGGCTGCATGGGCTAACTCTATTGTGGTACTTAAATAGAACTTTAAACATTCGGCAAGGAGTTATACCATATTACTTCATCGTAGCATTTATCATCACATTCTACATAGAACATATTACTTCATCACAGCATTTATCATTATAGCAACAGTAAGCAGACGTTGCATCAAATACCATTCATACATCGCAACAGTGCACAAAGTTCATACCAAAACATCATCATTGTATTACTATCAGCCATATACAAGAAGCAAAACCATAGATCTTTGTATACATTCACCTTCTTCTTGCCCGCCAACTACTGTCTCTGTCTCATCTCTATCTATCACCTCTGCATATATATATATATATATATATATATATAACACTTACAATTCTCATCTATTTATAGGCTTCCGCCATTACAATACTTGTCCACTTACAAACGACTTCCTAACCAACACTATGGACAATTGACCCAATATCTAACTGACTTGGTCCAAATGACCCCCAAAACCCGCATACCGTGATTTAACTGACTCATTATTACATAATATATGGTCCAAGTGACCCAAAACCCGCCAACTGCGGTATTCTTTCACACAAAATACTCCTTTCGCGCCCTCCTCTGGTGTGTCGCAGCGTCGGCAGTACCGCGACCTTTCCCATCAAACCGCCTGCCAACACGGTCTCTTTCCTCTTTATGAATTCGAAGCTTATCTTCATATTCCCAATAACATCTCTAAATCAACATTACCTACTTGCCACCTGTTGTTGCAGCAACACCCCTCCCCAAAATTTTGTGCATGTTGGGGCCCCTCCTATATTTTTTGTAGAAAGTTTGCGTGAGAAGCCATCCCAGCCGTCAGCTCTGTTTTCAACATAAAATCTTATTTCCCTGCTGGACTTCTCGCCATCAATCCTTCCATGATTCTCCCCAAAGAGCCAAAGATAACTCAGACTTTTCCCCAACGTTCTGGGATAATTCGGTCTATCTCCCGGACTTCAAAGACAAACGTCCAACCTTTCCGAAAGAAGGACTGAAATGTTCTTTTTCAAAATCTGCGGAAGCCATTAAAGTTTAGTTCCCGAAACGCCGGAAGCTTTCGCTCAAGCCCTCCGCAACCGCGGAAAGGTTCCGGTTTTGCTCCCGAAATTGCGGGATTCATTCACGTTAAATCTCCCGAAAAGGACTTAGATTTTCTTCCGACTAGAAAACTGCGGGAACAAGGGACTTAGAGAACTTTTCTTTCAACCGTCCGCAACGGCGGGGGAATTCAGTGAACCCTTCCGCAACGGCGGGGGAATTCAGTGAACCCTTCCGCAACGGCGGGGGAATTCAGTGAACCCTTCCGAAACAGCGGAAGCCGCCGTGATGTCTCCCCGAAAGTAAACTCAGATTTTGGCCATAAACAGCGGAGGCCGCTAAAAAATTGCTTCCGAAACAGCGGAATCGTTCATCATTTGCTCCCGAAATGGCGGGACTCATTCGCCTTAGTCTCCCGGAAAGCACTTAGAATTGTTTCCCGAAACGGCGGGGCAGTTCGTAAAAAACGCTCCGAAGCGGCGGAAACCATTGGTGAAGCCCCGCCGAAACGGCGAAGCGATTCGAGATCCTGTTCCGACACAGCGGAAGTCGCTGAGGGAACCCTTCCGAAACGGCGGAAGCCATCCGCATAAGTCCCGCGGAGGAACTCACGTTCTTCTTCTGAAACTATGAAAAGGACTTAGATTATTTTTTAAGAAACTGTCGCGGAAGCCTTCGGGCTACCCTCCCGAAACGGCGGAAGCCAGTCGCTCAAACCGCTCGGCAAAGGACTCCGAAACGATCTCGGGAAATTATGCGGAAGAGTATAAGTTTGGCTCCCGAAACGGCGGAAGCCATTCCCAAAAGCCTTCCGAAACTAGCGGGAGCCTTCGCCAAACCTTCCCGAAAATCAACGAGACTTTGAAAATTTTGGTTCGCGGAAGCTTTCGCAAAAGCCTTCCAAAAAACACCGGGAGCATTCGCTCTATCGTTCCGAAAGGGCGGAAGCTTTGGCGTTACCCGTCCGCTACGCGGCAGTCTTTCGCGGAAGGCTTCGAGTTTCCTTTCCGCAATAAGCCCCGAAACGTCGGAAGCTTTCATTGAACCCTTCCGCAACGGCGGATACGATTCGTAAACTGGCCCCGTGAATGACGGTTGCACGAAAACCAAGATCGTTTGACATGACCGCTACGCGCGGTGAATTTAAACCTCGTTTTAACCGCGCCACCTACCGAATTGAATGCTCACACGTGCCTTTTTTTTTATATAATGCGGTAGGGGCTCGACCCAATACACCATTGTTTTTTGAATTCGCCAACGACGTGCGACGCCGTGCAAATCGCTCCAACTCACCTCGCTCGTCCGTGCTCGCGGCCACCTCGCTCAAGCGATCCCCACGGTGCCAGGTAGGATTCTGACTTGGGATTTCGCCATTGGGTTGTCTTTGGTAGGAAAACATTGGGTTTTAGTCGGATTGTGACGGGCAACACACCCGTCAAGGGCTATGTTTTTCCCGTCAGATACAGTGAACGGAGTTTTCGCCATACAAAATCGCCATAGACCTTCGTTAAAACATTAACATTTTATTTCAATGGTGGTGGGTGCGGGCGGTTAATCATGTCCCATATTTTTTAAAAAAAAACCCCGGGCCGCGCCCCTCGTCTTGGGAGAATTTGTCGAAGCCCCATGGGCTTTCCATGTCCCCGGCCGTAAACCCGGACTTAAAACCCTGGGCCCTTCCATAAGCCTCAGCCCCTACACGCGAGCCGAAACCCGTGAACGTTGAAGCCACGCGAGCCAAAACCTGAAGCCATGGCCGCCCTAGCACTCCCCGTCAGCATATCCCCGGCGCCGTCACCTTCGCTCGGACTAAGGTATCCCGTAGTGACTCGACGAGTGGCCGCGCGTGACGATAGCATTCAAAGCCCTCACCGAGTCAACCCGCGTCTCCCCGCCATCGACCTCTCCAAACGCAGCTATAACGAAAACATCTCCCTCCGCAAGGCGGAACCGGAAGCCAATTGCTTCCGCAAACCACCTATCGGTCCGAAAACCAATGGCTTCCGCAACATAGCTTATCCCCTCGGGAGCATTGCAGACTCGTCTTTTAAGAGCTTCAAATGTTTCAATTTGTGTCTTATGTTGAAATAATGTTTTGCTTCCTAAATATTTGCTTCATTGACTTATCTCATTAAAACGATGTTGCTCTCTGCTAAAACTTTACAGCTTGTTGCTCAAATAATGACTTTGATATGGATGTTATCAGGGATAAATCAGGATGCCGAAAACCGGTAAGAAGAAGGCGAAGATGAGAGAAAAGAAGCCTGCCCCTCCCAAGATTGAAACCTCGCTCCAGGACACTAGGTGCACTACTGGCGTCCCTCCAGAAATCAGATGGGGAGACATCTACAGAATGATCCGGGACCAAGAAATCCCAGATATGCTGCTAGAGGAAGCACCAATCTATCTTAACATCAGAGCCTCAGGCATAACTAGAGCCGCTACCCGCCCCGAGCTGTTCCCCTGTGCTGAAGTGATCGAGTGGATACTCCAACATGCAGATGCTGAAGGGAGAGTGATAAACGATAGCGGGAAAATGGCTATCGCCTCGTTTCAACCCGCGTATATTGCGGCAGCCTACAGATTTCCCCGTGTCCAACAAGCTCTGACTGACAAATGGTTGGGCCAAATGGATAACGTCGAGATGGCCAAGAAGCTATTGAGGGGAGGGAAGCATTTGAGGAAGAAGGGAAATGATGAATATGACGTGCAGAACCTGAGGGCTCCTTTCAGATTGATCGCTTTAATGCTGTGCAGAATCTTCGGCATGCCCGATGGCACAGTATACAAGATTCAGTGGGTCCCTATCATTCACTATGTGGCATTTCAGGGGACAGTGTTTGACTGGGCCACTATCTTGTCAGATAGTCTGGCCTCAATGATAAGTGCTGCTAAGCCCGGGCTGGCCTTGAAGAAGGCTGAATTCTTCATGTCTTCATACCTGATAGATTGTATCTTGGCCAAGATAGAGTTCCCCAAATTGGGGTGTGCATGGGATAGGGCCACCACCCCGGTCTACGTCGCATTCAAGATGTTGTGGGCTCAGAACTACAAGCCCAGCTACAAACTCATCTGTGAGGGGTTCATCATGCCCCTATATGAGAAAATGTTCAAGGAAGAACCAAATTGCCTGTCACAAAATGCTTTGGAAGTCCTTGGGGATTATGGGGACTTTTACTTTTCAGAACAAGATACCTACCTGAGAATGTTCGGAGGGACTAAGCCCCCATACATATTGCCGCAGTATGCCACAGACTATGTGGTGCTCAAGGAAGTAGTAAGACAACTCTTCTTGGATGGGATTGGAGCATTCCTCCACAAGCTACACAAGGCTTCCTTTCCCCCCTTACCTTTCTGCATAGGTGCTTACAAGTTTTCAGGGGTGGCCTTTGCCGACGAATTTGTTCAAGAGTTGAAGGCCTTCCACTTCGGTGAGGTCATCTTCCACAGGAACGACAGAAAGGGTAAAGTGGCCGAGCATTGCAAGGGGAACTATGCTAACTTCGAATACTCCCACTACCCCGATGCCGAGGAGGAAGCATTCAGAGGCATCAGCAACATGACTGAGCTACGGATCTGTCGCCAAAGTACTGGAGCGAGCTCTAGTTCAACCAAAGCCCAGAAGACCATCCAGCAAAAGGAGAAAGAAGCCAAGGATGCCCGAGCTCAGGAAGAGCTCAGATTAAGAGAAGAGGCAAGGTTACAAAAGGAAGCCGAGGAAGCAAGAAAGCAACAAGACGCTGAAAATGAAAGACTGCGGAAGGAGGCTGAAGAAGCCCAAAAGCAGAAAGAAGCAGAGACTGAGCAAACTGAAGCAAGGAAGAAGGCGGAGGAAGAATTGAAGGCAAGGGAAGATACCGAGGCAGGTGGGTCCGGTGTACAAGACATGGAGATAGACACCTCTCAAGCAGGTGGCTCTGGTACCCAAAAGGAAGGAGCAGACCCCGCTCAGGAAGTCCGAACCCCACCTATGGAAGAAGACATAGACATCATAAACCGACCAATTGTCCCATACACTCCATCTGGGAAGCGTACGGTGTCCAAATGGAATGAGTTTGTCTATGACAAGAAAAGGAAAACAATGGTCCTCCAATCAGAAGAGAGGATTAAAAGTCCCTTCCATGATGACATAGTTACTCACCGAGAGGTCGCTGTCATGCAGAACACAGATGCAGATCCCATCACCATGGCATCCGCAGTTATAGCAACAGCACAGGCATCATTTGCCAATGTAGGGGTTATAGTCAAAGAAAATATATTGACAAAGAAGAGAGCACGCACCCTGCAACAAAATGTGGCTAATTAGCAAGCCCAAAGGGACCTGGCAGTAAACAAATATAATTGCTTGTACGCTGAGCATAGGGAGCTGTCAAACAAGTACAGTCACCTGGAGGAGGAAAAGGACCAGCTAGCACTCCAGATAATGATTGCAGAAGCGGAGAAGAATGGAGCAGAAGAAAAGGCTTCCCAGTTAGAAGCAGACAAGCAGACATTAGCTGAGCGTTTAGAACAAGCGGAGAGCAGAACCTTGGACATGTCTCCCTTCCACGAGTTGTCATGCAATATCCTGCAGCAAGTGTATGGATCTCAAGAGCTAATCACTGACGAGGTATGCAAACTCAAGGCCATGATGGGTAGGCTAAAAGAGGTCAATACGGAAGCCCACAGGCTCAAAGCTAAGAATACCCGTGTCAAGGCAAATGTCATAAGTCAGATGGCATGGAGGGAAGGGAAAGGAGGTTTCCCCCCGCATCTTCCTTTTAAGGCCGTGGAAGATTTTAATGAAGATATAGCCTTGTTGGAGTTTGGTAGGAACTGTGCCAATAAGCTAATGACCAGTGTGCAGAGGACAACAGATAGAATCAACAACCTATACCAAAAGCTCAAAGGAGTCCATGACAACTGCACATTGAGTTTCCCTCAGACCCTAGAAGACTTCCCCGAAAAGGAGCAGCGGTTGTCTCAACTGAAAGAAGAGCTAGGCGTCCAGATGGAGTATGTGAAAAGCATTGATGTCCTGGCCATGAATGATCTCCAACATTACATCGGTTCATCAACACTTCACAATCATCTGCTGAAGGAAACATATCAAGTTGCTGAAGCAGAAGTACAAAGCATTAAAATAGAGCTCGGGAAGAATGTAACTTCTCAGAAAATCTTGTTTCCTACTGCAGCAAACATAATCATCAGGGACACAGGTGTGTGGCACAGCTACATAGAAGAGGAGGTCAGGAAAGCTGCAGCAACAGCAGGAGCAGCATCAGCAGGGGATTCGAGGGCCTCTTCCCAGGCAGCATCAGTGACCATCAACTTGGGCGACCCTGTGCCAGCAGAAGCTTGCGCACAGGAATGAAGAGGCTGAATTCAGTGAGCCACTCTCTGCAGCCAAACACGTGCCCAGCAGGGAAAGCTTTGATGTTAACAAATTTTCTGTTACGTATATTTTGAATATGTAAGGCGTAAGCCATGGGACAGCTGTCCCTATTTTTTGTCAAAATATTTTTGTAAAGGAAGTGGCCATTTTTGGTGATCGATTATAGTAGAAATCCCTATAAATGACAGGTGGAACGTGCTAGGTGTCAGCCCAAAGGGCAAAGTTGTAGCTATAAATAGCATCTAGGAAAGATTAGACTGGACTTTTGGCAGGGAATGAAATTTTGGCAAACGATATGAGCTATCTTGTATCGGGTCTGTAAATTGATTTTTCTAATAGAAGCCATGGGAGATGGACGTTTTGCATGGAATGTTGGATTGCTGTATATTGGACTATTCTAATGACTGCGGTCCTATACTGTGAGATCATTCTTATCATCCGAACTACTTCTTTGTATTAATGATTTTGCCCCTTACTGTGCATACGAATTTTTCCCATTTTCATGGACAATGAATGCGTTTCATATTAAATCAGGAGCTACCTGCTGATGCTTTTATCATTGCTGTAGATTTCTCTTCTAGATCGAATGGCTAACTGTTCTTTCTTCAGGATAATTTGTATGGCTCATTGTTCATGCCTTTAAATTGCTCCTTGCAGGGATCTTTTAGTTTAATTCCAGTTTCGTTGCATCTAGATCTGTTTCTTTATTCTTGTTACGTAGATTAAATAATTTTGCTTTCTTCTGTTCGTGAGCAATAGATGCGTTCTTTAAGTTTCATTTTAGATCTGTTTCCTTATTCTTTAGCTTTCCTCTGTTTTCTGAGCAATAGATGCGTTCCATGTTGAATGAGAGGCTACCTTCTCAAGATCCTCATCTTGCTGTAGCTTTGACCGTGAGAAATAATAGCTATCTGTTCTTTGTTTACGATATCTGTTACAGCTGGTTGCTCTCCCCTTAAGCGTGTTCCCCTGCAGGGATAGATAGGTCTGTTCTAGTTTTAAGTTTAGATCTGTCTTAATTGCATTTAGATTAAGTATAGTTTAGGCACTTGCATCTCATATAAAAGACATAAAAAAAACCCAAAAGAAAGGTGGATCGGGCCATAACCGGTAGAATCGGATTTAAAGTCCAAAACCACGGTTGCCGGAACCGCTAACCGGACGGATTCCCTACACCAAACGGGAGATAGTCTAATTGGGACCGTCTCTCGGGGAGAATCCCTTTCTGATTGATGCTACGATATCCGAGGCATCAACAGTTTTTGGCGCTAGAAGGAGGGCCTAAAGTGCATGGCTGATAGAGGAAAATCTTCCGCGGTCATAGATAACACTGAAAACCCGCTTATAGAAAGCATTTCAAACAGCCCAGATCTTGGATTAACAGACCAAGAACGCCTCATTTCTGACCCTGAGCCTCAAGAAGCTTTATACGCTGTTCCGTTTACAGAAATTGAGGATTTGAGAAGACATACCAGATCCTACGTTAGGCAGTTAGGTGGTTTAAACGCTGTCAAATTCCTCCCTAAGAAAATTACACCTAGAAAAGAGCCACAGTACACCCGTGATTCAATTCTCGTTCAGAGTTTTGAAGAACTGGTAAATCTGACTTTGGAAGAAATTTCCGACACTCTTAACAAGACAGACCAAGAAAATCCTGAAGAAATTACCAATCCCGAAAGTACTCCACGAGTTTCACCCTACAACTCTCCTCCGGGGTCTCCGCATCCAAACCCAAACATGGCAGTACCTGCTTGGAGAGCAAGGGGAGCGCTAAACTTAGCTGGACCATTCCATAATCTCCCTAAAAACCCAGAAAAGGTCTTGCCTAAATACGATCCAGGGAAAGCCATTTCGGCAGAAGATCACCTCAAGAGTTTTTACTTGGCTCTGAACCTTTTGAACGTACAACATGAAGACGTGGTCTGCAGGTTGTTTCCATATACATTCGAGCCAAAAGTATCATCATGGTACTTTAGCTTACAACCCAGCTCAATCTCTAGTTGGGATGAATTCGAAAAATGTTTTCTAAAGAAGTACGGAAACCAAAAGACTGTGGCCACACTCATGAAAGAACTCCTATCCATGAGGATGGAAAAGAAAGAAAAGGTCCAAGATTTCAATCAAAGATTCACTACGCTGTTGAATAACTTCAGTCAAGCTAATAAACCAGCCGAGGAATCTCTAATTGAATACTATACAACCACTCTTGATGGACCTATAGCGATGTTCGTGAAGAGGTCCAAGAAAGCTACCCTAATAGAGAACTTTGAGGAAGCTAGAAAGATAGAAGAAGAGGCTGATAGCATTGCCAAACATGCCTTAGATGTAGAACCAAAACCAGCAGCTATCAAGAAACCTTTGCTGCTCACTAGAAGTAAAGATGAGCCATCTACGGACATGGAAAACGTAGTCAAAATGATGCAGAAACTATCTAACAAGATCGTAGATCTCGAGAAAGACAAGGCTGCCAGTACATCTAGGAAACCTTTCAAGCCATTCTATAGAAGAAGGGAAGACGAAGAACAGGCTCATCCACCAATGAACGCTGCCCCTGTTTTAAACTTGAATGAGATAGGGATGGAGAATTTCTGCACTTTTCACCAAGAACCACATTCGGAAAAAAGCTGCCCGCAATGGATCAATTCCATGAGCTTAGTCATGAACCAAATGTTAGACTCTCAGATCCCAGATCAGGATGATCCTCCGGAAGAGTCAAGCCCTGAGTTAGAGGAACCAACCCCAGACACTACTATGGTGTTGTGGGATTGTGTACCTATGACTGAATTAGTAGAAGAAGATCATGTAGACAGCTCTCCCTCTACCATAAATGTTGCCACTCGCAGCAAGGGCCCGATTGCGGATCCTGTCCCTGTCACCTCTTCCCATAAGCCTAAGATTTCGAAAGATCCGCCTAGGAGGCATATACCAATCATCCCACCTCAGCCCAAAGTAAACCAAACAGCTGCCAAACAGCCAAACGCTGACAACACAGTTCAGCCGCCTAAGGTCACCATGAACAAAACAGATCAGCCTACTCGAGTTGGAAATGAAGTTGATATAGGGTATGATATCATCGAAGATATCAAGAAAGTTAAAGCAAACGTATCAATATTTGACATGTGTAGCTTGCCCCATCAATGAGACAAACTACTGCACGTTTTACAACCAAAACCCAGCACTACATTAACAGATTCTCAAGACAATCCTGAAATTAATGAGGCTAGCATTGGTGGGAAATCCAAATCCCAAACATTGCCATTCTTGTTGACATTTGAAATTTTTAATCACAATGTTCATAACTGTTTGGTAGACTCTGGAGCTTCTTCAAACGTTATGCCACTGTCAATTTGTAAGAAAATCAACGGGAAACCCGTGCCATCCCCAGCTCAAATTATCCAATTAGATAGGACTGCTGTTAAAGTAATTGGTGAGATGAAAGATGTTCTAATTAGACTGTCAGCTGATCCTAGAGTCTGCCAATTTATTGACATAATGGTGGTCGACATTCCTGAAGCGTATGGGCTGATTTTGAGTAGAGATTGGTCTACCAAGTTGAGTGGCTACTTCGCTACCGATTGGTCTCATCTATGGCTGCCTTATCAGAACAGGCAGAATCAGATTAAAGTTCTTAGGGAACCTCATATGAAACAAAACGTAACCCAGCTAGAAGAAAAGAATGAGGCTGTAACTTTCTCTTCCTCGGTCCTGGGGAATTACTTCTTAGAAATGGATCCGGGTAACTATCAATCTGAAATCGTTAGCCATGAATCAGATAAACAGTCCGATCTCCTTCATTTCTCTCGGACTGATGATGTTGATTGTAACATAGTCAATTTAGTTGCTGACATAGACCACAAAGAAACTAACCCAGCTGAACCTGAAGATATCTTTTGGACATTATACTTTGATGGCTCTAAAACTCTGGAAGGATCCGGAGCCGGTTGTGTTCTAATGGATCCAAAAAGAAACAAGTATTTTTTGTCTTGTAGACTAGAATTCGATTGTACTAATAATACCACTGAATATGAAGCTTTGGTACATGGCTTAAAGAAGGCCATTGGCTTAAATGTTAAGTACCTGAAGGTTTTTTGTGACTCCGAGATAGTTGTTAGACAGGTAAGGGACACCATCCATTGTCTCTCACCGCACTTGAAAGGTTACCAGGCTGAGGTATGGGATTTAATCATGTATTTTGACGCTTTCAATATAAAATCAATTCCTAGATTGCAAAATTCTGCTGCTGATTTGTTAGCAACATCTGCTTCTAGATTGGTGCCGTCAAATAATAAATGCTCAATTGAATTGATTTTCAGGCCTTCCATTCCCGATAACATCACGAACTTCAGAATCTTTGATGATGATGAGCAAATTATCAGCTTCCTGACAAACGAAGACAGTTTTCAAGGAGCTGCAATAGATGAGGAAGAACATGATGCTGATTTGATGAAGAAGGAAGAGGAAAAAGGAAATTTCATGCCAAAGGGGGTAAGGTCCCTCGAAATGCTTTTTGATCTTCAAAATAAGTTCAAAAGACCAGCTAATACCAAAACTAACAGCTCATCAATGCAACATGAGTTGGTTAATTTGGGCACCGAGGCAGAACCGAAATTTGTCAATCTTGGCAAATGTTGTTCACCAGGAGAAAGAGACAGGTTCATTAAATTGTTTAAACAGTACAAGGATGTTTTTGCATGGACCTATGAAGATCTGAAAACATATGACGTCCGCATCATTCAGCATGTTATACCAATGAAAGCGGGTGTCAAGCCATTTCAGCAGCAGTTGAGAAGGATGCACCCCACTCTAGAACCGCTGATCCAAAAGGAATTAAAGAAGCTCCTGGACGCTAAGATAATCTTCAAAGTTTGACATTCCGAATGGGTTGCAAATTTGGTGCCCGTAAGGAAGAAATCGGGAGAGATTAGGCTGTGTGTAGACTTCAGAAATTTAAACAAAGCCTCAGATAAAGACAACTACCCCGTACCCTCAATGGAGCAAATCCTCCAAATGGTGTCAGGATCCGAATTGTTTTCTCTCCTCGATGGTTTCTCAGGCTATAACCAAGTGCTAGTCGCTGAAGAAGATCGTCTCAAGACCACTTTCAGGACTAAGTGGGGAACTTTCGCCTACAGAAGGATGCCATTTGGTTTGATAAATGCAGGAGCCACATTCCAAAGGGCGATGGATATTGCCTTCCGAGGATTGGGTGGGCAATGTGTTGTTGTTTACTTAGATGATGTGACGGTCTTTTCAAAGAAAAGGGAAGATCATGTTGTTCATCTGAGGCACATCTTTGATCGTTGCCGGAAGTATGGTATTTCCTTGAATCCCAAGAAGAGCGTGTTTGCTGTACCCGAAGGTAAGCTCTTAGGTCATATCATTTCCAAAGGGGGAGTGTCAATCGACCAGGAAAGAGTCCAAGCTATTAATAAGATTCCAATGCCTCACAACAAAAAATCTATGCAGTCTTTTATGGGCACCATCAATTTTGTCCGCAGATTTGTTCCGGATTTCGCACAAATCGTTAAGCCGTTACAGCAGATGGTTAAACAAAGCATACAGTTCAAGTGGACAGATTTGGAGAAGGACGCATTTAGAGATATCAAGGCAGCGGTAGCTAAAGCTCCTTCCTTAAGAAGTCCAGATTTTGATAAAGATTTCATCTTGTATACCTTCGCTTCGGATGATTCTCTCGCGGCCGTACTCACGCAAAAGGTGGAGTTAGGGGATGAATACCCAATTTCGTTTATGAGCACTGGTCTGCAGGGGGCCGAGCTGAACTATCCCGTGGTGGACAAGCACGCTTATGCGGTCTTCAAAGCAGTCAAGCAGTTTAGGCCATACATTTTGAAGAACAGAACTAAAGTCATAGTTCCCCATCCAGCTGTTAGATCCCTTTTCGTTCAAAAGGAATTGGGAGAGAGGAGAGGGAACTGGGTCACAGCTCTGCAGGAGTATGATTTGGAATTTAAACCGGCTACAATCATCAAAGGACAAGGTTTATGCAAGTTACTGGCGGGAAACTCGACTGATGAAGAGCACCATTGGAGAAATGAGGCCGAGCTCAATTCAGTTGAGGTATGCCATATCTTCACAGCTCCCCAGTCATGGTATAGGGATCTAGTGCACTATTTACAGCAGGGATATCTACCCGAACACTGGAATTCTAAACAAAGAAGGGCACTCCGCTTGAAATCGGCACCCTATCAGATCATTGATGGGATCCTTTTCAGGAAGAATTATGATGGAGTCCTTCTTAGATGTTTGGAGAAGGAAGATGCAAACAAAGTTGTAAAAGAATTGCATGATGGCCCCGCAGGTGGCCATTATTCAGGAGAGACGACAGCACACAAGATATTGAGAGCTGGTTATTATTGGCCCACTTTGTTCCGAGATGCCCACACATACGCACGGAACTGTGATGTATGTCAAAGAAGCGCTGGGAAGTTACCTAAGGCCGCAGGCCCATTGCAGCCGGTCATCATCTCTGAGCCTTTTGAGCAATGGGGCATAGATGTTATCGGAGAAATAAATCCAAATTCTTCATTGCAACACCGATACATTCTGACGGCTACCGATTACTTCACCAGGTGGACGGAGGCCATCCCGTTGCGCAAGATCAATGAAGACGCAGTCATCAGCTTCCTGAAAGAGAACATCATAACCAGGTTTGGGGTTCCAATTTCCCTTGTTTTTGATAATGCTACTTATTTTTCATCTTGCAAGATAAATGAATTTGTTTATGAATGGGGAATTAAGTTGCATTATTCAGCCAATTACTACCCTCAGGGAAACGGATTAGCTGAATCCTCAAACAAGAATCTGATTCGAATCCTCAAGAAAACTGTGATAGAAAACCAAAGAAGTTGGCATGTGGCTCTCCCAAACGCCTTATGGGCAGATAGAGTAACCCCGAAGAATGCTTTAGGTGTCTCCCCTTTCACTCTCGTCTATGGCAAGGAAGCCATACTTCCCCCAAACATCTTACTGCCATCCTTGCAATTGTCCCAAGCCTCTCGGGGTTCTGGTAACCAAGCCCTGCAATCCAGAATCAACACCCTGCTTCAACTGGAAGAAGCCCGACACAAAGCTAAAGATCGATTCCATCAACACCAGGACATAGTTAAGAGATGGTTCGATAAGAGGAAATCCGGCAAGAGGGATTTTGAAGTCGGGGACTTAGTCCTGAAATGGGACCATAATCATGAGGGCAAAGGAATGCATATGAAATTTCAACATCTATGGGTAGGCCCGTACCAAATTTCTGCAAAATTAGGCCCATCCACTTATAAATTGACAAATCTCGAGGGAGAGGAGGTAGCCCTTCCTCTCAATGGCCTCGCTCTGAAACAATACTTCGCATAGTCTCCTCGAGACTTCCTGTACATAAATAAAGTTGTCTTTTCGTTTTCGCTTTTAGCTGTTTTTTTTTTTTTTTTCGGCCATATCATTTCTTTCTTTGTTATTTGAACTTTTCGACAAGTTTTGTTTGCTGAAGGCCCCCCGTGTTGTTGAGTTTCCCGTTGAAAATAGCTCTCCCAAAGAAAACTTGCAACCCATGAGTCTGGAACCCTGCTCACTAAACCCGGTCTGCTGTGCTCTCGCTGAAACGTTCAAAAAGGGGGGAAACCTACCCTGCTAGTCACACTAATCCTGTTTAATAGCAGAGACCCATGGCCATCTTCACTACTATCGTTAGGCTCCACCCACTCTCACACTTTAAAGGCATCTCAAGAAGGTCACCTAAGTTGGACCCATGGAAAGTGGCACCTCTCGAGGACATGGGGTATTGAAATGACTCCATGCTGCAGATTTAAAAGCCAAAATGGCCTACGTTCAAGAGTCTGTTTTCCAGGGATTCTCGCCTCAATTAAAGCATGGCTGAGACAAAAGCAAAAAAGACATGTAAAATCAAGAAGGCTGTCCAAAAGGCCCAGCTCAAAATGGGTTCCTCTCCGTCCGTGAAGTTTGATCAAATCAATAAAATCTCTAACTCACAAAAAAGGACATTATGGATTGAGGAGCCCAAATCAAAGATCATGCCCAAAAGGAAATATCCCTGGAAGGCTCAAACAGCTAAGCTGTCCAAAGTACAAGCATCCCAAAGGATGCCAGCAGCATGGGAATGAGGAACAAGAACAATAATGTCCATGAGAAAGTGTTGCAAATCCTGTGGAGTCCGGCAGTAGTGACCATTTGAGGGATGACCCTCCTAAAATGAATCTCATATGCTGGCCCTCTGAGAGTGGTGAAGATGCCTCGGTCAAAGCTCCCCTTTCCCCAATGGCTAGCAGGAAAAGTGCTCCTTTCCCCGCATGAGTCTAAAATGCTCAGCTGAGTAGTGCACCCGAGATGGATGTTTTAATGAGGTTCCGGACCATGTAGGGTATTTTTTCAGAGATCTGTGTTCACCAGCGACTCGCCATTGTTGTTGCAGCAACACCCCTCCCCAAAATTTTGTGCATGTTGGGGCCCCTCCTATATTTTTTGTAGAAAGTTTGCGTGAGAAGCCATCCCAGCCGTCAGCTCTGTTTTCAACATAAAATCTTATTTCCCTGCTGGACTTCTCGCCATCAATCCTTCCATGATTCTCCCCAAAGAGCCAAAGATAACTCAGACTTTTCCCCAACGTTCTGGGATAATTCGGTCTATCTCCCGGACTTCAAAGACAAACGTCCAACCTTTCCGAAAGAAGGACTGAAATGTTCTTTTTCAAAATCTACGGAAGCCATTAAAGTTTAGTTCCCGAAACGCCGAAAGCTTTCGCTCAAGCCCTCCGCAACCGCGGAAAGGTTCCGGTTTTGCTCCCGAAATTGCGGGATTCATTCACGTTAAATCTCCCGAAAAGGACTTAGATTTTCTTCCGACTAGAAAACTGCGGGAACAAGGGACTTAGAGAACTTTTGTTTCAACCGTCCGCAACGGCGGGGGAATTCAGTGAACCCTTCCGCAACGGCAGGGGCATTCAGTGAACCCTTCCGCAACGGCGGGGGAATTCAGTGAACCCTTCCAAAACAGCGGAAGCCGCCGTGATGTCTCCCCGAAAGTAAACTCAGATTTTGGCCATAAACAGCGGAGGCCGCTAAAAAATTGCTTCCGAAACAGTGGAATCGTTCATCATTTGCTCCCGAAATGGCGGGACTCATTCGCCTTAGTCTCCCGGAAAGCACTTAGAACTTTTTCCCGAAACGGCGGGGCAGTTCGTAAAAAACGCTCCGAAGCGGCGGAAACCATTGGTGAAGCCCCGCCGAAACGGCGAAGCGATTCGAGATCCTGTTCCGACACAGCGGAAGTCTCTGAGGGAACCCTTCCGAAACGGCGGAAGCCATCCGCATAAGTCCCGCGGAGGAACTCACGTTCTTCTTCTGAAACTATGAAAAGGACTTAGATTATTTTTTAAGAAACTGTCGCGGAAGCCTTCGGGCTACCCTCCCGAAACGGCGGAAGCCAGTCGCTCAAACCGCTCGGCAAAGGACTCCGAAACGATCCCGGGAAATTATGCGGAAGAGTATAAGTTTTGCTCCCGAAACGGCGGAAGCCATTCCCAAAATCCTTCCGAAACTAGCGGGAGCCTTCGCCAAACCTTCCCGAAAATCAACGAGACTTTGAAAATTTTGGTTCGCGGAAGCTTTCGCAAAGGCCTTCCAAAAAACACCGGGAGCATTCGCTCTATCGTTCCGAAAGGGCGGAAGCTTTGGCGTTACCCGTCCGCTACGCGGCGGTCTTTCGCGGAAGGCTTCGAGTTTCCTTTCCGCAATAAGCCCCGAAACTTCGGAAGCTTTCATTGAACCCTTCCGCAACGGCGGATACGATTCGCAAACTGGCCCCGCGAATGACGGTTGCACGAAAACCAAGATCGTTTGACATGACCGCTACGCGCGGCGAATTTAAACCTCGTTTTAACCGCGCCACCTACCGAATTGAATGCTCACACGTGCCTTTTTTTTTATATAATGCGGTAGGGGCTCGACCCAATACACCATTGTTTTTTGAATTCGCCAACGACGTGCGACGCCATGCAAATCGCTCCAGCTCACCTCGCTCGTCCGTGCTCGCGGCCACCTCGCTCAAGCGATCCCCACGGTGCCAGGTAGGATTCTGACTTGGGATTTCGCCATTGGGTTGTCTTTGGTAGGAAAACATTGGGTTTTAGTGGGATTGTGACGGGCAACACACCCGTCAAGGGCTATGTTTTGCCCGTCAGATACAGTGAACGGAGTTTTCGCCATACAAAATCGCCATAGACCTTCGTTAAAACATTAACATTTTATTTCAATGGTGGTGGGTGCGGGCGGTTAATCATGTCCCATATTTTAAAAAAAAAAAACCCGGGCCGCGCCCCTCGTCTTGGGAGAATTTGTCGAAGCCCCATGGGCTTTCCATGTCCCCGGCCGTAAACCCGGACTTAAAACCCTGGGCCCTTCCATAAGCCTCAGCCCCTACACGCGAGCCGAAACCCATGAACGTTGAAGCCACGCGAGCCGAAACCTGAAGCCATGGCCGCCCTAGCACTCCCCGTCAGCATATCCCCGGCGCCGTCACCTTCGCTCGGACTAAGGTATCCCGTAGTGACTCGGCGAGTGGCCGCGCGTGACGATAGCATTCAAAGCCCTCACCGAGTCAACCCGCGTCTCCCCGCCATCGACCTCTCCAACCGCAGCTATAACGAAAACATCTCCCTCCACAAGGCGGAACCGGAAGCCAATTGCTTCCGCAAACCACCTATCGGTCCGAAAACCAATGGCTTCCGCAACATAGCTTATCCCCTCGGGAGCATTGCAGACTCGTCTTTTAAGAGCTTCAAATGTTTCAATTTGTGTCTTATGTTGAAATAATGTTTTGCTTCCTAAATATTTGCTTCATTGACTTATCTCATTAAAACGATGTTGCTCTCTGCTAAAACTTTACAGCCTGTTGCTCAAATAATGACTTTGATATGGATGTTATCAGGGATAAATCAGGATGCCGAAAACCGGTAAGAAGAAGGCGAAGATGAGAGAAAAGAAGCCTGCCCCTCCCAAGATTGAAACCTCGCTCCAGGACACTAGGTGCACTACTGGCGTCCCTCCAGAAATCAGATGGGGAGACATCTACAGAATGATCCGGGACCAAGAAATCCCAGATATGCTGCTAGAGGAAGCACCAATCTATCTTAACATCAGAGCCTCAGGCATAACTAGAGCCGCTACCCGCCCTGAGCTGTTCCCCTGTGCTGAAGTGATCGAGTGGATACTCCAACATGCAGATGCTGAAGGGAGAGTGATAAACGATAGCGGGAAAATGGCTATCGCCTCGTTTCAACCCGCGTATATTGCGGCAGCCTACAGATTTCCCCGTGTCCAACAAGCTCTGACTGACGAATGGTTGGGCCAAATGGATAACGTCGAGATGGCCAAGAAGCTATTGAGGGGAGGGAAGCATTTGAGGAAGAAGGGAAATGATGAATATGACGTGCAGAACCTGAGGGCTCCTTTCAGATTGATCACTTTAATGCTGTGCAGAATCTTCGGCATGCCCGATGGCACAGTATACAAGATTCAGTGGGTCCCTATCATTCACTATGTGGCATTTTAGGGGACAGTGTTTGACTGGGCCACTATCTTGTCAGATAGTCTGGCCTCAATGATAAGTGCTGCTAAGCCCGGGCTGGCCTTGAAGAAGGCTGAATTCTTCATGTCTTCATACCTGATAGATTGTATCTTGGCCAAGATAGAGTTCCCCAAATTGGGGTGTGCATGGGATAGGGCCACCACCCCGGTCTACGTTGCATTCAAGATGTTGTGGGCTCAGAACTACAAGCCCAGCTACAAACTCATCTGTGAGGGGTTCATCATTCCCCTATACGAGAAAATGTTCAAGGAAGAACCAAATTGCTTGTCACAAAATGCTTTGGAAGTCCTTGGGGATTATGGGGACTTTTACTTTTCAGAACAAGGTACCTACCTGAGAATGTTCGGAGGGACTAAGCCCCCATACATATTGCCGCAGTATGCCACAGACTATGTGGTGCTCAAGGAAGCAGTAAGACAACTCTTCTTGGATGGGATTGGAGCATTCCTCCACAAGCTACACAAGGATTCCTTTCCCCCCTTACCTTTCTGCATAGGTGCTTACAAGTTTTCAGGGGTGGCCTCTGCCGACGAATTTGTTCAAGAGTTGAAGGCCTTCCACTTCGGTGAGGTCATCTTCCACAGGAACGACAGAAAGGGTAAAGTGGCCGAGCATTGCAAGGGGAACTATGCTAACTTCGAATACTCCCACTACCCCGATGCCGAGGAGGAAGCATTCAGAGGCATCAGCAACATGACTGAGCTACGGATCTGTCGCCAAAGTACTGGAGCGAGCTCTAGTTCAACCAAAGCCCAGAAGACCATCCAGCAAAAGGAGAAAGAAGCCAAGGATGCCCGAGCTCAGGAAGAGCTCAGATTAAGAGAAGAGGCAAGGTTACAAAAGGAAGCCGAGGAAGCAAGAAAGCAACAAGACGCTGAAAATGAAAGACTGCGGAAGGAGGCTAAAGAAGCCCAAAAGCAGAAAGAAGCAGAGACTGAGCAAACTGAAGCAAGGAAGAAGGCGGAGGAAGAATTGAAGGCAAGGGAAGATACCGAGGCAGGTGGGTCCGGTGTACAAGACATGGAGATAGACACCTCTCAAGCAGGTGGCTCTGGTACCCAAAAGGAAGGAGCAGACCCCGCTCAGGAAGTCCGAACCCCACCTATGGAAGAAGACATAGACATCATAAACCGACCAATTGTCCCATACACTCCATCTGGGAAGCGTACGGTGTCCAAATGGAATGAGTTTGTCTATGACAAGAAAATGAAAACAATGGTCCTCCAATCAGAAGAGAGGATTAAAAGTCCCTTCCATGATGACATAGTTACTCACCGAGAGGTCGCTGTCATGCAGAACACAGATGCAGATCCCATCGCCATGGCATCCGCAGTTATAGCAACAGCACATGCATCATTTTCCAATGTAGGGGTTATAGTCAAAGAAAATATATTGACAAAGAAGAGAGCACGCACCCTGCAACAAAATGTGGCTAATGAGCAAGCCCAAAGGGACCTGGCAGTAAACAAATATAATTGCTTGTACGCTGAGCATAGGGAGCTGTCAAACAAGTACAGTCACCTGGAGGAGGAAAAGGACCAGCTAGCACTCCAGATAATGATTGCAGAAGCGGAGAAGAATGGAGCAGAAGAAAAGGCTTCCCAGTTAGAAGCAGACAAGCAGACATTAGCTGAGCGTTTAGAACAAGCGGAGAGCAGAACCTTGGACATGTCTCCCTTCCACGAGCTGTCATGCAATATCCTGCAGCAAGTGTATGGCTCTCAAGAGCTAATCACTGACGAGGTATGCAAACTCAAGGCCATGATGGGTAGGCTAAAAGAGGTCAATACGGAAGCCCACCGGCTCAAAGCTAAGAATACCCGTGTCAAGGCAAATGTCATAAGTCAGATGGCATGGAGGGAAGGGAAAGGAGGTTTCCCCCCGCATCTTCCTTTTAAGGCCGTGGAAGATTTTAATGAAGATATAGCCTTGTTGGAGTTTGGTAGGAACTGTGCCAATAAGCTAATGACCAGTGTGCAGAGGAAAACAAATAGAATCAACAACCTATACCAAAAGCTCAAAGGAGTCCATGACAACTGCACATTGAGTTTCCCTCAGACCCTAGAAGACTTCCCCGAAAAGGAGCAGCGGTTGTCTCAACTGAAAGAAGAGCTAGGCGTCCAGATGGAGTATGTGAAAAGCATTGATGTCCTGGCCATGAATGATCTCCAACATTACATCGGTTCATCAACACTTCACAATCATCTGCTGAAGGAAACATATCAAGTTGCTGAAGCAGAAGTACAAAGCATTAAAATAGAGCTCGGGAAGAATGTAAATTCTCAGAAAATCTTGTTTCCTGCTGCAGCAAACATAATCATCAGGGACACATGTGTGTGACACAGCTACATAGAAGAGGAGGTCAGGAAAGCTGCAGCAACAGCAGGAGCAGCATCAGCAGGGGATTCGAGGGCCTCTTCCCAGGCAGCATCAGTGACCATCAACTTGGGCGACCCTGTGCCAGCAGAAGCTCGCGCACAGGAATGAAGAGGCTGAATTCAGTGAGCCACTCTCTGCAGCCAAACACGTGCCCAGCAGGGAAAGCTTTGATGTTAACAAATTTTCTGTTACGTATATTTTGAATATGTAAGGCGTAAGCCATGGGACAGCTGTCCCTATTTTTTGTCAAAATATTTTTGTAAAGGAAGTGGCCATTTTTGGTGATCGATTATAGTAGAAATCCCTGTAAATGACAGGTGGAACGTGCTAGGTGTCAGCCCAAAGGGCAAAGTTGTAGCTATAAATATCATCTAGGAAAGATTAGACTGGACTTTTGGCAGGGAATGAAATTTTGGCAAACGATATGAGCTATCTTGTATCGGGTCTGTAAATTGATTTTTCTAATAGAAGCCACGGGAGATGGATGTTTTGCATGGAATGTTGGATTGCTGTATATTGGACTATTTTAATGACTGCGGTCCTGTACTGTGAGATCATTCTTATCATCCGAACTACTTCTTTGTATTAATGATTTTGCCCCTTACTGTGCATACGAATTTTTCCCATTTTCATGGACAATGAATGCGTTTCATATTAAATCAGGAGCTACCTGCTGATTCTTTTATCATTGCTGTAGATTTCTCTTCTAGATCGAATGGCTAACTGTTCTTTCTTCAGGATAATTTGTATGGCTCATTGTTCATGCCTTTAAATTGCTCCTTGCAGGGATCTTTTAGTTTAATTCCAGTTTCGTTGCATCTAGATCTGTTTCTTTATTCTTGTTACGTAGATCAAATAATTTTGCTTTCTTCTGTTCGTGAGCAATAGATGCGTTCTTTAAGTTTCATTTTAGATCTGTTTCCTTATTCTTTAGCTTTCCTCTGTTTTCTGAGCAATAGATGCGTTCCATGTTGAATGAGAGGCTACCTTCTCAAGATCCTCATCTTGCTGTAGCTTTGACCGTGAGAAATAATAGCTATCTGTTCTTTGTTTACGATATCTGTTACAGCTGGTTGCTGTCCCCTTAAGCGTGTTCCCCTGCAGGGATAGATAGGTCTGTTCTAGTTTTAAGTTTAGATCTGTCTTAATTGCATTTAGATTAAGTATAGTTTAGGCACTTGCATCTCATATAAAAGACATAAAAAAAACCCAAAAGAAAGGTGGATCGGGCCATAACCGGTAGAATCGGATTTAAAGTCCAAAACCACGGTTGCCGGAACCGCTAACCGGACGGATTCCCTACACCAAACGGGAGATAGTCTAATTGGGACCGTCTCTCGGGGAGAATCCCTTTCTGATTGATGCTACGATATCCGAGGCATCAACACCACCTTTTCGGTGATTTCCTACCTGATGTATGGGTTTCATCTGCGCTCAGTAATGAATAGAGTTTTCACTTACTATGCATTACTATTAATACAATTTTCCAGGTGACTGTCCAAAGCCGGTTCCCCAAACCATGGCATACAGGACGTTCATAATAAACAAACAAAAGACAGACCTAATCATACCCATACTTATACAATACAATATTCCTCGTGTGTAGCACATTATTATATACATGGGGATGTAGCACTATGAGCAGGCAAGGCAAGAATGTTCACACTCAAAAGCCAAGAAAATATATGGATTTGTGCTATAGGCGGTGGAAGACATGAGTTTGATTCCATGGATGGCCGTAAAAGAGATAAAAATTGTTCACTTAATGAATATGTTGAACACATTGAATTATTCATACAATTCTAATAACTTTCTCCATACATACAATCATTTGATGTTTTCTTCATTTAGAATTCATGAATTTTTTTTGGTTAGATATCATGATGATCTTATCGCATTTGTTTTAGACCATCTTCACAAAATCTTATGATGACTTGATAGATATTTTGTTCATGTCAATTCACTTTGAAATTTGATCATTTGCAATGTTATTATCACTATAAATGACGTAGTATGAGAATAATTGCCTTTATTTATGCCATTTTAGAACATCTCTCTTTTACATTGACCTCTTGATAGATGCTGGTGTTATTTGCAGAATGGTTATGGCTGTAAGAATCTTAACTTTATGATACAGATTGGTGCTATCTTCCAAATGGTTATCGTTGTAAGAATTTTTACTTTAGTACTAACTTGGACTAGATGATACAAACTCTCTCCATGCTCGGTGAAACATTACACCTCTTCTCTTCCAAGAAATAAGTAGAAATAAAAATACAACTAGCCAAAGTTAATTATAATTTAACAATAATAATAAAGATACTACCATTTCTAGAACTAACTCTTGCATCGGCAGGAAGAAGACCCGCATTAAGTTCAAAGAAGGCCAAGAAGGGATTCTCTTAGTTGACCATCATTTCTTTTTGGTTGGAGGAAAACTTGAATCCAGTCCTTGGAATAAAAGTCAACATCTAGTGCTTGGAACAAAGGACACGAATGCATTCTCTTTAGGACATAGTGCAATCCCTCACAACATGTTTCTTAAAACACTCCAACAAAAAAAAACAATGGCAATTTGATCAAATTGACCACAATTCAAACAATGTAGTAATGAAATCTCATCATTTACAACCATTTGTGTGCTTTATTGATCTGCTTCATTTACAATACAATCCCAACAACCATATTGAAAATGTTCATTTGGGTCATTTAGGAATTAAATATTACAATCCAATTGTTCAGGATATAAATTGCAAAACACACATGGATTCTACCATACACAATGTGGTCCAAACAACTTTAAGAAACTCATAAAAGAAAATCTCCAAGACTAGTATAAGATATCATCCATTGAATCATTTTCTGGAAATTGAATAGTTGAACCCCAACAAAATTCCAGTGGGAGTACATGTTTAGTCAGATTAGTTCTGACACAGATTTAGGATGCCATATTCCATGACGAGGACAATCCTCTCGGTAGCTTCCTTTATGACGAAGGTGCATGGCTTAAATGTGGCACTGGTGGTTTCTTTGGGGACTAGCAATGCATGGCTTAAAAATGGAGTTGGTGGTTTCCTTGGGGACTCTAAATGCATGGCGCTTAGACGTGGCAAGGTTTCTATTAGAGTTCCTTGTCTCTTTTATGTCTCGTTTTTTCTTATTTCTTGTTTTGTTTTTAATGGATGCTATGCCTTTTTGGCGAGAGGCATCTGTCCTCAAATAGTGAACATGTGTTACCTCTTGGATGATTCAATATCTAACATTGGGGCTTATGACATGGAGGAGGGGAATATTGAGGGTTTGTTAGCCCAATTGCTCGCTCCTTTGTGCACTCCTTGTTCGGTTTGTTAATCAGACCAAACCCAGTGTTAGTAGTTTGAAGTGCTTACTTTCCAACAACATCTATCAGCTTGAAGCTAAAATGCTCGCTCCTTTGTGCACTCCTTGTTTTGTTTGTTAGCTAGACCAAAACCATTGTTAGCAGTTTGAAGTGCTCACTTTCCAACGACATCTATCAGCTTGAAGCTCAAATGCAAAATATAAGTACAATGCTATGGACTTTTAGTTATGCTAGTAAATCTATTCTCATTTACTTAAATTTTTCTTATGTTTCACTATAAGCTATCTCCTCCTCCTTTGCAGACTGTAGGTTAATCAGGAGAATGTTAGAATCCGAGAAGTGATAATATGTTCCGGTCCCCTGGTCCTTGTCTTTTTATCCATTCCAAACAAAGCTAGTGGTCTCTACTGTGAGGTTCTCTTCGGTTGTGTGAATCCATTTATATAGGAAATTAGAGATTTAATTGATCGAGAAAATGTAGTCTTATTATAATTTTTTTGCGTTACATCTCGGAACAAGACTTTTGGGACCACACCCGGACAGCTTCTTATTTATGTTATTTTGGAGAGCTTGAATCTAGACTTTGTGGGTAATATTGCTCCACTTGCCAGGAAAAAATCTTAATGATTTTTCGGATAAAGAAGAACTGGGTGTTGCAGCAATTACAAATAAATCAGTTATCATTCATTTTATTCTCACATATGTGTGGTGCCTCAGTTTAGAGCTGCACCTATGGAGGTCTCTTTAAGCGATTTGCATCCCACCAAGATTTACTATTATATACTTATGTTATTAAATTAGGTGGTTTTTAGATGGGTGTGCCTTTTCTTCACTACTATGTGCTTCTTTCTAGGAAAAAATAATAACAAATATCCAAGTGACATAACGATGTATTAAATTAACCCTAAAAGGAAGTATTTTAATTGATAACTCATGTGTAAATAACTTAGGATGAATTTTAGCAGTTAGCCATCTTTTGAGCAGTAAGCATGTAGGCATCCTACTTAGCCTATATCATATGCAATTGCACCGTCAAGATTTTACATTGTATAGACGAGATGAATTCTTTCTTGATTGACTTCTAACATAGTGGAGACAATTGAATTCACTTATTAATTTTCACCACACCATATTTATAGAAACATAGATAGATAATTTATTGCATGGCAATATGAATCTAGCTTTGATTACTGATCGAGCATTGAGGGCAGTTGATATTGATACCTTTGAGCACCATCTAGACTTTTGTAACTATCTCTACCTTTGATTTCGTAGCCACCATAAACTACAACTCTAAAGTAATTCCTGGTACCGATTCATACTGCTCAAGCTAGGAGGATGGTTGTTTATATCGATGTTGCTTAATGTCTATTTTTAAATGGTTTATATCCACTCAAAACACGTCGGTCTTGGTTAAACTTTGACATAGTGAATTTCAGAAAAACATACACAAAATATTTGTACCCCAGTTTTGATGTGTACCTCCCGAATGCGTGGTTCATCGGTTCCACCAACTATTCTCTTCTAGTTCTTTAATCGATACAAGTCACGATGGAGAGATGTGACATATCAACAACAATGCCCACTATAATTAAAAGAAGATTTAGAAGAATTTTTAGAGTTACCATTGGACTGGAAAGTAACTTTCTCCATCTATTCTCAACACTAAAAGCCTTCAATTACTCTACAACAAGGTGTACTGCAAAATTAAACTATTTATGTAGCAAATAACATAAAAACAAACCCGAACATAAATTTATTGTATCGATTGGAAACTCTAGAAACTGAGTTTATCATAACCCACTCACCTCTGGAGCCTAGATAATGAATCAACACTCTACTCTATCACATAATTAGAAACTCAAACTCAAGGCAGGGACTTGAAGCTCTGCTTCTATCTTCCTTGTTTTGTTTTGCAGAAGGTCGTTTGAATCACAAAATTTTGGCTCATAATAAGGAATATATCTGCAGTGAAGTTATGAGTTGGTTTAAGCATAATCTAACATGGAGATGCTACGGTCTGCAATAAGAAGATATGTCACAAAGACCGAGGTTCTATGAAGCCCATTTTTGAATAGAAATGCAACAATATTTATTTCCCATGGGTTTTTTGTATCATGTGTAAAGATTGAGAAAACAGATCCGTTGGCATGGGATTCTAGATTGCATAAAGCAAGGAGAAATCGAAGCCATTTTTCTAGATTGCAAGGACAATAAAAGGAATGAAAAGTGTTGGAACGGTTTTATTGTTTTCAAGATCAATTAAAATGTGAGCAGAGATCACGGATCATCTACCCATTCACTATCAAAACGCCATGTTTTGAACTGCGTGAAGCTATATTAGATCAACCGATCAATCAGCCAAAGATTCACGTTAAAAGGGAGCTCATGGGCTACCACAACTCTACGTATTAAATTGATGTGATCTGCTATAGAGTTCACTGCGAATAACAACCCAAAAATCACTGCCACCGTTTTTCCCACCACCTTATCATGCTACCTTATCATGCTACCATACCATTGAGTCATTTCAAGGAGTTGTTATCGAGCCAGTTGAAGGCGTTCATTAACAATCACCAAGTTGTTGAATATTACGAGGGTATAGGAAGATAGCGCACCCATTCATTGAACATGAAGATAGAAGGCTTTCTCTTATACTAGCAAATCTGATCCTATATAAGACATCAAAAAGTAGATTAGAGGGGGGAGGGGTACTGGAAATTCTTTTCCAGAATTTGGTTTTGCTTCTCCTGTAAAGTTCGATGAGTGGAATTTCAAGACATCATAGGGAGCTGTAGGCAGTGCCTGTTTCTGTTCAATTTTTCCAGGATTTATTTCAAAGACATTTTGGATATGTTATAGTCTATATCTACTATGGTATTTATGAAATTATTTTCTTTATTATAAAATTCTTGTATGCATTTTATGCTTATTTTGATGTTGCTATGATCTTTTGGTTTTAGCATCACATGTTCATCAACTCATTCAATCCCTGTTACTTAAATCTCTCTTTTAAGTAATTGTATTTTCATGTGATAATAATGCTTTTTTGTTTCCATGGGAGATATAATTGTTCCTTTTAATATATTATGATTAAGTCTCAACTTTTGTTTTTTGGATTTATTCATAATAATATTAATCTTTTCATTTAGATTTATATAACAGTAATAGTCATAAACTGCTCCTGATCAGGATAGATAGATTAGAAAATAGATTAGTTGTAGTAGAAAACTACAGGTTTTTTTAGTAGCTACTAAACGATTTTTCAGTTTAGCAGCTACTAAATTGTTTGTTTTAGTTATTGGAAGTTGCATCATAATTAACTTTGCATTTCATTCCAGAGTATTTTATCATTTAGGAAATTATTAAAATCTGATTGTGAGACTCTCTTATTGAGAGCAAACCTTAAAGGTAACAAGGCCTCAATCCTGTGAAGGGAAACTATCCCAAACATACAGAGAGCTGTTCTAAGAGCTTTGTGTGGGTTGTTTTTCCATAGTTGGACACATGACATAAAATCTATCCAATAGTTGTTCAGTAACTTAGCGTCGTACATGAGAGCCAACGCGCTTGGTTCCAGGGTCTTTCTCTTGATGATCCTATCGTGCCATTCTTTCTATCTCTTCTTTTCAACCAATTGTATGAAACCTATGAGGAATTGATCTTCTTCTAGCTCCATCAACTCATCTAGTCTACATTGGAGTGATTCGTCATCTATCATCTTTGTTGGAATGTCTATGCTTAGGATGATGAATTCCAATAGAATCACTGCTTCTTTCCATAGAATAACCTAAATTTTGTGTGCTTAGTAATCCTTTTGCATGTGGTTTTGTATTCCCATAATACTACTGTAATGTGTTGATCTCGGTCGTCGCATTGTACATTGTAGGCCTTTGTTAACACCTGTTCCAAGATCTTATTGAATGCTTCCACTATTTCATTCGCCTGAGGATAGTAAGGTGTACTCTTCTGGTGATATATCATGAACTGTTAAGTTATCAAACACAACCAATTGTTGGCTAGTGTTATTCAAACCCAAGGTTCAACAAGATTCTCCAACAAACACCCTACAGGCGCCAGCATATTCAATACCCTACAAGTAGGATAATGTCTCACTCAAGATGTGCACAAGAATTACATAAACCATCATAGGGGTTGTGCAGAGGGGAATGGGGTGGTATACTCCATGTAATTATTCGTCCATTAACTTACTTATACATGCCGAACAATGAACACATAAAATTCATTTTCTATAGTAAACTAGACATTGATTTTAAGGCATAATCATAAACATACTGCACAGAATGGCAAAGGAACCAAATTCATATTGTTCACTCAACAAAACTCAATACATACTAAAACCATAACTGGACACATTATAAGACTTCACATTTAGATCACCAACTTAATTGATTCTCATGAATACATCAAAATCCCATTAACATTCAAAACCTTATTGAAGCTTACTAAAACCATAATCTCATTGAACCCAACCCGTTACAAAAAGATTCCTTTAAGTAGGCTCATGTTCTCTTTTCTTGTCGTTAGCTTTTACATAGCTTGATAGGCATGCAAAATTCCATGTGCAGGTTTTTGTTGAAGTGCGGTGTGATCCTTTCTCGTGTTGTCTCTTGAGTGGTTGTCTTCCTTTCCACCTAGACTCACCGGTGCCTGTACACTTATGCCAAAGCTTGGGTGCCAATGAATTTTTAATTTGACGATAAAGTTATAGATAATGTGTTAAGATACATTGCCATGATTTATGTGGAAATCATTACATCTAGTCACTAGTGTACACTCATGTGGATAAGAATATAATCCTCAATGTTATAATACTAACTTTTATATGGTTATTGATTACTTAACGAGTTTATGCGGTTAATATATGGAGAACCATAATTGAGCTATGAGTATGGTTTACTATTTTACGTGGTACATGGAAGTTGTCTTAATCCGTATGTATGTGATTTACACTTTATGGTTATGAATCTTGGGATATTTTCCATGATCGCTAATGGTGATTTTAAGTCATTTAGTTTTTAAAGGAAAATTCTCTACCCCATACCCCAATTGGATAACTAAGGGTAATGGGTATGTTACAGTTCCTTCTTTAGAAAGCACTAGGGGTTTTTATAGAAATTATATAAAGTAGAAGCAATGTAATGAGATTCCTTGTAAAGTATTGATGAATTATGTTCTAGAAAACATGGGTTGTGGAATGATTCCTTCCATAAGGGATAATTAATGGTGTCACCCTACCTTAAGGGTATTGTCTACATATTGTGTTGATTATCTTGTTCTTTATTGTGCAGATATATTATGTTAAATTCTATATTCTATCTTTATATATATTAAGGAACCCAACATATGTTTCCCTACTAGATGAAGGCAACAAGAGACAGCGGGTATTCAGAGTATTCTATACCATAAAGTGGCGAGAGCTCATGCCTCCATTTTATTAAAATTTATGAACATGGTTAGAGAATAACCAAAAACAAAGAAGCAAGCACATAGACCAATGGATTATCCTAGAAACCCTTTACTAGGAAAACCAACACATAATAGATATATATTATTATACTCGGCCAATCCATCCAACACCATTCACTTAATGATTTTTGATTTTTAACACAGACGGTTGAGTAGCTTTTGATTAAAAATAAGGCCGAAAATTACATAGTGCAGAGGCAGATTGCTCCTTTAACAAGGAAGCATCCATAATATCCAGTTCATCCTTTACATTCTTACAACCATGAAAAAACATTCCAGGTCCATGTATGCTATAACATTTGACAAACTGTCCTAGAAGTCTAATGAAGAAAAAAAACATAATTGTACTAGTAACTTTTAACTAAATTGCTGATAGCTGGAGCCGTCCAAAAACAGTGGATTTCTTGGGTTCTTCCATCCCAAAATTTCAGAGAAACAGGGCCTAGGCCAAAAGGCTGATATAGATGCATAAAAGGAAAAAAGGCGAAACCAACCATTAGCAACTAGGGGTTGTCGGTGTTCAGGATTGTGCCACTAGAGCCAACAGTCCCATTCCTGTCATGGCTGAGGTCGACGAAGTTCCTCGCTTGGGCCATGATTTTCTTTAGTTTCTCCATCTTCCTGCTCAGACTGTTCAATTCGTCGCTATCAACACCAGAATTGTGTTTTTTATGTGGGTATCCAAGTCCCAACGTTTCCTCCAAATGTTCCACTTTCTCTACCACCATACTATTCTGATGTTTAACCTCAATATTTGTAGTTTCAGTCAAGGAATAGAGGCGAATCAGAACCTTCTTGAAATCCAAGTTTTCATTTCTAATCAGCTTGACTTGGCCTTCCAATTCCAGCAAACGGCTCTTCATTTCCAACTCGAAGTTTGTATGGCCACGCCTCTCTTCCGGGTTCTGAGTGCTTCTAGCCTTGTCCTGCTGATGACATAAACCATGCACAAGGTGCCTATGCTCTTCCGTGACGCCAATATCCTTGTCGACCATCGAAGTAGCCCTAATACAAGCAACATTCGGTCCTCTAATGGCCTTGCTGCACCTGAAACACCTTAGATAGAGACTATCCCCAGTGTGTGAATGCGCGTGCTCCATGCTAAAATTCACCCACCAAAGCAGAGATGGAAACATCTTAGATCTTAAAAAAATCCAGAGAGAAAGGAAACCAGTGAGAATGCAAAGAACATCCCCTCTACCCCGTCTTAACTCGACCCTCTGCCTTCGCATGCTAGCCAACTGGTGTTCCAGCTAGTCACCATAAATTTTGGCATGCTTCAAACTTCTACGAGGATTGTGCAGACCGCCAATTTGGGTGGTGGGATATTCAAAATCCAAGGAATTTGCAACTCTATAGTTTGAATTCATGAAATTAGGAGGTCTTCTTGAGGGGTAGATAGGGACCAACGTTCCACAATGGGGACACGAGTTAGGGAATCCAAGAATTTCTAGAGATAACGTTGTCACAATCAAGGTATCCATATGGGAGCCTGACTCCAGAGTTTGGCATAGCGTTAGCTTGTTCATTGAGGTTTCTCAAAGCATGGAAAAAGGAGACCTCTTTAAATTATTTTCTAATGATGAAGAGAAGGTGGTGTAACTTGGAGGAGGGGATCTTTTTATTATTGACGATTTTCATTGCATCTCTAATGAATTTGAGAGAATCTTCGATTACATTCAGGCTCTCAATGCCCAGAGCTGAGGCAATCTCTAGTCCTTTAATGAGCGTGAGCCACTCTGCACCGTTGTTCATCTTTCTCCCTATACCCCAGGCATAAGTTTTCTTTTGGTTCCCCTTGGAGTCAAAGATCAATCCCCCTACACTTGCCAACCCTAGATTTCCTTTTGAGGCTCCATCAAAGAAAAGCAAGCTACCTTTCAGATTGTTCTTCCAATCCTGAAACTCATCCTTTCTCATGTGCAGCTTCCAAGTCTTAAGCCTCAGTTTTTTAGGAGGTTTTCTCCAGGAGAAAGGGAAAATTGGGTCAAGAAAGTCAGCTATCCAATTCCTTTCTTCAACAGAGAGAGGTTCTTGATGTATGTTGTGCATTCCTCGAGAAGACAGAGATTCAACCCAGAGAGCTTTAGCAGAGGAATAGACCTAGCTGGGGCTTGTGGAGATGCCTTTGAATATTTCTTTATTGCTGGTCGTCCAAATTTTCCAACAAATGAATCTTGGAAGGGATTCCCAAGCTCTGGTAAAGCCTGGTTTTCTATGGAGGGTTCCCTGGTAGTAATCCTTCCAGCATTTAAAAAGATCATGCCAGTTAGTAGGCATAACCACAGTGAAGTTCATATTGCTAAAGGCCTGGCTCCAAACCTCATGAGAGAAATTACATTCAATAAAGACGTGTTCCATGGTTTCCTCTGAATTTTTGCAGAGGGTGCACCGAAGAGATCCTTCTATTCCTCTCTTTATTAAATTCTCCGCGGTTAAGATCTTCTTGTGGGCAAGGATCCAAAAAAAAGAAATTAACTTTAGGCAACCCATCCTTGTTCCAAACTTTGACACATTTGGAATCTTTATTGCTTTCCGTCCTGCTGTTATAAACATGTTGATATCCCTCTTTGACCATGTAATTTCCAGTCCTCCCCCAACCCATGCTATATTTTAGATGCCTATTTGTGGGGATTTGTTCCTGAAGAATGACGAGGAAGGCTTCGTAGTCCAATTTCAAGTGTTCAGGAATATCCAGCTCCTTCCAACCGATCCAACTTCCCCTGCTGGTCCAAATTGAGATGTCGAAATGAGTGAGAATATTGTTGTGCTCAAGCCAAGTTCGAAGCTCTCTCAATTCAGTTGAAATTTGGTTGGGGATCTCAGTTCAAGTTTGTCCTGCCAAAGCTTAATATCTTTTCTATTTCCATCGACCCAATGAATTTTGTCCTGAATGATGAAGGCAGACTAATTACAGAGTTCCCATATGGGAGTCCCTTTCTTCCCCATATCCAGATTTTCTATGCAACATTTTCTAGTGCTAGTCATATATTTTTTCCTAAGAGCTTGTTTCCACCAAGATTCTTTGTCTGTTGCGATTATCCAGAGGATTTTAGCACCAAGTGCTAGGTTCATGATGAATGGATCTTTTACGCCTACTCCTCCGCAATTCTTCGGATTGCAAACCGTGTCCCAACTGATCAAGTGATCTTTCCTGGTGCTGTTTGTCTTATCACCCTGGTAAAGAAACTCGTGAAGTTCTCTGTTTATTTCTTGAATAATTTGACTGGGAGCCATAGATATGGAGCATACATAGATAGGATACGCAGTCAAAATGGATTTGATGAGGGTTAGTTTTCCAGCAGGATTTAGACAACTGAACCCCCAGGAGTTGATTTTCATTTTAATTTTTTCGACCAACCCTTGCCAATCCGTCTTCTTTTTTTACCCCCTGAAAATTGGAATACCCAGGTAGTTGAATGAGTTCCAGGATTATATACCTTCAAACCTGAGGACTCTAGAGATCCTTGCCATGACCCCTGGTGGAAAATTCCACCCATAAAACTTCGACTTGGAGTCATTTACTTTGTCGTTTGAAGCATCAAGAAAGGTGGAAAGATATTTTTTAAATCTCTTGGCTATGATAGTTGAGGCGCTCCTAAGTAGAATGGTATCATCTTCAAATTGGGTGTTGTTGGTGGCATGCACTCCTCTGGCAATTTTCAGGCCTTTCAATTCCCCAATGTCCTGGAGACATTTCAATATTCTATTGAGAGAGTCAGCTACGATGATGTAAAGAAATGGGGATAATGGAAATCCATGCCGGATTCCCCGAGAAGATTTAAAGAAATTGGTTTTCCTACCATTGACCAAAGGGGCAATCCAGGGACTGCTTATGCAGGCCTTGATCCACCTGATAAACCTTTTGGAAAATCCAAACCTTGACATGATTTCAAACAATAAAAAGTGGTTAACTCTATCAAAAGCATTAGCCATATCAAGTTTGAATGCCATACCTTGATGATTGCGCTCCATGCTAGAGTGAATAACCTCCTGAACGATAATGATATTGTCAAGGATTTGTCTTCCTGCAATGAAGCCACCTTGAGTTTCTGAGATGATGTGGCCCATAACCTTCTTCATTCTAGTAGCTAAAATTTTTGCAAGGATTTTGTAAGATGTATTGCAGAGCGAGATGAGCCTGAATCGGTTGATGAAGAGGGGGTTCTTGTCTTTGGGGATCAAGGCAAGGAAGGATGAGTTTGTGGCTCCTCCGATCTTATCCTTTTTCCACGTCCAATTTAACATTTTCTTGAAATATTCTTTGATTATGTCCCACGCAGCGTAGTAAAAGTTGATAGTGAAGCCGTCTAGACTAGGGGCTTTGTCAGCATGCAGAGACCATATGGCATTTTTTTATTTCAAACAACATTATAGGTTTTGAGAGATCCTAGTTTTCATCTTCCGAGATGAGAGTAGGTATTTCGGACAGAAGGTCCGCTTGGGCCTCAGGGTCAGCCTCATTTTTATCTGAGAAGAGCTCTTGGAAGTGCCTGATTTTGAATTTTGGAGCCATCCTTGTCTTTGAGTTCTTTTATCATGTTGTGGCTAAGCCCGGCTTTGGTTTGCTTGTGAAAGTAAACCATTTTTTTATCCCCACCTTTGAGTTGTTGATATATATGTAACTTCGGAATGTATTTCACCTATGTATATTGTACTCCTATAGAGATGTTATTATTCCTCTATACAGAAGTGTCGTCATTTGTATTGACAAGTGTCGCAAGTGTCACAACTTGCTATGATGGGTTATTAGACCACCAAGTGTGGGGTCGGCCCTGATTAATGTAACCATGGGCTATTAGACTCTCCTAGAGAAGTCGGCCCTGCTAGTGTATTAGGAAAGTTGGGACAAGTATAAATAGAGAGCAGGAGATCTCTATTTGATCATCTCATTATTCACTCCTACATCACTCGAAAAGTGGCGCACTAGTTAACAAGGAGGAGTAGCTGCTAGTAGAAGACTATCTCTTGTACTTGGATTGTATCATTGCTCTTTCTATCTCTGAGGAAGTTGTGGGGTTTTTCACCTTTATGGTTTTCCCCAGTGAAACTCTGTGTGTCTATTGTCTCAAGCGACTGCTTGGTGTGATTGATATGTTGTACATGTTATTCTCTCATTAAAGATCCTAGAGTATGTTGAATTAATGCTAAAACATTAACATGGTATCATAGCTAACCTGAGAAGAAGACATTGTGTAGTGGTGGAAACTAGGGTTTCTTGTTTATTGGGTTTCTCTCCATA
This sequence comes from Larix kaempferi, assembly GCA_027924585.1. NCBI lineage: Eukaryota > Viridiplantae > Streptophyta > Pinopsida > Pinales > Pinaceae > Larix > Larix kaempferi. The sequence goes on from BSBM01000036.1 coordinate 12,266,387, forward strand.
GATTTTGGAAAAGCAGCAAGGTATGTTGACTCTACTTATCAAGGAGAATCTTTATGTCCAATCAGAATTCAATTCTGGGCACTTTCATTTTTGGCCCTAAAAATTAGGGTTTCCACAAAAATAGTAATTTCTGAAATCTCAGGACATAGCTGGAAGCTCCTTGGAAAAATCAAATTTTAGAGCTTTGGATCGAGATTTTTGGTTGGGTGAAGCTCCGGGAAACTCAAACCCTAATTTAGGGTCCTCCCTAGTGAATCCGGGAGATTGAAAAGCATTTATGAAGGGTGAATCTTTGCATTTTTCAATATCTGAGAATACTAGGATGATCAGCTCATCAAGGTGAATCTTTCTATTCTTTCAGAAAGTTGAAATTCACATTTTGAATTTTTATGGTTTCTCTAACAAACCCTAATCCAACACCAGATCCAGATTTTTGCAAATCAAGTGGTAAGACCTAAATCTTTTCTATTTCCATTTGAGGTACTCTTTAAGATGTCTCACCACACCAAGCTTGAGGATAAGCTTGAAGGGGCTGATAACTTCCGAGCATGGAAGTATAGGATTGGGTTAATCCTAGAAGAAAATGAATTGGATACTTCCATAAGTTCTGAGGTCCCTGTTGTTAACACCTAAAAAGTGCTCACTAGCTCATTCCCTTATTCACATGATCCATTTGTCCACTTTTCCACCATTTGAGCCTCTAAAACCATCAAAAGGTCACCAAAAGACCACAATACACCATTTTTTCCTCAAAAAACATAAAAAATCCTCAAAAAGGGTCCAAAATTCCCCAAAAATATTAAAAGGGAATAAAAATATAAAAAATATTCAAAAAAGGAAAAAGAGAAAAAAAGAGACCTAAACCATGTTGGTTAATACCATTGGTTTCCTCAAAACCATAATGGTATTCCCCATCACCAAAAACTATAAAAAGGTGATAGGGGCTCCTCACTTTTCATCCACATTTCATCCTATCATTATGCTGCCAAATTCCCTTTGAGAGCCATTGCCTCCCATTTCGAGTTTGAAGACTCCCATTTCAGCATCTTGGAGAAGAGACCATTGGAGCTTGGAGCACCTCAACCTTGGAGTTGCTCAACACCAAACATCCTCACCTTTGAGGCAATACAAAAAATCTATTATTTTTTCTCTTGTTCTTTCCATAGATCTCTTGTTATTGATTTAGTTCTTGTTTATTTACACATGTTTATGTTAATGTTAGATTAAATTTACAATTGTTTTTGCTTCTCATTTGAAACTGCTATTACTTTGTTAATAGGTGCATCCTTGCACATGCTTGGTTGAAAAACATGGCGCTCAAACACGCAAGGCAAACTCATCAGACTCATGTTAAAGAAATAAACCCTGCCCCCCCCCGGAGAAGTCCTAACAGCTCGCTCTAAAACGCGGCTTTAGGTCCCCTTGCCATGGTTTTCGACCGCGGTTGTCTGGCCTACAGTCGCTGTCCAAAACAGCTACTGTCAAGGCCGAACACGCGGTACCAAACTGCGTGTTCAGCCTCGAAACACGCGGTCCCAGACCATGTGTTCCGACCCGAGCCCTACGGTATCCACGCGCGTCATCCACCGTGGAACCCGCGGTCTCTGACCGCGGCTCCCTCCTACAAACCCGCGGTCCACCCCACGTGGACCGTACAAATACCACCTGGGACCCACTACCCACCCCCCGAACCTAAAAAACATGTAGGTATGAGTTTGATGGAATACCTATATCTCCTGGATCTGAAATCGACCGGTCGGATCGTCCAGAAACACCGACTAAGCTCTGGTAAACTCTGATCATTAGTCAAAGTCAACAAGTACAAATGACATGTGTCATGTTGGACTAACACACGAAAAAGAAACCCCCTGTAGTCTTCTTATCACTTTCAGACTCTCTAAAATTGAAAGCAACCACGAGCATGAACTATGCTGGGCTCGTACAAATCCACACAACAGTACCATTCCATTATTTCAGAGTCTTTTTATCGCTTTCAGACTCCTTAAAATTGAAAGCAATCACGAGCATGAACTGTCCTGGGCTCGTATAAATCCACATGACAGTACCATTTTTCACCCATTTCTTCTAGTTCCTTAACCCATGAAGAAGTCCCCCCGTGCCTCTTGGCACTATGATCGATCATCTCGGTAGCACCCCCAATCAGGTCGCCTTTGTTCAGAGTAGTCTGCAGTCTCCTTCCATTTTACACCAGCTTGAGTCTCCCTCATCCCAGTCACTATCCTTGATCCATTACAGCTATGATCCCTTTCCCATCACTCAGTTTCATATGCTGCCCGATCATCCTCGCCATCATACTCTGAACAAAGGAAGTTTGAGTCCACCCACTCTACTTGCCCAATTATCCCCCACAGTTTGTCAGTCCTACCATCAGTACTATCACACTTCGGTTCTCCACCTCGCGCTCCTATCAAGAAAACATCATTGCCTGGCTAGTTGCAGGTCTCCCTCTGTCGACGACAACCCCTCTATTCCAGAGGATAGACCCAGAGGTCCCTGCGCCTTGGACCCATCACCATCTGTGGTGAGTGCCTACGGACCATTTTGAGAGGAGTCATCATTGCCTCTTCGAGTGGTTGTTTCTCACATGCTTGACTTCAACACCTTGATCGCATCGTTGAGAATCGCGCAGGGTTTATATCCCTTCCATTATTGGTCGAAGACCCCGGATCTCCCCCGACTCTAGCACATTGGTGAGTCACTTCGGAAGGCCCAGTTATATGTTCCCGTGGATGTTCGGGTTGCGTTGGCGATTGTATTCGGAAGTTATCCAGTTGTATGCTTCCATGAGTACCCAGTTCAGTTCCAGTTCTATGTGCCATTGAGGATATGACTCCCCGTCACTATGATCTAGCAGCTCATCAGTTCCTCTTGTACCCCACTCAGTAGCACTGTTGTTATTCCAGTGTATCATTTCTTCAGCTTAGACATGGTCAACCCAGCAGTATGTACCAGATTTGTGTCTCCTCTGGACCCTCATGATGTACACAGTGGTTCTCTATGTATCCTATAGGTCCCCCTTTTCGGGCCTCACAGTTATTTTTTATATATCTTGATATGAGCATGGGTATGCCTCCCTCGTCCATATGTTGAGATTCTTCCTCATTCATTATTTGAGGCTATGTATATTTCAGGTCCCCATATTTTGGACCCCATTGTTATTATTATATCTTGATACGAGCATGGGATTTCCCGCCTCGTCCATATGTTCAGATTATTCCTCATCCATTATTGAGGTTATGTACTTTTAGTTTTTGCAGTTTGTTCGGGACCGTTGTTCTGGGCTCCAATTTGTTTCTTCTCTTCTCCACACCCCAGGAAAACCATACAGGACTTATGATGTCTATCGGCCATACGATGAGCTCCTTCCCTCACACATCAGGGGGCAATCTGTTAACACCCAAAAAGTGGTCACTACCTCATCTACCCATTACATGACTCATTTGTCCATATTTCCTACCATATTTACCTTCAGAACCCTAAAATGCCATTAAAAAGCCTCCAAAAGGCCACAAAACCATCAAAAAAGCCTCAAAAAGGCTAAAAAACCCCTTTTTTCCCCCAAAAATCTCCAAAATTCCTTCAAAATAGCAAAAACCCTCTAAAAAGGGAATAAAAAATATAAAAAAAGGAGGAAAAAGAGGAAAAAACCCTATACATCTAACCTAAACCATATGGTTCCCAAAACCATGGGCCAACACTCCACCACTAAAAACCTATAAATAGGTGATGGAGACCCCTCATTTCACATCCACAATCAAGTATACCCTTACTTTGCCAAAATCTCTCTTGAAACCCTAGCTCACCCTTGAGCTACTTTCACCATTGAGAGCCCCTTTTGGTCCATTTTCCACCATTGGAGAAAGAGAAGGAGCAAAGTTGGAGTTTGGAGCAACCCTCTTGGATCATTGCAAGAACTTCACCAACCTCTACACTTGAGGTAAAATTTTAATACAAAGAAAACCATTTATTATTTCTTCTCTCTTATGTTTCATGCACATGTTAAGAATAATTTCCATTTCAATGTATTGTCTTTTAATTACTGTTTATTGAGCTGCTACTAAGGAGTCCCTTCTCCTTAGTAGGTGCTCATTTGCACAAGCTAGGGTGAAAACCATAGCTACATAATTAGCAGATCTGCCATACTAGACATAATATTCATTGTCGCCCTAGCTGTTGGCCCTTTCTGTAGCCTTTAACAGGCCTAAATTTCATTTTTCGGTTTCGTTTCCGACGACCTTTTTTGCAGTTTTCGCATCGCGACTTTTCTCCCAACAGTCGCGCGGCTCGTCGTAACCTCACGTCCTTTTTCAACGCGGCACACCGTGGCTTTGCGGCCTTTTTTGACACTGCACATCGCGGCCTTTTTCTGCATTGCATGCCGCGGATTCGCGGCCTTTTTCCGCAATGCCAATCGCAGCTTCGCGGCATTTTTCAGCGCTACACATTGCGGCTTCGCGGCCTTTTTTCGCGTTGCACATCGCAGCTTTTTCCCTAAAACCCGCGATGCTGTTATTTTTCACTCGGTCCAATTTTTAGAAAATGTTTTGCTGCATTTTTTGCCCATGTAGCCTATTTTTTCTGCATTATTGCAGCAATAGTGAATCTTTTTTCTATTACATATGCTCAAATTAAAATCTTTTTAAAAAAAATTCAACAAGTGAAAGAAAGGTTTTTAGTACTTTGTTTAGATCATAGATTTCATCTCTTTGCAAATTTTAGAACCATTTTTCTGATTTGCTCAATAGTTTTTCCCAAGCAAATGTTTAGAAATCCATTTATTTCTTGCAAATTTTATGTTATTTGCTTTCCTTTTAAAAATTATTTCGAAAATCCATAGTTTTTGAAGTATTTTTGTTAAAGCATTTACATTTCAGAAAACGCCTTTATTTTTTGCAAATTGGGATCGTCTTGTTTTTAATTTTTAATTAATCCCCCAAGAGAGGAAAATTCATTTTCAGTTAAATAATCACACTTGCACCCAATCTGCCACATTTTTAATTAACTGAGCTTTAAAATCTACCTAAACTCAACAAACACTTTAACCCCACTTGGGGAACACTTAAAGAATCTTGTAGCTAGGTAGGATTGGGGGATAGGTCTTCCAATAACACCCCTCAATTATTTACATCTAAGACATAGAAGTTGTCTTTCAGGGTCCCAAAAATCCCTTATTATTTGTTGACACGGTTATACACCAATTTATCGGGAAGGCCTCTCCCTTAGGAGGGTTGAAGTAGCAAGACTGGTTCCGAAACCCTAAGTGGAATACCGCAATCCATTCAGTAATCGAAGGATACCTTTTGCAGTTCTCAGTGTACTACTCGTATGGGAGTACAACGGCGATAGAACCAAATTGCAAATCCACCCGACCGAACGTGTCATGAACGGGGTATCTTAGTGACCAATTTTTAGGATTGTCTACCCAGTGTCCCTCCCGGTAAGGGGATATCTATCCTTTGATTCCACTACCCATATTGTTTGACTTGGATTTCATCACCTTGTAGAGGATATGTTTAACTGAGTCATAATACCACTTTTAGTTAGGCGTTTGCATGCTCTACTACCCCCCTTGGTCTAGTGAACACCACTTTTTTCTAGGAGCTGCTTGCTTTTTGGTATTCTGACCACTTTTTCTTGATTCCTCCACTTATTATAGCACAACTATTATAATAAGTGCTTTTGAGGTTGGTTGTTGGCCTGAGAGCCACTACTTTTTTTACACTCCCCTCCTGCACACATTGTTGCACTAGGGTCTTGAGTTTTTTATCTCACCACCATCCATTGGAATTTCTAGACATCTCTCACCATTGAGAACTTAAGACAATCTCGCCGCTTTCAGGGTGAACCCCCTCAATTCGGTACACTTGACTTTACACGTCATAGACATAGAGCGTTATCCCTTGACTCCACACATCATCGGCATAGAACCCAGTCATCCGATTCTGACGCGCCTCATTTTACATTTGATTCCGAGGTTGAATCCGAACACCCTACCGAGACATCACCAACCAACCCCATGGCTGGATCACAATATGACCCCCTTTTCACCAGTGCTATTTGAGCTACATCAACAAACCCCACTACTACTATTCCAACCACGGTAGCCACAACCTCCTTAGGCATGCCTAACATGGGGGCCACACCCTCTCTAGGCATGCCCAACACAGGACCACCACCTATATTAGGTATGCCCAACATGGGCATCATCCCCCCCCTCATCACCACTACCCAGATCCCAGGGATTACCAGAACCATCCCTAACCCATATGCAACTCATGTTTCACTTGGGAGCGGAGGCCCCTCCCACACCACATCGGTTGGAGGACACATCCCTTTCATACCTAACATACCCTTAAGGGGCACTGGACCAATCCACAATGCTACCATTAAAAATTATCCCCCAGTGACCATGCCACACCCATCTGCCAGTCTGCCATACATGGCTAGTTTGAACTTACCAGACCTAGCAAGGTTAACCAATGACCCTATCAGACACGACCCTACATGGCCCCCCATGCCCACAAATCTTCCCTCGGATATCCCAATATTTGAGGGCAAAGCTGGGGAAGATCCCCAAAACCACATCATGTCGTTTCACTTATGGTGTTCCTCTAACTCCATAGTAGATGATTCCATTAGACTGAGACTTTTACAAAGAACCTTCACTGGCTCCACATCCAAATGGTACATTGAGCAACCACATGGGACCCATCCCACTTTTACATCCCTCGCATCAACGTTCCTTCAGTTCTTTCAACTACCTGTACGTTATGATGCAGCAGTGAAAATACTTTTGTCTTGTATACAGAACACTGCTACACACATCACTGATCATATCCATGAGTGGCGTCAGCGCCATAGCCTCTGCAAGATAAAACTTAACGATCGAATCTTTTTGGATCAGTTCCTCAAATCACTCCTCCCCCTCATAGCCAAAGATGTAGCTTCTGAACGGCCCCAGTCAAAAGAAGAAGCCATCATAAAAGCTCAGCAATTCGACCTCATATATGCCCAGTTTGGATATCTATACACTATTTTACCCGACACCCCGCGCGGCGATCCATCTCGCCACGATGCGCTGGGGGCATCCCATGCCGCCGACGGTATTATCGGCCAAGTTATGGCGCAAAACAAACCTTTTACCATGATGAGTAAAAACAATGCCCCAGACCTTTCTAGGACTACATCTCATTCTGGGGCTACAACTTCGTATGCTCCAGTAATACACACCCACCACACTCATGGACCCTCATGTCCACCACAATGTTATGGGAAAGCACCATCAGCTTATGCCCAAACTCCATATTATAACTAGCAGGCCCATCAGACTCCGTTTCAACCACAATCCCATGCGGCTTATTATCCTCAACAGGAAACACCTCTTGCTCCAACACTTCCAGCAGCTCAAAGTTACCCACAACCGCAAACACCAGGACCACCTTAGAACCCTCCTGCCTACTATCCACCGCAACCCGCTCAAGAGCTGGCATGACCTCAACACCCACCTACTGCCCAAGGGCATGTCTACGCACAACAAAACCAACCAAACCAAAACAACCAACGTATCCAAGGAGGTCAACAAAATCGTGGAAGAGGGCGTAACCGCGGAAACAACCAACAACACAACCAAGATGCACCACCACCTAATCCTCCAAGTAATAATAACGCTGCTCCCCCCAACCAAAACCCTGATCATCCACCGAAATAGGCTAAAAATATTAACTTGAGAACAAACCATCCATGTTCCATATGTGGAGTCTACGGCCATTATACGCATAATTGTCTCCATTTAGTTCGAGCGCGTCAACTCTGGACTGATGACGCCCAACGACAAGGACATGCTGCATAGCCAGCACCCCCTCCTCAATCACAACCCATGATATTGCAAAATACCTTACCAAACCAAGGCACGGTAAACACTTGTCCGAATGATCCCCCTCAAGGATCCGCTGCACCACAGTAGCAAATTACCTATGCAGTCGCCGATTACCAACATGCAGAGTCCAACACTCACCACTTGCTTATGATGTCATCAAATGATGTCAATCTTCAAACCCATCGAAATCAATACGGATCCGCCCCTGAGGCCACCCCTACCGACCCATCGTTGAGTACTCTCCCAACCGATCAGCCACTTCGCATACCCAATATGCCCATGGACAGGGGTCCCAAAGTACCTTGTTTCTCTTTGCGACGGATTAACAATAACCCAAACGCTCGTGCAGCTTCCAACTATAACATTGTAGAGGATTTAGCTCAGTCCCCCGCTGCTATGTCCGCTCTCGAAATCTTAAAAAATTGTCCTGCACAGAGAAAGTTGTTGTTATCTTCCATCGGTGCCATAGATCCTAACGAATCTAACATGATGGATTTCGACTTAGAACAAGCTAAACCTCACATGCCTGCATCTCTAGATTTTCAAGTTTCCATCTCCATTCGCAACCTCGTCATTCATCGATGCATAATCGATGAAGGGGCCTCTACCTGTGTCATGTCGACTTTCGTATGGCAGAAACTTGGATCCCCAACACTACAACCATCAACTACCACATTGTGAGCTTACGACGGCCGTACAGCCCAACCACAAGGCTTGTTAGTGAACGTACCCATACAGCTTGGGGGAAAATTGGTTCTCATAGATATAGAGGTCATTAACGCCCAACTTGATTACAATCTCCTTCTGGGACGAATCTACATGTATAAAATGAAAGCTGCCGCTTGTTTAGTTTTCCACATCATGATGTTCCCCCATGAAGGACGCGTAATCAAAATCGACCAGATTACATACTATGATCCTAATGCCCCCGCAGCACCAGAAAATGTTCTTCCCACGATCGAACAACCCATTCTTAGTGCACCAACATCGTTCGTCTCATCAGTCGGACCCAGGATATATTCGGATACCCCCTTGACCACCACTTTCCCTTCTATCCCACCACCTCCCCAGGTAACTGCAGTATCTGATTTATGCACCCTCTTGCAAAATGAACAACAACATACTCAGCCAATACCACTAGCACCCATCGTGCCTAGTCATATCAAAACAACACCGATTCACACAATCTCGTTCTTGTTCCCGTTTTCAGGAGTTGTCAACACGCTAGTAATGGCTACACTTAACCTTCCAGGTTTAACGTTGGGAATACCTATATGGTACTTACCTGCCCCAACTCCCCCACCGACTCCAACCATTTTCCTACAACTGGTACAACCTATGAATATGTCGAACCATCCACCACCCCGCATACCAAACCCCCAAAATCGCCCACCACCTAGTGGTTCGAACCCCCAAAACTGATCAATTCCAACTGGGGGCACTACATCGACATCTAGTTATGTCCCTCCTCAATCCCGCAACACTGGGGGTAGAGGTCCACCAACCTACAACACTGCACCCATAACTCGCACCCCCCCAGTGATGCCCAAATTATCTAAGAATCCCCCAACTTGTGTGCTCCCTAAGTGCTCCTTGTGCGACGATATTGGCCATGCTACTCACCTATGTCCACAACTACCATCACTTCAAGAACACATGAATATGTTGGATGATGACACCAATGTTCCAGTTGTCAAATTAGAATTGCCACCTCAACCTCGTGATAAATCATTATGCACAAACCACCCTTGTGCAATATGCGGAATCTACGGCCATTATTGACACCACTGCCCCAATCTCCCAGATTACATAGCAGCCCTATACGAATTGAATAATGCCAACCTAGATATATCCCCTCCTCTCATTGAGGAAATTCATCCCCCACCATCTTCCTCCTCATAAGATATTAACACAATTTACATGGTTTCCAATGGAGACCCCTCTGTCCTGTCGACCCCTTCCATTGATCCCTCCGACCCACATATTCAACCTTTTCGAATCAAAGAGGAAACCACATGTCCACAGCATGGGGGCAGGCCCGAAACCTTGCCTACTCATCATCATTTTCATTCTCATCGGCGATTCTGGGGGCATCCACACCACAAGGGGAATCCCCCATCATCATATCATCACTTCAGTATGCCACCATGGCCCACAGGCTCATGGTATACCCCCCCGCCAACAGTTGCTCAATGCCCTATTGATCCCTCTCTGAGACAACATCTGCACCACATTGACACCTCTAAGTTAGGGGGCATAATAGATTACCTCGACCCTGGGATAGGGGGCATGATCAATCATTTTGAACCTTCCCCATCACATCTATCTCATTATTTCAATGACCCCATTGTTCACACCAACACATATGTGATCCACAGTCATAAAACCCATGCACATAGCATGGGGGCATGTCATTAACCCTGCTCACTTTTTCACATGCGTGATCTCAACCATTTTTGATGTCACATATCACTTTTATATTTGATTTGATTTGGTACACCTAGTATTCTTCCCCCGCAGGTCATCATTTATCCCCACCACTGCATCCTTGGCTTGGTGGTCTCACCTTTATTTGTAGCCATTTTTTAACTTAGTTATTTCATTTGACCATTTTTCCAACAACGATTTTAGTATCATACGACGTCCATTTTTTAAACCATTGGTACCATTGGAATCAGCACATCGAGAACTTCATAATAGTCCACTCCTTTTCCATTTCCACTAGGTCCCGTTTTTGGGCATTTATTACACAGCCCTCGTCGCCTCAGTTTGCGTGCCACATCAACCGTCATCCATTTTTGACAAGTTTATATCGCTGGATTTAGTTTTCCGTGCTTGTGATGATGCTTGAGATCATTTCTCATTCTCGCGCCCATATTTTTCAGGCATTTTTTACATGCCCCCTCCTCGCCTCGGTTTACGTGCCACATCGGCCGTGCTCCATTTTTGACGAGTTTTATATCGTCGGATTCAATTTTCCGCGCTCGTGATGATACTTGAGACCATTCCTCGCTCTCACACCCATTATTTTTGGGCATTTTTTCAAAATGCACTCATCGCCTCAGTTTGCGTGCCACATCGACCGTTGTCCGTTTTTGACAATCTTTATGTCGCCGCATTGAGTTTTCCGCACTCATGACAATGCTTGAGACCATTACTCACTCCCACCAATACCTTCTTGTTCGGTATAATTTTATCCCTTTTTCGGGCTGAGCAATTCCTTTACGAAAAAGGAACTTAGGGAGTTTCTATTAAGCTCTTTTCTAACTCCTAAAACAATGAAAAGATCGCCGAGCAACCTTGCTTCCTTTCATGCTCACTAAAAGTATCTGAAAGGGCGTCTACCTGGTATAAATTTACCCCTTTTCCGGACCTTGTAGACTAATTATGAAAAAGGAATACTCTAGTCACATCGGCTAGAAGAATTCTCCATTTGCATCTTTTATGCTTTTTCGGGCCTTGGAGACTAACTTACAAAAAAGGACACCAATGGAGTCCACTTAACACTTTCAGACTCTCTAAACATGAAAGCAACCACGAGCAATCACCATCCTGGGCTCGTATAAATCCACAGGATGATACAAAACCACCAATTCAGAGTCTTCTTATCATTTTCAGAATCCTTAAAAATGAAAGCACTCACGAGCATGAACAGTCCTGGGCTCAAACAAAATCCATAGGATAGTACCATTTCAGAGCACACTTTTATCCCTTCTTGGAGCTCATTAAAACTACGAAGAAGGAATTAATGGTGCTTTTCGGCACCACAAAGATCCCGTCTACTCATATGGCAGCTTCCCCATTTTGGTTGCCTTTGTTCAGAGTATTATGCAGTATGCCACCATAAGAGTCCCTCTACAGCATCCATCAGCTTGTCCCCCCCAGAGACACTCCAGTCTATAATACATACCCACGATCCCTTAAAAGCTATGATCCCCCACACCTACAAGTCAGTTTCCTACGCTGCCAGGTCAACCATGTCATCATGCTTTGAACAAAGGAAGTTTGAGTCCACCCACTCTATGACCCCAGTCATTCCCCATCCCCACAGTATGTCAGTCCTACCATCATTACTACCACATATCAGTTGTGCACCTCATGCTCCTATCAAGGAAACATCATTGCCTTGATAGTTTCCGGTCTCCCTCTGTCGACGCCAACCAAATCTATTCCAGAGGATAGACCCATAGGTCACTGTGCCTTGGACTCATCACCATTTATGATGAGTGCCTATGGATCATTTCGAAAGGAGTTCTCAGTGCCTCTCCAAATGATTGTTTCTCACATGCTCAACTTCAACACCTTGATCACATTGTTGAGTCTCGTACAGGGTATCGGTCCTTTCAGTTATTTGTTGAAGACCCCGGATATCATCTGACTCTACCACATATGCGAGTCTAATTAAGGATACAACCAGTTACATTTTCCTATAGATATTCAGGTTGCGCTTGGCGACAGTATTCAGATGTACCGCAGTTTTATACTCCCTCGAGTATACAGTTACACATGCTCCTTAGAATTGACTCACAATTATTGAGTCCCTACAGATGTTGGACACCTTCAGTTTCAGCAATTCATCAACCCTTCTGACACATTATTCAGAATGGTTGTTGCTTTCTTTCCAGTGTATCCGTTATTCAGATCAGTCATGATATGATCATGAGTACATCCCAAATTTGTGTCCCCTCTGGACCATTATGATGTACCAACAGATTTTTATGTTTTAGAAAGGTCCCCCTTCTTGGGCCTAATTGTTATGTATACGTCTTGATACGAGCATGGGTATACCCGTCTCGTCATCATCAGAGATTATTCCTCATTCATTTTGAGGCCATGTAATATTTTTTGTTTTTTGCAGCTTCTAAGGGGCCATTGTTCCAATCTCCAAATGGTCTCTTCTCTTCTCCAAACCCCAGGAAAAAGACAAAAGAACTATGATGTCTATCGGCCATATGATAAGCTCCCGCCCTCACACATCAGGGGGCAATCTGTTAACACCCAAAAAGTGCTCACTAGCTCATTCCCTTATTCACATGACCCATTTGTCCACTTTTCCACTATTTGAGCCTCTAAAACCATCAAAAGGTCACCAAAAGACCACAATACACCATTTTCCCTCTCAAAATATATATTTTTCCTCAAAAACACAAAAAACCCTAAAAAAGGGTCCAAAATTCCCAAAAAATATTAAAAGGGAATAAAAATATAAAAAATATTCAAAAAAGGAAAAAGAGGAAAAAAGAAACCTAAACCATGTTGGTTAATACCATTGGTTTCCTCAAAACCATAATGGTATTCCCCATCACCAAAAACTATAAAAAGGTGATAGGAGCTCCTCACTTTTCATCCACATTTCATCCTATCCTTATGCTGCCAAATTTTCTTTGAGAGCCATTGCCTCCCATTTTGAGTTTGAAGACCCCCATTTCAGCATCTTGGAGAAGAGACCATTGGAGCTTGGAGCACCTCAACCTTGTAGCTGCTCAACACCAAACATCCTCACCTTTGAGGTAATACAAAAAATATATTATTTTTTCTCTTGTTCTTTCCATAGATCTCTTGTTATTGATTTAGTTCTTGTTTATTTACACATGTTTATGTTAATGTTAGATTAAATTTACAATTGTTTTTGCTTTTCATTTGAAACTGCTATTACTTTGTTAATAGGTGCATCCTTGCACATGCTTGGTTGAAAAACCAAGCAACACCTGTCCCAGAGGAAGAAGAGGCTAAGGCCTTGCATAAGAAGAACTTGGTCAAGGCAAAGAGGATCATTGTTGATTCTATCAAATACCATCTCATACGACATGTGTCATCTCTAAAGACACCCAAGGAGATGTTTGATTCCCTAACCAAGCTATTTGAAGGCAAGAACATAAATCGGAAGATGACTCTACAAAATCAATTGAAAGGGGTAAAGATTCAGAATGGAGAGACCATTCAATCCTATTTCTCTAAGGTCTCTCAGATCAAGGAACAACTTGAAGCTGTGGATGAAGTGGTGGAGAATGGTGAAATTGTCATGACCACTCTAAATGGCCTACCTAGGTCATGGGATTCCTTTATTCTAGGAATTTGTGCAAGAAGGAAGTTGATCTCCTTCAGTAGACTATGGAAGGAATGTTCACAAGAAGAGGCTAGGCTTGTAGCCCGAGAAGAAAACATGGGAAGTGAATATCAAGCTCTCGCATTTCACACCAAAAGAAGCAAGCCCAAGAAGTAGCACTCTCATTACAAGAGATCCTCTCACAACCATCAAAAGAATAAGAAGGATCTAAGATGCTTTACATGTAATGAGAAGGGACACTTTGTTGGAGATTGTCCCAAGAACAAAAGGGACAACAATAACAACTTCAACAAGAAGAAGAAGAATAACAAAAGAAGATATCATGCTCATGCTGTTGAGGATGATGAACCTCCCAAGAAGAAGGCTAGATCAGAAAGTGATGACTCATCAAGCGAAGATGAATATGTTCTAATCTCTGCTCTCACAGGTACTATCTCTCATGTTTGTAATGATTGGCTTATTGATAGTGGGGCTTCCAAACACATGACTAGGTTTAAAGAATATTTTGTAAACCTATTTGAACATGAGTCACCCCATAAGGTAAAACTTGGGGATGAATACCAATATCCTATCAAAGGAAGTGGTGAAGCTTCTTACAACCTAGACTCTGGACAGTCTTTGAAGATGAAAGAGGTCCTATATGTACCTGGGCTCAAGAAGAATCTACTCTCCATATCTGCATTGGATGCAAAAGGCATGAGGGTTGCATTTGTGGATGACCAAGTGCTCATGTGGCCAAAGGGTAAAACCATAGATGATGTAGTAGTGATTGGAGAGCAAGAGGGAGGATTGTACAAATTGAAGGGACAATCTGAACGCCATGGTACATGAATCCATGGAGCCAAGTGAACTTTGGAATAGAAGGCTTGCACATGTGCACTATAGAGCACTACCAATTGCAAGCAAAGTTGTAGAGGGTCTTCCTGAAATCAAGACAAAGCACGAAGGTGTTTGCAAAGGATGTGTAAAAGGAAAGAACATTAAGAAGGCATTTCCAAGCAGTGAAAGCAAAGCTAAAGGAATCTTGGAAATTATCCACTCCGATGTCATCTAGTTCTCTGAGTGGGTATGTATACTATGTCTTTTTCATTGATGATTTCTCTAGGAAGACTTGGGTTTACTTCTTGAAGAACAAAGATGAAGTGTTTGATAAGTTCACGGAATTCAAAGCCTTGATGGAAAGTCAAACTGATAAGAAGATCAAGACATTCATATCCGACAATGGCGGAGAATTCACTTCAGTTGATTTCAAGAAGTTATGCAGTGATTCAAGGATTAAGAGGGAGTTGATTGCTCCCCACAATCCACAATAGAATGGAGTTGCAGAAAGGAAAAACAGAACAATCATGGAAGCAACACGGGAAATGTTCCATGACCAGGATCTGCCTATACATTTATGGGCAGAAGCAGCTAGGACAGTTGTATATGTGCAGAACAGAACACCTCACAAGATATTGGACAACAAGACACTAGAAGAGTATTCTCTAGTAAGAAACCTAAAGTCAACCATCTCAGAATATTTGGTTTCCCAGTATACACTCATGTTCCAAAGGAAAAGAGGACAAAGATGGATCCTTTAGGAAAGAAGGGCACCTTTTTGGGGTACAGTGAAAGCTCGGAGGCTTACAGAATATACTTTCCAGGGTTCAAGAAGATTGATGTTAGCAGGGATGTTACATTTAATGAAAACTCAGCTTTCATCAAGTCAAGGAAGGCGCCTGTTGAAGATCATGAAGAACCAAAGGAAACCAGATTTCAAGACACCACCATGAATGAAGCAATTCCAGAAGCAGATCGTGAAGTTGAAGATCCACAAATACTTGTAGATCCACCCCGTGAGAAGAACTCTCACAAGAGGAAACCTGCATGGGCTAGAGAGCTCATTCAAGATGCAGAAAAGTATGGCATTCCAGAAGAAGAACACAGAGAAAGAAAGAGAACTAGATCTCATACCAGCTATGTTGTCTTACTCTGTGACATTATGAACAAAGAACCTTCCAGTTATGAAGAAGCAACAGAAAAGAAAGAATGGAAGGATTCTATGGTCGAGGAATACTAGTCGATCATGAAGAATGATGTTTGGTATGTAGTCCCAAGACCTAAAGGGAAGTCTGTGGTGACTTCCAAGTGGATCTACAAGATAAAGCATGCTGCAGATGGTAGCATAGAGAAATACAAAGCGCGATTTGTAGCTCGTGGATTCTCCCAGAAAGAAGGGATTGATTATGAAGAGACTTTTGCTCTTGTGGCCAGATACACTTTCATTTTAACAGTACTTTCTCTGGCTGCAGTGATGAAATGGAAGATACACCAAATGGATGTCAAGACAGCTTTCTCGAATAGTGTAGTCGAGGAGGAAGTGTATGTGGAGCAGCCACTTGGTTTTGAGACACATGACAGGGAGTCATATGTGTGTAGGTTGAAGAGCACCTTGTATGGCTTGAAGCAAGCTCCCAGAACTTGGTATGGTAGGATAGACAACTTTCTATCCAGTTTGGGCTTTACCAAGAGTAAAGCAGATTCCAACCTTTACTACAAGGTTGAGGAAGGCAATCCTGTGATACTACTATTGTATGTGGATGACCTGTTTGTAATAGGTGAGGATGGGTTTATTGCCGACACCAAGAGGAAGCTTGCTGTCGAGTTCAAGATGAAGGACTTGGGGATGATGCACTATTTTCTAGGCATGGAGGTGTGGCAGAGTGCAGATGGGATCTTCCTTGGACAAGGGAAGTATGCAGTAGAGATCTTGAAGAGGTTCGGGATGATGGACTGCAAGGCCATGGCCACACCTATGGCATCGAACTTGAAGCTTCTGTGTGATGCTTCATCTGATCCAATTGATGTCACTGTGTATCGTTAGATGATTGGGTCCTTGATGTACCTACCGAACATAAGACCAGATATTTGCTTTGCGGTGAACACCTTGATCCAGTTCCTAACAGATCCCAGAGGTGCTCACCTGGTTGCTGTAAAGCATATTTTGAGGTACCTGAAGGGTACAATTGATTATGGGCTCAAGTATGATGCGAATCAAAAGTTTAACCTGCAGGGTTATCTTGATTCAGACTGGGAAGGCAGTGCTGTAGATAGGAAGAGCACTTCAGGGTGTTTCTTCAGTATGGGATCAGGTGTGATCTCTTGGTTTAGCAGGAAGCAGTCCTACATAGCACTGAGTACAACTGAAGCAGAGTATTTTGCAGCTTGTTCTGTTAGTTGTGAGGTAGTATGGCTGAGGAAGCTACTGTCTGATTTATTTGATCTCCCGTTGGATTCTACTGGTATCTTTTGTGACAACCAGAGTTGTGTGAAGTTGTCTGAGAACCTGGTGTTCCACGACAGTTCGAAGCACATAGAGATCAAATACCACTATATCAGGGACATGGTGTAGAGAGGAGCAATGAATCTCTTGTATGTTACGACGGATGAGCAGGTTGCAAATGTGCTGACGAAGCCACTAGCCAGAGTGAAGTTCGAGTACTTTAGAGAGAGGATTGATGTTCTTCAGATTGATGACACTTTGAGGAAGAAGTGATGGACGCATTTGCAGAAGCCATTCCGAGCATGGTGAGAGGAGGATCCTTCCATGGCTATGGATGTAACCACTGGATGATGAGCATTAGGATGATGCTCCATTTAATGCTCTATATATGAATCATGTTGGATGCTTGTTATGATCAGTTGGATCATGCATATGTATATGCATCATGTTGGATGCTTGTTATGATTAGTTGGATCATGTATATGTATATGCATCATGTTGGATGCTTGTTATGATCAGTTGGATCATGTATATGTATATGCATCATGTTGGATGCTTGTGATAATCAGTTGGATCATGTATTTGTATTTGTATCAGGTGGATACATTATATGATCAGGTAGATGATGGATGATGATATGTATCAGGTATGTATCAGGATGATGCTATGACGATGATCAGGATGATCATGCGATGATGACATGCATCAGGACGATGCAGTGATAATGATCAAGATGATCATGTACATCATGATGATGTATGATGAGTATCAGGTTGATACTCTATGGTCGTGGATAGGTTGTGTAGACAAGAATATAATATGGCCCTGGGAGGTTTGCAGATACTCTTTCGAGATTTTTCCTATGGCATATAATATGGCCCTAGGATATCTAGGAAATGCTCTTTCAAGGTTTTTCTTGGGAGGACATGTAATATGACCCTGGGAGATCCGATAGGTTGGGCTGTGTGCCCGTAATAAGTCCTAGGATGCTCTTGCGAGGTTTTGTCCTATGGCATATAATATGTCCCTGGGAGATCCGATAGGTTGGGCTGTGTGCTCGTAATAAGTCATGGGATGCTCTTGCGAGGTTTTTCCATGACCACATGTAATTTGGCCCTGGGAGATCCTATAGGTAGACTTGTGTGCTCGTAACAGCCTAGGATGCTCTTGCAAGGTTTTGTGGTGACCACATGTAATATGTCCCTGGGAGATCCTATAGGTATATCTATGTGCTCGTAACAGCCTGGGATGCTCTTGTGAGGTTTTGTGGTGAGATCAAATATAATATGTCCCTGGGAGATCTGACAGGTAGAGATGTGTGCTCGTAACATCCTGGGATGCTCTTGCGAGGTTTTATGACACACATTATAAGTCCTGAGGATTCCACAGTATGACTAGTGATGAAGACCTACAGGTGGTGGGCCTGCATCCAATATGAAAAAGGACTGGCTCTGTAGAACTTCCTATGACGAGTAGATCAGAGATTGATTGAGATAGCAGCAGCAGTGACGATGACAATGATTCGATGACGATGATCCCAAGAAGAAGACTTGTGCTAGCAGATCTGTGTTGAGAAATACCTTCCTAGTTAAGAGGGAGTGTTGATGTATATGTAACTCCAGAATGTATTTCACCTATGTATATTGTACTCCTATAGAGATGTTATTATTCCTCTATACAAAAGTGTCGTCATTTGTATTGACAAGTGTCGCAACTTGTTGTGATGGGTTATTAGACCACCAAGTGCGGGGTCCACCCTGATTAATGTAACCATGGGTTATTAGACTCTCCTAGATAAGTTGGCCCTGCTAGTGTATTAGGAAAGTCAGGACAAGTATAAATAGAGAGCGGGAGATCTCTATTTGAGCATCTCATTATTCACTCCTACATCACTTGGAAAGTGGCGCACTAGTTGAGGAGGAGTGGCTGCTAGTAGAAGACCATCTCTTGTACTTGGGTTGTATCATTTCTCTTTCTATCTCTGAGGAAGTTGTGGGGTTTTTCACCTTTATGGTTTTCCCCAATGAAACTTTGTGTGTCTATTATCTGATGTGATTGCTTGGTGTGATTGATATGCATTGTTATACTTGATATGTTGTACATGTTATTCTCTCAGTAAATATCCTATAGTATGTTGAATTAATGCTCAAAAATTAACATGAGCCAAAGTTGCCTAGACTCGATGCGCCATTCCTCTTCTTCCTTCCGAGCAGCACTGAGGATTTTCTTGTTGAGTTCTTGCTCATTGCAGATGAGAGATGGGGTAACTTCTACCTTTTCCATCTCAGATTGCAAGATGGCAAGGTCATTTTGTAACTGCTTCTTCAGATGGTCGGGGTCTTTGTATTCCATTTTAGCCCAATTCTTTAAGGAGTAGCAGAGATTTCTTAGCTTCCTTTCCCAAATATATCTTGGAGAACCAAAACATGGAAAATTCCAAGCCAAGTTAATGAGGTTCATGGATTTCTCGTCTAGTAACCAAGCAGGATTGAAGCAAAATGGTATAGGGACGAGATCAGCAGGAGGAGAAAGAGATAGTGTGATCAGTTTGTGGTCAGAAACAACTGAAGGTATTTCGAAGGAGACAGGGATGAGGTTTTTCTGCAGAAAAGAAGAACTAATAAAAAATCGGTCCAACCTTGCAGCAATATGTCCAGCCCCAATCCGTCTATTATTCCAAGTGAAATTGTCATTTTTGAGAGGCGGATCCAACATATCAAAGTCAGATACTAAGTCGTCAAGGTTTTCACCAAAAGGGTCTCTTACCCTAGAGCCTCCACACTTCTCATCATGAAATTTTGTGACGTTAAAGTCCCCGGCTAGAATGAGATCTTTTTCTTTTACAACATCTCTCAGGGAGGAGAGACTGTTCCAAGAATCTTGCTTATATTTGTAATGGGTAGGTCCATAAACATTACAAACATAGAAAACAGTGGGATCGTCCTGAATTCCAAATTCACTAAGAATCCAGTGTTGGAATTCCTTAATAGTTTTGCTAGAGTACTTACTTGAGAATAGAGTCATGATTCCTCCAGAGGTTCCTCTGGAGCTAACTGCACTTCCATGAATTTCCTTCCAAAAGATATGTGAAAGTGTCATGACCTCTACATCGGTCATTTTAGTCTCTTCAATCAGTAGTATATCGGGTCTTTCAGATTTGATAATTTCTTTCATTGCTTTCACTTTAATCGATCCTCCTATACCCCTACAGTTCCAAGAGACTAGCTTCATTACTTCTTTCCCTGTTGTGAGCCTGCTCGAGCTCTTCCTTCTGGTTTTCCAGTGCCTATAGAGGATTGCAACAACTTTGTTTCCTCTATGCTTCTTTGTCTTCCTAACTCCATTTCCCTTTCTGCTTCTTGTTCACGGTGGAATCTTAGAGACTTTCTATCTCTAGTGTTGGTGGGAGGGTCTGTTTCTAAGTGCTCATGAGACCCATTTGAGGATTCCGGGGAGACCGTGAATGGAGTGACTTTTCTCTTCTTGACCATCGCAGCCCATGAGCTTTTAGGGGGAGGGGAGCCCTCCAGCACATAGTCCATTCTGCCAGTTACTTCTGAAGGAACGATGGTGCTAGGGATTGAGGTATCATTTTTCTCTATTCCTATTTCATTAATTTGTATTTTTGCTTATGGGATCTCGCCTTCTTCGACACTCAACACTGCGAATTGGTTGTTAGAGGGAATTTTCCCATCAGCTTGTGCTGCATCTGGATCTGGCACATGTTGTTGATTTTTTGGGTCGGGGTTTTGAACAACTGGTTTTCCCCTTTTTTTTACCTGTTTCCAATCTTCTTCTTGCAGTTTTTCCAATGCCTCTTTTGCCGCTTTAGGGTAGTTTTTCACAAAGTGACCATATTCATGGAATTTCTTGCATTTGAAGGGTAGCTTCTCATGGTCAACTTTTTGATCATATTCCCATCCATCCATACATAGACAAACTGTCTCAGGAAGACCGTTCTCCAAATCCACCTCCACACAGATTCTTGCACAAGAGAAAAGAGGCCCTTTTGGTTCAGCTTTGTCTGTGTACTTGTCGATGGAGTTTGCGATCGCCTGAAGAGATTCATCATTCCAACAGTGTAGAGGAAGGTGAGGAAGGAGAACACAAACAAGGACGACTGAGGGCACATACTTATCCTGGTCGAAAGATAAGATCCATCTGATTTAGGTAAAGACCCATAGGTCCCATGAAATATGGACCACTTCTAAAAATCAGATCTCGATCTTCTTTAACTTCAAAGAGAAAAGTAAAGTAACCTTTGTCATAGAAACAATGCTGAATGCCCCCAGAAATCAATGGAATCCATTTTTTTTAATCCATGTGTCCATGGTCTTGGGCGACGGCCAGATTCTAGTGAACTAACCGATCAGGCCACATTCATTCAGTGCCAAAGCCTTCAATCATGAAGCAACTGACATGATCTGTATTTTTGGAGCCACTGACCATTTGACGAACCCGTCTCCATTAGAGGTTGGAAAGGTCGGAGGAGGGGGAGTTGATGCGACCAACACCCTGAAGGCTGCGTCGAGGAGGCTGCGATGGTCCTCCAGGCTGGGATCCAGGGGGGATCCATCCCCAGGCTGCAGGGAAGTCCAAATCCTAGTAGGAGCATGCAGGGCAGTGCGAGGGTTTAGCAACGATCACCCATAAACATCCGAAAACCACTATATTTCAATAGGCAAGCCATCTTTCATTAACTCCTAAGCATAAAAGTCCCTCCCCAAGGAAAAATATAAGAAAAAAA
This sequence comes from Larix kaempferi, assembly GCA_027924585.1. Lineage (NCBI taxonomy): Eukaryota > Viridiplantae > Streptophyta > Pinopsida > Pinales > Pinaceae > Larix > Larix kaempferi. Next base: position 12,288,360 of record BSBM01000036.1, read on the forward strand.
GGCTTCATCTATTAGGAACCCGTGTCAACCCTTCTCTTTACTTTGTTAGTATACGGTGATTCCATGAAGATGGGTAACTCTTTTTGGCCAAATATGACGATGAAAAATGAAAATTTTATCCATGTATTAAATTCAAGCTGTTGAAACTCATATTTGCCAAATGAATTTTGACATGATGTTGAAAAACGAAATGTAGAGAATTATGTTGGCTTTCCAATGATATTTTTTTTGAAATATTCCAATGTCATTTATCGTGTCGAATTTTCATTTAATGAAACATGTGTACGTAAAAATTTGAAGAGCAATTAACAAGTAGTTTGTGTTCATGCACGATAATTTAATGTTAAAGTAATAATTAAAAAAATGAAATATGTGAACATGATCTAGATAGAATGCACTAGGGCTTACATATTTTTCTTTTAATTTTTCTTGAAAAAATATATTTATTATTATTTTTCGAAAATGATCAATGAATATTTCAGTCGCATTTTGCACACATGTGTGTTCGTGCACCAAATCTTTTAATTTTTTACATAATTTGAAAAAATAATATCCTTTTGAAGATGACGCGTTTATCTAGGGCGTGTGTATTTTTTCGAATTTTTTGGATGTGTATTTTGAATTTTGTGGATTTATCTTTGAGCTCAATCGAAGTTGTCAGCATGGTTTTTTAGGGCAAATTTTAGTAGAAATTTAAAAACAAAAGACATATGAAAATAAAAATTTGTAAATTTTATCTATCTGGATAGAGGATTCGTTGATGAATCCAATGGTATCAATTCCGCTCATTAATGAGCATTTAATGACATGGTTTAACTCTGTGGAAGGTAGAAAAAAAACCATTCTACAGGGAAAAGGGCTATCGACCTGTATTTTAAGCCCTCGATCGAGGGATTAACAGACCCTCGATCGAGGGCTTAACAATACCTCGATTGAGGGTTTAACAAGACCTCAATCGAGGTGTTATTAAACCCTCGATCGAGGTATTGCTCGATCGAGGGTCTGTCAAAAAGGCTCGATCAAGGGTTGGTGTGTGTAAAAAAAATATATAAACCAACCGAGGCGAAACCGCGAAAGGAGTTGGAAACAATTAATGTTTCCAACTACCCTTCCCTCGTAAAAACATGAACGAACATGTATATAACCATCAAACAACAATTCACAAACAACAATTTACTTCATTGCTATTTTTTTCTTCATTAGAGCTTTGTCAATTTGAGCTTGTTGAATTAGAGATTTGTAATTTTCATATTGCTAAATTAGATCTCATTAGACATGTAAGATTTCTTTGTAGGCATAATTCAAAATTTCATACTAACATTTTGTTGTTTGCTATAACAATTTGAAAAAAAAATTGTTTGTTTTCATTGTAAATTGATTCATGTAAGATTTCTTTGTAGGCATATTTGAAGATTTCATACTAACATATTGTTGTTTGTTATAACATTTTGAAAACAAATTGTTTGTTTTCATTGTAGATTGATGGGGAATAAAAAAAAAAGACAAAGAAAACATGCTAGTCAACAAAATTCTAATGAAGAACGTGAGAAGAGTTGAGAACGAATGAGACAACAAAGAGCAAGGTTGAGAGAAGAAGAAGATGCACATTTGGTGCAACAAATTCCAATGGAACACAACCAAGGTAAATTATTGAATTACATGCTATCATAATTTAAATATCATGCTACATAATTTAAAAAATTAGTAACAATTTTCCAATAAACTTAACTAAATTTCATAATTTAATTTGTTTCATATTTATTTGTAATGATAATCTTATTTATTTTATCAATTTGTTATTTAAATTTTAAAGTTTGCAACAATTTTTATGTTAAATGAACAATTTTCAAGTGGCTTTAAACAAATGTTAAATTAGAACAATTTTTAAATGAAATGAAACATGTAAATTTAGATTCTACTTTCATGTTAAGATATGAACATATTTTTAACTATTTTCAAATTATTTCAAAGTTGCTAACAATTTTCAAATTATGCTTCAAAGTTGCTTTAACAATTTTCAAATTATTTCAAAGTTGCTAACAAATTTCAATTTTATTGTCCAACAATTTTCAAATGAAATTTTTACACAAGTAGATTCTATTTTCAAGTTAAAATGTATGTACATATTTACTATTTTCAAATTTATAAACTTTACTAACAATTTTCAATGTTATTAGAATAATTTTCAAATTAAATGTACACTTGGACATTATTTTCAAGTTAAATTGTATATAGTTAACTAATTGCAATTTTTTAAGTTACTAACAATTTCAAGTTAAATGTAATTTCAATTCTTGTTTTGTTAGAAAATTCAATTTGAAAACAAATGAATGAATATTTTCATAGTTATGGTGGTTGGCAATATTTTCATAGTAATAAATATTTGAATACAAATGAATGTTCAAATAGCTATTTAATTATAATGTTTACTTTTAAAAAAATTCATCATTCACATGTACTTTTATTTACATATAACATGATATATCACCATGATAAGATTAATAATTAGAATAATATATTTTGTTAGGACAAATTGGAAATAATTATTTGCAATGTTTGCAACCTTGCATTGATATGTGAAACATTATTGATAAAAAAATCCTTAAATTGCAACTTATGATAAAAATTACAATTTCCATAATTGTTTATTGTTGAAATAGCAAAATTATCAACTATTGAAATTCTATGGTAGAAGTGTTGTAATTATTTATTCTTTGTGGTGATTTGCAACTTGTATTTTAAATATTTATTTGTTTATTTTATACCATAAAGTTAAAATAACATTTTTCTTGTAATTTATTTAAGTAAAATGGACATAAATTGCATAAAGAAAACTTGCCCACAATTATGTAATGTGATGATTATAAATGATATTAATTTTTATGCCCACAATAATTTTTATCAAGTTATTAATAATCATCTTGAGTTAAATATATATACTTGATTTTCAAACTTTACTAATAATTATCAAAGTAAATGTACAATTTCAAGTTGCATGTACATATTTAGTTGTTTTGAAATTAAGTTGTACAAACAATTTTCTTGTTTTAATGTATTTTCAATACTTATACATTTTCTCAAATCACTAGCAATTTTCAACTTGTTAATTTACATGTACAACAAATTTCAAGTTACTAACAATTTTAAAGTTAAATGTACAACTTGTATTTAACATAACATATCACCATGATAAGATTAATGATTAGAATCATATATTTTGTTAGGACAAATTGGAAATAATTAAATTTGCAATGTTTGCAACCTTGCATTGATATGTGAAGCATTATTGATAAAAAATCCTTAAATTCCAATTTATGATAAAATTACAATTTCCATTTAATTGTCTATTGTTGAAATTGCAAAATCATCAACTAATGAAAATGTTATTTTGCATTAAAAATTATGAATTTCTCCTCAATCATATCACTATGTAATGTTTTTAATTAAATATTGTATTCATCTCTAAATCAATGTTTTTTTCCCCACATTTAGAGTATAATAGGTATGTTATCATGGGTATAAAATCAATCTTAAATTTTTATTTCATGTATATACAACATGGGATGCATGATATTGTCCTTGAAATTTTAGGGTAGAAGTGTTGTAATCCTTTATTCTTTGCATGGTGATTTGCTACTTGTATTTTAAATATTTATTTATTTATAAATTATACCATAAAGTTAAAATAACATTTTTCTTGTAATGTGAAAGTAAAATGGACATAAATTGCATAAAGAAAATTTACCCACAATTATATAATGTGATGATTGTAAATGATATTAATTTGTATGCCCACAATAATTTTTATCAAGTTATTAATAATTATTTTGACTTAAATATATATAGTTGATTTTCAAGTTACTAGCAATTTTAAAGTTAAATGTACAAGTTACTACCAATTTCAAGTTACAAGCAATTTCAAATTTTATTAGGAATTTCAAACTTTACTTATAGAACAATTCTCAAATTTAATTAAGTTAGCAATTACAAGCATCTATTGCAAGATCGGATCTGGGAATAATCCTTGTCCGCTTAACTGTCGGAAGTACTTGGGCATAAGCCCTAAAACTCATTGTGAGGAGTACCACAGGAACCCCAAAGTAGCTGGTGCATTAAGAGGACCTGCCAGCGAAAATGGCAACAACCCCTACCTGATTGACTAGTTTTTTCCCGTGAGGTAAACCAAGAGTTGTCGTTTGTGGCCAAGCGGTTATCAGTTTTACCTGAGCCGTGGAGTGAGGGGTACTGCTTCAATACGCAAGCCGTTAGACAACATTGGTGGCTGAGTGAAACACCTGAACTTTCAGGAAGCCGAACATACCTGGGGTCCATATCTATTTTCAGTTGAACTGTTGTCAATCACTTCCACGCCATTTCACTAGCACCTCGGGGTTTTGGTGTAACGGTTCCTATCACTTGAGCAATTTCAAATTTCAAGGTACTCAAGAGCAATTTCAAATTTCAAGTTACTCGAGAGCAATTTCAAATTTCAAGTTACTAGCAATTTCAATTTTTACTTAGAACAATTTACAAGCTAAATGTATTAATTGGAAAATTCAATTCACATGCAATTTTCAATTTTTTAATTTTCACATCAAATTTCAAGTTACTAGCAATTTTAAAGTTCAATGCACAACTATCAAGTAACCAATTTTCAATTTGTTAATTTACATGTTATGTAGGGAGAGATTATGGTCAAATATCACATCATGGTGATCAAGAACCACATGACCCTATGCCCCCTCATGATCCTGATCAGCCATCACATGACACCTTTCCCTCTCACATTGAAAATATAATTGGGAGTTGCAGTGGGGTTGGAAGGGGTGGAAATTTTCTAGAGGATTGTGCAGTTGTTTCTGCACAAGAAGAGATTGGGAACTCAATCCCTGGTCGGAGAGTTAGAGAGCATGTCAATAACATAATCAAGTCATATTTTGAACAACATTCAACGATGGCACAAGCTCAAATCCTACATGGGTTGATAAAACACAAAAAATTGAAACATGCCACAAAGTTGTTGGGTTTTCAAGATGTTAAAACAAAAAAGACATGCTAGAATGCAATAGAATATGTAAGAATTGCATTATCTTCATTTGGAAAATCAAGAAACAATGATACCTAAGCTGCTCGTAAGGTAATTACAACGGTTTTTGTGGCACAAAGCACCTCAAGAAATCAAATGGTATCAACAATGGCATCATTGCTCAAATATACTAAATTCAGGGTCCGGATAGATGAAAGTGATGAAGCTGCTTGTTGGGCTCTTATTTGTAGGGAACACTATCGAGATAGGATGGCAGCAGGCATTAGAGAGAAGGTGATAGAGTTTTGCACCCCCCGACAACCGAGAAAATGTTGCATACTATTTGATGCGGTGCACGCAAATAAAGAGTAGGTTGGTGCGACCCTACAAAGATAGGGACTTCACATACCAGACTGGAGACATGGTTCTAATGGGACACTTTTTTAAAAAAGTGAAAAAATAGGGTGCTCATATTATTTACAAAGATTTTATGTCTGAATATATATCATGTCAATACAGTCATTTGGTGGTTGCAGCTCGGATACCTCTAATAGAAATCAAGGTGAAGAGAGGTGAGTCAAAGAGATGGAAGATGATAGAAGCTGACCATGATCGTATTATGGAGAGTTGCATTCCTATAACCTATTGGCCAGATGACTGAGTTACATGTATGCCACTTACATCATTGGCATAGTTTTCCTATTGTCTTGTGTAATATTTTTTTGGACATTTTTGTGGAGGTTGTTTTATAAATGTATTGTAATGTAATTGGGAATTCAAAATACATCTATACAATGTGGAATTGTAAAATTTACTTTACTTTACATGCTTGCTTTTAATAAACATTCATTACTTTACATGCTTGCTTTTAATAAACATTTCATTACTTTTGTTTCCTAAGTATTTATTTTGTGAGACATATAAATTGCAATAATGGTTTATTTTACCTTTCTTCGTATAAATCAAAGTATATGAACTTCACATTTTGTATAATCAAAGTATATGAACTTCACATTTTGGATTACATGCATAAAAAACACATTGAATTTTCAATTGAAATTACACATTAAATTTGAGATTTTAATCTTAAATTGTAATTGAATTTGAATGTGTAAATTGTAACTGAATTGTGATGTGTAGACAACATAATGTAATTGCAATTTCAATTTTTAATTTCGAATGTATTCTAATTTTACATTTTGATTTCATTTATGCAATTGTAATGTAGTTGAAAAAGAGCTTTTAAATTGGAATTGATTTGGAATTGAAATTACACATTAAATTTGAAATTTTACATTGTAATTGAATTGGAATTGGAATTTCAATTTTAAAATGTAATGTATGTATTCAATTCTAAATTTTCGAAGATGTTCTATAACGTAGTCAAAATTTGCATTTTAAATTGAACTAAATTGTAACTACACATTAAATCTGCATTTGAAATGACAAGACATAAATTTGTAACTGTAATAACTATATCCAGATCTAATATAAAAAAACAATCGATTTCAAATCAGATACAAAATACACATCAAGACATCAATATGATAAAATATACAAAATATCCAAAATTCCATATCCAAAGTGCATATATGATAAAATTCCATGTATAAACGATAGAAATCCATATCCAAAACATGAAAACGTATACATAGATCATCCAAACACATGAAAATATATCAAATATGAAAATATCCAAAACATGGAAATGTATAGATCATCAACTCATCGGCCACCACCCCCGCGAGGCTTGTGATCGTCCCTCTGACTGCCCTCGTGTGCAGCAGCCCGCTGCTGTCTCTGAGACTCTAAACCCTCAAGGAATTCCTCCATATCCATCGTGTCAATGGTGATATCCGGGATCTGGGTAGGAATACGGGTAGATGGCCCTTCATCAAGACCATGTACTCAAGCTACATCCCAACCATGTGTGAAATCCGTTGCAGCATTGACACCCGCCTGTTGCGATGCCTGTGTAATATGCCATTGCATGTAATAAGTTAGATTTATTAAAAATTAAAACTAAATTTAACATAATTTAAAAGCTATCCATAAAAAATTGAAACAAAAAGTACAAAAATCAATTACTAAATGTGACTAAATAACATGAATTGGAACATAAATTAAAACTCACATGTGTCTTTGAACCTAGCTCGTCAGGACCTTCGCGGTCCTCATGTCCATAATCAGGATCTACCTCCTTTCCGTTGCCCTGTACAATTTGAAATTCATTTGAAGTTAAGATCTACAACATAAAATCTCGAAAATTAAGAAATAAAACACAAATTATTTAAACTGAGAAATAATATTCAAACACAAATTAAATTGGAACATAAATTATAACTTACCCCGAATGGTGGACCAACCGATGGCTCGCTACCAAATATTTGGTCCATGAATGGGGTCCCCTGCATGGATCAATAGAATACAACTCCCTTAAGTATTATTGACCATTCAATTTGCGACATTGATATGATGTAACATGAAGAACATATATACATAATTGTACAAAAGTATACTTGTCCTGTAGCGACGCATCTATGATATAACTGAAAGTATGCATCTCGCGCTGACTTACCATACCGCAATAGGGTCTCTCCATCAAAACTCCTGAGTATGTCACTAGATACATACTATATCTCTGTCTCTGCAGGTGGAGGGGGTGGTCTAGATGCCTCTCCATGCGCAGCAACAACAACACTGCCCATGGCAGTAAACAACTAGTCTGCAAGGTTAGCTCTAGCCTCTGCAGCAAGTTGGGATGTTTGTGCCACATCCCCCGACTTGATAACCGCCCTGTCTGGAAGCGGTACCAAACGCGGAGCGGGTGGCACGAAGGCAGGGTCTCTCCGAGCTCCAGGACGTTGGTAGGAGCATCCCCTACTAGCCCCATAGAACTGGGACCCTGTGCTAGTGTAATTCGGGTGCATGTAGGCATACAAATATATGATTAGTTTTGCATTGTAATTTTCTAAGTAGGGTGTGTTTTCTATAGATTTATTTCATTTAAATATAAATGGTAGAGTAGTTTTTAATTATTTCAATTTCATTTGGCGCAGTAAGAACCACCCCATCCACTAACCATTGGAAGGAAAAATTATGAAGGAGCTAAAAGTCTGAGGTTTGCATACAAGGTGAATTTTTTTCTACTATGATTTTAAAATTGTAGATTTCAAAATATAGAGAGTCACCATATTCATGAGTATGCTCTCCTCCTATGTCTAGTTGTGATTTGGAAGATTAGAAAAGAAAAATATGGATACAAGTCTTTATATCAACTTGTAATTCTACTGTCGGGGTTTTTTGAAAAATTAAATCCGTTTGCAATTCATGAGTGCATGATCTCTTGATGGGGGAACATTGATCTCTTGATAGGGGAACAAGTTGTTTAAAAACCATATTTAAGATCTAAGAGACAGGTGTAGAATATTTTTTGTGGGGTGAACTCATAAATTCACCACAGACACACTCACCAAGAATATCACATACCTAGATCAGATTTAGGGAGAACATTGTAATTTTTTAATTTTGACTATCATATTCTACGGGGGAATCGATTTCAATATATCATTTCATACCTGTCAAAATGCACTAAGGTACCTTGACACTCATTTTCATTATTGGTTTAAAGTTGTCTCACATTGGTTAACGTCATACGTCAATGGCCAGTAATCCATGATTTCTTCCCATGCTCAAATTTAACAAAATCATTCACATGGATAGAATTGTACCAAAGGTTCGGATATGAATGAAGACTGCATGGTTTCATATCACTAACACCAACTTGCAACAATGTTCCACTAAATCAAGATCCACATCTAGAGTTCAACACCAATAGAGTAGTTCTAGCAATAAGAAGATAAATGCATTTTAAAAAGGTTTTGGATTCAATATTCTTTTGGCTCCCATTGTCTAGGATGATGGTGGCAAGCCGATCCTTGACTTGACAATTGTGAGTGAAGAGGTGATTCGCAAAGTGTTGTGAATAAGTTTAGTCATTAAGCAGAGAGGTGTCTACAACATTAGGTTTGGAAAGGGAGAATATTTATAGTTACGAGGAAGAAGCATGATTGAGAGATGAGCTGACTAGCCTTGGTTTCTTGGTGGTTTAAGGTTGCATTTAGAGGTCTTGTGTGTGTATATTTTGTGATAGTTACACTAGAGAGAGTGGAGGGGGGCGTGACAAGAGGTGGAAGTCCCTAGGACAATGATATGTGTAGGAGTAGGTTGTTGAGGTAGTTAGGAATTTTGAGTAGGATGAGACATGGCATAAGAGGATGAGGAGTGTGAGGTTTGGATAGGGATAGGGTTGGGACGAGGTTTGTGGTTAGGAAAGAGATAGGGATGTTTAACAAATTTATGTTCTACTACTTGGGCACATATACAAGATTGATCTAGTTTATTTCTCTAAAGCATACTACTTCATTACGAAAAACAAATAGCAAACCAAATTTGAATTTAATTGGTAGTACCCCTTTGGAGTCTTGGATTTGTAGTTGCAGTTGTATCTTGGTGAAGACCTTGATATATTGTTGAACTATCTAGCCCAAGGCTTGGTGAACTTGCAAGCAATGTGACATGATATTGGAGAGATACGATGGAGGATACAAATTAAGTTTTATGACTCAGTAGAAGGCATCCCATGTGGTGATGTGTTGTAATGTAACCATTTTGACCCCCTTTGTATTAAATCGTAAATGATGTAAATATTGTAATTTAATCATGGTGAGGAGCTCAAGGCCAAGGCCCCACCATTGATTTAGCGTTTCATGTATCGGCAATTAAAAATAGATGCCTATGGTTCTTGTGCTAGATAGGCACACTGTAAATAAGACATCATGTAAATACGAATTTTAATGAAAAATACCCACAACTAGTTATGCAATGCAACAAAAAGATGGGGCATAATCCTACAAGGAATAGGGAGGAAAATTATTCAAACCCTTGAGCCAATGGTGTTAATCCATGTGTCAATGAGAAAACCCAAAAACCACCAACTACCTGTGATGCACCTGCAACAATTAATTAACAAGAATACGAGAAATAGCAGAAATGACAGAACTCAGAATCACTTTTATATTGATCACATGCCACTTCGAGGGGGAAACCTCCTTTGAGAAAGCTCAATACAAATAACTTCACGGTGCCTTCATAGGTCTCAACACACACTTATATACTAATTCTAGGTGCCAATACTATGGGTTGAAACCATGGGCCGTTACAAACTATGGATCAACAATACTACGGGCGACTTACAAAGCATATGCGCCAATAACAATAACACAACTATTGATCAACCAATACTACGGGACGACTTACAAAGCATATGCATCCAACAACAACATACTAACAAAGTAAAGACATGGGTTCCTAACATCTCCTCCCCCTTAAAAAAATCTTTGTCCTCAAAGCTTTAGATGTGGAAATTGTTGTTGAATCTGAAGGAGTGGTTCCCATGTAGCATCCTCTGGTTGCATGCCGTGCCACTGAATTAAGACCTCTGTGATAGAGCGAGAGCGAAGCTGACGTGTGCGCCAATTGAGGATGGCCTCTGGCTCCAAAAGGATGGATCCTTCATTATCTAGTTCGGGTAAAATCGTTTGTCCGCTGATGTTGGTGCCAAGAACTTTCTTCAGACAAGAGACATGAAAGACTAGATGAATGCGGAAAGAAGGAGGAAGGTCCAATTTATAAGCAACGGACCCAATCTTCTGAAGAATCCGATATGGCCCATAGAACTTTGGAGTGAGCTTATGACGCCCTTTGAGTTTCAAGGAGGATTGTTTATACGGCTGGAGATGAAGAAAAACAATATCGCCGACTTGAAAAGTGTGCTCCGAATGGTGCTGATCAGCTTGTTGCTTCATGCGATTTCTTGCCATGTGAAGATTGTCCCGCAAAATGCGAAGAATCTGATCATGGTTGCGAAGGACTGTGTCAACTTCCTGAACTGGTGAACTGGTGGGGGTGTATGGAAGAAGAGTTGGAGGTGCCTGACCATAGACTACTTCATATGGGGTCATTTTAGAGGCAGTGTGGTAAGAGGTATTGTACCACCATTCAGCGAGAGGGAGCCACTTTTCCCACTGATGTTGTTGTTCCGAGGTGAAGCAACGAGGATAAGTTTCCAAGCATTTATTGACAATTTTAGTCTGACCATCTGTTTGTGGGTGATATCCTGAACTCATCTTTAGTTTGGTGCCAGTGTGGCGAAATAGTTCTGTCCAAAAATTACTGGTGAAAGTCGCATCACGATCCAAGACAATGGAAGAAGGGATGCCATGAAGAAGAAAGATTTGGTCCAGAAAAATTTGAGCGACAGAGGAAGCTATATAGGGATGGCTGAGAGCACAAAAATGACTATATTTGGAGAGGTGATCAACCACAACGAGAATCACTGTCTTCCCGCTAGATTTAGGGATCCCTTCAATGAAATCCATAGAAATATTTGTCCAAATCCGTGTAGGTATGGGCAAGGGTTCAAGCAATCCTGGAAGGAGTGTTGTTTCACCCTTATTGCGCTGGCAGGTATCACATTCGGCCACCATCTGTTGAATTGTCCTTTTCATGCCCTTCCAAAAGAAGTTATGCCGTGCTCGTTCATATGTTTTGAGGAACCCAGAGTGCCCTGCTGATGGAGAAGCATGGAGTTCATAGAAGACATCCTGTTGAAGATCTGTGCTCTGGGGAAGCACCAGACGACCCTTGTATCGCAGAGAAGCACCATCCCAAGAGTAATGTGGTACAGCAGAAGGGTTGTTGGTCAAGCGTTGGATGATTTGAGATAAGGAAGAGTCATTGACATAACCCTGTTGAATAGATTGCAACCAATTTGGAACCGGCATAGAAATAGCTGAAAGAGAACCTTGGGCATCAAATGTGCGAGAAAGAGCATCTGCCACAATATTGTCTTTACCCTTCTTGTAAGTGATCTCATAGTCATAACCCATGAGTTTGCTAACCCATTTCTGTTGTGCTGGGGAGGAGACACGCTGGTCCAAGAAATATTTCAGACTCTGGTGATCAGTCTTGATGCAGAAATGATTTCGTAATAGGTATGGGCGCCACTTCTGTACTGCATGCAAAATAGCCATCATTTCCTTCTCATAGGTAGAGGCAACTAAATTCTTACCTGAAAGGGATTTGCTGGTGAACGCAATGGGGTGTTCATCTTGAGGGAGGACAACACCAATTCCATTACCGCAAGAATCACTCTCAATAGTGAAGGGCTTGGAAAAATCGGGCATAGCTAGCACATGTGTAGTACACATAGCTTGTTTTAGGTTGTCAAATGCACACTGAGTAGCAGGTGTCCATGTAAAAGCATCCTTTTTCAATAGAGAAGTTAATGGAGCTACAATCTTCCCATAATCCTTGACAAACTTGCGGTAGTAGCCAGTCAACCCCAAAAACCCACGAAGGCTCTTGAGTGTCTGAGGCTGTGGCCAATTGTTCATGGCATCGATTTTGGCAGGATCCACGCGAACCCCTTGTGCTGAGATAATGTGCCCGAGATACTCAACTTCCTTCCGTCCAAAAACACATTTAGACTGCTTGGCATGGATATGATGGTCAGAGAAAAGTTGCATGACAAGATCCAGATGTTGGAGATGTTCATCCCATGTTTTACTGTAGATCAGGATGACATCAAAGAATACCAGAATGAATTTCCACAAGTAGGGTCGAAATTTTTTATTCATTAAGGCCTGGAATGTAGAAGGAGCATTAGTGAGGCCAAAGGGCATGACCAAAAACTCATAATGGCCATTATGTGTGCGGAAAGATGTTTTAGGAATATCCTCCTCATGAACCCGAATTTGATGATACCCAGAATGAAGATCCAACTTGGAGAAAAAGTGAGCCCCATGAAGCTCATCAACAACAGGAATTGAAAACTTATCCTTGATGGTGAGGTGATTAAGTGCTCGGAAGTCAATGCAGAGGCGCCATGACCCATCTTTTTTGCGGACAAGAATAACTGGCGAAGAAAATGAACTAGTGATTGGACGAATAATACCTTGCTTCAATAAGTCTCGAACGAGCATTTCAATCTCTGTTTTTTTCTGAAATGGGTAGCGATAGGGCCTGATGTTGGGAGGAACGCTGCCAGGAAGGAGCTGAATACGATGGTCTTCTGGCCTGGAAGGTGGTAATCCCACTGGTTCAGTAAAGACACCTGTATATTGATCTAGAATTTGTTGTAGATCCAAAGGAGTAGTGGAGACCGCTGATGGTTGCATCTGGATGGAATGGATCTGAGCGATGACACCATGTGAATTCTTCTTGAGGAGTTTTTCCATGCGATGTGAACTGATGATGCTAAGAGAACCTGGTTGTAATCCTGTCAATGTGTGTTTTTGTCCATTGAGGGAAAACTGCATCCAAAGTTCAGCAAAATCCCATAAGATAGGGCCAAGTGTGCGTAGCCATTGAGCGCCCAAAACCACATCACATTCGCCTAAGGGCAAGGCAAACATGTCAGAGCGCAAGGTATAGTCTCCCATAGAGATACGCACATTTCGACACTTCCCTTTGCAAGGTAAGGTGCCCCCATTGGCAACCATGACTTCAAAGTTGGAGCAAGGATGGATAAAACAATCAGCTTGTTTGGCGATCCGAGGGTCAATGAAATTATGAGTGCTACCAGAATCAATGAGTATTGTAAGAGGAAGCTTCTTGAAGTAACCCCTGACCCGCATTGTTTGGGGGGTGGTGATTCCAGCTAAAGCATGGAGAGATATTTCTGGTTGGTCATCCTGAGACGGAGGGTCAATAGGCGGTTCCTGAATGTCGACCGGAGCATCCAGTGTTTTTAGATCTTCGTCACCAATTTCAGAGGCAGGCGGAGACTCCACATCCAAGAGATAGAGTTTTTGCTGAACACATCTATGTCCCCGAGTGAATTTATTATCACAATTATAGAAAAGCCCCTTTTCTCTGCGTGCTTGCAGCTCTGTTTCAGACAAACGCTTGATAGGAGTCGGTCAAGGAGCCTGCGGTATAGGTGGTCGCTGAGAACCCATATTTCTGAAGGGAACAAAAGTGGGCTTGGAGTGTTGTTGGGCTGCAATCTTGTATTATGCCAACTTAGCCAACCCTAGGGATTCCATCATTGTGTTGGGACAGAACATTTTGACCTCAGAGCGGATGGCATCCTTTAGACCACTGATAAAACAACTCCGGTAAAAGTCATCAGACAGTCCTTCGGTGTGGATGGCTAGATTCTCAAATTCGGTTTGATACTCTCTCACCGTGCCAATTTGGCGAAGTTTAGTGAGGGCTCCTATGAAGTCATCAAAAGCACTAGGACCAAATCGTTGCAAAAGGAGCTGGCAAAAGTCTGGCCATTTGGGCTCTGGATGAGCCTTGATGTACCAACGGTACCATTGAAGAGCTTCCTGTTCCAAGTGAAAGGATGTCAGTGGAACTTTGTTGACATCAAAAGTATTATGCAGACTGAAATACTGTTCTGCATGATAGATCCATCCAGTTGGATCAGTACCATTGAAGCGAGGAAAATCAAGCTTCGGACCATGGAAATTGTTGGAAGAGGAGAACCCATTGTCTGATGAAGACTTGAACTGTCGTTTGTTGTTCATAGCTGAATGTTCAAGATGGAGGCCGAGAAATTTTTCATCCAAATCCTGGAGTTTGGCTTGGATGGCTGCAAGTGATTCCTCCATGGTTTTTGCTCCTGCACGGGTGACAACCATAACCAGGATATATATATATATATATATATATATATATATATATATATATTTTTTTTTTTTTTTTTTTTTTTTCGGTTGATTGGGTAGGAAAACAAAAATAGAAACTACTTCAGTAAGGGAAAAGCTGGACTAGGGAAAAAATTTGAAGGGTAATTGGGGTTTGACTAGGTTTTGTACACTGTCGACTAGACAAGGAAGCAAAAATGATGATTTCAGAAGCGGGGTGAAAGAATGGGAAAATTTGGCAGAGGGGGACAAAGAAGCAGAATTCAGAAAGGAACTCTGTGGTAAAATTTGAAGGTGATTGGGTGAAATTTGAGGAAGTTATGGCAAACCCTAAAAATAGACAAATGTGGGATTTCGGGCTTTGGGAAGGGGAATTGGGGATAGGGTCCTCAGGACTGAAATATGCAGAATGGGATGAAAACAGCTGAATCTGGAACGGCTTGCAAAATGGATCTGAAACGACGCAGCAGTGATCGACAATAGTTCAGCTGAAAGTAGATATGGACCCCAAGTATGTGCGGCTTCCTAATAGTTCAGGGGTTTCACTCGGCCACCAATGCTGTCTGACGGCTTGCGTATTGGAGCAGTACCCCTCACTCCACGGCTCAGGTAAAACTGATAACCGCTTTGCCACAAACGACAGCTCTTGGTTTACCTCACGGGTGGGAACTAGTCAATCAGGTAGGGGTCGTTGCCCTTTTCGCTGGCAGGTCCTCTCAATGGGCCAGCTACTTCGGGGTTCCTATGGTACTCCTCACAATGAGTTTTAGGGCTTATGCCCAAGTACTTCCCACAGTTAAGCGGATAGGGATTATTCCCAAATCCGAACCTGCAACAGATGCGAAAAAAAAATTTGGCAGAAATTTCACCCAGCGAGCCCAAGAAAGTGCTATGATACCAGATGTGATGCACCTGCAACAATTAATTAACAAGAATACGTGAAATAGCAGAAATGACAGAACTCAGAATCACTTTTATATTGATCACAGGCCACTTCGAGGGGGCAACCTCCTTTGAGCAAGCTCAATACAAATAACTTCACGGTGCCTTCATAGGTCTCAACACACACTTATTTACTAATTCTAGGCGCCAATACTATGGGTCGAAACCATGGGCCGTTACAAACTATGGATCAACAATACTACGGGCGACTTACAAAGCATATGCGCCAATAACAATAACACAACTATTGATCAACAAATACTACGGGACGACTTACAAAGCATATGCGTCCAACAACAACATACTAACAAAGTAAAGACATGGGTTCCTAACACTACCCATTTTGGGTTATGCCCCCAATCATTTAATTCTTCCAAGAGTTGGTTGAGGCAGTTAATGCCTTGGGAATGAAGAGGCATGGCAACCAATTTCATGCATGGGCAAGCCATCAACCTAAAAATTCGTGTTTTTGCTTCTTGGGCAAGAAAAACACCCACGAAATGGTGCCCAAAGCTATTCTGAACATATAGCTTTTCCTCTCTCACGCAGATGGAGATGGCTGGAAGTTACACTCACATTTTTCATCAAAAACGCAGGGTTTTCCTTGCCCAGAAACGTGTTTTTGGTTTTGGACAGTATCTGGGAAGAAGGGGTTGCGAATTGGGACTGTATGGAGGTCGTTTTGCCCTAGAATTGCCATGGACGTTTTTCTGAAAATGATTTCTGCTCTCTAGGGTTGTTCCCCAATTGCCATTTCATTTTTGGGCTTTCCCCCATTTTTCTAAATTGGTAGAAACCCCCTCTTTGGACATCCCACTGAAGAAACGTTTTTATCATGCCCAATAAATGTGGTTCGGCTGTTATGTGCATCCTTGTTTTGGTTTGAATCTATGAGCAAGAAACTTGGAGTGGTAGTGGACAGAATTGGCTTGATAAACCTAGTGAAGGGAGTAACCTCTCAAGAAGATCAAGAGGGATTTGGCTACTTTTCTATGCACACCCTGAGAGCACTAGAAAGGAAGGTATGGCTTGAGGTACTGTGTGGCAGTGAAAAGAATACTTCCTTGTGTTGGGTGTGTAGGCATTGTGAGTGCCAAGCTGAATAGATCCAGGAGGGGTACCCATAGCTCTGTGGTTGAGCTCACTAGCTTAGCAATTCTTCCTTTCCTTTTCCTAGCAGCCTAGTAAATCCAATTGCAGATTGGCTTGGCTCATCTTGGTGTATGCTTGGCTATGTGTGAGTCTGCTATTCCCTGGTTCCTTGTAGAGATCATGCCCAGCTCGGGGGGTGGCAGTTGTATCAAGAGGTTGATAAGCACAACTGGCCTATGGTTGGGTGGAACGTTGCAGTTGCATAGCCAGTTGCTTGGAACTACCTTGTTATAAGATAAGTATTCTCCTGTGTTAACTTGCAATTGTTATTTGATGAATATTATGAATGTATGATGGATGTGTTATTGAAATTAATTCCGCTATGTTTTCTTATAATTATACACTCCATATGTCTTTTTATATTAGTTGAATGACATTTAGTGAGTTCATGGGGCTAGATGCCCAGCTTTAGCATCACGTCCTCTCTATCATGCTGGTATGATAGGAAGGGGGCATTACATGTGCCCAAAAGTATTTGGATGGTATAGTTTTCCTTTCCCTTTATTTAACTCTATTAATATATGTAATTCTTAATTAATATCAAACTTGCGGCCAAGTGATTCACATGCCTATAATCTAATATGCAAGATTAATTTAATTTGTTACCTTTTTAAACATATATTTTATATTAACCTAATCAATTTCATATTCATTCTATTGTATTTCATGTATGTATTATATTATATATATTACTCATGTTATATAGGTATTATAATAGTTGTTATATTTTTGTAATACGTTATTTGTTACGTATAATTTTAATCTAGTTTATAATACTTTGTTAACTCATTCATATATAAAAGCACATGCATTATAATAAACTAGACTAAATATTGTAATGTAGAATGATTGTGGAACTAAAACATGAACTAATATCTATCAATATTTCTTCAACGAGATCAATCCCTCGTAGTACTCAGATAAATGAATCAATCCCTCGTCACTCATAGCCCTAAGTTTTCCCCCTCTTGGTGCTTGAATGATCTTGCTTACCATGGAGCAATTTTGTCTACTAAGGCTAGTATTTATATGCCTTATGGGATGGTATAATAATTCATCAAATGGGTCATAATAGAAAGCATTAAAATTTTCAACATTGTTCCGAGGACATATCTTCATTGATGCTCACATTGTGGACATATTTTTCATGGCCTAAGAGGGGATCCTATTTAGGACAATTTGACAAGTTGGTTATGGTTATGATTAATAATATATGATTATATAAATTTTAATATTCATTTTTTATTTTTTTTATATTATAATATTAATATTAATATATGATTTTTTTTTTTCAATCCTCTTGGCGTTCTTGGAGGATTGAAAAAAATGGGCAGCATTTATGCTTGTAAAAACACATTTTAAAATAAAACTAGTGGAATTTATGCGGTGAAATGCTACCGGTTGATATATAAACACAAATAAATCAAATAATTTAAGAAAATAACTGCAAAATATATAAAGCCGTAAATCTTTTTCAAAGTTCAAATGGTTTTGGTTTGAAATGGGTTTTTGTTTTAGTTAAATCAAATGGTTTTTTTTTCAATTAATTTGGTTTCAATGGTGGTTTTCGTATGGTTTTGGTTTGAAATGGGTTTTTGTTTTAGTTAAATCAAATGTTTTTTTTTTCAAATAATTTGGTTTCAATGGTGGTTTTGGTTTCAATCTTGGTTTAGTTTCAATGCCTACATCCTAACCATTTCTAGAAAACCAAACTAAAACTAAATTTAATGAAAAACAAAAAAAAATTCAACAAATACAAAATATAGTTTTTTTTTAATAACAAAAAAAATGAGGAATTCTACCTACCTGGTGGAATAGATGACATGACGGCATCCGTATGGCGAGGGGGTGTCCGTGTGGTGAGGTGGCTTCGGTGATGAGGCGTCCGTGATCTCGGTCAAGCTCCCTGTCTGCGTCTCTGTCAATCACTGCACAAAAACAGGGCTGGCCAGGCTCTGTTTTGTTTTTTTTCCCTGTCGCATACCCTTGATCGAGCAAACCCTCAATCGAGGTCTAACCAAACCCTCGATCGAGGGTTTGCTCAATCGAGGGTTTGGTTAGACCTCGATCGAGGGTTTAAACAACCCTCGATTGAGGTATTTGAGAGCCCTCGATCGAGGTATTTTTAAACCCTCGATCGAGCATTTAAAACCTCGATCGAGGGCTCTAAAATACCTCGAACGAGGATCCGAAAAATCGATTTTCACCATGCGATCTGCCAAAAAGGGTGAACAATATTCGTTGATTCACCCTATATTATTGTTGGATGCATATGCTTCGTAAGTTGTCCTGTAGTATTTGTTGATCCATAGTTTGTATTAGCCCATGGTGTTGACCCATAGTATTGGACGCATATGCTTTGTAAGTCATCCCGTAGTATTATATGTCCCATGGTATTGACCCATAGTATTGGGCATAGACTTAGTATATAAGTTTGTGTTGAAGCCAATGAAGGTATCGTGAAGTTATTTGTATTAAGCTTGCTCAAAGGAGGTTTCCCCCTCGAAGTGGCCTGCGATCAATAAAAGTGATTCTGAGTTTTGTTATTTCTGCTATTTTGTATATTTTCATTAATTAATTGTTGCTGGTTCTTCACATTTGGTATCAGAGCACTTTCTTGGGCTCGTTGGGTGAAACTTTTGCCAATTTTTTTTCTCATCTGTTGCAAGTTCGGATCTGGGAATAATCCCTATCCGCTTAACTATGGGAAGTACTTGGGCATAAGCCCTAAAACTCATTGTGAGGAGTACCATAGGAACCCCAAAGTAGTTGGCCCATTGAGAGGACCTACCAACGAAAAGGGCAATGACCCCTACCTGATTGATTAGTTCCCACCTGTGAGGTAAACCAAGAGATGTCGTTTGTGGCAAAGTGGTTATCAGGTTTACCTAAGCCGTGGAGTGAGGGGTACTTCCCCAATACGCAAGTCGTCAGAAAACATTGGTGGCCGAATGAATCCCCTAAACCATTAGGAAGCCAAGCATACGGGGTCCACATCTATTTTCAGCTGCACTATTTCCGATCACTTCCATGCCATTGCAGATCCATCTGTTGTCGATCCATTCTGCGTTGTTTCAGATCCAGCCGTTTTCAATCCACCCATTTTTCATCCATTCTGAGTTGTTTAAGATCCCTTCGTTCAGATCCGTTCTGAAATTTGTTTTAGATCCAGTCATTTTCGCTCCCTTGTGAGTCATTTCAGATCCATTCCGAAAGCCATTTCAGATCCATTCTGAAAAAAATAAATTGTTTTTTTGCCATATCTCGTTTGTTTTCACTCTGTTTCCCACATTTGTCTATTTTTAGGGTTTGTTATAACTTCTTCAATTTTCAATGAAACGCCTTCAAATTTTGCCATAGTGTTCATTTCCTATTTCTACTTCTTTGTCCCTCTCTGAACAATTTTCTCATTCATTTATCCCACTTCTGAAATCCCCATTTTTAACTTCCCTGTCCATCAGAAAGTGTTCAAAACCTAGTCAAACGCAAATTACCCATCCGAGTTTTTCCCAAATACAAATTTTCCTTTACTAAAACAGCTTCTATTTGTGTTTTTCTACCCATTCAAAAAAAAAACTCCTGGTTATGGTTGTAACCCACACAGGAGCAAAAACCATGGAGGAAGCACTTGCAGCCATCCAAACCAAACTCCAAGATCTTGATGAAAAATTTCTCGGCCTCCATCTTGAGCATTCAGCCATGAACAACAAACAACAGTCTGAGTCTTCATCAGATAATGGGTTCTCTTCTTCCAACAATTTTTGTGGTCTGAAGATTGATTTTCCTCGCTTCAATGGTACTGATTCAACCGGTTGGATCTATCGTGCATAACAATATTTCAGTCTGCATAATACTTTTGATGTCAACAAAGTTTCACTTGCATCCTTTCATTTGGAACAGGAATCCCTTCAATGGTATCGTTGGTACATCAAGGCTCATGAAGAGCCAAAATGGCCAGATTTTTGCCAGCTCCTTTTGCAACGCTTTGGTCCTAGTGATTTTGATGACCTCACATGAGCCCTCACTAAACTTCGCGAAATTGGCACTATGAGAGAGTGTCAGACAAAATTTGAGAAACTGGCCAATCACGTAGAAGGATTGTCTGATCAATTCTACATGAGTTGTTTTATTAGTGGTCTCAAGGATGAAATCCGCTCAGAGGTCAGAATATTCTGTCCCAACATAATGATGGAAGTCCTAGGGTTGGCTAATTTGGAAGAGGATAAGATCGCATCCCAACAATGCTCCAAACCTACCTTTCTTCCCTTCAGAAATATGGGTTCCCAACGACCTCCCATCACACTAGCTCCTCGTCCAACTCCCATCAAGCATTTGTCTGAACCAGAGATGCGGACATGCCGAGAAAAAGGGCTTTGTTATAATTATGATGAGAAATTCATTCGGGGACATAGATGTGTTGAGAAAAATATCTATCTCTTGGATGTGGATTCTCCGCCTACCTCTAAACTTGGTGAAGAAGCTCCAGATACAACAGATGATCAGGTCGACATTCAGCACCCGCCTTTTGACCCCCCATCTTAGGATGACCCACCAGAGATATCTCTCCATGCTATAACCGGGGTCACCACCCCACAAACAATGCGGGTCAGGGGTTACTTCAAGAAGCTCCCTCTTACCATACTCATTGATTATGGTAGCACTCATAACTTCATTGACCCTCGGATTCCAAACAGGATGATTGTTTTGTCCATCCTTGCTCCAACTTTGAAGTCATGGTTGCCAATGGGGGCACCTTACCTTGCAAGGAGAAGTGTCACAATGTGCGTATCTCTCTGGAATATTATAACCTACGCTCTAACATGTTTTCCTTGTCCTTGGGCAGATGTAATGTGGTTTTGGACGTTCAATGGTTACGCACTCTTGGCCCCATTTTATGGGATTTTGTTAAACTTTGGATGCAGTTTTCAGTCAATGGGAAACAACACAAATTTATGGGCTTACAACCAGGGTCTCTTCGCATCATCAGTTCACATCGCCTAGAAAAGATCCTTAAGAAGAACTCACATGGTGTCATCGCTCAGCTCCATTCCATTCAGATGCACCCACCCACGGTCTCCACTACTTCCTTGGATAGATATCCAGGTGTCTTTACTGAACTAGTGCTTGCCACCTTGAAGAGACCTTTCCGGTAAGAATTTAGCCGCATCTACATCTCAAAAGGAACTGATGCCTATTTTGCATGGAGTACAGAAGTGGCAGCCATCCCTATTAGGGAATTATTTAGGCATCAAGATTGATCTCCAAAGTCTGGAAAATTTCTTGGAACAACGGGTCTCCTCCCCATCACACCTGAAATGGGTTATCCAACTCATGGGTTCTTCCTATGCGATCACTTACAAGAAGGGTAAGGACAATCTGGTGGAATATTATCCTTCTCGCACACTTGATGACCCAGTTTCTCTTACAGCTATTTCTCTACTTGTTCCAAATTGGTTGCAATCTGATCAACAGGGCTCTCCCTTCTATGAACTCCATGCTTCTCCATCGGCAGGGCACTTTGGGTTCCTCAAAACGTATGACCGGGAACAATGTAAATTCTTTTGGCAGGGACTAAAAATGACAATTCAATAGATGGTGGCTAACTGTGATACTTGCTAGGTGACCAAGGGTGACACGACACTCCTTTCAGGACCGCTCAAACCCTTTCTCATCCCTACACAGATTTGGATAGCTATTTCTATGGATTTCCTTGAAGCGCTCTAGTGGTACAATACCACATATAAAATGACACCATATGAAGCAGTCTATGGACAGGAACAACCAATTATTCTTCCATACACCCTCTACAGTTCCCCAGTTCAGGCAATTGACTCGGTTCTTCGAAACCGTGATCAGATTCTTCTCATTCGGTAGGACAATCTTCACATGGCAAGAATTCGACTGAAACAACACGTCAATCAACAACGTTCTGAGCGCCATTTTCATGCAACTAATATGGTTCTTCTTTGTCTACAGCCTTCCGAGCAATCCTGCCTGAAACTCAAAAGGCTTCAGCTTCTCTCTCACTCTATCACAGAGACATTAATTCAGTGGCACGGAATGCAACCCGAGGATGCTACAGGGGAACCACTCCAGATTCCGCATCAATTTCCACTTCTAAATCTTTGAAGACAAATCTTTTTCTAAGGGAGAGGGGATGTTAGGAACCCATGTCAACCCTTCTCTTTACTTTGTTAGTATATTGTTGTTGGACGCATATGCTTTGTAAGTCATCCTGTAGTATTTGTTGATCCATAGTTTGTGTTAGCCCATGGTATTGACCCATAGTATTGGATGCATATGCTTTGTAAGTCGTCCCGTAGTATTATATTTCCCATGGTATTAACCCATAGTATTGGGCATAGGCTTAGTATATAAGTGTGTGTTGATTCCAATGAAGGTTCCGTGAAGTTATTTGTATTGAGCTTTCTCAAAGGAGGTTTCCCCCTCGAAGTGGCCTGCGATCAATAAAAGTGATTATGA
The DNA here is from genome assembly GCA_027924585.1 of Larix kaempferi. Classification (NCBI taxonomy): domain Eukaryota; kingdom Viridiplantae; phylum Streptophyta; class Pinopsida; order Pinales; family Pinaceae; genus Larix; species Larix kaempferi. The sequence goes on from BSBM01000036.1 coordinate 12,311,682, forward strand.
GTTCTGTTATTTCTGCTATCTCATGTATTTTCATTAATTAATTGTTGTAGGTTCTTCACATCATCACATGTTAATGAAATGAAAAACACCATGGTTTACCCAAAACCATGGGCTCATAAACCACCAACAATAAACCCATTATTGACTGAATCAAGATTATCTTAATTACTCTGTAAATTACTAAATGTTAAAAAAATATTCCCCCCCTTTAAAGTGTACTTGGGGTAAACACCTACCCCCCTCAAATTTTATAACTTGGTATTTGAGAGTACAACATGCCCTCCTTAATAATCACCTAGGTATACATATAGAATTTACACCAGTGACCCAATAAACTAGGGGTACATATTCCTTAACCACACACCATAGTGTCAGATAAGCCCATGGGTCCATAAACCACCAATGGTAAACCAATCATTTATTGAATCAAATTTATCTTAATCACTCTATAACCCTGTCAAGATTAACTCAACTCAACCTCCCATTGGGGAGGTCAACCAATATCCTCGAGACGGGTTCAAAGGTTTTGGACCAAACCTCAAATTGCACATCATCATAGTGACAAATAGATTGAGTCGAGACAAATCCACAGTATGGAACCTCTTACCCATCGGATAAGCTCCCAACTTCAACATAGTAGCCAAATTTCTATTCAAAGTTTATTTCATTCAACCTTGGATGGTAGGAGATTAGAGATCCCGCCCTCCTACATCCTCCCTAATATCATATAGTTGGATCCCTGTTGCAGCCTAGGCCGCAGCTACGGTAAAGCTGCGAATTTTGAGAAAAAAGCACAAGTGTCAAAGGGAAGAAGTGCTAATTTTGGGTAAGTACCAAATTTTGTGCAGAAGTAGACGGTGCGCAGTACGATGCCAGATGGATGAGCTTACCGCAGATTACGGACCGGAACTCGCAGAGCTCGCGCGCACACGTCAAAGGAGACTGAATGTGGCCGAGTAGGAAGCTTAGCTACCACAATAAATGAAGCGACGGAGTAGAGGGCTTAGCTACCCTCATTTAAGGCTAAGTACAAAAGTTATGGTTGTTCTGATCAAGGAAGAGCAACGGACCAAAGCATTGAAGACGAAGGACAAGGAGCGGTGAACGATGAAGCGGCGCCCATACCCGCAATCTGCGCCGGAAGTCACGGAACCTGCAGGAAACGGCGACGTGACTGCAAGCGGCGCCTACAGTACACCTAGCCATGTCCGTGGTTAGGGTTTTTGGGGATTACTGCTAGGAAAGGCCCACATCTTTGTAAAGGTGCGACCGTCATGGCCACCTATATATATGTGTAATTGTAAGGGTTAGACATTAGTTAGCTAGCCATTAGATGTCGAGACGCAGGTTAGCTGTTTGAGATAAGCTAGCTAGTGAGTAAGTCTTCTACTGTGTTGTTAGAAGACAAGAGTTAGGACTGGATAGCCGTGAAGCTAATCCCTGAGTTACAGACAATCTGAGTCGACGTCTGAACTATTGTAATCCTTGTAGAGGAAGAGACTAGATCGAGAGAAGGGCTCCCAGCTGTGTGCGTGGAGTTTTTTGGAAAGATCTAAGGCTGCAGCTATGTGCGTAGCATATTGTGTAATTCTATCCTTTTCTGGTTAATATAAGAGACTCCCGTGGATGTGGTTTCCCCATGGAGGTGAACTTCATGATTCTCGTTGTTATGATGCATTGTTGAGTGATTGCATGTTTTAGTTCACTATCGGTGTATACATGAATATTGCGTTATCTTTAGGAGTATGTTAAGTCAGTTCTCAAAGCTTCCTTGGTAACTATGATTGTTAAGTGTCGAAGGAATCTGTAGAAATCTGTCACTGCAGCGATAAAGGAATGCGTTACTGCGCTGGGCGAGCAGGCAGAAACGATACATAGAGTATCGACGCAGAGGATAATCGCCCCATGCGCCGGAGTGGAGATACCGCGCTGCGAGGCTGGAAGTGAGAGCTTCAGCGCAGTTGCGCTGAGAGGTCTGCGGAAGAGTAAGACATTCCGCTTTGAGGAATCGTCAAGGAAGAGAAAGAGAGCAGTCTCCGCATCGCCTAGGTTAAGGAAATCTGATTCCTTAGCCCCCCCATAGCCACTTCGGGTGAGACCTCGAGCTGCTGCGCAGCTCGTTGCCGAGAGGGCTAGTGCGCCAAGGGGTTTTGTTGCTGCGCTCCATTAAAATCCGGTTCTGTCCAAAAAGCAACCAAAAAATGGTTCCGTTGCCTCATGACTTGTTACTGTGAGACTTGTTATTTCGGTGACACGCGAGATTGATGCGAAACCCAGAGAAAGAAGGAGCCAACAAATGGTTCCGTTGATTTGAAACTTGTTATTTCTGCGACGTGTGAGATTGTTGCTGAAGCCAACAAATGGTTATGTTGCCTCGAGACTTGCTCAACTAACAAATGTGCTACTGGAATCCTACAGCTAAAGAAATAGAAGACTGGTTCGATTCAAAGGCTAAAGAGTTCACTAAACAAGAAAATAGAAGCTCTAGGCTTCAGACAGAAGACTGGTTGCAGAAGTATATCTATACTGACCTTCACGAAATTTTCTTTGTCACATTTTCACTTGAGTTGCATGCTTGGATAGCCAAGTTAGCAGATACTAGACCCACTGTGCATGTTGATCGACCCGTCGCTTGGACGCCTGAGCTAGTCAGTATTTTGAAGCAGGTAGATAATTCGGTGTCCCGCGCAGTAGACTTTTGGTTGAATAGTCTGCTGGAAGGGTTCATCACTGAGTTTGCAGTAGATACAAGAAAGAGTTTCAGCGAAGCAGAGAGGAGTTTCTTCCAAGCACACAGAGGTAAGTTCTTAAATTCTCTGAACTTATGGATTAAAATGCTTCTGTATGAAAAAGCAAAACTATGCATAGCTTCCGATGAATAGCATAGACAAGTAATGTCCGTAGATTCTGATAGTGATCCTGAACTTATTGGTTGCACTCGTAGTGAAAAACGGTATAAAGTAGGCATTGACCAGCATTCTTTTGAGTCTAGCCCAGAAGATAGTCAAGTTCCTAGAGCAAGCCATATAGAGAGACAAGGGAGTGTTCATATCCCTTATCACCCCTTTACACCGCAAAAGCCAGACGGAGCTCAGTATAACCCCGCAGTAACACCTTCTAGTACCTCTGTACCACCTTTGTTCAACCATCCCGGAGGCACTCCTACAGCACCTCCACCTCAACCTAGCGCAAGAAGGATGGGTGATGACATGAAGCTACCAACTTTTAGAGGAACAGGGATAGAAGACCCTGAGCAGCACTGGTTCCTATGTGAAGCCATTTGGACAATTAAGCAAATTAATGATGATGCTGTTAAACTGGTTCAGTTAGCAACCACACTAAGAGAAAGAGCCTTAACTTGGTTCATGAAATACTCAGCAGCACAGAATAGGACGCTTGCTGATGTAAGAAATGCTATGATTAGAGAATTCAAGAAACCTAAATCAGAATCACAGTGTATAACAGAGCTCAAAGACATCAAACAGTTACCTACAGAGTCAGTATGGGACTTTGACTAGAAGTTCAAAGCCTTGATAGATCAAGTAAGCTTTGAGTTTACACCACAGCAGCATAAGGAATGGTTCATTGCTGCGCTGCTCCCACACATTAGACTTCCTCTTATGCAACAGAATCTCACTACTCAGGAACAAGCTCTAGAGATGGCTATGAAACTAGAAGCTTCACCAATTGCTGGAACAAGCAACGATGTTGCGTAGTTGCAGAACCAATTAGCAAACTTAACCTTGCAAGTGCATGATATTAAGAAAGGCAAGGAAGTTAAGGAAGAAATTTGGTGTACAAAATGTAAAGCGCAAGGTCATTCAAAGGACCATTGTCCCGTTTTCATAGAATATATTGCAATTGGAGCACCTAACCCTTTACCACAGGCATAGGGGCCTTGGTGTGAAATCTGTAGAACTAGAGGTCACAGACCACAAGAATGTCACTTACTCCAGAAATATGTACAAACTCCAAAGAATCTATATTGTAATTTCTGTAAATCAGTAGACCATGATGAGAACAATTGCAGAGCATATGATCTTATGATGGAAAGAAAGCATGATGTTTATAGAGTACAGTCAGAGATACAAGGACCCACAGCAGGTCCACAGTATGACCAAACTCGCGACGGTCGAGCAGGAAATTATAGGGGTCGCGGATGCGCAACAAATTTTGGTCGAGGAAGAGGACAGATCACTTGTTATAATTGTGGAGCGCAAGGTCATTTTGCAAGGGATTGCCAAAATCCTACAACCATTTGCAGATATTGTAAATCTTATGATCATATAATTGAAGAATGCCCTCAGTTGATGGCTAAGATGCAAGCAAAGACGCCATAGGTCAATCAGAATATTCAGTTGATTGGAGCAGAAAAAAGAGAACCAGACCCTACAATTAATATAGTGACGCGCAGTGGAGCAACCACTGGTACGCCAGAGATGGGAACTGGAAAGCAAGCAACACAATGGGTGCGCCGCGCTAATATTAAACCAGCCCCACTTAACCTGTAGAAGCAAAAAGAAGCATTCAAGCAAGCTCAAGAATATTTCTCAGATCCGAGAGCTTCAAGTTCTGTCACAATTCCGCATAATGATATTAGATCGCAAGTGCTAAGACAAGACAACCTGGTACAAGAATAGGCCACTACATATGGAAGGCCTGATGAAGAGGATGCACTAGGCAGTGTCCATACTTTCCTGAGGAACTGCTTAAAGTTGTTGCGCAATGAAAAAGCAACTATGGAACTTCAACACCTATTGGATAAGTGTCAACAATCTGCTTCGACGAACACACCGCAGCGTGCTGTTCACCAGATTGGGAGTCATACTAGAACTGGAAAAGAGATGAGGCTCACAGCGCAGATTGGCGCATTTGAAATGGACGAAGTCATTTTAGATTTGGGCTCAGAAGTTAATGTTCTCACCATGCAGACATGGGAACAGATGGGTATCCCTCAGCTTACAAGATCTCCTATCCAGCTAAGACTTGCGAATCAGCAACGAGTCTCTCCATTGGGCAGATTACCCAATGTACCTATTGATATCGAGGGAGTAAGAAGTTCTGCAGACTTTGAAGTAATCAAAATTCTGGATGATAGTAGACCTTACCCAGCACTTTTAGGCATAGACTGGGCATTCGATAATTTGGCTATCATTAATTTGAAGAAAAGACAGATGACCTTTGAGGATGACCAGATTAGGGTCATTGCACCGCTTGATCCTATTCAAGGACCAAGGTATATTGAACCCATTCGGGCAGAAGAAGAAGCATGCCACATGGAAAATTTGTATCAGATGACTGCTAGTCATAGCAACTATGTCAATCCCACAGCGGACGGCCATATCAGCTGGCGATGTGATAGCTCGTGCACATCAAACTCAGACGCAGGATTGGAAAACTGGCAGAATCGTTTACATGAGGTTTCTGCAAGGTGTTGCGCCATGATGACTAAATCCATTCGATGGATTGGCACAGAATTGATTGACACTCCAATTTTGGATGGTTTAACTGAAGTAAGCAAATTCATACATATATATGAACAACAGATTCCAGATGAGCATCGAATACAAGCTTTGGATGTCGCACTGCGCGCTACACCCGCAAGATGGTGGGGTGCGCATAAAGAGAATATTCACACATGGCAAGACTGTCGCAGATTGATACTGCGCAGATTTCAGGACACTACAGCAGAAGTGTTGCGCAAATATGATGGACAGAGTGACCCTAGGTCACACGTTGAAGCATGTATTCAGCAATGGTCACAGATTCCAGAAGATGAATGGGTTCACCTATTCATCCACACGTTGGATACAGTTCCAAGGAACTGGTACACTGAAACAGAATTGCGCAGAGGTACTATCACTTGGCCTCTTATGATAGAAAGTTTTCAACTTACCTTCAGTTTTGAGTCAGAACATCCGAGCATCGACCACGCTTTAAAGTGTATTAAAAAGAAGGTATTTGAACAATGTCCATCACCAGAATATTCCCAACCAGATTGGGCTATCCAGATAGAACATGCCCTGGAATGCTATAATTTCACTACTAAAGAAGAGGAAGATGATCCTCTCAATGTCAATATTCCAGAATCAGAAGGGACATGCAATGTTGAAGGTCCTCAGCTTGATATCCCTACCATTACAGAACACATCAAGCTCAAAAAGATTAACATTGGTACAGAAGCCGAACCCAAGTTTGCTTCTATAGGAGATTATTGGGATGATGAAACTGTCGGGCATATTTCAGATTTATTACGTGACTACCAGGATATATTTCCTACTAAGTTCACAGAAATGAAAGGCATCCTAGGAGACTTAGGAGTGATGCGCATACCTCTGAAAGCAGACGCCAAGCCAGTAAAACAGCGCCCGTACAGATTGAATCCGCAATATAAAGAAAAGGTTAAAGAAGAAATTGATAAGATGCTCGCAGCAGGTATCATTGAACCAGTAGAGGAAAGTGATTGGATTATTCCTATGGTAGTACAAGAGAAGAAGACAAAAGGTGAAATAAGAATCTGTGTGGATTTGCGCAAGCTGAATGACGCATCAGCGCATGATCCATTTCCTACTCCCTTTACAGACGAAGTGCTTGATAATGTTGGAGGACAAGAGGCTTACTCCTTCACTGATGGCTTTTCCGGATACCATCAGATTAGAATCCATCCAGACGACCGCCATAAGACGACTTTTGCGACTGAATGGGGCTCATTCCAGTATACGGTAATGCCCTTTGGTCTTAAAAACGCTCCTGCTATCTTCTCTCGAGTCGTTGTTGCTGTATTTAAAGAATTCATTCATAAATTTCTCGAAGTCTACTTTGATGACTGGACTGTGTTTGGTTTACTAAAGAACCATATAGGGAACTTGCGCATGATGTTAGAAAAATGTAGACAATATCAGATTTCCCTTAACTTGAAAAAATGTATCTTCTGTGCTCCTTTTGGTATTTTGTTGGGTCATATTGTATGCAGACAAGGACTCCTGATGGATCCTGCGAAGGTTGCCATCATTGCTAATTTACCTGCGCCCAACTCAGTCAAACAATTGCGCACTACATTGGGACATACAGGGTACTACAGAAAATTTATCAAAGGTTATGCAAAGATCACAGCACCTATGGAAAGATTGCTGAAAAAGGATTCGAAATTCCAATGGACAGAAGAATTCCAACAGAGCTTGGATACACTTAAAGAAAATACGATCACTGCGCCAATTCTAGTTTTCCCAGACTGGAGAAAACCCTTTCATGTTCATGTAGATGCTTCTTCCATAACATTGGGGGTCGTGCTTACACAACCGGGAGAAGGAGGTATTGACCACCCGATTGCTTACTCCAGCAGAAAGCTGTCCACAGCCGAGAAGAACTACACCACTACAGAAAGAGAAGGACTAGCTATGGTGTATGCCGTACAGAAGTTCAGACACTACCTATTGGGCGCACATTTTAAAATGTATACTGACCATTCTGCTTTGAAATACTTGGTCAATAAGCCAGTGTTAGGGGGAAGAATTTGCAGATGGCTGCTGCTCTTCCAAGAGTATGATTTTGAGGTTATTGTAAAGCCAGGTAGATTGAATGCAAGACTTGACCACTTATCTAGGCTAGAGTCGGGGGAGGAACCTACAAATCTAGAGGACAATCTGCCTGATGCGCAGCTGTTTTCTGTTCAAGCAGCAGATGAATATTATTCTGATATCCTTGAGTTTCTCACTATCGGGCAAGTGCCAGTTGAGTTTACAATCCAGCAGAAGAAGCAACTTGTTGTCAAAGCCATAGACTTCACTTTGATAGCAGGCCAACTCTACAAGCTGGGCCCCGACGAAGTCTTGCGCAGATGTATCCTACCGCATGAGAAGAACTCCATCATCGCAGAAGTGCACTCAGGAACTGCAGGAGGCCATTTCGCAGGAAAGCCGACTGCGCAGAAGATCTTAGCCGCAGGTCTTTGGTGGCCGACATTGCACAAGGATACTAAGGAATTCTACAAATCTTGTGATGTGTGCCAGCGAACAGGAAACCCCTCAAGGAGAGATGAAATGCCGCTAAGACCCCAGATAACACTGCGTGCTTTTGATAAATGGGCCATTGATTTTGTAGGACCTATCAACCCACCAGGAAAAAGAACCGGCGCAAGATACATCATTACAGCTACTGAATACCTCACCAGATGGGATGAGGCTAAGCCAGTTAAGAACTGCGACGCTGCCACTGCCACGCAGTTCATTTTTGAGAACATTATCACTAGATTTGGATGCCCATTAATTCTAATGAGTGATCAGGGTACACATTTCCTCAATGAGACTATAGAGGCCCTTACTGAAGAATTCCAAATTAGTCACCATAAGAGTACACCCTACCACCCTCAAGCTAATGGTACGGTGGAGGCATTCAATAAGATTCTCGAGAATGCCCTGACGGAGATCTGTAATCAACAAAGAGATGATTGGGACCTTAGAGTCACAGCTGTACTATGGGCTTACAGAACCACATGCAAGAAACTAACAGGTCACACACCTTTCAGTTTCGTGTATGGACAAGAAGCAGTTATGCCCATGGAATACATTGTTCCCAGTCTCAGAATTGCGCAAATTACAGAAATGGCAGATACTGATACTATGAGTGAAAGACTTTCACAACTGCTTGCCTTAGAAGAAGACAGACTTTTAGCTGGATTCCATCAACAGGTACAGAAGGCAAGACAGAAAGCTTGGCATGACAGGCACATTAAGAATAAACACTTTGAAAAAGGAGACTTGGTACTCCTCTATGATAGTAAATTCATCAAGTTTCCAGGCAAGTTTCGTGTACATTGGTTAGGACCTTTTCGGGTCATAAAGATAACAGAAGGAGGAGCAGTTCAGCTTGCGAAGCTTAATGGAGAATTGCTACCTACAATGATCAACGGGAGTCGGCTCAAGCTTTATCGCGATGGCCACTCCGCCCTGTCGACTTAATGCACTACTAAAGAGATGCAGATGTCCAGTGTAGTTGGAAGAGGCATCGCATTATCAGTCTACATGGAAGTCGCGAAACACTTTTAGTCTCTGGCTTCCCGCGCAATTCCTTGAACCATCCGCGCATATCTTTGAGCGAGCCTATATTTGCGCTCTTGCGAAGTTTTTCCGGGTCGTCGAACCGTCGCTCTTGCGGCGTTCTCTGTGTCAAGTTGCCGCTTGAGGAGTTTTTGTTGTGGACCCCTCTATATGCACAGTTACCGATGTTGAAATGACCCACCGAAAAATTTGAATTACAGTAGTCCTATAGCCGCTTTGAACATTAATGAAGGATAAGTTCGCCATTTAATTGTATCCTCTCTGATAGAGTCAGCTGATCTCCCTAAGATTCGCATTCATGCCATGCGCCGAAAGCTTTAGCTTCCCCTGGAAGGCTGTCAGAACCCGTCTATCACAATTAATGCACCGCAGAAGCGCGTCGGTATGAGTCTTGTCAACTCATGCAGAGTCGCCTACAGCTAGTAACCCCACTTGCCCGCATTTACTGTCGCCTTTAGCTATAAATACCCCGCACTTGTATATTTTCGGGTTACTTTTCTCGAGTTGCATAGTCTTGTTTGAGAATCTAAGTTATTGTTTTCAGAGCCGAGTTGTGCAGAGTGCTTCCTTTTTTTTTCAGTGTTCGTAGCCTACGCTGTTCCGCCATTCGACTGTTCAAGTCCTTGTTGTCTATACCAGTTCACGACGGATAACCTGTCCACTGAAGAAATTATTCGTCGATTTAATCTTAGAGGCTTAGATTTCAGCATGACTACCCCGGTGACGACCTCGGCTTATATGCACCCTGGTTGGACTGATCCCAGACAATCTCCTAGAACAAGGGCATCTCAGTAGCAGCCAGACGAGCCCGTTCCAGAGCCGTTGGCCACTATGGTGAATTACATTCCGCCGCGTCCAGATGATGCACCAGAGGTGTATATTCCGAAGAATGCAAAGTATCCAATTTCGTTGCCTCCATTGCCAGAAGGCGTGCGACAAGAAGGGTCCCTGCTTGGACACCTTCCACTAGTCAAGTTTTCTGATTTTAACTTGGGCGACTACAGAACATATCCTCAGTTTGCGCCAGATCACTATCTGACGGTAGTTCACAATACCACCAAAAAGGTTGACGAATTCGTCCCAAAGGAATTCACAGCAAATCTAGAGAAGTCTGGACTATTAAACTTGCTAAAGCTACCGCACTTCGGGCGTAGCAACGAAGTCAATGCAGTTGTTAAAACACTGCTATCCTGCGTTCAGGGTGGTTACCTTTGGCTGGGGAGGCCAATTGATTTAAATGTCGACTTAATCCATCGTATTACCGGCCTATCTAAGGTTGGTAAGGACCCAAATATTCATCTTGTTGGAAAGGAAAAAGACAGAAAGTTAGCTGCACAGTTGGTGGAGAAGTACAAATTGACAAGAGGAGGTCGGGATTATGACCTCACGATCGTGGAAGATGAGGCACTTAGATTTATAGGCAGTCTCCTTGCAGGCAGACTTCTCACAAAGTGTAGATCGAAGGAAGTTACTGGAGCTGTCGTGGAGCTTGCTATCGCAGCTGCGGAGGGAGAACAGTACAATTGGTCTCTCTTCCTCCTCAATTCTTTCTTGGAAGACTGTTGGAACGTCCAAGACACCCCCAGTCAGTTGTTCCATTTTTCTTGGCTTTTAATTTTATGCGCCTTGGTTAGGTGGAAGGAGCCCCCGAAAACTCAGTTCCTTCCGCGCCGCGCAGGAGAAGTCGCAGGAATGCGATATGTCAATCTCTGGGATTCTAGCAATCCCGCGAAGCGCAAGATGAACCGCGCTGTATTTTGTGAATACTACCATCTCCTCAAAGTTACCATTCAGGAAATGCCAAGGCTGAGTGAGGAGACAGCAAAAATATACGAAGGAAAGTTGGCCTTTTCTGTCGACTTGCATCAACTTTACCTCCGCCCTTGCGGCATTCAAGAGGAATGGGCCGTAGGCCTTTACAGGATGACCACTGAAGATGTTGAAGAAACTATCAAGTCTTGGTCGGATGAATGGAGGGAGGCCGCTGAAATCGCACCCGCGATGCGACCTCCTGCTGCGCAAGAGAAGGATAAGGGCAAGGAATCCCCTGAGCAAAGAAGTGATGAAGGATCGACAGAACCAGCGACCAAGAAGAAAAAGGTGTCGCATCCCCCTGAGACCATTCCCTCAGGGATCGACCAGTATTTACAGGAGCAATTTCGCGAGCTGCGGACCGCGCACGCTCACATCAGAAGTGCTTTGGACCTGCAGTTCGTAGAGTTAAAAGGTCTCGCAGGAAGAGTTGCGCAGACCCATGCGCCAGCATCTACCTCCCAGGCGCCACACACAACCACAAGTACCGAGCGAGTTGAAGTACTCGCAGAAAGGCATACTGTCATGCACATCCCGACTACAAGCATGACACTCCCGGATCCTCTAGCTGCACTGCAGGTAAGCGCAGTTGGGCCCGTTGAAATAAATTCGTCTTTGAATCCCATAGAAACTTTGCAACTAGTGCACGATAAAGTTTCTGTTGAGTTGAGATCTAGAGAGCTCTCTACCTTCCATGCAAACCAAAGACTGCAATCGCAGGAGATAGAGTTGAAGGCAGGCTACAGGAATATCTCCGACAAGCTCGCACTTTATGAAGCACAAGACATTGGCATAAGGAACGCAGTTGATGAAATTTCCCAGGAGTTGCCGGCCTGCGAGATTCAACCAGACCTTCCTCTGGTTGAGAAAGTTCAAATTATTGGAGGAAGGGTGAAAACCCTGGAGCACGAAATAGTTGTTATGGCTGAAGACCATAGAGTGCAGATCACCGAGTTAGAAGCTCGTGTTGCAGCGCATTCTACAGATGATAGGCAGGAACAATTTGAAGCGCTGTGCAGAACTTCCATACAAATGAAGAGCAGAGCAGATGAAGCTGAGAACCTGATGACCCAAGCTATGGATGCTTGGACGGAGCTTGAGAAGCTCCCTTTCAAAGTTGGTCTTTTGGAACAGGTACAAGCCGCAAAACAGTCCCTAACTGTTCTGACTGAATAAGCTAAGGCCTTAGAAGGCTTAGCAAAAATGAGGAAAATGAGTGAAGTGCGCAGAATCCAACATCAACTGCATAAGCTCAGAAATGAAGATGCTAAACTCACCAACAACATTCAGCCATTTATGGATGAGTATGCTGACCTCGTTGCCCAAGTCGAGGCAAATATCAAAGAAATTGCAGAATCTCAACAGGTGATTGATGGCATAACCGAAGAAGAAGCCACTGCAGAAATGGTGCAGACAGCTGTGGAGTGTGTCGATGAAATGGACTCCGCTATTGCGCAGTGGAAGAATACATTCGCGGAGACCCAAGCAAAAGCAAATGCGCAAGTAAAGCGACCACACGCTAGTGCGAGTGGCTCGAGGGCGAGCCACAAGTAAGTGTTAGGGGCCTGTTGGAGCCTAGGCCGTAGCTACGGTAAAGCTGCGAATTTTGAGGAAAAAGCACAAGTGTCGAAGGGAAGAAGTGCTAATTTTGGGTAAGTACCAAATTTTGTGCAGAAGTAGACGGTGCGCAGTACGGTGCCAGATGGATGAGCTTAGCGCAGATTACGGACCGGAACTCGTGGAGCTCGCGCGCACACGTCAAAGGAGAATGAATGTGGCTGAGTAGGAAGCTCAGCTACCACAATAAATGAAGCGACGGAGTAGAGGGCTCAGCTACCCTCATTTAAGGCTAAGTACAGAAGTTATGGTTGTTCTGATCAAGGAAGAGCAATGGACCAAAGCATTGAAGACGAAGGACAAGGAGCAGTGAACGATGAAGCGGCGCCCATACCCGCAATCTGCGCCGGAAGTCACGGAACCTGCAGGAAACGGCGACGTGACTGCAAGCGGCGCCTACAGTACACCTAGCCATGTCCGTGGTTAGGGTTTTTGGGGATTACTGCTGGGAAAGGCCCACATCTTTGTAAAGGTGCGACCGTCATGGCCACCTATATATATGTGTAATTGTAAGGGTTAGACATTAGTTAGCTAGCCATTAGATGTCGAGACGCGGGTTAGCTGTTTGAGATAAGCTAGCTAGTGAGTAAGTCTTCTACTGTGTTGTTAGAAGACAAGAGTTAGGACTGGATAGCCGTGAAGCTAATCCCTGAGTTACAGACAGTCTGAGTCAACGTCTGAACTATTGTAATCTCTGTAGAGGAAGAGACTAGATGGAGAGAAGGGCTCCCAGCTGTGTGCGTGGAGTTTCCTGGAAAGATCTAAGGCTGCAGCTGTGTGCACAGCATATTGTGTAATTCTATCCTTTTCTGGTTAATATAAGAGACTCCCGTGGACGTGGTTTCCCCGTGGAGGTAAAATTCATGATTCTTGTTGTTATGATGTTGTGTTGAGTGATTGCATGTTTTAGTTCACTATCGGTGTATACATGAATATTGCGTTATCTTTAGGAGTATGTTAAGTCATTTCTCAAAGCTTCCTTGGTAACTATGATCGTTAAGTGTCGAAGGAATCTATAGAAAGCTGTCGCTGCAGCGATAAAGGAATGCGTTACTGCGCTGGGCGCGCAGGAAGAAATGATACATAGAGTATCGACGCAGAGGATAATCGCCCCGTGCGCTGGAGTGGAGATACTGTGCTGCGAGGTTGGAAGTGAGAGCTTCAACGCAGTTGCGCTGAGAGGTCTGCGGAAGAGTAAGACATTCCGCTTTGAGGAATCGTCAAGGAAGAGAAAGAGAGCAGTCTCCACGTCGCCTAGGTTAAGGAAATCTAATTCCTTAGCCCCCCCATAGCCACTTCGGGTGAGACCTCGAGCTGCTGCACAGCTCGTTGCCGAGAGGGCCAGTGCGCCAAGGGGTTTTGTTGCTGCGCTCCATTAAAACCCGGGTCTGTCCAAAAAGCAGCCAACAATCCCACTATAGTGCACGATGAATCTGAAAACAAGACAATGACTCGATATCCCCCTTCACCCTCAGTCATAAGTTCAAGAGATCGACATTATCTTCATTTCACTCTCTTTTTTTTTATCAATAATGAGATTTCCAATCTTGGACTCTCACTTTATATCACTACACCTATGAAACTATTATATATATTTTGGGTTTGATTTGAGTTAGACTTAGTGATTAGCTTAGATAGACACTTATCTAGGATATACTTTTCTTTTATTTTCTTTATATTATTTTCAACATTATCTAAGAGTTAATTTTTCACCTACCATATATTCCATTCACATCATATGTATCTTTTAATCCCACTTGCCTACTTTTGTAGTCATTTGTTGAACATTGATACAATTACCGTATCTTATCTCATTAATTAGTATATAAAACATATTCCACACCTATTCCTTAATTAAATGGTACATGGTTATGAAGTGTAAGGATAAGCATTGTAATGGTAATCAAATCATTAGTATTTGAAATACTAAGATTTTATAAATCTTAATTTTACTTATCAAAACTATTTTTTCAACATTATCACCTTAAAAAATAAAATGAGCATGGTTAAAACCAATACCAATGCTTATGATCCTCTAGACAATGCTTTGGGTGAGACTTTGTTCCCTTGGGAAGATATAAAATGACAACATTCTAGACTATATAAGCCCCCTTTGTTTCCCCTGCAAAAGAACCTTGGTCTCATCTAGTTTTGCACCAACATTTTCTAACTCCATGATATGTCCTCCAATCGACCTCTCGGAATATTGTCTCCTTTTCAATCTTGGGTATATGCAGTATATTCTCTATCTCTATATGCTCCTAATAATTTTAGAGAAACCCTAAAATATCCATGACCTATGTTTAGATATTACCTTTCCATGCACTATACTCTCTACATGTAAGTATTCACCTCCTTCACTTATGCGTGCAACTCTTGGCATCCTTCACCTATGTGAAACCCTAAATCTACCGCAACTTGATTTTTTACTTGTGCTAATTGTCTTTGCATTCGTTCATACACTTGTGTGCTCCCTCCTTGGCCATAATAACAATATCCTCTTCTCGTTTCACAATATCTACATGGTCGTCTAGTAAGCACTTTCCGCTCTAGCGAGGGTTTGCAAGTGAACATGGAGGCCACAAATTGAAGGGCTAATGATGTGAAATTATACCATCCCTTTTATTTCTTTGTTGTCTCTATCCCACCTCCTCCATATACATTTCCATTTCCTTCCCTTTCCTTACCTATTCATACACATTTTATTTTCCTTTGTATGTATCTATTATGTTATGTTCTTCTACTATTACATGATGAGTTATGTATCATGATTCATTTATATCACTTTGTATCATTCCCCACTTGGTCAAGTTTCTTTTCTACACAACCACCACAGTGAGGTTTTGTTCTAGGCTTTGAGAGAAAGTTCTTGTGAGATATTCAGATTATCATTTTAATTTTAATTTTCAAACATTCTTTATCTTGGCTAAAAACATGTAATGTCTTTGAGTAGTTATGTTTTGGGTCTGTAAAGGTTATATTTATTAGTATTGGTGTAGGTGTTGGGTAGTAAAAGCTTTATATTCACCCAATTAGAGCCTTGAAGTTTTATACAAGTTTTTGTATGTTTGTGGTGTACTTGTGGTGTTAGTATAGCTAATGATATAGTAATGCAAAGTTGATATGGATTGAAGCTTATTTGCAAATATTGTAAACCTATACTTTGAATTGCTTATTTCAAAAAATTGTAGTATATCTTCTATTGCAAAGATTGTGGAAAATATTGTATCATAGGGCTTGTTATAGAGACTATATTGCAAAAGATAGTATTTTCAACTCTATATCTTCTGCTTAAAAATGTGTTGTTTTAAGTGACTTTCTCTTAAATATGCATTCTCTTGTTTCAATTATAGGAGTGGTGCTCAGTGGTAAGGACAACTATCTAGAATGGTGAAGGAATATCAAGCACACCCTCATCTTCAATTATATATGGGATTTTTGAACTTTGGTGTTGTCATTGATGTCAAACAAGAAGCATGATGATGTCAAGCAAGAATCATGAAGCCTTGATACCAGTTTGAAGAAGTATATACAAAACAAGGCTACCTATCCGCGCAATATGGATGGGAACATGTGGCACATATACTAGGCTCTTGCGCAATAAGAAAGAATATCAAAGTGCATAGAAAAGACTTAGTATGATGAAGTGAATTGTGTTGGGTAAACTTGACCAAGAAGAAAGAGGTAGCTGACATAAAGAATCCCCTACTTGTGGACAAATCAATCTAATCAAGGAAACAAGTGGTGATATACATAAACCAAAGATTAAGGTGAAGATGGAAAGCGCACAACGGATATGTAAAAGTATTTTGTATTTGAGAGATTCAGTTTATTGGGGTATCAATGGCTCATTGATCCAAAAGAAAGAAACAACATAGATTCGAGTGCACAGAGAAGAAAATAAGAGCAGCAAACAGTGCACAGAACCAGAGCAGTGTACAAATTGAAGAAGTGCGCAGGATCAAAGTAGTATGTTGAATCAGAGTAGAGTACAAAACTGTAGCAGAGCATACAACAAGAGAACTAGTGTGCAAAACCGAATCAAACTACACACTAAGTGTAGCAGTGTGCAGAACAAATAGAGAAGCATAGCAATTGCGCATAATTGAAGTAGAGCACATAAGTGTGTGCAAAAGGAAGTGAAGTAGTGCACAGGTCAAGTGTGAAGCTGAGTGCGCAAATCATAAGACATTGTGACAGAATAACATCTACATCTATCTAAGGGAGGCATGTTGGGGCAAGGATAGGATATTGCAGTCTCCTCTCAGGTTGGTGCCTGAACACAACAAGTTGGTGCTTGCGTAGAGGATCGGTGTCCTCACAGGTTGGTTCCTATAATCAACGAGTCGGTGCTTGCATGTGGGATTGGTGTCCCAATCAGATTGGTTTCTGAGTGAGTTGGCGCTCACATCATTGGATATTTGTATCTCCCATCTATCTATATAATCAAATTTTGCATACATATATATAAAGTTACTTTTCACTTACTTAGCACATAGTTGTCTTTTATTGTTGTGATTTAAGTAAGAGTTGGTGCATAATTTTTAGAGTGAAATTTTTTTAATCTGCGCATGATATTGATTCACCCCCCCTCTCAGTATCATTAATAATTCCAACATGGGATGTCACTTGTAAGAATATTATGGAACTACACCTAAAGAACCTAAAACAGACAAAGAGCTTCCGATATGGAAGAGCATAAAAAAGGCATATGCACTGATTGCTAGTAGAATACGTGAAGAGGTGAGTCGACATATAATATATTCTAGAACCTATTACGACACTCTAAAGAAATTGAAGGATTTGTATGATTCACACTCAAAATTGGATCTAATTTAGTTGTTGTTGAAGATATTCAACCTAGATTTGAATGATAAATATCCCATGGATATAGCATATGATATTAAAACCATAAGGCATGAAATTGATGGAACTAATGTGAAGTTATACATTCCTCACATTACCTTCATCAAGGTCCTCTACCCCACATATTCCCACTATCTTGAGTCACTTCAAGCTAGTGGCCAACGGAAAGGCCTCAAATTTGACACTATGGTGAATAAAATTGCAAAATAAGAGAAAGCATTTGGAATGAAGAAAGTTCAGCCCACTAGAGAGACCATTTGACTTGCTCAGAAAGGGAAGAATCAATCACATATTATTTTGAATGAGATGGAAACAAAAGAGGATGTAGAATAAATAATTTTAGATGTAGGGGGTAAACATAACCATGGTGAGAAATCTAATCTTCAACGTGTCTATTGTTGAAAGAAAGTACATGGGACAGAGTGATGTAGGATTACATGGGAGAAGATCACAGAGTAGAAAGATCAGAAAGAAGAAAGAGGTCAATCTTATGAAACTAGTAAATCTCATGAATCTACACATTTCATTATTGCACATTCTAATGTCGATATAAATGAAGTTATGTTCAATACTTCATTTTCATCTTGGATAGATACTTGGATACTTGACACAGTGATACCTACCACATGACCTTTAGAAATTTTCAAAACATCCTAATCATTTTTTTAAAATTGGAATTACCATGTCTTTGGAATTTGATGAAAACATTGACATGCTTTATGAAAGAATTAAAAGAGTGGAAGAAATGAAAATAAAATTTGACCTTGAAAAATAATGTCAAAAGTGAAAAAGTTGCTAATGCAATTACGAGAAGAAGAATCTAATAAGAATATCGACAATGAAAATGTAGATGCACATGCTCCAAATTATAATGATACAATGCATACTTATGATTCTTACTCCTCAAGCGAGATGAAGCAAGAAGAAGTGGTTTCAAGTGAGATGGAGCAGAAAGAAACAACGATCTCTCATTACAAGATGGGGCAATTCGAAATCACTACTACAACCACGACAAAAGAAAAACAATATTGAACGCCTCCTTATATCCTCCCTCACCAAAGGATCACCACTATGCAAAAGACAAAAGAAAAAGAAAAATCATACCGACCGACTCCTTATATTCCCCTTCGTCAAAGAATTGTGCCATTAGATACAAGGAAGGACAAGAACCAAAGTCCGAAATGTGATGCTCCAAATAAGATTCTAGGTCATAAATATGCATATGTACAAGAAATTAATAAATATGATGTCACTCTTGTGTGCAACTTATTACAATGTGTATTTAGTAATATTTTTATATATATTTCGATGATGATGGAATAGGTTACACTAGTGCACATAAATACACACTAATGGGATAAGTCATCATATATTTTATTAAATGATCGTGACTTATCACAATTACATTTAACTATTTATTAATACAAAATGTTAATATTAGTAATATACATTTAGGTATATTACAAGACGATACCAATAACGATTGTGAAGGAAATAAAGGTGTAGAAGAGTATAATGATGGAAATACAAGCAATATAAATAACCTTGATGATGATGAATTCAAAGATGTCGAAGTTGTAAAACTAGAAAATATTAAGAAGAAACATAAAGACATGTTGCAAACCAAGATTTTGACTCATCAAGCAACCGCAAATTGTACTCGTTACCAATTACCAGTGTTCAAAATTCTTCCCAAGTATGGTCACCAATACAAGCCCGACGTCTTCGAGATGTGTTCTCCTTACAAGAATCCTTGTAAAGATCATTGTTTTTATAGTCATTGCATTCTTATATGCGGAATTTTATGCACACCATGCATGGAGAAATATGAATGGAAATGTCAACAATTGTTTCAAGAATTACTGAATTGCGGCACTATTATCAGAGCTAAAATTTTGAACAAAGTTCATATGTCAAAGAGTATCTAATGAAGTTCAGAATCCTCCCCGAAGTCACATTCATTAAGCAAAATCCAAGCTTCGAGGACGAACCTTTTCAGGGTGGGATGACTTGTAATATACCTAAATATATATTACTAATATTAATATTTTGTATTAATAAATATTTAAACGTAATTTTTATAAGTCACAATCATTTAATAAAATATTGTGAATTATCCCATTAGTGTGTATTTATGCACACCAGTGTAACCTATTCCATCATCATCAATATATATATAAAAGTATTACTAATACACATTGTAAGAAAGTATCTTATAGACCGCATGTGTACATTTCACTAGGATGGATGGATGCCCATGCTTGGTACTAGTTGGATACATCATGCAGTAAATCATATTGTATGGCTTCCTCCCATGTTTCGAGGACGAAACATATGAAGGGGAATGTAATGTAATGTACCTAGGGAGGTACCTAAGGGGATAATGTTATTCATTAAGGCCATCTCTATTAAATAGAGCCCATGTAGTAGATGTAGTGTGAAAATCAATAATTCTAAGAAGGCTTACTAGAAGGTTTTTCCTACTAGAAAATTCCTTCTCTAGAAAGTACCTAGAAGGTTCAACTACTAGAAAGTTCCTTCTCTAGAAAATACCTAGGGGGTTTTATAGAAATTATATAAAGTAGAAACAATGTAATGAAATGCCTTGGAAAGTATTGGTAAATTATGTTATAGCAAGCATGGGTTGTGGAATGATTCCTTCCACAAGGGATAATTAATAGTGTTACCCTACCTTAAGGGTATTGTCTACATATTGTGTTGATTATCTTGTTGTTCATTGTGCGGATATATTGTGTTAATTTACATCTTCTATCTTTAGATCGATTAAGGAAAACAACACATTTTTCCATTCTAGATCCATGCAATAAGAGACATGGTATCTTCAGAGTATTTTAGTTTATTAAGTGGTGAGACCCCATGTCTCCCCTTTATAAAATTTATGAGCATGGTTAGAGAATAACAAGAAACAAAGAAGCAAGCACATAAATATAGACCAATGATTTATCCTAGAAACCCTTTACCAGGAAAACCAACACCTAATAGAAATTTATTATTATTCTTGGAAAATCCATCCAAGATCATCCACTTGATTCATTTTAGAATGGATTTATTCAAGCATTTAAATAGGATTCATCACACGCTAATGCAATGAGAAAATACCATGGGATACCCAAACCCATGGGCTCATAAACCACCAACAATAAACCCATTATTAATTGAATCAAGGTAATCTTAATCACTCTATAAATGATTCAATATTGACTAAATATTTCCCCCTTTAAACTTGAATTGGGGTAAACACCTACCCCCTCAAATTTTATAACTCGGTATTCGAGAGTACAACATGCCCTCCACAATAATCACCCAGGTGTACATATAGAATTTACACCAATGATCCAAAAAATTAGGGGTATGCATGGCTTAACCACACATCATAGTGACAAATAGGCCCATGGGCCCGTAAAACATGGGTCCATAAACCACCAATGGTATACTCATCATTGACTAAATCAAGGTTATATTAATTACTCTATAATCGATTCAAGATTAACCCAACTCAACTTCCCATTAGAGAGGTCAACCAATATCCTCAAGATCGGTTCAAAGGTTTTGGACCAGACCTCCAACTGCACACCATTATAGTGATGGATAGGTTGACCCCAAACGGATGCAAAGAAACTCACCTCTTACCCATCGGATAGCCTCCAATTTCAACAAAGTAGCCAAAATTATATTCAAAGTTTCTTTCCTTCAGCCTTGGATGGTAGGAGAGAAGGGATACCTCCCTCCTATAGTGGGATCCCACTATGTTTCCTAATGACTCTGACAACAAGCTAGTTCCTCGATATCCCCCTTCGCCTTCAGTCATAAGTTCAAGAGAGTGACATTATCTTTATTTCAGTCTCTTTTTTCATAAAAAATGAGATGTCCAATCTTGGACTCTCACTTTATATCACTACACATATGGCACTATTATATTTTTTTTGGATTTGATTTTAGTTAGACTTAATGATTAGCTTAGCTAGACACTTATCTAGGGTGTACTTTTTCTTTATTTTCTTTATCTTACTTTCAGCATTACCTAAGAGTTAATGTTTCACTAGCATATATTCCATTCACACTAGATATATCTTTTAATCCCATTGACCTACTTTTGTGGTCATTTATTGAACATTAATACAAATATCTTATATTATCTCATTAATTAGTGTATAAGGCATATTCGACTCCTATTCATTAATTATATCTTACATGCCTATGAAGTGTAAGGATAAGCATTGTAATGGTAATCAAATCATTAATACGAGGAATTTGAAATACTAAGATTTTAAAAATCCTAAATTGACTTATCAAAACTATTTTTTCAACATTATCACCTTAAAAAACAAAATGAGTATGGTTAAAATCAAGACCAATGCTTATGATCTTCATATTGAAAGTGAGTGTTAAACCAATCCTAAAATATTTTGGAATGATTGAATTTGTAAAATTTATAATACAAAAGAAATTGGGTATGAACATCATTTCTTTTAACTTGTCTCACCCTTAATAACATAATTCATAAATTTATCCACATATATAAATTAATTACATTATACCAACACAGATCCATCTTAAACTCGGATTTATCAAGCATCGAGAGGGATCTAATGTTGATTTTGATATTTTTGTTTTATGAGGCTACATGGATATTTTTCATTGCTTTTAATTTGGTTTTAATTTTTTCTTTTATGAGTCAACATTATTTTTTAATTACTTTTTACTTTTGACATAACACTATGTTATGTTACAACATCTCCCCTATGCTGGACTGTAGAACACCTCACTCCTCTTGGTGCAGAGACTTCTTCTTTAAAAAAACAAAATGACTTTAATATTTTATTTTCATCATATTTAAATATAAAAATAACATTTTAAAAAATATTAAATTATTCTCCAAAAAAATGAAAGCATTATCTCTTAGATAACGAGAACATGATTCATACTTATCACTAACCACCTCAGTATATGTAGAGTCAAAATTCCACTTATCATAAAATATAAGGACAAACCACCTTTCATACATGTTTTCCATGCAAAAAGATGGAAACAATATTATAGCTTAGAACTGTATATGTAGAGTCAAAATTCCATCTATCATAAAATATAATAAGGAAAGGACCAACAAAGTTTCATACATGTCCATGCAAAAATTGGGAACAATATTATAAACTCCACTTCCCACAATTTAGTATTATACATTATATTTGTATATAGAGTATATCGTGGGTAGCTTGTCAAATGTTTGAAAGAGACGTGTTATAAATTACCTACCTCATATAGAACTTATCGTGCAACTATGGTTTGGTTTTTTAAAAGAGAATCGTTTAATGATCGGAAGATTTCGATTTTTTTAAAGATAAT
The DNA here is from genome assembly GCA_027924585.1 of Larix kaempferi. Taxonomy (NCBI): domain Eukaryota; kingdom Viridiplantae; phylum Streptophyta; class Pinopsida; order Pinales; family Pinaceae; genus Larix; species Larix kaempferi. Next base: position 12,334,397 of record BSBM01000036.1, read on the forward strand.
TGTTTAATGATGAGAAGATTTTGATTTTTTTTAGAATCTCACAATTAAAAATGGCGAAAGCATAACTTCTTATTGGTCAGATTCGATATTCTCCATATTTTATATTTGTGATTTAAAAAATTAGGACCTGATTTTGAAGAAAAATTTAAAGGATTTTGTCTCTTTTCCAACTTATTTTCCAACCATAAATGGCAACTCAGAGTCTTTGTCTTTACCAAATACAAAATCTTCCAACGAGAACAATGTGTTACAACTAGACTTAGCTTTAAACAACTCCATGTTGCCTAAGTAGTTATCGTGATTATAAAACCTTATAATATTGTTCAATTCCTTATGATTAGATACCGAAAATATGTTCCCCAAACCAACCCGAAGTGACATTCCGAATTGACATTGGAGGAAAAAATTGTACACGTTAGACCTCCGCTAGAGCAGATATCATTGCAAACCAGCCTGAATTGATATTGCTAGATCAAGTGTTGGATCTAACAGCCACAAAATACAAAATGCAGCGGAAGCAAATAAAACAAGAAAGACAATAAACACACACACATGAGATATACGCAAAGATTTACGTGGTAAAACCCTCTCTTAGGGAAACATCCACGGAGCAATGGTATCGGTATCTTATTATTCAGAATCTGAAGATTTACAACAACTCACAACTCTCCAATATCTTCTCTTACGAGAATACAAGAAACATATACATTTCTTACACGGTTACTAATAACTGCATATTTAGTTAGTCAGTTACATAGTTACCGTCATAGCCGGTTGTCACCTGTTTCTAACAATCTCCACCTTGACAACAATTTACCTGATACCATTGCTCATTGCTCTATTGATCACCTTTTCTGCAAGCCTAGAGAAGCTAAGCACCACCGTAACTTCTTTGAAGTAACTGGCTTCGTGAACATGTCTGCACTATTCTTTTGAGTGTGGACCTTTTCAAGAACCACTCCACCTTCATCAATAACATGTCTTACAAAATGATATTTTACAGGAATATGTTTTGTCTTACTGTGATAAGCTGGATTTTTAGCCAAATGAATAGCACTTTGACTATCACAGAAAATCTTTATAGAGTTCTGAACCTTTCCTAACTCACACAGCAAACCTTTTAACCAGACTGCCTCTTTGCAAGCATGTGAAGCAGCTATATATTCTGCCTCTGTAGTAGATAAAGCAACAATATTCTGAAGCTTTGACATCCAACTAATAGCTCCACCCGCAAGAGTAAAAACATAACCTGAAGTGGACCTCCTCTTGTCCAAATCACCTGCAAAATCAGAATCAACATAACCACAGACTTTATCACTGCAACCATCAAAAGTGATACAATAGTCACTTGTGCCTCTTAGATACCGAAGCACCCATTTCACTGCTGCCCAATGCTCTTTCCCTGGATTTGCCATGTATCTACTGACAACACCAACTGCATGTGAAATATCTGGTCTTGTACTTATCATCGCATACATCAAACTTCCTACTGCATTAGCATATGGTACACGAGACATATACTGCTTTTCTTCATCATTTTTAGGACTCAAACCTGAAGAAAGCTTGTAATGAGAAGCTAAAGGGATACTAGAAGGTTTCACCTTATCCATACCGAATTTCTGAAGTATTTTCTCCACATACTTCTTTTGTGATAACCACAGCTTGCCATTTTTCCTGTCTCTGTGTATCTGCATGCCCAAGATCTGATTTGCTGCTCCTAGATCCTTCATATCAAACGTCCTAGCCAACTGAGCCTTTAACCTACTGATTTCAAACATGCTCTTGCTTGCGACAAGCATATCATCAACATAGAATACCAAAATAATGAACATGTCATTTTCCAACTTTTTAAAGTACACACAATGATCATACTCACTCCTGGTAAAATTCTGACTCACCATGAAAGAATCAAACTTCTTGTACCATTGCCTGGGAGACTGCCTCAAGCCATACAATGATTTTTTGAGCTTGCAAACAAACCTCTTGTTGCGATTTTGAACGAACCCTTCTGGTTGTTCCATGAAAATTTCTTCATCTAAATCTCCATGTAAGAAAGTTGTTTTGACATCTAGCTGCTCTAACTCCAAATCATATAAAGCAACTAGTGCTAACAAAATTCTGATAGAAACAAGTTTTACAACTGGCGAAAAAATCTCATGAAAGTCAATACCTGCTTTCTGAGAAAATCCTTTTGCAACCAATCTTGCTTTGTACTTCGGAACAGTTTCATCAGCACCTTTCTTCAGTTTGTACACCCATTTGCAGCCAACCACTTTCCTACTCTCTGGAAGTTCCACAATATCCCACGTTTTGTTCTTTGCCAAAGAATCCATTTCTTCTTTCATTGCATGTTTCCATTTGTCACTGTCAGACACTTCTAATGCTTCCTTATAATTGTCAGGTTCTCCTTCATTAGAAATGAAAACAAAATCATCATACCTCTTTGGAAAAGTTCTGTTCCGCGTAGATCTCCGTAGAGTTTGTTGTGGTATTTCCTCTATTTCTGTCTGCTCATCCTCTTCCTGAGGAGTGTCCTCATGAATATCCTCTTCCTGGACATCCCCATGAGTCCCCCTCGCAGATGACTGAGTATCAAACTGAATTTGCTGAAACTATGGTACATTAGCCTGTTCCAAATCATTACTTACATCTAAATTTGTCAGAGAAAGTTCATCAAATTTTACATCTCTGTTTATGATGATTTTGTGGACAGTAGGATTCCACAACCTATATCCCTTAACACCATCACCATATCCAACAAAGATCAATTTTCTTGACTTAGGATCTAGTTTGGAACGCTGATTTTTCGGAATAAGTGCATAGGCTTCACAACCAAATACTCTAAGATTAGAATAATCACATGATTGACATGTCCATACCTCTTCTGGAATTTTGCAGTCAATTGCTGTTGATGGTGATCGATTGACCAGGTAACAAGCTGTAAGCAGTGCCTCTCCCCACAATTCCTGCTGCAACTTCGCATTACTGAGCATACTCCTTGCTCTTTCAAGAAGAGTCATGTTCATGCGTTCAGCAACGTCGTTCTGCTGCAGAGTGTAAACAGTGGTCTTATGCCTCTCAATCCCATCTTGCTTGCAATAATTATCAAACTCCTTCGAAGTAAATTCGGTTCCATTATCTGTTCTAAGACATTTAATGAACCTGCCAGTGCTCTTTTCAACCAAAGCTCTAAACTACTTAAATATATCAAAAACGTCAGCTTTTCTCTTTAATAAATAGATCCAAACTTTCCTCGAGTAATCATCTATAAAACTGACGAAATATGACGATCCCCCATAAGAAATTTTTGGAGATGGACCCCAAAGATTAGAATGTATGTAGTCTAGGATACCTTTACTAGTGTGTTTTCCAGATTTTCATTTTTGTCTAGCCTGTTTACCATAAATACAGTGCTCACAAAACTTCAAATCTACAGATTTTAAACTAGGAAGCAACTTTCGATCAGCAAGTACCTTCATACCTCTTTCACTGATATGACCTAACCGCTGATGCCATAGACGAGTGATGTCTGCTGCTGCACCAACTGATGCTACTGTTGCGTGATCAACTTCCGTCCTCCCTTCAAGTCTATACAGGTTCCCAACTTTGTTTGCTTTCATAACAACCAAGATACCTTTCGATATCTTCATAACTCCACCTTGAACTGTAAACTTGTAACCAGCATCATCAAGAACTCCCATTGATATCAAGTTCTTCCTTAATTCAGGTACATGTCTCACATCTGTTAGAGTCCTAACGGTCCCATCATACATTTTAATTATGATACTTCCTACCCCAACAGTTTTACATGTAACATTATTTCCCATATAAACTACCCCGTCATCTATAGATTGGTATGACGAATACCAATTTCTATGAAGACACATGTGGTGAGATGCTCCAGAATCAATTAACCAGTCAGAATGGTATTGTGAAACAGTAGATGTAGATAATACCTCATCGATCATACCTGAATCATTCTTGGCTATGTTCGCCTCCTTTGTAGAGTCCTCCTCCTCAGAAGCTCGCTTGCGTTTCCAGCAATCATTCTTAAGATGTCCTGCTTTATTGCAGTACCAGCACTTCAATTTACTCTTTTTGCCCTTCGACTTTGACCTTGATGTACCCTTTGAATGTTGTCCTCTTTCACTGGTTCTTCCTCTGGCCACCATTACTTCTGATGTCGAGGTTTCAAGACTAGATTTCTTTCGAGTTTCCTCAGAAAGTAAGGCTCCCACAACTTCATCAAAAGTAATAGACTCAGTAGAACTAAAACTGATAGAGGTTACAAAATGTGCCCACGACTCAGGCAGAGAGCACAACAGTAAAATCGCCTTGTCTTCAGATTTAATAATATCTTCCATACTAGTCAATTGACAAATAAGAGTATTGAATGCATTCAAGTGTTCAGAAATCTTTGTACCTTCTTTCATACGTAATGTAAACAACTGCCGCTTCAGGAGGATTTTATTCGTCAAGGATTTAGTCATGTACAAACTTTCCAACTTTGTCCAGAGACCTGCTGCTGTAGTTTCAGACACGATGTTAAATAAAACATCGTCGGCAAAGCATAGACGAATAGCACTGAGAGCTCTTTCATCCAGCTCCAGTCTCCATCTGAAATATCTGCGGGTTTCTTTATTTTCCCTGCCAGTGCCTTCGCCACTCCTTGTTGCACGAGCATATCCCGCATCTTGACCTTCCACAACTCGAAATTATTGCTCCCATTGAACTTCTCAATTTCAAACTTAACACTCTGCGTTTTTGCCATTTTCTCAAAAAAACACCAGGTCAAAAAACTTTATAAGGGAAACCCTTTTTGAAATAATGGAATAAAGGTTTTATAATTTAAAATTCCAAAAAACAATGGAATAAAGGTTTTATTTCTTTTTTTTTAAACAATCAAGAAATAATATATTAAACCTTATAACTCCCACCTTTAAACCTTATAACTCCCTTATTATACCAACCACCTATCATATCCACGTTCAAACCAATATAATATGTCACCTTTTATTTTTTAATTTCACGTAAGCCTTATTCATGCTTTAAATAAAGGTTATATATTACATGAAAAACACCTTTTTCATGGTAATGACCATTACACGAAAAATACCTTTTCATGGTAATACCTTTTCACGGTAATAAAGACAGTGCCGCTCTTCTCGATGAACTTAGGTCGCGGTAGTCCATAAGAATTTTTTATTTCAGAAGTGTGCCATAAAGTGTCGCGCCCCACTAAGCTCAAGACCCGCGGTAGTTTAATATTACCGCTCCTTTGCACAGGACTTCAAGGTTCAAGCCTCTAGTTTTTCTCCTCCGGTAACTTTTGACCCGTAAAATGAATTTAAATTTCTCAAAACAATGATCATTCGGCTTTCTCGTTCTCTGTGGCTTTCTACCAAGCTCTGATACCACTTGTTGGATCTAACAGCCACAAAATACAAAATGCAGTGGAAGCAAATAAAATAAGAAAGACAATAAACACACACACATGAGATATACGCATAGATTTACGTGGTAAAACCCTCTCTTAGGGAAACATCCACGGAGCAATGGTATCGGTATCTTATTATTTAGAATTTGAAGATTTACAACAACTCACAACTCTCCAATATCTTCTCTTACGAGAATACAAGAAACATATACATTTCTTACACGGTTACTAATAACTACATATTTAGTTAGTCAGCTACATAGTTACCGTCATAGCCAGTTGTCACCCGTTTCTAACATCAAGAAAATTAATAATAAAAACTACGTACATGTTAGATCTCCACCAGAGTAGGGTAGATATTATCCTCCAGCCTACCTGAACTCACAAATTTGAGATGAATAAATTAATAATATTAGCAATTTCTCCAAGAGGTGCAGAGGAATGCCTAGAGGACCAATAGATGGAAATCGATAAGCAAGCATGACCATTTCTCTTTAAATTAAAGTGTCAAGCAAGTATGAATGTTATGCCAATTAAAAATCAATAATGAAGTAATCTAGACATATGAGTTGCATAATCTCTGACACCTAATTTAGATGTATAGATATCGACATAATTCAAATGGTTTGACTTCTTGTCTTCTACCTTTATCTTAAATGCATCAATTTTAGTCCTTTTTGTGCCAAAGGATCTTTTGGATCTATTATCTTTGACCTTTCTCTTAAATGCATCATTTTAGTCCTTTTTTGTGCCCAAGGATCTTTTGGATCTAAATTAGAAATGGGTGTATCCATTTATTTGTTTGGATTAAAGGTATTATGCTTTCTTCTTAAACCCTATAAAGAATCAAATTTATTCTCAAGCCGTTTAATTTTTTTTCCCGATTTCATTATATTCTTTTGTTACTCAGATCGTTGCATTACCATTGCATGACATTTGTAACAAGAAATTGTATGACCTGAAGTTGCCTTGTTAGGTATCCCATCGAGAGATTGTTGTCATTCCTCCACTAAAGCAGATATAAATGGACAAGGTTCTAAACTTCCTTCTATTTCATTCTCAGGCTGGTGGAGACTAATAATTCCATTTACCTAGGCTACATGACTATATGGTCAAGGCTAAGCAACTCTATGCTACATGACCATTTAGGAAAATTTCTAAAAAATATTTGATGCATATTGTAAAGAATTTTTTGTTGTTCCATTCTCAAGAAACTCAACACATCCTAAAAATGAGCATCAATCCCACAAATCAACCTCATCAGAAATTACACACAAGAACCACTGAAGATAAACATTTGGAAGGATACAAGTTTTATCAACACATTGAATCATCATTTAACAATGATATTAAATCGTTTCTAAACATTTGCAAATGAAATACAACATAGAAATTAATGTCAAAGCTTAAATAAAATATATCAATGACAATCTCAAATGTATCATAAAGACTTGGATTGTGTTATTTTCATCCTAAAAAATTCTCTTTCCTCCAAAATCTGCTAAATTCCTTATAGCTCCAACTTGGAAAAATACTAGATGCACATCCATGGAGTAAAAACATCTATAACTTAAATAGGGCCTTGAACACCAAAAAGAAAACTTTATAATAAATTATAGCAATAATAAGTGTAATTAATTAGTAAAGAAAATATAGATGAGTTAATAGGCACAATTAATGTGAAGTAAAACACAAAATGCAATTATAATATTTTGCATTTTCCTAACATTATTAGGGAGCAATATGTACGGATAGTAATATACATGAATATGCAATTTTGAACTGCTTCCCTACTTCTATAAGGCCAAGATTTGCAATTTTAATATATTGCATTTTTCCAATTTCTATAAGGGCAAGATTTGCAAGTTTTGATATCTTGCATTTTTTGAACTGCTTTCTGCTTTCTAACTTCTATAAGGGAAATATTTGCAATTTTGATATATTGCATTTTTCCAATTGCTTTCCAACTACTCTAAGGGAAATATATATATATATATATATATATATATAAGTAGCCAAATAAACCATTAAAATGTTGTATAGAGAATGATATTATTATTTGGTGGGAACCATAGCAAGGTGCACCATAACAGGGCACATTGAATGGTTGCTTTCCCCATTGTTTCAATTACCCGAGTGTGAGCCATGTGATTTCATTCATATCTCAAGATCATCTTAATGAGCCATATTGACCCAGTCACATTTCCATTTCAACCGATAACCGATATCCTGGCTTCTTTTATCTCGTTTTGAGGAGCATATTAAGTTAAAAAAGATTAAAACATTGACTTTAAAATGACATGATTTTTTACTAATTGTTAGAAATATAAATGAGAGGTGAGCAAGTAGCATGTGTCGTAAAGTTTGATCACCCATGACGAGTATGTCATAGTGAAAGCTTGTTCACTATTGGATCAACAAGATATTTCAATTCTATGTTGTGTGAACATAGTCATATGGAAAAGTAGAGTAAAGGGAACTTGAGACCATATGCATAAGAGAAAGAATGGATTTTTGGGAGTCGTCAGAGTTTAAATCTCACTTGTGGTCTAATTTTGGAGAGGTGAACAAGTAGCATGTGTCGCAAAGTTGGATCATCCATCAAGAGGATTTCATACTGAAAGCTTGTTCACTATTGGATGAACAAGAGATCTAAGGACCAAAGTGGGGTTCCTTTGGGCATTTGACCATATTTAACAATAAAAATGCCACTCACTATAAACATGTACATCAATCAATGATTCATGATGGAAGTGACATCACGAGAGGTTTGAAAGATAAAGTGGTTCCCGGCCTTCAACTACATTAACAAATCATCATGATAGTACCAATGGGGATTCCACATCAATTCTCACATGCATGGATTGGCTAACATTTCAGTAATCCAATGAACTAAAGTGGTCGATGTTCTAGTTGTGGTAGTTATTGATTAATGGTTTTTAAGTCCTCTATAGAAATTGGCATCTTGAGATCGAAGATAGGATTTTAACCCTCTAGTGAGAGCCATGTATAAAAGAGACATTTTGATCCTCTTAGAATTGGTTCTCTATTGTTGTAATATATTAGAGATGTTACATTTATTAATAAAGAAACTTCATATCTAATTCATTATATTGTTTTGATATGTATTGTATTTATATGTAGTTATATAATTATTTGTTGTATATTTAGATTAACAACATATGTGGATTTCAATTTCTTATGACCATCATAACATAGTCTTAAGAAATTGTGATTGACCTAGTTGATTCTTCAAGTTGATTTTACCATTGTTGTTAAGAGAATGAAAAAGCCACAACATACATATAGTTGATTTCAATTTATTTCACATTTCCATGAAAATGCCAGTTGATTTCACATTTCAATAGCATGATTTCCTCAAAGATCTTTCAAAGGATTTACGATACGCATAAATGTAAATCTTCCCAATGGGATATTGTGTTCACTTATACATAGTCAGTGGGTTCTCTGTTTTTTCCGGAACTATTTTGTGCTTAGTATTTTCATGGCTTCTCTGTTACTTATGGGATTTAACTTGTTACTCTAGTAGCATAGACCATATAAACTATGGCAGATCTTCAAGCTTCATGACGTCTATGTGGATATCAAACCTATTTGTCACGTCCCCACTGACCCCCTTAGGCCACGGGAGACCCTGATACATTTTTTTTTCTCCAAATCTGAATGAACACACACACACACGGTAGAATTAGCTCGGGTGCGCAATTCACATCCGCAAATCTGCAATCCGCAATCCACAATTTGCAATTGCGGATGTGGAAGTTGAAAACTCCACAAACGGAAACTTACCTTTCTGCAATCTGCAATCTAGAACGGCGGATCCGCAATCCACAATTGCAAGTGCGGAAGGTCAAACTCCACAACTAGAAACTTACATTTCCGCAATCCACAATCCGCAATCCGCAATCCATAATTGCAGGTGTGGAAGGTCAAATATCAACTTTCGACAACGGCCATTTCCACAATCCGCAATCCACGTTGCGGATGTGGAAGTGAGGAATTCCAAACGTAACTTCGACTTCCATGCTTCTGCAATCTGCATTGCGGATGCGGGCATGCGGAACCATACCCTCTGTCATGGTAACTTCCCACACAATATTCTGACGGGCATAGCTTCCACATCCTTGGTCCAAACGAGACAAGGTATGTACCATTGGAAAGCTCTGGGAGAGCTCTATCCAATGATGAAATCCTTGCCCCATCTGAGCATTCATACCATGTTCAATTTCCCACTGAAGTTATGTCCATAACTCTTCCAAAAAGGACTTAAGGCTTCTTCCTATCATGACTTTCCCATCCACCTGACCCATAGAGGGGTTCTGAAACATTTTCAAGGCATTCCCCTCCTTCCCAAGGATCAGATGTAAGCATACCACTCATTTCCAAGTTAATCAAATATATCACAACATGTAAAATACATAAAGTTAGTTCTAGCAACTACATCTATCATATGCAAGACTTATAATGCATTAAACTCATGCAATACAATACTATACATATAGCAATACTCTCATCCTTCTAATCAGGCCTGCACATAAATTTTTGTCAACCAATTTCATATAAACATACATTCCACAATTGCACAATTGAACATAAGCAACCATTTCATAACAATGAAACACCATCATTTAACATAACAAGAAATACTTATCATTCAATTTTCGAAACAATTGGCTAAGTGAGAGCAACGTTCCACCCAACCTTAGATCTCTATCCAGCCTGTACTCTTTCAGCTGAGAGATCACCCTCAAGCTGGGTTGTGTATCCACTAAGGAGAGATATCAAGTTCTCTCACAGTCAAGGTTCCATCCCAATGCTAAGTCAATTTGTAGTTGGGTTTATCAAGCATTCCATGGAACCTACCCATACTAGTCATGCTAAGCCAACTTCCAGTTGGGTTTATCGAGCATACCAACAACAAGGTCATGCCAAGCCAGCATACAGATGGATTTATCAAGCATACCAAGCTAGTTGACCATGCTAATCCAACCTGCAGTGGGTTTATTAGGGATACCAAGCAATACAATCATGCCAATCCATCTTACCGTTGGGTTTATCAAACATATCAGACAAGTTGTTCATGTTAAGCCAATCGACAGTGGTTTTATCAGGCGAACAAGGACATCAAGGGAGGCATTGCTATCCAGTGAGTTCAACCACGGAGCTGTAGGCATCTCAACACTTAGTCGACCTGGAACCCACATTACCTACCACAACAAACAAAAGGAAGACCCTCTTCTCTGCTGCACAGTCCCTCAAGACCTCTTCCCTTCCAGTGCTATTCCTGGATGGGCATAGAAAGGTCTAGTCGTTAGTTCTATGAGACTTCAGCCTTCACTGGGTTTATCAAGCAACCCAAACTTCTTCCACAGTTCAACAAGATGACTCATTCTAGGCTTGCGGACAGGGCTCTATTCCACAATCTATCCTCTGTGATCCAAGCTCAAGCTCTCTCATGGCTTCTCTACACTGTTCAGGCTTGCATTTTCCTCATGAGTTCTCACCATTCGATCATGGAGCACTCTGTCACCGGTAGCCATGGTTCGCACACACATTTCTCATGGCTATCAACTCTCTGTTATTTTCTATTACCTAGGGAAACACGATTATCTCCAGGTTATACCACTCTATTGACTCTGTGTATCCAGAAACGTATGAGCAAGCTCTCTCCCTGTGGGGCGATGGATCGTGAATGGCCAGTGCATGAATGGATCCTGCTTCTGAATGAATGTGGTGGTTGTTTCCTTCCACCCACGGGTATATTCAAACAGGCTCTGCCATTTTCAGGCATTGCGTGTCTTTCTGGACAAGCAACCAGAGTCATGCCCTGCCATACGAAATCGCATGCATGCTCCATACTCCATCGGCTTTAGAAACAGGGTTCTCAACCACCCTCTGCAACCGCATTAATGTCAGTAGGGAGTTCAAACAGGTTCATAGTCGGACATGTGGAAACATGGGAAACCAATCCCATAACCCCCTCACCTCTCCCTAGTGGATACACGTGGCCCCTTCTCATTAGTTGCCTCCTTAGCCATCTTCTTGGTTATTTTATTCATTAATAAATAATTACATCATTTACATTTCTTCATGGCTTAACAACCCATGAATTATTAAACTGTCCAAATACTTGCCTAAGTAATAAACTTAAACATCCACTAGTGGGGCCTTGGCCTTAAGCTCCACACTAGGGTGAATACACACACAGCATATACACTATTTACATTGAAGCCAATAAACATCAAGGGCAAAATGGGGTATTACAACTCCCTCTCCCTTAAAATAACACTGTCCTCAGTGTTCTCAAAACTGAACAAAAATGGGAATGCCTCTTTCATGGCATCCACCAGCTCCCACGTGGCCTCCTCTGGGATAAGGTGCCTCCATTGCACCTTTACCTGCCCTATGGCCCAGTTCTGGAGCAAGGTAGCCTTCCTGTCGAGGATGCATGTAGGATCCACCTAGAACTCTCCCTCTAGTTCCACCTGTACCACATGCCAATCAATGATATGATCAGGATCATGTACATATTTCTTAAGCAAATATACATGGAAAACATTATGAGCTTTCATGTTAGCAGGCAATGCAATCCTATATACAACTGACCCTATCCTATCAAGGACTTCAAATGGCCCACAATATCTGGGTTCCAACTTGGCACAACTTCCCAACTTCATGGAACTCTTCCTTGGTTTCACTCTCAAGTAGACATGATCCCCAATATGAAATTCCTTATGCATTCTTTTCAGATTTGCATAACTCTTTTGCATGTCCTATGATGCCTTCAAATTCTGCCTAATCTTCACAATCTCTTGCTCCATCTCCTCAATCATTTATGGTCCAAGCACCACTCTGTTCACTAGGTTTTCCCATCTTACTGGAGTTCTGCATCCTTTGCCATACAACACTTCAAAAGGACTCATATTCAATGATGCTTGATGTCCATTGTTGTAAGAAAATTGCACTAAGTGTAAGTAGTCTTCCCAATTGGATGGTTTATCCATCACATACATCCTTAACATATCTTCGAGAATCTGATTTACTCTCTCAGTATGACCATCTATCTAAGGATGATAGGCTGTACTAAACTTCAACTGAGTTCCCAACTCCTGGAATAATCCTTTCCAAAAATTAGATGTGAACTTTGTGTCACGATCTGAAACTATTGCCTTGGGAAATCCATGCAATCTAAATATCTCTCTCATGAAGATATCTGCAATGTCATTAGCCTTATGGGTGGACTTGACTGGAATGAAATGAGCTACCTTTGATAGCTTTTCCACCACTACCATGATTGAATCATGTCTCTTCACTGTCATAGGAAATCCTGTTATAAAATCCATGGAAATCACTTCCCACTTCCATTTTGGAATGGGCAATGGCTGCAACAATCCTGTTGGATGTTGATGCTCTTCCTTGACCTATTGACACTTCTGACATCTAGCAATGTACTCAGCTATGTATTTCTTCATACCATGCCAAAAGTACTACTTCCTTGCTGTTGTTATAGTCTTCCGATATCCTAGATGTCCTGAGTATGGTCTTTGGTGTATCTCATCCATCACCAACTTCTTCAAATCTGCATTGTTTGGAATGTACAGTCTGGTGTTCTGATAAATGAGAAAATCACCCTCACCCAGCTGATATATTGCATACTTATCTTCTATAACACTCTACTGCAATTTCTATTTGATCTGAAGGTAGACTTCATCACCATCTTGGGCCTCTAAAATTCTTGCCTTCAAGTATGACTCACACCTACTTACCGCTGCAATATGGAATTTCCTGCTGAGTGCATCAACAACCTTATTCTATTTACCCTTGACATGCTTAATTTCCAAATCAAAATCACAAAGAAACTCCATCCATCTAGTTTTCCTTACATTCAAATTTGGCTGGTCAAACAAGTATTTCAAACTCATATGATCAATTATGAGCTCAAATCTTCTTCCCAAAAGATAATTCCTCCATATTTTGAGAGCATGAACTATGGATGCTAGCTCTAAGTCATGGGTGGCATAGTTCCTTTCATGCATTACAAAACCTTCTTGCATTAGCACTCCACCGAGTCCCTTAATGCAAGCATCAGTTCATACTACAAAATCCTTACTCAGATCTGCAATCTTCAAAACAGGTGCACTAGTAAGCAACTCCTTTAACTGCTAGAAACTTCTTTCACATTTTTCAGACCATGTGAATTTGATGTCCTTCCTTTGCAATGAATTGATGGGATGGGATATCCTGGAGAAGCCTCCAATGAACCTCCTATAGTAACCAGCAAGGCCCATAAAATATCTAACATCTGCTGCATTCCTTGGAGTAGACCAATCCATGATGGCCTCAATCTTCTCTTGATCAACTTCAATGCCCTCTGCCGATATAATATGACCCAAATACTGCACCTTCTCCTGGTAGAAGTTACATTTACTCAACTTGGCATACAGCTGGTGCTTCCTAAGGACTTGCAATACCATCCTCAAATGCTTAGCATGCTCTTCTTCATTCTTAGAATACAGAAGGATGCCATCCAAGAACACAATCACAAACTTATCCAAATATTTGCTGAAGACATTGTTCATGAGACACATGAATATAGCAGGTGCATTGGTAAGACCAAATGGCACCATTGTAAATTCATAATGACCATACCTAGTCCTGAAGGTTGTCTTATGAATGTCTTCTTCCTTAATCCTCACTTGATGGTACCCAAACCTCAAGTAAATCTTGGAAAACACTCTAGCTTCCTTCATTGATCAAACAAGTCATCAATCTTTGGCAAGGGACACTTCTTCCTAATTGTCAATTTATTGAGCTGCCTGTAATCAATGCACAGCCTTAATGTTCCAACCTTCTTCTTAACAAACAATATTGGTGTTATCGGACAATCCACTTGAGCGGACGCGAGCCGGATCTCCCTAGCTGAATGTGAGTCTAGAACAAATAAAATAGACTACAAGTGCATTTCCTAGATCTACTTAAGGACCAAGTACTAGATGACTTACCTTTCTATTACACAATCCTTTCTCCTGAATGTTTCTCTACATCCCACAATCATTAGATCCAAGCTGCAAGACCTATCAAGACACAGAAACAAGAGAAATGAGTAAAGAGCATCTATACAATAAGCGATCTAAGTAAACAATTAAGCAGGTAAACTACACAATATCATTAAGCATGAGAACAATATTGGTGGAAAGCATTTGCATTACTGTAAATAGAGGAGTACATGATAGAGATATAGAACTACAACCAAAGACTTAACGCAGTAGCCCTTCTCCGACCAAGCTGATTGCCATGTTCTTCCAAGGAAGTATGAATTCTCCAATAGGTGAATGGAGGTGTTCTAAGAGAGATTTCACCAGCATGTAGATACCATAGCCTTCCTCCCTCTCATGGAGAGAGTGGGTGTTTATATAGGGCTAAAGAGATAGGGTAGGTTGAGGATTAGGGGGAGATGGTTAAGGGATCTTTCCATAAGGTTAGGAACCGAAATGCCACCTCACCTAGAGCCTAGGGATAGGCCTCCACATCACTCATCTTCGAGAATGGGTTCGAAGAAACTCTTTTCTCCAAATAACTGACATCGTTGCATGTTGCATTAGGACAACCTGCGATGTCGCATGTTGCACAAGGGCAGACTGCGACGACATTGAAAAGTAGGTCAGTTAAGCCCTCCAGTCATGGGAAACTTCAGGGATGTGTTTTTACTCTAAAATTAGTTTAGGTAAAATAGCAAAGAGTTTACACAATGGTCAAGATGACGACATTATCACAATGGTCATGATGACAACACTTGGTCATAATGATCATACTTGCAACGGTCATGGTGACGACACTAGTTTAGGATGACGACACTTGCAACACTTGTGACACTTGCGACACTTGCACAAGGGTGATGACATTTTGGTGTAACAGAATGCCCCCCAAAGCATGAAGTTGATGGAATGAGATAGGTGAAATGCTTTGTAGTAAGAAAAATGGCAAGGACTTGCTGGTTGGAAGGATTTGCTGCAAAAATGACTCGAGATCCACAAGTCTCATACAACACAAAACATGGTTGTCGACCAATACATTGCAGATCCATGATAGTAAAGACCGACTGAACACAATCATGGCTACTAGACACAATCGTAGATCCATGATGAGATGATAACACAGCCATGACCAATACAAAAGTGGATCTGTGTAACTCTGAACTAACAACACAGCCATGACCAATACAAAAGTGGATCTGTGTGTCCCAAGCAATCCCCATCGCAACTTGGGTAGGAAAGAACTTCCCCAGGGTCTTCAAGCTGAACCCGCAATGATACGAATCTATCCATGTGATTACAATGTTTTGGAGTCAAACATGGTAGAAACCACTTGAGTATCGGTCATTAATGTATACCGTTAACAAGTTCGAGGGAGATCACCCTTAATGTCAATGATTCCCAAGGTATCATAGTACATATCACCAAGTGTGAATAAGTGAGTTGAAGTCGAACGCAAGATGAAATATTTCAATCAAGAGTCAATGATGTAAAATCATGTTGAAAGCGAGGTAACCTGCCATTGAGGCATGCAGGGCCAAGGTACTTGTTTGGTTTCTAAGTTCATTCCTCGGATGATGATATGAAGTTGACGAAGATGAACCCGTCAAAGGAGGGCCATGATGAATCCCCCATCATCGACATGAAACTTGATAATAGATGTTTGGTGTAGATCGGACGGTAGAGTGATGTGCAAGACTGACTCAAGGTAGACCAACATGATTGAAGGTGTACTGATTGCAAATAATGAGGAACAAATGTCTCTTGAACACGGGCATGGCATGACTTGGCAGTATTGACTTGACAATAATGATCCCAACCCCTAATGAAACTGATGATGGAAGCATTCTTTGGCTGATCCAAAGGAGCGACAAGACTCATGGAATTGACAAGACTCGAAGACAAACAGATTACCCAAGTACTGAATGCAAAATGCAAACTAGTTCCATGTTCAAGAGTGACTACGTACTGCCATAATTAAGATGTAACATAAAATCTTCCATTTTTCCCCATCATGATTGATGAGTGCCTCATGTGTTTTTGACAAGCTTGATGAGGGTAACCAGATGCTTGGTATAGCTCATCTCATAGATGAGTCCAATCCCAAACTTTTTACAAACCTAGGAAAGGAGAGGTTCGTCCCATAATGGGCCCTTCAATGTGAAAATTTAACGAGTCCAAAGAAGGAAAACTCGGTGTCATTTCATGTTTAGAGAGTCTGAAAAGAACTAAAGGAGACTCCAATGGTCCTTTTTCGTAAAGTTAGCCTTATCGCCCAAAAAAGGGTAAAACAACGTGGGAGAGGACTCTTCCAGCCATGGTTGGTTGGAGTGTTCCTTTTTCGTAAATAGTGCTTTCTGGTCCGAAAAAGGGGTAAACTATCACTAGAAAGACGATCATTCAAATGCTTTTACAAGCGTGAAAGCATCAAGTTCGCTTGGCAATATTTTCATATTTAGGGAGTCTGAAAAGAGCTTAAAAGGACTCCATGAACAACTTTGTCATGGTTGATGACCGAGTACGACAAAGGAAAAAAGTAAACTCAGCACAGTTCCTTTTCTGTAAATAGTCTAGCGAGGCCGGATAAAGTGATAAACCTATACTCGTTAGACACACCTTTTTAACTCAAAGTTTTAACGAGCACGAGAATGGTATCAAAAGCACTCGAAATATTTTTCATGTTTGAACCAGAGCACGAAAAAATAAAAACTAAGCTCAAACCACTTTTCATGTTTCAACCAGAGCACGAAAAAGGTGAAAAGTAAGCTCAAATGCTATCTTATTGTTTTTAACGAGCTCGAAGATAGGTTGGAAGAATGCTCATGATGTCTGCTTCATTTTTTAACGAGCTTGTAATAGAAAATGAACTATGCTCAGGATAATTTTCATGGTTTAACGAGCTCGAAACCTAAAAAATGAAAGTATGCTCGAAAAATGTTCCCAATGGTGAAATTTTTCCCAACATGGCATCCAGAGGTTGGTGTGTGCCCCCAACATGATTGCTAGAAGTAAGTGACTTAGCTCCAACATGATGTGGAGAGGTGATCAAGTTGACTTCAACGTAACTTCTAGAGGTTGAAGACATGCCCCCAAGCTTCATTTCATTCGCCTAAGGCATAGGTGGGTGAAAAGAAGGTTCAGGTACTAAGTCTACGAGGAGACTCGACTCAAAGGGAAAGGATATGTTTCATTTTTTAACAAGCTTGACATAGGAATAGAACTCTACTCAAAAGACTTGTTTCATTTTTTAAAGAGATTGACACAGAAAGGGAACTATGCTCATAGGTTAAGGCCCATTGACGGGTTCCTTCCCAGCATGGTGCCCAGAGGTTGGAAAAATGTGCCTAGCATGATTGCTAGCAGCTTAACATGGTAGTGTTCCCTCAACATGATTGTTGACGGTACGACATGTGGCATGCCCCCCAAGCTTCATTTCATTTGAAAATGTTGCTTGCTAACCCAACTTCCAACCTGGCTACTAATAAGAAAATGTTCACCAAGGGGGGGAAAACGAGAATCAGATGAAAAGAAGGATCAAGTTCTAACTCTAGCGAGAGAATCGAACCGATGGGAGGGAGATATATTTCATTTTTACACAAGCTTGAAATAGACAATAACTATGCTTGAGGGGGGCCCATCTTATTTTCTAACGAGCTTGAAATGGAATAAAACTATGCTCGAGTGGATGGTTTTATTTTTATGCAAGCTTGAAACCAAAGGTAAACTATGCTTAGAGGGGTCTATCTCATTTTTTAACGAGCTTGAAATAGAATAAAACTTTGCTCTAATGGATTGGTTTCATTTTTATGCAAGCTTGAAACCAAAGGTAAACCATGCTAGGGTGGTTGGTTTCATTTTTTAACAAGCTTGAAACATAACATAAACCGTGCTCGTAGGAACCTATTTCATTTTTTAACGAGCTTGACATAGAACGGGAACTATGCTCATGTGAAATGGTTTCATTTTTATGCAAGCTTGAAATCAAATAGAAACTTTGCTTGAAGGTTTGTCTCATTTTTTAACGAGATTGAAACATAACATAAATCGTGCTCGTACCCTATTCTCAGGGGGAAGAAACCACTAAAACATGTGGAACATTTAGGGAATTCTGATGACTAGGAGTCATATGTTGAGTGGGTGTCATGAAGGAAAGTTGATCAACAGTCACAATCCTCCCATCATAGGGAAAATACATCACTCGAAAGAGTGTGGACACTACAGCTTTCATAGCATAGACATAATCACGTCCAAGGAGTAGATTGAAATCTAAAGGACCTTGGACAACCATGACATCAACATAAACAGTTTTACCTCTCAACGTGATAGGTAACTACGGGATAATCCCTAAAGGTCCCGTAGGACTTCTATTAAAAGCCAAAATCTGGTCAGTTACTGGCACAAGTTGAGGAGAACCTATAGCTTGCCATGCGGTTGAGGATAAAATACTAACAGAAGCTCCCTCATCAACTATCATATGAAAGATTTCTTTATCGGAAACTCCTATAGATATTTGAAAAGGAATACTCGAAGGAAGACAAAGTTCTGTTAGACCATTCCAATCAAAGGAAATGACCTCAGTACTTGGAGGGGGTCCTGTAGAAATGGACAGGGTTTCCCCTTGCCTAGGAAATTCTGAATTGACTAGGAAAACATCAGTGGTTTCCAATTCACTCTCACTTGGAAGATAAGAATGAGACGAAGATTGTGTCATGGTGACTGCTTCAGTCTGGACTTTCTCCAATGAAAGAGTGGTATCGAGTGGAGATGACAGCAACTCGATGACTTCACTCTCTGAAGGAAGAGTGGGATCAATTGCAAATGAAACTGAATTGACCACTTGGTCAACTAGCGGGGGGTCGAGGGACAACTTACTATCGCTTGTTGGAAGCACCTGTTGAGAACTAGTAATATCTTCCAACCACCGTGAAGCTTCATCCATGCTTGGACAAAGGTAAGTACGATGCAAGACCTTGCATATCCAGTAAACGTCTGCAGCTCTACCCTTTCGACCCGTCACCAATGGGTCACTGGTCGAGGGAGTATCATCAACATGATGGTCATAGGTTGAAGATACAAGTAGTTTGGGGTTTTTAGACCACACTTCTGACACACGGGAAAGATCGGGACAATTCTTGAGAAGGTGATCACCCTTGCAAAGTTTGCAAGGGAACTTTGGCTTATGAGGTGTTCTCATAGAATGAGTGCCATCAGAGGCAGATGGTTGACACGTGGTCTCTTTCTTAACCTTCTTCTTCTTAATCTTCCCTTTCTTCTTCTTCACACCAGCCTTCTTACTAACATCAGAGTTTTCAGTAGGAGAAGAGGAAGAGATGGAAGCCAATTCAACTTTCGACAGAGAAGGAGAAGGGTCATCATGAGGTTGATGCTCATGTGGTGAAGGACCTAGGTCTGACACAATGGTTGCACTTGGTGTAACCAGATTGGAGAATAACCATACTGGTAATCCTATCATCAATCCATGAAGACTCAACATAGCCATAAAGGGAGGACCAACAGTTCCACAAGGGGGAATAACAAATGGCATACCCTGGAATGGGGTGCCTTTGTTGGTATTCTCGGAATAATCTTCCATATCTAAACTTCCTAAGAGTCTCTAAAGTACCACACAAATCAAACACTACTCAAATCTAAAAGCAACAAGCAAACTGTGTGAATAGGAGTGGATTCAAAGTCTGGAACCTCACGGGATTATCAAGGAATCACAAACTGCGATATACTGCAGGGTCCAACAATATGACGCGACAAGGAGGATTGGGACCGTACCCTTTCCTGCATACCCGATTACCTGGATAGTACGTGCGTGCTAATCTCCCTGGATGTTATTCTCGGTGTATTGCTTTGCCAAGATGGCCAAATGGTTAACTCAGTTGGTTTCAGTGTCTCCCGATATACGCAAGGTACGTGGGAGCTCAAATCCGTAGTGGTGTTGTCTAATGCACAGTCATTGGCACGAGACCTTCTAATATACATGTCAAGTATGTGATACACCCTTCGATATACGCCAAGTATGGATTATGGTACTTGGTGGGTACATGAAGGAGCTCGATATACCGATGTACGTGGAAGACTACAATACCCTTGGACTACAGTGCTGGAAAATAATGATAGATGCCACGCTTAATGACGCCAGAACACGTCTCTAACTTACACACAAGTTGCTAAAAATTTTAACCTAAGCTAGTGTTAATTTTATCTTGTACGGTTAGGTGGATGCATGAGGTGAGTACATAAATGTAAACATAATGCAATCCTCAACTACATGATAATGCACATTTTCATTTCCTTTTCAATGAAAACTACTTAAGGTAAGGAGAGATTTTTCTTTCTTTCAAACCAAAAGTTCTTAAGTAGTACCGAAAAGAAGAATTCCTTCATAGAGTGCAATAACTCTAACTTTCTACAATAATAAGCTAAAAAGCGCAAAGAAAACGAAAGATGCAACTAATCTTAACAATGTATAAGACAAAATAATGAAGCACTTTCAATTTTCAAATGCATGTACCAAAAATAGAATTTGATAACTAAATGCTTTTCATATTTATATACAGAAAGTGAGAGGATATCTACAACACTCTAATCTTTTAGAAATTCCCAAAGAAAAATGGCAAGCACCCAAACAACTCAAAGGCACTCAAGAGAGGCTCAAAATCTACCAAATGTAATAATCATAACTCGTTTCCTATCTTTTTACACTTGAAAAAGACACATTTAAGCTACGGAAATAAGGATTCCACTAACGTTTCCTTTTCAAATGCAAGACAAAGGAAAGCACTTAACAATCTTATCTAACTCAAATGCATATGAATCTGAAACGAATCTTTCTTCTTCTTATGAGTGTGAGACCAACAATTTCAAATGATCAAATTAAAGCAAGAAGAATACTTATGTTTTCCAAATTCATGAATATAGCAAAAGAGTGACAAAATCAAGTTTTTCTTTGAACTAAAGTGGAGACAAAGAATCAATCTTTTCCAGTTACCATTAGATAGATTAGCATGTAAGGGAAACAAGATGTATAACCCAAGAAAGAGAGGCTTGGAAAGACATGGATATCCCACACTCTTCAAGTCTTTAAAACAAGCCAATCACACTCAACCAAAAATAATCTCAAAACCTTGAGATGGGTCAAAATGACTGAAGGATGCACGATTCATGCCCCCCCCCCCGGCCATGAAGGGGAATTTCTTTTCAAAAATAGAACCCATTTCACTTTAAAATGCAAGCAAAACACTAGTTTTGACTCAAAAGGGCCAAACATGAATCCAAATCTCAAAAGACCCAAAAACCAATACAAATAAGACAAACAAAACACACAAATCAAAGATGAGATCTCTGGATGCATCTTGCAGCACAGAGGGAGTTCATACAACAAACCAAAGTCCAGACTATCAAATGAAGAGGATATGCCTGCATGCCAACTTTTGAAAAATTGACGCACTCTGTCTTCACACACAGTGCGACGTCGCAGTCTGCCTTCACGGGAGGTGCAACGATGTCGCAGTTTACCAATGCAAAGGCTAGGATGAGTAAGCAACAAGTAAAGAGCAGAGACTCGGCAAGACATAGTGTCACTCTATTCCCACTACCCAGGTGCGACAGGCGAATTCTAGATTCAAAAATGAACTAGATCTCTCAGCAATGAACCATGGAATGGTTTGGGAATGAGTTGTATAAACTCAGAGGAAGAAAATCAAAGGCTTCAATGTGAAGATCTGATAGTGAAATCAATCCTAAGAAGTAAATGGCAAAAAATGATAAAAGAGGCTTGTGTCAAGTAATCAACTGAAAATGAGTCTCAGATTAATGACTACTGAACAAAACAAACACTACTCCCCAGTATGGTCGCCATATTTTTTATCGGACAATCCACTCGAGCGGACGCAAGCCGGATCTCCCTAGCTCAATGTGAGTCTAGAACAAATAAAACAGACTACAAGTGCTTTTCCTAGATCTACTTAAGGACCAAGTACTAGATGTCTTACCTTTATATTATGCAATCCTTTCTCCTGAATGTTGCTCCATGTCCCCTGATCGTCAGACCCAAGCTGCAAGACCTGTCAAGACACATAAACAAGAGAAACGAGTAAAGAGCATCTATACAATAAGCGATCTAAGTAAACAGTTAAGCAGGTAAAATACACAATATCATTACGCATGAGAACAATATTGGTGTAAAGCATTTGCATTACTGTAAATAGAGGAGTACATGATATAGATATAGAACTACAACCAAAGACTTAACGCAGTAGCCCTTCTCCGACCAAGCCGATTGCCATGTTCTTCCAAGGAAGTATGAATTCTCCAATAGGTGAATGGAAGTGTTCTAATAGAGATTTCACCAGCATGAAGATACCATAGCCTTCCTCCCTCTCATGGAGAGAGTGGGTGTTTATATAGGGATAAAGAGATAGGGTAGGTTGAGGATTAGAGGGAGATGGTTAAGGGATATTTCCATAAGGTTAGGAATCGAAATGCCAGCTCACCTAGATCCTAGGGATAGGACTCCACATCACTCATCTTTGAGAATGGGTTTGAAGATACTCTTTTATCCAAATGACTGACATCGTCGCATGTTGCATTAGGACAACTTGCAACATCGCATGTTGCACAAGGGCAGACTGCGACGACCTTGAAAAGTAGGTTAGTTAAGCCCTCCAGTCATGGGAAACTTCAGGGATGTGCTTTTACTCTAAAATGAGTTTAGGTAAAATAGCAAAGAGTTTACACAATGGTCAAGATGACAACATTATCACAACGGTCATGATGACGACACTTGGTAATAATGATGATACTTACAATGGTCATGGTGACGACACTAGATCAGGATGACGAAACTTGAAACACTTGTGACACTTGCAACACTTGCACAAGGGTGACGACATTTTGGTGTAACAATTGGTGCACCCCATGGGGATACACTTGGTTTGATGTATTCCTTTTCCATTAATTCCTGCAGTTGTATCTTCAAATCGATCAGCTCAGGTGTGCTCATTCTATTAGGAGCTTTGGAGATGGGCACTGCTCCTAGAATAAGATTACTGTAAAAGTCAATATATCTCTTGGGTGGCAATCATGGAACCTCATTTGGAAACACATCCTGAAACTCTTGCAATATCTAGAAGTATTATATCCTGGGTCCTTTATCTTCTGTTGAATCTGATATATGCACAACATATAACTGACAACCTTTTTTAAAAAACTTCCTCAATTGCAGGGCTGAGATCTGCCTTACTAAAACATGCTTTGGAATTCCTTTAACTAACCTCGGCTTGCCTTCGTCATCAAGGCATTCCAATGCTTTCCCATAACAGTCAAATTTGGCCTTACGCCTTTCCAACCAATCCATGCCAATTAAGGCATCATACGATCCCAATGGTAAGACATTTAATTATGCATGAGTGAGGAGTCCATTCAATTCCATAGGACACTCCTTCACTACTTCACTCACCTTTCTCTTGGTATCGGTGGCTAATTGAACTAGCCGAGATGCATCATGTCTTACTTTACCAAGAGAACAGATTTCAACTACCTTAGGAGATACATAACTATGAGTAGACCCTGGATCAATCAAAACAGAAATAGGCTGCTCAACAATCTTACCTGCAACCTCCACTACTGTTGATTGATGGTATGCTTGATGGTCATCCAGTGCTGCATAAATCGTAGGTGTTTCTCTTGCCATGTCCCCTACTATAGCTGCTGCTCTAACATTGTGCAAGCTCATGGGGTTCTTCTTTGCAGTTGGGAAATCTTTGAGCATGTGATTTCCCCACAACCCCAACACTGAAGTGGCCCCATTGATGTTCTATCCGCTGCTACAACTAGCTTGAATTCTCTTCTTGCTTGCTGGCCTTGTGGAAATCTCCTAGGCTGATTTCTGAATGGTGGTTTGGATTCACCTTTCTTCTGATCAAACCTTCCTTTGGGTTTACCTTTTCACGCTGGTTGCGCTTTTGCTTTACCTTTACCCTACTAATAGCAATGCTCTGCCATCCTAATGGCTTCATCCAAGCTTGGTGGATTTACAAACCCTATCCTATCTCTGTAGCTCTGTGGTATACTACCAAGGAAGCATTGGATCTTCACTTTCTCATCCTTGATGTAGTCCACATACCTCAGCAACTCCAGAAACCTGTGGACATGCTCATCCATGGTGTCTATCCTAGTCTAAGTTCATTGAACTCTTTTCTTTTTCTATCATAATACCTAGCTGATAGGTACTTCTCCTGAAAGTATCTTTGAAACTTTTCCCAGCTGAATCTTCTTTCACTGATTCCTTTCACTTGCATGAGGTGATCCCACCAAATAGAATCTCTTCCACTAAGGTTATAAATGGAAACCTTAGCCTTTTCATTTTCTGAATACTCATGCATTATGAAGTATTTCTTAATTCCAAGAAGCCAAGCCTCTGCTTCTTGACCTTCTTTTCTTTCATCGTCAAAAGTGGGAGGCCTTGCCTTCCTAAATTCACCCTACGGAATACCTATGTGCTTCTTTCTGCCTTTACTTTTGCTGGAAGTGCTCTTTGGGATCCCCTGAGAACCCTTAGAATCATCTAACTTGCTAGAAGAAAACTTAGGAGAGGGTGTGTTGTGCCTTCTGCTCATAGAAACTCTTCTAGGGATAGGAGTTCTTCTCTCAGAACGGCCCCTAGATTGACTTTCTGCATTTCTTTCCTCTCAACCTTCATGACTTGGGTTAGAACCACCGTTAATTCTTTGTTGCAAGTCCGTAAGACTTTGCAAAATGGCCGCATTGAGTTGATGTTGCTCCTCTTGCGCTTTCATCATCCGCTCGTTAAATCTTACCATAGTCTCGGCCAAGTTTGGGGGTGTCACTTTCTCCCTTCTTCCATCAAACTCGGCCTCTATATGTGCTTCTCGCACGTTCTCACCCAGCACATCATCTTCTGTTCCAAACGGATCCTGCACATCATTTAGAGTGACCATTCTTACACCGTTCTTTGCATTTCCCTGTGATACAATTCATCTTACAACTACTGCTATCTTTGTGCATATCAAAGACATTCTATTAGATATCACAAGCATACAATTAAACTCTATCATACTCATTCAAACCTGGAACTATTCATTTGAACAATCAATTAATCAAATAGTCCATCAAAATCACTCCACGGGAACATCTCTGGACCACAAATTCATGCATGATCTGGCCCAAACAGCTCTCGGTGTCGCAACTAAAGCTCTAATACCACTTTGTCATGTCCCCACTGACCCCCTTAGGCCACGGGAGACCCTGATACATTTTTTTTCTCCAAATCCGACTGAACACACACATAGTCGAATTAGCTCGAGTCTGCAATCCGCAACCACAAATCCGCAATCTACAACTGCGGATGCAGAAGTCCAAAACTCCACAAACATAAACTTACCTTTCCACAATCCGCAATCTGCAATTGCGGGTACGGAGGGTCAAACTCCACAACCATAAACTTACCTTTCCGCAATCCACAATCCGTAACGTCGGATCCACAATCCGCAATTGCGGGTGCGGAAGGTCAAATCTCAACTTCCGACAACGGTCACTTCCGCACTCCGCAATTACGAATGTGGAAGTGTGGAAGTCCAAATGCAACTTCGACTTCCATGCTTCTACAATCCGCAATCCGCATTGTGGATGCGGGCATGCGGAACCTACCCTCTATCATGGTAACTTCCCACACAATATTCTAAGGGGCATAGCTTCCACATCCTTGGTCCAAATGAGACAAGGTCGGTACTGTTGGAAAGCTCTGGGAGATCTCCATCCAATGATGAAATCCCTGCCCCATCTGAGCATTCATACCATGTTCAATTTCCCACTGAAGTTATTTCCATAAATCTGCCAAAAAGGACTTAAGGCTTCTTCCTATCATGACTTTCCTATCCACCTGACCCACAGAGGGGTTCTGAAACATTTCTAGGGAATTCCCCTCCTTCCCAAGGATCATATGTAAACATACCACTCATTTCCAAGTTAATCAAATATATCACAACATGTAAAATACATAAAGTTAGATCTAACAACTACATCTATCATATGCAAGACTTATAATGCATTAAACTCATGCAATACAATACAATACAATACGATACATATAACAATACTCTCAGCCTTCTATTTAGGCCTTCACATAACTTCTTGTCAACCGATTTCATATAAACATACATTCCACAATTGCACAATTGAACATAAGCAACCATTTCATAACAATGAAACACCATCATTTAACATAACAAAAAATACTTATCTTTCAATTTTTGAAACAACTATCTAAGTGAGAGCAACGTTCCACCCAACCTTAGATCTATGTCCAGCCTGTACTCTTTCAGCTGAGAGATCACCCCTAATCTAGGTTGTGTATCCATTAAGGAGGGATATTAGGTTCTCTCACAGTCAAGGTTCCATCCCAATGCTAAACCAATCTGTAGTTGGGTTTATCAAGCATTCCAGGGAACCTACCCATGCTAAGCCAACCTACAATGGTTTGTCAATCATTCAGGAACATACTGGTCATGCTAATCCAACTTCTATTTGGGTTTATCAAGTATACCAACAACAGGTTCATACTGGTCATGCTAAGCCAACTTCCAGTTGGGTTTATCAAGCATACCAACAGCAAGGTCATGCCAAGTCAGCATACAGTTGGGTTTATCAAGCATACCAGGCTAGCTGATCATGCTAAGCCAACCTATAGTGGGTTTATCAGGCATACCAAGCAATACAATCATGCCAAGCCATCTTACCGTTGGATTTATCAAACATATCAGACAAGTTGATCATGTTAAGCCAATTGGCAGTGGGTTTATCAGGCGAATAAGGACAACAAGGGAGGCATTGCTAAGCTAGTGAGCTCAACCACAGAGCTGCAAGCATATCAACACTCAGCCGAACTGGAACCCACATTACCTACCACATCCAACAAATGGAAGACCCTCTTCTCTACTACACAGTCCCTCAAGGCCTCTTCCCTTCCAGTGCTATTCTAGGATGGGCATAGAAAGGTCCAATCGCTAGTTCTATGAGACTTCAACCTTCACTCGGTTTATCAAGCAACCCAACCTTCTTCCACAGTTCAACGAGCTTACTCGTTCCAGGCTTGCGAACAGGGCTATATTCTGCAATCTATCCTCTACGATCCAAGCTTGGTCTCTCTCACAGTTTCTATGCACTGTTCAGGCTTGCAATTTTCTCACGGGTTCTCACCATTCGGTCATGGAGCACTATGTCACCGGTAGCCAGGGTTCGTAGACACAGTTCTCATGGCTATCAACTCTCTCGTATTTTCTATTACCCAGGGAAACACAATTATCTTTAGGTTATACCACTCTATTGACGATGCGTATCCAGAAACGTATGAGCAAGATCTCTCCCTGTGGGGCGATGGATCATGAATGGCTAGTGCATGAATGGATCTTGCCTCTGAATGAATGTGGTGGTTGTTTCCTTCTGCCCACGGGTAGTCAAACAGGCTCTGCCAGTTTCAAGCATTGTGTGTCTTTCCGAACAAGCAACCAGATTCATGCCCTGCCATACAAAATCGCAGGCATGCTCCATACTCCATTGGCTTCAGCAATAGGGTTCTCAACCACCCTCTACAACCGCATTAATGTCACTAGGGAGTTCAAACGTGTTGGTTGGATTAATTGTCTAATTAATTAAACAATTGAAACTACCAGAACATAAATTATCAACTCGAGGAAGTCTTTTATTTCAAAGCTATCGTGCAAAATCTAAGCAAGCACAATTTCTACCTGACACTGTTTATCTATTGGTATGTAATCAAAACTATTTGTAAACTAGATCATGCCTTGTTGAAAATAAATGAAACCTCAACCTATTCATAAAATCAAATTGTAAGTCTAATCACACTTCAAACAAATTCAATTCTTATGAAGCAATATCTAATTGCCTAATCTAAAAGAAGTGCTATGTTGGCCAACAATCTATCAAAATGAATTAACAAGAAAACATCTATGATAAATCTAATAAATGAAAGCATACAACTATGATAAATCTAATGAATGAAAGCATGAACTAAATAATAAGCAAATCTACATAACAACACACTTAGAATCAACACTACCAACATCTGCTTAGGGAAGAGGGCCCTTCCTCCACTGAGCAGAGCTGGATCTCCACAATGAAAGTCTACAACTCCAGAATTAAAAAATTCCCAGCATGTATTATCATAATGAAATCATTACAGTAGAGTCTGGATCAAATCCTACAGCATAACATTGCTTTCTCTCCTCTCCCCAATACATCAGAATGATTACATATTTCTACATAAAATTCTCTCAGGAGAATGAGAAACTGAATCCCCAACTTGTGATCTATCTCAACAAACTTGCTAATTTGGAAACCAGCCTCAACAGTAAATCTGGGAATTACATGTTTAGAGAACCAGTTGTATATCTCAAACTATTGCTTTGTTTGGAAATTTCCACACGAGTCAGGTAATTGAGACTGTTGCGCACAAAACCCATGTCCTGTGTTTTCGATATTCTTCTCCATATTCCCGCAAATCGCGACGCAAATCAATATATTCTTATATGGCACACGTTTTTGGTTGGAACCGTTGATCATGAGCTGGAGGCTGCCATGTTGGAATTGGGCATGAATTGAAATCACAAATCCATATAATAAATCATAAGATGAAACCATGTTGTTAAATATCCATGTAGACGTGTGCTAGCATGCTAACTTTGGGAGCTTGAACCATGAGTGTTGCTGCTATTAACATGACAAATCACTCCATAAACCATCATCAGTAAAATTATGCATAATAGTATTCAATTCATCAAAATTAAAGGAAAATAATCATGATTAACCCCTAAAGCATCAATGAGATTAATATGGCATTTCTCGAGCAGTTACAACAAATGGATGGAAAATGGAATGATAAATGGGTGATAATAGGAAGAAGATGGATGAAATAGGTGTCGATAAGTAATGAAAATAGGGACAAATCCGTGACCCAACATCTCCCCCAAACTGAACTTATTGCATGTCCTCATGCAACCCAATACCTGTGTAACATCTAAACTAGAAGGACTCATTCAATTGTTGCTTTCATTTTACCATTGGCACAGCTGCAGCCATAAGAGTTGCAGCTGAAAAATTGGCACAGTTGCAGCTGAAAAATTGGCACAGTTGCAGCTGAAATGGGAAATTTAGTAGAAAATTTGGCGAAGTAACAGCTGCGAAAGTGGGTAAATCTGGCGGAGTAACAGCTGCGAAAGCAGAAAAGTCTAGTGGAGTAATAGCTGCTGTATGGATAAATCTGGCGGAGTAACAGCTGGGAAAATAGGCAAGTCTGGCGGAGTAACAGCTGGTGTACGGATAAATCTGGCGAAGTAACAGCTGTGAAATAGGTAAGTCTGGTAGAGTAACAGCTGGTTAGCGGAGGATTTAGCGAAGAATTTAGTGGTGTTGCAGCAGCTTAGCGGAGGATTTGGCAGAGTTGCAGTTGTGAGAATAGGGAAATGGACAAAATTGGCAGAGTAACACCTCGTGTTTCAGCAAACTTCCTGAGCTAATATCTCACAAAATACGATCTTGGTTTGGCTGAAACTTTGCAAGCAAGTTTCTACAAGTCCAATGCATCTCCACACCGAAAATCAGAGATACCCACATCATGGATTTCAAGAAAAATGCAAATTGGTTGTAGGTGATGATGGCCATTTTTTCTCGATCCGTGAAGTATTTTTACCTACAAATCGGTGAGTATCTTCCTCTTAACAAATTTCTTCTACTCCCCAAAGCTCAAATTCATCTGATGCACAGATCTCGAGATATAGGCAAAATGGTTGTAGATGATGGTGGCCATTTGCTAAAAAACTGTGCATTGGATTGGGCTGAAACTTACCAAGTTTGTTCATCTTGATAATATGCACTTCCTATCCAAAAATCACGAGAATCCAGTTCATGGTTTGTGAGATATGCTCAATTCAAATTCTGCATTAAATATGGAAAAATAATGTGCATGAGTAATATGAATGGCAAACTAGCAAGCATGATAAATCTTCTTCTCCCCCAAACTGAAATTGTTTCCATGCCCTCATGGAAAAGATGAGTTTTCAGCTAAGTTCAAAATAGCCATCTCCCCCAAACTGAGGATACATCATGTACTCATGGAATTAAAACCAACTTCAATCGAAGTGTGTAATCAATTCTTCATATTGCCTCTTCGTGATTTTGAAAGAAAAACACTTATTATTGTTACGAATGATATCCAACAATTGGCACACCAACTGAATCCTCAAAAATGTTGGGCATGAGATGATATATGAATGTATGTAAAAGGGATGAAAAGAGCAATTGAATGCAACATTAAAATGATCAAATTTCTTTTCAGAGCATGGGAGGAGCAAATCACATATCTTTGTTTCATACCCTGTTATATGGCAGCATGTGTTTGTTTCACAACAAAAATTCCCAAATCATTATGAAAACTTGCTTTAGGATTGAAAATAAAGGAAGCCATATTTTATTGAACATCAAAGCCATGCCAATGCTACAGGACTATTTGTTGAACAAGAGGCCAAGCATTCTTTTGCACATTCCACAACAATCAAACTCATTTCAGGAATTCTGTTAACCTTGACAAATGGCCAATGATATCCATGTGCAATATGTCATTAAGTCTCATTCTCACTGCCATGGCTATAAGTATCTCAAGCTTCACATAACATAAAAATGCTTGCAAAAATAATAAATTGAACCTAGAAGCTTGTTGTCCATATTATGATGTTGGAAGAAACTTGGAACAAGAAGTTGAACTGCTACAACTAACCCAACATTTTTAAAAATTATTTCCCCATTGTCCTCATACCTAAGAGTTGCCTTCAAAATAAATGAATCGGAACTAAGTATATTCTTTTGGAGCTGATATGAATTGCAGATGACTTCATTGATGGTTACCCTACTACTGTAGACACAGTTTGCAACTTGACGATTAAATAATGAATACATATGCAACTGTGTCATAATTATTGTTGTTGTCATAAGATGGAAATGAGGACTGTTGTTTGATATGGATTTAGTGACAACAAAAACAAAGATGTAGCACACCCAAAATCGTGTTCCCAAGATGCTCAAATGCTGCTACAAGGTCTGAAAGGTCGATTGTGTTTTTCCATTTGTGGAAGCAAGTAACCATGATGTTTCATACAAGAGGGCCATGAAGCAAGAGGCTGGAAAAGATAATTGCAAACCATTTTTCATGAGATGAACTAATACATCATGGATATGGACCAAAGAAACCATAACTATGTCTTTCACCTTGCTGATATGACATTGCACAACATGATCTTCTCCCCTTTTTTCTGTTGGTTCTTAGGTGGCAGCAACAACTCATTTTCTCATGCTTGGATGTATGAAAGGTGTAGGGAAGGACTTGATTTGGATGTGCGTGAATTGGAATGATGAGGTGCTAGAATTGAGTGGGAAAGGATGAGAATGGATGGATAGAAAATGCTATATAGAAAATGGAAATGGATAATGCTTAGTAGTCTTTCATGACATATTCCTAAATCTTTAATAAATCAAAAACTCATGCTATTTTACCTCAAGTGTTACCTCCATGGAAGCCTTGGTTAACTGCTGCTGAGAGATGTAGCTGGAAGATGAGAGTTATGAAGGATGAATTTGATCCATGATGAGGAACTGTGCAAGCTGACTGAAAACAAATGCTACCAACTGAATGAAAAGAACACTGCTGGAAAAATAAAAATATATAGTCTTCATCCAATATCTGCGCTTATGTACAAGTTAATCCATGTGAATGAATGTTCTTGAAGTCGAATATGGAGAAACTTCATTGGATTACCAATCAACAATGAAAATTGTTAACCAACACAAGACAACTCACCAGTGATGACAATGAGCTATCAAGGTACAATAGTACAACCTGTCAGGTATGAATGTATGTGTTGAAGTTGAGTCACCTGCAGGATCTGACAAACAAGAGACATTGCTATATTCCCTTGATCATCAGCAAGGAAATTTACCATTGATGCATGTAAAATTCCAAGGTACTATACATAACTCAAGTCTTGTTTCCTAGATAGTGTGTTGAGGTCGATAGGACAAGACCATTGGAAGGTGGACCTTAATGAATTCCACATCATCCAATATGAGTACAAAACAAATGATTGTGAAGAACTAGAGATGAAATATTTTATCCAACAAGTAGGCTTTATTGGTAAAATGAAAAGGATAGGAGGTAAATCAACATGTAAGAGAGCTGAGAGACATTATTCATGGGTTAGGTGTGAGTGGAGTGGATAGTATGGGAGTGATGAAATGGATAAGAAGGTCATGGAAGTGATGGAATGGTGGAGGCAAGAAAGAAATGTATGGGCATAACATGGTGTTGGTGAATGAGCATGATGGGCGAAAGGTCTTTTGGGAGGCTTCTTTAGTAGCAATTCATGTAGCAATGGAACTTGACTTATGGAACATTGGTATTCATATGGCATACAAATTCCTCAATTGTTGTTCTCAATCCAATTCCAAATTTGAGAAAAAGTCTTCAAGAGTCACTCGTGCATGTATTGATCTTTTTCTTCTAAGGACCTGCAAAAACCTAGCACTTGCCTGCAATAAAACATGAGATGATGGAAGAAGAGAGGTGATTGGTCTCTCTTCACCCAACACATATGGAAAAAAAAACAAGCAATTACTTATAAAACAAATCCAAAGAAAAATGAACGAAGCAAAATCCACTTACTGCGGGAGAGTGATGGCCATCTAGACTCACCAACAATATTCCGATCATAACTTCTTCGTTCCTTGTACGATTTGAGTGATTCAAAATCCAAATGAAATTAAATTCATAGGTATATGTCTATTAGAAACAATTTTTTAAAATTTCATATAATGATACTCCAAATTTCTCAGTAACAGCCTGCATGACAAGGTGTTTTTCGAATTTCAGACTAGACCAACCGTCACGGTTTTAGGCATAACTTTTTCGTTTGATAACATATTGACGCGATTCAAATTGGAGATGAAAGTATATTCATGTAGGGATATCCAATAGAAATAGGTTTTGAATCCAATGAGAATGCATGGGTTGAACAGTCCAATGAATAGTCTAGGAAACGGAGTTTAAAAAGTGTTGATTTGTGATAGGCAGATGATATTTTGGTCATAAAATTTGCGTACAATATCGGAATTGAGTGATTCAAATTGTGTTGTAAACTAGATTATAGGGGAATATACCAATGAAACAGGTTGTCAATATCTATCCAATAAGGCATCCAAAAAGTGATTGTCCCAGCTCTGTTCCTAAGCTGCCTGCTTAACACCCTGTTAGTAGTTTGACCATAACTTTTCCGTTTGATGCCCAATATCAAAAATTCAAATTGCTTTGGAAACAAGATTCAAATGGATACTTGGGATGTAAAAAAATTTTAAAAATAATTTCATTTGGTCTCCAAAAAATGGACTGTCCCAACTGTGTTTCAGTAAAACTTTCAAGCCAAAATGCTACAAAAACCCAATAAATGATATTTGACTCCCAAAAAGTGACTAGAATAGGTGTGAAGGTTTTTAATGATATAAATTTCAATATAACACACACCCATACCAAAAATTTCAAACCTTGAGTACCTAGATTGACTTACACAGTGTGTTGTAGCGGAAGCTGCAACTCTTAAAAATGATATAATGTTTGAAATAAAGCCTGTGTATTTTTATGGACGTGTTATATATAAATGAAAACTAAATACATACCATGATGATCGCCCAAGTTTCAAGCTTGAAGGGTTCCATAATCGTTTGGCTCATTTTCCCATGGAGTCTTCATTCACCAATGCTTCCTTTCTCTTACCAACTTTCTGAAAAAGAGAGATTAGTAATATGGGTGGCTCTTACTGCACTATGTGTCCAAGAGTTCTTATACAAAATAAAATGACATTGTCTATGCATCCTAGATCTAAGTGAAAAAAATTGAATGGGATCTTACCAATTTTATTTATTTACAATATCCTACACTACTTGGAAATAAAAAATTATTTTCAAGTGTAGGAAAACTTCCAATGGAGCCACTTTCGAAGAAATGACTCAAGTATTCTCATACTCCCGACAAAAAATATAACTTTATGAATGCTAGGTTATGAGGTATCTACTTCCCTTGAAATGACAGTGCCAAGAATTGGTGAAGTGTGGAATGATGCTGCAGACCAATGACAGATTGAAACCAAGCTTCAATATAGTCTCTGCTCCCTTGATTTCTCATGGTTGTTACACCATGAAGCTCCTTATTAAACTGGTCTTCCTGAATGCATTAGAGATTCGGATCTAATGATGTGAAGGATGCTTCAATCTTTGGTTCAAATTTCTGTTCTTCATCAAATTTGGTAATCTTGTTAACTTGTTGATGATGATAAGAAACTTCACTTCCAAGTCTTGGATTTAAAATATGTTCAGGCCTCTTATGGATTTGTTGCAACAGTGCACAATCTTTTTGCAGTGGTGTAGGTGAGGTAGAACATGAGGGAAATGTAGGAAAATTTTGCAATTCGGCACTGTAAGCATACTGTACTGCTTTATTATGGTTAAGGTGGACGGTGGATTGGACAGGAAATTGTGTTGGATACCAAGGAGTTTGATGAGAAGATAGATGTGGCTGATGCAGAAGATTGGTTTGTGAGGTTGATACTAAAGGACCAAGTTGTGTTGCAGCATGAGGTAGAGTGGCCATGTGATCATAAGATAGGCCATTCCAACCTTGTGGATAAGGTAGGTAAGAGTTAAATTGAGGCTGCAACAACTGCCATGGTGGACGAGTATTCAATGATTGAGTATGAGAGTAAGGAAATGGAGGGATACAGTTTTGAACCATACATGTAGGCCACGTTTTCCATGACTGTTGCAATGAGTTGGCTGCAACTCCCAGATCTCTTTGATATGTTTCTTTCATCCTTGGTAAGGAAGGACAACGATCTGTGGAATGATTCAAGTCACATATGCCACAAATTGTGAAACTATCCAAAGGACAATCCATTGCAAGATGTTTCTTCTAGCACCAAGGGCAAACTATTTCTTCAAATTCCTCATGTTTTTCCTTAACCTGTAAAACACCCAATTGTGAATTTAGTGAACCATTGATATTGAAGCATTAGAATTTTCAAATAAATTACTGATTTCAACTCGTAAAACTCTTGTTTTTGCAACAGATTTCAAAAATAGAGATAAAAGTTCCTTAGAATTCTTACCGATCTTGAAGTTTCCTCTTGAATACCTTCTACATAACTCACAAATATCATCATATGCTAACTAAAATACATTACCTGTTCCCATCAGATTTAATATTTCTAAAGATTCATCCTGGATTCCTTTAAGTAGAAGTGTTTTCAACGTCTCTTTCCCCGGTTTCCTTTGTTTGGATCTTTGAAGATTGTATTGAAATCGTTCCATGTAATCCTCCAAACCCTCTTCTTCCACTTGTGTCATTTCAAATATATCTTCATTGACCCTGCAATAATCTTGGTACCTTTTCAAGAATACATGTTTCATGTCTTCCCAAGTTTGTATACAATTCCCACCGAGGCTCATGAACCATCAGAGGGTTGTTCCTTTTAGAGTAAGGGGAAACAAATTCAACTTCTGATCATTAGTACGATAATATCCTCTACAAAGTACTTCAAATTCAAATAAAAATACATCAGGGTCTTCATTTTCCAAACCATGAAAATTTGGTAGAACATGTGGGGGAATGCTTTTCATTGATGCCA
Organism: Larix kaempferi; assembly: GCA_027924585.1. Classification (NCBI taxonomy): domain Eukaryota; kingdom Viridiplantae; phylum Streptophyta; class Pinopsida; order Pinales; family Pinaceae; genus Larix; species Larix kaempferi. The sequence goes on from BSBM01000036.1 coordinate 12,370,654, forward strand.
CTCCTCCTGAATCTCTGATGGAAAATTCGAAGGTAACAACTTCTGCATCTTTCTTACCTTCCATCTCTTCATTAGATTCTTCATGTGCTATCTTGAGGCTCCTCCTTCGAATGTTCATGTCAACTTGTTAGTATGATGGGTGGTGCTTACAACACCACTAAGGGGAATGATAAGATCTACTATACAAAAATTGGAAATGAAATAAAACTAAATGCAAAGAAATAAAAAGAAAAAGAAAAAAACACTCAAAGCAAATTCAATAAACTAAATAGTAATCATGGAACCTACATGCTCTACTTTAACAATGCATCTACAAAACAATGTCAGATGTACTTTTGCACTATTGATAACTTCCCCGGCAACAGCGCCAAAATGTTGGTTGGATTAATTGTCTAATTAATTAAACAACTAAAACTACCAGAACATAAATTATCAACCCGAGGAAGTCTTTTATTTTAAATCTATCATGCAAAATCTATGCAAGCACAATTTCTACCTAACACTGTTTATCTATTGGTATGAAATCAAAACTATTTGTAAATTAGATCACACCTTCTTGAAAATAAATCAAACCTCAACCTATTCATAAAATCAAATTGTAAATCTAATCACACTTCAAACAAAATCAATTATTATGAAGCAAGATCTAATTGCCTAATCTAAAAGAAGTGCTATGTTGGTCAACAATCTATCAAAATGAATTAACAAGAAAACATCTATGATAAATCTAATGAATGAAAGCATACAACTATGATCAATCTAATGAATGAAAGCATGAACTAAATAATAGGCAAATCTACATAACAACACACTTACAATAAACACTACCAGCATCTGCTCAGGGAAGAGGGCCCTTCCTCCACTGAGCAGAGTTGGATCTCCACAATGAAAGTTTACAACTCCAGAATTAAGAAACTCCCAGCATGTATTATCATAATGAAATCATTACAATAGAGTCTGGATCAAATCCTACAGCATAACATTGTTTTCTCTCCTCCCCCGAATACATCAGAATGATTACATATTTCTACATAAAATTCTCTCAGGAGAATGAGAAACTGAATCCCCAACTTGTGATCTATCTCAACAAACTTGCAAATTTGGAAACTGGCCGCAACAGTAAATCTGGGAATTACACATTTAGAGAACTAGATGTATATATCAAACTGTTGTTTTTTTGGCAATTTCCTTGATGGTTAAGTAATTGAGGCCGTTGCGCACAAAACCCATGTCCCATATTTTCGAGATTCTTCTCCATCCTCCCGCAAATCACGACGCAAATCAATGTCTTCTTATCTGGCACACGTTTTTGGTTGAAACCGTTGATCATGAGCTGGAGGCTGCCATGTTGGAATTGGGCACAAATTGAAATCACAAATCCATATAATAAATCATAATATGAAACCATGTTGTGAAATATCCATGTGGACGTGTGCTAGCATGCCAACTTTGGGAAAATGAACCATGAGTGTTGCTGCTGTTAACATGACAAATCACTCCATAAACCATCATCAGTAAAATTATGCATAATAGTATTCAATTCATCAAAATTAAAGGAAAATAGTCATGATTAACCACTAAAGCATCAATGGGACTAATATGGCATTTCTCGAGCAGTTACAACAAATGGATGGAAAATGGAATGATAAATGGGTGATAATAGGAAGAAGATGGATGAAATAGGTGTTGATAAGTAATGAAAATAGGGACAAATCCGTGACCCAACAAAACGAGTTCACAGTCGAACATGTGGCAACCTGGGCAACCAATCCCATAACCCCCTCACCTCTCCCTAGTGGATACACGTGGCCCGTTCTCATTAGTTGCCTCCTTAGCCAGCTTCTTGGTTATTTTATTCATTAATAAATAATTACATCATTTACATTTCTTGATGGCTTAACAGCCCATGAATAATCAAATTGTCCAAATACTTGCCTAAGTAATAAACTTAAACATCCACTAGTGGGGCATTGGCCTTGAGCTCCACACTAGGGAGAATACACACACAGCATATACACAGTATTTACATTGAAGCCAATAAACATCAAGAAAAAAATGGGGTATTACACTATGATACATTGGTCATATATATAAACTGAAATAGGTCATTTACCACAGGATGCTCTAAAACCCAGGTAGGTTAGATATTCCCATGTATACTATATAGTTCAGTATTTTATTGATCTTATTTATCATTATTAAACAAACACTAAAATATATTAAACATCATCATATGATCCATATTAGTTTAAGATCTATTAGAGCACTATCTAGAATATATTAAACATCATCATGGGATCCATCTTAATTGAAGATCTATTACAAGTAGAGTAGGATCCATAATATATTAAACATCATCATGGATCCATCTTAATTGAAGATCTATTACAAGTATAGAAGCATACAAAATATATTTAACATCATCACGATATCCATATTAATTTAAGATCTATTACAAGTTGAGCAGGATCCAGAAAAAAGTGAAGTGTAAATCTCAATATTTATTGCATTGAGACAAAAGTACTCTTTGCATGGAAACATAAGTTCTCTTACAACCTGAGACATGTGAGGGGATCATTTATCCAGAGAGTGAAATGTTTGTGTCAGGTGCATACAGGTGCCCAACATTAAAAAAAAAAAGAGATAAAATCAACATTTCTTTTATTTTAACTAGTAGCATAGATTCATCTTAATTCTATATTTTTTAAGGAACAAAAAGTTTGGATCTGATTTTTCTTTTCCTCATGGTATTTCATAGATCATAAGTTATTTAAAAAAGGTAAGATGGATCTATGTATATGGCAATTCAATATAACTGATCAAAGCAAGTTCTAAACATCTACTAAAGTTATGACATTAAAATAGATTATTATTATTATTATTAATAAATCAACGGAGAAACCATTTATATAAACTTAATATACATCCTCAAACTTCACCACCTTTATGTACATCTCAAACCCATTATCAGTTGGTCATGTATATTGGGACTTCAAAATTAGCAAATTCAACATGCATATCAAACCCTTTCACGTCCATATGAAACCTAAGTTGCATTGAAGCGGATACAGAAACGAATACGACGAATTTTCAAAAAATCCGGATATGATACAACGAGGAAACGAAATATATAGATATAGATATAGATATTGTCATCATCATAAATATTATCATTGTACATCATCATCACATGACACTACTATCGAATATCATTAATCATACATGTAACATGATACTATGAAAACTTTTAACTAATATCATCTGAATCCTTATGCTTAGAGTTAGAGTCATCATCTATGTCCTCAACAAAAGTAGATCGAAAATAGGGATCCCAAGCCTAGCTTGATTCCCCTGGGCTTGAAGGCACTTGTCCAACACCAATGTTCACATCCTCTAGCTATGGAAGTGGGTCCAAGTCCATCCAAGACAGAGGAGTTCAACAATCAGCACCACTAACATCAAGGTACATAGAGGGGTTGATGTGCTTGATTTAATGCCAATCCCATACCCTCATATATGATAGAATACAGTGGCAACGTTGCAATCTTGAAAGCCTAAAAACTGTTAAGTCTGTTGAATTCTAAATGGGATTTAAAATTCTACTTTTTTCATATGAAGTCGGATATATCATCTGAATCCTTATGCTCAAAGTTAGAGTCATCATCTATGTCCTTAACAAAAGTAGATCGAAAATAGGGATCCCAAGCCTAGCTTGATTCCCCTAGGCTTGAAGGCAATTGTCCAACACCAATGTTCACATCCTCTGGCCATGGAAGTGGGTCCAAGTACATCCAAGACAGAGGAGTTCAACAATCAACACCACTAAGATCAAGGTACATAGAGGGGTTGATGTGCTTGATTTAATGCCAATTCCATACCCTCATATATGATAGAATACCGTGGCAACGTTGCAATCTTGAAATACTAAAAACTGTTAAGTCTGTTGAATTCTAAATGGGATTAAAAATTCTACTTTTTCATATGAAGTCGGATGAGGTTGGAACCACTCTCAAACATCCTGAAACAATTAATGGTAATGTTAAAAATTTAAGTAAAAGGATAGAAAATGAAATATAAGGAGACATCACTTCTAGGTTGAAACGTATCCAAAACCCTTGAAACATATCCGTACCAATCTGATACATATCAGTGACACTTCAAGGCCATATCCCCTCTGTTTCAGGATCCAAAACGGGGAACGGTGTTTCACCAAGATGCTTGGGCATTTCCGGTAACTTAGTATGAAACCCATAAATACACTGACCATTGGCCATTTGCGTAAAGTATGTATCTTAAAATTTTCAGCCTCTACAACCATATCAAACCATGTTATGTTGGCCATGCGTATATACTTACGGTTTAGCTGTGAACTTAAGATATGCATCTCAAGTTTCACAACTTCCAACTCCATATCACATTCAGGTTTAGATGCATTTGTGTTAAAGTTTGAAGTTATCGATGCATCCATTATATCATTTACATTCACTGCACCATTACACCAATTAACATAATTATGATTAATATCCACTCCTCATTGAGGATGTAGAGCACTGATCTTTTCTAAATACAATCATTATACCAAGAGTTGCATCCTATATCCCAAGTAGAGAGATCCCTGAACACTTTATGTTTATGTGTATAGTTGGATGACATATTGTTTATAGCTTTTTGTAAAATGGCTAACTTGGTATTGTTGATAATTGATGCTGTGCCGAATTTGACAGTGTCTATTTTAGGTTGCAGGTGTTTATTAAATAAATTTACAGCAAACTTCACTACATGCTAATGCATGTGAAGAATTAAATAATTTGCAATTTATACAGCAACCTACAGCTGATTTTACGGCATGTAAATAATGCCTTTATTTCTATGCAATGTAATCTATATAAGTATGTAGCTGTGAAGTCTAAAGATCAATGGAAAATAGACAATTAGGTTTTCTTTTCCTGTGTTTGATTAAAAGCTTCTCTCTTATTTTCTGTGTTGTTTCATTTCATTGTGCTATTTTAAATTAGGCTCTTTTATAATCTTCATTTGGTATCAGAGCAGGTATTTTGTTTAAAGTTCATAATGTCAAATTCTAACTCTTTTCCCATTCCAGAATTTGATGGAAGTGATTATGATTATTGGTGCATCAAGATGATGACCTTTTTGACAGGAAAAGATTTGTGGGAGATTGTAGAATCAGGTTATGAAGAGCCAGAAGATTGGAACACCCTTACAACCAATGATAGAAAAACTAAGAGAGAAGCCAAGAAGAGGAATGCCCAAGCTTTATTTCATATTCAAATAGCTCTAGATAAGAGCTTATTTCCAAGAATTGCAGGAGCAAAGTCAGCTAAGAATGCCTGGAAGATTCTACAAGAAGCTTACCAAGGCAGTGATCAAGTTACTTATCAAGTTACAGACACTGAGGGCAGAATTCGAGAATTTGAAGATGCAAGAAGGTGAGAAGGTGAGTGATTATTGTGTAAGAGTAAATGATGTTATCAATAAATTGGCTACTCTAGGAGAAACTATTGATAAAGAAGTTGTGATTAAAAATGTGTTGAGGTCTCTAACACCAAGATGGAACCATGTTGCTATAGTCATTGAAGAAAGCAAGGATTTGACTAACCTTCACTTTGATCACCTAGTTGGATCTCTTATTTCTCATGAAGACAGAGTGAGAGATTCATTTGGAGAAAGTGATGAGAAAGCTTTTTCCACAAAGCTACAAATTACAAAGAATGCAGATGCTAGTTCTAGCTCCAGAAGAAACCAAGCCCAAGGTAAAGGTCAGTATCAATTTTTTCCAATAGGAGATAGAGGAAGAAGAGGTGGTTTCAGAGGAAGAGGTAGAGGCAGATTTGATAAGAGAAACATCCAGTGTTATCATTGTCAAAGGTATGGTCATTTTGAAAGGGATTGCAGATTAAAAGAAAACAAAAGTGTTAATTATGCTCAAGAGGGTGATGATGCTTCTCCAAATAATTTGTTTTTATCTTATGGAAAAACTAAAAATATAGTTAAAGATGTTTGGTATTTAGATTCAGGTTGTTCTAACCACATGATAGGAAATTGCAACCTTTTCTCTACAATGGATAAAAGTTTCAAATCTAATATCAAATGTGGTGATGAAAAAACCTTAGAGGTTTCTGCAAAATGAGATATGGCAATCCATACAAAAGAAGGTATGAAAAGTGTTAAAGATGTTTATTACACTCCACAGTTAAAGCATAATTTATTAAGTGTTGGGTAGTTGTGTGAAAAGAATTACAGAGTAGTGTTTGATGATAGACAATGCACAATTTATGATAAGAATCAAAGCAATAGGGTGGTTACAATTGTGCCTATGTCAAAGAATAGGATGTTCCCATTGAAGTTTGGAGAAACTAGCATCAACCTTGCTAATATGGCATATGAGGACAAAGGTTGATTGTGGCATTTCAGGTATGGTCATTTGAATTTTCACAGTTTGAAGCTTCTAACATCAAAAGAATTAGTTTATGGTTTGCCTAAGGTTGAAGAGCACAAAGAGGTTTGTGAAGGATGTGCTAAAGGAAAACATGCAAGAGAGAAATTTCCTAGAGGCAAGGCATGGAGGGCCCATTATCCACTTCAACTAGTTCATTCTGATATTTGTGGTCCTATGCAAACAGAAAGTTTGGGTAAGTCATCATATTTCATTACTTTTATTGATGATTACTCAAGAATGTGTTGGGTTTATTTTTTGAAGAGAAAGGGTGAAGCATTTGATACATTCAAGAGGTTTAAAGCCCTTGTAGAAAATGAAAGTGGTTACAAAATAAAATTCTTAAGGACTGATCGTGGAGGAGAATTTTGTTCAAGAGGTTTTCAGAATTTTTGTGATATGAATGGCATTAGAAGACAACTCACCACTGCTTACACACCTCAACAAAATGGGGTAGCTGAAAGAAAGAACCGTACAGTGGTGGAAATGGCAAGGAGTATGTTACATACCAAAGGATTAAGCAATTCCTTTTGGGGTGATGCAGTTGCTACAGCAGTGTATATTCTCAATAGAAGTCCCACTAGTGCACTTCACATGATGACTCCTTATGAAGCCTGGTATGAGAAAAATCCTAATGTTAATCATTTCAAAGTTTTTGGTTGTTTATCCTTTGTTCATGTAGCTGATCAAAAGAGACAAAAGTTAGATCCAAAAAGTGAAGCATGCATGTTTGTTGGATATAGTGAGCAAAGTAAGGCTTACAGGTTGTATAATCCTCTCACCAATCGCATTGTTGTGTCAAGAGATGTAATTTTTTATGAAGGGGGAGTTTATGGTCATCAAAAGAACCATGTTGAGAAAATTTGGTTTGGATAGTGATATTATTGATGATATTAATAATAAGAATCCCACTAATGTTTCAGTTCCAAATGCTACAAATCCACCAAGTAGCCCCTCATCTAGTTCTCCATATTCAATTCCAAGTACTGCAAGGAAGGTGAGAAGCTTGAATGAAATTTATCAGAGAAGTACAAGTCTGGCACATGAAGAAAATCCAAGAGGTGAGACTGTAAATTTTGCTTTATTTTCACAAGTTGATTTTGAGCCATCAAGTTTTGAAGAAGCTTCTACTAATGAGGTTTGGGTGCAAGCTATGCAAGAAGAGATAGATTCAATTCATAGGAATGATACTTGGGAGCTTATAGATCTTCTACATGATAAGAAAAAAATTGGTACTAAATGGGTTTACAAGACAAAGTATAACAGTGATGGGGCTATTGAAAGACGCAAAGCAAGGTTAGTTGCTAAGGGTTTCACACAGAAGTATGGCATTGATTATGAAGAAACCTTTGCACCTATAGCAAGTCAAGAGACTATCAGACTGTTGATTTCACTGGCAGCACAAAAGAAATGGAGCATTCATCACATGGATGTGAAAAGTGCCTTCTTGAATGGGTACTTAGAAGAGGAAGTCTATGTGGAACAACCACGGGGTTTTGAAGTGCAAGGAAAAGAACATCAAGTCTACAAGTTGAAGAAGGCTTTGTATGGCCTAAAGCAAGCACCAAGAGCCTGGTATGCCAGGATTGATGGATATTTTCAAGAGAATGGCTTCAAAAGAAGTAAGAGTGAACCTACCCTTTATTATAAACAAGAAGGTAATGATATTCTTATTGTTAGTTTATATGTTGATGATTTGTTGTATATGGGTAGCAGTTCTAAGATGAAGGATGAATTCAAATTTGCTATGATGCGTGATTTTGAGATGAAAGATTTAAATCTCATGCAATATTTTCTTGGAATGGAAGTTTATCAAAGTGAAGATGAAATTTTTATTTGTCAGACAAAGTATGCAAAGGATATGTTGAAGAAATTTGATATGGCTGATTGCAAACCATCTCCTACTCCAAATGATCATGGAGTTGTGTTGTGTAGAGATGATGGTGTTGAAATGGTTGATGAGACAGTTTACAGAAGTATTGTTGGAAGCTTAATGTTTCTAACACACACAAGGCTTGATATTGCTTATTCAGTTTCACTTGTTTCTAGGTATATGACAATGCCATCTGAAATGCATATGAATGCAGCTAAAAGAATTCTGAGGTATGTGAAAGGAACTCTAAATTTTGGCATTCATTACTATACTTTTAAGAGTTTTGAATTGGTTGGCTTCAGTGATTCTGATTGGCGAGGTAATTTGGATGATAGAAAGTCTACATCTGGCAACTGTTTTTCTTTTGGTTCTGGTTTGATCACTTGGAGCTCAAAGAAGCAAAGTATAGTTTCTCTTTCTTCTACAGAAGCATAATATGTTGCAGTCACCTCAGCAGGCACACAAGCATTATGGCTTAGAAAAGTTCTTGAAGAACTTGAAGAAAAACAAATTCAACCTACAGTAATTTTTTGTGATAATATGAGTGCCATCAAATTGGCCAAGAATCCAGTACATCATAGCAGGACAAAACATTTTGACTTGAAGTATCATTTTATTCGAGAATTGGTCCAAAAGAAGCAAGTTGAATTGAAATACATCAACACCAAAAACAACTAGCAGACATCTTCACTAAGGCAGTCTCAAAGGCCCAGTTTTTTATTCTCAGAGATCTTATTGTGAGCCCTCTCAGCATCAAGGGGGAGTATGTTGATAATTGATGCTGTGCAGAATTTGACAGTGTCTATTTTAGGTTGCAGGTGTTTATTAAATAAATTTGCAGCAAACTTCACTACATGCTAATGCATGTGAAGAATTAAATAATTTGCAGAATTATACAGCAACCTACAGCTGATTTTACGGCATGTAAATAATGCCTTTATTTCTATGCAATGTAATCTATATAAGTATGTAGCTGTGAAGTCTAAAGATCAATGAAAAATAAACAATTAGGTTTTCTTTTCCTGTGTTTGATTAAAAGCTTCTCTCTTGTTTTCTGTGTTGTTTCATTTCATTGTGCTATTTTAAACTAGGCTCTTTTATAATCTTCAAGTATGGACGTGTTAACTAGGGGAGTTGTTTACAATAAACATTTACTTGCACCGATCCATTTTAACCTAGATCCATAAGTGACAGAGAATTATCAAATTTCTTGAGGAAGCAATCTGATTGTTTTCACACAATTAGGATTGCTAACCTGGTTTTGGATTTTGATACCTATGTGCCCATAACAGATCCAGGATTAAAATGTCACTGTGCTAACTTATTACCTTTTATTATCAATTTTATTTAAACAACTTCTGTTTGTGTACAAATAAGGAAACAAAGGTCCAGGAAGAACACGGACTGGGCTACAAGGATCAGTCTAGTCTTAGGAGCTGCTTGAGGCCTTACTTACATGCACGAAGAATATGGGTCTCCGAAGATATCACATGGGAATATCAAATCCTCCAATATTCTCTTGGACAAGAATGGTGTTGCATGCATTTCTGATTTTGGGCTGGCTCTGCTGCTTAATCCCTTGCATATTAATGCTTCATCTAGATAGGTAGGGTACAGGGTACCTGAGTAGGAAGAAACAAAAAAATTGTCCCAAAAGGCCGATGTGTACAGCTTTGGTGTGTTACTGCTTGAGGTATTGATCTTCCAAAATGGGTTCAATCTATTGTCCGTGAGGAATGTACTGCTGAAGTGTTTGACCTTGAAATGATGAGGTACAAGAACATTGAAGAGGAGATGGTTTCCATGTTGCATATTCCTTTGATTTCTGTTTCACAGTCGCCTGAGAAACGTCCCTAAGATGAATGCATTTGTTGAGATGATTGACGACATCAGAGTTGAACAATCTCCTTTGGGTGAATGGGAGTAGTCTCACTCTGTTTCTCCTTCTGCCTCGGAAGATGTTGCAACAATATACTGATGTTTTGCATGGTTTTAACTCTAAGGTCGCCTCCCTAAACTAAGACACCAGTGACCAGGTTCTTATCCGTATCCACATTTTGTAATAAAAACAAAGTCCCAGAAAAGTATCTCATTAATATAGTGAACTATCAACCATCTGAAATATGTTGCAAGATATTCATCAAATTCAGAGATGCAACTCAACTGACATTATCATTTCTTTTTTCTCTCCCACGATTTTTAAACACCTGCATTCTCTACCATGTCTACTTATATACACATTTCCTGCATAATATTTTCTGACATCTCAGATTCCAATTATGAAATAAAATTATCTTTTGTGATGACAAGCTCTTCATGAGCTCTTCTAAGCCAGTATTGTGGCCTCCAATTGGAATCCTTCACTATCAATCTGATAGCTCCATTTTCAATCTATTCTTAGAAATTATTTCTAATTTTATACACTTAAAAGTTAATATTGATTCCAATATCTTACGTGCTGCTCGACAAGTTCTTCAACTCTTAACTCTATAAAATCTTTTAGCCAATCGGTCGACATTTGAGCTTCATTTTGCCCCATAAAAGCTTGTGTTTTTCCCACATTTCAACCATATAGTGTTCTAAAACTGGACACTTCACTCTAAGGCTCTTTTCTATTGACATGAATCAAGGCAAAATCAAATCGATAGGTATCAAATTTATAATAGAGAATGAATTCAAAGCAATGTCACTAAAGGCATTGCTGGATCCCCAAGGCCAAGCTACATAAGTTCATAACTCATACTTATCTCACAAAATAAGTCACTTAAATAAAATAAGTCACTTAAATAGATCTTTGGCAAGAGTGTGTTGTTATTGAGAAATACATAAATACTAAGAAAACATATCAAATCCATAATAACAAATTGCAGGAATAGAAGGTAGGTTATACCATAGTAGCATAATTCGAGTACTAATACGGATACTCGATATAGAAAAAATATCTAGTACGAATAAAGTACGGAAGTAGCTTGCTTATATAAGTTATTTTTGATAAAATATTTACAAATATACATAGACATTTATATAATAAAATTTAATCTATATTTAAAAAACAAAAATATGAAATCTCAACAACTTCAGATATGGAAGTGTCAAAGTAGACAACTACTTATTAATAGTTATTTTAATAAGAAAGTATGAAATTGAATGGTATTTCTATTTTATAGTGTTTAAATAATTTTAAAAAATTGTTTTGTTTGTAAATTGGTTTTCAAAATTTAATTGTCCACTAATAATCTGTATCCGTATTGCACCTACACCGAATTTGTTCGGAATTTCTGTACAGAAAGTACTAATACAACCGAATTATGCTACTATGGACTATACTATAAAATTGTCATTGTTACTTCCTTGATCATTCTTTTAGACTCCTCTGATTTTATTTTTACATTTACGAAATAAATATAATAGGAAATAAATATAATACAAAATCCAAACAAAAATATATCGATAAGGGCATCATTCCTTTCTGTAGTTGTTGAGCAGTATTTGATTTTTCTCTGCCAAATTATTCCCTTTAACGAAGGGGCTCATCCCTTTGCTTTGTTGATTCATTATTTTTGTTGATTTCCTTAACTAAAATCATCTTCAAGTGGTTTAATGACACCTCCAAATCTGCTTTTTCTGTTTCAGCATCTTCCCTTGCTTTCATTTCAGATTCAATCTCCAAAATAGCCTCCTGCTTTCATTCAGATTCAATCTCCAAAATAGCCTCCTGCTTTCATTCAGATTCAATCTCCAAAATAGCCTCCTTAAGGCATGTCTCTTTTCTCATAATTGCATCTTCTTTCAAAAGGGATGTGTCTCTTTGTCTCTTTAACTTGTCATTTTCATTGAGTTCCTTAATTAAAACAACCTTAAGTAGTTTAAACATGCCTCAAAATGCACTTTTTCTGTTTCAACATCCTTCCTTGCTTGTGTTTTAGATTGAAGCTCCAAGATAGCTTCCTTGAGGATTGTCTCTTTTCTCTTAAATGCATATTATTTCAAGTCTAAAGCTTCATCTAATTGTTCAATGATCATTCTTTTACTCTCCAAGCTTTTTCAATTTGATGGAGGGTGTCAATCCGCTGCCTTGCAAATTCTTTATCTGTAAGCATCTTCAAGTAGTTGAATAAAGTCTATGCATCTACCTTCGCCATTTCACCTACCATCCTCACTTGCCTTTGAGGTTCCGGTTCCAAAATAGACGTTTTACAGTTTTCTGCAGAGGCTTCAGAAGAAATGTTTGGCAATACAACTTGGACATCCATTATTCACGTTTGTAGAGAAAGTCTGGACTGCAAAATGATATTATCGGAGCATAAGAATAGTGTGTAACAGTGCAAGAATAGTGTGTAATAGGATATTCTGTTTAGTTTTAATTCCTATTTTGGATTTATATCCAGGTGACTACAATATCGATCATATAATCATTAAATCTAGAACACGACACCTAACTGAACTGCAGTGACAGTATAAACAACTTTCTTAGTCAACTTCAATATTTGATAATATGAATCAAATATGATGGATTCATATAACAACAATGTTAAGAAAAATAAGTAAATACCAAGTGTTCAACCCAGCTCTCATAGCAAAAATAAGTACAAGACCGTAAAACATGTATTACTAAGGTAGAAGAAAGAGAGACTTAACACGAGAAACAAGACTTTTTATGCCTATCTAGACGAGAAAATCGATGAAGAGGCTTAAAAGGAGTTAGGAATGAGTAATGGACCTGAATATCTAGATCAGGAGAATGCAAAAAAAATTAAAGGAACAGAGTCAGAATGAAGACAAGCAGACAAAACCCCTCGAGGTTTCTTCAGGGATTGATATGAATGAGAACACTCTAATGAGAGTTCTATTTACATCGTTATATTTAATCATGTTTTTCTCTTATTGGCGACAGTGATACATTGTAGAGCATCATTTTTGAAGTTGACATATCAACCAGCCACCTCAGGGCCCGAATCCTTTTGGCACTTCATCTTCTAGGGTTAGTTTTTTGGATGTTTAGGATTTTTTCCTCTTTATTCTTATGATACAAGAACCCTATTAGTATTTTGTAATTATCTCTTGCGAATGAGCGTAGTCGACACATCTCTTTTAAGAGATAAGCTGCCACCATCTGAGCTAGTTCGTATTGCCTTGCATTTTACATCGTTTTTCCATTCCATTCATTAATAAAATTTGGGTTTTATTGTACTATTGTGCTTTCTGGAAGATATTTGTGTATGTGTCCATTTTATATGGTTGCCTTCATTTCATTCTCCAAATAACCTAGATCAATATATTTATCCTTGTTGTTTTTCCATATTCAAACATTCTTCAACATTATGCATGAAATGTCGATTATTTATTTGTTTTACATTGCCATCATTCTCTATCATACAATCCCCATCATTGGTATTTGTAGTAAACAACTTGCCAATTAGGAATTCTAAACAACATAGAATCTGAATTAGTAAACAAAGTGTTATAAAATAAATACATAAAAAGTTAATTGGTATGAAATTGTGAATGCATAGCTTATTATAACCTACTCTATAGAAAAAGAAGCATGAAACCATCATATGAACCATGAGAAGGTTCAAATGGTCATTTGATTTCAACCTTGATAAATTTTCTTCTATTATGGAGTGGCATCGTAAAGTCAACTCATATAAAGAAGGCACATTCATGCCTAATATAACATCCTTCACCAGAGAGAGATCACATTTTGATCTGAAATGGATCTAAACAAAATGAATGGTTTCTAAGTGTAACACCCTGTCTTTTACCCCAATATGTAATGATATAAATATGTAAATATTGATGAAATGACTAGAATCCGGATATGAATGGTCTAGTGTGACTAGATTTTGTAATTATGTACATTTTTACTTTAATATAAAAACCATGACTACTGCATACTACGAGGACGAATAAGAGATGGGGGGATATAATTCCACAAGAGGGAGAGTGAGAAGGGGGTTAAGGAGGAGATGACCCTTGTTACTTATCATTTTAAGCCATTATCCTTATTATTCCTTCTTTATCCTTCTTTTGATAAAAATCTTTTTAATTAAAGTGCATTAGCCTTAAACTGGGTTAATTATCTTAAACCTTGGGATTAGTGAGGAAAAAGGTGAACTCCATGAGTTCCATTTTTCCATCTCTCCTTAGCTTTGCATGCCACTTGGCTAGTTCTCAACATGCATATAATTATTGAGAACGAGTTCATTCTTCCATGATTCAAGCCTCAATTGTTGTCATCTCTGAGCCACCATCACCCGTACCATATCCCACAGCCATCACTTGTACTATAATCTAGACTCGTACCTGAGAACGACAGAGTTCTATAGAGTCCTGGCATGGAGAGTTCATGGCCAACCAGTGTTGGAGCCCTGAAAGGGATTTGGGGTAAAAATCATGAGGGACTATTAACTCAAAGAAGGGAACCCGATGGATTGTTAACTCAAATAAGGGAGATCCAATCCTTGGGTTGTGGAGGTTGATGGGTGAGGAGTGGTAGCAGATTGGGATAGCTATAACGGGAAAACTCAATACTATCTTCTAGATTGATAGCCCTAGCTTGGGGGTGTCCTTTCTTATAGAGACAATTGGTATAATAGAGTGCCTATGACTGGGAGGAACGTCCAAGGTCTATAGTCAATTGGACTATATTATCATATAAGCACTCATTTTCATATTAAATGTTTGTATTTACCTCTGTTATGTATTTTATTTAATGTTATCTATCAATTTTAATGCATGGAATTATTGCCATTGTGTGAATGCATTCGTGTAGAAATAGTCTGTAACGTTTTTTTATGTGTTTATATTAATTCTAAACAATTATATACATATTTATCCATTGTAAATGGTTAATTAAATCAATGGAAAAATGAAATTAAATAGCATAGGTGAATTCAGTATGTAGATTGAGTATTCAAAGGCACTGTGAGGTCACTGGGTATGTGACTCTAAGTTCAATCGACAAGTGTAATTTAACAACTGATACATATTAAATAAAACAAAACAAAATGCAACATATGAAAGTAAATGCAAGAAAAAAAAAATTAAATGAGAAAGAAAAATGAAAATATGAGAGAAGAGAGATATGAATGGGGAATGAAAGAACAAGGACAATTGTTATCAAAATGTGACAATAAAATAAATTTAAAAATAATAAGAGAGGAAACAAGGCAAATTACTTACCTAGTATGATATCTTCTTCTCCTTTTTATTTCCATATCCAAACATCCTTCAACATTGTGCACAATATGTTGATTATTTATTTGGTGCATTTGCATCATTCTCTATTGTACAGTCTCCATCATTTCTAGTTTTAGTAGTCTCCATCATCGCTAGTTTTAGTAAGCAACTTTCCAATTAAGAATTATAAATAAAATAGAATCCAATGAATTAGTAGACACCACAAAATAAATATATACAAAATTAATCAATATACAATCATGAGTGCATAGCATATTATAAAAAATACTATAGAAAAATAAAAGAAGCTTCAAATCAACATTCATATTTTTAGAAGGTTCAAATGGGCATGTGATTTCAACCTTGAGAAATGTTCTTATATTGTGGAGTGACATCATAAACTCAACTTGTATAAAGTAAGCACATTCATGTTGAATATAACATCAGTCACTAGAGAAATATCATCTTTTGATTTTAAATGGATCTAAACAAAATGAATGGTTTTTAAGCTCAATAGACAAGTGCAATTCGATAATTAATAAATATTAAATAAAATAAAACTCAATGCAACACTATAAAAGTAAAAGCAAGAAAATGAAAATGAAAAATAAATGAGAAAGAAAAATGAAAATAGGAGAGAAGAGAGATGGGAATGGAAAATGAAAGGGTGAGGACACTTAACCTTCCCATCACCCCCCTCATTGCCTATATCTTATTATAATTAAACTCACAAATGGATTTTTGTTGGTCAAGAGGACAAGATGCACAAGAGCCTATATGTGTAAAATTGTTGGCCATAGAGCCATGAGTTACATTTTAATCTAAGATTTTTAAAATGAAGACTTAGTAACCATTCAAAGTTGGTACTGTCAATTGGGTTTCTAGGGTAAAATCTATCCTATGGTGTGCTTATTTGTTGTGGAATGTTTTCAATTGTGTCACTTTAATTCTACTTGATTTTGGTAATGGTCAACATCCTCAATATGGTGGCATTGTTTCTAAGATATGCAGAGTATACATGATCACTCCCCTCTTAATTTTCAATCATGCCAAATGGAGATCATAGTCTTTGTTGTAATGACTAGCATACAACAAGAAAAACATTTTTCATATTGCTCTATTCAATTTAAGGTTGCATGGTGATTATGTAAATAAAAAACAAACAATGGTTGGAAATAAAATCACTCTTGATTTGAATACCCAACAATCATTTGTGTATGGGACAAGACCTTCAACATCCATTGCTATATTGTTGTATGCATGTAGAGACAACAAATAATTGCTTCAAGTAATATCTATAAACATTGAAATCCAATAGATAATAGATTCAGACCATCCATCCAACAAAATTCAAGATTTGTTCACTTCCCCATAGAAACTTATATTTTCAAGTTCTTCGTAACCAATATCTTGGACACTTGAAAGGGATGCACACTTTCATTATTGGTCTTTTCTGTTGGTTTGGGTATGTATTATATTGGCTCCAAAATGTGAATTAAATAATTAGACCTTTGCAACACATGAGACTATCATCCAGCTTGTCCATTAATCGATTGTGGGTACGAGTCATTGTAACATTTAAACCCACATCCAACGTATCCTTACAATTTGACTATGTTATCTTCTCATTGGGTGACGATGTCTTGAGTTAAAGTGTTTTCTACTCTTCCTTGCTGCTACAACAACTTATTCTATTTGCCTTGGATTAACATACTTAATGCTACACTGCTCCATACTCTTATTCTATTTGCCTTGGATTAACATACTTAATGCTACATTGCTCCATACTATTTTTTATTGAAATGTTATAATAAAAAGTGTTATATAAAACCTTTTAATTATAAACTTATGGTTCCTTCATTTGTTTTTTAACTTGTGTTCTTCTAGTTCATCAATTTAAAATTGTTAAAGACCAAAATCCATCAAGCTAGTATATTCATTCTTTGTTATTAGATGTAATGAAGAAAAAGCAATCGATAATGTCATTGGTTATGAACGTTGGATGAGGTAAGGTTTTAGTCAAGTATAATGAATACCTTCTATGAATATATGTTTATGCATTATCGACACATATTGGTCTTAAAGTTGTACTCCAAATGCAAGATCCTAAGTAGACTCTGAAGCACTCTGATGGCGGTTGAAACCCTAGAAACTCAGGGAGAAACCTTAACTAGGATGGTTTGCAGTGACACAATCAATGGTCCTGGAGTCAAGTTTGTCACCTGGTGACGACCCAATACCAACCAGGCTAAAATAAGTGGGAAGTAACCTTTTTTTAAATTTCCATTGATTGTTTACTGTGAGGCCTGTTCTCCTCGTTTAATCTTTGGGTTTTGTCTGTTATGTCCTTTTCCTTGGAGGGGTTTCGTGGTCTGGAGGAGTCTGTCACTGTTCCATTTTTTTCATGGAGTCTGGGGTCGGTTCTGAATCTATTCCTTTTCCCCCTTTGCCTCAGGGAGGGGGTGGGGGATTTTCAGAGTTTTCCCCTTCATGTGTTGGGTCATTTCAGAGGTATATTAAAACTGATCCTTTGTCTTCAGTGATTTTTGAACCATGGCCTTTATCCCCCGATTCGAGAAATCCGGTTCAGGTGGAGCAAGGACCTATTTTTGGGGCAACTTGTCAGGGCTCTAACAAGGAATGTCTTGGGTCTCGAATATCTTGTCCGCATAAGGGTTTTCGGGATGGGAAAGGAAGAAAATCTTATTTTCATATTCCCTTTGTGAAGGATAAACATGGTTTCCCTTTGTGTGTGCTTGGTAAATATGTTACTATCGATATGGTTATGGCGCTTACTCAAAAAGCACTCATTGGGAAATTTGAATACATTAAACTCTCTCACACTAAGGTTTTGAGTTGGGTTCGTCGTTGCTGGAAACCTCTTATTGATAATCTTCCGAGAGTTTTGATGTGTGTTAATGGTTGGATGGTTTTCCAGTTTCTCTCAGAGGATGACAGAAAGAGAATCGAAGACCATTTCTGGGTGCTTGGTCATGGCTCCCTTGTACTCTCTCACTGGAATTCTGGTTTTGAGCCTCGTTCTGAGAAGCTCTTGCGTCGCCATATTTGGGTGATACTTCCGGGTTTCCCTCTCTTTTGCTGGAATCTGAAGGGTTTTATCTTTGTGGCAAATTCTATTGGCCGGTTTATCCTGATTGAGGATGAACAACTTTTTGGGTCAAACTATAAATCCCCTAGGATGTTAGTTGAGTTGAATTCAGAGGAGGGTTTTCCCGGTGATTTGGAAATTGTGTGGGATGGTGGCTCAGTTATACAACACCTGGATAACTGGCGGGTTCCATTTCAGTGTCACCTTTGCAAGGAGATTGGCCACTCAAAAACCCGTTGTCCGTCTTAGGGTTCGGCGGACTCAGTAGTTTCTGTGGCAAAGACATCAATTGCTAAGGATGATATCAACGATGGGTATCTTTTCTCGCTCCCATTAGACAAGCATTTGATTGTTGATTTTGTGGGTAAGTTTACAAACTCACTTTCGGTTTTTTAAAAAAATTTATCTCCTTCAGACATTTTAAATTCTCTTTCAGGACTGTTGGATGAGGGACTTATAGACTTTGTTGATCTAACTCATGCATCGGGTTTAATGTCTGCTTCTGCTCTTGGTTCCCCTGCTCGGGTTGGTCCTCTTTTCGAGATTTGTTCTGGGGTCTGGGAGGGGGTCACACCTGTTTCGTTTGCCCCTATTATTCTAAAGCCTCCACCTCAACACTGTTCTGATGGGGCCCCTTGGGGGGTTTGTTTAGGTGGGGAGGGCGACCCTAGGTCCGGGAATCTCTTTGAGGCTCATTCTGTTACCCCTCTGGTACCTCCCATAAATCAGTCCTCTCTTTCTAGGGTTCCTTTAAATCCTCTAGGTATTGATATTTCTCTGTCCCCCCTTGCTGACTCCTATTTATCCCCTTCGGAGGCTTCAATGGCCTTGAAGTCTCCTTTAACCACTTACTCATCTGTTTTGTAGGTTTGTTCTGAGGTCCTTCCTATCTCTTCTATCTTTTCTAGAAATGTTACTATTCAAAACGCTAGAAAACCTAAAAAGGTTAAAAGCAGTGCTAGGGCTTCAAGGGATAATTATGTCCATGCCCAGGTCTATTCAAATCCTAAGGTTTTTTCCCTTTTTGACAAAGGTATCTCTCGCGGGGGTAGTCCCTCCACACTACACTCTAGGGCTCTCAGAGAAGCAACGACCCTTGTTGGGGTTCTTAAATGAATTTTATCTCCTTAAATGTTCGTGGACTGAGCAGTGGTCCTAAAAGAGCTACTCTAAAACATTTCTTAGACAAGTTTCGACCGGTGGTGGTTTTGTTACAAGAAACTATGATTGGGGCTCGGGAGGCGATGACTTAATTTTTGCAGATGAAACCCTCGTGGAGGGTTTGTGCTCTAGAATCCTCTGGCTTATCAGGGGGCACTTTAGTTGCTTGGAATCCTAACCTCGCTGATTTTAAAGCCTTTCGGGCCATTGTAGGTATCGTGGTTGAAGGAAAACTTAAGGGTTTCAAACAAGTTGTTCGGATATTGAATATATATGCTCCATTTCGGTGCCGACAGTCTTACTAGGACAGGATTTTCGACAGTAATATTCTATGGGATTCCTCCTTTATTCTTGTTGGGGACTTCAACTTTACTTTGTCTCCAGAAGAAACTTGGGGAGATGGATTCCTCCTTTATTCTTGTTGGGGACTTCAACTTTACTTTGTCTCTAGAAGAAACTTGGGGAGATGGATTCCTCCTTTATTCTTGTTGGGGACTTCAACTTTACTTTGTCTCCAGAAGAAACTTGGGGAGATAAGAATATAATCGACCCTCTTGCTGAATATTTTTTTTCGACCTTCGACGAGCTTAGATTGATGGATATTGTTCCCAATACCTTGGTCCCTACTTGGTCAAATCGAAGATGTGGGGGCGCGGGGATAGCCAAAAGGTTGGACCATTTTTTCATGGCCGAAAGTCTTTGTGATGATATGGGAAGATATCGCTCCTGGTCATATGCTATTGGTATTTGGGACCATAAGGCGGTTTTGCTGCAAGTGGATTTTGACTGAAGCATTATACATTATCCCTTTAAGTTCAATGCTACATGGCTGAAAGATCAATCCTTTTGTGTTTTTGTTCGGACTTGGTGGAGGAAGCTTTCTCTAGAAGATCATCATTCTCCACTACTTGGTATGCTAAAGAAGCTTTCTCGGCTTCGTGTGGAGGTTGTTATATATATATATATATATATATATATATATATATATATATATATATATATACATAAAACAATTAATATTAATATTATTAATATTAATATTAATTGTTAATAATAAACAATTAATAATTAATTGTAAGTCAAGAGTCATGTTTTTACGTGAAAAGGTACAAATGGGCTTATAAATCCCAAGCAATGTAAATTGTAAAAATCGCCTTTATCATCAATTATATTATTATCCATTCATAGAGTTTTAATAATCCAAATGATTTCTTGTATGGGCATTTTCTAATCTATTTTTAAGGTCACAAACAAACCAGACACCAATGTGGTGTATGAAACCCTCTTATTTGTGGGACAAGGGAATGTAATTGCTAAAGTTTACAGAGATGTACATACCCTACTCCTCTAGATTAAAACCTATGATCTCTTTAAAAAAAAACACATAAAATAGAGCACCTGAGTGGGCCTAATGGTTAAGAACATGTGTTATCTCCGTGGAGGTCAAAAGTTCAAGATCGACAGGGGGTAGGGTTACTCATTGTTCCGTTGTGACAAGGCTCAAAGGATAGGTGACCCCAGTGAGCTTTGAGACGTCTCAACCCCTTACAGGCAAAAAAATTACATAAATAATTAAACTCTTAATAAAAAACTACACGCCCCAGCCAAGCAAAGACTAATACGAAGAATTTTATAAAATGATTATTTAAAAAAAATTGAGTTCGTTTTTTTCAATACTTGGATTTATTATCACTTTTGAGCATAAGTATTGGCTTTGTTGGAAAATAGGGCAATGCCCTCCATGTGGAATGATAGTGGTTTGCTAGGTATCAAAGTTGTGGTTGACTTAATGCACCCACCAATATAATAAAGACGTGTCGGTTAAATTTAAGCAGTAGAATCAAAACAATGCCGGTATTGGTGAGATGTGACCAGTTAAATGAAAAGATGGGTAAAAGTCTATGTGTTGGCCAAACAATCGTACATCTAGAAAGCCACCGACGTTACACATACGATAGTAGTGGAAGTTGGTAGATCAAAAGGAAGCTTACACGTCATTCTAGAAAGCCACCCATGTTACACATACGACAGTAGTGGAAGTTGGTAGATCAAAAGGAAACTTACACGTCGTTCTTTCAAAAGCCTTCCTTACACAAATAAAATACATTATCCTCAAAAATAATAATATAAGATCTATGTCCGTGTTCTAGACTAAACCAAACCAACACAAAGGTGGATTAAAAAAATTGATAATTTAATAGATGTGGTCGGAAATATTGTGAGTGTTCTAACAATACATGTGCGGCCATCAAGAAACCTGCCACACAAGTCACTATCAAAACCTACAAACAAACCAGGTATCGGAACATCGGAAGTTCTATCACCGCCTCATGATAATTAAAGTTTGGGACAGTGGACCTAACTTTTTGATTGGAACCTCCAACTTTAATGAAAAATCGTGACATTGCAAAGAATACTAAATTCATAAACAAAATTATTTTAGAAATAACAAGAGGAAGCTGCAATGTAATGCCAATTCATTGGTATAAGAGTAGAGAAAGCAGAAAGATAAGCATTAAGTAGTGGCGATATGCTATCGATTAAAAAACAGTTTTATCTTTTGGTTTTCATCGGAAAGTTAAGGATTAAATTATTGGAGGATGTCCATATGAGGGAACTCTAGAGCTGGGACGAAGTTCAATAGCTTTCGCAAAATGACTGCGACCATAAAGTCTGTAATTTTCTGCAAATTTTTTATGCTGCACAACAAAGTCACACCCGAGAAAGTGTAAAAAACATATGCAAACTGCGACTACATAGTTATAAATTTCCAAATTGCATTAAGAAATCCCTGTTCCAGAGAATTTTCTATGATCATTGGGAGAGCTGTGAAGAGACTAAGCTGAAGAGACCAAGCTAAATGATGAACTGATCATTGGGAGAACTGTGAAGAGACCAAGCTAAATGATGAACTGTTGATTGAGGACTGTTGCAAGTGCCTTGTTCTCTTATTAACTAATTCATCTATAATGCCCTGCTCAACTCCATTAATAGTAAAATAAACCCTTCCCCAAAGGAATGTATAAATTATTAGGACCACCATAATATTAAAATAGAATCCAATTGTTGAGTTGTAAAAGAGAGCAGGCAGAACTCCACTTGTGCTGAAGCATCTATTTAAGGTTTGTCAATTTATTAGCTTTGTTATGCATGCATCTTTTGCATGAATTTGAATTCGTGATGCATGTATGTTGTACTAAGATAAAAATTAATTAAGAATTGTTATGTAATAACCTAATTTTGTTATTAAAATTTTTATAATATTGTAAAAGCATATAGTAAATTATTTAAATTATTATTTTTGAATTTTATGGAAACATGTAATTTTTTTTAAACATTTACACTGTAGAATGGTAATATATTAAATAATCTATTTTTATATTAAAAATAAAATTGCAATAATTTAAAACTACAATTTTAATGAATATTTTAAAACTGAATTTCAATAATAACAAATATTAAAAACCAAAACCTTCGGTTCAGAAATCCTTGAAAAAATAAAATATCTACTGTAATAGGTACTCCAAAAAAAATCATTAAATACATTATATAAAGCTAAAGCCTCTCAAGTAAAACACAAACAAAATGAATATGATCATCATTACCGTTAGCTTGTATATTATTCCAAGATTTTCCATTTATCAAATATAAAAAGATTGATAAGATTTTCCATTTATCAAACACAAAAAGATTGATATTTGTAAATAAAGTTTAAAATTCAAAATATTCTTCGCTTAGCCTATCGATACATGCCATCCTGGAGGGCCCGCATCTCGATACCACTGATAAAGGGATTATCATTATCAGAGGTTCTAATGAAGCAAACATACAACATAGTGGCTGAAATAACCAATATGAATTCATCATAAACTACAGTATTACTTTTGAATGTGATGTTTTGAACTGCCAACATATCCACTATCTCATTATTTTTAATGAAGAAATGCATTGTTGACATGGATTTGAGGTTCCAGAGTGAATTATGAAATACTATGACTCTAACCGCATTAGTCTCTTTAGACTTTAAATCTATATGTGTACTTTTTAATATATGGAATTTTGGAACGCACGACCCTATTTGAGTCAAGTATTTAGTCTTGTCCCATAGTTTGTCTCTTTTTTCTATGGCAATAGAAACACATTCGGTAGCAAACTTAAAAAATGAGCAAGGAATACTTGCCTTTATTGAAACAAATAATTTAGGTCAAGTAAAAATTGCAGCTTCAAGCAAAATAGGGAAATGGGTTTGGGTTAATGTCAAACAATTTCGGGGTATTTTAAAACGTAGAGCAGCTCGTTTAAAATGGGAGCAGACAAGGAAGAAAAAGTATCAACGAGAAAACACCTTGGCTCTGCATAAGAAACAACCGCCTCTTTTTCAAAAAGATGGAGACAGAGCCAAAGGCAGCAAGGACTATGCCTTATACAGCCCCACATCTACACCTCTTACCTGGTCACCTGATATATATGTACGGGAGTTACTAAATGCTAAGAGGAGATTGGAGGATTTGGAGGTCAAAGAACAGGAGAGAGACCTTAGAATCCAAATATTAACAGCAGAAAATCAGGGTTTAGCAGAAAGCAACAAGGTTTTAAAAGATCAAGTGTCTCTGTTGCAAGAAACTCTTTCTGTAGGAAAGGTGGAATGGCAAACGATGAAAGATGCTTGGCAAAGCATGAAGGATGAGGCAGGGGAAATCAGTGGTGGGGTGAACTCTAAAACATCAAATGAGGAGGGGAAAGCAACTAAGCAAACAAACAACCAGGGAGTGAAAGGAAGGGAAGAAGAGAAAGGAGGTTCCACGAAAAAAATGTGGGCACAAGTTGTTAGCGAAATTGTCAATAACTTAGGAGAGACAAACATCCAGGTGAACACCATACAGGATAGGGAAATCAGAGAAAGACAAGTTAGAGCAACAAACGTAATTATTAAAGGTGTGAGAGATTATGGTGAAAATGAAGGTACACTTTATCTTGCAAGAGACTTTTTGAGAGACAAGATGCTTTGGCAAGGCCGAATTTGCCAAGCATGGAGGGTGGGAAATCCTAGTGACGAGAGAGATAGACCCATAAAAGTCACCATGTCAAATACATATGACAAGCAAATCCTACTAAACAAGAAGTAACTCTTGAGAGGATCTCACTTTTTTTTAGAAGAAGATTTAACTACTAGGCAGCAAGAGGAAAGAAGGGAAGAGATGTCAAAGGTTATAGCAGCAAGAGATGAGGGCAAAAGAGCATGGTTACATACAAAGGCAAAGCGATTATTGCCTTTTTTGGCCCTCCAAAAACAAAACAACAATGCGGTAATCAAGAAAGGTCAGCAAATTCCTTAGCAGAAAAATATGAAACAAAGACAGTATGGGAAAATAGGGGTGAGGACTCGACTTTGAGTCTTGTATGTCAAAACAAATAGCAGTCAAGCTCTACTCAGGTTTCCTTAAGTTTAGTTTTTTGGAACTGTAGAGGCTATCCTTGGAGGCAGGGGCCTGGGTTAGGGCCTATTGCGGAAGATACAGACATAATTTGTCTACTGGAAACGCATGAACAGGAAGGATGTAAGACACCTTTGTTTGAAGGGTACCTGAAGATGGCAATGTGGAACAAGGTAGCAGAGAATGGCAAGGGACATGGGGGTATCATGGTCTTAGTAAGGGAAAAAAAGGACGTCTCATTCAATTAGAAAAAGAAGACTCAAATAGACAATTCATTTGGTTTAAAATCTCGGAAAATGGAATATCATCAGAATTGCAGCATGTTATTTTGCCCCGCAAGAGTCAAAAACTTACAAAAGCGGGGGGCTTAACCACAAAGATCCCTTTGTAGCCTTAAAACGACATTGCAGCGTATTCACAACTAAGTGAAGTCCTTCTAGTGGGGAATTCAATGCTAGGATGGAAAATGAGCAAGCTAGTATCCTCCATTGTAAAGAAGACTGCAATCCTATTTGGCTCACAGAAGAAAGTAATCATCAGTGGACAAGATTTTCAGAGGACAACAAAAGCTACAATCTTTTTGGAGAGCAACTACTTACTCTATGTGGAACTTTTGACTTGGTCATCTGCAATGGTTTGGATAGATGGGCAAATTCGGGAAATTTCACTTGTAACACTTACAATGGTGCAAGTGTAGTGGATTATGCAATTTGCTCACATGTCATGTGTGAGAGAATGGAGGAAGTTCAGATTGGGGATCAGATCTGGGATTTGAAATCTGATCACAAACCAATATATCTAAGTTTCTCTTGGACTGAAAAGAAACGAGATGAAATAAAAACTCAGTGCATTAAGCAACCACCCTCAAAGGGAAGGATTATTTTGACACAACAAAACTGTAATACATTCAAGATAGCATTAGAGAGGCTTTTCAAAGAGGAGAAAATTCAATCTCAGGGCCTTCATAACCACGAGCTAACAGATCCAATCCAAAGAGCACTTTCAGAATGCAAAAGAGCAAGAAATCTGAAATCTGAAACAAATTGCTTCCCGGTTAATGCTTGGTTTGACGAGGAATGCAAAAAAACAAGGAGAACTTTGAAAGAGTCAAATCAGAAAGAAATAAGCTTAAAAATTTACAAGCATATTTTAAGAAAGAAAAAAGTTGATTTCATTATTTCACGTAGGGAAGAGGTAATCTTCCTTGGGAAAAACAACCCCAAGTTATTTTGGAAGGAACTACAAACCAGAAAGAAGCAAACTGAAAACAATATCACAGCCTATCAGTGGCTTGAATATGCAAAACAACTTTATGAGCAAGATCCTAAGGCTGACCCCCCCCCTTGGTCAACACCTCTACTAATATTTTCACAGTGTAAGAGGTCGAGGTGGGTATTAAGAAGTTGGGTGTTGGAAAGGCAAAGGATTCAGTTGAACTCCAAGCAGAGTATCTAAAGTGGGGTTCGAAAACTCTTGTGCCTCACATCACGAGGATTTTCAACAACATCATTCAGCAGGGCTTCCCTATAGATTGGACAACTAGCCTAACAATACTTGTTTTTGTTGGTTATGGAGCCAGATCTTCTAGTCTCATAGATGATATTGTATCAATCGTGTTTGTACCCCAGTTTTATATGATATGTAGGTGGACTGTATAGTCATCCCAGCGGGGGGGTGTGGGGGGGCATCACCCCCCCACGGGGTTCCAGGGGGAACCATCCCCCCTAGTTGGGGGGTCCAGGGGCTAGTGGTCCCCTGGCGGGGGTTCGGGGGCAGCGCCCCCGAGAAATAATAATAAGGACTGGCAAATTCAGTGTGGACGTAGCCCAAGTTGGGTGAACCACAATATATCTGTGTCTCTCTTGTAATGTGTATGTGTGATTATATTTGCATTTTTGTTTATTGTTATTGCTCTGCGATCCTATTTTTCTAACAGTTTTCAAGAGCGGCGATGCCAATAATCCCTCCAATTACAGGATCATAATGATAAATCCCCTATTTGCAAAGCTATTCGGAAGTATGATAGAAAAAAGAATTAGCAAGTGGGCCGAAGAAAGAGGTAAGCGTGCTAAAGGACAAGCAGCTTTCAGACCCAAACACTCCATAGTTGATCACGATATAACGTTAAGACACATCATTGAGAAAGTGTGGGAGAATAAAGAGGAAGCCTTTTGTTGCTTTGTCGATTTCAAAAAGCTTTCGACATGGTCCCTAGAGATAAGCTCTGGCATAGAATGGAAGAACTTGGGGTTCCTATGCGTCTTAGATCAGTTGTCCATAGATTATACGAGGAGGTTAAAGTCAAAATTAGAACATCAGCTGGGATCTCTGAAAGTTTCAGGAGCGATATTGGGGTCAAGCAGGGGTGCCCATTGTCCCCTACCTTGTTTGGGTTATATATTGACAAACTTGAAGAGTGGTTAAACCTACAGGACAGGCAAGGTGCTCTTCTGGGCAAGTTTGTGATAAGGATTTTTTTGTATGCAGATGACCTTATTTTGATTGCTAAATTTTCTCTTGGCTTGCAAGAGCACTTACTTTCCCTTGAGCACTTCTGTAGGGCAGTTGCGATGCAAGTTAACACTAGCAAGACAAAAGTGGTAGTTTTCTCTAGCAAGAGAAAACATAACCAACACAAGTTCTACTTTGAAGGAAACACTCTTGAAGAAGTGGTAGATTACAAATATCTTGGGATTGACTTCAAGAAAAATTTAAGCTGGGAAGGTTGCATAAAGAAAAGAACTTTGGGAGGTTGGAAAGCATTTTACGCCTTTCAAAATAGGTGCAGAGAAGCAGAGCTATGGGATTAGAAGACTACGCAAACTCTTTTTGGGCTATTAGTGATCCCAGTTGTTCTATACGGGTGTGAAGTGTGGGCCAGCAGTACCTCCAACTTATAGTGGCAACAAGATTCAAAAACGTTTGATTACCAACAAGTTCAAAATTAAAAGCTCAGTCCCCTATGATATCATGCTTAGTGAAGTGGGGGAAACCCCCGTTGAAACAATTGCTATGGTGTGGCTCATAAGATATCTAAAAAAGATTGAGCAAATGGAAGACAATAGATGGCCTAAGGTGGCCTTCAATGACACATTATGCAAAAGAAAGAAGACTTGGATGCAGCAAAACAATAAATGGCTTAGTAAATGGGATATTTACTTGAACACATGCCCTACAAACAACAAAGAGATAGAGGCCTTTGTTATTGACAAGTTCCACAAGCAAGTTTGGGGCACAAGGCAAGGGAGAAAGAAAAAGTACTATATTGAAGAGTTCAATCCCACCTACAACCATCATCAAAAAGATTATATAGGGGCTAATATATTTGATAATAAGTTATGAGGTGTGGTTCTCTAGGTGGTTCTGTTGTACCTGTAAGTTCGTATGAACCATGGGAATCAGTCCTTCGGCGTCGAGGTGGCGATGGAGGTTCCACTATGTGTGGGGGAAGGTTTTGCAACCTTCGTGACCTACGAAGAGATTGGTCATCCACAATTACAAAAATAAACTAAGTGTAGAAACCTAGTGGCCACTAACAACTAAGGAGCAAACAACATACCACTAAAAATGTCCTATAGTAATCAAGACCAAGCAAACGAAGATAATACTCTCAATAGTAAGTCTGGGATGATGAGGGCCTAGAACAAACTAGTAGAATATCGAAAGTCAATTACACGATGTCCAATACAGGTCCTTTGGGTGCAAGCGTTTGAATCACCAAACCGCCCTCCCGGGATTATTGTAGAGGGTTACCTTCCATGTCTGTCCTAGGTGCAGTGGAAATAGCCTTCCACTATATCTGTGTAGAGACCTAAGGTCAAGATTCTAAGGATACCACATGTATGAAAATATCTGGGGGGACAGTTGTAGGTCCAGCCAAAACACATGGGTAGGGTAGCTAAGCCCGAAATCCAAAAATGCACAAGGCACTAATGGACCCCTATACGCGAATCAGCCTTGGTGTATGCTCGAAAGGAAAGTGGGGGGGTATCCCCAACAATTCCAGTCTCACACAACCTCGTGCTTAACTCCGGTTTAAGTGGAGCTTCCCAGAATACTTTGATGACAGTGGATTTACCTGGATAACAGTTTGCAGTATGATTTGAGATTTTAAACAATTTCAGAAAGTTTAAGTGTGATCTATTCCGAAATCCTAGCCTAAGCTAGTTGATGTCTTGTAACCCTAAAAAATAAATATTACTAATAAATTTTAAATTAAGTTCTTTTTATGGGTTGTTACTTACTCAAGGTGTAGTGTAGTGTGTGGCATGGTTACAACTGTAAGCAAAGTGCATATCAAAAAATGTAACTTCACAATTTTTATTTTCGTTTGTTCTTTCAAAACATAAAATCTAAGCATAAAAGTTTCTTTTTCCTTTTTTTTTTGTTTTCAAAGTTAATAGCAATGCAACTATCCTCCTTCGAAAAATAAAAATGACAAATCTTGTAAAATAAGTTCTTTCATTTTTTCAATTTGATTTTTTTCTCTGTCTATGAAAGAAATGCAAATAGAAATAATGAACTAACAAGACTTATCAATCTGTGTAAGTAAAGAAAGATAGCCCAAGGCTTAAAACAAACAGACCTAAAGCAAGATCGACAAAGACTAAACCCAAGAAATTTTCTTCATAGAAGTAACTAAAAATTTTGGAACAAGATGCTAAAAAAGAAACATTGATGTGTAAGATGGGAAACAGAAGGATCTTTATGCAAAAACCAGACTATTCATGAACATAAGAAAACAAAAGAAAGAAGCATCCGCCAAACAGAAACCCCATTGAAGTCAAACCCTAATTGAAACGGTAAAACTCAGGAAATACTCGCGACTACTATGTCGAACAACTAGCGGTGAACCTGCGGGTATGTATAAGAGAAACACGCAGCTAGGGAACAAAGTGCACGATTGTATGTATTGACAGGTCGCCAGTGGGCTTCAAAAAGTCTTTAAGAAGAAAGAATGGAAACCACAACCAAACTAAATCAATCCAATAAAATCAGGGGGGCCTCTAAAAAGGCTGTGAACAGACCCAGATGAGACACATGAGTGTATAACAAATGTCAGAAAGTAAAGTAAAATCAAAGATCAGACCTAAAAACCCAAGATCAAACCCTAAAGCAAATTTTCAAGTCTTATAAAGCAAACTCGTGACTATATTAGCCAACATCACGTGGGTGCAACTGAATGTGCGTGGGTAGCAGAGCCTGCAACTCGCGGGTACAACATAAAGTGCGCACCTGTGTATACAGGAAACACGTGAGTAGGCACTGATAAAAGAAGAAAAAGAACTTTGCAAACCAGACTGGACTGAGCCAACACAAAGGGATCTTTAAAAGAAACCCTAAAGACCTCAAAAGAGACTGGAAAAGTTATGAAACTAAAGAAACCAAAGATCCCCAAAGCAGAAAAACAAGAAGGTTTCCCTAGTATGGTCGCCAGTTCTATTGTTAAGGATTTTACCTTATAGTCGGGGATGGAGACTATCAACATACAAGGGGTGTAAGATGGATATATAAGGTTCTGCGCATACATTTACTCAGGCAAATAAGTTAGATATTAGAAAGACATGCACATTATTTTGAAGTTTGATCCTAGATTTCTCCTCTTTTGCTTCTCAATGTATTAACCTGCAAAACAGCCCTAGACCTTCCTCAAACCAATTTGATTACATATAAATAAATTGACATTTATAATAGCATGAAACATCAATTAATGATCAAATTTACAACATATAAAACATGTTATGTTGGGAAATGAAGAATGTTCGATCTTATTCATAAATAAATGAAGCAAGTACAACAATTTATACCTGACTTCTGTATGAGGCACTATCGTAACCAGGCCCTAGGCTCCTGCTCCTCTCTCTAGAATTGGAATTTCTTCAGCATAACAATAGCTCTCAATGAATTGGTCCCTTTCTCATGGCCTTCTCTTGCATTTATGGCAAGGCAAGGAGGGTTGGTTTCGAAAGGAAGTTGAATTGGGAAGTTGGGGGAGTTAGAATACCTAACTCAACTAATCCCAATTCATGTTTTTAATATATTTTTCAAACTTTCCTTAAGACACCCGCGACTATGACAACTAGCAACAGGCGAGTGACTTGCAGCATGTGGGATCAGCAACTTGCAGGTGCAGCTTTTAATTAATACCTGTGGGTTGTCAGTATAGAGACCCGCAGAGTGACTCGCGAGGTGTAAAGTATAGGAGTCACGGCTTTATGGTGAAGGTGTAAAAAAAAATAAGGTTTTAAGTTGAAGGAGTAAGGGTTCAGCTCCAAATCATCCAAGGTCAAGTCAGCTCTTCCATCCATAGTGTCCTTTTGTGTGATCTACAAGGCGATGTGATCGCGGACGGAGAAGTGTTAATTTGACCGATAACAACGGGTTTGATTTATGAGGTCACTCAGTGGATTATGGGTTGTGTATTGACTACCAATTTTGCGGTTTTGGTCAATGGGAGTCCTACAAACTTCTTCAAGAGCTCTCGTCGACTCCAATAGGGTTGTCTACTATCACCACTACTCTTTCTACTAGTTATCGAGGTTTTGAGCAGAATGTTCATCAAGGAAAAACTTGAAGGTAAAATTACAGGTATCAAGGTCACCTCTAATCAATACATTACCCACTTACTCTTCGTGGATGATGTCTTGTTATTTGGAATTGGCAATTTGTCGGAGTGGAAACAATTCAATGAGATACTAGACAGTTTTTTCTTAGCATTGGGCATGGAGGTAAGATCTCCTAATTCGTGCCTATATCATCTCAACTTAGAAGAGGCAATACAATCATACGTTCTCTCTTTTCTCCCCTTTGAATTTTAGGATCTAGATAATGGTTTGAAATATCTAGGATATTTCCTTAAACCTAATGATTATCACATGATTGATTGCCTCTAGTTCGTTAAGAAGGTTGAGAAGAAGATTAATACCTAGTATAATCAGAAATCATCATTGGGAGGAAGACTCACGCTCCTAAATTATGTTCTTAATAATATTTCGATTTACTAGCTAACCCTGGTTAAGGTTCCTTCCTGCATTCTATCTCTCATCTGACAACTCTTTTTCAACTTTCTTTGGATTTCTTTTCAGTCTTGGCCTAGAGTACACCTTGCGGCTTGGGATAAATTAGCCACTCCCAAATCCTTTGGATGATGGGGCATCATAAACATTTTCTAGGTCAATACAACACTACACAAGAAAAGTATTTAGCGAGGACTCACGAATCCCAAACTTTGGGGGGAGATCATTAGGAACAAATACATAAAGAATCTTACTGTTATGGAATGGATCATAAAGACACATAAGAAATCTCCCCCTATCTCTAATATATGGAGTGGCATGGTTAATTCTTTCCCTGAATTAAATAGATGGCTTTCTTGGCAAGTTGGGAACGGGTTCCAGGTAAGGGTTGGGGTTGATCCAATTATAGGAGTTGCAAAAAATCACTCACTGTCTCAATCTACATTACAGTCATTACATTCAAAAGGAATATATTTTCTTAACCATGCCAAGAATATGAGATCCGATAGTACTGGGAACTACTAGCTTACTTCTTCGGATATTAGACTGGAATCTCATGAAGCTAAAGAATGCGATGCTTACGTGGCTGCTCTTAGACATTCTGGTATATGTCTACAGGAAGGTATTGATCATATTTAATGGTCATGTAATTTAGGGATAGGGGAAGTGACAACTAGTTTGGCATACAACGCTATCACCTCATTTTTCATAGACTATCCACCGAGGTGGTGGTATCATCGTATCTGGAAATGGCCAGCACCTGTTAATATACTATGTTTTACCTTATTGGATTTACGTAATAGGATATTAACTGGTGATAATTACACGAGGCAAGGGGGAATGGAATCTATGGGTCTCCCTTTATGTTATTGAGTTGTAGAATATGTGGATCACCTCCTGGTCACTTGTTAAACAACTATTCAGATTTGGGATCAGGTGACTAGCATATGTAGAATTAGTGGATGTTGGAATTATGGTACATTGGAAGCAAGCCTCTATTGGTGGTTTCAAACGAGTTCACACTCTTCGTCATTTCCCCTTTTGTTCGTTTGGGGTATTTGGCATTATAGGAACTTGATTCGTTTTTAGGACACCAGATACAATTTCGAAGGTGCATGTAGATATATTATGAGCTACTTTACTGAAGTTACCAAGAATCTAGCACCATCGAAACTTATTATCAAATCCCCTCCACTTGTGTTCGGTCAAGCACCCATGGGTTTCTTTGATGGGGCTAAACAAGGTGGAAACTGTGGAGTTGACATCCTCTTTCTCATCAACAAATACCAACGTATAGACATTTGTATTGGTTGTGGCAATGGAAGTAACACTCGTGCAGAACTTCTTGCACTTTGGGGCTTGCTAAATTATGCACACAAGAAGGACATAGCCATTTTACATATTTTTGGTGATTCTTCAGCAGTGATCGATTGGATTAGTGGCAAGCATCAACTTCAGCTTAGTATACTTGAAAATTGGAAAGCTCGAGTCTTGAAACTACATCATAGTTTCTCCTCACTCTGCTACAATCATATCTCTAGAACTTATAATCAATTAGATGATCTACTTTCCAAACATGGCCTTTATCTTGGGGAAGGAATCTTACACTTCAAAAGGTTCATCGATAGCCAATTGGTGGAGGAGGGTCAATATCAAATATATTAGTCACTGGTTGTATCTTTTCTTATATATTTTATTGGGTATGTCATGACCTTAGTCACTTACTTCATAATATATATTTGGAGAATTTTGTAATCGTGTGTTAGAATAGTTTTTTGGGTATTGTAGTTAACACTGAAATTTAGCATTGGCTAGGTTTACTTTGACATTTTATTTTGGTTACTCAGCAGTTATAGATTTACACTATATTTGGTTTAACAACATTAGTGAACTCTATCCTTGGAATAAGCACACTTTGTAGTTTCTTTGATTCACTCTATGAATAACAAGAAACTATTTTTTTCTTCTAAAAAAATTAAAATAAATAAAAGCTTGAAAACAATATTTGATAATCTAATTTAGAAGTGAGAAAAGGCACTCCCTTTATTAAGGCATTTATTTTGTGAATGAAAGTTAAAAAGTTAGTATAGTACATGGTGTCTGAAAAGAGTTAAATCAAGTTACTATTTGTCAAGGTTTTTTAATACTCATCGAAATGAATAGGAGTGTGTGGCATATTTGAAGCTTAAATTCAAAGTTTTTTATTTTAAAACATTTGTTAGAGATTTTTCATTACTTATAGAAAATCAATATGTCAAGACAATAATTTGATGTAAGAGATCTTCTTATTTGTGAGACAATGGACCCTCTATATAGATGCACATATCCTACTCTCTCCAAATTTGAACTTATGACCTTTTAAGAGGAAAGACATGTTCTTAATCATTAGGCCCACTCAAGATTTTCTAATCTATTTTTAAGGTCACAACCAAGCCGGACACCAATTTGGTGTATGAGACCCTCTTATTCGTGGGACAAGGGACCCCGTATGTGTAGCAATGTAATTGCTAAAGTTTACAGAGATGTACATACCCTACTCCTCTGGATTGAAACCTATGATCTCTTTAAAAAACACACACACATAAAATAGAGTACCGGAGTGGGCCTAATGGTTAAGAACATGTGTTATCTCCGTGGAGGTCACAAGTTCAAAACAAATGGGGGGTAGGGTTGCTCATTAGCTCGCTGTGACAAGCCTCGAAGGGTAGATGACCCCTAGGATAGAGGCTCGCCCCGGTGGGCTTCGGGATGTATCAACCCTTGTTAAGTCAGTTGAATATACCCTTGGGAGATTGTTGTTCCATGATTAAAAAAATTATTAAACTCTTAATAAAAAACTAGATGCCCAAGCCAAGCTGGTTTGCTAGGTATCAAAGTTGTGGTTGACTTAATGCACCCACCAATATAATAAAGACCTGTCGGTTAAATTTAAGTAGAATCAAAACAATGCCGGTATTGGTGAGATGTTACCATTTAAATGAAAGATGGGTAAAAGTCTATGTGTTGGCTAAATAATCGTACATCTAGAAAGCCACCGACGTTACACATACGATAGTAGTGGAACTTGGTAGATCAAAAGGAAACTTACACGTCATTCTAGAAAGCCACCCATGTTACACATACGATAGTAGTGGAAGTTGGTAGATCAAAAGGAAACTTACACGTCATTCTTTCAAGAGCCTTCATGACACAAATAAAATACATTATCCTCAAAAATAATAATATAAAATCTATGTCCGTGTTCTAGACTAAACCAACCCAAGACAAGGTGGATTAAAAAAATTGATAATTTAATAACTGTGGTCGGAAATATAGTGAGTGTTCTAACAATACATGTGCGGCCAACCAAGAAACCTGCACACAAGTCACTATCAAAAGCTACAAACAAACCAGTTATCGGAACATCGGAAGTTCTATCACCGCCGCATGATAAATAAAGTTTGGGACAGTGGACCTAACCTTTTTATTGGAAACTCCAACTTTAATGAAAAATCGTGACATGGTAAAGAACACTAAATTCATAAACAAAATTATTTTACAAATATATAAACAAGAGGGAAAGCTGGAATGTTAATTCTTTGCCAATTCATTGGTGTGAGAGTAGAGAAAGCAGAAAGATACGGATTAAGTAGTGGCCAAGAGTAGAGAAAGCAGAAAGATACGGATTAAGTAGTGGCCACACGCTATGGATTAAAAAGCAGTCTCATCTCTTAGTTTACATTGGAAAGTTAAAGGATTAAACTATGGGAGGATGTCCATATGATTGCGACCATAAAGTCTGTAATTTTTTGCAAATCTTTTATGCTGCACAACAAAGCCACTCTCGAGAAAGTGTAAAAAATATATGCAAACTGCGACTGCATGGTTAAAAATTTCCAAATTGCATTAAGGAATCCATGCTCCACAGAATTTTCTATGATCATTGGGAGAGGTGTGAAGAGACCAAGCTGTTGATTGAGGACTGGTGCAAGTGCCTTGTTGTCTTATTAACTGATTCATCTATAATGGCTCGCTCAACTCCACTAATAGTGAAATAAACCCTTTCCCAAAGGAATGTATAAACTATTCTAGCAAAGCCATAAGTAATTGTGGCCGGTGAACATAGCCAACCACTTAGTTTTGTGGAGATGGTTGGTTGTTAAAGAAATGTTAAATATTAAAATAATTAATATAAATATTAAAGTAACATAAACATTAAACTAATTAATCTAAACATAAAAACAAATACTATTTAATAAACATACCCCTTTTCTTAACCACCCCTTAACTCAAGCTTATTTAAATCTTAATCAAGATGCATTTGAGCATAACAAGATACGACAACCATGAAATGAACCCCCACTCTACATTTGTTACACTCAAGTTAATCTTGTTAATCTACTCAAGAAAGTCCAAAATCTAAGATAATATCTAAACACCTATGAATATAATTAAAAATTGTTATGTAATAACCTAATTTTATTATTAAAATTTTGATAGTATTATAAAAGCATATAGTAAATTATTTAAATTGTTTTTTTTTTTAATTTTATGGAAACAAGGACTATATATATATATATATTCATAAAAAAAATATATCAAAATCTACGTAATTTTTTTGAAACATTTACATTGTATAATGGTGATATATTAAATAATTTATTTTTATATTAAAAATAAAATTACACTAATTTAAAACTAAAATTTTAATGAATATTTTAAGACTGAATTTCAATATTAACAAATATTAAAAACCAAAAGCTTCATCTCATAAATCCTTGAAAAAATAAAATATCTAATTTAAAATAGATACTCCAAAAAAAAATCATTAAGTAGATTATATAAACCTAAAGCGTCTCAAGTAAAACACAAACAAAATGAATATGATCATCATTACCGTTAGCTTGTATATTATCCCAAGATTTTCCATTTATCAAATATAAAATGATTGATAAGAATTTCCATTTATCAAACACAAAAAGATTGATATTTGTAAATAATGTTTAAAATTCAAAATATTCTTGGCTTAGCTTTTAATTAATACTTGTGGTTTGTCATTATAGAGACCCGCAGAGTGACTCACGAGGTGTAAAGTATAGGAGTCGCGGCTTTATGGTGAAGGTGTCAGAAAAAATAAGGTTTTAAGCTGAAGGAGTAAGGGTTCAGTGCCAAATCATCCAAGGTTAAGTCAGCTCTTCCATCCATAGTGTCCTTTTGCGTGATCTACAAGGCGATGTGATCACGGACGGAGAAGTGTTAATTTGACCGATAACAACGGGTTTGAATTATGAGGTCACTCAGTGGATTATGGGTTGTGTATCGACTACCAATTTTGCGGTTTTGGTCAATGGGAGTCCTACAAACTTCTTCAAGAGCTCTCGTGGACTCCAATAGGGTTGTCCACTATCACCACTACTCTTTCTACTAGTTATCGAGGTTTTGAGCAGAATGTTCATTAGGGAAAAACTTGAAGGTAAAATTACAGGTATCAAGGTCACCTCTAATCAATACATTACCCACTTACTCTTCGTGGATGATGTCTTGTTATTTGGAATTGGCAATTTGTCGGAGTGGAAACAATTCAATGAGATACTAGACAGTTTTTTCTTAGCATTGGGCATGGAGGTAAGATCTCCTAGTTCGTGCCTATATCATCTCAACTTAGAAGAGGCAATACAATCATACTTTCTCTCTTTTCTCCCCTTTGAATTTTAGGATCTAGATAATGGTTTGAAATATCTAGGATATTTCCTTAAACCTAATTATTATCACATGATTGATTGGCTCTGGTTCGTTAAGAAGGTTGAGAAGAAGATTAATACCTAGTATAATCAGAAATCATCATTGGGAGGAAGACTCATGCTCCTAAATTATGTTCTTAATAATATTTCGATTTACTGGCTAACCCTGGTTAAGGTTCCTTCCTGCATTCTATCTCTCATCTGACAACTCTTTTTCAACTTTCTTTGGATTTCTTTTCAGTCTCAGCCTAGAGTACACCTTGCGGCTTGGGATAAATTAACCACTCCCAAATCCTTTGGATGATGGGGCATCAGAAACATTTTCTAGGTCAATACAACACTAGACAAGAAAAGTATTTGGCGGGGACTCATGAATCTCGGACTTTGGGGGGATATCATTAGGAACAAATACATAAAGAATATTACTGTTATGGAATGGATCAGAAAGACACATAAGAAATCTCCCCCTGTCTCTAATATATGGAGTGGCATGGTTAATTCTTTCCCTGAATTAAATAGATGGCTTTCTTGGCAAGTTGGGAACGGGTTCCAGGTAAGGGTTGGGGTTGATCCAATTATAGGAGTTGCAAAAAATCACTCACTGTCTCAATCTACATTACAGTCATTACATTCAAAAGGAATATATTTTCTTAACCATGCCAAGAATATGAGATCTGATAGTACTAGGAACTACTAGTTTACTTCTTCGGATATTATACTAGAATCTCATGAAGCTAAAGAATGCGATGCTTACGTGGTTTCTCTTAGACATTTTAGTATATGTCTACAGAAAGGTATTGATCATATTTAATGGTCATGTAATTTGGGGACAGGGGAAGTGACAACTAGTTTGGCATACAACGCTATCGCCTCATTTTTCATAGACTATCCGCCGAGGTGGTGATATCATCGTATCTGGAAATGGCCAGCACCTGTTAATATATTATGTTTTACCTTATTCGATTTATGTAATAGGATATTAACTGGTGATAATTACACGAGGCAAGGGGGAATGGAACCTACGGGTCTCCCTTTATGTTATTGAGTTGTAGAATCTGTGGATCACCTCCTGGTCACTTGTTAAACAACTATTCAGATTTGGGATCAGGTGACTAGCATATGTAGAATTAGTGGATGTTGGAATTATGGTACATTGGAAGCAAGCCTCTATTGGTGGTTTCAAAACAAGTTCACACTCTTCGTCATTTCCCCTTTTGTTCGTTTGGGGTATTTGGCATTATAGGAACTTGATTCGTTTTTAGGATACCAGATACAATTTCGAAGGTGCATGTAGATATATTATGAGCTACTTTACTAAAGTTACCAAGAATCTAGCACCATCAAAACTTATTATCAAATCCCCTCCACTTGTGTTTGGTCAAGCACCCATGGGTTTCTTTGATGGGGCTAAACAAGGTGGAAACTACGGAGCTGACATCCTCTTTCTCATCAACAAATACCAACATATAGACATTTGTATTGGTTGTGGCAATGGAAGTAACACTCGTGCAGAACTTCTTGCACTTTGGGGCTTGCTAAATTATGCACACAAGAATGACATAGCCATTTTACATATTTTTGGTGATTCTTCAGTAGTGATCAATTGGATTAGTGGCAAGCGTCAACTTCAGCTTAGTATACTTGAACATTGGAAAGCTCGGGTCTTGAAACTACATCGTAGTTTCTCCACACTTTGCTACAATCATATCTCCAAAACTTATAATCAATTAGATGATCTACTTTCCAAACATGGCCTTTATCTTGGGGAAGGAATCTACACTTCAAAAGGCTCATCGATCGCCAATTGGTGGAGGAGGGTCAATATCAAATATATTAGTCACTGGTTTTATCTTTTCTTATATATTTTATTGGGTATGTCATGACCTAAGTCACTTACTTCAGAATATATATTTGGAGAATTTTGTAATCGTGTGTTAGAATAGTTTTTTTGGGTATTGTAGTTAACACTAGAATATAGCATTGGCTAGGTTTACTTGGACATTTTATTTTGGTTACTCAGCAGTTCTAGATTTACACTATATTTAGTTTAACAACATTAGTGAACTCTATCCTTGGAATAAGCACACTTTGTAGTTTCTTTGATTCACTCTATGAATAACAAGAAACTATTTTTTTCTTCTAAAAAAATTAAAATAAATAAAAGCTTAAAAACAATATTTGATAATCTAATTTAGAAGTGAGAAAAGGCACTCCCTTTATTAAGGCATTTATTTTGTGAATGAAAGTTAAAAAGTTAGTATAGTACATGGTGTCTGAAAAGAGTTAAATCAAGTTACTATTTGTCAAGGTTTCTCAATACTCATTGAAATGAATAGGAGTGTGTGGCATATTTAAGCTTAAATTCAAAGTTTTTGATTTTAAAACATTTGTTAGAGATTTTTCATTACTTATAGAAAATCAATATGTCAAGACAATAATTTGATGTATGAGCTCTTTTTATTTGTGAGACAATGGACCCTTTATATAGATGCATATACCCTACTCTCTTTAGATTTGAACCTATGATCTTTTAAGAGGAAAGACATGTTCTTAATCATTAGGACCACTCAAGATTTTCTGATCTATTTTTAAGGTCACAACCAAGCCAAACACCAATTTGGTGTATGAGACCCTCTTATTTGTGGGACAAGGGATCCCGTATGTGTAGCAATGTAATTGCTAAAGTTTACAGAGATGTACATACCCTACTCCTCTGGATTGAAACCTATGATCTCTTTAAAAACACATACACATAAAATAGAGCACCTCAGTGGGCCTAATGGTTAAGAACATGTGTTATCTCCGTGGAGGTCACAAGTTCAAAACCAACGGGGGGTGGGGTTGCTCATTAGCCCGCTGTGACAAGGCTCGAAGGGTAGACGACCCCTGGGATAGAGGCTCACCCTGGTGGGCTTCGAGATGTCTCAACCCTTGTTGAGTCACAAGTTACTGGTATATCTGGCTTGCGGGTTGTTGGATATACCCTTGGGAAATTGTTGTTCCCATGGCTAAAAAAATAATTAAACTTTTAATAAAAAACTAGATGCCCAAGCCAAGCAAAGACTAATTAGACTAATTTTATAAAATGATTATTTAAAAAAAAATGGAGTTTGGCTTTTTTCAATAGTGGGATTTATTATCACTTTTGAGCATCAAGATTGGCTTTGTACAGGGCAATGCCCTCCATGTAGAATTACACTGGTTTGCTAGGTATCAAAGTTGTGGTTGACTTAATGTACCCACCAATA
This sequence comes from Larix kaempferi, assembly GCA_027924585.1. NCBI lineage: Eukaryota > Viridiplantae > Streptophyta > Pinopsida > Pinales > Pinaceae > Larix > Larix kaempferi. The sequence goes on from BSBM01000036.1 coordinate 12,411,852, forward strand.
TAATAAAGACCTGTCGGTTAAATTTAAGTAGAATCAAAACAATGCCGGTATTGGTGAGATGTGACCATTTAAATGAAAAGATGGGTAAAAGTCTATGTGTTGGGCAAATAATCGTACATCTAGAAAGCCACCGACGTTACACATACGATAGTAGTGGAACTTGGTAGATCAAAAGGAAACTTACACGTCATTCTAGAAAGCCACCCATGTTACACATACGATAGTAGTGGAAGTTGGTAGATCAAAAGGAAACTTACACGTCATTCTTTCAAGAGCTTTCATGACACAAATAAAATACATTATCCTCAAAAATAATAATATAAAATCTATGTCCGTGTTCTAGACTAAACCAACCCAAGACAAGGTGGATTAAAAAAATTGATAATTTAATAGCTGTGGTCGGAAATATAGTGAGTGTTCTAACAATACATGTGCGGCCAACCAAGAAACCTGCCACACAAGTCACTACCAAAACCTACAAACAAACCAGTTATCGGAACATCGGAAGTTCTATCACCGCCGCATGATAAATAAAGTTTGGGACAGTGGACCTAACCTTTTTATGGAAACTCCAACTTTAATGAAAAATCGTGACATGGTAAAGAACACTAAATTCATAAACAAAATTATTTTACAAATATATAAACCAGAGGGAAAGCTGCAATGTTAACTCTTTGCCAATTCATTGGTGTAAGAGTAGAGAAAGCAGAAAGATAAGGATTAAGTAGTGGCCATATGCTATGGATTAAAAAGCAGTCTCATCTCTTAGTTTACATTGGAAAGTTAAGGATTAAACTATGGGAGGATGTCCATATGACTGCGACCATAAAGTCTGTAATTTTCTGCAAATCTTTTATGCATTGTGATTGAAGAAATGAAACTGTGTCCTATTTTGCAAGCTTTCTCATATTGGAACTTGATTTCACTGGAATAATTCACCTTTATAGTGATTACAAAGGTAATGGTATAATAATATATGTATATCCGTGTAATATATGTATTTGCTTCTATTCATGATTAAACCTTGCCTCAAAGTTGCCTCTGTGCATTGTGATCGAAGAAATGAAACTCTGTCCCAAAGTTTCTAAATACAACCAAGAACAATACAACCAGGTCAACAAGCATGGCTGGATTATATATAGAGTTCTCAAGATTCTTTATGATTGTATTGAATCCATGTAGTTTGTCATTTTCGAGATCCATAAATTTTATGGATATACTAAGCAGGGTATGATTTAAGGATTGGCATGGCTTTAGGTAATTCAAATACTGGACTGCTCGGTTTGAAACTAAACACAATTCAAAAGCCTATGTAATACTAGAATAAGTTCTATATAGAGAGACCTTTTCTACAATCACTCCACGTAATAAACTAAAAGCAATTCAAAAAACCGTGCAACACTATAGAATCAGCTCTATATTATTTGGCATTCACGTCTCACCTTTTCTGTTTGGTCTGAGTCTATTTTTTTTAGTTTTCTTAAAAAGGAGATATGCCTTATTAACATGGTTTTCAATTATCCAGTAGCTGCCATGTTCACTTTGAGCTGATAATATTGACATTGACATTATGAAACAGGTTTGACAGTCACTATGATGAAACAAAATTGATTTATCTACTGCTCAATTTATAAATGCATTGCAAATGGTCAACAGGCATAAAAAATTTTGCTGCACTGTGCATGTCTATAAGAAGACCCTAGAAAAGCATCAATGCAATTGCAAGAAGCCCAAAAAAAATGATATTTTCTGCAAGGTATTAAATAAAATTTGAAAAATATATTTGAATTAAATAAGAAGGCTTAGACACATTTGTATGGGCATCGGTACAAGCACAAAGCACAAATGAAAAACAACAATGAATACTATAAAATAATAAATTTTATTAAAATGAAATTTAATTATTAATATCATTTTATTAAAATGAAATTTAATTGTTAATAAAAATTTTGATGGCAGCCCAGCAGATTAGTGGATTGCATAAAAGAATCCACGTGTCCAGCACCATGCAAGTAAATGTTTGAAGGATCCTCCACGTACCATTGTCGTAAAGTATGCAGTGGTCCCTCTGTGTAGGTTGATCCCTCTGTATATGGTCAATCATTCATCTTGCAAAGAGCCATCAAGAATAAAATTGAGTTGTTTTCAAAGTTTGTTTCCAGGTTTGCACAGGTCAAATTGCTAATTGTAGAGGACGACGAGAATCTTTACTGTTGAGGAAGTTTCTTTCCAAGTTTGCACAGGTCCGTCTGCCTAGGATTTCTCTCGAGGAAGCTCTCGTGGAATGCAAAAGTGGATGAAATGGCAGCCGTAAACGCAATTTTACATAAGAGGCTTCGCATTTACCTACGCTGGGCAGAGCATCGATTTCATCAGCCAGACTTTATTTCGCTGGGGAATGCATACGACTGAGCTTTGCAAAGGATGCCTTGGCCTTATTTTCATGCACTACAAATTCAAACTTTATTTTCCAGAACAGGTTTGCAAAGCTTTAAATTATGATATTTTAGATCCCTCTATTTGTGGAATTGAAACTTTAAATTTATTATTAAACTCAGTGGCTTAAAAACCAGTAGAATTTATTTGTTTAAGAAGCTCGTTAAAAATATCAGTGTCACCATTTAAGCTGTTGTAAATAAGACCATGATCATTTTCCAGCGGCTTCCCGCTAGTCTCTTTACCGTGGGAAGGTCGTTTGAAGCCCTGGTCATGGATCTTTATTTTCAAATCCAAAGCTAACATCTTCCCCGGCTTTAATTTTGCCAATTTAAGAATGTCTATTGTCTGGATCAAAATTATTTTCTGAAACTATAGGAATGGATCTTTAATGTTCAGTCCAATCTGACAGTCGTGTTCAGTTTCCCATTTCTTCTTTATAAGCCTTCTTGCTTTTGAAGTCTTTTCAGAAGCTTTAGGGGCTAACTTTTTGCTGCTCTAAGTTTAAGACAAAAATTGGAAAACCTGTGTGGAATTTTTAAGAAATATGTGTCGGACTTCATAGAACTGAGTCCTAGTTTTGCAAGAATTGGTACTTTATTTTATTTTCATTAAGTGGCCTTTATCGACCACATAACACTTACACTCGTTTAGGTTTCTTCGACTTTCGTAAGCCAATAAATTGCTCGAGTTTATCAAAGTTACACATAAGATGCATAAATGATGATAAATAAAATAAAATTCAAGTGGAAAATTAATATAATATTAATATTATAATATAAAAGTTATATAAAATTATTAAGTGAAGTATTTCATGTTCACCATATTATAATATAAAAGTTATATCAAATTATTTCACCATATTATAATATAAAAGTTATATAAAATTATTAAGTGAAGTATTTCATGTTCACCACATATCTGGTTTAATAAATGGGAAAGAAAATATCTGGTTTAATAAATGGGAAGGAAAATAAGGTGCAATAATGGTCTTTTCTTTCGTTGACAAGTTTTTATCTGCTATATTGCTTTTCTACACTCTTTTGTGCTAGTTGTATATAGTTATCACATATTTGTTGCAGATGCATAGTTTTTGTATGTTGACACCTACACTCTTTTTCAAAAGATGGAGTCCAAAGATGGTCGGAATTTTATTATTCTTCACTGTAACAACAGCATCAGTACCCATTTGGCATACTAGTACAGGTCACCATTGGTAATGGTATCAACGCTGGCCTTGCTGCCCTATGCCATCTCGCTCCTAATTGATTTGATCCGTCATCATCAATGCCAAGCGGCAATGCCAAAAAAATTAGCTTTTTTTTTTTCTTCCTTTATGACAATTACCCCCTCAAACCATATTTAGTCATTTCACTGTACTTTACTAATTAAAAAATAGAAATTATTAATTTTAAATTTTCAAAAAATATGTATCTATTTTTAAAATAAAAAAATAGAAATTACTAATTTTAAAATTTCAAAAAATATGTATCTATTTTTAAAATAAAAAAATAGAAATTACTAATTTTAAATTTTCAAAAAATATGTATGTATTTTTAAAATAAAAAAATAGAAATTACTAATTTTAAATTTTCAAAAAAATATGTATCTATTTTTAAAATAAAAAAATAGAAATTACTAATTTTAAATTTTCAAAAAATATGTATGTATTTTTAAAATATTCAAATTAATAAAAAAAATTGTGAAAACTTCAAAAAAAAACATTGATAAAATTAATTAAAAGATTAATAAACAAAATTGTGAAAACTTAAAAAAAACATTGATAAAATTAATTAAAAGATTAATAAACAAAATTGTGAAAACTTAAAAAAAACATTGATAAAATTAATTAAAAGATTTATATGACAATTACCCCCTCAAACCATATTTAGTCATTTCACTGTACTTTACTAATTAAAAAATAGAAATTACTAATTTTAAATTTTCAAAAAATATGTATGTATTTTTAAAATATTCAAATTAATAAACAAAATTGTGAAAACTTCAAAAAAACATTGATAAAATTAATTAAAAGATTTATAGTGTCAATCCATTTTGACTTAATTCCTAAGCTATAATCCCTCCCCACATTGGCACGAACTAATAATATACCTATTTTGATTGATTTAGAAAAGGAATAATAATATACTTATTTTGGTTGATTTAGAGAATATAACCTATTTTGATATTTTGATTGATTTAGAGAAGGAATAATAATATACTTATTTTGGTTGATTTAGAGAATATATTTGAAGGTATGGGAAAGAAAAAAATAAATTTGAGTATATAATTAAATATGTTTTTAATGTTTTGTATCATAAATTGAATTATTATTCAAAGATTTTGGAAGATTTTAATTTCAAAACTATATAATAAAAATAATAATGTTTCTATACTAGTTTGCTATAGGGTGCACTATTAAGGCACGCATTGGGATGTTACAGCTTCAAATTTTGGCTAGCTCTGTGTATCTTGTATGAGGCATCGCATTATGCCTAGGGTTATAGTGGTAGCAGACTGAAATCAACACCATGTCACACCAACCCAACTATTGATTTCCATAGTTACAAAAAAAAAAAATTGAAGGTCATGACCAAGCTATACATCAAATGTATGAGACCCCTTGTTAAGAATAGTATACTATAATAATAATAATAGTAAGATCCAACTTAAATCCATATTTATCAATAGAGAGGCATCAATAATAATAATAATAGTAGTAGTAGTAAGATCCAACTTAAATCCATATTTATCAATAGAGGGGCATAAAAAAAATTTGACGTAAATTTTTTATGATTTAATTTCATCATGCTGGGGTGGCAGGTGCGGGAGGGGTCATTTATGACCCTGGAGGAAATGAGGTCTCTCATTTTGCATGGGGATTAGGTAGGATAACCAATAATCAAGCTGAATAGGCTGCACTCCTACAAGGGATTGAAATAATGAAGTCACTTCAGATAGATTGCTTCATAACCCTGGGGGACTCTAAGATTGTTATTAAGAAAATTATCAATATCCAAAGAGGACATGACAAGAACCTGAGCAAAATTCAAAACTGAATTGTTTCCTCCATTAGCGACTTCTCCAGGCCTCATTTCTACCATATCCTAAGGCACAACAACTTAGAGGCAGATATCATGGCCAATCAAGGAGCTAGGCTTAAGGAAGGAATAAGGGTGCTAAATCAAGGTCCTACCCATTTTAGTTTGACTCCATGTTTCTAAACCATAGCATTACTATGGGGGTGTGCATGCATATTCCCTTCTTATCCTTGTGGACAAGTGGCATTCACCTTCGCCCAAGTCTTAAATTCGGGCCTCAGACCTCTCCTCGCATTAATGGGAGTGGGTGCGGTGTTAAGATGGAAGCATGCAGAGTTATGTTGAAGCATCGAGGTCCTCTTTTGCATGATTTCACCCTGGGAGATGGTACTGCTCTGCATCAGGTGGTATTGGGCCTGGAAACTCTCTCTTGTAACGTGGAAGTTCTCTCGACTAACCTTTGTTCTGCCTTTTGGTTCTCCCCAGCGCTCAGAACGCTGAATCTCAAGAGCATGGCTAAGGAACTAAGGGAAATCAGAGGGGCTCATCAAGACATAAAGAAGCATGCTCGTAATGATTTTGAAGCTTCAAGGGCCGCTCTGGATGAGAGCAAACTCATCGGTCGGGAGATAATTCAAATGGAGGCGTGTTTTGAGGACGTCAAGACCATTGCTTCGGTCCAGGTGGGAGAACTTGAGGAGATGCATAAGGTTATTCAAGGCATGAATGCATCTCACCGATCCAACTTTGAAGGCCTCAAGCGTTTTCTCTTCTCCCTAAAAATTCAACTATTCAACACCCTGCACAAAGGCAATGAAAGGATTAAAGCTCGTTTGGCACAAATGGAAGTTTCCTTGCAAGATATGAAGGAAGAACTCGAAAAGCACATAGAATCAGTGGACCATGGAAACCAGCGTGAAGAAAGCTCCTTGATGGAGGATGGTTCGCAGACCCATGAAGGAATCCCTCCAACATAGTCTCAGGAATGTCAAAGTACTCTTTTTACTAGACTAGTTAAATGTTTTTTTGCCTTCTATTATGTAAACAGTTTGTCAGGATATATTCGATAAACTTTAGTAGTCATGAATAGATAGGAAGTATTATTCTCAAGGTTAGAAAGCTGAAACTGTTGACTTTTGAACTTCATAGTATCTTTGTTTGCTCTGCCCTTCTGGAAAGGGAATTTTGTATAAACACCTTATACTTTGTTTAATATACTATACTTTGCGTTCTTGTTAAAAAAAAAATTCATCATGTCTTACCTTTTTCATATTAAATGATAAAAAATTTACATCTCAAGAAATATGATCCCTATATACTTATGGGTTTAAGATAGATCTATATTGATTTTAATTTTTAATTTTTTGTGTAAATTTTAAAATTGCTACATAATGATAATAATATAATGATTACTACTTTTAGGCTATATATTAAAATATAATGATTGTCGCCTTTAATCTATATAATAATTAAATAATCTATAATATATTAATTCAATTGGGTCTAGGTGGGATGGTTGTGAGTGGAAGTGTTATCCTCCTTACCCAGGTTTAATTTCCATAAGTGACATTTTGAGCTCTTAAATGAGTATATTGATGATAAAGCATTGGGCTTTTGCATGTACCATTGTCAAAAAGAGGAGAAGTGTTTGATATGGGTTTACCCTAGGTACCATACTTAAGTGGTTGATATGAATGATTGTTATCCTCCCCAACTTGATGAATAATTTATTTTTTTTGTTTGCTTGAATCTCCTCGACTTATGGGAGTGGCCTGTGGTCTGAGAAACCACGATCCAGGGGCATCTAAGCAATCAAAATCACCTGGGGATCGCACTCGACCTAGACCACACCAGCCTCAACTTGACTGGGTTTCTAAGTGTCACCTCTCAACTAAGTCACCCCTAAGGGGAATTGAACTCGGGTCGCCTTGCTGACAAGACCCACACCTTAACCGAGTGAGCTAGCAAGAATTGACTTTTCTTTTTTCTTAGGAAGACATGGGGGTGGGATTTGATCCACTTATGTGTCCATGAGTCAGGAGATCATTTAATACAATCTCTCTAGGTGGAACCAAACGTTCAACCACTACCTCAAGGTGCCCCCATGGCTCCAAGTTCGACCCTCATTGGAATTGAACCTTGCCCATTGGTAAAAAAACTCCTAGCTCTTCACCAATGGATCCACCCCCTTTGGGATCTCTTTGTAGGAGGACATGGGGGTGGGATTTGATCCACTTATGTGTCCACGAGTCATGAGATCATTTAATACAATCTTTTTGGGTAGAACTACACATTCGACCACTACCTCAAGGTGCCCCCATGGCTCTAGGTTTGACCCTAATTGAATTGAACCTTTCCCATTGTTTAAAAACTCCTCGCACTTCACTAATGGATCCAACCCCGGGAACTTTAATAATAATAATAATAATTATTGTTGTTATCCCCACCTCAATGAGTATATTATTAAGCACAAATTATTATTAAATGATAACAGTAATGTAAGTCCAATAAATAAATAATAATAGACATCCTCCAATAAATAATTGAAGTATTAATAATATAAATATTTCATATTTAGTATTTCAAAGTTATTTATTGTAGCAAGATGGTCTTACCAATATCTTAAGCAAGGCAAAGTGTCTATATAGTTAAATATTACCAAATATAAACATGACACATAATCATCATTGACTTTTATATGTTCACCTCGACAATTATTGTTGACTTAATTCTTTAAAATGATTGGTTATTAAATTTCTAACTCAACAAGCACGGTTTTTCCTTATTTGGCCCATTTTCACTCTAAATTTCATCTAATTACCCTACAAAACCCTAGCTCATCATGTCTAGATGTAATCTAAATGCAATTCCTATGTAGGCTTCAGAAGGCTCATACTTAACATAAGAAAAAATAAAGATGCGGAATTTAAGGATTTCGAAAGAGAAAATAACAAGCATGAAAACTACAATGGAAAAGAACTTTGACATCTTAAATTTGGTAAGTAAAATAGAACTTCAAGATTTTAAACATGATATCAAGTAAAAAATGGGAAGTAAAGATGATCTCAAACAAATGTTAAGCAAAGATGATCTCAAAGATATGACAAACAAGGAAGATGTAATGTCCCTAGTTTTACCCTTGACATAAACTATGTAAATGATGTAATATCATTGATGTAATTGATCGAACATGGTGACAAGCTCAAGGCAAAGGCCCTACCATGGATTCCCTGAATGTATATGCTTAGAAAACCATGTGCTGGTCAAGCGCAGTAGCATTGTAATGCAATGTACATGCACACGATAATAATAAATAAATCCATAGTCGGTTGTGCGAGGCAACAAGAGCAAAGGGAATGATCATCCTAAGGTTGGTGAGGGACGTATTGAATCCATAAAGCCAGTAGATGAGATCCAAGTGTCCTAGAGAGGATTGATAAGCCATCAATTTTCAAGTTGACTCATGTGCCCCGATCATTTAATGTTTCCAAGAGGAAGGTAGTTGAGATAGTTATTGTCTTGGGGAAAGGAAAGTGTGGGTCTAAGTTTCTTGAGACAGAGTAGTGTTAGTTCCTTGTGTCAGCAGCCCTATAGGACTGGGATGGGAGTTGCTTATTGGGTAAGCAACCAATCGAATTGATGTCATCCTTAATTTACCCATCAATTGGGGGACGACGTAGTAGCTTGTCAATGAGTCTATCAGTCAGCCTGTCAATAAGAATGGTAGCGAGTTAATGAGTTTACGTGGTCAAGTAACTTATTCCTTCATGGGTGTATCTATCTCTCCCTGCCTTCTATGCAATCATTATTATTATTCACTCATACATCCATCGACCAATCTGTCATTCTAATCTGAGGAGAAAGAGTCAACCGTTTCTTGAGAGGAAGCCAGACCTAAATAGTGATAGAGTGGAGAGTAGATCTAAGCTTTGGTTTGTGGTCATGATTGGGATTCGAAGAGGAAACAGGAGGACACAATTGCTATGCGTTCCTCTATTGGTCTAGGTAGCAGAGTGGTATCGAATTACTCAGTTGGTATCGTGAGCCTGAGTATCATGAATTGTGTTCAAGGCCTGTGTGATAGATTTTGTTCCTAGAAATGGTCTGAGTTGGACAAGCAGAGTAGTGAAGTGTCGGGAATCCTCATTCGCATGCCTAAGAAGTTTGTTTCATTGTTATTGATGTCAACCTGAGTATAACTTCCCATTAGTCTGGTTGTAACAAAGTGGTCTATTGGACAACAACCGAAGTGATTCCCTGGAGCTATTGGTTGTGCGCAACCAATATTTGTCAGCCATGGGAAAATAGATATCGTAGGCAGGTGATCCAAGGTTTGGGTGGTCTTTCTACGCACACACTGGTATACAAGCAGGCGGAAGGTGACGCCTAAGGGACTGTTGAACGGTTGTGTTGTGTGGGGCGGGTATTGTGGACCCCAAGCTAGTCGATTTGCATGAGGCGTCTATGGTTATGGAGGTAACCATATCTAACTGTATGTCCTACTTGATTTGTTGTAATCCCTTAGAAGAGATTAGAGTGTTGAGCGTCGAGGGGATTGAGATCCAATAGTGGTTGCGCAACTTCCTGGTGGAATAGTGGGGTTTGGATTATCTTTCTACGCACACACTGGAATAACACATAAGTGGTGTTGTGTGGGGAGGGTAGTGTGGACCCCAAACTAACTGATTCTGCACGAGGTAGATTGCTCATATTGAGTACTGGAGTGATGTAGAGCGTGGATATGGAAAAGAGACTAGTGCAGGTTGTGACCTCCTGGTGGAATAGCGGGGTTTGGGTGGTCTTTCTACGCACACACTGGTATAGCACATGGAGGAAAGTAATGCCTGAGGGACCATTGAGCGGTGAAGGGGTACCTTCTTGGTGTTGTGTGGGGCGAGTATTGTGAACCCTAAGCTAACCGAGCCTGCACGAGGTGCCTGTAACGGTTACTCAAATAGTTTAGCATTTCCCCTCTAGCACCTATAAAGCATGTTAACCCAACAAAGGTTTGCTTGGCTTGAGAATTGAGTCCGTGTGACTGTAACAACATGTTAACCCAATAAAGGTTGGTTTGGCTGTGGCATTGTGGCGATTTGATTGTTAGTGAACTCTCGATAGTTCCTCTTTCCTTAAGGTAATCATGCCCAGTGCGGGGATGGCCTCTCAGTAGAAAGAGTATATGATAGATAGAGTTCCTACGGTTAGGTGGAATGTTGCTCTTCTCCTCAGTTGCTTAGAGAAGCTTCATTCAAGATAAGTGTTATGTGATGTTTCATTGTTGCTATTCATTTCCATTGTATGAATGTTGATCTGAATGAATGATGAGATGCATGCTGCATATAATGATTAGGAATGTGAATTGTTGGCATATAGATGATTGTATGAATATGAATTCCCATTACGTTTGTAGTGATAACTCTGCAAGTAGCCAATGGACTGGTATTGCAAGCTATGTTTCCATAGGGTGGTTAACTTGCATAGTGGTAGACGTGCAATGGTTGAAGGTAGTCGTGAAGTAGATCGTGCGACATTTTGTCTTTGTGCGTGCAGTATAATTGTGCGATAAAGAAATTGATAAGTGCGGAAGTGTACATAGACTAGAGTATGATGTGCGTAGTGTGCCACCCAGTGAGGTAAGAGTATGCGACACATACTATTGCACAACAAAATAACTCAATTTAGACATGGTAATGTCTTGGTATTAGAAGTAGAAGAATGGAAAAATATTCCTCGTGGTCACGATAGACCACTGAGGCCGCTAAAGACGTGACGTAAGATATCAAATACATGATGAAGGTGCTAACAAGCTTCCTTATATTTTTGCTCTTCAAGAAGAGGATGGGAATATAAAGATGATTAAGTACTAGTCACATATGGAGAGCATTTGTTAATAGATTTAGAAAAGAAGAAGGATTGAATCCCATGTACTTGATCATTCATTCAAGATCCACACCATCATGGTTTCAATCTAGGGTCAACAGACTACTTCATTTTTTATATCAATCAAGGAAGTTTAATAGTAATGATCTGATAACATAGATATTACAAATAGAGCAATTCTTTAATCTACAACAATTTCCAACTCTACAAAAGATAACTATTGCATACATATATTAGAACTAGACCAATGTGTGGTATCAAGTGCTTTCTCACCATAACAAGGAATCTATTATCTATTGTGGCTTGGTCCATTTTTATAGATCAATTAATAACACATTATGGACATAGTATGAGAACAATCTTCTTTATCTAATCAATAAATGGACATAGCATGAGAAAAATATGATTTATCTAATCAATAAATATTGAGTAAAGAGATCCAATTATATATAATTTAAAATATTGAAATATTGAGACCTAGTGAAGAAAAATCCTAACGATGATGAGTCTTGAGTCTCTTTATGGGTAGTTTAAGAGAGAACATTCAACATAAGGTGCATCTCTTTGAGCCCTAAATCCTTGGATAAGGCTTTTAGTGTGGCTAGCCTTCTTGATTTAATTATCTTTATTTTTATCATATAATTCATGTCGACTTATAATCTCATAATGAACATTTTCCTCTTCCCATTGACTTCTTTCCCTTCTTATTAATTCTCTTATTAATTTTTTAAGTTTTAGCTCAATTTTAACAACTATTTTTCTCATCTTCTATTTATTCTACCTCGGTCATTTCTATTATTCTATAACTTTGTTTTGATTCTTGATGATTAACTTTGTTTTGATTCTTGATGACGAGTGGAATCTCCATTTGAAACATTGGGATATTTCCAAATTCCAAAATTAGTTTATTAATAAAAAAATATGAGTGTGTAACATACTTGAACTTTCAATTAGTGATTTTAAAATATTTGCTAGCTTTTTTTCATTACTCATTAAAATCAATGCATTAATAAATGAATAGGGATACAACATGTTTATAATTTTTATAAACAATTTTATTTTAATTAAATTCTTAATTATTATAAATATGGTCAAAAATCATCTAGAACTTGGTACATTCATATAATCTATTTTTAATTAAATTGCAATTTTTTATTATTAAAATTGCATTTTTAAATGTATAAATGGTTTATAATTTTTATAAACAATTTTATTGTAATTAAATTCTTAATTATTATAAATATGGCCAAAAATCATCTAGAACTTGGTACATTCATATAATCTATCTTTAGTTAAATTGCAATTTTTTATTATTAAAATTGCATTTTTAAATGTATAAATGGATTCATCATCTGATTCCCCAAATACCTCTGTAACACCTAAATTATGACATCTTAACAACTTATATCTACAATTCTAACAATTATTCTTAAATTTTAAGTAAATTTCAAATAAAAATGATTGAAAAAAATCATCATAATAATATTATTATTCTATGAAAAAAAATTCAAATAAATAAAATTAATAAATAATCATTACACAATTTTTAGAAATTTCAGAAAATAGATGAAAATATTATAAAGTCGGAAAGTTTTATCTCTTAATAAAAAACTATACTTTTAATTAAAAATCATAGTTTTGAAATTTATAAAAATATTATTTAAAACGTTTGTGAGTTCGTTTTTTTGGGGGTATATTTGAATTTATTATCACTTTCGAACATCATTGGCTTTGGTGGAATAAGAAGGTAATGCCCTCCATGTGGAGCTATAGTGGTTTGCTAGCTATCAAAATTGTGGTTTACATCATGCACCCACCAATATAAAAACCTGTCGGTTAAATTTAAGCAATAGAGTCAAAACAAATGCCCGGTCTTGGTGAGATGTGACCATTTAAATGAAAAGATGGTTAAAAGTCTATGTGTATTGGACAGCTGTCATTGATGGTTTGACAAGGAAGTTGGTAGATTAAAAGAAAGTTACACGTAGAAACCACCAATTGTAGATTATGTACACGTCATTCTTTAAGAAACCACCAATGGTAGATTATGTACACGTCATTCTTTAAGAAACCACCAATTGTAGATTACGTACACGTCATTGTTATTATTTTAAAAACCTCCTTTACACAAATAAAATACATTAACGTCAAGCAAGAAACCTGCCACACAAGTGACGATCAAAACCTACAATCAAACCAGGAATTGGAATATCAAAAGTTCTCTCACTTTAAAGGCAGCACGACAAATAAAGTTTGGGACAATGAATCTAACTTTTGATGGGAAACTCCGAATTTCATAATAACTCCTCACATGGTAAAGAATACACGTCATAAAGTTACATGCAAAAAATCCAAATTCTTAAATAATTATTTTAGAGATATATCCAGTATGGTACAATTATTGCGGAGATACATCAAAGTTGATTTACATAATGGTATTCAAATAAAATATAATCTAAAAATTAATTAGTTCGAGTTAGGACGGTTGTTAATGGGAGTGTTATTGTATTTATTTTAGTTTAATATTTACTAGTGACATATTGAGGTATTAACTTAGTATATTGGTGACAAAGCTTCGAGCTTTTACATAATTTAGTTTAGTTTATGTATCATCTTCATGTGGGAATAAGTATATTGTCGTAATAGCCTTAGCCGTGAGCCTTATGTTGATAAAGTTAATATAAAGTTAAGTGGGTTTCTTTAATATATATGTTTCACGAAACAATACTTTGACATCCTGATGAAGTAAGTAAAGTTGGACTCTAAGTTGGAATTGGGGATGGCTGCAATGAAGCTTAAGCTAGGGTTTGAAGTCTTTTTGAAAACTTGTAATGGAGGCTAATGGTTGTTGACGACAAGACTTGGAGTTAAGTTGATCCTTCGAATCAATCTATTACCAACCAAGAGAAAAAAATGGGAATTTTTGTTGCTCATGGTGTCTTCTTCCTTAGTATTTTGATTCTAGGGTTTTTAGGTTTATTTTCAAATCCTGGTTTTTTTCCATTCTAGTTTGTTTTTGGCCGCCATTAGGTTCCTAGTTAGCTTTTTTGTTTTTTTTAGGATTTTGGCTCCTTCCCATAGTCGTGGTCCATCACTTTTGTTTCTTCCACTTTTATATTTGTTTTGGGTTTGGGTCTGTTCTGACTGTCCTGGTCATGTTCCATTTTTCTTCTTCTTTTGATTGTCGGCGCTCTCCTTTTTCGATTAGTGTACTCCTTTCTTTGTTACCGAACACATGGTGATGCTCTTTATGATGGCATATGTAAAACGCTCTATGAGCCGAAATTGGAATGTGCACTATCCATCTTCTCTTGACAGATCATTTGAGGGTTTGGGCGTGACTGGTTTGGTGTCTAGGAAGACTGCTAACCTCAATCCTCCCCTTATTGAATCTTTGGTAAACAGGTCCCCCCCCACTGGTTTATCTGGTGATCGTGCTCGGAGAAGGCGTAAAATTAAGACGGTGAAGGCCCGAGATGGATTACATACTTATGTTTTTGGCAGCGATGTTAACCTTGATAGGGTAGAGATGCTCACCTCCAGAGCTCTTGTGGGACGGGTGGATAATGCTCGGTTGAACAAACTTGAACTTATTGAGTGGGTTACTCGCCATTGGTCTCCGATGTTGGATTCTGCTCCCCGTATCAACCTTTTGTTGAACGGATGGATTATTTTCATTTTTCCTAAAAATGCTTCTTTGGATGTATTTCTTAAGAAGGTTTAGACTTACCGTGAAGGTTGTATCATTCTCAAACGCTGGCACACAACGTTCGACCCGGTTAAGGAAAGACAGTCCAGGCGCCATCTATGGATGTTGGTTCCCGGTTTACCTTTGGAACTTTGGACCGAGAATATTTTGAAGGGCTTGGCCAATTCGATAGGTAAGTTTATCAGAGTTGACAACTGTGCATTACATGGCATGGAAACAAAGGTGGCTAGAGTCATGGTGAAGTTTGATATGGGATGGGTCTTCCTGCGGAAATTGAGATGGTTTGGGGAGCTAGAGTTATTTTACAAAAATTTGACTACTATAAAATTCCTTTTCAGTGCTTCACTTGTAGACAGACAGGTAATGTTAGGGAAAACTGTCATTTTTCTCATCAGTCCTCCGGTTTCTCTAATTCCGAAGACTCTTTCCTCCATGGGATGAATTTGGTGGAGGTTCTTGATGCTAAGGCTACAATTACTCCGCCTCATACTATTCATGTTGATTCGAGTAAGTCAAATTCTAGTTCCCCTACTCTTTATGAAGATGTTTCAAAAGGTGAATTGGCTTTTTACCTCTCTGTTGAAGATAATTTAAACCGTAGGTTGTCTACATCAAATAATTTACTTGGGGCTCTTGGTTGGGTTAGTAAATAGAATTTGGTCTCTGATTGCTTTGGGAAAGTGAGAATTTTGGATCCTTCCTCTATTTCTGAGGTCTCGGCAGCAACAAAAGTTTTAGAGTCTACCCCTAACAAGATTTCTGCTTCTCTTGAGAGGATATCTTCTCCTCTCCTGCCAACATTGAATTCTGATACTTTAAGCCACCCTGATGGGTTACTTGTTTGATCTCTCCCAGATCCTAATTTACCTGCCAGGTCTAGCCTTCGGAAGACATTTGATTATGTTGATCACCCGGAAATTCCTTATCCTATTGAAGAAGTGGGGGTCTATACTTTGGAGGAGCGAGATATCCTTTCAAATAGTGGTTACATTCCCTATTCCTCATCAGATTGCTTCACCCCATTACCTGCTTTTTCTAAAAATCCTTCCATGAATTCTGAGGTTAAACCATCTCAACAGCTTCGTTTTCAGAATGTGACCATCCAGAAAAATAAAAAGGCTTTGAAGGGACTGTTTGTGGATAAGGAAAGTTAAGGGTATAAACCTATCTCTGCTAGAATTGTTGAACATGATAAGGAAATTTGTAATTCTGGATCTACTAGGGCACTCAGAGCTATGACACCCATTGAGATTGGTGATTAATGTCTTTAATGTCCTTAAATGTTAGGGGGTTGGGGAAAGCTACCTGGATAAGGGCCTTAACCAATCTATTTCACTCTTCCAATCCAGATATTATAATGTTGTAGGAGACTATGTGTGAAGATTCTAGTGTTGTGTTAAAGTTGGCTAATATTTTTCCTAGGTGGGAATTTTCGGCTATTATCTCTAATGGATTATCGGGTGGTTTATTAGTTGGTTGGAACCCTATATATTTCAGCTTCTGTGCTTTTATGAAAAAATGGGGCATCTTACTTGATAGCTGGAGTATGTGTCTCAATTAGAATTTGTTTATATTAAATTGTTACGGGCCTTATAAGGAGAGGGTTACATTTTGGGACTCTCTTAAATCCTCTGGTTTATTAAGTTTAGATAATTTAATTATTGCAGGGGACCTGAATTTTACTAGGGATGCCTCAGAGATTTGGGGCCCTTTGGAAAGAATGGATGAATTAGCTGCATATTTCTTAGATTTGTTGGTTAGTTATGATTTTGTGGATGTTCCTCCATGCGTCCATTCCCCTACATGGACTAATGGAATACGTGGTAGGGATGGTATTAAAAAACGCTTAGATAAATTTATGGTCAAAGTTTCCTTGCTTCAGTCATTCCAGCGGTACAAGTCCTTGGTTGGGGAGGCTAAATTTTTCAGATCATTGGCCCATTCACTTTCAATTTGATGATTCAAAATCACATCAAAAGTTTCCATTTAAATTTAATTGTTCATGGTTAAAAAATGAAGACTTATGCTCTAATATTAGGAATTTTTGGCTAAGTACTGAGATAGATGAGGATTTGAATGCAATGGACTCTTTCATCCTTAAGTTATGGCTTCTTAAAGATATAGTCACCAAATGGATACAAAATCAGAACAAAAAGTATTTCGAGGAGTATAAGATGTTGGAGGAGTAGATACAGATGTTATATATGAGAAATCTTAATCATCCTTTGGAAAATGATGATTTTGCAGAGTTAAAATTGCTTGAGCAGAAAAAGGAAAAGATATTGATTCAAGAGGAGAAGGATTAGAGACTCAAAAGAAGAGCTCTTTGGGTTGAACTTGGAGATAGGAATACTAGATTTTTTCCCTCATATGCCTCCCATAGAAGGAACAACAATGCTATATGGAATATTAATGATGATATGGGTAATTCTGTTTCGGGGCTGGAAAATCTTCAATCTACAACAAAAAAATGCTTTGGCAATATTTAATCAGATGTTGGTCAGTGTGATATTAGTACTCAATTGAATGTTTCTAAATTATTTCCCATATTTTTTCATGATAATGAAGCTAATGATTTAGGTAAATAGGTCTCATTGGAGGAGTTTGAAGAAACATTAAAAATCTTTGTAAAGGAGAAAAGTACAGGGCTTGATGGTTGGATGGTTGAACTGTTTTTACATTTCTTTGGTATTATGGGGGGGATCTCCTTAAGTTGGTGGAGTTCACAAGAGTTGAAGGATGTATCTCTGGTGCTTTGAATGCTACATTTATTACCTTGATACCCAAATGTTGCAAACCTAAATCTTTTGGAGAGTTTAGGGCCATTGCCTTGTGTATCTTGGTATAGAAATTAATCTCCAAGATTATCGTTGTCCGGTTGAAGCTTGCTCTTTCGAAACATATATCCTTGGAACAATTTGGATTCCTGCAGGATCGTCAAATCCTAGATTCTATCGATATATCTCAAGAGATTATTCATACGATTAAGAAAAGAAATTTGAAGGATTTATTACTAAAAAAGGACCTTGAGAAAGCTTATGATAGAGTCGACTGGGTGTTCCTGCGTATCATCTTGATACAAATTGGCATTCCTCCATTGGTTTTAAAGTGGATAATGGCTTGTGTGTCTTCAACAAACATTGCAGTATTGATAAATGGTGCCCCATCAGGTTTTTTTAAGTGTAGTAGAGACATCAAGTAGGGCTGCCCCTTGTCCCCATTATTATTTCTGCTCATTATATAAGGTTTCAGTAGATTAATAAGTAATGCTAAAGCAGAAGGTAAAATAAAAGGTATCAAAATTTCTAAAGATCTTTTTCTTTCACATATACTGTTTGTGGATGATGTTTTACTTGCAGGGACTGACTCTTCTGAAGAATGGGCATATTATAAAGATTTAATAAAAACTTTTTGTGACACCTCTGGTATGTTGGTTATCTCTGCTAAATCCAACTTCTTTCAATTCAGATCAAAGGATTCGAAGATTGATGAAATTTTGAAGATATTGCCATATAAATGCAGTCAGATGGAGGATGGGTTCAAATATTTAGGATACTTTTTGAATCCCAATGGATACAGGATAAAACATTGGATGTGGTTAATGAAAAAGGTTGAAATCAAAATCAATCACTGGACTTACAGATTACTTTATGTTGGGGGAAGACTCACTTTGGTAAAAGCAGTATTGACAGGGATTCCGGTATATTGGTTCTCACTTGCACAGGTTCCTAAATTCATCATCAACTCATTAAGGAAGTTTTTCTTTAACTTTCTGTGGTCTGGTGGTAAGGATCAAAGTAGTCTGATTATGGCTAGTTGGGACAAATTAGCTTTACCTGATAAAAATGGTGGATGGGGTATAAAAAATATTGACATTTTTAGTGTGGCTCTTAGACTCAAGAGTTTATGGAGAGGGCTATTTGGTTCAACCCTCTGGTCAAAAGTTCCGAATGTTAAATATATTAAAGGAGAAATTGTAAATTGGATCATAAATTCAGGGAAAAAGACTAGAGGAGCTTCTCCCATTTGGACCGGTTTTCTCAGAGTTTACAACTGGTTGGCTATTGATCTATTCTGGCATGTTGGAAATGGTAAGGAAATATTGATTGGCATAGACCCGATCTTGAGAATGGATGAGAACTACAAACTCTCTGATGTCATTCTGAACACTTTAAAAGATTATGATCTTAGAACTTTGGATAAAATAAAAAAGACTCGGGCCGAAAATGTTGGGATTTTCCTATACTCCATCCTAGTTCTAACAACATTTTCCATTTTTGCATTTTGAGTCATGCATGCAGTCATGATTTTGCATGCATGCATGCAATTGCATGCATCCCAGTCATCAGTCCCAACACCTAGCCCTCAGTTAGCTAGCCCTGGGAGCTTTTTTCTGATAAGTTTTATCCCTCCTAGTGCTTAGTGCACCCTCCTTTCACCTACCACTTATGAAAGGTGCCCTCTCTCACCTACCACTCAGTTGCACTTCAGTTAGTTGAGTTATCTTTAGATCTTTCCTTGATTTAAGGCTAGATTGACTCTCAACTGACTGTATCACTCTGATGGACCTCCAGTGAGACTAGACTACCCATTCTGACTCTAGTTAGCTCCTCATGCACCCTCCATTGAGCCTCCTTCATTCAGTTAGTGCCTCCATGTGCCAATTACACCTACCACACTCAGTTAGACTCAGTTTGACATCTGGTTGGCAGTTACTTGTGCATTGATGACTCCACTAATGATGATGAGGACTTCTAGTTATGCTTTTATGAAACTCCACTGATCTTTTGATCTCTCCATGCAGGATAATTCGAATTACACCCTTGGTATTCAAATCCTATGCATTGTATCATTATTGTTTTACTATTCAGATTAATGAAACATGTGTGAATATTCTGCTCCTATTTGAGTTCCATTGGATCTATGTTCTGCTGCTCTATTCTTCTTCTATTTTCCTAAATTATTTCATTGTGAGGTTTACATCATCTCTTTGGATCCACTGTGAGGATTTTCACATGGTATCAGATCCATTTGAGAGTATATTCTACCTCCATTCTTGAGAGTTTTTTGCAGGTAATTCAAAGTTCCAGCAGTTGCAGTAGTAGTAGCAGTTTCACTTTTGCATTCGCTCCAACAGTTAAGATGAGAAATTCGAATGCTCCCCTCTCTCCTAGAATCCTCACTCCTTTCAATTACTTTGATTAGAAGGCTGATATGGAAATGTGGTTGAGAAATAAATCTCTACACAGGATAACAATGGGAAGAGAAGCCAAACCAAATTCAGCTGTGGGGAAAGCCAAGCATCTAAATCGATTAGATGAATCCTTTGGTTACATGTGACTTCATATTTCTAGAGATCTATTGTTTCATCTCAAAGGTTTGAAGACTCCAAGAGAGTTATGGCTGAAATTAGAGGGCCTCTTTGGCAAACAAGATGAGCTAAGAGGCCATGCTCTGGAAAATGAATTGGTTTCCCTACAACCAAGCAATTTTGAAACCATTCAAGAATTCTTCTCGAAATTTAAAGGATTAGTTATGCAATGCAAGCAGTGTGGCATTGAGAAAAAGGATGAGCAATTGGTGCTCTCCATTCTGAGTAAGCTAGGATCTCAATTTTCTGTCTTTGTATCTACCTTCCACTCTGGGTGAATGTCAATCCCTAGATGGAAGATGCCAACCTTAGAAGTTTTTACTGCAGCTCTCATTCAAGAAGAAGACAAATTGATTCAAATGGGTTCCATCAAGGCCTCCAAATATCTAGCTCTTCTAGCTGGAGAAGCAAATAGTGCGAATGTGAAAGGGAGCAAAAAAGGCAAGGACAAGAAGCCATCTAAATGCAAGCTGAATGACAATTCAAGTCCATCAAAAGGAGCCTCTAGCTCCAAGAAGGACAAACAGAAAATATCTGAGTGTCCCTATTGCAAGAGAGGAAACCATCTAGAGAGATCTTGCATGCACAAGAAAATAGATCAACTAACCAAGCTTCTTGAACAGGACAAAATTGTTATTCCAAAAGATGCAAGAATGTCTGATTCTGGAAGTGGATCTGATGGTCATGAGGATTGCCATGCATTGATGGCTGGATTTTAAAAATCAAAGTCCCTCCTCATAGATTTTGGAGCCTCCAACCACATGGTTGCCTCTGAAGAATCATTTTCTTCTTTAGATCTCAAAGATGGGCCTACTATTCACATGGGAGACAACTCCCAGATCTCTACCAAAGGGTTGGGTACAGTACATATGGAGCATGGCAAGTTCAAGAATGTTCTATTCGTTCCCTCCTTGACAGTAAATTGGTTGTCTGTATATCAGATGACTCACACCAAATCACCAAAGAAGGTGACTTTTGGTCCCGACACAGTTGAGATTACAGAGATCTCTACTGGGAAGACTATAGTGAAAGGGTTTGCAAATCATGCCTCCAAGGCATATGAGTTCTCACATTTTCTGCCCTTTTCTCTTCCTACTCCTTCGAAATATGATGAAGATCTGAGTGACTCTTCTTCTAATGAAGATCAAGATCAAGATCTTGATGTTGAGATCAAAGTTCAAGAACATTCAAATTCAGATCCAGAACAAACACATGTTCTCAATCCAGAGCTAAGGCAAATATGGGCTCAGGCAGTCCTTGCAGCTACTGAGAACGCAGTTGAGGATTCATCTGATCACAGAACTACCAGATTTTAGCATCATGCCAACCTTGCATTATGCCATCTACCTCTCCATGAGAGATGCAACATGATGGTGGGGTTCACTCTTCCATCCCTTGGGAAGACTCATCATGATCCATTCATTCCAGTAGTAGAAAGGTTTCCTGAAAGACTTGCTTCGTCCAATACATCCTCTACACAATGGGAGGCACATTAGAAGACCAGATCTAGATCTAGCACCTGCATTGGCATCCTGCAGAGGATCAACTTGCCAAGTTTTTTGCAAAAGCTTTCACTGAGGAAAGCTTCTTCCTTTTCTGCTTAGCATGATGGTTGTTTGAGTCATTTTACTGTTCTTTTGAGGGGGGGTATTTTCCCAATGAGGTTTTCCCCATTTCCTCGGTTTATGGATAGTTCTTATTTTTATCATTTATTTGATTGTATGGGTGACATTTGGTCCTAGTTACCAGGGCCCAGGATGGATTAAGGGGGGGTGTTGGGATTTTCCTATACTCCATCCTATTCCTAATAGAATTTTCCATTTTTGCATTTTCAGTCATGCATGCATTTTACATGAAGTCATGATTTTGCATGCATGCATGCAATTGCATACATCCTAGTCATCAGTCCCAGCACCTAGCCCTGGGAGCTTCTTTCTGATCAGTTTTAGCCCTGCTAGTGCTTAGTGCTCCCTCCTTTCACCTACCACTTATGAAAGGTGCCCTCTCTCACCTACCACTCAATTGCACTTCAATTAGTTGAGTTATCTTTAGATCTTTCCTTGATTTAAGGCTAAATTGACTCTCAACTGACTGTATCACTCCGATGGACCTCCAGTGAGACTAGACTGCCCATTCTAACTCCAGTTAGCTCCTCATGCACCCTCCACTGAGCCTCCTTCATTTAGTTAGTGCCTCCATGTTCCAGTTACACCTACCACACTCAGTTAGACTCAGTTTGACATCTGGTTGACAGTTACTTGTGCATTGATGACTCCATTGATGATGATGAGGACTTCTAGTTATGCTTTGATGACACTCCATTGATATTTTTATCTCTCCATGCAGGCTAATTCGAATTACACCCTTTTTATTCGAATCCTGTGCATTGTATCATTATTGTTTTACTATTCAAATTAATGAAGCATGTGTGAATATTCTGCTCCTATTTGAGTTCCATTGGATCTATGTTCTGCTGCTCCATTCTTCTTCTATTTTCCTAAATTCTTTCATTGTGAGGTTTACATCATCTCTTTGGATCCACTATGAGGATTTTCAAAGAAAATACACAGGATAATTATTGGTCAAATGAAAAGGATTTGGGTTTCACAGGGCGGCTGCTTTTGAATGGAATAAATATATTAGAATGCTAAATTCGGCAGGATGCTGCCACAGGGACGGTGACAACAAAGTCTGCATATAATGTAGTGATAAAAAAGAGATGTTTTTTCCCTCAACGCTCGTGGTATAAGCAATTATGGCATTGGAAGATTCCTTCAAAACTTAAGTGCTTTATGTGGTTTTCTCTTCAAGGAAATTTAAAAACATGGGATAATCTTATGAAAAGAGGCTGGCATGGGCCAAATGTTTGTTTGTTATGCAAAAGTGGTTCTGAATCTACAAATCGTCTTTTTATAGAATGCTCCTTCACTAGGAATACATGGAACTTGTGTTGTTCATCTCTGAAGCTCGAGAAAAGATGGGGGTATGAGCCTTTTGATTTAGGTATTCTTCATTGGTTCAAAAAATGAAAAAATCATCCTACTATTCCAGTTTGGATTTCTTGGATCATTTGGCATACTAGGAATAAAGCTATGTTTGAGAGCAAGGATCCTTGTGTGCAGAATTCGTGTGTTCAGATTCCGAAATTACATAATGACTACTGTCAAGAGATGGCTTCTCCAAAGATAAAAAAAGTGAGCATATTCATACCTCGGTATATTGCTCCCGTATCTTATTTCAATGGAGCAGCTAACAGTGGATTGTGTGTAGCTGATGGAGTGATTTATCTAGCACATGATCATTTTTTTGTTGTAAGATGGAGTGAGATCGGTAATCAATACAGAGTCACCATGTCCCGTCTTTCTTCTGTACCAACACAATTGGGCTCCCACAAGGCGAGGAGCTAGGTTGAATGTGCCCCTTTTGGATCAATTATTGAATCTGGTGTTTGATTTCTTCATTTTCCATGAGGGAATGCCTATATACTGGCCCGTTAGGTAAAGCCGCACCAGGTGTCAAATCAATGGAATGCTTTAATAGGAAATGTATTGGCACCTCAGTGGGTGTGGTGAAGATGTCTTTGTATGCTTCCATAATCTTGTCCACCTGTTTCTGCTGCATAGAGGAGTTCTACATGGAGGTGGTGGATGTTGCTGCAATCTTTAATTCACATTTAGAACGAACCATGAAGAGGATGAATTTCCCTGTCTGGGAGATTACCTTCCTGCATTGCTTAGCTGTGATGAGGGACACTACAGAGGTGGGAAGTGTCTCTAGTATCCTATAGAGCTTATTTCCCAAAGTAATAATGACACTACGAGGTTAGACTCATACACAACATGACATTTCCACATATATCGTTGTCCTAAAAGAACATCAAAAACTTCAAGCAGGACAACATCACACATTACCTCATCTTTGAAGGGCTTGATCCCGTAGGAAAGGTGAAATTGTTGACTAACACAGATGTGTCGTCCTTGGCTCATCCAACCGATGTTGTATGGTTGGGGATGTGGAGCTGTCAGAAGCTTCAATATTTTGATGACATCGACCGAGATGAGGTTTTTTTGGCTACCACTATCAACAATGAAGTGTAGCGGAGTTCCTTGCACCCACAATTATGAATGGAAGAGGTGCTCCCCTTTCTCTAGATCTTCTGACTCTTCTGGTTGAATCTTTGTAGTTGCAATGGTGGCACTAGGTTCCGCATCAATGATCTACTTTCCCTTTTCTATCTCTCCATCAGGTTCTGAGTCAGAGTTTGGATCCGGGGATTTTGTCTCGGCCAATAAGGATTGTTTTGAGGGGCACTCATCAGCGTTGTTCCAAGGGCTCTTGTGGAATCCACACCACTTTCCAGTGTCCTTCTTTGATTTTCCATTACCATTCTTTGCCTGCGTCTTGGGATGGTTGTCGGGGATTTTTCCATCCTTGCTCTGTCCTTTTCCTTGTGAGTTGGGGCCACCTTTTCCAAGATTCTGCTGCTGATTTGCATACCCAAAATCACACTTATTCTTTTACTTAAACTTCTGCTCGATCTTGACGGCGTATCTATAAGCTTCTACTAGCGAGGATATGTCTAGGAAATCCATCTCTGTCTGAATGTATTTGTGCAGGTCACTGCGATACTTTAGGACCAAGTTTCATTTGGAGTCTCGAATACCCAACTTGGAGCGCAGGGTATGGAACATGTTGGTAAAATTTGGGACTGTTTGGTCCCTCTCCTAGCGCAAGGTTGTTCATCTGGTGTACTGGTCATCATAGTTTCCGACAGGGTAGAATTCTTCCTTAACGACATCGACAAAAGTCTCCCAAGTAGGGTTCGTCTTGAATAGTTCAGTCTCGTCTCTTGCATGCCTCTCGCAGTACCCGTCCCACCAGTCTTTAGTATGGGGAAGGGACTTAAGGAGCGCGAATGTGATCTTTTCACTGTTGGAAAATTTTTGAACAGAGAAGTAACCCTCTAATAGATTCAACCATTTCTCTAAAGCATGTGCATCTATATTTCCTTCAAATAGGGGAATGACAAAGTTAACTTGTACCTTGAAGGGAGTCGCACCCTTGAAATGACTGCTCATTGAAGGTGCATCCGCCGCCATCGGCATACTGCGAAGGATTTGTGCAAAATTATCCATCATCTCGTTCCTCTGTCGCACAAGGGATTCCTCGAGCAACAACTTAATAATATCTCCTGCTCCGTCATCTCTCTTTTATTCTCTCTCCATGGGAGCTTGCTTGGGTCGACGAGGAGGGTTTTCCCCAAGCTCAACTAGTTTGAGAGCCAACTCTCGATATTCAGATCTCGTCGGGGACATGCACTGAGAAATCACAAGAGCAGAAGGTTATGATACCACTGATTCGGATTTATGTAAGAATGAAATGAAAGAGCATATATATATTCACATACACAGATATATGGAAAGAAACACAATGATACAACAAACTCAGATTCTATTAAATGAATGAGATAGAACAAACTGTAAAATAAAAGCAGCTAGAATGGTGGTAGCTATATCTCTGAGAAGAGATGTGGCGACTACGCTCATTCGTGATAAGATGAATACAAAAAGAGGCCGAAAGGCCTATTTATCATAAGCATGAGGGAAAGAATCCCAAACATACAAAAACCTAACGCTAGATGATGAGCCGTCATAAAGTTTGTGGCCCCAAGTTGGTTAGTTGAATAGTCAACTTCCTGGGGTCATAACTTGTGCATACGATCTCCATTTGGGGCGCTCGGTAGCCCGTTGGAAAGGTCTATCCGAGATTTACAACTTTGTACTAGAGCAAAATGCATGTCGTAGGCAACCGTTCCCCCCCCCGCCCATAAATCGCCAAAAAACGTCGTTTAGGGCCTCAAAATGACCCCGGAAGTTTGGGACCCGAAAAACCGTAGAAAAATTACAAGAAAACTTCCAGAATGAAAAACTGTTTTGAGCCAGTGGAATAGGTGGGTGGCCACTTATATCCATCTTGATCAGTCCTCCCCCCTTAGGAATCAATGGTCTCCATTTCGTTGAGTGCCCCCATCAGGTGGGAAAACTTCTGCTGAACTTGACTCTTGGTGAGCCACTTGCTTTGGTGAAGTAGTTGCCTTGCTTTGACAACTCGATATAGCTGGATATTCTATTGGTAGGTTCCCTTAACCTGTATGTCCATGATCTGATCAATCGTTTCTTATTCCATGCAGGCGGGATTAAGCTCTGTAGGTGTCAATTGCTCTTCCACCTCTGAGGTGTCCAACAATGGTGGAAAATATGGGCGAAGGAGCTCCACATTGAATACTGGGTGCAGGCCAAGGAATGGAGGAATGCTTAGCTCAAAGGCATTGTTACCAATTGCCTCGGTGATGGTTTACGGCCCATATCGAAGTGGAAAAATCTTGTGATGGGGTCTTGTGAGCTTCTCTTTCTGCAAATGCAACCAAACCTTATCACCCACCTGGAACTTGTGTGGAAACCGATGCTGGTCATGTCACTACTTTTACTTAGTGTTTTCCTTTTCCAAAATTTCATGGACCTGTTGGCGGATGTGCTGGATTTTTTCAACAAATATGGTGGCCTTATCAACCTCGGTCTGAGCATGGGAATATTCCTCACATGTGGATGCAATGGGAAGATCTACATCAATTGGTGCGAGTGGTTGGAACCCAGACACACTTGAAAAGGGCTGTGGATGGTATAGCTATGAAGGGCTCTATTATAGCTATGCTAAACATAAGGAAGGTTCTCATCCCATGTGCATGGATGTTTAGAATTGTACATTCTTAGAATATGCACAATCATCCTATTGACTACCTGTGTTTGTCCATTGGTCTGGGGGTGGAAGGAAGTTGATTTGGTGAGCTTGATATCCATTAATAACCATAGGCTGGACCAGAAAGTGCTTAGGAACCTGTTGTCCTGATCTGAAATGATAGTCTTTGGCATCCTGAAATGAACCCAAACATGCTCAAAGAAGAGCTTAGCAGTGGCTTCAGCAGAGACGCTCTTCTTGCAACCTATTAGAATGGCCATTTTAGAGAAACAATCCACGTCCACAAACACACAGTCATTTCCATGCTTGGTTGAAGGTAGTCCAGACATGTAATCCATGGAGATGGATTCCTATGGTCCATTAGGAGTGTGAAGAGGGGTGTACAACCCCTATTTTTTTATGGAAGGTTTTGCGATGGAATAGGCAGTGCGATATCTTATGTATCGACCGACGTCTTGTCGGAGCTTAGGCCAATAAAAATACTTCTGCAATATGGACACTGTCTTTTTGGTGCCGAAGTTCCCTGCTAGCCGACTGTAATGAGCTTCCCAAATCATCTTCGCACGCTTGCATGAAGGAACGCAGAGATGGCCCAGGTGGCATAGCAAGCCTTCTTGAAGATGAAAGTCTGCTACGGATGTGCCTGCACATAGGGATCGATATATGGGACAAAACTCAGGATCACTGCTATATAGTTGAGGCCACCTTGAGGTCTCATGGCCACAAGAGTGGAGCACTGTGGTAAGTGTGGCTACTGGAGGCCGAATGAGGCAATCAGCGACTCGGTTGGTGATGCCCTTCTTGTATTTAATATCCAGGTGGAATTGCTACAAGTAAGTGGACCACTTATGGTGGTGGTCATTTTGTAACTTCCCTTGGGTTTGCATGAACTGCAAGGGCTTGTGATCAGTGTGGATGACTATCTCGTTTCCAAGGATGTAATGCTTCCATTGGCGGTAGGCTTGGACAATGGAATACATTTCCTTGTCGTAGGTGGGGTAATTGCATACTGTATCTGAAAGTGTCTCACTGTGATATGCCACTAGATGGCCATGCTGAGTGAGGACTGCACCAACAACATAGTCTGAAGCATCTGTTTCAAACTCAAAGGGTTGTTGCAGATCCGGTAAGGCAAGGACAGGTGCCAAACATAAACGTTTCTTTAGCTCCTCAAATGCTTGTTTTTGTGGCTTGGACCAGCTGAACTTGGCCTTAGATCCCCCTTTGGCCACCTGGCTAAGGGACCAAGCAATATTAGAGAATCCCAAAAAAAATCTGCGATAGAAGTTGGCAAGGCCTAGGAAGCTGTGAAGCTCTGTGAGAGTTGTCAAGGTTCGCCAATCATGGATGACTTGAATCTTGGCTGGATCTACCATGTTCATCCACGATGTATCCCAGGTATTGGACCCTCTTTATGCCAAATGAGCACTTCTCTAAATTAGCATAGAGCTTGTGCTAGCGCAAGGTGCTGAGGACTTGGTGGATATGCTACAGATGCTCTGCCCATGTTCTACTGTAGATGAGAATATCGTCCAGATATATGACCACAAAAGAGTTAGTGAATGGCTGAAGGATATCATCCATCATCCTCATGAAAGTTGTTGGAGCATTAGTCAAACCGAAAGGCATGACCAACCACTCAAAAATGCCTTCTCGAGATTTGAAGGTAGTCTTCCAAACATCAGTCTGCTCAATTGGAATTTGATGATAACCAAAATTCAAATCAATCTTGCTGAAATATTTGGTGCCCTTGAGCTGGTCAAGAAGGTCGTCGATACGGGGAATGGGATACCAATTCCGGACTATGATCTTGTTTAGAGCTCGGTAATCAATACGGAGTCGCCATGCCCTGTCTTTCTTTTGTACCAACACAATTGGGCTCCCACAAGACAAGGAGCTAGGTCGAATGTGCCCCTTTTGGATCAATTCTTGAATCTGGCATTTGATTTTTTTCATTTTCCATGAGGGAATGCCTATATATTGGCCCATTAGGGAAAGGCACACTAGGTGTCAAATCAATGGAATGCTTGACCGGGTAATGTATTGGCACCCCGATGGGTGTGGTGAAGATGTCTTTGTGTTCTTCCACAATCTTGTCCACCTATTTCTACTGCGTAGAGGGGTTTTGCATGGAGGTGGTGGATGTTGCTACAATATTTCGTTCACCTTCAGAAAAAACCATGAAGAGGACGAATTTCCCTGTTTGGGAGATTACCTTCCTGCACTGCTTAGCTAGGATGAAGGACACTGCAGAGGTGGGAAGTGTCTCTGGTATCCTGTAGAGCTTCTTTCCCAAATTAATAATGACACTACGAGGTCTAGACTCTTACACATCATGATGTTTCCACATAGATGGTTGTCCTTAAAGAACATCACAAACTTAAAGCGGGGCAACATCACACATTACCTCATCTTTGAAGGGCTTGATCCCGTAGGAAAGGCGTCATTGTTGACTAACGCAGATGTGTCATCCCTAGCTCAGCCAACCGATGTTGTCTGGTTAGGGATGTGGAACCCTCAGAAGCTTCAATATTTTGACGACCTCGTCTGAGATGAGGTTTTTCTGGCTACCATCATCAACAATGAAGTGTAGCGGAGTTCCTTGCACCCACAATTGTGAATGGAAGAGGCACTCCCCTTCCTCTGGTTCTTCTGACTCTTCTTGTTGAGTCTTTGTAGTTGCGATGGTGGCACTAGGTTCCGCAACAATGATCTGCTTTCCCTTTTCCGTCTCTCCATCAGGTTCTGAGTCAGAGTATAGATCCGGGGATTTCGTCTCGGCCAACAGGGATTGTTTTGAGTGGCCCTCATCAATGTTGTGCCAATGGATCTTGTGGAATTCACACCACTTTCCAGTGTCCTTCTTTGATTTCCCGTTACCCTTTTTTTCCTGTGGCTTGGGATGGTTTTCAGGGATTTGGCCATCCTTGGTCTGTCCTTTTCCTTGTGATTTGAGGCCACCTTTTCCAGGCTTCTGCTACTGATTTGCATACCCAAAATCACGGTTATTCTTTTGCTTAAACTTCTGCTCGATCTTGACGGCGTATCTATAAGCTGCTCCTAGTGAGGATATGTCCAGGAAATCCATATTTGTGTGAATGTACATGTGCATGATGATGCGGTACTTTAGGACCAAGTGTCGTTCGGAGTCTCGAATACCCATCATGGAGCGCAGGGTATGGAACATCTTGGTAAATTCTGGGATTGTTTGGTCCCTCTCCTGGTGCAAGGTTGTCCATCTGGTGTACTGGTCATCATAGTTTCCGACATGGTAAATTATTCCTTGAAGACATCGACAAAATCCACGCAAGTAGGGTCCATCCTGAATAGTTCAGATTCATCTCTTGCATGCCTATCGCAGTACCTATCCTACCAGTCTTTAATATGGGGAAGGGACTTAAGGAGCGCGAATGTAATCTTTTCGCTATCGGAAAAATTTTGAACAGAGAAGTAACCCTCTAATAGATTCAACAATTTCTCTAAAGCATCTGCATATATATTTCCTTCAAATAGGGGAATGTCAAAGTTAACATGTACCTTGAAGGGAGTCGCACCCCCGAAATGACTGCTCGTTGAAGGTGCATCCACTGCCGTTGGCATCCTATGAAGTATTTGTGAAAAATTATCCATCATCTCGTTCCTTTGTCACGCGAGGGATTCCTCTAGCAACAACTTAATAGGGTCTCATGCTCCATCATCTCTCTTTTCTTCTCCCTCCATGGGAGCCTACTTGGGTCGACGAGGAGGGTTTTCCCAAGCTCAACTAGTTTGAGACCCAACTCTCAATATTTAGATCTCATCGGGGACATGCACTGAGAAATCACAAGAGCAGAAGGCTCTTATAAGACTTATTCGGATTTATGTGAGAAATAAATGAAAGAGCATATATATATTCACATACATAGATATATGGCAAGAAACACATCGATACAATAAACTCAGATTCTATTAAATGAATGAGATAGAAAAAACTGTAAAATAAAAGAAGCTAGAATGTTGGTAGCTATATCTATGAGAAGAGATGTGGCAACTATGCTCATTCGTGACAAGCTGAATACAAAAAGAGGCTGAAAGGCCTATTTATCATAAGCACGAGGGAAAGAATCCCAAACATCCAAAAACCTAACCCTAGAAGATGAACCGTCATAAAATTTATGGCCCCAAGGTGGTTAGTTGAATAGTCAACTTCCCGGGGTCATAACGTTTGCATACAATCTCCGTTTGGGGCGCTCAGTATCCTGTTGGAAAGGTCTATTTGATATTTACAACTTTTGAATGGGGTCAAATTCATGTCTTTGACAACCTTTTGGCCCCCCAAATCGTCAAAAAACGTTGTTTAGGGCCTCAAAACAGCCCCGGAAGTTTGGGACCCGAAAAACCGTAGAAAAATTACAAGAAAACTGCCATAATGAAAAACTGTTTTGAGCCAGTGGAATATGTGGGCGGCCACCTATATCCATTTGGATCAGTCCTCCCCCCTTAGGAAATAATGGTCTCCATTGCGTTGAGTGCCCCCATCAGGTGGGGAAACTTCTATTGAACTTGAATCTTTGTGAGCCACTTGCCTTGGTGAAGTAGTTGCCCTGCTTTGATAACCTGATATAGTTGGATCTTTTGCTTGCGGGTTCACTTAACCTGTGTTTCCATGATCTGATCAATGGTTGCTTGCTCCATGCAGTCGGGATTAATCTCTGTAGGTTTCAATTGCTCTTCCACCTCTAAGGTGTCCAACAATGGTGGAAAATATGGGTGAAGGAGCTCCACATTGACTACTGGGTGCAGGCCAAGGAATAGAGGAATTCTTAGCTCAAAGGCATTGTCACCAACTACCTTGGTGATGGTGTACGACCCATATCGATGTGTACGAAGCTTGCGATGGCGTCCTGTGAGCCTCTCTTTCTGCAAATGCAACCAGAACTTATCCCACACCTGGAACTTGTGTGGAACCCGATGCTGGCCATGTTGCTGCTTGTACTTAGTGTTTTCCTTTTCCAAAATTTCATGGACCTATTTCTAGATGTCCTGGATTCGTTCAAAAAATCTGGTGGCCTTATCAGCCTTGGTCTGAGCATGGGAATATTCCTCACGCGTGGATGCAATGGGAAGAGATACATCAATTGGTGCGAGTGGTTGTATCCCCAAACACACTTGAAAAGGGCTGTGGCTGGTAGAGATATGAAGGGATCTGTTATAGCTGTGCTAAACATAAGGAAGGCTCTCATCCCATGTGCGGGGATGTTTAGAATTGTACATTCTCAGAATATGCACAATCATCCTATTGACTACCTCTGTGTGTCCATCGGTCTGGGGGTGGAAGGCAGTTGATTTGGTGAGCCTGGTATCCATCAATGACCACAGGCTAGACCATAAAGTGCTTAGGAACCTGTTGTCCTGTTGACAAAGAGTTTATCGACAGGGGTTC
The DNA here is from genome assembly GCA_027924585.1 of Larix kaempferi. Lineage (NCBI taxonomy): Eukaryota > Viridiplantae > Streptophyta > Pinopsida > Pinales > Pinaceae > Larix > Larix kaempferi. The sequence continues at coordinate 12,444,467 of BSBM01000036.1, forward strand.
AATTCTCACTGTTGCCAACAAACGCCAACCCAAACTCCCTTACGCATCGACCCGGAAAGGTTTTACCCTTTCTAGCAACACTCATAGAGCGAGTGAAGTCTCACCCGAGATGCACAAGGGGGATGCAGGAACCAAGTTTCCGCAGTGGAGCGGAGGACATGCATCAAACACAATTTGCAACCGTAGAAACCAGAGATTATATCTTTTGCACTATACTAGCATTCCATCATTCACATATTTATCAATCGCAGGATTAACGCATAATAGACATTTGCATCAACATGATCTGATTACCCATTAACATAAACATTGATTACTAAACCCACAGAGCATTACACATTCCATCAGACATTCGCATTCACCATTCAATAGAAATAAAGACAAAGATGGAACCATAATCGAACATCCTCATGCATTCATTAAAACCTGCGGAATGACCTTCACAGAAATAGTCAATACATCCTATTGCGGATACAAAACAAATCAACCACTGAACCAAAACACAAAAGGTTGATAGCTCTACACATCACCAGATCTATCTCTATCTTCATCTATCATGCCATTAGGATTACAATCATACTTCTATTTATACACAACTAAGTGGTTACAAAATGGTCCATATGACCCTTATCTAACAAACTATCTATTTCCACGCTTCCGCGTTCTCCGTGAATGACCCTGCAGTGAACGTATCCGTTCACTAAGTTAACCGTGTCCGGTTAAGGGTTAAGAAGCGAGACCGTCTTCCATATTTGAGATAAATGATAATAATACATTGATTGATGATGATAAAGTTACAATAAGCTCACCTTTATAGGGCTTGAGCAAGAATAGCGAAAGGTTACACCATTTTGCTTATTAACCTAATAATCTATTTAATATATAAATAACAATATTAATTAAATATTCATAGAATTGCCTTCCCCTTTTGGAAAGCTTTGTCCTCAAAGCTTGAGTATTTTCCTAATGTCGTCCTTCATTCAGATTCAGTGTCGGTATTAGAATCGAACGTGATTTCTTGTGTAGAGACTTGCACTTCCTTTCCATTGATGATTTTGCACTGTATTGTCTGATTGTTCCTACATTTATGGCCTGGGATCCACTCATCACCGCATCGACGACATATGTTTTTCTTCTTTTTTCTATTATCAGAGTAACTATTAGATGACTTTGATCTATTTTCCATTTCATAGGCATATGATTGAGGTTTGTGGCATTGATGGTCGGGTGACCAAGTATTTGCACAGTACCTACATTGTGTCTCTTTTTCTTGTCGATAATGGTTATCACGTCTTGTTTTTATTCCTTCCAATTTGCATTCTGTGGCTTTTGATTTATGTCTTGCTACCTCTATGTTAGGTATGTCATGTAACTTTAACTCTTTTTGGAGGTACGGTTTAAGAACTCCTAAATAGGTTTCGAGTCTTTGTTTATCAGACAACCCAAATACTTGTGTCGATAAGGATTCCCACTGATGTGTGAATTCCTCAACGCTTCCAACCTGTTGTAATCTGGTAAGTTTACTGAAAAATTCATCTTCTTTGATACCTTGAAACCTATTAAAAAAATCATTTTTGAACAAGTTCCAGGTGTAGGAAAAATTGTCTCTCTTCCACCATAAGTACCAATTATAGGCATACCCTTCCATATGCATTAACGCATATTTCACCTTCTCCTCGTCAGATTGAATATTGTAAATGTCGAAGTATTCTTCTGCATTGTTTAGCCAAGCAACGCATTGGTCTCCACTTCCATTGTATTTCGACAACTCTATTTCTGCCTTAGGTGGGTAAACTATGTAAGGGTGATATTTGATTCCCTTTTGCTTTATGGTTTGATTGTGGATCGGAACTACTGGATGACGTAAGTGACATATTTGAACTGCTTCTTTGTTGGCGGTGATTTTTATCTTTTTTATTCTCTACTATTTTACTGATAGCTTCTATTTGGATGTTTAATCGTGCCTCCATATCTGGCAGTACTTTTGTTTCTATCTCTTGCTTAAGCGTCGCATTGTTAATCTTTATTTCTTTTTGCAATTCCTCTTGATTCTTGGAAAGTGCTTCCTTTGTGAAAATATGAAATGGGGCATCTAGCATGTCTGGACTGCTGACTTGGTCTGTCTTAGGTGTTAGTCTTTGTAACACCTCCATTAATGTATTATGGTTCTGTGTCATAGTGCTCAAGTTTTGGGTTATGGTGTTTATGTTTTGAGTCATAGCACTCATTTTGTCATCCAAGTCTTTTTGTTTTTCATTCAGAGTGTCAAATGTTTCACTCAACCTTTTTTCTAGTACCAGAACAACTTCATCTTTGATTTCTTTTTTAAGCACGACATTGTTATTTTTCATCTCTTCCTTTAAATCTTCTCGAAACACTTTCTCAAGTTTGTCCATTCTGGAGTTTAGACCTTCGACGATTTTTAAATCTCTAATTTGGTCTTTTTCTAATTTTTCTAGTCGATCTCGTAACTCGGCCATGGTTCGTGACCTGGTGTGGGGAGGTGAATATTTGGAATCGATTTTGGTGTTTGAGAAGAGTAATGAATCAATAATAACTATAGTAATAAGGTTTACTATAATTTTTTGTGTAGTAAAAAATATTAATAAAATTAATAAATATAATAAATATTATATTTAAATATTTTTATTATAACATGGAATAATAAAATTTTATATTATATAATAATATGAATATTATTATAATAATATTTTGTTTTTATTAATATTGATGGTGAATGGTTGCAGGTCATGGCGGGTGGAACTGAGGCGTAGGTGGAGGGAAAATGGAAGGGGAGGCGTACGTGGAGGGAAAATGGAAGGGCTGGCGTGAATCAACGGAGACCAGGGATGAGGCACTGGTGGGGGCGTTAGGGCGTAGCGGGAGGGAGGAGGAGGCGCAGGGCGTAGCTGGAGGGAGGAGGCGCAGCAGGAGGTTGCAACAGAGGGTAGGAGTAGCGCTGGGTGGTGGCGTTGGTAGAGGGGAGTTGGACATGGCAAAGGAGATCACAAGGGGAAGGGCGTGTTAGAGGGGCAGCGATGGGAGGATACCGAGAAACGATGCAAAGAGGGTCACAATGGTGCGTGGGATGGCAGCGCACAAGCTGGAGGGCGTGCAGGCGCAGGGGGTGGAGTGGAGAGGACGTGCAGGTGCAGGAGGGAGCTGTAGGAGTGGATGTAAGGGGGGGAAAGGAGGGCACGAGAGTGCCTGGACGAGGGAGAAGTAAGACATGGGATGGGTGTGCAGGAGGGTGGATGCAGCACGGTGTATAATATTCTTGTGCAGCGTGAAAACGGTGAGAGGAGGCAGCGGAGGTGGAAGAAGAGCCAAATCCGAGCTCAGGCCGAAGGAGAGAATCTGCTCTGAGTTGGAGGTGAGCCGAAACCGAGCTCAGAGGAGCGAGACTACCGCAACCGTATCTGGTTGGATTTGAAGGGAGAGCCAAAACCGAGCTCTGATACCAAATGCAGTGAACGTATTCGTTCACTAAGTTAACCATGTCTGGTTAAGGGTTAAGAAGCGAGACCGTCTTCCATATTTGAGATAAATGATAATAATATATTGATTGATGATGATAAAGTTACAATAAGCTCACCTTTATAGGGCTTGAGCAAGAATAGCGAAAGGTTACACCCTTTCGCTTATTAACCTAATAATCTATTTAATATATAAATAACAATATTAATTAAATATTCATAGAAGACCCTTTCTTCCACGGATTATCCCTTTCACAACTGTCGGCTTTCGCACTTCCTACGGACTAATCTCGTGCCAACAAGGCCCCAACACAAACTTGTGGCTCTCCCTCGAGCCACCTCAACTGGACACCTATGGTACTGGCCTTGTCTGTCACTGTGGTAAATTTCTGAAGTTGTTCTTGGTGTCTGGAGCTCAATGTCATGTACTTCTCGAACTCATCCTCCAGTCTCTTGAAACCTTGATTATCTACCTCGAACTCACCCTATAGTCTCTTGAAACCTTGATCATCTACCTCGTCGATGCTTGCTTGGGCACTTCAAGCTTTCTGGGACCTGGGGACAAGTTAGGCGTCGTCGCCAAGTTGTGAAACAGGCCAGCTGCTCTAGCATATCTATTTTGCACATTTGACAGTGTGCTGCTGGAGCCAGCGAGCCTCCGCCCCTGGTTTTCTGGTGGTCGGGGAAACCTCGACCATTCTAACTACTACTGCACTCTTAGACATCTCAGGTCAGACCTCGTCTCTGTTCCTACCGAGTGTCCTCATTGCTTCCTTCACTGGTTTTTCATGCACAGTCATCGTTTTGGCTCTTAGCGCACATGGGGTGCTTCCGCTCGAAATGAAGTGCACCATTGCAACTATCTCACTTGCCTTTTCCACAACTTCCTTGGGCTTATTCTCCCAACTACCTAACTCTCTGCATCTATCTTACTGACTCGCATCATACAACCTACTAATCCTCCTCTTCAAACTCTCTCTACTTCGACTTGCATTCTGCCATATTTACCTTGGTATTTATCCTTGCTTCTTTACATCTGCTCATCATTTACATAATCTTATCCAAACCAGACGAATCTATCATTATACTCCTCCGCCGTCCTCTGGTGATTCCGATCCGCAGTGATCATACTCGGATTTGACTCCCACATGCTAAATCATGCGAAGCATTGGCAAGCAACCTGGATGGCCATGCTTCCCACTTTTTGTCATCATTGTTTCTTTTTTCATGCATTTCTCAACCGCTATGTGCCTGATCATGGCGATAAGGTTTCAACTGATTTCAATTTACTAGCTTAGCAAATATCATGCCATCTAATCTCTTCACCTATACCGTACCTCCGTTAGTAACAAAATCTATAACATAGGGACTGTTGTTGCTACAACATCCCCCCCCAAAAAAATTGTAAATATTGGGGCCCCTCCTTTTCTGTTAAAGCAAGTTTTGTATTGGATTCAAGTCTTGTCCAAAATCCTTTCCATACTTAGTTTTTTTCATAAGGATTAAGTTCTTCAAGTTTGTTTCTCTTAAGTAAAACTTACCTTTCTTAGCTAAAATGGCGGCGCAACGCGACGAGTCAAGCCGCAACGGTCGGTTGTCTTTTTTAATTTTGGAAGCCTTTTTTCCGTTTAGACATAACTCATCAAGTTGCGCTGCAACGGTCGGGTCTCATTTTTGAGTTATAAGGCCTTCTTCCGTTTCGGCATAACTCACCCAGTCCCACTGCAACGGTCGGATGAATTCATCCAAGCCCGTGGAAACGCAACGTCCTTCACTTTTATTTTTTCCAAGTTTTATGTTTCGGTAAAGCCCGCCGAGTTTAGCTGACATAGTCGGCGGCCCTTTTGAAGTTTGTTGAGGCCCCTCGTTGCGGCAAAACTCATGGAACTAGCCCGAAACGATCGACTCTTCTAGGTCAGTTTTAAGAGAGCCATGATGCGTTCCGGCGGAACTGAGTGAGTCACGCCGAAACCATCGCCTGTGGGCCATAGGAAGCGCCGATGAGTGGTAAGGAGTCTGTATGTCGGCAGAACTCGATAAACCCCACCGAAGAAAGAAGCAATCGGCAAGATAAGTGATCTTACGTCAAACTCATCAAGAGACGCCGATGCATTGCACAAGCTCTCAGTCAGTTCTACCGACACTAATCGTTCCAACTCCCTGAGCGGTGCCGAAAATGACGACGAGAAGTTAATTATGAACGACGCGGAAAAGACGTTGGGCCCCCCTGCCTTAACGACGTTTTAATGCCTCACCCAACCGGTCTAGTCACCTTAATGACCTGAATGTGCGGAGGGTTTTATATATAGAGTTTGGGGTTTATGGTGTTGCTTATTGTTTCAATTGGCCAAACGCCATTAAGTCTGCTCACGCCCACCACTCATAGGACAACCAGGTGCGCAGCATTGTCAAGGTAGTAGAGCCAATTGCCGGTTGACAGGTAGGTGTTTTTTGCCCCTCTTTGTTACTTTTATCATGTTGTTATCCTACGTTTTGCTGCTAAGCCCGGGTTGTCTCCTTAGAACCTTCTTGTAAAATGACATCCTCATCGCGACCACCTTTGAGCCCCTTGCGGAACTACTTTTTGGACCGATTTTTTCCACGTTGAAGGTTCTACTCTGTTGAGCCGAACTCTGAGCAAAACACCCCATTAGCCCCACTCAGGTCTTGTTCCCCATCCCTAGCAAACTAACCAGCTGCGTTAAAGAGCTTTCCAGTGTAAAATATGACCAGCCTAATTGACACAGAGGGTTGTGCCTCGGTTCCAAGTGTCTGGTTTCTTTTGGTCTACTGGAAGTTTGTCATTCTTAGCATGTGATTTAAACAAATATTTCATTCTTGATGTTTTTTATTATGATATGCACCCTCTACTGCTAGTTGAGTATTGTTTGAGCACAGTTTAAGTTTTTTAAGCAAGTATATCAATATTTTGTTTCAAACTCTGCAGACCTCCTGATAAGTTTTTCTCAAGAATTTGTTATGCTCATACATGGACTTGTTATGCCAAGATTTGTTACAATGCCGAAAGGAGTCAGGAAGAAGACGAAAGTATCTGAACCTGAGTCTGGTGGCGAGGCCATTCTGGAAGCCAGGGTGGAAACTTTATATGAGGACACCAGGTCAATTACAGGTGTTTCTCCTGATTTCAAGTGGGGGGAAATACATCACATGATAAGAGACCAAGATGTTCCTGGGAATGTCATGGAAGAAATGTATCTATACCAAAACATCAGAAACTCTGGCATCACAAAAGAAGCTACGTGCCCAAAACTCTTTCCTTGCTCAGAAGTCATTGGATGGATCCTAGCGCATGCTAATGCTCAATCAAGGATTCTATCTGACAGCATGGGAGAGGATTTTGCCTCATTCCGCCTGGCCCATATATCGGCACCCTACAAGTTACCCCGTCCTCAAACACTGCTGAACGATGCTTGGCTCGAAAGAATCAACATGGATACCTTTGATTTTGCCAAGAAGTTGTTGATAACAAGTAAACAACTGAGGCAAAAGGAGAGCGGAGAGTATGAGACCCAAGCGCTAAGGCCTCCTTTCAAAATCATAGCTCTAATGCTGAATATAATTTTTGGAAGAGCAGATGGAACTATCTATAAACTGAGCTAGATTCCTTTAATCCACCATGTGGCTTTCAATGGCACAGTTTTTCAATTGGGCGAACATCCTTTCAGAAAATCTATCATCAGCAATAGCTACTGCTCAGGAAGGATTGGTTCAGAAGAAAGAAAAATTCTACATGTCGCCATACCTTGTAGATTGCATTTTGTCAAGACATCCTTTCCCAAATTTAGGATGCATTTGGAACAAGGTTGACTCCCCAATTTATACTGCTTACAAGATCTTGTGGGCTCAGAAGTACAAGAGCTATTACAAGGCCATATGTGAAGAATTTATCATGCCTCTATATGAACTAATGTTCAATAGAGAGCCAAACTGCCCATCTGAGAACACCATGGTAGTCATGAAAAAATATGGTTATTTTTACCTTTCAGAGGATGGCACCTACATAAGAATGTATGGTGGTTCCAAACCAGCATCTCTCTTGCCCAGGTATGCAACCGATTATGTGGTCCACAAGGAAGTGGCAAGGAAAGTTTTTATAGATGGGATTGGCGGCTTCCTGAATAGACTGAAAATGGCTTCTTTTCCACCATTTCCCTTTTACATTGGGGCATATAAGTTCTCTAAAGTTAAATCAGCTGAAACCTTCATTCAAGAGTTGGGATATTTCCACTTTGGTGAAAAGATTTTCACGAAGAATGATAGTCTCAACAGAGTTGCAAATCAATGTTCAGAGATCAAAGTGCATTTTGAATATGCAAACTACGTCGATGAAGATGAAGACATTTTTAAGAGAGCCAGCAATATGACTGAACTCAGAAAGCGTTTTCGCCTCAAGAGCGGAGCTAGTTCTAGCTCCAGTGCTGCCCAAGATGCTAAGCAGGAAGAATTGCAAAAGGAGAAAGACGAAGTCGAAGCTCTGACTAAGGAAGAGCAAAGGCTAAAAGAAGAGGCTGATAAATTCCAAAGGGAAGAAGTGGAAAGAGAACAGAAGGAGTAGGCCGACAAGCTCCAAGAAGAAGAAGCTTAGAAAATCCGAGAAGAATCATTAGAGAGGATCAGAAAAGAAGAAGCTGACAAGCTGCAAGAAATGAGGGAGAGGGCAAAGAGAGAAGCAGTGGAGCATCAGCAGAAAGCGGAAGAAGAGGAGAAATCCAAGAAGGTGTTGGTTGTGGAGCCTGATCTCCAAATTCAGAGATATTATTATTCAGCCGTGTTTGTACCCAAACTTTATATGATATGTAAAAAGGACTGTACACTCACCCCAACGGGGGGGTTGTGCGGGGGGCGAAGCCCCGAAGGAAATTTTTTGGGTTGTTTTATGGGCCCATGGTTTTGGGTAACCCGTGGATTTTTCCATTGTATCTACCGTATAAAAGAAGACATTGTAACATGGATAGGGTTCATGTATTAGGTTTTATGCATTGTAAAGATATCTGAGATCAGAAGAGAGACTGTGAGACAGTGAAGAGGAAGTGCAGCGGTTGTGCTGTAGGTTGTATCCCTTCACTTTGTTGGACGGTATAATAATAAGGACTGGAAAATTCAGTGTGGATGTAGCCCAATTTGGGTGAACCACGATATATCTGTGTCTCTCTTGTAATGTGTGTGTGATTATATTTGCATTTCTGTTTATTGTTATTGCTCTGCGATCCCATTTTTCTAACAGAAGGATACAGGATTAGGAAGTCCAAACATGTAGGACATGGACGTAGACTCATCCCAGGTGTTTTAAGACATAACAGCGGAGGGCCACTTCCCCATAGGAGAGATCCCGCTCATCCCTTTCACTCCATCAAAGAATCACACCGTGTCTAAGCTAGACAAGATTGTTTTTGACAATGAGAGAAAAGCTATTGTGAGAAAGATGGAGAAAAGAATGAAGAAGCCCTTCCAACCAGATATCGTCATTAGGAAAGAAAGCACCTTCATCCAAGGCACGCAGAGCGACCCCTCACTCATAACATCCATCAACGTAGCCGCTTCCCAAGCAAATGAGGATAATGTCAACAAGATAAAAGCTGATGTTGAGGTGGGCAAGAAGAAGGTGCGCAAGTTACAGCTTAATTTGATAAAGGAGCAGGTAGATGGAGAATTAATGGTAAATAAATATGATGCCCTCTTATCAGAGCAAAGAAAATGAACAAATAAGTACCAAAATCTAGATTCATAAAGGGAAGCAGTGGTGGTGCAAATGATGATATTGGAAGGTGAGAAAATTGATCTCGAAGTAAGAGCCACTCAGTTGGAATCAGGACAATCAGTTGCCAACCAACAGATAGAGGAGTTAAGAGCTAATGTTGATGGGTTGGAAAAGGGAAAAGAGCTGATGATAGAACAACTAGAGCTAGCAAACAGCAATAAGAGTGACTTAAGCTCCTTTCATGAACAGTCTTGTGATATACTAATGAAAATCTATAAGTCACAAGAGCTTATCACGGAGGAAGTATGTAAAATGAAAGAAATGATTTCCAGAATAAAGAAAATCAATGCCGAAGCCCATAGGCTCAAGAGGAAATATGCACGCGTAATGGAGGACATCAGGAAGCAAATCGAGTGGAGAGAAGGGAAGTCAGGTTTCCCTGCAAACCTACCTCTCAAGCTCGTAGAAGACTTTAAATCTGATTCAAGTCTTATGGAGTTCTGCAAGAATTGTGGTATAAAATTAGACACTGTAATCCAAAAAACCATTGGGAAATGTAGTAGCCTCTACCTTAGGATCCAGGCAACTCTTGAGAAGTGTCAAATATTCGTACCTCCGACCTTGGAGGACTTTCCTGACAAGAGCCAGCGCCTATCTAAGTTGAGGAGCGAGCTGAGAACGGATATGGAGTATGTGAAAAATATAGATGTGGTGATAGTAGAGGATATCCACCATTACATCGGGAAAACCTCCATTCACGCTTACTTTCTCGAAGATATCCTCTAGGCGGCAATGGTGGGTGTGAAAAGCATAGAAGAAGAATTGGCCAAGCATGAGATTTCCCTGAAAATGATGCTCCATGCGCCTGGAAATACCTTTGTAAGAGAAACGGGTATGCGGGTCAGCCTCATAGCAGAAGTAGAAAAGGAAACTGAGGTGGCCAAACTAGCTGAAGAAGAAGTGCCAGCTGGAAACTAATTTTTCCTTTCTATTTTTTGTAAAATTTTGAAGACAATTGGATTCTTCCTTTTTCTTTTTTGTAAAAAAATTTTAAAGCAGTTGGAAAATATTCTTTTTGTAAAAGGCACTAAAAGACAAAATCAGGAGATTCCCTAGGTTTAGGTTATACGTAGATGGCTCTAGAAACATTTTTGGAAAGGTTATAAATAGATGAACAAAGAAGAATGAAAGGACTTTTTGCAGGTGAAAGGACTATTTTGTCTTGTACGTGAACTATTTTGCTGCATATATAAAGAAAGCTCCATTTTGCTTGGAAAATCCTGCACTGCATTTTGCTTGGGAATATGTTGAATGTTTGCTGAACTATTTCTGCATCTTTCATGCATATACTGTGAGATCGCTCCTAACTATCATGAATTAATTCTTTGTTATGGATGCTTTCATTTCCTGTGCAAATATTTTGTGTTAAATGAGTAATGGAATGTTTCAATTCTGTCAAAGCTATCTTTGATATCTTTTACTTTCTGTTGTAAATGCATCTAGATTATTGAACAACTATCTGTGAGATCTTTGGGTGTTTTTTTTTCAACATATTACTCATACTTCAGTTTCGCTCCTTGCAAGGATATATTAATTAGCTTAAGTAGAGTTAGATCATATTTGCTTTAATTGCATGCATTTAGTTAGAGCACTTGCATATCATCTTTAATATAAAATACATAAACGGTGGATCGAGATGCAACCGGTGAAAGAAAAAAAATCTTTAAACCTCATATGGTAGTCGGGTCGTTAACCAAATGGATTCCCCACACCAAATGGTGAGCGTTCTAATTGGGCTTGCTTACCGGGGAGAATCCCTTCCTGATTGGTGTTGCAATTTTCGAGGCATCAACAGGGACCTAACCAATGCATCTATAACTTACCTGGATGCTTAGCAAACTTACTGTCATATAGAAGAACTGTATCCCTGCATTGAAAGTGATTTTGTTTCACATGGCGATCGTGCCATGCCTTCTGTCGGTCCTTTTCCACCTTCTGATGAAAGCCTGCGATGAACCTATCCTCATCGAGCTGTACCAATTTGTCCAATCGTTCCTCTAGTGCTCCATCATCGCTCATGTTGGTGACAACTAAAATCCGTAGAATGGGGATGATATATTCCATTGGCATTACGGCTTCCTGCCCGTATACAAGTTTAAACGTTGTCTGACCAGTCAAGCATTTACAAGTTGTGCGATACGCCCAAAGTATCATAGGGATCTTCAAATCCCAATCATCCTGATTCGTGTTGCAGACCTTTGTGAGTGCATGCTCTAGGATTTTGTTAAATGCCTCTACTGTCCCATTTGCTTGCGGATGGTAGGGGGCACTCTTTCTGTGTTGTATTTGAAATTCCTCTGTCATTGCTGCGATTTTTTGATTAACAAAATGAGTCCCTTGGTCACTCATCAGTATTTTTGGGCACCCAAACCTGGTGACTACATTTTTGAAGAGGAATCTTGCTATCATCACAGCTGAGCAATCTTTCACTGGCACTGCTTCTTCCCATCACGTTAAGTAGTCCATTGTTGTAATTATGTAGCGCGACCCTATTCTTTTTCCTGGTGGGTTGATGGGTCCTACAAAGTCAACTGCCCACTTGTCAAAAGCCTGCAGTGTCAATTGGGGTACCAGTGGCATTTCATCCTTTCTTAATGGCTTCCCTGTCCGTTGACATACGTCGCAGCTTTTAGCGTAGTCCACGACATATCCATGCATCATCGGCCACCATAGTCCTACTCGCAAAATCTTCCTCGTAGTGGCACATCCTACGTAGTGTCTCCCAGCGATCCCGTCATGAGCTTCCGTAAGAATCCGCTCTTGTTCATGCGGAAGGACATATCGTCGCAGTATCTCGTCTAGACCCATTTTATACAATTGTCCTGCAATTAATTGAAATTCTGTAGCTCTTACGACTAGCTGCTTCTTCTGGTTGGTAGTGAAGCCTGCTGGTGTCTCCCCTGTTGCCAAAAAATGAATGACTTGTTCATAATGGTCATCGACCATGCCAACCCTGAACAACTAAGCATCCGACAGTCCTTCGTCAATGCTCCTTGGCTCTTCCCTTGACTTAATTCATGACAAGTGGTCTAGTCCTGCATTTAGTCGTCCTGGTTTTACGATTATCTCAAAATCAAATTCCTGGAATAGTAATAACCAACGACAGATCTTCCCCCCAACACAGGCTTGTTCACCAGGTATTTTAATGCTGACTGATTGGTGAACATTTTAAAGTGGCCCCTGAGTAGGTAGTGTCAGAATTTCTGTAAGGCATACACCATCTCCAACCCTTCTCGTTCCGTGGTTGTATAATTCTTCTCCGCAGTAGACAGCTTCCTACTTGCGAAGGCTATCAAGGATCGATGTCGCCTTCTCTTGCTTGGGCCAAGATGACTCCTAATGTGACTGATGACACATCGACGTGGAGGTGGAACTCCTTCATCCAATCTGGAAATTCCAATATAGGTGTGGCAACCATCTTTGCTTTTAATATGTCTAGACTCTTCTGGCACTCTACATTCCACTCTAACTTGGCATCTTTCTTCAATAACTTCTCCATTGGTGCTGTGATTGTTGCACACCCTCTGATAAAATTCCTGTAGTATCCTGTGTGTCCCAACGTCACTCTTAATTGATTCACTATGGTCGATGGTGGGAGGTTGACAATAATTGGAATCTTCGCTGGGTCGACTAGCATTCCTTCCCGGCAAACAATTTGCCCCAACAAAATTCTGAACGGAGCACAGAAGAAGCACTTTTTCAGCTTCAGTGAGATCCGGTACTGTCGACATCGTTCCAGCATTAGCCTTAGGTTTGCAACGTGATCTTTGACCAACCCATACACTGTCCAATCGTCCATATAGATGGCAAGAAATTTATGAATGTAGTCTTTGAACGCCGAAACTAATAATCTTGAAAAAATTGCTGGAACATTCTTCAATCCAAATGGAATCACTGTATATTGAAAGCAACCCCATTCTGTGACGAATGTAGTCTTATGTCAATATTCCTTCGCGATTTTGATCTAGTGATAGCCTGGAAACTCATCCGTAAATGAGTAGATCTCATGACCTCCTACTCCTTCCAACACCTCATCTATGAATGGTGTCGGGAACGGGTCATGTAAGCATGCATCGTTAATTTCCACAAGTCAACGCAGTTTTGGACTTCGCCAGTTTTCTTGTCTTGGACCACCATTGGACTGATCCACTCGGATTCTTCGACTGGTTCTATAATGTCGGCTTCCAACATCCTTTCAATCTCGGCCTGCACTCTCTCCTTGTGCCTTGGATTCAATCAGTAGGGTCGTTGCTTGACTGGCTTCGCATCGAGTTTCAGGGGGATCTCCATTTCGCCAAAGTCCTCAGAAATTCGTTTCATCTCTGAGAATTTCATTGGGAACAGATCCTGAAACTCATGCAACAGACCAGTCATCTTTGCAATGGTGGACTCATCCTAGTAATCCCCAACGCTTGCAAACTTCGGGTTCTCCTCCGACCCAATGTTTACTTTCTTGATCTTCATCAGTTGCTGGAATTTGTCGGAAGGAATTTTGGGTGCCTCAACACTGCGACTACCTTCTGATTTCGGCACATGCATAGCCCACGCATCATCCTCATCATCTGGATCTCCTGTGATTTTATAGCACTCCATCATCATTTCTAGTGTCGCAGTCCATAAAAGTTCTAATGGTTGTTCTGTTGGTACTGCTTCAAATATCTTCTCGTGGATCACTTGTAGCGCAATATGGATGAAGGGGTTCTCATCTGAGAAACAAAAAATTTGGTTGAAGCTAAGTGTTAGCTGCTCCCAAGAAGTCATTCTGTGTCGTAGTTCTGCTGTGACATACCAACTCCGCGGTACTTCATCCAATGTGTGAACAAACACATGGACCCATTCGTCTTTTGCTCGTAATCCCCATTTGCTTTCGCACTTAGCCAAATGCACCTTTGGGTCACTTCTGCCATCAAAATTCCTTCCTCTATATCCTTCCACATTGCCAAACCTAACCGTCATTAGGTGGCGACATAGTGGCCAGGTTGTGATATTAGACTTATGCGTTTCCCACCAGCGCGCAGGAGTAGCCTTCAAGGCTTCCTCTAGGGCCAATAGACGTTGTGGTTCCACCACTTTTTCCTCAAATTCAGTAAGTAAGGTGTTCAAATTGGGAAATCCCTCATATGTTGGTAGTGTGGACTCCTACGTGGCTACCCATCGTATTGACTCTGTGATCTAGGCACACCTCATAAATGACACTACATGCATCCGGTTCTGCTAGTTCTCGAGTGCTTCATCTGAATCCGACGATGCCGAACTAATGCTGCATCATCCCAATTCTCCGTCTGTGGTAGGATTAATGTAATCCTGGGATATATTGTATATGCTATCCCATCCCTTCATAAATTTGTCTTTCACCAGTTCAACATATCGGTGCCCTTTTGTAGGGTCCAAAGGTGAACCGACCCTCATCTCGCGATTCTCGAATGACATAGTCCACTTCTTGAAATTGATAACGGCTAGGTTATCGATTGCCAAGTCAATCCCTAGCAGCGCTGTGTAGGGACTTGTGTTGTCAACAATCTCAATTACATTGAAATGTGCATAATTCTCGAGGCCCTCAATCTTGACGGGAAGTTGGTACACCCGACCAAGCGGAGTAACCTTACTCTGATTTTCTAATCGCAATTGTACTGGTGACCAGGCCAACTGCGGTTTCCCCATTGTCTCCCACGTCTGTTTGGTCAGGATGTTGACATCCGACCCCAGGTCCAAAATAATTGAGTCGACATCAAATGCTCCAATTTGTGCTGACATTCGCATCTCTTGCCCCGTTTTCCTCTTGCGTATGAGATAAACATTTTGATCATGGTGTGCACCCTCCCATCCATTCAATAGGTTAGATATCTCCTCCAGGGCATCCTGATCCTTTTCCAACTCCAAGCAACTCTTCAAGAAGGCTTTTAACTTGTTAGCCTTTCCCCGCGACTTTGTTGTGTCGAACGTCGGTGGCATGCTGTAGGTAGTTTCTTCCTGAAGAGGTAATTTCCTCCTCTGTCTCATCGCCTCCTGCACTTCCAAGAAAACATTCATTTCGAACTTCACGTCAAAGGTGACATGTTTCCTTACTGTTGGTCAAACAGTAGCCCCTGACCCATCAGCTCCTGTCACAGCTCCTCCTCGTGTCACTGCCCCAATAGTCGCATGTTGTCTTTGAGCCTCCATTTATATCATCCGTATAGCCGATGGATTCTGATTCTGGTTCTGTGGAGGTGGTGGTAGATTCTTGGTCTTCCATTTCGCGATGAGCTGCGAACAGTCTTCAACGCCATGAACCACAATGCTACAATAAGTGCATGAGCTTGCTTGGGTCGACGAGGAGGGTTTTCCCTAAGCTCAACTAGTTTGAGACCCAAATCTAGATATTCATATCTCGGTGGAAACATGCACTGAGAAATAAAAAGAGTAGAAGGCTCTCATACCACTGATCCTGATTTCTGTGAGAATGAAAGGAAAGAGCAACCAGAATCAATGGGGTCTGGAGAAGTAGCAAGTTCTGGTTCCTTTATGTCAACCACAACAACATCCAATGTTAGGAAGGTATTTGTCAATGACAACAACCACAACAACATCCAATGTTCCTTTTATGTCATCGCTATATAAAAAAAGTCAACGAATACACAAATTCTCGCTTTAAAGTATGATAATTATAATTTGATGAAAAGTAATGAAAATTTTATTAAAAGTATTTTAAAAAAAAATATAATTTACTATAAAATACATGTAAGAAATGGAATAAACAATTAAACTGTTTCCTTCGCAAAAAACTAACATTATCGATGTGCCTTTAAAAACATAGCATGCCATTAGTAGCGCTATAAAACAGATAGTGCACCATAATTGAATGATGCACAACGTGCGCCACGTATGTATTTTTTGTTTCCCTAGAATTTTTTTAAACTTTCGAGATCCAAATTGATGATGACTAGTACATGTGTATGTTCCCTACATGCACATTTAGAGACCCGAGACAAACAAATGATCGCAAGTAAACAAAACACATTAAAGTAACAATGAGAATATTTAGTTATATGTTTCCATTATCCAACGCATCCTTATTATTGGCAACCGACAAAGTTCACCTACAATTTTCGTTAAAGGTGGCACCGTGGTTTAACTGGAATCCTTTAGCATGGAAGTATTCCATTGAAATTCTTCCCTCGAGATAGGTGCTTCAGAAGCCAAAATTCCATCATCTGCATAACCAAAACCAACATAATTTTTCAAAACATGATTTACTCCAAACATGAATGCAAGCGATCCCTGGAAAGGATGAAACATGCAAAACGATACCAATAAGAACACTAAATTACAAGGAAACGAGTAAAAATAAAGCATATAGTCAACCGCTTTTATAGTTTACATTCACCATTATCATCTCCGTGACTGGATTCAAGAGTACTCCTTGCGAGCGCAGAATACTTCATCTTCATATCTCTCTCTGGCATTTATTTGATGCAAAGTCTTTATGCGATACACAACTCAAAATTTAATGGACAACAAAATCACTAGAAAACATAAATCACTTTTACGAATTGAAAAACTTAGATGGTGTGAGAAATTGTTTATAGCTTTTTCAAGTGGTGCGTGATGTGGATCCATCCATGGAATCAAACGATGTATAAAGTTACACAAGATCAAAACATGGCATTAGCATGAGTTTTGTAAGGTGCACAAGACCTGAACTGCATCGACTCATGGAACTAGCATGGGTTTGGGTCTGCACCATCTTGATAGATGGCAATTTAATCAAAAAAATAGTTGTGCTTATGAGGGATGAATAATTGGGTGTTGCACCACTTTCTTTTTTTTCCAAAATGGTGTTCTAAGTACCTCATATCCTACACTTGATCCATGTTTCCTTGAATAAGGCTATCTACTATCAATAAGACAAAGCATACCAATAATAAAACCGAAGTCCGTGAATATACAGTCATCCCAAAACTAGTAAGCACCTTCTAAGTTAAGACAAACCTTAAATCTCATTATGTCGAAAACTTGCACTCTATATTTTCAATTAGTTTCTCATAAATCTTTAAAGCAACATATCATGTATAACGTAGCCACCAGTTCATGCTAGGAGCATTGATTCTGTGGATCACCTTAACCACACATGTAAGAAAAAAATGGTTCAATCCATAACATCGTCAAGGCATTAAACAAACAAGGGCTCAAACAATCACAAGAAAAACTTTAATCCATACATAAATAATACCTTTATATACATATATATATATATATATATATATATATATATTTATCTCAACTAGAATTTAGAATGTCCCCTTACAATTCTCCCAATTCTCCCCATTCCAATGTGTGTAACACTTATATATATTTTCTTCTCAATGACAATGTAAAAAGGTTTATATATATATATATAAACCACACTCATGACAATATAAGGTAAATAACACATTAATCTTCTATTTACTACCGCATCTCTGATGCTTTGGAACAATCTAAAACACCAGAGTATATATATATATATATATAACACTTTTATAATGTCATGCACTTAACCATATAATTCAATAAAAAGTGTTTTGTTTAACTTATGTATTCATATGTCGCTATCTATATATGACCAAATATGACCACAACGTTTCTATGTGCTTTCATATATTTAAACAAGGTGTAACTCTATCACTTACTCTATAACAAAGCCTTTAACATATTACAATTTATAAATATATTATATATACATATATAATATATATTACTCAAAAGCTTTCTAAACATAAATGTATTAAATTTCTTGTTGAAGTAGGTATATATATGATATAACTCTCATATTCCCAATACGTGTTTATACTCTTAATAAAGCGAATTAATTACTTTGCACATAATCTAAAGCAACCATAAGATATCACCAAATCGACTTTTCCTAAGTCATGTTGGTTGATGTATGATCTATAATATTCATTTTTTAATTGGAAAACATATATACTTATTATTCTATAACTCAGAATATTCACTTAAAATTTTAATGGATATATAAATATATAAACAAAACCATGTCCGACGGCTTGTTAAGTTGACTAAGAAACTAAAAAGCATATTTTAAAACAAGGAAAAGGTGATCGTTCTAAGCCTCCTACTCAGGCGAAGTTTAAGTGACGGACTGGAGATGTCAAGAAGTGGACCGACTGTGCAAAATTAAAGACCTACCACAACGAGTAGTTCGGTACAGACAGCCGGTAGAGACAGGCAGTGGTGTAGAAGAGCTGCTAAGTAAAGAAACATTAAATAAGAGGTCAGCGCATATAGCAATTGATAGATCTTTCCCACTCCAAAGGCGTTTAAAACTAGGACTGATGGAAGTGATAGCCCATGATTCGCAAAGGTTAGTTTATCTAATTCAGAGATATATATTGTTAATTAACTCTTACAAACAATAATTTTATAGAATCATTAACATCGATTTCACAGGGATTTAACATTAACTCTGTGCAAATTTGATTGTTACTTATTATACTTATGCCACCCATCAGAGTATATATCCAATCTTAAATTTCATAAATGGTATCTGCATTGATGTGTATTAGCACAGAGTAATTCGTTGTTATTATATCTGTTTGATCAATTAAATTAATTTTCCTATTCACTGACAAACAACAGATCCATGATTCTAAAACTTTGTTTTAAATGAAACTACAGGGAATTGGTTACTGCACTAGCGTTTTAGTTGATTTTAGGCCAGGCACAACAATTGCACACAGAGTGGCGAGCTCATGGAGGCCAGGCATAACAATTTGTTCTCGTGGGTCCACGCTGCCAAAGGAAACGAACCAGCGAAGAGTGATGCAGGGACCAAGCTGAGAAAACCTAAATGGGCAGAGCGATTGTTATAGTTCGATGTTTTCGGTAAAGTGCGTAATCTCGTGGGAGTCTTAATCTTGTAGGGAACTATTGGTTTGTCTGGCAAGTGAAAAAACATCAGCAATGTATTTTCTCTGAGCGGATGTGAAGCGAAGGTTCCAAATTCAAATCCATTCGTGCATGGAATCCATGACAGTTCGAACAGACTGCATGACTGCTTACCTCATTCCATACTTAATGTTGTTTTAATCTGAGGCAACATCCATCTCGAATTAAACACCTTTCTGTTAAGTGTACGTGGATGTGGCTTTTCTCCGTTGCTATGTTGAGTTCTGCTGTAGAATTATCCACCATACTCTCTCCACAGTACTCTTCACACTGCACAAATGTTTTCCATTGGTATTTTTTGCATCCCTAGCAAAGTTTTCTATTCTTCTTTTTTGCTTTGCACAATTATTCATGAGATGTAGCAGATGTTAAGTGTACATAAACCCCATCGGGAGATGTGACACTCTCATTGGGAATTTTAGGGGAGCACAACCTGCATTGAAGCGGGTCAAAGATCCAAACGAATAAGTTCCATAGGCATCACCAATCGGAGACGGATCCTGTAATTCGAAAGCCATAGCCTGCAGGTGCGGATGGAGCTAGAGAGGTTGTTGAAGCGATGGAAGCAGAAAGGGAAGAAGTCGTACTGACCACCCGTACAGTCTTCCTTTTAAGAGTTGGAGAGTTTGGTTGTTGGACAAGTTTCCACACTACCATAAGTCGTGGGAGATGAAGATAGATGGCTGATCTACTGTATACATCTAGTAACCACGAATAGGTTCGATGGATGCAGGAGGATTGATCTATAGATCCACCGACTCCCAAACCAAAAAGTCTAGGTGATCTTTGATCGAGGTATAATTTAATCTCATATGACAATAAAAGAAAGAGTGAAGACCTACTCGGTATGGCTCACGGGTAGATTGTAAATATGGACATGTCTAAAAATAGACCAACCAGCATATGCATTGAAGGATTTAAGTTATGCACACCACAAAACCCAGATTTGGATGCTTAGCAGAATATTTGGTTTAAAAGATGCAGATACAAGGTCCAAGGAATGGCTCCGTTATTACATATGTAATAATAATGGTGTAATAAGAATGGATGGTGGATTGCTCTTAATTTTAAGGCACTCTCTATCCTCATTTAAAGCGACCTAAGGATCTTTCTTTATGTTTTTAGATATAGGGGTACTCGACCTATTTGAAAGTAAGTTTCCTGCATCTCCTCATTCCCTCGTTTTCACCGAAGGTAGCTGATCGAGGGGGTTGAGTCTCTTAGATCCGTATTAACAAGTTGAAGAGGGCGAGCAAGGGCTAGGGTCGCATATATAAGGCTGAGTACTCTTAGGGCATAAAAAGACAGAGCATCCTGAGAACAATTTGATTCATTGAGTTCCAAAGGCGCTAAATTTTGAGATATGGCCAAAAAAAACCCAAAATCCTTGATTGCTAGCTCCACAGGTTCGAAATCCTGAAATATGAAGAAACCCAAAATCGTTAAGTTATGATAACAACCAAATGGAAAACTTAAGATGTATATATCAGGTGAATTAAAATTGAAAATCGATTTCACTCCATAATACTTGGACGAATTTACCAAAAAACCCGCTTTGGGGTGAATTAAAATTGAAAATTGATTTCACTCCATACATTATGGACGAATTTAACAAAAAACACTTATTTCCATGATTGCTCAAGGGCGAATTTACCAAAAAACCAGATTTCCATGATCACTCAAGGGCTAATTTACCCTCAACAACTACCATTCCTATAGATTTGGGCGAATTAGAGGGAGCAGGCTTATTTTATGGGCTACGGGAGCTCCAAATCTAATCAAACAAGGGCTAAATAGTTAGATTTACGATCTCTTTATATATTTTATGGGGCTAATGTGCCATTTATTAAAAATAAATATATAAAAATTGGGCTAATCATAATAAATGATGGTTTAATTAAAAAACAACCCACTAAAAAATTAAAATCCCTAAATTTATCCCATGGGCTAAAATTAGCCCCTAAAATTTTCCGTGGTGGTGGATGTTGTTGCAATCTTTCGTTCACCTTCAGAACGAACCATGAAGAGGATGAATTTCCCTGTTTGGGAGATTACCTTCCTGCATTGTTTATATGTGATGAGGGACACTGCAGAGGTGGGAAGTGTCTCTGGTATCCTGTAGAGCTTCTTTCCCAAAGTAATAATGACACTACGAGGTATAGACTCATACACAACATGACGTTTCCACATATATGGTTGTCCTAAAAGAACATCACAAAATTCAAGTGGGGCAACATCACACAATACCTCATCTTTGAAGGGCTTGATCCTGTAGGAAAGGCTACATTGTTGACTAACGCGGATGTCTCGTCCCTGGCTCAGCCAACCGATCTTGTATGGTTGGGGATGTGGAACCGTCAAAAGCTTCAATCTTTTGTCGACCTCGGCCGAGATGAGGTTTTTCTGGCTACCACTATCAACAATGAAGTGTAGCGGAGTTCCTTGCACACACAATTGTGAATGGAAGAGGCTCTCCCCTTCCTCTGGCTCTTCTGACTCTTTTGTTTGAATCTTTGTAGTTGCAATGGTGGCACTAGGTTCCACATCAATGATCTGCTTTCCCTTTTCTGTCTCTCCATCAAATTCTGAGCGGATCTATTTGATCGCTTTGTGGGATGGGCCTTTTTGTTTGTTGCTTAGTATGTTGATTTGATGTTCTTGCTTGTTTGACATCGTAATTCCTCTATGTATGTTCATTTTGACCTTGTCGTTGGTCAAAATGACGTTTATAATTGGGGTGTCGATAATGAGTTCTTGTTGGTTGTTTTTCTGCTGGATTGACTTCTTTTTGAACTGTGACGATTACTGAATTTGTATATATTTCTTCTTCCTCAACTTGACTTTGTTTTCTGGAGAGGCTGGATGCTTCCTTCTGGATTTGTTCTATTTTGTTCTCCAGTAGATTGTTATTACTCTGAATCTTCTCAACCTTTCGTATTGCGACTTTTTGTCCTCTTTAAACTTCTCGATTTGTTTCTCTAGTTCTTGATTAATATTTTTCAGATGATGGTTTTCTTCTAGTTGTTCTAGTATTTTTCCTTCTAGGTCTTCATTGGAGTGTTCCATCTTCCAACTATGTTTCAACTTTTTGATTTTAGTAATTAATGTCTTATTATGATTTCGTAGTCGAAATAGTTCTTCGGTATTGTTTGATAATGTTTTGTTGATTTTTGTAATCTCCAACTTAAATGCATATTCTTAATGTCGTAATATTGTTGCTAGAGTTCACTAATCTGTTGTTGAAGGCGGCAATTCCTTGATTCTTGACCTTCCAACTTTCTCTGGACTTGTGCCAACTCATTTTCCTTGTCCAAGATGAGCTTGTTTAGATGCTTTATGTCATCTTCTAAATCGCTATCACTTCTATATGAAGATTCTTCATTATCTTCAAAAAAATTTATTTTGTTTTCAAGATCTTGATTGTAATTTTTTAATCTAGATATTTCTTCATTCTTAGCTGATAACATTTTGTTGATATCTTCACTAGTTTTTTCCAACTTTTAATTTTGATCTTTTAAGCGACGATTCTCTTGTTCTGTCAACTGATCAAGAATGCTTTGCTTACTTATCTCA
Organism: Larix kaempferi; assembly: GCA_027924585.1. Taxonomy (NCBI): domain Eukaryota; kingdom Viridiplantae; phylum Streptophyta; class Pinopsida; order Pinales; family Pinaceae; genus Larix; species Larix kaempferi. Next base: position 12,467,222 of record BSBM01000036.1, read on the forward strand.
AATTGTAGATTTGTATTGCTTTCTTTGTAGTATCCTAATTCACCTTCCAATTTCTGTATTTGCGACTGCAATTGTGATTGACCTTGATATTCTTCCATAGTAAAATATTTGCTACATATCGGACAGGAGTGATTACAATTTTTAAAAGATGTCGGATATTGGAATTGCATTTCGCAATAAGGACACTTTGTCCAAAATTTCGACTTATATATGGAATCCATAATTTATTCAATATCTTCCGAGACTTGATTTCATCTTTGCATTTGTTTTTTTTTTACTACGACTCCTTTTGACTTTTATTTTTGCTCTTCTTTTTTTTTTCCCAAAAATAAGTAATTTTTTTTTCTTCCCAAAAATAAGTATTACTTCAATAATAGTAACTATTATTATAAAATAATAGTGTTATGAATGGATGATCTTTATGGATTTTAAATCATAGCAATGGTTAAGGGCGTGTATTAGTTTGAATTGGTTGAGGGAAACCTAAGGTTAAAAAAAAATATTATAATAGTATTTATTATTTATAATAATAATACTATTATAAATTTTTCTTTTAAAAAAAAATTTAAATGACTTGAAGTTTACAAACCCTAAGGTGAATGGTGGTGATTCGAACAATTTGAAGTGGATGTGAAGGAGAGGCAAGTTGGAAGGGTGGTGCACGTGGCAATGGAGGAGGCGTGATACTAGATGTCAATGGAAATGATGCTGGCGGCTACGTGGAAGGTATGCGTAGGGATGGATATAATGGGGGGAAGCTCTACGAAGTGGGGAGCGTTGGTCGTAGGGGTTTGGAAGATGTGCAGGAATGCTGCAGGAATGTTGTGTTGTTGGATTAGCTGCCAGGGAGTATGCGACGGAGATTGGGCAGTAGCGAAGGGTGGACACAGGCGTGGATGGAGAGTGTTTTGTGTGATGGCAGGCAGGGAGAGGAGCATCGATGTAGCAGGAGAGCAGGAGAAAAGGAATCAGACGAAGGGGCAGCGAGAAGGAGATGGACGCAGGGAAGACATGAACAGGGGTAGGCAGGAGTGCAAGGTTGTGCGGGAAGAGGAACGTGGCACGGGCCGAAGGCGTGGGGAGTTGCAGTGGAGCGGAGCTTGGGAAGGGAGGGACGCTTGGAGAGTGGGGAGAGTGTGGGAAAAGGAGAGCGCGAGAAGTGGTCGTGGTCGAGAAGAAATGAGCGATGCATGGGGGCTGCAACCGGAGGAAGTGAGGGTTGCATGGGGGCTCCGCTACGACCGGAGGAAGTGAGGGATGCATATGGATGGTGAGTGCTGAGTGGATGGAGATGGGAGGAGCAGGTGAAGGATGGGACAGAGGGAGCAGGAAAGTGAGGTAAGAAGGAGTTGGGAGTGCAAGCACTGGAGTAGTGCATGGAGTGAGCAGCGAAAGGTTAGGGATGAGGCATAGGGAATTTTGGGGAGGCATTTGGAAAAGAGTGATGAGTGGAAGTGTGTGGGGATCAAGGATCCAATTCAAAGAAACTCTGCAAATATTGGCTGAAATCCAAAAGATGGCCAAAGGCCCGAATCCAACCAACAAGGATCTGATACCAATGTTACACTATATGCGGGTGTAAAGGAAGAATCCGTATCCAGATACTAATGGGGAAGATGTTCTGTCTTCATTAAATGTAAATATTGATAAAATATGAATTATAGATGATGATAAGATTTTACAATGAGGCTCGCCTTTATAGGCTTGACATGCATAGTGAAGGATTACACCCTTTCACTTAGTAATTAATAAATTATAATTAATGTATTCTTTTATATTTGTTACAAATCATCAGTGTTGTGCCAAGGGCTCTTGTGGAATTCACACCACTTTCCATTGTTCTTCTTTGATTTCCCATTACCATTCTTTTCCTGCGGCTTGGGATGGTTGTCGGGGATTTGGCCATCCTTGATCTGTACTTTTCCTTGTGAGTTGGGGCCACCTTTTCCAAGATTCTACTGCTGATTTGCATACCCAAAATCATGCTTATTCTTTTGCTTAAACTTCTACTCGACCTTGACAGCGTATCTATAAGCTACTCCTAGTGAAGATATGTCCAGGAAATCCATCTCTGTTTGAATGTACTTGTGCAGGTCGTTGTAGTACTTTAGGACCAACTGTCCTTTAGAGTCTCGAATACCAAACTTGGAGCGCAGGGTTTGGAACATGTTGGTAAAATATGAGATTGTTTGGTCCCTCTCTTAGTGCAAGGTTGTCCATCTGGTGTACTGGTCATCATAGTTTCTAACAAGGTAGAATTCTTCCTTGACGGCATCGACAAAAGCTGCCCAAGTAGGGTCCATCCTGAATAGTTCAAACTCATCTCTTGCATGCCTATCAGAGAACCCATCCCACCAGTCCTTAATATGGGGAAGGGACTTAAGGAGCATGAATGTGATCTTTTCGCTGTCGAAATTTTTTTGAACAGATAAGTAACCCTCTAATATATTCAACCATTTCTCTAAAGCATATGCATCTATCTTTCCTTCAAATAGGGGAATGTCAAAGTTAACTTGTACCTTGAAGGGAGTCGCACACCCGAAATGAATGCTCGTTGAAGGTGCATCCACTGCCGTCGGCATCCTATGAAATATTTGTGCAAAATTATCCATCATCTCGTTCCTCTATCGCACGAGGCCTTCCTCGAGCAACAACTTAATAGGATCTCCTACTCCGTCATCTCTCTTTTATTCTCCCGCCATGGGAGTCTACTTGGGTCGATGAGGAGGGTTTTCCCCAACCTCAACTAGTTTGAGACCCAACTCTCGATATTCAGATCTCATCGGGGACATGCACTGAGAAATCACAAGAGCAGAAGTCTCTGATACCACTGATCCGGATTTATGTGAGAACGAAATGAAAGAGCATATATATATTCACATACAAAGATATATGGCAAGAAACACGGCGATACAACAAACTTAGATTCTATTAAATGAATGAGAGAGAACAAACTGTAAAATAAAAGCAGCTAGAATGGTGGTAGCAATATATGTGAGAAGAGATGTGGTGTCTACGCTCATTCGTGACAAGTTGAATACAAAAAGAGGCCGAAAGGACTATTTATCATAAGCATTAGGGAAATAATCCCAAACATAAAAAAAAACTAACCCTAGAAGATAAATCGACATAAAGTTTCCAGCCCCAAGGTGGCTAGTTGAACAGTCAACTTCCCGGGGTCATAAAATTGTATACGATCTCTGTTTGGGGCACTCGGTAGCCCGTTGGAAAGGTCTATCCGAGATTTACAACTTTTGAATGGGAGTAAATGCATGCTGTTGGAAACTATTTGGCCCCTCAAATTGCCAAAAAATGTTGTTTAGGGCCTCAAAACGGCCCCAGAAGTTTGGGACCCAAAAAACCGTAGAAAAATTACAAGAAAACTGCTAGAATGAAAAATTGTTTTGAGCCAGTAGAATTGGTGGGTGGCCATCTATATCCATATGGATCAATACTCCCCCCTTAGGAAGCAATGGTATCCATTGCATTGAGTGCCCCCATCAGGTGGGGAAACTTCTGTTCAACTTGACTCTTGGTGAGCCACTCGCCTTGGTGAAGTAGTTTCCCTCCTTTGACAACCTGATATAGATGGATCTTCTGCTGGAGGGTTGCCTTAACCTATGTGTCCATGATATGATCAATGGTTTCTTGTTCCATGCAGTCAGGATTAAGCTCTGTAGGTGTTAATTTCTCTACCACCTCCGAGGTGTCCAATAATGGTGGAAAATATGGGCGAAGGAGCTCCACATTGAATACTGGGTGAAGGCTAAGGAATGGAGGAATGATTAGCTCAAAGGAATTGTCACCAACTTCTTTGGAGATGGTGTATGGACCATATCGAAGTGTAAGAAGCTTGATATGGGGTCTTGTGAGCATATCTTTCTGCAAATGCAACTAGACCTTATCACCCACCTGGAACTTGTGTGGAACCCGATGTTGGTCATGTCGCTGCTTGTACTTAGTGTTTGCCTTTTCAAAAATTTGATGGACCTGTTGGTGGATGTGTTGTATTCGTTCAACAAATATAGTGGCCTTATCAGCCTCGGTCTAAGCATGGGAATATTCTTCACATGTGGATGCAATGGGAAGAGCTACATCAATTGGTGTGAGTGGTTGGAACCCAGACACACTTGAAAAGGGTTGTGGCTGGTAGAGCTATGAAGGGATCTATTATAGCTATGTTAAACATAAGGAAGGCTCTCATCCCATGTGCGGGGATGTTTAGAATTGTACATTCTGTTTAGAATTGTACATTCTGATAATATGCACAATCATCATGTTGATTGCCTTTGTTTTTCAATCGGTTTGGGGGTGGAAGCAAGTTGATTTGGTGAGCCTGGTATCCATCAATGACCATAGGATGGACCAGAAAGTGATTAGGAACCTGCTGTCCCAATCTGAAATGATAGTCTGTGGAAGCCCGAAATGAACCCATACACGCTCGAAGAAGAGCCTAGCAGTGGCTTCAACAGAGACATTCTTCTTGGAAGCTATTAGAATGGCCATTTTAGAGAAAAGATCCACGACTACAAATACACAGTTATTTCCATGCTTGGTTGAAGGTAGTCTAGACATATAATCCATGGAGACGGATTCCCATGGCCCATTAGGAGTGGGCATAGGGGTGTATAACCCCTGCTTTTTTATGGAAGGTTTTCCAATGGCATAAGCAATGCAGGATCTTATGTATCAACCGACGTATTTTCAGAGCTTCGGCCAATAAAAATACTTTGCAATATGGACACTGTCTTTTTGGTGCTGAATTTCCCTGCCACCTGACTATAATGAGCTTCCCAAATCATCTTCGCATGTAAGCTTGAAGGAACACAGATATGGCCCAGGTGGCATACCAAGCCTTTCGGAAGATGAAAGTATGTTACGGATGTTCCTGCACATAGGGATTGATATATGGGAGAAAACTCAGGATTACTGCTATATAGTTGAGGCCACCCTAAGGTCTCATGGCCACAAGAGTGGAGCATTGTGGTAAGTGCGGCTACTGGAGGCCGAATGAGGAAATCGGTGACTCGGTTGGTGTTTCCATTCTTGTATTTAATATTCAGGTGGAATTGCTGCATGTAACTGGACCACTTCTAGTGGTGGTCATTCTGTAACTTCCCTTGGGTTTGCATGAACTGCAGGGGCTTGTGATCAGTGTGGATGACTGTCTCTTTTCTAAGGATGTAGTGCTTCCATTGGCAGCAGGTTTTGGACAATTGAATACATTTCCTTGTTGTAGGTGGGGTACTTGCGGACTGTATCTGAAAGTGTCTCACTGTGATATGCCACTGGATGTCCTTGTAGAGTGAGGACTGCACTAAAAGCATAGTTGAAGCATATGTTTCAATCTCAAAGGGTTGTTGCAAATCCGGTAAGGAAAGGAAAGGTGTCGAACATAAGAATTTATTTAGCTCCTCAAATGCTTGCTGCTATGGCTTGGGCCAACTGAACTTGGCCTTAGATCCCCCTTTGATCACCTGGCTAAGGGACCCAGCAATATTAGAGAAGCCCAACACAAATCTGCGATAGAAGTTGGCAAAGCCTAGGAAGCTGCGAAGCTCTATGAGAGTTGTCGGGGTTGGCCAATCATGGATGACTTGAATCTTGGCTAGATCCACATGAACACCATGTTCGTCCATGATGTATCCCAGATATTGAACCATCTTCATGCCAAATGAGCAGTTCTCTAAATTAGCATATAGCTTGTGTTGGTGCAATGTGCTGAGGACTTGGTTTATATATGGCAGATGCTCTACCCATGTTTTGTTGCAAATGAGAATATCATCCAGATATACGACCACAAAAGAGTTAGTGAATGGTCATAGAATATCATCCATCATCCTCATGAAAGTTGTTGGAGCATTAGTAAAACCGAAAGGCATGACCAACCACTCAAAAAGGCCTTCCTGAGATTTGAAGGTAGTCTTCCAAACATCGGTTTGCTCAATTTGCACTTGCTGATAGCCAGAATTCAAATCAATCTTGGTGAAATATTTGGTGCCCTCTAACTGGTCAAGAAGATCGTCGATACGGGGAATGGGATACCGATTCTGGACTGTGATCTTGTTTAGAGCTCAGTAATCGATACAAATTCTCCATGTCCCGTCTTTCTTCTATACCAAAAAAATTGGGCTCCCACAAGACGAGGAGCTAGGTCGAATGTGCCCCTTTTGGATCAACTCTTGATTCTAGCATTTGATTTCTTCATTTTCCATGAGGGAACGCTTGTATACTGGCCTGTTAGGTAAAGGCACACCAGATGTCAAATCAATGGAATGCTTGACCGGGCAATGTATTGCCACCCTGATGGGTGTGGTGAACATGTCTTTGTATGCTTCCACAATCTTGTCCACTTGTTTTTGCTGCGTAGACGGGTTCTGCATGGAGGTGGTGGATGTTGCTGCAATCTTTCGTTCACCTTCAGAACGAACCATGAAGAGGACAAATTTTCCTGTTTGGGAGATTACCTTCCTGCACTGCTTAGCTGTGATGATGGACACTGCAGAGGTGGGAAGTGTCTCTGATATCCTGTAGAGCTTCTTTCCCAAAGTAATAATGACACTACGACGTATAGATTCATACAAAGCATGACGTTTCCACATATATGGTTGTCCTAAAAGAAAATCACAAATTTCAAGCGGGGCAACATCACACATTACCTCATCTTTGAGGGATTGATCCCGTAGGAAAGGCGACATTGTTGACTAATGCGGATGTCTCGTACCTAGCTCAGCCAATCGATGTTGTATGGTTGGGGTTGTGGAACTGTTGGAAGCTTCAATATTTTGACGACCTCGGTCGAGATGAGTTTTTTCTGGCTACCACTATCAATAATGAAGTGTAGCAGAGTTCCTTGCACCCACAATTGTGAATGGAAGAGGCACTCCCCTTCCTCTGGCTCTTCTGACTCTTCTGGTTGAATCTTTGTAGTTGTGATGGTGGCACTAGGTTTTGCATCAATGATCTTCTTTCCCTTTTCTGTCTCTCCATCAGGTTCTGAGTCAGAGTCTAATCTGGGGATTTTGTCTCGGCCAACAAGGATTTTTTTGAGCGGCACTAATTAGTGTTGTGCCAAGTGCTCTTGTGGAATTCACACCACTTGTCAGTGTCCTTCTTTGATTTCCCATTACCCTTCTTTTCGTGCAGCTTAGGATGGTTGTTGGGGATTTGGACATCCTTGCTCTGTCCTTTTCCTTGTGAGTTGGGGCCACATTTTCCAGGATTCTGTTGTTGATTTGCATACCCAAAATCACGCCTATTCTTTTACTTAAACTTCTGTTCGATCTTGATGGCGTATCTATAAGCTGCTCCTAGTGAGGATATGTCCGGGAAATACATCTCTGTCGGAATGTACTTGTGTAGGTCGTTGCGGTACTTTAGGACCAAGTGTCATTCGGAGTCTCAAATACCCAGCTTGGAGTGTAGGGTATGGAACATTTTGGTAAAATCTGGGACTGTTTGGTCCCTCTCCTAGCACAAGGTTGTCCATCTGGTGTACTGGTCATCATAGTTTTCGACATGGTAGAATTCATCCTTGACAGCATCGAAAAAATCCGCCCAAGTAGGGTTTGTCCCGAATAGTTCAGACTCGTCTCTTGCATGCCTCTCGCAGTACCCATCCCACCAGTCTTTAATATGGGGAATGTACTTAATGAGCGTGAATGTGATCTTTTCGCTATCGGAAAAATTTTGAACATAGAATTAATCCTCTAATAGATTCAGCCATTTCTCTAAAGCATCTGCATATATATTTCCCTCAAATACGGGAATGTCAAAGTTAACTTGTACCTTGAAGGGAGCCGCACCCCTGAAATGAATGCTCGTTGAAGGTGCATCTGCCGCCATCAGCGTCCTACGAAGGATTTGTGCAAAATTATTCCATCATCTCGTTCCTCTATTGTGCGAGGGCTTCGTCGAGAAACAACTTAATAGGATCTCCTGCTCCGTCATCTCTCTTTTCTTCTCCTGCCATGGGAGCCTGCATGGGTCGACGATGAGGGTTTTCCCAAAGCTCAACTAGTTTGAGACCCAACTCTCAATATTCAGATCTCATCAGGGACATGCACTGAGTTATCACAAGAGCAGAAGGATCTGATACCACTGATCCGGATTTATGTGAGAATGAAATGAAAGAGAATATATATATTAACATACATATATATATGGAAAAAAACACAGCGATACAACAAACTCAGATTCTATTAAATGAATGAGATAGAACAAACTGTAAAATAAAAGCAGCTAGAATGGTGGTAGCTATGTCTTTGAGAAGAGATGTGGCAAATATGCTCTTTCGTGACAAGTTGAATACAAAAAGAGGCTGAAAGGCCTATTTATCATAAGCATGAGGGAGAGAATCCCAAACATCCAAAAACCTAACCCTAGAACATGAACCATCTTAAAGTTTGCGGCCCTAAGGTGGCTAGTTGAACAGTTAGCTTCCCAGGGTCATAACTTTTGCATACATTCTCAGTTTGGGGCACTCGGTAGCCCATTGGAAAGGTCTATCCGAGATTTACAATTTTCAAATGGGGCTAAATGCATGCTAATTGGAATATTTTGGCCCCCCAAATTGTCAAAAAACGTCGTTTAGGGAATCAAAATGGACCCGGAAGTTTGGGACCCAAAAAACCGTAGAAAAATGATAAGAAAACTTCCAAAAAGAAAAATTGTTTTGAGCTAGTGGAATAGGTGGGTGTCCACCTATATCCATTTGGATCAGTCCTCCCCCCTTAGTTAGCAATGGTATCCATTGCATTTATTGCACCCATCATGTGGGAAACTTCTGTTGAACTTGACTCTTGGTGAGCCACTTGCCTTGGTGAAGTAGTTGCCCTACTTTGACAACCAGATATAGCTATATCTTCTGCTGGCGGGTTCCCTTAACTTGTGTGTCCATGGTCTGATAAATGGTTGCTTGTTCCATGCAGTCGGGATTAATCTCTATAGGTGGAAATTGCTCTGCCACCTCCGAGGTGCCCAACAATGGTGGAAAATATGGGCAAAGGAGCTCCACATTGAATACTGGGTGTAGGCCAAGGAATGGAGGAATGCTTAGGTCAAAGCCATTGTCACCAACTTCCTTGGTGATGGTGTACGACCCAAATCGAAGTCGACTAAGCTTGATATGGGATCCTATGAGCCTCTCTTTCTACAAATGCAACCAGACCTTGTCACCCACCTAGAACTTGTGTGGAACCCGATACTGGTCATGTCACTGCTTATACTTAGTGTTTTCCTTTTCCAAAATTTCATGGACCTGTTGGCGGATGTGCTGGATTTGTTCGACAAATTTGGTGGCCTTATCATCCTTGGTCTGAGCATGGGAATATTCCTTACGTGTGGATGCAATGGGAAGAGCTACATCAATTGGTGTGAGTGGTTGGAACCCCAAACACACTTGAAAAGGGTTGTGGCTGGTAGAGCTATGAAGGGATCTGTTATAGCTATGTTGAACATAAGGAAGGATCTCATCCCATGTGCGGGAATGTTTAGAATTGTACATTCTCAGAATATGCACAATCATCCTTTTGACTACCTCTGTTTGTCCATTGGTCTGGGGGTGGAAGGCAGTTTATTTGGTGAGCCTGGTATCCATCAATGACCATAGGATGGACCAGAAAGTGTTTAGGAACCTGCTGTCCTGATCTGAAATGATAGTCTGTGGCATCCCGAAATGAACCCAAACACGCTCGAAGAAGATCTTAGCAGTGGCTTCAGCAGAGACATTCTTCTTGCAAGCTATTAGAATGACCATTTTAGAGAAACGATCCACGACCACAAACACACAGTCATTTCCATGCTTGGTTGAAGGTATTTCCGACATGTAATCCATGGAGATGGATTCCCATGGCCCATTAGGAGTGGGTAGAGGGGTGTACAAACCCTAATTTTTTATGGAAGGTTTTGTGATGTTACAGGCAGTGCATGACCTTATGTATCGACCGACGTCTTGTCGGAATTTAGGCCAATAAAAATACTTATGCAATATGGCCACTGTCTTTTCGGTGCCGAAGTGACCTGCCACCTGACTGTAATGAGCTTCCCAAATTATGTTCGCACAATCGCTTGAAGGAATGCAGAGATGGCTCAGGTGGCATAACAAGCCTTCTTGAAGATGAAAGTCTGCTACGGATGTGCCTGCACAGGTTTGGTTTGATTCTATTTGCTATAATCTTGGATATTATTTTATAAACCAAATTACATAGGTCTATAGGTATAAAATCACCAAATGAAACTGGTTTATTTCTTTTTGGGATTAAAGTAAAAAAAGTAGAATTCAAACCTCGAGCGATCCAACCTTCCACTCTTGAAAATTCAATCACCTGCAACAAATCTGAGCCCATGATATAAAAAAACGCCAAGAAAAGGTCCACTGACCACCCATCGGGCCCTAGGCTCTTATATTTTCTGAAATCTTTTAACACCTTTTCAACCTCCTCTAAGGTCACAGGTCTACTACATCATTCCCTTACTCCCCTGAGAAGAATGAGGGATAATGTTTTAATACATTGAGTTGATCATGTATTCTATTAAACCCGGGATCTTTAAAATGATTTTTGAAGTGATTTAGAGCTATTACTTCAATCTCCTTTTGAGCACTAACCTCATTTCCTTGATTGTCTTGTATATCCCAAATTGAGTTCATATTCCTCTTGTGAGTAGCATAACTGTGAAAAAAATTGGTGTTATCATCCCCTAGTTCCACCCAGGTAGCATGAATTTTTAACCTCCAGGTGCTTTCCTCTATCTTCAGAATTTTATCTAGTCTATCCTGTAAAATCAACAGAGAATGTCTATCTTCCTCAAATAATATTCCATTCATATTAAGAATATAAAGTTGCTTCATCTGATTTTTTATAGTGATCATATCCTTTTGGTTCTGTTCCTTTTTGTTCCTCTCCATATCTTTAGTTTTAACCTTTAAGCCTTTTAATTTGTAGATCAATGCATCCATAGGGTTAAGTCCTGTCGGAACTTCAACCAGGGCCCAATAATTTATGACCATATCACAGAAGTTAGTGTCCCTCAACCATGTCCTATTAAATCTAAAAGGTCTATGAGCCTTATAAGTGAGATCTTCAAATTGTAATATAATCGCCTGGTGGTTAGAAATATTGGAGTGTTCTATGGAGTTCATTTCTTTAATAAGAAGAATTTTGTTTAGTTAAAAACTAGTATTTACAAATTTTGTGGAGTTCATGTTATACAATATTTGAAGTTATATCACTTTTGAAAATGTTGGCTTTGGTAAAATAATAGGTTCATGTCTTCCATGTGGAGTTATAGTGTTTTGCTAGGCATCTAAATTGTGTTTTACCTCATGTACTCACCAATATAAAACCTTTTTCATTAAATTTAACCATAGCATTTTAAAAAAATAGAATCAAAATAGTGTACATGTTTGTGAGATGTGAACATTAAACCTTCTTCGTTAAATTTAACTATAGCATTTTAAAAAAATAGAATCAAAATAGTTATGTGTTTGTGAGATGTGACCATTAAAATCAAAATATGGTCGAAACCCACATTAGAGATAACCATATAGCGAATTTGACAAGGAAGTTGGTGTAGATGGAAAAAGTATACGTCATTTCACAAATCCTCTTTGATATAAACAAGAGGAAAAGCTGCAAAGTAGCTAATTCCATGCCAAGAGAGAAAGCAACCAATCATTGGATCAAACACATAGAAGCACGTTGGGGCACATGGCGATAGCCTTCGCTATAATAATCAATAATCGTTCTAATAGAAGGCAAGATACAAAGGACTGTTGCACAAGCCTTCGATAAGCAAAAAACAAGAAGTTGTGGAACACTGATGGACAAGCCTTCGATAAGACAAATGAGAAGCTACAGCAGGCCATTGCACACGCCTTCGATAAGCCAAACTAGGAGCTACACTGGGATATTAAACAAGCCTCCAATAAAATTACTATGCAACCTTTTTTTTAACAGAAACCAAAGAAGATATAATATTTATAAAAGAGTTGTGCACAACCATTCATTACAAAATGGAGAGCTTCATCCTGAGCTCTGTAATTTTCTGAAGAGATGAAAACAAAACTTGTTCCATTTCAGTTCTATCAGATTTTCTTTTATACTTCCTACAAAATTCAAAAGCATAGGAGGGGTAAACCCTTACAAACTTTTTGTTAAGAAGTACACAAAAAAAACATAAAACTGAAAGAGACAGAGAATCATTCTCGAAACCCTTGCAGACCCTGGACTTGTTGTTGAACTAAAACTTCATCCATTGGAAGTGTGTCTTCATCTGGGGACTCCTGGAAATGACTACACTTGATCATTTTTTCCATTTTCAACACTTCATCCTTGATGACATCCACGGTTCCCATAAGCTCAAACAAGTTTCTCTCCAGGTCGTCAATTTGAGAGTCTTGACAAGTGCGTTGTTGAGAGATGTATTTCATATCCTCCATGGTTTCTTTATTTTCCTTGATACCAGCATAAGCAACCTTGTAAACCTTCCTAAGATTTAGTTTAAAGTCTTCAACACTAGCCTTCAAATAAGACATGGCCTCCCTAATTCCTGCCATTGCTCCGGGATGTTGGATACTTCCTGAAGGCTCGTTGAAATGCAGAAAGAGGGTTGTGGTTGGGATCTGCTCCCACCTATTATCTTTCTCACAGTTCAAGGAAATAAGGGACAAACCTCCCAAATGATTTCCAAACTACTGCGTCTGGAGTACTGCTTTCCCTATTTCCTCTACCTTATTGAAATTCATAAAGTGGGACATCTTGTTCAAGTGTGAGCCGATAGAGGTAGAGTCTTGGACAAGACTCCCCATAAATGCATCAACCAGGCTACCATCAAGAGGGAAGGTGTTGTTATGACAACACACACGCTTCGACGCCATCATAATGAAGGTCTTCCCACTATGACATAAATCAGAATGGGTTGAACACTTGTTGGTGGGACTTTGATTCCTAGAGAATTGGAATGAGCCTTCGCAAACCATCCTCATTGATTACCTTTCCTATACCAAGTTTTACACCTTTTTTTGCAAGGTGGTCCGATGTTCCATTATTTTCTCTTAGAATGTGAAGATAATTGACCTCACGAGAGATGTTTAGTGATATAATTCTTTGATGATCCTTCTACACCATAGGGATCCTTTGGCGTAACTATTTCTCATTTTTTGGATGACTTGTCTTGAATCCCAAAAGCTTGTCGATGTTTAACTTGGAGACTATTTCTAGGCCATGAAGTAAAGCAAGCCATTCAGCTACATTGTTGTATTTCTCCCCCAGTCCCCAGGCATAAGAGTTGACTATTTTTCCTCCGGGGTCATAGATGTGTTGATGCAAATGTAACTTCGGAAGATATTCACTTGTATTTTATATTGATATTATTATTGTATTTTATTTGTACTTCCGATGGAGATGTTTTTCCTCTAATCGGGAATGTCATTATTATGTTTGGTCATGCAAAATCATTGAGGTAAAACCTCCATTGTAAGTCAGGGAAATAGATCCCCCTGAGTCAAATGTAAAAGGGTTTATTGAGTCTCCCTAGAGAAGTCGGCCGAGTTAATTTTAGTGAGGCTAACCTAGTTAGGTAAAGTGTCAAGTCAAAAGTAAAGTCTAAATAGAGAGCCTTTCTCTCTCATTTGGACACACTACTCACTCACACAAGTTCGCATAGCAAGGGAGAGAAGACAAGTTCATTGGAAGAGAAAGAGAGAGAGATGCAAAAGACATATTTTGGTTTTTCCATTTTTGGCTTGATATTGTATTAGTGACGAAACTATCTTTGAGGAAGTTGCGGGGTTTTCTCCTTTATGGTTTCCCCAAGGAAAACTATTATGTCTATTGTGTTTTGTTGTCCTTTTTATTCTTTTAGTTAAAGATCCTAGATAATATTGACTTAAAGTGCAAACATTAACATGGTATTAAAGCTAACCTGAAAAGAAAACATTGTGCAACAACGGGAACCTAGGGATTCCTAGTTTGAGGTCTTCTCTTCGTATATCATCAAGAAAAGGAGGCTAGGATAATTTTCCCTAGGAGGGAGCATCTTTTGGAGGCAGTAGAATCAAATTCTGAGAATTTTCATTTTTTGGCCTGTCACTACTGTCGGGAGGAAAACTAGGGCTTCTTGTTCCTGGCACTTTCCTCCATAGATCATCTTGAAAATGGGGTCAATTCAATTCTCCCTAGGAGGGTGCATATTCCTGTGAAAGCAGAATTCAAAATCGAGAATTTTCATTGTTGGCCCCGTCACTACTACCGGGGGGAAAACTAGGGAATCAAGTATTTTGCAATTTTGTTCACGGATTTGGAAAAAGGAGTACAATGGACAACACGCCTTGAGGAGGCACATCTTCCTGTCCAATCAGAAGTTCAAAATTCCAACTTTGAAAAATTAGGGTTTCTCTGACAAACCCTAATCCAACCAGCTCTAGAACCAGGTTCGGCATCCCAAATTGGTAAGACCTAAATATTTTCTATTTCCATTTGAGGTACTCATTCAAAATGTCTCACCACACCAAGCTTGAGGATAAGCTTGAGGGAGATGATAACTTCTGAACATGGAAGTATAGGATTGCTCTTATCCTTGAAGAAAATGATTTGGACAAGTATGTTAGTGAAGAGGTTCCAGTACCAGAGGGAGATGAGGCCAAGGCTATACATAAGAAGAACTTGATTAAGTCCAAGAGAATTATTGCATACTCCATTAAGGATCATCTCATCCCACATGTGTCATCCTTGAAGACACCCAAGGAGATGTTCAATGCATTGACAAGGCTATTCGAAGGGAAGAACATCAATTGGAAGATGACATTAAGGAGCCAGCTCAAGAACATGAAGATCCTGAACTTAGAGACCATGTAGTCCTATTTTACAAGGGTCTCATAGATCAAGGAGCAACTTGAAGCAGTTGAAGAAAAGGTAGAAAAAGGAGAGATCGTTATGAGCACCTTGAATGGTCTCCCAAGATCATGGGACTCATTAATTCAAGGGATATGTTCCATAAAGAAGTTAATTACATTCAACAGACTATGGGAATAATGTACACAAGAAGAAGCTCGACTTGTGGCATGAGAAGAGAATATGGGATCGAATGATGATCAAGCTCTCACAGTTCACACTAGAAGAAATCACAACAAGAGGGAGCACCACCATCACAACAATAGGGAGAACCACCATCAAATAAGAGGGGGAACTACAATAGATAAAGAAGACCTAGAAGAGATATATCCAACATTATATGTTATGCATGCTATGAGAAGGGACACTACTCCAGATATTGTCCTAGAAATAGAGGCTCCATCAAGAAGACAAACAAGAAGAGACATCTTGCTCACACCACAGAAGATGATGAACCAACAAGGAAAAGAACCAGAGAAGAAGAAAGAGATGATTCTTCAAGTGATGAAGAATATGTATTATGATGAATAAAGAAGGAGCACATAGAGTGTACTCCAATACAAAGAACTAATGATCTACATTTCCAATCATAAGCAAGAAAGGAACGGGTCCTCATAATCAGATGATGAAGTAGAGCACACTATCAGAGACTCCAGTAGTTCCTGCAAGGAAGCAAAGATCAAGAGGGAGTCCACCCAACAACCAAATAGAGATAAGTACTTGAATTGTCATTTCTTGTATATGTAGCTAGGGTTTTACCCCTAGCTTGTGCAAATGAGCACCTACTAAGGAGAAGGGACCCCTTAGTAGCAGTTCAGTAAATGTAAATAATTAAGCTAAAACAAAAATAGAAACTACTCTAAAACATGTGCATGAAAAAATAAACAACAATTTGTAAACAAGGGTTTTGTATTAATATTACCTTCAATGTGAAGGTTGATGAAGCTCTTTGCAATGTCCAAGAGGGTTGCTCCAAGCTCCAATGTGCTCCTTCTCTTTCTCCAATGGTGGAAATGGGCCAAAAGGGGCTCTCAAGGTGAAAGTAGTTCAATGGTGAACTAGGGTTTCGAGAGAGATTTTGGCAGAGTAAGGGTATACTTGATTGTGGATATGGAATAAGGGATCTCCATCACCTATTTATAGTTTTTTGGTGGTGGAGTGCTGACCCATGGTTTTAGGAAACACATGGTTTAGGGCAGCTGTATAGGGTTTTTTCCTCCTTTTCCTCATTATTTTATATTTTTTATTCCCTTTTTAGGGGGTTTTTGCTATTTTTGGAGGAAAAAGGGGTTTTTTAGCCTTTTTGAGGCTATTTTGAGGGTTTTGTGGCCTTTTGGAGGCATTTTAGGCCTTTTGGAGGCTTTTTAGTGGGATTTCTTGGGATTTTAAGGGAAATATGGTAGGAAAATGGACAAATGAGCCATATAATGTGGTAGATGAGGTAGTGAACACTTTTTGGGTGTTAACAGATTGCCCCTGGTGTGCAAGGGTAGGAGATCATCGTATGGCCGATGGACATCATAAGTCATGAATGGTTTTCCTGGGTGTGGAGAGAAGAGAAGAAACAAACTGAGGCCCGGAACAACGATCCCGAACAACTGCAAGAACGAAAAGTACATAACCTCAATAATGGATGAGGAATCATCTGATCATATGGATGAGGCGGGCATTCCCATGCTCGTATCAGGATATAACATAACAATAACAATGGGGTCCAAAAAAAATGGGGACCTGAAATATACATGACCTCAAAAACTGAATGAGGAGTAATCTCAATATATGGACGAGGCGGGCATACCCATGCTCGTATCAAGATACATAAAAAGAACTGTGAGGCCCGAAAAATGGGGACCTGTAAGATACATAGATAATCACTGTGTACATCATAGGTGTCCAGAGGAGACACAAATCTGGGACATACTACTGGGCTGACCATGTGTAAGCTGAAAAACTGGTGCACCGGAATATCAACAGTGCTGCTGAATGTGGTACCAAGGGAACTGATGATCGGCTGGATCAGAGTGACAAGGGTCACACTCTCAATGGTACACTGAACTGGAACTGAAACGGGTACTCAAGGAAGCATATAACTGGATGGCTTCCGAATACAAACGCCAACGCAGCCTGGACATCCACAGGAACATATGACTGGGTGTTCCGAAGTGACTCACCAATGTGCTAGAGTCGGGGGAAATCCGGGGTCTTCGACACATAATGTAAAGGATATAACCCTACGCGATTCTCGACGATGCGATCAAGGTGCTGAAGTCGAGCATGTGAGAAACAACCACTCAGAGAGGAAATGATGACTCCTCTCAGAATGGTCCGTAGGTACTTACCACAGATGGTGATAATTCCAAGGCGTAGGGACCTCTGGGCCTATCCTCTGGAATAGAGGGGCTGTCGTCAGCAGAGGGAGACCTGCAACTATCAAGGCAATGATGTTTCCTTGACAGGAGCGTGAGGTGAAGAACCGAAATGTGATAGTACTGAGGGCAGGACTGACAAACTGGGGGTGACAACTGGGCAAGTAGAGTGGGTGGACTCAAACTTCCTTTGTTCAGAGTATGATAATGGGAATGATCTGGCAGCATATGAAACTGACTGAGGGGAAAGGGATCATAGCTGTAATGGATCTGGGAGGGTAACTGGGCTGAGGGAGACGCAAGCTGGTATAAAATGGCAGGAGACTGCAGAATACTCTGAACAAAGGCGACCTGATTAGGGGTGCTGCCGAGATGATCGATCATAGTGCCAGGAGGCACAGGAGGGGACTTCTTCATGGGTTAAGGAACTAGAAGAAGTTTGTGTAAAATGGTAGTGTCGTGTGGATTTTACGAGCCCAGGACAGTTCATGCTCGTGGTTGCTTTCAATTTTAAGGAGTCTGAAAGCGATAAGAAGACTCTGAAGTAATGGAATGGTACTGTCGTGTGGATTTTACGAGCCCAGGACAGTTTGTGCTCGTGGTTGCTTTCAATTTTAGAGAGTCTGAAAGCAAATAAGAAGACTCCAGGGGGTTGCTTTTTCGTATATTTAGTCTCCAAGGCCCAAAGAAGCATAAAAGGATACAATGAAGAACTCTTCTAGCCGGTGTGACTAGAGTATTCCTTTTTCGTAATTAGTCTACCAGGTCCGGAAAAGGGTTAAACTTATACCAGATAGACGCCCTTTCAGGTACTTTAACGAGCATGAAAGGAAGCAAGATTGCTCGGCGATATTTTCATTGTTTTAGGAGTCAGAAAAGAGCTTAACAGAAACTCCCTAAGTGCCTTTTTCGTAAAGGACTTGTCCGACCCGAAAAAGGGATAAAATTATACCGAACAAAAGGAATGGCCAGGCAAGGAGGAAGTGTTCAATCAAGGAACAGTAATGATGATCAAGAACGAGGGTAGGGGGGAACACTGGTGGGCCTCCTTGCGGGGTAGATGAAATGGTGGCAAAATAACGAAACATTTGCAGTATGACAGGAGTGAATGGCTCATGTAAAAATGTGGAACAATCCGATAGCGGCCGATGTGGCGCGCAAACCGAGGCAACAAGGTGTCGGGACACAATGTGGAAATTGTACCAAGTGAGAGCGAGAAATGATCTCAAGCATCATCACGAGCTCGAAAAAATGAATCCGACGATATAAAGGATGTCAAAAAATGGGTAACGGCCGATGTGGCACGCACACCGAGGCGACGAGGGCGTTTTGGAAAAATACCCAAAAAATCGGGGGGTGAGAGCGAGAAATGATCTCAAGCATCATCACCAGCTCAGAAAAATGAATCCGATGATATAAAACATGTGAAAAATGGAGAACGGCCGATGTGGCACGCAAACCGAGGCAACTAGTGGCATCTGAAAAATAGGAAAAATATGACGGGTAAAAAATAATGCAACGAGGTGACCATCATGACGGTCTTGTCGTGCTGATTCCAATGGTGGAAAATATGTGTAACACAAAAAAAGGAAGCAAACTGTACAATGCGGACCAATGGGGCCGCGAGTTATTTAAGGATAAAAGCGTTTAAGGTACAACCCGTTACGCGGGTTGCGCAAAGGATGGCCTTCGGAGTCGGCGAGGATGTATGCCCCCTTGCCTAGGCAGGTCTGCACGATGTAAGGGCCTTGCCACATGGATTCAAACTTCCCTTTTCCAGTTTTGTCGTGGGCTTGGTCATAGGCGAGGACGAGGTCCCCTTCATGGAAAGTTCGAGGGTGAACATGTTTGTCGTAACCGGCTTTGGAGCGGTTCTTGGCAGCTTCGATGGTCTGAAGAGTGGCACGACGGTCTGCATCAGCTTGTTTGAGTGTCAGCAAACGCGGCTCGAAGGGGGAGGTGAAGATATCACAGAACTCGTGGAAGAGTTTTTTGTATTCCTCAATCTCTTGCTTACTGCAAAAGGCTCCTAAAGTGATGAATTCAGGGGCACTCCCGGGGGCAGCGATATCAATTTGGATGACAGGTGAGATGTTAGCCATGTTACCTTCCTCGAAGGCGTCAGGAGCAGGAATATGGTCCTTAAACCAGTCGACCTTGGTGGGGAGGAAGTCTTTGGATTCAACCGCAAATTGGGTAGCGGTGCTAGAGGAAGATGCTTCTGGAAGGAAATACGAACGATGGTGCATGTCATCCCAGGGATACTCCGGGGCAGTGAGGGCCTCAAGAATCTCCTCATCGGTACAGAAAGTTTGCGTCGTCAAATCGGTTGACGAGGGGGTAGTGGTTGAAGAGATCATATAGATGATATTAACCTCTCCAGAAGGGGGAGAAACCGGGGGGTAGATCTCCTCAATGGTGGGTGGTGCCGTCTCAAGATCCAGATTGTTCATCTCATAGAGAGCCGCTCTGTAATCCGGGAGATCGGGACAATGATGGGAATAATGCCCGTAAACACCGCATATGGCACAAGGGTGGTTGGTACGCAGGGATTTGTCTTTGGGCTTAGGGGTGGGGTTTAGTTCGACAACCGGGATGTTGGGGTCATTGTCGAGCATCTGCATGTGTTTTTGTAGGGCTGGTAACTGTGGACACTGGTGAGTCGCATGGCCCAACTCGTCGCACAGCGAGCATTTAGGAGGAACACGAAACACAGGAGGGTTTTTAACTGTCTTGGGAGGTGGTACAGCAGTGTAAGGTTGTGGACCTCTGCCCCCAGTGGGTTTGGGAGTAGGAGGTGGAGTCGTGGAGGGCGAAGGGGTAGAGACACCAGGAGGTGGATGAGAGGTAGTAGCCATGGGTTGCACCGGTTGGAGGACGACGTCTGGTGTCGGCGGGCGAACGGGAGGCGAAAGATACCATACGGGTAATCCTAAAGTTAACCCAGGGAGGCTAAGGGTAGCCATGACCGGGGCGCTTACTACTCCCGATGGAGGGACTAGGAAGGGGATCGTATGGATGGGTGTAACACCAATGTGGCTAGGTACCAATGGTGGTTTAGGCAACAAGGGTGGTTGATTGTTAGGTGGTTGGTTGTCGTGGGACAAGGTACATAAGTCAGACACTTCGGGCGTAGATGACGGGGGAGGAATGGATTGAAAGGTGGAGGTCATCGGCGCGTCTGAGTAAACTCCGGGCCCCGTAGAAGAAATAAACGAGGTGGTGGCACGAGAAACAGGTTGTTCAACCATGGGGAGAACATTTTCAGGTGCCACGGGAGCACTGGGATCATAGTAGGTGAGCTGGTCAACCTTAACCACGCGTCCCTCATGGGGGAAAATCATGGTGCGAAAGACGGAAGAGCCAACCGCCCGCATGGCATACATGTAGCTGCGACCAAGTAAAAGGTTATAATCCAATTGGGCATTGATTACCTCAATGTCAATGAGTACGGTTTTGCCACCTAACTGGACGGGGACATTGGCTAGGAGGCCTTGGGGCTGAGCCGAACGACCGTCGTAGGTGCGTAATGCAATGGTGGACTGCTGGAGAGTGGGGGATCCCAACTTCTGCCACACGAACGTAGACATGACGCATGTGGAGGCACCTTCATCGATGATGCATCGATGGATGACAAGATTCCAAATGGAAACAGAAACTTGGAATGCTAGGGTGGAAGGCAGGCGAGGTTCAGACTGGTCTAAATCAAATGCCATCAAATTCGAATCATTTGGGTCAATCCCCCCAATGGCGGAGAGTAAAGTCTTGCACTGGGAAGGGCAGTTCTTCAAGACTTCTAACGCAGACATGGCTGCGGGATATTGGGCTAGGTCGTCTACAATGTTGTAGTGTGACGCAGCACGCGCATTGGGGTTATTGTTGATACGGCGAAGTGGGAAACGAGGGGCTTTGGGAGCGCCATCTAGTGGAGGTGGAGGAATGCGTAACGCTTGATCGGTAGGATGAGCGTTAGTAGGTTTATCAGTGGGAGGTGCTTCAGTGGTGGAGCCATATTGGTTCCGACGGGTCTGAAGGTTGACGTCAGCGGATGACATCAATAAGTGGTGAGTTCCCGAGTCAAACATGGGTTGATCAGGAGCGGCGTATGTGATCTGTTGTTGTTGGGGTTGCGCGTTAGCTTGAGGGGCCAACGGCTGAGTGTTCACCATGCCTTGGGTTGGTAAGGGGTTTTGCAGCACCAAAGGTGGCTGCTGATGTTGAGGGGGGTTAGGTGGCGCCTGAGGAGCCGCATGCCCTTGGCGGTGGGCATCGTCAACCCAGAGCTGCCGAGCTCGCTCTAAGTGTGGGCAAGCATGCGTGTAGTGTCCATAGACCCCGCAAATAGAACAAGGGTGGTTCGTTCGCAAATTGGGGTTTTTAGCCTGCTTGGGTGGGTGATCAGGGTTTTGATTAGCGGGGGCCGCACTGTTGTTGTCTGGGGGATTAGCTGGTTGACCAGCTTGGTCTGCAGGTTGGTTGTTCCCACGATTACGGCCTTTGCCGCGGTTTTGTTGGCCCTCGTTGCGTTGGTTGTTCTGGTTTTGCTGCGGGTTTTGTTAGGCGTAAACTTTCCCTTGAGCAGCAGGTGGGTTTTGAGGTTGTGCAGGTGCGGGAGCAGGCTGCGGTGGATGGTATGCAGGTTGAGGTTGAGCAGGTGCAGCAACTTGAGGGGGTTGCTGATATGGCTGCGGAGCGGGTTGTGGATTTGCCGCAGGGGCTGCCTGTGGTAGATAATAAGCAGGTTGGGCCTGTGAAGGCGTAGGAGCTGGGGCAGCCTGCTGATGGTAGTAAGGCTGAGGTGCGACTGGAGGGGCATAAGCGGGAGTCGCATGACCGAAGCACTGAGGAGGACATGCGAGTCCATGGTGATGGTGATGTGCCATGGGAGCATATGAGGTGGTTCCTCCAGACTGTGAGGTAGCCCGTGAAAGGTCGAGGCCAGGGGAAGGACGTGTAATAGAAAATGGTTGGGGATGCGAAGAAACACGGCCAATGATACCGTCTGCAGCGTAGGATTCCCCTGGCGCATCGTGCTGGGAGGACTCACCGCGAGGGGGGTCAGGTATAATGGTATAAAGGTAACTCGACTGGGCATAAATGAGGTCGAACTGCTGTGCCTTAAGGATGGCCTCTTCTTCAGACTGGGGTCTTTCGGAAGCTACATCCTTAGCAATAACCGGGAGAAGGGATTTGAGGAACCAATCTAGGAAGATACGATCGTCTAGTTTGATCTTGCATAAGCTACGGCGTCGACGCCACTCATGGATGTGGTCCGTGATATGGGTAGCTATGTTTTGTCTGCAGGATAGGAGTATTTCAACGCCCGCATCATACCGGACAGGCAACTGGAAGAACTGCAGGAAGGTCGAGGCAAGGGAAGCAAAGGTGGCATGGGTCCCATGAGGTTGCTCGATATACCACTTGGCTGCAGAGCCAGTGAAGGTGCGCTGTAAGAGATGGAGGCGAACAGAGTCGTCCACTATGGAGTTAGAGGAACACCATAGGTGGAAAGACATGATATGATTTTGTGGGTCCTCACCGGCCTTACCCTCGAATTTAGGGATGTCAGAGGGGAGCTTGGTAGGCATATGAGGCCACGTAGGGTCGTGTCGGATAGGGTCGTTGGTCAATCTGGCCAAGTCAGGTAGGTTGAGGCTAGCCATGAATGGAAAACTGGAGGAAGGATGTGACACAGTAGTGGGTTGGACCAAGTTGGGGCCAATGCCCCCAAGTGGAGGGATAGGATTTGGGATGGTTCCCCCAAGTGGGGGAACTGAGGTAGTATAGGATGGGCCTGCACCACCATGGGTAGTGTGAGCCACTGATGTAGTGGGGATAGGTATTCCTGCTGCGGGAATAGGTACCGTGAGGGGAACGGTAGATGGGGGCCCCATGGAGGGCATACCCAAAATAGGTATAGTAACTGGTGTAGTGGTGGATGTGCCACCAATGGTTCCTATAACAAAAGGAGTGGAAGTCGTGCCAGCCATGGGGCTAGTAGGGGCAGTGTAAATAGGGTTCTCAGACTCTTCATCAGAATCAGAGGTAAAGTAAGGAGCGTCAATATTTGGTGACGGAGTCCTATGTCGCTGACGAGTGGAGTCAAGTGACAAGGCTCTAGATCTGTGATGAGTGGTATCAACGGATGATGATCGAAATCTATGATGGGTGGTGTCAAGAGAACCGTGCTGTGGGGGCTCGCCCCTGAGGCGTCGAGAATGTCTCGGGGACTCAATGGTGACGGATGGTGTCAAATCTCTGCGGGTTGAGGTGAGTAGAAAAACAGCTCAAAAAAGCCTAATGCAACCGAGTGTGCAGAAGGAGAGCTAAAAAACAAGGCACTCAGGCCAACAACCAACTCAAAACACCCACTGCAACAGCTGTGCTACAATAGGTGGAGTATCAACAAAGATGGTCAGAATACCAACAAGCAGCAGGTTTCCTAAAAAGAAAAAATGGTGGACTCACTAGACCAAAGGGAGGTAAAGGAGCATGCAAACACCTAACTAAAAGTATTCTGACTCAACTAAACATATCCTCTGCAAGGTGATGAAATCCAAGTCAGACAATATGAGTAGGAAAGCCAAGTGGCTATGATATCCCCCTACCGGGAGGGATACCGGGTAGTCAATCCTAGAAGAATGGCAACTAAGATACCCCGTTCATGACACGTCCAGAAAGGTGAATCTGCCGTTTAGTCCGTTTACAGCAATAACCCTATACATGGATATCCCGCGAACCGCGAAAGGTAGCCCTTCGGTTACTGAATGGAGTGCAGTATTCCACTCAGGCCTCCGGAACCAGTCTCCCGACTTCAACCCTCCTAAGGGAGAGGCCCTCTGATAAACTGGTTGTGACCGTGCCAAAAAGTACTAGGGGATTTTGGTTCCCTATTTGGACAACAACTATGTCTCAAGTGTAAGTAACCGAGGGGTGTTATTGGAAGCCTGTCCCCCCGATCCTACCTAACTACAAAGATTCTTTTGTGTTCCCCAAGTGGGGCTAGAATATTGGTTGAGTTAGATAGTTTTTAAGGCTCACTTGAATTATGTGACAGAGTGTGTGCTCGTGAGGTGATGAACCCAAAATAGAAGTGCCACAAGGGGGGCAACTTCTAACTATCAATAATGCTGGAATTGAAACTTTAACTTGCAAAATTTTCTGAATTAAAAATACTGAAATTTTAAAAAGATTCTGTAAAGGGAACAGAAATTATGTTGCAGGAAGGCTGTAAGGAAGTGGGGCTGCAGGTAGGACAGGGGGCTGTTCAGATGCAGAAAATATTGCAGCAAAAGGGGTTGGACTCAAAACAGGAAAAATGCAGAAATCAGACCGCGGGTCTGTGGCAAATCAGAACAGGCAGACCGCGGGTTTGAGGGAAACAGACGCAGTCAGGTCGCGGCTTTCGGGCCAACAGACGCAGTCGGGACGCAGGAAATAGGGAAAAAGACGCAGTCGGGTCGCAGGAAATAGGGAAAAAGACGCAGTCGGGTCGCGGCAAAAAGGCTAACAGACGCAGTCGGGACGCGGGAAAGAGGCTGAAAGCCGCAGTTGGGACGCGGGAAAATGGCCGACAAGCGCAGTCAGATCGCAGTAAACAGGATGATTAGCCGCGGTCGGATCGCAGGTAACAGACTTGAATCCGCCGGCAGGGCGTCGGAAACCGTCTGAGAGCCGCGGTCGGGTCGCAGGTAAAGGCCTGAAAGACGCGGTCGGGACGCGACTGCAGAGGGAAAAAACGCGATGTACGACGGCCGAAAGGGACAGCCGAAAGGGAAAAAATTTTAAACGGAAACCAGAAATTCAAAATCTAAGGGAGTCACCAAAACTGTAGCTAGGTTTTTACCCCTAGCTTGTGCAAATGAGCACCTACTAAGGAGAAGGGACCCCTTAGTAGCAGTTCAATAAATGTAAATAATTAAGCTAAAACAAAAATAGAAACTACTCTAAAACATGTGCATGAAAAAATAAACAACAATTTGTAAACAAGGGTTTTGTATTAATATTACCTTCAATGTGAAGGTTGATGAAGCTCTTTGCAATGTCCAAGAGGGTTGCTCCAAGCTCCAATGTGCTCCTTCTCTTTCTCCAATGGTGGAAATGGGCCAAAAGGGGCTCTCAAGGTGAAAGTAGTTCAATGGTGAACTAGGGTTTCGAGAGAGATTTTGGCAGAGTAAGGGTATACTTGATTGTGGATATGGAATAAGGGATCTCCATCACCTATTTATAGTTTTTTGGTGGTGGAGTGCTGACCCATGGTTTTAGGAAACACATGGTTTAGGGCAACTGTATAGGGTTTTTTCCTCCTTTTCCTCATTATTTTATATTTTTTATTCCCTTTTTAGGGGGTTTTTGCTATTTTTGGAGGAAAAATGGGTTTTTTAGCCTTTTTGAGGCTATTTTGAGGGTTTTGTGGCCTTTTGGAGGCATTTTAGGCCTTTTGGAGGCATTTTAGGCCTTTTGGAGGCTTTTTAGTGGGATTTCTTGGGATTTTAAGGGAAATATGGTAGGAAAATGGACAAATGAGACATATAATGTGGTAGATGAGGTAGTGAACACTTTTTGGGTGTTAACAGTATATCTAATTATTTAAATGATATTGTTCAGTCATGTACATACTTATGTTCCTAAAGTTAGGATGTGTATTATACATGTTAGAAAAGTTGCATTAATGAACATAATACTACTAATATGCAAGTAACAGGTAAGTGGCCTATGG
The DNA here is from genome assembly GCA_027924585.1 of Larix kaempferi. Classification (NCBI taxonomy): domain Eukaryota; kingdom Viridiplantae; phylum Streptophyta; class Pinopsida; order Pinales; family Pinaceae; genus Larix; species Larix kaempferi. The sequence goes on from BSBM01000036.1 coordinate 12,493,198, forward strand.
TACTGTACAACATTCCATTTCTACTTATCTAGAATGAAACCTCTTTGCTGGCATATTGGGAGTAGTGCACGCTCTTAATAATGTTATGGTAGAGATGGAAGGCATCTAGAAAGTTACATTAAGAATATGGGATATGGATGAATGTTTGTTGAAGCATTGGCTAAGATAGTTGCATGACTATGTGATCTATGCATACGAATTTGTTTTTAAAATTATGAAATGTTTCTAATCACGCAACTAAATTGAATTGTAGGAAAGATCGTGAGAAAATTGTAATGATTATTCAGATATGACAATTCAAGAAGATCATGAAGACTATGACATGGCAGAACCACAAGAACCTGTAGATCCACCTCATGAGAAGAACTCCCACAAGAGAAAACCAGCATGGGTATGAGAGGAAATACAAGATGTAGAGAATTATGGCGCTTCATATGGAATGCACATAGAAAGCAAGAGACTTACACCATCCTCCATCTATGTGGCCTTGTTGTGTGACTTCATTGATAAAGAACCTTCCAATTACAAGGAAGCAGCAGAGAAGAAAGAATGGAAGGATTCCATGATCGAGGAGTACCAGTCGATTATGAAGAATGATGTCTCTGGGATAGTCCTAAGACTAGAAGGGAAGTCTGTTGTGATTTCGAAGTGGATTTGTCGATGTATTTGTAACTTCGGAAGATATTCACTTGCATATTACATTTGTACTTTATTGTATCCCCAACGGAGATGTATTATTCCTCCGATTGGAAGTGTCATCATTTGTATTTGCAAGTGTCGCAAGTTACATTGTAAGTGTCGTAACTTATATTTGATGGGTTATTATACCAACTTAGTGGGGTCAGCCCTGTATGATTCATGTGGATGGGTTATTAGGATTCCTTAGGAAGTCATACCAGTCAGGGTTAAAGGCAGGTCAATTCATTGTATAAATAGAGAGTGTGAGTCTCTCATTCTTTTCATTCACTCACTCATCCAACTCGCATAGTTGAGAGAGAGGAGTGCGCAAAAGTGGAGGAGGAGTAGCTACTAGAGACATCTATATTTTGGGGTTTGATCTTTGTGATCTTTGTATTGGTGCTCATTCTATCTCTAAGGAAGTTGCGTGGTTTTTCACCTTCTTGGTTTTCCCCGGTGAAATGATTTGTGTCCATTGTCTCTTGTGATTGTTATGTTGTGCTTGTTATTCTCTTAGTGATCCTAGATAATATTGAGTGAACTTATAGAAAATCTAACAGGATCTACAAGATCAAGCATGCTGCAGATGGTAGCATTGAGAAACACAAGGCAAGGTTTGTGTCACATGGCTTCTCCAAAAAAAGAAGGCATAGACTACGAGGAGACGTTTGCACCTATAGCCAGATACACTTCCATTAGATCTATACTAGCATTGGTTGCAGTAATAAAATGGAAGGTACACCAGATAGATGTCAAGACAACATTCTTGAATGGTGTAGTATAAGAGGAAGTGTACATGGAGAAGCCACTAGGATTTGAGACACATGACAAGCAGAATCATGTGTGCAAGTTGAAGAAATCCTTGTACGGATTGAAGCAGGAACCCAGGACGTGGTATGACAGGATGGGCAGTTTCTTGATGAGCTTAGTCTTTACTAAGAGTAAAGCATATTCCAACCCTTACTTCAAGGTTGAAGCCGTAATTTCAATGATAATTCTGTTATATGTAGATGACCTGTTTCTAATAGGTGAGGATGAGCTCATTGCAGATGTGAAGAGGAGGGTTTCCACAGAGTTCGAGATGAAGGACCTGGGTATGATGCATTATTTCTTAGGCATGGAGGTGTGGCAGAGTGTGGATGGAATCTTCCTTGGACAAGGGAAATATGCAGTGGCGATTCTGAAGAGGTTTAGAATGATGGACAGCAAGGCTATGGCCACACCCATGGAATCGAAGTTGAATCTACTGTGTGATGCTTCATCAGAGTCATTTGATGCCACGATGTACCATTAGATGATTGGTTCATTGATGTATTTGACAAACACGAGAACAGACATATGCTTTGTTGTGAACACCCTAATCTAGTTCCTAACAAATTTGAGACATGTTCACCTGATTGTTGCAAAGCATGTATTGAGGTACCTGAAGGGTACCGTTGACTATGGGATCAAGTATGAGGTGAATCAGAAGATTAACCTGCAGGGTTATGTTGATTTGGATTGGGAAGGAAGTGTCGCAAATAGGAAGAGAACTTCAAAATGTTGCTTCAGTATGGGATCCGGTATAATATCCTGGTTTAGCAGGAAGTAGTCATGCGTGGAATTGAGTACAGTTGAAGCAGAGTATGTTGCAACTTACTCGGCTAGTTGTGAGGCAGTATGGCTTAGGAAGCTACTGTCATATTTGTTTGATATCTAGTTAGAGGCGACTTGTATCTTATGTGACAACCAAAGTTGCATGAAGTTGTCTGAGAACCCGATGTTCCATGACAAGTTGAAGCATATTGAGATAAAGTACCACTATATCATGGATATGGTGCATAGAGGAGCAGTGAAGCTCCAGTATGTGGCGATTGATGAGCAGATAGCTGATGTGTTGGCCAAGTCGTTAGCCAGAGTGAAGTTCGAGTACTTTAGAGAGAAGCTTGGTGTTCTCCAGATTGAGCTTCCTCCTAAGAGGGAGTGATGAGGCCGGAAGATGCAGATGCACTAGAGTTGTTCTCGCATGGTGGGAGGAATAGGTGGTCCTTGGGACGTAATGCACCTGGGGTGCTCTTGATTATCCTCCCATGTTTGTAGATGTAAGGGTTGGTTCTCGTACGGTGGTAGGCGTAGGTGGTCCTTGGGAAGTAATGCATCTCATATGCTCTTAATTGTCCTCCCATACTGGAGACGCTAAGTGGTCCACCAGTCATAAGACACCATGTGTGCACCTAGGAAGCATCTCGCATGGTGGAAGGCATAGATGATCCTTGGGACGTAATGCACCTGGGGTGCTCTTGATTTCCCCCCGTGCTGGTAGACGTGGGCTGACTGTTGAGATACGTAATACACCTGGGGTGCTCCTGGGTTGTACCCACTGGGTGGGAGACGCAAGTGTTATGTTGGACATGAGATGTGCATCTGGGATGTGCTCGTTGTGATGATGAGATGATCTGGATATTATGAGGCAATAGTAGGAGATGCAGGTGATTGTTGTGGAAATGTAATGACTGGTCATGGTCTGTACCTACTTGATGGCTTGCTCAAAGAGATGATGAATACCTACATGAGGGTTAGGTCTACATCCAACATGAAAAAGGGTTGGCTCTGTAAAACTTCCTATGACTATTAGATTTGAGATATGTCACTAATCAATGATCAATGGAATGAGGATTGTTGCAGCAGCGACGATGATGATCTAGTGTTGATGATGATGTTCCAGCATTGAAGATGATCCAGCGATGATGACGTTGTCCAGAATATGTGTCCAGAGTGATGATGATTGTGGCCAGAGAATACCTTCCTAGTTAAGAGGGAGTGTTGATGTAAATGTAACTTTGAAATATATTAACTTGTATTTTATATTGATATTATTATTGTATTTTATTTGTACTTCCAATGGAGATGTTTTTCCTCCAATTGGGAATGTCATTATTATGTTTGGTCATACAAAGTAATTGAGGTAAAACCTCCATTGTAAGTCAGGGCAATAGATCCCCTAGAGTCAAATGTAAAAGGGTTTATTGAGTCTCCCTAGAGAAGTCAGCCTAGTCAGTTTTAGTGAGGCCGACCTGTTAAATTTTTTAGCATTAATCCAGAATACTCTAGGATATTAACTGAGAGAATAACATGTACAGTATATCAATGCATATCAATCATAGCAATCATATCAATCATCACAAGATGCAATCATAAGAGACAATAGACACACAAAGTTTCCGTTGGGAAAACCCTAGGGTGAAAAAACCCCACAACTTCCTCAGAGATAGATAGAGCAATAGCACAACCAAAGTACAACCCAAGTACACAAAGATAGACTCCTCCTAGCAGTTGATCCTCCTCCTCACATGTGCGCCACTTTCCGAGTGATGGATAAGTGAGTAAGTGAAGTGATCAAATAGTGAGATCCTTATCTCTATTTTTACTTGTTCTGAGCAGCCTAATAAACCTATGGGGCCGACTTTTCTAACTCAGCCTAATAACCCCAGGTTAACTTAATCAGGGCTGACCCCACACATGGTGGTCTAATAACCCATCGGCAAGTTACGACACTTGTGACACTTGTCAATACAAATGACGACACTTCCGTATCAAGGAATAAAACATCTCTATAGGAGTACAATAAAATACATGGATGAAATACATTCCGAAGTTACATATACATCAACACTCCCTCTTAACTAGGAAGGTATTTCTCAACACATATCTGCTAACACAAGTCTTCTTCTCTGTATCATCATCAGCGAATCATCATCCTCGAATCATCGACATCATCACTGCTGCTGCTATCCCAATCAATCTCTGATCTACTCGTCATAGGAAGTTCTACAGAGCCACTCCTTTTTAATACTAGATGTAGGCCCACCACCTGTAGGTCTTCATCATCACTGGCCATACTGTGGAATACTCAGGACTGATTACATGCCTCAACAAAACCTCGAAAGAGCATCCCAGGACTAATTACAAGCACACTGCTCAACCTATCGGATCTCCCAGGATCTTTTACATGTTGACCTTCACAAAACCTACTCAGAGCATCCCAGGATGTTATGAGCAACCCACTCTACCTGTCTGGATCTTGATAGAGCATCCCAGGATGTTAAGAGCACACCGCTCTACCTGTCTGGATTTTAAAGGATCTTTTCTATGTGAACTTTCGCAAAACCTACTTAGAGCATCCCAGGATGTTACGAGCAAACCGCTCTACCTATCTGGATCTCGATAGAGCATCCCAGGATGTTACGAGCACACCGCTCTACCTGTTCGGATTTTAAAGGATCTTTTCTATGCGAAACTATAACAAAACCTGCTCAGAGCATCCTAGGATGTTACGAGCACACCACTCTACCTATTCGGATCTCGATAGAGCAGCCCAGGCTGTTACGAGCACACCGCTCTACCTGTCTAGTTTTTAAAGGATATTTTCTATGCTACCTGCACAACCTGTCCACGACCATAGAGTATCAACCCGATACTCATCATACATCATCTTGATGTACATCATCACATGATCAACCTGATCATCATCATAGCATCAACCTGATGCATATCATCTGGAGCAACATACTGAAGCTCATCATCTAAGATCATCCTGATCATCATCATAGCATCAACCTGATGCATATCATCTGGAGCAACATCATGAAGCTCGTCATCTGTGATCATCCTGATCACCATCTAATGCATACAAAGTATCTACCTGATACATATCATCATACATGATCTACCTGATCATACAGTGCATCCTCCTGATACAAACATCAGTGCATGATCTACCTAATCATACATAAGTACATGATCTACCTGATCATACAATGCATCCACCTAATACATTCACAGCATCTGCCTGATACATATCATCATACATGATCTACCTGATCATACAATGTATCCACCTGATACATATACAAACACATGATCCACCTGATCATATCCAGCATCCAACATGATGCATACATACATATATAAATGATCCAATTGATCATACAGAGCAAAAACTAGAACATCGTCCTGATGCTCATCATCCAACGCTTGCATCCATAGCCATGGAAGGATCCTCCTCTCACCATGCTTGGAATGGCTTCAGCAGATGTGTCCATCACTTCTTCCTAGAAGTGTCATCGATCTGAAGGACACCAAGCCTCTCTCTGAAGTACTCGAACTTCACTCTGGCTAGTGACTTCATCAACACATCTGCAATCTGCTCATTTGTCGCAACATACAGGAGCTTCACTGCTCCTCTCTGCACCATATCCCTGATATAGCGATATTTGATCTCTATGTGTTTCGACATGTCGTGGAACAATGGGTTCTCAGATAGATTCACACAACTCTAGTTGTCACAAAAGATACCAGTAGCCTCCAATAAGAGATCAAATAACTCAGACAGTAGCTTCCAGAGCCATACTACCTCACAACTAGCTGAACATGCTGCAACATACTCTGCTTCGGTTGTACTCAATTCTACGTAGGATTGCTTCCTGCTAAACCAAGAGATCACACCTGATCCCATACTGAAGCAACACCCAGATGTGCTCTTCCTATCTGCGGCACTGCCTGCCCAATCTGAATCAACATAACCCTGCAGGTTAAAATTTTGATTCGCATCATCATTAGAGAGATTTTGAGGTCAAAAAAGGGCCTCCTAAGAGATGTACTAGAAAAATATGAGATATATTAAAATATTATGAATTTGGGGTTTTATGGGGTAGGTATATATGACAAGTCACCTCCCACACTATTTTCTATGCACAATATAAATAACCATGGTTGAGTTACTTTTCAAAATTCACTAGAAATAAAATTAATAAAATAAGTCTATATTGATGTGACTAAGATTCATTGTGAATTCCCAAAAATGTATTGTCCTTTAACATTTATTTGTCTTGAACTTGCAAATGAAATTAAATAATAAAAAACATTTTTAAGAGCTTTTTTTTTAATTTTATGTTGACTTTTTATATTTAGTACTTTTCTCATGAATTTAATAATGTAATTTAATTGAAAATTTATTTACATGTAAAATGTCAATAATATTATTATAATCCACATTGCATTATTATTATTATTATTATTATTTATTAAATCTATTATTATTCTTTATTAGTTTGACATTATGTTATTAAATAGAATGGAGTGAATATATAATTTAAAATTAAAAACATAAAAATGATAATATATTATTTTATAAAAAAATGTGAAAGGACTTTCTTTATGAATTAAGAGTACTTCACTTGAAAATGACAATAATATTATTTTATGTGAAAGTGTGAAAAGATATTCATTATGAGTACTTTACTTGAAAATTACAATAATATTATTTTATGAAAAGACTATCATTATGAGTACTTTACTTTATGACTTAAAAGTACTTACACCACTACCTTGGTTAACTATGTGTTTTCATCCACCATAGAAAATTTGACAAATAAGCATTCTTAACTCATGCAATGCCACCTCACCAAGGGGGATGATGTCATCTACTAGAATGTGATTGGTTGTATTTTATAGTACATTTTCTTTGTTTTGAGGCCCTTTTTTGACCTCAAAATTTCTCTAATGACTTGAGCCCATAGTCAACTATACCCTTCAGGTACCTCAGAATATGCTTTACATCAACCACGTGAACACTCCTTGGATCTGTCAAGAACTGGCTCAATGTGTTCACCACAAAGCAAATATATGGTCTTGTGTTCTTCAGGTACATCAAGGACCCAATCATCTAACGATACATAGTGACATCAACCGGATCAGATGAAGCATCACACAGAAGCTTCAGGTTCGATGCCATAGGTGTGACCTTAGCCTTGCAATCCATCATCCCGAACCTCTTCAAGATCTCTACTGCATACTTCCCTTGTCCAAGGAAGATACCATCTGCACTCTGCCACACCTCCATGCCTAGAAAAAAGTGCATCATCCCCAAGTCCTTCATCTCGAGCTCAACTGCAAGCTTCCTATTGGTATCGGCAATCAAATATCATTACCTGTTACAAACAAATCATCCACATACAGAAGTAGTATCACTAGATTTCCTTCCTCAACCTTGTAATAAAGGTTCGAATCTGCTTTACTCTTGGTAAAGCCCAAACTAGATAGGAAACCATCCATCCTACCATACCAAGTCCTGGGATCCGCATCGATCCCTTAAAGGTGGAAGCCATTGTCAACCTACCACCTCCAACCAATGTGATGGAACTTCAAAGTCTCCAAGGGAAGGCAACTTATTTAAGGCGTTTTGTTTGTAACTTCACGGAGAAAACTAAGGGGTATATGAAACTGCTTAAGAAGGACGTCCCGTTCATTTGGGACGATCAAGCTCAAAAATCCTTCAACAGAATCAAACATGCCATCACACATGCCACCGTAATCCAACCACCAAACTATTTCTGAGATTACATCTTATATCTCGCTGCTTTTGCTACCACTATCGCCATGGTTTTGGTACAGGAGGATCCAAATGCCCAAGAACATGTAATATACTATGTGAGTAAGGGTCTCATTGATGCTGAAACTAGATATTCACATGTTGAGAAGCTTGCTCTCGCGGCAGTCATCACCATCCAAAAGTTTCTCCACTATATCTTGCTCCGGACCACCACCATCATCGGAGACTCAAACCCCATGTACCATGTACTTGGGGGCAAGTACTCACGCTGGATTGTGATACTGCAAGAATTTGACCTTCTTTTCGAGAAATCCAAGTCTAAAAAGTCCTTGGTGTTTGCTGAGCTTATTTGTGACCTTCCCCATTATGATGTAGAAGTTGAGCACAATGACTCTTTTCCGGATGAATCTTTGTTTCTCATCAATACGACTGATCTGTGGTATGGAGATATTTCGTTATATCTTCAAACCCAACGCTTCAACCCTCAACTCTCTTGCGATGACCATCGTAGAATACGCCACCATGCGAAGTATTATCTGATCATCAATGATACTTTGTAACGCCGTGGGGTCGATTCAATTCTTCGACATTGTCTAACTCACGATGAGGCTGAACGCATTCTGAATGACTGTCACGCTAGAGCATGTGGCAGTCACCTCTCTCGGATGGCTACGGCCCAGAAGATTTTGCGCACTGGATATTATTGGCCTACTATATTCAAAGATTGTATTGAGGCTGTGAAAAAATGTCCTCCATGTCAACACTTCCATACGAAGAAGTGCACCCTTCCCACCCCATTACACCTGGTTATTGTCGTGGGCCCTTTCGCAAAATGGGGCATCGATTTTATGCATTGTAAGCCTAACTCGGCTGGGGGGCATAGTTACATCATTGTAGCTGTGGATTACTTCACAAAGTGGGCCGAGGCAATGCCTACATACCAAAACGATGGCAAAACTGCTACACTCTTCATGTTCAATCATGTAATAGCGCGGTTTGCAGTTCCTCAGGGGATAGTTACTGATCATGGTTCTCACTTTCAGAACCATATGGTTGATGAATTGAGCGATAGATTGGGTTTTCACCATGAAAACTCAACACCCTACTACCCGCAGTCCAATGGACAAGTTGAGGCCATTAACAAGGTCTTGAAAACTATGGTCCAAAGGATGGTAGGTACGCATAATTCCAACTGGCATAATATGCTCTTTTCATCATTATGGGCCTACAGAACTTCCGTTAAAATCGCCATAGGTTTCACTCCTTTTAAATTGGTGTACGGATTGGAGGTTTTCCTTCCTATAGAGTGCTAAATTCCATCTCTACAACTCGTTGTCGAAATTCTTCCTAACACTACTATCGAGGAAGAACGTTTCCTGTACTTAGCAAAACTTGACGAGTCCCGCCAAGATGCCGCTCTTGCTAACGAAGCACACAAGAAACGCATCAAATCTCAATACGACAAGTCAATTGAACCTCGTATGTTCAACGAGGGTGACCTAGTCCTCACATACGACCAAAAACATGACAAACTAGGAGCAGGAAAGTTCAAGTCCATGTGGCACGGACCTTACATTGTCAAACGTGTTTTTGAAAAGGGAGCTTACGAGCTTGAAGATTATGACGGAATATCTTTGGGTGAACCCCGTAATGGGCTTTACCTGAAGAGGTATTGTGCCTGAACCTGTCATGCATAGAATTTCTTGTGACGCACTTATTTTTTGAGTGTCTTTAGATCTTATTTCCGTTTCTTATACCATGTTCTGTCTGCGTGTGTAGATGACAACATGCTATGGATTCGCGGATGGCACCAACCCGCATACGTATAACCTTGCCTCGATATCCTAGGTACTATATTCCCCAATAGGAGAACTCATCAGCTCAGGAGGAAATTGCCTTGGATTCGCAACCAACAATGCCGCAAAGTATCAAGCGATAATTGGAACCCTAACCGATGCTATTTCCTTGGGTATGAACCACATTGTCATCCACATGGATTCTCAATTATTGGTTTCCCATCTTAACCGGGTCTACGCTATCCATGATCGTACCCTACTCCGTCTCTTTAGACGAGTTCATCTCCTGGAAAGGTCATTTGAATCCATGCAATACCTGCACATTCCACGAAAGTTAAACATAGTTGTTGACTCAATGACCAACTTCATTCTAGATTGGTACATCGCACACACATAATACTCATAATATGTAAAAGCATTCACAACATGTAAATAATGCACTATATAAAAGCAAAGCATATAAACAAGATCACATCATTCATCATTTTCTGAAACACATAATGTATAAATCGTCGGAATGTCTGTATATATATATATATATGTAATCTCAAAAGGTAGTGCTGATACAAAAATCTGAAGCACGACGTCTTTCAGTGAGTCTCTACAAAATTTGAAGCCTCGTAGTTTTCAGTAGTACAAAAATATGAGGACTCTAAGCTCTCAGTACACACACAGTAACAACATATGGTCTATCGCCTGGCTCGTACAACCCTAGGAGGTCTAGCATCCCTATCCTGTTGAGTCTGGAAACAGTCAATTGCTCTCGCAACCCTACAAAGTAGCGTGTAGTAGCTCCAACCGTGTGCACCTACATGGGCCGCGGCACCTCATCTACCGACGGCTCAAGAATTTCTAGTGTCAACCCACTCAGGTTGGCATAGACTCTATCCATCTCCGCAATGGTAGTATGCACAGCCGGACCCACAATTGATCCCTCTCGTCTCTCTCTCCTAGCAAGAAGAGAGGTCCCCATAGGTCGTATAGGTCCCACATATGCACACACATGTTGTTCATCTGTCAGCACTATATCAAAAAAATTATAAATGCACAAAACTTAAAAAGTACAAGGGTCATTTGTTCTTACCGAGGTCTCCCCATGCTGCTCCCTCTGGCAATGGCAGGTCCAGGTCATCTCTAAAGTATGTGCCACTATATGGGAAATCCTCCACCATCAGTAACTGGCCCTCCAACCAAGTGAAGAACTCAGGAGGGTATCCAATAATGGGCCCCCTACCATGTCGAGCCATCACATCGGTCCACCTAGCCATGTGAGGATCTCTAGGATCCCTGTCCTCCAGTGGTTCCTGAGGATGCAAAAGGGGAATCCGTTCCAGTAAGAACGAGATCACTATCGATCCATAGCCAAACTGTTTGAGCTCTCCCCGCCGACACTTTGTCAGCTGAGCTCGCATGTTTACAAGGATTTCCTTCACACCAATTGAAGATATTTGGCGACATACAGTCCTCCGCATAAAGCATATGTTCCCTGGTGGCTAAGTGAGGAGCTTGGATCCCTACCATCCTCGTAATGGTGAATAGTATGGCATGTAATGGGTGTTCCCATACATCTTTAATGGGAATCTTCCCACTAGATGCACGAGTGTTGGGAACACAATGTTGTTGGATCATATCATCCACACTCTGGTCACTCCCACGTGATCCGGTAAATAGCACATTGTCCCCTCTTTGGGACAATCCGGTCAGAAAGTAGATGTCCTCGACATCTATGGTAAGCTCGTGCTCACCGATCACGAAGTATTGCTGGGACACATCCCAGCATCGGAGCATATGAGTCAATAGTGGGATTTGGGATCTCATCCCCTGGATGCAGAAGAACTTGAGGAGCCCACAGTTCCTCAATGCTTCCATGCCTCGTGGATAGTTTGCAGCTTGTTCATCATCCAACTCATGTTCCTGTCCTCACCATTCCAGAACCATTTTCGATGCTTGGAACCTGCCAATAGGAGAATTTAAACAATGCTAGAACTTTCTTCAACCACTGGCAGTCTTTCTTTTGAGCTTGGCTTGGGTTTGGGGATGGACGTCACCATCGTCGCACCCCATTTTTACAAACATAGCGACGTCGTTGCAGTCCACCTGTTAAACCTTAGTGACGAATCCGCCTCGTCACAATTCTCGAAAGGGCCAAATGCGATGATCCGAGGGCGCAATGGCCCTTCCCTAATCAAGCTAAAACCCAAAAAAATGACTGAAATTCAAAAATGTAAACCACTACAATCTTGCTGGATAAATTTTAGGGTTACTTGCTCCTGACGGTGAGTGAAATGGCTACTCGTAGCTCCTGGAATCGACGAGTGAAGATTTGGCTCCAAATGGCACTACTCCTCCCAAATTTGGAAAATAGAACAATGGTGACTATGTTTGGTTTTTATTTCTATTTAAAAACAAAATGGAATGTTCCTTTTTCAAAATATTTGATGCCATTATGCCATTTGCTATAGTTTGGATCGGTTTTATTATATTTGAAAGTTCGGTTGACTATTTGACCTAGTTTTCGGGTGTGCACGAGTCGTGAAGTACCTTTCTATGCCATTTTCGTATTTGAACGGTCATCTCAGGTATGAACACCCCTTGTGTATTTTTTAATTTATCTTTTCATTTCATTAGATTTTAATTATTTAACGATTATGAGCTTTTATTTAATGATTATGAGCTTACTCTTTGTTCTTTCTCGTGCTCTTGAAACTATGAGAATACGTTACCGAGTTATGATTTATCACTTTTTCGGGCTCGTTAAAATCCTATGGAAAAGGAACCCCCCGGAGTCTATCTTTAAGCTCTTTTCAGGCTCTCGAAATATGAAAAGATTGCCAAGCAAACTTTTCACGTTCATGCTTGTAAAAGAATCTGAACGACCAATGATGACTAGAAGAGTCATCTCCCACATTGTTTTACCCTTTTTCGGGCGATGAGGCTAACTTTGCGAAAAAGGACCGTTGGAGTATTCTTTATTTCTTTTCAAACTCTCTAAACATGAAATGACGACCGAGTTTACCTTCTATGGACTCGTTACATTGAAGGGCCTGCCATGGGACAAACCCCTCCTATCCGAGGATTGGAAAATATTTGGGATTGGACTCATCTATGAGATGAGCTATACCGAGCATCTGGTTACCCTCATCAAGCTTGTAAAAAACACATGAGGCACTCATCGTTCATGATGGGGAAAAGGGAAAGCTTTTGTATTACACCTTTATCAGTGGCAGTACCTAGTCATTCTTGAACATGGCACTCATCTGCATTTGCATTCAGCACTTGGATCATCTGTTTGTCCTTGAGTTCCGCTTACTTCCTGAGTCTTATTACTCCTTTGAGTCATTCAAAGAAATATTCCATCATCAGTTGCATTAGGAATTTGTGTCATACTCATCATGTCAATACTTCCAAGTCATGCCAAGCCCATGTTCAAGAATACTTTCACTATTCATCTATTTGCAGTCAGTGCACCTTCAATTATGTCGGTCTACTCTGAGTCAGTCTTGCATGTTACTGTACCGTCTGATCCACTCTACACACCATTTGTTTTGTTTCGTGTCGATGATGGGGGATTCATCATGGCCCTCCTTCAACTGATTCATCCTTGTCGACATCAACTCATCATCCAAGGATTGAATCTAGAAGCCAACCAAGTACCTTGGCCCTGCATGCCTCAATGGCAAGTTACCTCGCTTTCGACATGAGTTTACATCATTGACTCTTGATCGAAAGATTTCATCTTGCGTTTGACTTCAACTCATTTATTCACGCTTGATGATATGTACTGTGATACCTTGGGAATCATTGACATCAATGGTGATTTTCCTCATACTTGTTAATGGCATACATCAATGACCGGTAATCAAGTGGTTTCTACCATGTTCGACGTCAAGACATTTGTAAAGACATGGATAGATTCGTATCATTGCGGGTTCAGCTTGAAGACCCTGGGGAGTCATGTTTTACCCAAGTTGCGATGGAGTTTGTATCAAGTCATGTTACACAGATCCACATTTGTATTGGTCGTGGATGTGTTCCCATCTCATCATGGATCTACGCTTGTGTCCAGTAGCCATGATTGTGTTCAGTCGGTCATTACTACCATGGATCTGTATTGTATGGGTCGGCAACAATGTTGCACATCATATGATATTGTCAGTTCAGATTCAGTTGTACTGCAGTAGCGTCCTTCATCCGACAAGTCAATTTCCATTCCTTCTATCATAACATTTCACCTGTCCAATCTTTAAACAGCTTCATGCTTTGGGGGGCATTTTGTTACACCTAAAATCTTACCACCATTAGATTCAGTGTATACACCCCTAGAGTTACCTTGATTGAGTGATTGACCTGGAAGTATTTGTACCCATTTGTACTAGGTTTTGAGAGGTCGTTGCAGGATGCACTCATGCAACCTACGATGTCGCACCTTGCTCCATTACAGAGTGAGACAAATTCAGTTAATAGACAAAAATAGCCCTTCGAGCTCTTTCTCAAAGCTTGCTGACTTGGGACCCTATCGCTGAATTCTTGGGAGAGTTGGTATTCGATTCCTAACACCTTGGAAAGATCCCTTAAGTCTCTCCTATCATATCTCAACCTATCCTATCCATACCCTATCCACTTAGTCCCATTTAAATAAATCTCACTCCCATCCTAAGGGAGGAATTCTATGGTACTCGTATGCTGGTGAAATCAATCCCAATAGATATAACACTCTAGCTTGGTGAACATCCACTTCTCTCTAGGAGCTTTGGCATGGCTCGTCGGAAGGAGCTTGCAACGTTAAGGCTATGGTTGTAATTCTCTTTTCTATTGTACTCCTCACTTTTCAATACAGTTAATATAATTGCTTTCCATAAATGTTGTCTCCTTGATGATGTTTAGAGATTTCCTCCTTAACTATTAGCTTAGATCTATCATATAAGATATATGCTTTCACTTCTCGTGGTCTGTCACATGTTCAACAGGGTTTAGCTACTTGCAATCTGGAAGCACTAGAGCATTGGATCAATGAAGGAGAAAGGGATCTACAAATCTAAGGTAAATGATCTACTCTTAAATTTGTATTTCTATACGATCTAGGAAAGTATTTTATGTTCTGTCTTATTTGTTCTAGACTTACGTTAAGCTAGGGAGATCAGGCCTTGAGTCCGCTCTCGGTAGATTGTCCGCAAAACAGTCGACCACCTTACTTTTCCTGTAGTGGAGGAGTCTATTGCGTTGGCCACAAAGCTTCCCAGGCAGGGTGCTCATTGGCACCAACACCTCTTCCTCCCACAGACAGCTCATAAATTTTCTCTCAGGGCCAACTACCAACACGTTTCAGGCACAAAAGGGTTCCACCGGGAGTGGATTAATCCAGAATACCTTGAGCCCTTGACCGTTATCATATGATTGAGCACCTGTGAGGGTAATTTTACCATCTTCAAATCCTTCCACCTCAAATTATTGGCTCATTTTGTTAATGACCAAGCCCTAAATTTTCCATTTTATTTTCTGAAGAGCCTTGAGAAAATGTCGAGCCAGGTGAGGAAAAACGTAGTTAACCCCACTGGTAGTTTACATCACCACTATCTCATTAAAATCCAAATCATTCACCAGTTGAGGGAAAAGGGGAAAACATGGGAAATTTTTGTTTTTGAAGTACTGAACCCCCATTTGGTCAAGAATCCCCTTGTCAAAGCCTCTGCATCTTGAAAGCGTCACTGATTTCAAACTAGTGCTGATGAGCCTGCTCAAACCTCTGCCCAAGAAAAAAGGGATATTAAGTCTGTGCATTTTAATGAGGTTACCTCAGGAGAAATGCACCTTGTCCATTCATCCTCCTCTCCTGAGCTTGTCCATGGGGACACGACCATGAAACCCCCACTCTTTTCACCAATACCCACTAAATCTAGGAGGGAAAATCGTGATCAGTCTATTGACCAGACCGTCGTCCAGTCTCCCATTCAACCAGTCATTTAGTCGGTTCATTCAGATATCTTTTACATCCAGATGAATGACCCTGTCCCTAAAACACCCCTTCTTGCATTAGCCAATGTCTCTACTCACTTGCTTGAAGCTCCTGCCTTTGAACCTGCTCCTGCACACATTGAAGATAAGGCTCTTGAAGAACGAACCACCTTTGTTGATCCTGAAACATGTCTAAATGGATCGAGCCCCCACAAAGATCCTGAGTATTTTGCAGAACCATCTACCCCAATCCATCAGATTGTGGATATATTGACCCAGGATGTAGCACGATTAACAATCCAGAATGAGAAATATGTTGAAATAATTTCTAAGCTTCGCCAAGAGAATAAGGAACTGTGTCTACAAGTGAAGAGTGTCGAAAACCTGAACATAGCCATAACATCTTCTCATGACTCTCTCCAGACGAGGAACGATACCTTGAGAGCCAAAGCCAGGAAGTTTAAGCCTAAATCTACTTCCTCTTCTAAGTCAAAGGCAATTGTTGTCGCAGCTCAGTCTTCTTCCTGAATTCCTCTCTTCTTTGCTCAATGGGACCTGGCATATCTCCGGTTTGGGGGAATGTTGATGCCCAATTTTGTCATCATTTTTTATCATCAAATGTGCTCTGTTGGCATTATTTTCACTATTTTTTATATGATAAGTCATACTTCTTGCCATTCAGACCACCATTTGAAATCAAGTATGAATACATTTGAATATTTCATAAATCTTAAGTGATTATGATTATTTTATGGTTTATTAATGTTAATTTAACATTTCTCGACCTGCTTGGCACATAGACTTCATTCTACAGGATATGGTTTTCAAACGGAATCTTGTTCAGACGCGCGTTCACGCTGAAAACACCCAGTTTCATTTGGACCATCGTTCAGCCCTCTGTTCGCACCCGCAGATTCGTTGGTTGGAATATTCTAGGGCATTAAAGGCAAAAACTGTGACGTGGGTTCTGTTGGCAACGTGTCCCTCATGGTTCATGAGCCCTCTTTCTAGAATATCTGTGTTCATGTTCGCCCATCTTGACAACGCATCAGCTGCCCACATCAAAGAGAATCAATGCACCAACTGCTCGCGTGAATGGAACCAACACGCATGGATTGTGAGACGACCTGTGTGTTGTCATGAACCGTTCCTGTAGCTATTAAGACCTCCTATTTTTAGAGAGGTCGACCATTGAAAGGGTCGACATTCTCTCCCATTGTAAAAACTATATAAAGACATCTCAGGTTGAGAAATGCAGTTAGAGAATATGCGCAGAGCTAGAGAAAACGTTGTGTAACTTTTGATTCAGTTAATATAAAGTCTCTGATTTTAGCTATTGATGAGTAAATTTGTGTTATGTTGGTGAATGATCTGAGTTAGACACAATACCTGATTGCTGATAAGGGCCCCTCAACAACCATAGGTTTTTCATTCTGTATATTTTGTTATTTCTTTTCTACATATAAGTAGTTTTCATTTTCAGTATTTAACTTGGTTTCCCTGTAGATGGTGTTGTTTTGTTTCCTGTAATATATTTCTTGTAGTTAATACAATTTACGTTTTTAGAATTTAAAAATGACCGGTCATGCATAGTTTCTTTCAGCTTTCCTTTTAGTTTTTCCATTGCAATTAGATAGAGTTTGATTATTTCAGTATTTCAAGTTCAGTTTAGAGACAGATTTAGCTCTGTTAATTCTCCTGTAGCTGTAGATTAGATTTGTTTACCTTTCAGCTCTGTTTTATTATGCAATAGAAATGATTTTCTTTCCTTAGATTTAGATTAGTGTAGTTGCTTTTCATTATTTCAATTTAAACAGCTTATTTGCTGCTTTGCTTGCACCATAGACTAATATGCACAAACCAGTTTGCGTTAGGATCATTTAGTTTGCTTATTTTCATAGTTTACATCATTTTTTTTTTCATTTGGACTATCTTCTGGACTACCATTCGGACTGTCATCCAGGCTTTAGTATTTTCTGTTCTATTTTTATGCTTGTTTAAAGTTCAATTTCTCAGGTTTTCAAATTGTATTATTTCTTGTAGTTAACCAACATTTGTATATGTAGTTAGAACCTTGTTCTTAATGGCATAGTGTTTTGCTTAAGCTTCATATTCATTTTTAGTTATTCCTTATCTTTTAACTTGCCTTAGTTTTCCTTTCTAGTTGTACTTTGATCTGTAGTTAATACTTTATGTATGATTTCTTAACTTGTTACTATTCTAGAACTCGTCAATTTCATTCTTAGTTTAGTTTACTTCATCTTTGTCAAGGTTGATTTTGGATTAAAGCTTGGTAAATTCATTTTCAAAAGTACATCAGTTTTTCATGGTTTGATCATAAATCTCAGTTCAAGCATAGGATCTGCTCTTCTCATTTACATAATTAAGGAAGATGTTCATGGATAGGATTTGATTCAGAAATAGAATAAATTTATTAAGTTTTCTACTTGTTTCCAAGTCATTTGCATATGCTTAGATTTCCTTAAATTTGTGTTGGTAATTATATTTCATGCTCTACCCTTGTAGGATAGCACAGATATTTGCATGCCTTCGATTTCAAAGTAGTCATTAGAGATACATGTTCTTGGTTTCTTGTTAATAGATCGATCACTAATAACATCTCATTTCAAAACAGTCTTAGGTAGCATAACTAGAGTTTCTAAGTGTCATTTGCTTATGGATAAAGAGTAGATTACAATGTTTAAAATCAATTGCAATTGGACACTTTTTAGCTTGCATCTCTTTGTAGAATTTAAACTAGATTTACTTCCGTTTTGTTTCCTTGTCACATTTGAAAGTCATTTCGATACATTTTCTCCAGTTCCTATTACATTTGACACATTTCCTCAGAATCCTCAAGGAGAATGGAATTAGGTAGCTTAGCTTAGTTTTGAGTGTTTGTTAAACGCATGAATAGTTCAACTGTTGAATTTCTTAGGTTCATTAAATAATTTGTAATATTGCTTTAAGATAATATAGTTTATTGCTTACATAGTTAGTTGTAAGCTGAATCATTTCATAGATAGGTTTCTGAACTTGTTCATAGTTATTACATAGTAGCTAGTCTTTCTAATTCCCAGATTAGAGTTTGAATCATTGATCAGTAGTTTCCATTTTCATAAGAGTAGTTTGCTTTTGATCAAGTTTTGTTTCCTAGAATAGTATTGTTTTTATCTTTTTAGTTATTGTTCATAGAGTAGAGTAGTATAGATTGATACTATTCTGATCTATTGGTTTTGTTAGGTGTAATCAGTTTAGTAGTTGTATTTTTCTAAAGTTTGACTCGGTTTTTCATTTTGAAAGATCTCTCGATCTTTTCATTATTAAACATTTATAAGGTCGGTCGAGGCAATGTCTTAGGTACCCTTCTACCTCAGCATATACTATGCCACAACTCTAATATTACCGACCTCGGTCGATAATTAAATATTTGGTGATTCATTAAGACAGTAAAAAAAACCCAACAAAAATTCCCAATTCAACACGCATGTTCAGATAACCAAACACGATCTGATTTTTGTTTTCCCGGCTGGTGTTATCCAATTGCAGATATAGAACTCGAGGAATATTACTAGAACAATGAGTCAGCAGATGGTGACTAATGGTAATGGTCATATTTGCATCATTATGAATATTGGGAGCTATAATGTAAACCTTTGGATACATTTGACCATTAAAAACCATACAACCAACCAAGTCAAACTGACTAAAATTTGCCTCCTTTAAATTCTTTGGTACACGAACAAAATGTGGCAAAAGTGTTTTTTTATCGATGCCATCAATTATCAAACTCATATACTTATGTGGTTCATCATAACACTTCTTGCGATGTTTGTATAACTTTTTCCATTCAAATGATTGTTGATTGCGATGTGCTTGAAGTTCTTTAACAACAGAATCTACAAATAAAATAAAATAAAAATATTGATGAGCTTTCGTAATAGATATTTATTCCAAAAAATTAAATTTGTTAGAGACATAGCTCTCTCTATCCCTTCTTTATTTAAGAGAAGCACATATACTGCAAACCCCCATCCTTGACCTCTTAGGAATACAGACATTGTTGAACTCTGTTTTCCATAGTCTTGTAAAATATGCATATCTAATGAAATTGTTATTTCCTTCTGCATCTTGAACAAATGCCTTGTACAAGTTGTAGATTTCCTTCCTTGAGAAATTATCTAGAATGTGTATGGTTTCTCTATCTGGAATACTCTCTCCATGCTTAGAAGAGAAGTCACGCATCCATGACATTGCAATGTTTATTAACGGCCCACTAGCTCATGCATGATATTCTTTAGAATAAAATGTAGGATCCTTTTCTAGCATTGTCTGGATTCTTGATAGTCTAAGATTACCAATTGAGTGGATTCTTTTGAATGCCCTTCGCAAAGCAAAATACTTCCAATTGATAATCATAACCTGCCTTTGTAGAAATCATGTATCCTACCAAATATGAATTTTGCATATTTTTGTTCATTGATAGATATGCTCGTCTTTTCTCTAAGGCATAATTGTAGTTTATTTTTTTCAGACAATTTTTTTGGAAACACTTACTTGAAATCAAATCAGTAATAGAACTGATACTTATGAGCAAATATTTCCTAGACCTTGTATAACTAGAATTCTTTGGATTGATATAAAATGGCCTAGTCCTACACTTAATCTTGCTCATTGGTACAATTTGCCTTTGCATTTCATGAACCATTACATCATCCTCATTAGAATGAATATCCTCATCAATGTGAGGAATATCATCCCTCTCATTGATATTATCATCGCCAAAATTATTAGGAGAATGATTATCCGCATCAGTATCAAGTTTATCACTTGAGTTTAAATCAACATCATTAGCGGGTTCATCATCACCAAAATCATCATTTGTCCCATTAAAATACTCGCTTGGAGGGAAATCATCATCAATGCCATCAAAATCCTTGCTTGGAATAAAATAACCTTCATATTTATTGGTGCCTTCATCCTCACCAGAATCATCACCTGTCCCTTTAAAATCCTCGCTTGGAGGAAATTCATCATCAATGCCATCAAAATCCTCGCTTGGAGGAAAATCATAATCGGTGCCATCAAAATCCTCGCTCGGAGGAAATTCATCTTCACCATTATTGGTTCCCTCATCCTCACTAAATTCATCATCCGTCCCATTAAAATCCTCGCCTGGAGGAATATCATCGTTGCTACCATTAAAATCCTCACTTGGAGGAAAATCGTCTTTGCTATGATCATAATCCTCGCTTGGAGGAAAATCGTCTTCGCTACCATCATAAACCTCGCTTGGAGGAAAATCATCTTCACCATTATCAGTGCCTTCATCCTCACCAAAATCATCATTTGTCCCATCAAAATGCTCACTTGGAGGAAAATCATCACTAGAGCCATCAAAATCCTGGTTGGAAGGAAAACTGTCTTCAACATTGTTGTTGCCTTTATCCTCACCAAAATCATCATTTGTCCCATTAAAATCCTCGCTTGGAGGAAAATCATCATCCGTGCCATCAAAATCCTTGCTTGGAGGAGAAACATTATTAGTCTCATTAAAATCCTCGCTTGAAGGAAAATCATCATCAGTGCCATCAAAATCCTTGCTTGTAGGAGAAACATTAGCAATCCCATTAAAATATTCGTTTGGAGGAAAATCACCATCAGTGCCATCAAAATCCTTGCTTGGGGGAGGAACATTATCAATCCCATTAAAATCCTCGCTTGGAGGAAAATCATCATCAGTGCCATTAAAATATTTGCTTGAAGGAAAATCATCTACACCATCATTAGTGCCTTCATCCTCACCAAAATTATTATCTATCTCATCAAAATCCTTGCTTGGAGGAAAATCAAGTTTGTTGTCTTGTAAATCCTCACTTGGAGGAAAATCTTGGCTTGGAGGGAAATCATCGTTTATGCCTTGAAAATACTCACTTGGAGGAAAATCTTGTCTTGAAGGAAAATCAATGTTAGTGTCTTGAACATCATCGCTTGGAGGAAATCATTGTTGATGCCTTGAGAATCATTTCCTTGAGCAAAATCATCATTGGTGCCTTGAAAATCGTCACTTGGAGGAAAATTTTCATCATCTTCCTCAATGTCTTTAAAATCTCCACTTGGAGGAAGCTCTTCATCATCATCATTAATGCCTTTAAAATCCTCACTTGAAGGTAAATCGTCATCGGTGCCTTTGAAATCCCCACTTAAATGAAAATTTCCACCATCTTCATGTACATCTTCAGACGTTGAGATTGATTCAGACGAGTCCATGACTTTTCACTAAAAAGTATAAGAGAATGAAATTTTCTCACACTCCTCACCAAAAAGTACAATGGTGCAACTATCAACCGCCAACAATCTTATAACTAAAAAAATGAAATTTTCCCTCCAAAATTTCCTTGCAAAATAAATCACACATTTCAAACACAATCAAAACACTATTAAAAGTAATTTAATTTATCGTATAAAAATTGTAATAATAATAATATAATGACATTTAAATAATGCTATCCAAACTTTTTAATACAATATTAGTTATTTATATTAATTTTTTAAACCAAAAGTCATAACACTAGTCAAATTTCATTTAATGATTTCTTCTCTAAATTTAGAAATAATGCATTACCTAATTACACAGTTTTTAATCCCACATTCGTAAAATGAATAATGTTAAACTTAATATTAGCCATATAAACTATTTTGATTTTGTATTCTTCACGTTTGAAATTTTGGGTAATTTAATAGTTCTTTGAAGGTTAGTTATATTTTTTTTAAATAAATCTTTCTATTTTATATTTCTTTTGGCAATGTTTGTTCTGTGCTTTTGTCATTTCATTTTAATCCCACATTCATAAAACGGTTAAAAAAATTTATTTTATGCTATATTAACATTGTTTGGTTTTCTACAATCAACATTTGCAAACAACGATCCACAAGGCTTTGAGGACCATCGAAGAGCTTCAAAAATTGTCAATGTTAGTTAAATTATTTTTCGAATGTAAATGTTGTTTTTAAATACTTTAAATTTTTAATGTTTTAATGCAAATTTTTTTCCTTTGGGCTTCGACATGCCCTCTGTAAAAAACCTGGGTTTTTTTTTTTTTTTTTGGCGCAAGGGCACAGGTGCCCATTACATAGCCCACTAGCATAGGTTATGGAATGGCCCATGGCCATTTTTCCATTGCATAGGCACCGTGGGCTATGCAATGGTTCGCTCGTTGGGCTCCCAATGCATAGCCCACGGGTTATGTGTTAGGCACCCAAAGGGCGCCTAGGGAGAGGAGCAGAGCTTCTCCCCGCTTCCAAAGGGGCAGACCCTCCCCTTTGGTAGTGGGTCTGCTCCTCCCCTCGGGCACCCTTTGGGTGCCCACAGCGCCCACCCTAGCGGGCAGTGCGATTCTCAGAATCGTGCCTCCCACAGCGCCCACCCTAGCAGGCGTGCGATTCTGAGAATCGTGCCACCTAGAGAGGGCGCCCATGGCGTGATTATGAGAACCACGTTGCTTGCTAGGGAGGGCGATGTGGGTTCCCAAAGGGCGCCTGGAGGGAGGAGCCGCTGCCAAAGGGGTGGGTAGCGGGGAGGATCTTCACTCCTCCCTCTGGGCTCCCAGTGCATAGCCCATAAGCTATGCAATGGGCTCCCAAAGGCTATCGTATGGGCCGCCCAAAGGGCGCCCATTGCATATCCCACAGGCTTAGCAATGGGTTCCTGTAACATAGCCTGTAGGCAATGCAATAGCCCATGCATAGCCTACGGGATATGGAATGGTGCGACCATTGTATATCCCTTGGGCTATGCTACGGGGGCACCAATGCATAGCCCTTGGGGTATGCTACGAGGGAGCCTGTAGCATAACCCAAGGGATATGCATTGGGTGTGGGGCACCCATGCATATCCCTTGGGCTATGCTAAGCCAACAAATGTTGAGCCCTTGGGCTATGCTACGGATGCTACTGGAGCCCATAGCATAGCCCAAGGGCTATGTATTTAAAAAAAATTATCGAGCTCCCTCTACATTTAAAAAATTGTTATGCTTTGTATAACTATATGTTATCAATTTTTTTTAAGTGCAACAATTTATTTTTAAACATTTACTAAACTTTTTTTGTTTTTTTTCTAACTATAGGGAAAATGGCATCAAGAAAGCTATCTATAAACATCTCTAGAGCAAGATCGTCAATGAAGTCATCGAACAAAATAGTTGAGCCATATGACAATGTTGCACGTGATGAAGTTGTACACAGTGATGATTTAAAAGCCAAGAATGATATAGAATGGAAACACGCACTAGCTGGAGAGAAAATTGACTATTCTTGGTTTCTGAAAGAGAAATATCAAGGCAACTTAAACGAAATTCACTTATATTGTGTTGGATTTGCATATCTTAAAAATGATTATCACTCATTGGGATTGTTGCGAGATATTTGTTTGGTGCCAAGTAAAGACATTGTTTATACATTAGTGAAACAAGCTAAAACCTTTGTCAAAATACGATATTCTTTGAAGGTTTCAAACTATAAGATCGATGAAATTTTCATAGAATTTTGTGCAGGATTCGTGCACGATATTGAGCGCAAGAGTGTAATTTTATATATTTGTATATCTTTCTGAATTTCTTATACTTTGAATTATATGACCATGTAATAGATTTAATACAATAATGTTTTTATTTCGCAGTATTTTTCTATGCCACTTCCCCATATTCTGAATGGAATTTATTCTATGAAAGAAAATCTGATGGATGTCATCAATGCCCCTATTCATAAGGGAGAAACAGCAAAGCAAAAAAGATTGCAAAATGTTCTTGAAGAAGTATAAGCATGGAAAGGAAAAGGAATCCAATAATCAAATGAAGTACAGAGGAAGGTTACATTCAAAAGGATATCTCTCCCAATTGAACATGATCGATGAATTGTTGGTGATGATGATGTTACTTTTGTTGGTAAGAGTAAGAGACACTCTTCTAAAACACCTGTGGATGAGGATGTTTCCATTCCTGATCAACAGGTTGTTCTTTTAGATACAACTGCTTCAAGACATAAAAGGAGGAGACAAGATGTTCAATCCAATGTTGAAAATCATAGTGAGAACTCAGGGGACAGTTTGGAAATCATTACTCCAGGTGGTGATCTAGATGATGGTGTTGTTAAGACAACACAAAATTCTATTCGAGATCGATTGCAGAGGGATAAGGTTGTTCGCAATGGGCATACATTTGATTTAAATGTAAATCAACTTTATAGACACGCAGGAGGCCAAGAGAAGTATCAAATTAAGAAACCACATCGCTTGCATGTCCATAACTTGAAAGCATTGATGAGGCACAATCCCCATGCACATGTGGTTGAATACCTCGTTCTTGTTTACCCAAACGATGTTCCTGTTGGAGATGCATTTGAAGAATCAAAATTTTTTTATTAGAACTACTATTTTGGGGGGGAATCATTCTGCAAAGGCTAGAAGAAAATTGATGCAAGAGTTTCCCAAAAACCATATTTTTCAAATAGTGAAATGCATCATTTACGTTGGTTTAACAGATGTGGAAGCAAAACTATTGGCATGGGATGACAACACAGATAGTGACTATAGGATTTCCATGAAATTCGTTCAAAGGGTTAGATTTATCCATAATGAATTTGAAAAAATATGTGGTGGGGATAGATCGAAAGTTGATGCAGATTTTTGGAAACAATGTTGTATGGAAATAGGTATCCCTATTAAAGAGGACAATGTGAAACGGAAAGGTTTGAAAAAAAGTGATGCATTCAGATCTATAGATAACTATTTTCAGTTGGCATTTAGAACGGGCCCCATATGGGATTTGATTGATAACATATTTATCATGGGGGAGAATATTGGCATAAAAAATCAGAAGGTAAAAAAAAATAAAGCATTTGCATGGAGCAGTAATCAAGGAGGCCCTGATGTCAAGAATTTTCCAGAAGATATGACTATAACACCTTGGAGACCATTGCAAGGTGTGAAAGATGAATCACTTATATCTACAATACTGTCACGTGTAAATTCAGGTGAATTATCTATGGAAGAAATGTGCAATGATTTTGAAAAGTAAGTTTATAGGTTGTTTTTATTTTTTTAGGTTTATTTTTTGAGTTTAAGATTTTTTATTAAATAAGCATTGTGTTATTATTAGATATCATTGTTAACGTCATTTATTTTTACATCATGTAATCATAAGTTTTACATGAAAATAAAAGAGGATATGGTTATAATGTTGGGTGAGAAGAGTTGAGATGATGTCAGATGCAACTATCCAGATTCAAGCTCCATGGAAAACTTAAAAGATTTTTTTGTTGCATACAAAAATGTATGATGATTTATGATATTTTCTATTTTATTTATTTCTAAGTGAATTCATTTCTATTTTATTACTTATAGATACAATTTTGTTGTCAAATATGTCAAAGAAGAATACAGTACCAGAGTCTTTCAAAATTCATATTCAAAGAGACAAAATAGAATGACAACGAAGAAAACGTCTTGCAAATGTTGAACTTGATGACACCCTTGATCATCACGTTTGGAATGGGCTCGGCACTGTGCAATATAAAGTGATTTTGGGTGATTGTGCAAACATTGCAAATTTTGTTCCCAAAAAAGAGTACTCCCTAGTTATTGTACATATCCCTCATGGATACAATATCAAAAACATTACTTATGATTGTGAGCCTTATACATACCAGTTATTCAATAAAGTGGTTTCGGGATTTCTGGATGTCACAACATCATCCTTATGGATATTTATTGTTTTTCATTCAAATGTACAAGGAGGAGGAGTGCTAACAACCTTCAAGGATAAAGCAAACTCAAGGAAACAACTGTATTGGTAAGATATTTGTAGTATATTATTAAACATTTGAATTTAGAAACCAAAATTAGTTTTCTATAAGTAAATTAGATTCTTATCTATTTCTGTTACAGGCATAAGCCTAACATTCGTAGCTCTAGCACTGATCCATTTATGAGTGATATTGAAAACATATATCTTGCATGTTGGACAAAAGAAGAGACCTATGAAAATTTTTTAATCAATGAAAAGGGTGAAGGCAAATATAGTCAAATATTATCTTATAATGTCGTGGTTAACAAGTTGACATATGAAGAAAGAGATTTGAAAGGAGAGACTGTAAACATCTACCAGAAACCACAAACATTGATTAATTATCTCATAGATACTTTTTCAAGAGAAGGAGATTAGGTTTTAGATTTGTTCTCGAGATCAAGTAATATTTCTAATATTACATATGAGACTAGTGCCGTAATCTAAATTCAGTAATATATATTTTTTAAATTTATGTTTCATTATGTTATTTAACTTTTTTTGTTTTGTATGTGGTGATTAGGTACAACAATAACATGTTCATTACAAAAAGGAAGAAATTGCATATCCATTGAGAATGATCTACTACAGTGCAATCATATCAAGCAAAGAATTAATGCTATGAAATTTCTTCCAGATGAAATGCAAGAAGTTGGTTTGAAGAAAGGAGAATTGAGTGAGTCACTTGTGGCAAAGATGTCAAAAGAGCCTCAGCTTCCTTTAAAAGGGATGTTCGAAAAAGATCACTTTGGACATTTTGCAGAAGTAGAGGACCCAATGGAAGAACACATTGAGGTCCAAGAAGAGAACCAACCATCAAAAAATGTCAATTTCGATGAAGATTTCGGGATGCATGATATTGTTGATTAGTTTCATATCATTGAGGAAAATGTCAAAGTTGACAATTTTTTGATGAGATATTTTTGTAACGTTTGAATTGAAGATTTTATTTTGAGAATAACTGTTATGTTTTTAATATGCTATTTAGAAATATATGCTATACGTTTTGTTGAGTTTATGTGAATCGTCACTTTATGGAAAATAATGTTAAAGAGTATCATTTTTATACATCAAATAGCAGAAAATACATTGAAAAATGGTTTGAAATGTCTTTTTTTCTCATTTTGTTTACAAATTTGTCCAAAATGACTTCTTTAAGATAAAAGTTTAATGAAAAAACTTTTAAAATGCATATATTTTTTGTTCTAACTAGCTTCTAAATCTTACAAAAATTCAAAAATGTGTATTTTTTTACTATAACTATAAATGTAGTTTTTTTGTAAAGTTTGGAAAATGGCCCTTGTAAATAATAGTTAGAGTTTTTTTATGACCAGGAAGTTTCAAAATTACAAAAAAATGGCTCAAAATAAAAAATGGTGCTACCAATATACACACTTTTTGAAATGGAGGTAAAAACAACTACTAAAATTCACCCCCCAAAAAACATGAACAATGTCAGGTTCTCGTCAAGTTTTATAACTTGTTTCATGAATAATGTCCATTCTATGTTCTTTTAGTCTTGTATGAATCGAGCGACCTGTCTCCCCAATGTAGACTTTGTGACAATCACATTGTACCAAATAAACACCTTTTTTTTTTCTCGGATCTATCTTGTCTTTTGCATGGTCTAGCATCATACCTAAGGAATTTGGTGGAGAGAAAGAAACCCTAATTTTATGTTTACGTAATATTTGGGCTAATTTATCAGTGGTCCCTTGGATGTAGGGGAGGCTAATTGTTTTAAGAAAGTCATCATTCTTTATTTTTACATGTTTGTCTTCTTGGGACTTTTTAATGGTCTTGCGGATTTGTTTTTCATCATAGCTATTCTCTTTGAAAACATCAACAAAATGTTCAAGTTCCTGAGATAAATGTGATGTGTCCGAGATCCACTTGGCTATGATTGCTAGAGTATTAATAATACCTATTTTTTGGGTTGGATGATGATGAGAGTTTGGCTGAATGTACTTATCAGTGTGAATCTTTTTTCGGTAAAACCTCATGAGATAATGTACCATCATCGTTTTTCATAAGCAGGACATCCAAGAAAAGGAGTTTCCCATCCTCTTCTGTTTCCATTGTAAATTGTATGTCTCTTGATTGGTTATTCATATCATTGTACTAAAAATTCATCTAGCTTCTCATTCCTATGTGTCCAAATGAAATGTGTGTCATCAACATATCTTTTCCACTATTATGGTTTCATTGGAGACATACTAATGGCCTTGTTTTCAAAATTTTCCATGTAAATGTTGCCTACAATGGGGGAGAATGGGGATCCCATCGCCACACCATTTGTTTTCTCATAAATGTCCCCACGAAAACTAAAGTAAGTTGACTTCAGACATACTTCCAATAAATGTGCAGTTTCATCATCCGTAAGTAGACTTTCATCAACCGTGAGTCCTATTATGACTTTAATAGGAAGCAATATGGTTGAAGGTGTCTTATATGAGCTTGGTCTTTAATCAAATGAAAGCTACAAACATCATTTATGACACTCAACACACAATTCAATTAGCGAATAATATATTATTGCTTGCAAAGACTATGCATGTGAAGCTAGATGTTCAATATCTCAAAGATCTTATGCAACATGGCATTATTGATTAATTAAAGTGTTTTAGCATTGAAGAATGGGCAACAAAGATCTTTCTCAAATGTTTTACAAGGGATGTGATGTAATATAATGTTTCCTTCCTTCCCCCTCTTTTTGATGTATTTTGTTTATGCCTCTACTCAATATTAAAGAGATATGTTAGGTCGTGTGACAACACCTCTAGTGGCAATCTATATGATGTAATTTTTTAATGTAAGCTTTAATCTCACAAATGAGTAGTTATTTGAGTCATTATTGCCTCATAGCAATCCTCATTTTAGAAAGTTGATTATGTTAACTCATATTTTATTATATTTTGGATGATTTTAGAAAATTAGTTGTGTATAAATAGAGGATTCATTTTCCTAATTCATCACCAACAAATAGATTGTAGGGCATTCATGTGGATATTGGATTGTACAAGTTGGGTTTAATACTAAATCTTAGAACATAGGGTGTATTGCCTACTCTCTTGTGTAGGTTTTACTCATATTTGTTTGGGTTGATTATGTTTTACTAAATTGTTATGTATACTAACAAAGTAAATATATAATTATAAAGATTCTTTGTACATAATTTTAATTTTTATAGCATGATTGATAAATACCCAACATATAACAAAAATAACTAATATAAAATCCCATCCATATTATTGTGTAATGGGAGAGAAAACCCCTATTCAATTCCTAAAACAAAAGAAAATCATATATAGTGATTGCATGTTACTTGTAAGAGACACTCACCTAGGGTATTTGATAATGGTGTTGAGATTTTAATCATAGAATCCTCTAATATGCCTTTTTATAGTGATTTAGAAGAGATTTTGATATTTCAAACAAACGAAATCCTCTCCATGGTTCATCTAAAATTAAAAGTTCAACTTCAATCTTTTAGCTTGATTACCTAAATTCAATGCGAATTATTGTCATCTCACATTGAAATATCAACTCAAATTCAATTGGTGTGTAGCTGTTATTTATATAATATATACAATGGAGTAGAATATCCTTGTTTTTGGCACTTATCTTTTAATTTTGTTCATATTTGATGCAGTGGCATCACACCAGATTTGCCCATACCTTTTAGAAAACAACTTTTGAGTATGCGCATGCCAAAACAGTGCACAGCAGTCCAATTTGTGCACGTCGAATCAGCACGCATTGAAAACATTAGTTTGCACCAAAGTTTTAGCGAGCCAAAACTTTTGGGGAAGGTGAATAGACAGGGAGGGTCATGGAAGTGGAATTGCCTTGAGATGAAAGATTGTCATGCCAGCAAGATAGTGGACCGAGACAACAGAAGATGAATCGTAATGGAAGATAAAGATGAACCAGTGGATGAATATAGACAAATACAAGAAACACAAGGAGAAGACAGTAAAAAAACCTTAAAGAAAAACATAAGGCTTGTGAGGAAGAGGTTACTAATTGATGCATGTCAACCAAACGAGCTTTGTAGCTTAGTAAATTGATGAAAGTACCGGCTATTGAGTTCTTGCATTTCTTTTTCAGAAATTAAAAGAGAGAAGATGAGCACTTGAAGTGTGGTTTTTACCTTTGAGTTTCCATGTTAAAAACTTGTCAAGCTTCTGTTATGTGAGTATGTGTACAAAGGGTGTTTCCCCACTACATCAAATGATATTAGAGCTTTTATTGTGGGACTTTGGTTGCAGCTTCACGCTGCATCAAGTGGTATCAAAGCTATCTTCAATGCTAGAATGAGATGAATGATAATTTCAGTATGATGAAGAAGATGCATGTGAAAGATGAAGAAACCAAGTGAGAAGTTGTTCAGAATAAAGATTTTGTTGACAGAAGAAAGCGGATCTTAAATTTGTCAATGAAGATGAAATCTGCGAGAGTATGTGTTGCAGATCAAGTGTAAAGACTCTAAGAGGAACATTGTTGAAGGTATGTTTCTAGGAAATTTGTGATGTTGACAATAAAAGGAAAATGCTGGGATTATTGAGTCAAAGAGACATGCAACACTCTTGAGAGAGAAAAAAATTTGTTGTGTAGTTTTGAATAAAAGAGGTAGGCTACACTGTAGGATTCTGCTAGGTTGCAAGCGAATACAGTGGCATTGTTTCTAAGGAGAGTAGGCTCAAGTCGTCAACTAAGACTTTGATAAGCACATGGGGTAGCTCTTTAGAAATGATGATGAAATGGTGATTAAAAAAGAGAGAGATGGGTAGCAACAATGGAAGGGTGAAATGGTGATTAAAAAAGAGAGAGATGGGTAGCAACAATGGAAGGGTGAAATGGTGATTAAAAAAGAGAGAGATGGGTAGCAACAATGGAAGGGTGAAATGGTGATTAAAAAAGAGAGACACGGGTGGCAACAATTGAAGGACGAGTTTTAGAAAAAAGTGGCTTCCATGATGAGTGTGTTGATGTATTATTGCATGTGAGTATGCAACAATGGTTGTGAGAAGAAACTAAGAAAGAAAACAACTGGTGTATGACAAAGGCTATAAGGTAATAAATATAGTTGACATCGAAACATGAGAGCATGTCAACTATCATCACATCGGATTTGAACATGCCCTCAAAAAATTATTTGAGTATGTTAATGAAGTGTGTTAAAGAAGTGTGTTAATGAAATTTGTGCATGTTATTAAGAGACTAAGAGGAACATTGAAGTGGAATCGTCTTGCAAGATGAAAAATCAACATAACGCATCTAACTAACAATTTATAAACAATGGCAAGAGAAGATGAATCAATTGATAAAAATGTATAAATACATTAACATAGAAGCCTCTAAAAGAAAAATAAACTTTCAATGGAAGGACATAGCAATCCAACAAGCTTTGTAAATTGATAAAAGGTCAATCAAGTCATTGTAATTTATTTATTTATTTTATGTAGAAGTTATGAATAAGAAAAAGATAGAGATGTCGAATGTTTAAAGTGTAGTTTGTGTAGTTTTTCTTTCGGTTTCCATGTTAAAAATTCATGTACATGTAAATGAATGGTTATGAATGTAAATTTTTTTATTTTGTTATTTATTCATGAATTGGTGTAAGCTAAAAGATTGACGATTTATACCAACTTTCTGATGCACTGAATCCATTTCTTCAATCAAAATTGTAATTTGAACAATAAAAATTGCAATATCAACAAAAATTGCATCGCAGATTTCGGCAAAAATTGCATCGCAGATTTCGGCAAAAATCGCCAAAAATGCAAAGCATCTACCTTTTAGCTTACTCCCTATGTATGTAGGAGAAGTCCCTTCACATTGCATCAAGTGATATCATAACTTTCATTATGCAACTCTTGTTGAAAATTAAAAGGGGTCCATTTCCATTGTATCAGGCAATATCATAGTTTTCATTATATGACTCGTGTTGTAACCTAGAGGAGGTCCCCCTTCCCATTGCATCACATGATGTCATAGCTTTAATTATATGACTCTTGTTGTAACTGAGAGGGGGTCCCTTCTCATGATATCAAGTGATATCATTTTTTCATTATATGACTCTTGTTATAACCTAGAGGAGGTCCCTTCCCATGCATCTCATGATGTCATAGCTTTCATTACATGACTCTTGCTATAACTTAGAGGAGGTCCCTTCCCATTGCATCACGTGATGTCATAGCTTTCATTGTGTGACTCTTGTTATAACTTAGAGGGGGTCCCTTCCCATTGACATCACATAATGTCATAGCTTTCATTGTGTGACTCTTGTCGTAACTTAGAGGGAGTCCCTTCCCATTATATCAAGTGATTTCATAGTTTTCATTATATGACTCTTGCTATAACTTAGAGGAGGTCCATTCCCATTGCATGGGGTGATGTCATAGTTTTCATTGTGTGACTTTTGCTATAGCTTTGCAGTATATTAATATTTCAATATTTTAAATTATGAAAACACAACAAAAATTTAAAACATTATCTAAAAATTGCCAATCAAAATCCTTAAAATAATTTAATCCCTTAACATTAGCATCATCAACCAAGCAATTCAAAAATAATTATAAATTAACAACCAAGCAATTCAATAATAATTATAAATTAACATGATAAACCAACTATTTCAATATTATTTATAATTACTATGTCTACACTATATTATATCTTATTATAATTCATGTGGTCATATTGACATGAAATATGATTATATTAAATCTGGCCGAAAACTAACATTCTCTTCCCTAATACTCTCCACGAGAATCGTGCATAAACTTTAATGAATAAGCGGGGGGCATAAGATTTAATATGATTATATTAAATCTGGCCGAAAACTAACATTCTCTTCCCTAATACTTCGATATTTGAATTTATTATTTACTTTTAAATCTTCATTCCATAGGTATTTGAAAGAGTTTCTTTTCCAGAAGTTAAGGTCTCTTCGATTAAAATATTACATCCTTTGAAAAAATCATAAAATATCATAAGGTGGGCCCGGTGTCCGCGTTTGGCGGAGAGAGGATAATGATCAATGAACTTTGTGACAATGAGTTTGAAAGACAATAATAATGACAAATATTTTCATTTTATGGTTTCTGGGAAACACCTTTCGAAGTCCAACAATTTATGATCGATTTCGTTGTACATTATAAATATTATTATTAATTGCAAGTATGAAATGAGTACCACGTTTTATAATTTTTTTAATAATTTTACGGGAAATTTCTTTTACCATACTTCAAATAAAATTTTAAAATATTCAATCTTAATATATAAAAAAACAAATCAAGAGACAAATGCATGTGTATGAACCAATGTAACGGTTCAAACCCTAAAAGTGTGTATTGGCCAACTTTGACAGATAATCATATACAGCAGAAAGCCACCCAGGTTTTCTGTAGAAAAAGAAGTTTTAAAACAAATCTAACACGTCATTTGAAAACACCATCCTCATACAAATAAAATACATTATCCTCAGACCTACCTTACCTTAATTCACACCGTCAAAAATTAATAATTTAAAATCAATGTCCACAATGGCTCTCCACGTTCTGAGCTAAACAACCTAACACACACTAGATTAAAAAATTTGATAATTTTATACATAGATCGGAAATACTCACTATTCACATAGACTGTTACAACATTTTCAAAATACAGTAGCCCTCCCGATCTTTTGTCTCCACTTATCATGTGGCCTTCTGGAAATGTTGTTTCTTCTGAAGACCATAACAGCGGATCCAGCTGGCCAAAATTTGAAAAAAAAAAGGCCACAGTTCTATCCTGTTCCGAATTTATCATGCGACCGCTGATCTGGTTCGGAATTGAAGGAATCGACGATGGGCATGGAAGCATCCGAGGGAACGCTGCACATACTCAGATTAAGGGGAATGGTATTAGAATTCAGCGACAAGAAATAACTATAATTATGCCTGCAATAGTCGCCCAGAAAAGCCTTAGCGCCGTCTAGACTTGGGAAATATGGCGGTTCCAAGTATATCTGGGAGAGCCCATCAGGCCTGTAGGAGGATCTCTTCATTTCCACGCTGCCCATCACCATGATCACCAATTGCTGATATGAGAAGAAGAATCTTCTCACGGCAGCTTCAATGGCCTGGAAGGCCTGCAAAAGATGAATGGCCGTGGAAGGCACACAAGGGAATTCACTGGCACCACCAGTTTGCATCTCTGCTGAAGAGGAACCGTGTAAATGGAATAGATTCATAACCGCCTCTTGAAGCCGCGGCCCGCCTTTAGGGTCAGCGTCCACCCGGACCACTCTAGGCACCAGATGGCTCAGGTTCTTGCACGCCCTTGTCAATTCCCTCAAGGCCCTAGACCGGAGGCAATAAGCCCCTGTCGAACTATCCATGGCAAGTTGCTGTTTCAGCCTCAGGAAGTCCTCGGGATCCATCAATAACAACAAATTAGTGATCTCGGCCAACAGCTTCCATGTCTTCTCCACAACCCAGCCATCTTTAGCGGCACCTTCCAAATCTCCAGAGTTCACTCTTTCCTCTATTCTGTTCACCAACATCCCCGCCGTGAACAGCCAGCCCTCCAATATCTGGTGCGCGGTGCACAGCGTATAGTCCTCTGCGTTGCCCTGCGCGGCCGTTCGCTTGAGCGAACAAACGTAGCTCGGCTGACAGACCCTATCGTAGTCCAAGACAGGCTTCCCACAGAGATTCGGCTCACCTAAACCCAGAGTAAAAGGCGACCTCTGCATGTGGCATTCAATAGCGAGCCGTATTCTACTCACCATATTCTCAGCCCTCTTCCATGTAGCCAACCGCGGGAGCAAGCTCTCCTCGCTGGAGCGGCTCACCACGGGCAACGCACCAGGCCGTTGCCATACCTCCTGCGCCGCGCGTGTGCCAAGAACACCGCTGCTAACGGCCAAATGTACTGTGGGCGCGCACCGATCGTCTTGGCAGATGATGGAAATAAGCTCGAGCTGATTTCCGATAACCGATTCCAACCGCCTGGCCCATTCTTCTTTGTTGACATACGGCCTGGAATCACAGAGAATGGATGATATAAAGCGAAAGCTCATTTCCAGGGCCTGCAAAGCCGGCTTGACAATCTGTTCGTTATGCCAAACAGGACATTCCCGTGAATTCCAGAGGGCAGATAGCTGTGGAAGTTGTACATAATGCTCATAATCTCCACATTCCCATGCAGACGGCTCTGCGGCTTCCTCTTCCATGTGGTACTTGGCCATAGAATCGCGCGTGTTGGTGCTCGCAGAACAGACAACGCTCGTCTTCACAACATTGTTAACTTCCGTCATTTGCGTCCAAAGAAGAAACGCAATCAAGAAACCAAATCAAGAAAGATGAAACCCGCGCGCAGCGGAATCAATCAAAGAATCGGAAGATCTCGCAGAAAACAGAATTGAAATGTGTAGTTGGGCAGAGGTTGGTGTTATAAAAGACCGTCGAGCAAAGCCGGGGCGGTGGGGTCGGAGAAATACGTGTAACGGGCATGACATGTAAAACCTAAACCTAAGCTTCCTTATCCTAATCTCCATGACTCCGCCCTTCAGCCTCCAGATAAAGGTGGGAAGTGGGAACAGAGCTGCTTCCACATATTATATAATAAAATAAAAGGATTGTGCATTTAAATTTCGTTTGTCGGCAGGCAGAGTACGAGGAGTGGTGAGAAAATATGTGGGCCACCTGGGGCGGCCGCCAAGCTGTTGACAGAAATATAAGCGAAGACCACGACTGCAGCCTGAAGGATAAGGGCAGCCTGGGCAGGCGATGGCATTGGCAGGTCCATCTGTGTATAAGTCAATCTTGAATAATAATAATAACTAATGAGGAAATTCTCATCCTTATCCATTCGCTGACGTGTTCCCCACGAGCTGAAGCGAAGGGGGCAGCAACTACCTCGATCCTTCCAATCTTTTCATTCGCTCTTCTCACCCGTTACGTGTACGCAACTTAATCGGCAGCAACCGCGGCAGCGCATTCATTAATGGAACCGCTAAATTTGGGAATGTTCGTCGGAAGGACACGTATCGTATCGTATCGGATGAATCCACTTCTCAAAAAATATGAATATTTATTCCCTACTTTTCTTAATCGCGTAAAGATTATCATTATCCGTAAATAACTACTTCTTCCATTTTTAGAATTAATATTATTTTATTTACACCCATTTAAATAGGAGTGGAGGTGGATATCTTTTTTTACCAAAATAGTAAAAAGCTTCTTGCGTACAATAATGGAGGTAAGTTTAGTATGATACGTGGCAGGGAATTTGTACGCTTGGAGTCCATATCAAATGACACCTGTCCCATCTCAACTTAGTGGTTTGCGAACCTTTTCCCTCATTTAGTTTTTGGACATTATTTTATCTAAACGAGTATAGTCATCAAATAAATGTATGGTTGTGGGATAGGGAAATAAATTTTCACCTCCGACCAAAAATAAGATGTTATTGTCAAAAAAAAAAAAAAAAAAATGTATGGTTTTTGCATCTGATTTGGATAGGGATATGTGGAATATTTTATGGTGAATTATTCATAAGACTTATTTTAGGATAATCTAAATATATTTTTGTCCATCTTAACCATGGATCATGGTGTTTGAAGTGTTCCTTTCTAAGTCCCTTCCTTGATTTAGATGTGTGAGTTGGTTCTCCATTGAATGTCTAATGCCAGTCTCATAATTCCACCTTTCATATTTGACTTTTTTTAAATGCATTCACCTATTATGGTAGGTATTTTGGCCATTCGAATTGGATGTCTTCTTTTTTAATTAAGATTCTTCGATCTCGTGCATTGGTTAGTTGAATAAAAAATAATTATCCCCAAATGTCTATAATATGTTAGAATGTACACTTTAATACTCCTACTTAATCAAACTTTATTTGAATTTTGAGTTGTTTTAACCTTAGCACACATAATGGTTCATACTTTGAAAGGGTGTAAATGTAATTTTTTTTAAATTATTTAGGTTAAAATTTAAAGTTTAATATTTTTGAAAAAAATTATTAATAAAGAAGGTATAATTCAATTATTTAATGTTTTTTTTGGAAGATGACCAAACTTATTATAACTTAGTTATTAGCTATTAGAATAATAATTCCTAGTTATAGTTATTGGTAGTGAGGATAATCATTCATGATTGTATTCATTGATAATCCATAAAGAAGCAAACTTCTACTCTTACTAGATACCTCAATTTTAAACTATTCACTTGTTTCTTTATACTAAGAAAAAATAATACTTAATCGATCAAAATTAGTTTTAAATCTTATTACTTCAACTTTTAACTTTACCGAATTGAACACTTATTTGCATTTCAGTGATTTCCTTTCATCTTTTATAATCTTAGGCTTACCAAAACTTGTCTCTATCCATCCGTTTTTCTTATTTGGAAGCTGCTAAAAGAATATTTGTTCTTTCCATTTATTTTAGATTTTTTTCTTTATAATTTTAATGGGCTCAATTGAACTGTTTCGCTTTCTCCTAAATCTAGTCATCCGATTTCTCATGCTCAAAGGAAATTTCGTCACAAATATGTGGATAAGAAAGTAACTTTCTTGCCAAATGGCAAAACACTTATATCATACATCCCCTTTTATCTTTAAAAATTTCCATTGCTGTTTTTGTTTAGTTGAAAACAAAGGTTTATCAAATTTGAAAATTTTGCGTTTGGAGTATCTTTTATATAAATGTAAATTATTAATAATAATTTAATTTAGAGTCAAATTTATTTAATATTAAAAAATATTGAATAAATTTATTTGACTATAATTTTTAGTTTATTAAATATATAAATATATAATTATTAATAGTAATATAATTTAAAATTAAAATTTAATCAATTTACAAATTTGATTTATCTATTAAAAAGAATCAAATAAATCTCATCAAATTGAAACTATTTGTCTTATATAAGTAAAGAGGTTGGGAAAACTAATTGAAAATAAAGATGGATTAATATGGGTTAAGGTTATCTCTACTGACTATAAATATAACATACTTAGTAAAACCCCGAGTCTAAAAGGATCGAGAATATTTATAAACGAAGATCTCGTTCCAGAAGATCAAGACAAATTAAGAAAAGAGGTTCGAAAGGTAAAAGAAGCTAGGAATGAATGAAAATGGGCATTAATTAGAAATAGAAAAACTCTCACCAGAGATAGAGACAAAAAATATAAGAGTCAATAGGAATTTGGCACACCCTAGATCCTCTTTTGGAACTGTCAGGGCTTTCCATGGAATAAAGGTCTGAAGTTATGATATTATATCGCTGGTTGAAACTTGGGAGCATGAAGAATCTAAGGTCCCTAACATAGATGGTTTTGTCTTACGGTCGATATGGAACAAGAGATTATGTCATCGAGGCATTGGAGCCATAACTTGTTACATTAGGAAGAACTGATCCCCTGATGTTAGGCTTTATAAAAGATATCCTTCCAACCAGTACATTTGGATAGAGATTACATATATTAATGCTAAAAAAACCTTATAGCAATTTGTTATTTTGTGACTATTAATTCTAATTTTTATAAGAAGAATGAATTAGATAAAACTTGTCCTTATAGTCTCTAGTTTAAGGAATGCAGGCAGTGTCTTCTTAATGGGTGACTTTAATGCTCGAACAACAAGTAACCAAGCCATTCTCTTAAGTAATTATTCCAACTCTAATCCTCTATGGTTAGCTAAAGACCTTGCGTTAGCCAACAACTACCAAAGAAGTTCTGAATATTTAGAGGAAAATATGTTTAGCTCCATGCTAATCAAGCTTTGTAGTGTTCAAGATCTAATCATTTTCAACGGTCTTATGAAATGGCTCAATTCTAGCCGAATGACTTGTAGTCATGGGCTTCGAAGTAGTGTGGTTGATTATGTCATTTTTTATATTGCTTTATACAACAAAATAATAAATTTTGACATCTTAAATGACCATGAACCTAACTCAAATCATAGACTGTAACGTCCCCTTCCATCGTCAAATGCAGGGAAGGAAACATTAACAATACGCCGAGGCTTTTGACAGACTTAGCCCCAATATTACATTACTCATAAATTCATGACAATTAAAAACTTCTGTGTGCAGCTTCAACTCAATAAAACACAGCGGAATAAACATACTAGCAAGCACACAAACAGTAATGCCTAACATATATATATATATATGACAGCAGAGGATGATTCAGCATGTAAAGACTCAATCTCGTTCCAATGCTATGCATAGATTCCAAATTAAGATAATCCATTCATTTCATTAAACATGGACAATTTAACATATTGTAGAACACAAAATGCAAATAATTTACAATACAGAGATAACACTTATCTTTGAGATGAATCTGCCCCAACAACTGGCTATGTGAGAGCAACGTTCCACCCAACCATAGATCTCTGTCCAGCCTATATTCTTTCAGCTGAGAGATCACCCCCGAGCTGGGCTGTGTATCCACTAAGGAGGAACTAGCTGGGCTCACTCACAGCCATGGTTTCGGCCACCAGCTATGCTAAGCCAACACACCGTTGGGTTTATCAAGCATACAAATGACAAATGAGGAGGATGCTAAGCCAGTGAGCTCAACCACAAAGCTACAGGCATCTCAAATGAACTCAGCAGTCATGGCACCCACAATACCTACCGCACCCCAACACAAGGAAGGTCCCCTTCTCTGCTGCACAGTCCCTCAGGCGTCCCTTCCCTCCAGTGCTCTTCAGGGTGGGCATAGAAAGGTCCAGCTGCTAATTCCTTGAGATTCTAGCCTTCACTGGGTTTACCAAGCAAACCAAACCTCTGCTCAGTCATTCACACATGGATTTCTCACAGTTCTGTTATCCAATAACTCAATCCCGTCACTTCATTTCTGGGCTGTAAAAACTGGGTTTTCCAATGGATTTCGGGATAGCTAATGCTCCCAAATTCACCCCAAGGTTCATACCCATGAATCCCCCATTGGATTTCACTGTCCAATACCAGATCTGGGCGTTTTTGGCTTCCCAAAACGCGGGTTCTTTCAAAGTCGCGATTTCTGGTTTTGCTCTCTGCTGGCAATTCGTTTTTGGCTGGAAAATGGTGCTGGTTAGTTTCACAATGGAATGGGGATGAGGAAGAAGCAACATCCATGAGGTAGAGTGACTTGTGGTACAAGAAAACAGAGCCCATACTCTGCCATACGAATTTCTGGGCTGCCCATGCTCCATCAAAGCCATGGACTGATTGTTCAACCACTTCCTTACAACAGAATTAAATGTC
Source organism: Larix kaempferi (assembly GCA_027924585.1). Taxonomy (NCBI): domain Eukaryota; kingdom Viridiplantae; phylum Streptophyta; class Pinopsida; order Pinales; family Pinaceae; genus Larix; species Larix kaempferi. The sequence continues at coordinate 12,534,086 of BSBM01000036.1, forward strand.
ATCAAGGAAAGTCAAATGGGTTCTCAAGGTGACATATGGCAGCCTATGGTTCAATCCCATAGCCCCCTCACCACTCCCTAGTGGATACACATGGCCCCCTTCTCATTCGTTGCTCCCATAGCCAGTTTTGGTATTTTATTGCATGATGTTTATTTACATCCTATTACAATTTCCATGGCTTAAGAGCACATGGGCATCAAATATCAATGCTTGCCCTTTAAATCAAAATTCAGGCTTTCACTAGCGGGGCCTTGGCCTTGAGCTCCATGCTAGGAAAACATACATCACATGTACACATTATTTACATTAAATGCTAACATATCCTAAGGGTCAAAATGGGGTATTACAATCCCCTCCCCCTTAGAATAACACCGTCCTCGGTGTTCCAAGACTTAGGCACACATATACAATTTACACATGTCCAAAACTTCAAAAACTTTGCAAATCTACCCTGCATTCTGTTCTTTACTTTGAACTTTCAGGACCAAGTCCTTTGATTTTCACGAGCTGCTCCTGCTGATTCGGATCTTCCAGCTCATCCATAAGTCTGAAAACTTTATGGCTGCTACCCTCTTGAGGTTCATCTCGTTCTGCTGCTTTTGCATCTTGAGCATCTCTCCAATATTTTCTTGGGTCTTGGCAATTGTTTGAAGAAGACTTCCAGCCAATTCTAATAGCCTATGGTCTGCTGCCATGGTCATTGTGCACAGCTGGTTCTCACTTGGCTCACAAGCAACACTTGCTCATAACAACTGCAACCAATTGATTTAATTTCCACCTGTGAAATTCATCATTACAATTCTCATTAGGCCAAGCATAACCCAAACATAAAAAAAAATCAGTCAATGGTTTTTTCCCCAGTTGACATGGATAGTCCATGCTTTACTCATGAGACTCCCACACTTTTCATGCTTGCCAACATACACATGAATTCCTTCATGTTCATCCATTCACAGGAAATTCATTAATTAGCATTCACAATTCACTTTCATCAAATAAACACACTCTACTTTTAGCCATACATGCATTCAACAATTTTTTTGTGTTTATAAATGCATCAATAAAAAGGAAAGAGAGAGCAGTAAGAGTTTCTTCTCTTAGTCTTGTTCCATTCTGGAACCCACACCACCACTGTGGTTTTCATGCTCCTAGTCTCTTTCACCTCAACGTGAATGCTTGACCTGCCCTTCTTGGCTATGAAACTTAATGTCTATGGTCTATTCCAGACCTTTCAACCATGGAGTTCCTCCACTCGGTTGGTCTAACTCTTGGCTGCTAGGACTCACACAGTCCCACTAGCCCCATCTTTCCATTACTGCTCATGCTGAGCTCTTTAGGACGGTTACATGTCCACATGCATCCTTAAGATGCTTTCATAGTCATTGCTTCCAGCAATACCTACACTCAAACATTGAATTAATTCACATGTTTAGTTTATTTTCATAGGAAATCATAACCAAATCATATACACATGTATATTCATAAGCAAGAAATTACAAGATAACCAAATACTTATCTGCATTGGATGTCTTCACTTTATTCCATAGGGTCCTTCTTTGCTTTACAAGCCTTGGATCTCCTATGGGTATAATAACGAATGTTGGGATAGCACGCAGGCTCCTCCTCAACATCAAATAACCTTGTATGTTTGGCCAGGACGCAGGCTGCTCCAAATCACAAATAATCTTGCATGTTTGGCCAACCCGCAGGCTGCTCCAAATCATCAAATAGTCTTGCATGTTTGGCCAGCGCACAGGCTGCTCCACAACATCAAATAGTCTTACATGTTTGGCCAGCGCACAGGCTGCTCCACAACATCAAATAATCTTACATGTTTGGCCAGCGCACAGGCTGCTCCACAACATCAAATAGTCTTACATGTTTGGCCAACGCACAGGCTGCTCCACAACATCAATTAATCCATGCTCAACCAGTCACTTCTGGATTTACCAAGCAGCTTTTAGTTCTTTCAGGGTCCTTGCTTCCTGCATTGACCAAGTTTTCCAACAAAGAAACAATAATGCATCAGCTCACTGTTACAAGCTTTATGCTTGAAACCTTCATTATTTCAAATAAGAAATAAATGAAATTGAATACTTATCTGTATTGTGCATTTCCTCTCTGGTCCACAGGGTCCTGCTTTTACTTTATAAGCCTTGGGATCCTCTTGCGGACTAGGGTGTTTGGCCAGCACGCAGGCTGCTCCAAATCATCAAATAATTAACACCTTACCAGTACACCTTCACGCCGACTGGAAGGAAACTTCACTACGACCATTTCTAGGTCAAGGCTCTACTATGGAGCCATAGGCACATAATAGCCCTTTCATCAATACTTCACAACCCTTCATCAAAATCCCCACAACCTCCACAACCTCCACAACATCCTTTTATTTATATTAACCCTTCCACCACAACCCCTCACAACATCCTTTTATTTTGATTCTTTAGTGTGTAACATCAATTATAATTTGTTTAGGCTGTCAACACAAGATGGATAAGCAAGTTCATTAGTATTGCTGCTCTAAAACTGTAAACATATTTCACAACATTCACTATCCAACCTTGAAACACCAGGAATGCGTCCATTCCCTTAAGGCGTAGTCAATATTGGCATCCCTAACATAACTCAGCACCAGAAAGGCGTGCACTCCTTACTGATGTGAACTATGAAGGTCCTAATAATACTTCAAGCAGTCTGCCATAATGGAAATAAAATCAAAACATGCTCTGCATATTAACTCTAATAATTAGACATGCATGTATATATATATATATATCATTCAGGGTTTGTGGAACACTTATCCATTTTGCAGATGTTATTTCTCTTCTTTAATGAGGAATGGAGGCTCCTTCTCTGAGTTGACAGTCCCTCGGTTTGCCATCCCAATTCCTTTTGATGTTACATGCCTCTCACATGTCTTACTGACATAATCTTCACCATCTCACTCATATTGTTTACCAATCATGTAGTGCAGATGAGACATTAATAATGTCTTATGGCGTTTCACCTGAAACCCATTTTCAAATCATGGAGTCCCTTCCCATGAAGTTTGGCTTCTGCAGGACCTCTCTCTCTTGGTCTTACTGCAATGTGTCTCCCTGGCACACTTATTGAACAGCCAAACAGTTAGCAACATTTAACAATACAATTCAAATCTGATTGTTCCATAACCAATCCATGGCACTAATAATTAAATTCAGTATGAATTTGCAACTCTGTTTACTACAGAAATTGATTTTCTTATCCATGAGGTTATCCTCATATTGTTTGGCTCCTGTAAGTGACACCACTCTGCCCGTTATGGTCTTATGCCCGCTGCCATACATGAGCATCCACTTACAGCATGTCCTCCTGACACATTTTCATGTAAGCCAAACAGTCATTAGCAATTATTAGCAAAATTTCAAATCTGAAACACTTACAAATCTGATATTTACAACTGTTCTTACTAACAGAACTTAGAGCTCTCAACCATGAGATTCATTCTCATAAGTTCTAGATCAAATTTCACAGTCATATCATTCATACAACTCTGTCCTTCCACAGAGCATTCTAGCAGCCCATTGATCATGATTGGGCTCTTCATGCACTTACTATTCTGCATTCATAACAGCCCATGAAATGATCCTAGAATTATCATCAATTCATCATTTCATTCATTATTTATTTTGCAATAACATATGCATCAGTCCTATGCATTCATACAATGCATCACAAGATTTATAAAATCTCTTAATGCACATCTACTCAATGCTACCTTGCATTGTTTCATGAGTACTATGCATTTAAGCATATTATAATTGAAACATGACTATCTCATATAACTTTCATTACCATAATCAGGACCACCAGTCCTCACTTGCTTTGGTTATTAAGCACATAACCAACATATACATGGCATGATATAAATTCATATGAATGCATTGAGATTTCTAAACAGTCCCAATTGGTATTCAATATCACATGCAAACTAACTCAACATAGCTCAAACATAGTTGAAGAGATCTTACCAAATCCTCTTTCAACCTTCATGCAATTTGGCACCACTAATCATTACCTGCATGGTTACCATTAACATCACCTGATGTTACCTGATCAGTTGGCCTTTTACCAAGGCTGCTCAGTCCTTTTGCCAACTTTATGATCATAGATTTGTTGCACCATCCTTTCTGCATAAGGTTGTTGGCTTCATGCAACAACATCCTCGACACATTTAGCCATGCTCTTTGTTATCTTTGGTCCTACAACCAATACCAACATCAATAGTGATTATCAACCACAATATTCTCCATTAGTGGTTCATTGCATATGCAGACTTCATTATTCTACCAATATGCAATATCCCATTTATGCACAAGCATTTCCATATGCACTATGCAATGTTTGTTAAGATGCCATCTAGTGCATATACACCTATGTAATCCCTTACATTTTTAACATTTTTATGCAATATGACAATTTCATAATTATAAGTATGATAACAACAGGGGTTTAAAGAATTCTTCCCTTTTCGATCCCTCACTGTAACATGGAATTCCTCTTCCATATCATGCAATTGTAAAAATTGTCCACATTGACAACAAAACTTGTTTGTTAAAACAGCCGCTGGCACTCTTCTGCACTAAATATCTGTGATATATGTAGACCTCATTCAAACTATGGTCATGCATCATTGTTCCCTGCTGGACAAGCTTTCCAATGCCTGTCTTCATGCTCCATTCCGACATCAGGTGTGGGAACTGCATCTTCTTCAAAAATGACAACTTTTAATCCAATTCTGCACATTTTACTAAGTTGTATTTTGGTCCAGAATGCCAACTTCATCCACCTGTGGAAGAAAATCTATGAAGAATCGCAAAAACTTTTATATCGGGCAAAGTTAGTCCATATAACAAGGAACACTCGGCACTTCGCGGATCTCAATTTAGATGCACCATTCATCTTTTATGAAATTCTGGGTTTAACTACTTCTTACTTTTCACATTTTTAACTCCCTTTGCATCCTGTGCTCCATCTGTGCGCCACCTGCGCACAACCTGCGCACCATCTGCGCACTATCCACGTGCAACCTGCATGCAAACTGTGCGCAATCCGCGCGCAATCTGTGCGCGATCTGCGCGCAATCCGCGCGCCATCTGTGCGCGATCCGCGCGCATTCCGCGCGCAACCCGCACGCAATCTGCGCGCAATCCGCACGAAATCCGCACGCGATCTGCGCGCGATCCGCGCGCAATCCGTGCGCAATCTGTACGCCATCTGCGCGCGATCTGTGCGCGATCCGCGCGCAATCTGTACGCCATCTGTGCGCAATCTGTGCGCGATCCGCGCGCAATCTGTGCGCGAAATCCGCGCGCGATCTGTGCGCGCCCTACGCGCAATCTGCGCACAATCTGCGCGCAATCTGTGCGCGACCTGCGCGCAATCCGTGCGCGATCTGTGCGCACCCCGCGCACAATCTGCGCACAATCCGCGCGCAATCTGCACACATTCCGCGCACCGCGCAGATTTAAAACTGCCGCCGCGCACCTTGCGTTTCCTGTAACTTCCGGGGTCCATTTCTCCTTCGTCCCTTAACCAAATTGGACAAATTTGGTACCATTGGAAAGCTCTGGAAGAGGTCTATGCACCTATGTGATATTATTCTTCATCTGAGAAGTCTGACCCTGTCATTTTTCTCAATCAGCATGCCGCCCCCAACTTCCCAATTCCACATCAAAACCATTTTGTCTCTTGCCTGCAACTGCAACTTCTCACAACAGTTAGAAAATTTTCTGGAATGTGCCATTTCATCCCCTTATAGAGGTGAACTACTACATAAAAACTTGCATAAAAACAGTAAGAGAATGACAAGAACTTGCATCTCTAATAAGGTATTTTCTTTTCATTTCACATTCAACAATCCAACCAATGGATTCACAATTAATCTCCAAGCAGCCAACAAGCATGGGTAAGGAGACTCATGAGCATAAGGGCATAATTTGCAGGCTTTCCTCACTTCGGAAAACCATCAATTGGCCACACAGTGTGGATTCATTGTAATTAACAATCATCATTAAGACAAGGGGCTGTAACAACTGATTATTCATGCTTTTAAACAAACAGAACTCATTTCCAGCCATGCTCAACATTCAAGTTCATGCATTCAAAGCATCATGGACATTCAAGGAACATGGATTCATCATTAATCAAGGTCTCAAGCACATGATGCATCATCTCCTATGCACAACAATTAACAACAACAACAACAAAAACAGTATAAGATGGCAGAGGTTGCCCCTCCTTTCTCTCCTCCATGGAGGCAAACAAACAAATACAAACTGAATGCTACAGCATTGGGGACAAATTAGAGCAAGCATTCAACCTAAAAATGAATTTTCTCGCTCCTTCCCCTATTTCATAGAATGCAATCAATGCAAGCATCTTGCAAAAATCCCCAAACAGTCATGGAAATGATTTCTCATTCCAACAAATAGAAGCCATGCAATCTTGAGGTTTCTTTAATGCATTTTAGTCCCAAATACAAAATGCATGTGCAAACAATGATTTATATCTCTGTGAAGGGCCCAACAGCCGTAGTGTTGAACCTAGAGCTCTGATACCACTCTGTAACGTCCCCTTCCATCGTCAAATGCAGGGAAGGAAACATTAACAATACGCCGAGGCTTTTGACAGACTTAGCCCCAATATTACATTACTCATAAATTCATGACAATTAAAAACTTCTGTGTGCAGCTTCAACTCAATAAAACACAGCGGAATAAACATACTAGCAAGCACACAAACAGTAATGCCTAACATATATATATATATATGACAGCAGAGGATGATTCAGCATGTAAAGACTCAATCTCGTTCCAATGCTATGCATAGATTCCAAATTAAGATAATCCATTCATTTCATTAAACATGGACAATTTAACATATTGTAGAACACAAAATGCAAATAATTTACAATACAGAGATAACACTTATCTTTGAGATGAATCTGCCCCAACAACTGGCTATGTGAGAGCAACGTTCCACCCAACCATAGATCTCTGTCCAGCCTATATTCTTTCAGCTGAGAGATCACCCCCGAGCTGGGCTGTGTATCCACTAAGGAGGAACTAGCTGGGCTCACTCACAGCCATGGTTTCGGCCACCAGCTATGCTAAGCCAACACACCGTTGGGTTTATCAAGCATACAAATGACAAATGAGGAGGATGCTAAGCCAGTGAGCTCAACCACAAAGCTACAGGCATCTCAAATGAACTCAGCAGTCATGGCACCCACAATACCTACCGCACCCCAACACAAGGAAGGTCCCCTTCTCTGCTGCACAGTCCCTCAGGCGTCCCTTCCCTCCAGTGCTCTTCAGGGTGGGCATAGAAAGGTCCAGCTGCTAATTCCTTGAGATTCTAGCCTTCACTGGGTTTACCAAGCAAACCAAACCTCTGCTCAGTCATTCACACATGGATTTCTCACAGTTCTGTTATCCAATAACTCAATCCCGTCACTTCATTTCTGGGCTGTAAAAACTGGGTTTTCCAATGGATTTCGGGATAGCTAATGCTCCCAAATTCACCCCAAGGTTCATACCCATGAATCCCCCATTGGATTTCACTGTCCAATACCAGATCTGGGCGTTTTTGGCTTCCCAAAACGCGGGTTCTTTCAAAGTCGCGATTTCTGGTTTTGCTCTCTGCTGGCAATTCGTTTTTGGCTGGAAAATGGTGCTGGTTAGTTTCACAATGGAATGGGGATGAGGAAGAAGCAACATCCATGAGGTAGAGTGACTTGTGGTACAAGAAAACAGAGCCCATACTCTGCCATACGAATTTCTGGGCTGCCCATGCTCCATCAAAGCCATGGACTGATTGTTCAACCACTTCCTTACAACAGAATTAAATGTCATCAAGGAAAGTCAAATGGGTTCTCAATGTGACATATGGCAGCCTATGGTTCAATCCCATAGCCCCCTCACCACTCCCTAGTGGATACACATGGCCCCCTTCTCATTCGTTGCTCCCATAGCCAGTTTTGGTATTTTATTGCATGATGTTTATTTACATCCTATTACAATTTCCATGGCTTAAGAGCACATGGGCATCAAATATCAATGCTTGCCCTTTAAATCAAAATTCAGGCTTTCACTAGCGGGGCCTTGGCCTTGAGCTCCATGCTAGGAAAACATACATCACATGTACACATTATTTACATTAAATGCTAACATATCCTAAGGGTCAAAATGGGGTATTACATAGACCTTTAATTGTAACTCTCAATTTTGTCATGCATAGTAATCCCATAGAAAAAAATTCTAAGAGTCAAAAGTCCTTAATCTTCAACAAAAATAAAATTGTTTTTTTGGAAATGATTTAAATAATAATTTGTTTCCTCTCTCTATTAAGGACAATATAGAAGATCTCTATCATAATTTATTTACAACCCTCTCATATTCCATTAACAAGTTCTCTTATGAGGTTGTTGGAATATGTAATGATGACTTGTGTAGTATTGCTGGCCAAATATCATAAAAGACATAAAATAACTTTAATATTATAAAATAGAGTTATCCCACTTGCATCATTTAATAAAATCTCTTATAACCCTTCTTTATATAAGAAAGGTGGGAAAGCATTTATCCCACATGTGTTATGAGATGTAAATACTCCATACCTCTAGCTATATAATAGAGGTGAAGGAGACCCTTTTGAGTATGTTGTGATATATTGTGAAATCACACATCACATGTTGTGTATGTCATTTGTACTCACATGTTGTGACATGAAGTGATGATGGAGTGTGATGTGATGCATATATTGAAGATGCCATGTATTATAAGATGGATGTTTTTGAAGAATAAAGAAGACCAAACAATTTGTGGAGGTTTCCCCATTTGGAGTTTTACCACGTATAGTCTCTTATCTCTTTTCTCTTGTTACCTTACATGGATATTTGTTGCTTGTATGGATCGAAGGCTAGACTAGTAGATTCTTGCTATTGATTTGCATGTTAGTTTACATATTGTTGGGTGTTCATGCATGTTCTCAATATTCTAACAAAGGTGTCGTGTAAAAGGAGAAACAAAATGACCAGCCCTTGGTATGACAAAGAGTGTAAAATTTCAAGAAGAGATATTAAAGAAGCTATTGATGAGTCCTTAAAAGTTTACAAGAAAATAGGTACATAGCCCGCATTAAAAGAAAAAATATTTACTATATAAATAGTAAGAAAGAGAAGCTTTTACACCTCTCTAAAATGGACCCTAAGAAATTCTAGAGGCAAATTCTAACTCAAAAAACTAAAGAGAATAGTATGATTGCTTTGAAGGACTGGAATTCCTATCTTACGAAGCTTTATTCCATCCCATGATGTCATGGACACCATTCAACCCCTCTTTATGGATGATAACGCTTTTTCTTTAGAAGATATAGATTTTGGGATTATGCACCTCACGAAGGGGAAATCTAAGGACATTGAAGGTTACCAAGCAGAAATCCTTAAAATTGGAGGGCATGTCCTCATCCCTCACATCCACAAGCTCTTCAATCTAGAAGTCAAACAATACTTCCCTAAACATTGGGCTAAGAGCCTTAGTGTACCCATTTTTAAAAATGGTGATGAAAATAACCCCTATAAATATAGGACCATTATGATTAGCCCTTTCTTAGACAAGTTATATGGTATTATTTTGGAAAATAAGATCAACAAATGGTTAGAAAGTCAAGGTAAAAGAGCTAAAGGCCAAGCCAATTTTAGAAGATATCATTCCACCATAGACCACCTCATTACTCTCAGGATCATTATGGAGGAATGTTGTAATAATAAATCCAATCTCCTTTGTTGTTTTGTGGAATTTTAGAAATCTTTTGATATTGTGCCAAGAAATAACTTATGAAAAAGATCAAAAGAGCTCAAGGTTCCTTTTGAGTTGAGAGCCGCTACAATAAGGTTGTACGAGAATGTCATTGCCAAGTTTAAGAATATTGAGAGTTGGTCGGAAGATATTAATTGTAATATATGGGATAAGCAAGGTTACCCCCTCTCCCCTACCCTTTTTGGTATATACATCGATAAGTTAGAAGGTTGTTTAGTAGAGGCAGGATGCACTAACATGATGTTAGCAAGAATTATTATCATCTTCCTTCTTTCTGCTGATGATATTGTTCTTTTGGAAATGTGTATCTCTGATCTTGATAAGCAATTAAAAATTCTCATGTATTTCTACTCTAGTATGGGCATGACTATTAATACCGAAAAAACCAAAGTTATGATAATAAAATCCAACTAAGGTCACTTGTGTTAATTTTCTATATGACAATAACAACTTGGAGGAGGAAAATTCCTACAAATATATTGGGATTGATATCCATCACAAGCTTAACTAGAAATACAACATCGAGAAAATGATTAATGGACGGTGGAAAGCTTATTTTGGTCTTGAAAAAAATTGGAGGGGGATATGTTTCATTTTTTAACAAGCTTGACACAAATGATGAACTATGTTCATGGTTATCCGTTTCATTTTTTAACGAGTTTGAAACAGAAAGCGAACTATGCTCATAATTATCTGTTTCATTTTTTAACAAGCTTGACACAAAAGGTGAACTATGCTCATGGTTATCTGTTTCATTTTTTAACGATCTTGACACAGAAAGGGAACTATGCTCGTAATGACCTATTTCATTTTTTAACACACAGAAAGGGAACTATGCTCGTGGGTATCTGTTTCATTTTTACGCAAGCTTGAAACCAGAAGTAAACTATGATTGTAGGTATCTGTTTCATTTTTAAACAAGCTTGAAACTGAAAGTAAACTATGCTTGAGATTGGTTTCATTTTTACACAAGCTTGAAACTAAAAGTAAACTATGCTTGTAGTGACCTGTTTCATTTTTTAACGAGCTTGAAACCAGAAATAAACTATGCTTAGGGTCGGTTTTATTTTTTAACGAGCTTGAAACCATAAATAAAATATGCTCAAAGTTGGTTTTATTTTTTAACAAGCTTGGAACCAGAAACAAACTATGCTCAATGTTGGTTCTCAGCCAACATGATGTCCAAAGGTTGGTAATTTTCCCCTCAGGATAAGAAGCTAGCGGCTTAACTTCAGTATGATGTCCAGAGGCTGGAAACATGCCCCTCAAAGCTTCCCCATGATGGGAAGAAGCTATGTGTTTACTAACGACTTAACTATGACATGGTGTCCAAAGCCAAGAGGCATGGCCTACAATTGGGGAGGAACCACAAGAACATGCAGAATATTCAAGGAAGTATGATGGCTAGCAGTCATATGATGATCAGGTCAAGGTGTAACAAAAGAAAGTTGAACAATGGTCACTATGTTTCCATGATGAGGAAAATACATCACTCAAAAGAGTGTGGACACTACAACTTTCGTGGCATAGACATAATCTCATCCAAGGAGTAGATTAAAATCTAAGGGACCTTGGACTTCCATAACATCAATATAGACAATTTTCCCTCCTAAGGTGATAGGTAATTGAGGAAGGATCCCTAAAGGTCAAGTAGGTATTCTATTAAAATCCAGTATGTGATCAGTGGCTAGCACAAGCTGAGGAGAACCTATAGCTTTCCAAGCAGTTAAGGATAAAATACTAACAGAATCCCCTTCATCAACAACAGTGTGAAGTACGTTCTTACCTGCAACTCTTATAGATATCTAGAAAGGAACACCCGAAGGAAGATGAGATTCTGTTAGATTATTCCAATGAAAGGAAATGACCTCAATACTTGGAGGGGGTCCCATTGAAATGGACAAGATTTCCCCTTCTCTAGAACAACCTGAAATGACTAAGAAAACATCAATGGTTTTTGGTTCACTCTTAACTAGAAGAGTAGGATGAGACGAAGATTATGTCAAGGTGACTACTTCAGTCTTAGTACTCTCTAATGAAAGAGTGGGATCGAGTGGAGATGACAACATCTCGGCCACTTCAACTTCACTCTTCAAAGGATGAGTGGGATGAACTGTTTGTTCTTCACTCTTTGAGGAAAGAGTGGGATCGACTGATGATGGAGCTAGATCGACCACTTGATCAACCAATGGGGGTCAAGGGACAACTTACTATATCTTGTTGGAAAGTGTTTTTGAGTAACATCTTCCAATAAATGTGAAGCTTCATCCATGAGAAGACAAAGGTAAGTAAGGTGCATGTCTTTACATAACAAGCAAGGATTCTTGACTTTACCTTTTTGAATCTTAACCATAGAGTCACTGGTTGATGAGGCATCATCAACATGATGACTAGAGGCTGACGACATGGGTTGTTGGGGGACCTTAGACCACACTTCTAATACTTTGGACAAACCAAGGCAATCTTTAAGAAGGTGGTCACCCTTGCAAAGCCTATGAGGGAATTTGGGCTTACGAGGTGTTTGAGTAGGTTGAGGACCATTATAAGAAGCTAGTGGATGTTTGGTCCCCTGCTTATTTTTCTTCTTCTTAATCTTCTTTTTCTTCTTCTTCTTCTTATCCTCCTAGTTAAGGATCAAATCTTGTACCAGCCGAAGAAAAATAAAGAGAAAAAAGCACCACATGCGAAGAAAGCACAAGGTCAACATGAGGGCGGTGTTCTCGTGACAAAGGGTTAACATTTGAAACATTAGGTGCATCCAAGATCACCGGATTGAACAATTATTACGCTTAAAAGCATAAACAAATAATTGAATGCTAAAAATATGATATATCAAGAGTATATATATAATTGTATTAAATAAAACATGAATGCTGATTATTACAATGAAAGAATGCCTCATATATATAAAACTTGATTGTGACTTTCCATATAAAGTGACGACCTCATGAACTCACCCTTTTGAATATAATAATATACTAAACACTAATTAATATATCTATAACATGTCTCCATCTCTTAAGACGCTTCATCCTCAAAGCTCCATCTCTTAAAACGCTTCATCCTCAAAGCTGGTTTGAATGTTTAATCGTCACCCTTTCCATGAACATCTTCATACTTTTATTAGCATTATCGATCTTATTGATATATTTAACACATAGTATAATAATCCCTTCATTCTTCTTTCTTTTGTCATAACATGATAAACCTTATAAACTATAATTATAAAGTTATTTATTCCTTTATAAAGTATAAATAACATTTTTTAATATTTAAAAGTAATTTACTCCACTTAAAAATCTTCACAACTTTGTAAAATTCCACTTAACATGTTGTTCCTCTCTTTTATAAAAATACTTTTCATACCACCTTTCACCCTTTATCATTGTAAGGAAGATTTGATTAATCTTCTTTATCTTCTTAATAAATTACGGGAAATAAATGAATCACCATTTCTTTTAAAATTGTGAACAATGATAATAATACTTCTGAGAACCATGACAATCATTTTTAAGTGTCACGAATTCTTATAATAGGTTAGCCTAAGAAATAACATTTTATAAGCATTGAAATCATTCTTGCATAATATGATTATAGATTCACATTTCTTCCAAATGACATGGCGTGATGGATTGTTATAGTTGTAATTAATTTTTTGAAATATCCACGCCGATGCTGTCTCAAGTTCTTGAGCCCGAGTCTCTTCGATTCCGGGGTTTCATTTTGAATTGGACTCTTCCCCACGGGACATCTCCTTCGAACCTTCCTCCATAATAAGAGACAAAATTATGCACTTGTTGGCTGCTTTCTAGACAGACCCGGGTTTTCAAGATTCACAGCAACAATCACCCCTTTGGCGCACTAGCCCTTTCGGCAACGAGTTGTGCAACAGCCCGAAGTCTCACCCGAAGTGGCTATGGGGGGGCTAAGGAATCAGGTTTCCTTAACCTAGGTGGTGTGGAGTCTACAGTCGTCTCTCTTCCCTTCTTGGAAGTAACCCCTAAACAAAGTGTCTCACGCCTTCACAGGTCTCCCAGCGCTACAGCGCTAGAACTCACTCTTCTCAGCCTTAGCTGCGCGGTAGCTCCGCACCTACGCATGAGCCTCTTACCCGCTACCCCCGATACACTATGTATCGTCTCTGTCGTGCGCCACAACGCAGTAACACGCTCCTTTAGCGCTGCGGCGACAGTGTTCTTACAGACTCCTTCGACAATGCACAAGTACAACTTCTAAGGGAGCTTCCAGGATTTACGTTATACAATCATTCATAAAGATAGCGAAACATTCATAGAAACATAGACAGTAAAGCAAAGAAACGTAATCACATAAAGCATTACCACAACAACAGGAATTATGTGGTTCACTTCCAGGAAGGAAGCTACGTCCACGGAAACTGTGTTTTATATTATCTTGAGATGGGGACAACACAGTTCCGCTGCGCACACAGCTGCAGCCTTAGATCTTTCTGGGAAACTCCACGCACACAGCTGGGAGCCCTTCTCTTTGATCTATTCTCTTCTTCTACAGATATTACTATAACAAAGACATACAATTACATTCCCCTCTCAGTACTCTTGCGACTGGTAAATACATGCAATGGCCTTCACACCAAGCGGTCTCCCTACGAGATCGCGGCCTTCTCACATGCACAAAAATGATCATTAACAGCTTACAAAATACAACAATACAAACGACTCAGACATCAACTTAGACTGTCTGTGTAACTCAGTAACTATCTGACTCTTTTCTCTCTCTAACCTTCTAACCTTCTAAATTACACATATATATAGGTGGCCCTGAGGGTCACACCTTTACAAAACTGTGGGCCTTTCCCAACAGTGATCCCCAAAAACCCTAACCATGGACACGGCTAGGTGTACTGTAGGCGCCTCTTGCAGTCACGTCGCAGCTTCCTGCAGGCTCCATGATTTCCGGTGCAGATCGCGGGTATGGGCGCCGCTTCATCGTTCTTTGCTCATTGTCCTTTGCCTTCAATGCTTCGGCCCGTTGCTCTTCCTTGGTCCGAGCAACCATAACTCCTGTACTTTTGCCTTAATGAGGGTAGCTAAGCCCTCTATTCCGTCACTTCATTTACTGTGGTGGTTGAGCTTTCTACTCGGCCACCTTATTTACTCTTTCCTTTGACTTGTTCGTGCGAGCTCCACGATTTCTGGCCCGCAATATGCGGTGAGCTCGTCCATTTGGCGCCGTACCGCGCACTGTTCGTTTCTGCCAAAAATGGTGCTTTTCCTCAAAACTAGCACTTTTCCTTCAAAACTTAGTGCTTTTTCCTCAAAATTAGCAGCTTTGCCATAGCTGCGGCCTATGCTCCAACAGGCCCCTAACACTTACTTGTGGCTCATCCTCGAGCCACTCACACTAGCTTGCGGTCGTTTTACTTGTGCGTCTGACTTTGCTTGGGTCGCAGCGAAGGCTTGCTTCCACTACGCAATAGCGGAGTCCATGTCTTGCATGCACTTCGTGGCTGTCTGCACCAGGTCTGGAGTAGCTTCTTCTTCCTCTGCGCCATCGACCAACTCTTGAGACTTAGCAAATGCTTTGACCTTGGCCTCTGCTTTGGCAGCAAGTTCAACATACTCATCCATAAACGGCTGAATGATATTGGCGAGAGTAGCATCTTTGTCTCTAAGCCTGTGAAATTCTTGCTGGACTTTGCGGACTTCTCTCATTTTTCTCATTTTGGCTAAGCCTTCCAAGGGCTTAGCTTCTTCGTTCAAAACAACTAGGGACTGTTCTGCTGCTTTCACCTGTTCCAAAAGGGCAACTTTAGAAGGGAGCTTCTCGAGCTCAGCCCAAGCCTGCATAGCTTGCGTCATTAACTACTAGGCTTCATCTATTCTACACTTCATTTGGGTGGAAGCTATGCGCAGTGCTTCAAGTCGTTCTTGCTTATCATATGCGGGAGGCACTACGACACGAGCTTCCAACTCGGCGAGCTGCTTTCTATGGTCCTCAGCCATGGCAACTACTTGTTGTTCTAGGGATTTCGCCCTTCTGCCAATGCGTTGCACTTTCTCAACTAAAGGAAGGTCTGGTTGAATCTGGCAGGCCGGCAGCTCCTGGGCGATTTCATCTACGACATTTCTTAGCCCAGTGTCTCGCGCTTCTTGAAGTGCAAGCTGCGCAGATATCTCCTTATATCCTGCCCTTAGCTCTACTTCCTGCGTCTGCAGTCTTTGATTGTCATGGAATGTGGAGAGCTCCCTAGCTCTCAGCTCAGTAGAGACCTGCTTGTGAACCAACTGTAGAGTTTCCAACGGAATTAGCGACAAATTTCTTTCAACAGGGCCAACCGCGCTTACCTGCGGTGTAGCCAGAGGATCCGGGAGTGTCATGCTTACGGGCGGGATGTGGATGACAGTGTGCCTTTCTGTAGGTACTTCAACCCGCTCGGTGCTTGTAGATGCTTGCAGCGCCTGCGAGCCGGATGCTGCCGCACGAGTCTGCGCAACTCGTCCTGCGAGACCTTTCAACTCCACGAGCTGGAGATCCAGAGCACTTCTGATATTGGCCTGAGAGGCGCGCAGCTCCTGAAATTGCTCCTTCAAGTACTGGTTGAGCCTCGCGGCAGGAATCTCATAGGGATCTCCAGTCACTTCTGCGGGGTGCGACAGCTTCTGCTTCTTGGTAGCCGAGTCTGAAGGACCTTCATCATTCTTTCACACGATCTTTTCCTTTCCCTTATCTTTCTCTGGCGCCTCAGGGGGTGGCATCGTGGCGACGACTTCAACGGCCTGCTTCCATTCATCTGGCCAGGACTTCACAGTGTCCTCCACATCCTGGGTAGTCATTCGGTAGAGCCCTATGGCCCATTCTTTCGACTGAATTCTGCGAGGGCGAAAATAGATTTCATGCAAGTTGGCAGAAAAGACCAACTTCGCTCCATAGAGTTCTATCGTCTCCTCAGTAAGCCTCGACATCTCCATGATGGTATCCCTGAGGAGATGATAATACTCGAAGAACACGACGCAGTTCATCTTGCGCTTCACGGGATTACTAGAATCCCAGAGGTTGACATAGTGCATCCCTGTAACCTCTCCTGAGCGGCGCGGAAGAAACTGAGTGTTGGGCGGTTCCTTCCACCCGACAAAGGCACACAAGATCAGGAGCCACGAGAAATGGAATAGCTGATTGGTGGTGTCCTGAACGTTCCGGCAGTCCTCCAAGAATAAATTCAGGAGGAAGAGACACCAGTTATACTGCTCTCCCTCCGCAGCTGCAATTGCGAGCTCTACGACAGCTCCAGGGACTTCTTTAGGTCAACATTTCATTAAAAGTATGCCTGCGAGCAGACTGCCTGTGAATCTGAGTGCTTCATCTTCAACTACAGTGAGTTCATAAGCCCGACCTCCTCTCGACAATTTGTATTTCTGCACCAGATGTGCAGCCAGCTTTCGGTCCTTGTCTTTACCAACGAAATGGACGTTGGGGTCCTTACTAACCTTAGATAGGCCGGTAATTCGATGAATCAGGTCCACATTCAGATCAATTGGCCTCCCTAGCCAAAGATAACCACCGTGAACACAAGATAACAGGACCTTGACAACCGCATTAACTTCATTGCTACGCCCGAAGTGCGGTAGCTTCAACAGGTTCAACAGTCCAGGCTTTTCTAGATTTACTGCAAATTCCTGCGGGACGAATTCATCAATCTTCTTAACAGGATTATGGACCACCGTCAGATAGTGATCTGGCACGAACTAAGGATACATTCTATAATCTCCTAAGTTGAAGTCAGAAAACTTAACGAGTGGGGGATGTCCAAGCAGGGATCATTCTTCTTCCACGATTTCCACCATTGGTGGCAGCGGAATCGAATACTTGGCGTTCTTGGGAATATGCACCTCATGTGCATCATCTGGGCGCGGAGGAATGTAGTTAACCAGAGTGGCCAAGGGCTCTGGAACGAGTACCTCCGGCTGCTGCTGTTGCTGCGGCTGTGGTTGAGACTCCCTTGTGCCCGGGGACTGTCTGGGATCAGAGAAAATAGGAAACTTGACAGTCTTGGTCGGGGTAGCCATACCGAAGTCTAACACTCTGCATCTGAATTGTCGGATGAATTCTTCAGTTGACAGGTTCTCCATCATGAACCGGCATACACGACAAACACTGAACAGAAAAGGGCGGAACAACGTAGGATGCGAACTCCGAAAACAGAGGGAAGTAGTCTGCACGACACGGCTCTGAAAACAATGGCTTAGACTCTCAAACAAGACAATTATACAGATCAATAGCAAGGAAAGTAACCCAAGCATATGCGAATGAGGAGTATTTATAGCTAAGGGCGGTAGTAGGTGCGGACAGGTGGCGTTAATAACCGTTGGCACCTAAGCGGATGAGTTGACAACCCCCCCCCCCCCCCCCGTGCCTCTGTGGTGTATTAAATGCGAGGGATGGGTTCTGACAGCCTTTGGGAGATGTGCTAAGGCCTTCGGCTCCTTAATTAAATGCAAATCTTAGGGAAATCAAGCCGAATCTATCAGAGCAAGTACAATTAGATGGCGGTCTCATCCTTCATTAAGACTCAGACACGGCTACAGAACTACCGCAATTCAAATTTTCTGCGGGTAACTTCAACATGGGTAACTGTGCACATTGAGGGCTCCACGGCGAGGAGCACTCCGTAAGAGCGACAAATTGACAACAGGGAACTCTACAAGAGAGAAAGTTCGACAACCTGGGGAACTTCGCAAGAGCGAAAATAGGCTCGCTCAGAACAGGCTTTATTGACTGCATTCGAAGAAATGCGCGGGAAGCCAGAGACTGAAAATGTCTCGCGACCTCCGTGTAGACTAATAAATGCGATGCCTCTTTCAACTACACTGGACATCTACACGACTTTAGCAGCTGATTAGGTCGACATGGCGGAGTGGCCGTCGTGATAAAGCTTGAGCCAACTCCCTTGATCATTGTGGGCAGCAATTCTCCATTAAGCTTCGCAAGTTGAACTGCTCCACCTTCTGTTATCTTCGTCACTTGAAAAGGGCCTAACCAATGTACACGAAACTTGCCTGGAAACTTGATGAATTTACTATCATAGAGGAGTACCAAGTCTCCTTCTTGAAAGACTTTATTCTTAATATGCCTGTCATGACAAGCCTTCTGTCTTTCCTTCTGCACTTGTTGATGGAATCCAGCTAAAAGCCTGTCTTCTTCTAAGGCAACCAATTGTGACAGCCTTTCACTCATAGTATCAGTATCTGCCATTTCTGTAATTTGAGCAATTCTGAGACTGGGAATAATGTATTCCATGGGCATGACTGCTTCTTGTCCATACACCAAACTGAAAGGTGTGTGACCTGTTAATTTCTTGCATGTAGTTCTGTAAGCCCATAACACAGCTGTGACTCTAAGGTCCCAATCATCTCTTTGTTGATTACAGATCTTAGTCAAGGCATTCTCCAGAATCTTATTGAATGCCTCCACCATACCATTAGCTTGAGGGTGGTATGGTGTACTCTTATGGTGACTGATGTGGAATTCTTCAGTAAGGGCCTCTATAGTCTCGTTCAGGAAATGTGTGCCTTGATCACTCATTAGAATCAGTAAACATCCAAATCTAGTGACAATATTCTAAAAAATGAACTGCGCGGCAGTGACAGCATCGCAGTTCTTAACTGGCTTCGCCTCAGCCCATCTGGTGAGGTAGTCAATAGCTATGATGATGTATCTTGCACCGGTTCTCTTTCCTGGTGGGTTGATAGGTCCTACAAAATCAATGGCCCACTTATCAAAAGCACACACTGTTATCTGGGGTCTTAGCGGCATTTCATCTCTTCTTGAAGGTTTTCCTGTTCGTTGGCACACATCGCAACACTTGCAGAATTCCTTAGTATCCTTGTGCAATGTTGGCCACCAAAGACCTGCGGCTAAGATCTTCTGCGCAGTAGGATTTCCTGCAAAATGGCCTCCTGCGGTTCCTGAGTGCGCTTCTGCGATTATGGAATTCTTCTCATGTGGTAAAATGCATCTGCGCAAGACTTCATCAGGGCCCAACTTATAGAGCTGGCCTACTATCAAAGTGAAGTCTGCGGCTTGACAACAAGTTGTTTCTTCTACTACATTGTGAACTCAACTGGCGCTTTCCCTATAGTGAGAAACTCAAGAATATCGGAATAATACTCGTATGCTGCTTGAACAAAAAACAGCTGCACATCAGGAAGACTGTCCTCCAAATTTGTAGGTTCCTCCCCTAAGTCTATCCTAGATAAATGGTCAGGTCCTACATTCAATCTACCTGGCTTCACAATAATCTCAAAATCATACTCCTGGAAGAGGAGTAGCCATCTGCAAATTCTTCCCCCTAACACTGGCTTATTGACCAAGTACTTTAAAGCAGAATGGTCAGTATACATTTTAAAATGAGAACCCAATAGATAGTGTCTGAACTTCTGTAAGGCATACACCATAGTGAGTCCTTCTCTTTCTGTAGTGGTGTAGTTCTTCTAAGCTGTAGACAGCTTTCTGCTAGAGTAAGCAATGGGGTGGTCAATACCTCCTTCTCCCGGTTGTTTCAGTACAACCCCCAATGCTATGGAAGAATCATCTACATGAACATGAAAGGGTTTTCTCCAGTCTGGGAAAACTAGAATAGGTGTTGTGACCATCTTTCCTTTAAGTGTGTCCAAGCTCTGTTGGCATTCTTCTGTCCATTGGAATTTCGAATCCTTTTTCAGCAGTCTTTCCATAGGCGCAGTGATCTTTGCATAACCCTTGATAAATTTCATGTAGTATCCTGTATGTCCCAATGTAGTGCGCAATTGTTTGACTAAGTTGGGCGCAGGAAAGTTAGCAATGATAGCAACCTTTGCAGGATCCCTCATGAGTCCTTGTCTGCACACAATGTGACCCAACAAAATACCAAAAGGAGCACAGAAGATACATTTTTTCAAGTTAAGGGAAATATGATACTGTCTACATTTTTCTAACATCATCCTTAGATTCCCTATATGGTTCTTTAGTAAACCAAACACAGTCCAGTCATCAAAATAGACTTCTAGAAACTTATGAATGAATTCTTTAAAAACAGCAACAACGACTCTAGAGAAAATAGTAGAAGTGTTTTTAAGACATAAGGGCATTACCGTATACTTGAATGAGCCCCATTCAGTCGCAAAAGTGGTCTTATGGCGGTCCTCTGGATGGATTCTGATCTGATGGTATCCTGAAAAGCCATCAGTGAAGGAGTAAGCCTCTTGTCCTCCAACATTGTCAAGCAATTCGTCTGTAAAGGGCGTAGGGAATGGATCATGCGCTCATGCGTCGTTGAGCTTGCGCAGGTCCACGCAGATTCTTATTTCACCTTTTGTCTTTTTCTCTTGTACCACCATAGGACTAATCCAATCACTTTCCTCTACTGGTTCAATGATACCAGCTGCGAGCATCTTATCAATTTCTTCTCTAACATTTTCTTTATATCGCGGGTTCAACCTATACGGGCGTTATTTTACTAGCTTAGCGTCTGCTTTCAAAGGTATGCGCATAACTCCTAAATCTCCTAGGATGCCTTTCATTTCTGTAAACTTGGTAGGAAAGATATCCTAGTACTCATGTAGTAAATCTGCAATATGGCCAATAGTTTCATCATCCCAATAATCTCCTATGGAGGCAAACTTGGGTTCGGCTTCTGTACCAATATTAATCTTCTTGAGCTTGATGTGTTCGGTAATGGCAGGGATATCAAGCTGAGGGCCTTCGACTTTGCACGTCCCTTCTGACGCTGGAATATTGATGTTGCGAGGATCATCATCCTCTTCTCCAGTGGTGAAACTATAGCATTCCAGGGCATGTTCCATCTGGACAGCCCAATCTGGTCGATAATACTCTGGTAAAGGAAATTGTCCAAATATCTTCTTTCTAATACACTTTAAAGCCTGATCGATGCTTGGATGTTCTGACTCAAAGTTGAAAGTGAGTTGAAAACTTTCAATCATGAGAGGCCAAGTGATAGTGCCTCTGCACAATTCTGTTTCAGTGTACCAGTTCCTTGGAACTATATCCAACGTGTGGATGAATAGGTGAACCCACTCATCCTTTGGAATATCTGACCATTACTGAATACATGCTTCAACGTGTGACCTGGGGTCACTCTATCCATCATATTTGTGCAAAGCTCCTGCTGTAGTCTCTTGAAATCTGCGCAGTATCAACCTGCGATAGTCTTTCCATGTGTCGATATTTTCTTTATGCGCACCCCACCATCTTGCGGGTGTAGCGCACAGTGCTACATCCAATGCTTGTATGCGCTGCTCATCTGGGATTTCTTGTTCATATGCATGTATGAATTCACTTACTCCAGTTAAACCATCAAAGATTGGAGTGTTATTCAATTCTATGCCAATCCATCGAATGGATTTAGTCATCATGGTGCAACGCCTTGCAAAAACCTCATGTAAGCGATTCTGCCAGTTTTCCAGTCCTGCTTCTGAATCTGATGCGCACGAGCTATCGCATCGCTAGCTGATATGGCCGTCCGCTGTGGGATTGACATAATCATTATGACTAGCAGTCATCTGATACAAACTTTCCATGTGGCGCACTTCTTCTTCTGCTCGAATGGGTTCAATATACCGTGGTCCTTGAAGTGGATCAAGTGGTGCAATGACCCTAATCTGGTCATCCTCAAAGGTCATCTGTCTTTTCTTCAAATTAATGACAGCCAGATTATCAAATGCCCAGTCTATGCCTAAAAGTGCTGGGTAAGGTTTACTGTCATCCATAATTTTGATTACTTCAAAGTCTGCAAAACTTCTTACTCCCTCAATATCAATGGGTACATTGGGTAATCTGCCCAATGGAGAAACTCATTGCTGATTTGCTAGTCTTAGATGGATAGGAGATCTGATAAGCTGAGGACTACCCATCTGTTCCCAAGTCTGCATGTTGAGAACATTAACTTCTGAGCCTAAATCCAAAATGACTTCGTCCATTTCAAATTCTCCAATCTGCGCTGTGAGTCTCATCTCTCTTCCAGTTCTAGTATGACTCCTAATCTGATGAACAGCACGTTGCGCTGTGTTCATTGAAGCAGATTGTTGACACTGATCCAACAGGTGTTGGAGTTCCATAGTTGCTTTTTCATTGCGCAGCAACTTTAAGCAGCTTCTTAGGAAAGCATGAACACTGCCTAATGTATCCTCCTCATCAGGCCTTCCAGATGTAGTAGCCTGCTCTTGTACCAAGTGTTGTTGACTTGGCACATGCGGTCTGATATCATTGTGCGGTAATGCGACAGAACTTGAAGCTCTTGGATCTGAGAAATACTCTTGAGCTTGCTTGAATGCTTCTTTTTGCTTCTGTAGGTCGAGTGGGGATGGTTTAATATCAGCGCGACGCACCCATTGTGTTGCTAGCTTTCCAGTTCCCGACTCTGGCGCACCAGTGGTTGCACCACTGCGCGTCACTATATTAATTGTGGGGTATGGTTCTCTTTTTTCTGCTGCAATCAACTGAATATTCTGGTTAACCTGTGGCTTCTTTTCTTGCATCTTGGCCATCAACTGAGGGCATTCTTCAATGACATGATCATAAGATTTACAGTATCTGCAGGTGGTTGTAGGGTTTTGGCAATCCCTTGCATAATGGCCTTGAGCTCCATAGTTATAGCAAGTTATCTGTCCTATTCCACAACCAAAACCTCCTGCGCGTCCTTGACCCCTGTAATTTCCTCCTCGGCCTTCGCGAGCTGGGTCATACTGCAGACCTGCTGTGGATCCTTGTGGTTCTGACTGTACTCTATAAACATCATGTTTTCTTTCTATCATAAGGTCATATGCTCTGCAATTGTTCTCATCATGGCCTACTGATTTACATAAATTGCAATATAGATTCTTTAGGGTTTGTACATATTTCTGTAACAAGTGACACTCTTGTGGTCTGTGGCCCCTAGTTCTACAGATTTCACACCAAGGCCCTTGAGCCTTTGGTAAAGGGTTAGGTGCTCCAGTTGCAATATAATCTATGAAAACAAGACAATGGTCCTTTGAATGTCCTTGTGCTCTACACTTTGTACACCAAATTTCTTCTTTAACATCCTTTCCTTTCTTAATATCATGCAATTGCAAATTTAGGTTTGCTATTTGGTTCTGCAACTGCGCAACATCGTTGCTTGTTCCTGCAATTGGTGAAGCTTCTAGTTTCATAGCCATCTCTAGAGCTTGTTCTTGAGTAGTGAGATTCTGTTGCATAAGAGGAAGTCTAATGTGAGGAAGCAGCGCAGCAATGAACCATTCCTTATGCTGCTACGGTGCAAACTCAAAGCTTACTTGATCTATCAAGGCTTTGAACTTCTGGTCAAAGTCCCATACTGATTCTGTAGGTAACTGTTTTATGTCTTTGAGTTCTGTTATGCACTGTGATTCTGATTTAGGTTTCTTGAATTCTTTAATCATAGCATTTCTTACCTCAGCAAGCATCCTATTCTGTGCTGCTGAGTATTTCATAAACCAGGTTAAATCTCTCTCTCTTAGTGTGGTTGCTAACTGAACCAACTTAACAGCATCATCATTAATTTGCTTAATCGTCCAAATGGATTCACATAGGAACCAGTGCTGCTCAGGGTCTTCTAGCCCTGTTCCTCTAAAGGTTGGTA
Source organism: Larix kaempferi (assembly GCA_027924585.1). Classification (NCBI taxonomy): domain Eukaryota; kingdom Viridiplantae; phylum Streptophyta; class Pinopsida; order Pinales; family Pinaceae; genus Larix; species Larix kaempferi. The sequence goes on from BSBM01000036.1 coordinate 12,558,563, forward strand.
GCTTCATGTCATCACCCATCCTTCTTGCGCTAGTTTGACGTGGAGGTGCTGTGGCACTGCCTCCGGGATGGTTAAACAAGGGTGTGGTTGAGGTACTAGAAGTACCGTGCGGGCTACTAGAGGGTGTTACTGCGGGGTTATGCTGAGCCCCGTCTGGCTTTTGTGGTGTAAAAGGGTGATAAGGGATATGAGCACTCCCTTGTCTCTCTATATGGCTCGCTCTATGAGCTCGGCTATCTTCTGGGCTAGACTCAAAAGAATGCTGGTCGAGGCCTACTTTATACCGTTTTCCACTACGAGTGCAACCAATAACTTCAAGATCACTATCAGAATCTGCGGACATTACTTGTCTATGCTATTCATCGGAAGCTATGATTAGTTTTCCTTTTTCATATAAGAGCATTTTAATCCACAAGTTCAGAGAATTTAAGAACTTACCCCTGTATGCTTTGAAGAAGCTCCTCTCAGCCTCGCTGAAGCTCTTTCTCGTATCTACTACAAACTCGGTGACGAAGCCTTCCAGCAGACTGTTCAACCAAAAGTCTATTGTGCGGGACACAGGATTATCTACCCGCTTCAAAATGCTAACTAGCTCAGGCGTCCAAACGATCGGTTGATCAACATGCACAGTGGGTCTAGTATCTGCTAGCTTTGATATCCACTCATGCAACTCGAGTGCAAATGTTACAAAGAAGATTTCGTGAAGGTCATTATAAATATGCTTCTGCAACCAGTCCTCTGTCTGAAGCCTAGGGCTTCTATTTTCACGTTCAGCGAACTCTCTAGCCTTTGAATCAAACCACTCTTGAATTTCTTTAGCTGTAGGATTCCAGCACCACATTGCCTTCAAAATAATAGGGTTAAACCCGGCAATGGAACCATTTGTTGGTTGCTTTCTGGAAAGACCTGGGTTTTCAGGATTCACAGCAACAATCACCCCTTTGGCGCACTGGCCCTTTCGGCAACGAGCTGCGCAGCAGCCTGAAGTCTCACCCGAAGTGGCTATGGGGGGGCTAAGGAATCAGGTTTCCTTAACCTAGGTGGTGTGGAGTCTACAGTCGTCTCTCTTCCCTTCTTGGAAGTAACCCCTGAATAGAGTGTCTCACTCCTTCACAGGTCTCCCAGCGCTACAGCGCTGGAACTCACTCTTCTCAGCCTTAGCTGCGCGGTAGCTCCGCACCTGCGCATGAGCCTCTTACCCACTACCCCCGATACACTATGTATCATCTCTGCCCGTGCGCCACAGCGTAGTAACATGCTCCTTTAGCGCTGCGGCGACAGTGTTCTTACAGACTCCTTCGACAATGCACAAGTACAACTTCTAAGGGAGCTTCCAGGATTTACATTATACAATCATTCATAAAGATAGCGAAACATTCATAGAAACATAGACAGTAAAGCAAAGAAACACAATCACATAAAGCATTACCACAACAACAGGAATTATGTGGTTCACTTCCAGGAGGGAAGCTACGTCCACGGGAATTGTGTTTTATATTATCTTGAGATGGGGACAACACAGTTCCGCTGTGCACACGGCTGCAGCCTTAGATCTTTCTGGGAAACTCCATGCACACAGCTGGGAGCCCTTCTCTTTGATCTATTCTCTTCTTCTACAGATATTAATATAACAAAGACATACAATTACATTCCCCTCTCAGTCCTCTTGTGACTAGTCAATACATGCAATGGCCTTCACGCCAAGCGGTCTCCTTGCGAGATAGCGGCCTTCTCACTTGCACAAAAATGATCATTAACAGCTTACAAAATACAGCAATACAAATGACTCAGACATCAACTTAGACTGTCTGTGTAACTCAGTAACTATCTGACTCTTTTCTCTCTCTAACCTTCTAACCTTCTAAATTACACATATACATAGGTGGCCCTGAGGGTCGCACCTTTACAAAATTGTGGGCCTTTCCCAACAGTGATCCCCAAAAACCCTAACCATGGACACGGCTAGGTGTACTGTAGGCGCCTCTTGCAGTTACGTCGCAGCTTCCTGCAGGCTCCGTGATTTCCGGCGTAGATCGTGGGTATGGGCATCACTTCATCGTTCTTTGCTCCTTTTCCTTCGCCTTCAATGCTTCGGCCCGTTGCTCTTCCTTGGTCCGAGCAACCATAACTCCTGTACTTTTTCCTTAATGAGGGTAGCTGAGCCCTCTATTCCGTCGCTTCATTTACTGTGGTGGTTGAGCTTTCTACTCGACCACCTTATTTACTCTTTCCTTTGACTTGTGCATGTGAGCTCCATGATTTTCGTCCCGCAATCTGCGGTGAGCTCGTCCATCTGGCTCTGTACCGCGCACTGTTCGTTTCTGCCAAAAATGGTGCTTTTCCTCAAAATTAGCACTTTTCCTTCAAAACTTAGTGCTTTTTCCTCAAAATTAGCAGCTTTGCCATAGCTGCGGCCTATGCTCCAACAACACTCTTCTACTCTGACTTCCTCACTACTGTTAGTAAGAATTTGGTGTTCAAGGTCTTCATTTTTTTCTTGAAGAGAATCGTGGTCAACTTGGTGGTCATCGCTTGACGAACATAATTGCTTTATTTCACTATTTCCTTCAATGTTTGGAGCCACTTTGAGTTGTTCTATTGGAGCAGGTTTGGACTTCAAATTTCTGCAATTATTTATTACGTTATTGTTATTTTCTTTTATTTCTTTTGTTAATTTAAAAATTTTTCCCATTGTTGCCCTTGATTTACTGTACCTTTCGATCGCACGGTTATTGATTTTTATTAATGCTTGTACTAGGTCTTGGATCTTTTCAATGACTTCCATTGGAATTAATTTTTGCTCTGACACCAATGTTACACTTAAAAGTGGAAACCAATAGCTGAATGCTCAAAATATGATATATCAAGTATATGTAAATAAAATTGTATTGAATAAAATATGAATGTTGATTATTACAATGAGAGAATGCCTCATATATATAAGACTTAGATTGTGATTTTCCACATAAGGTCATGATTTTATGAACACACCTTTTTGATAATAATAATCTTCTAGCCACTAATTAATATATCTATAACAACAACCATACTGGTAATTCTATAGTCAATTAGGGAAAATTCAAAGTAGCAATGAAGGAAGGACCAACATTTCCAAATCAAGGAAACACAAAAGGTTCCACTTGAGAAGGGATATCTTGGTTGGTAGTCCCAAAAAACGTATCCATAACCACACATCCCAACTAAATGATGAAGGTTTTGTGACACCGTGAAATACACAAATTACACCTACAACCTTCTAAATAAAACACACAGCATACGCTCACATATCTAAAAGCAACATGCAAACATGTGAATAGGTGGGATAAATAGCCAGATCCTCACAAGTGTGTCAAGTTGTCACAACTCACGATATATTGTAGGGTCCAACAGTAATACTCAACCTAATATTTCAGAGCATTAACAAAGGAGGCTATACCATACCCTTGATCGTTTTACCTGACTACTTGACAGTACGTGCATAGTAATATCCCCGAATGTTGTTCTCGGTGTATTGCAACAACAAGACGACCAAAAGGTCTGTTAAGCCCTAAATATTGGCACATTACCCCCTATTTTGTGGAACATTACCCCCTTTATTATGGTGCATTACATATTATTGATGTCGGCTTGGGTCTATTAGTGGGTCTATTAGTTGTTGTTGTACCCCTTTGTCTCCTATATATATGAAAGAGACCTTTTCATTTTCGTCATCATTGTATCTTGTCTTGTCTTATGTACTTAGTACATTGTAAAGAGGTTCCTCGGATTCTTATTCATCTCAGTTCTCCATTATTAAGGCGTTGATTACTTTCTTTTGGTCTATTTCTGCTATTTTTATGCTATATCTGGGACTTGGGTGCATAACATTTGGTATCAGAGTTCTTTCCTTGGGACCGATTTATTCAAAATGAGTCATCTTGGAATTTTATCTATAATTTTTTTTCTACAAGGATTCAAAAAGCAATATTAAAACTAGAACAGTCTTAGATATCTATGGTCTAAACTTCAGGTCATGATACATCACATATTCGTAGATATTATCCTCAGATTCTAGGGTTTTTTATTAGTCCAGAAACTAGTCTAAAATAGGTTTTCTAGGGGAAAATGTCATACCTGGGGCATGCAAGATCCAAATTGAGTGAGACCAGTTGCATAAGACAGTGTACAGACCGCAGTATCCATGGTAGAAGTTTTAGACTCAGATCCAAAAAATTTGACACATGGCAGTCCGTACAAGTTCGATATTCTGAAAGGAACAAAAATAAGACGTGTTGGGAGATTCACAATAACTTTCTATTGGTGCATTAGAATTAGGTCATACCTGCGGCATCACAAAGAGAACACATAGGGATACAACAAGATGAATTTTCAGACACAAGGGAGTTGAAATTTTAATTTTACCTCTGTTCTAATTCAGCCATAAAAGAGTCCTCCAATCAGGGTTGAAAAAGGTATGTAGTTTTAAATTTGAATAACTTGAGTAGAAGGATATAATTGTGTTGAACCCTAGGGTGTGATACCTATCTGTATTGTTCTAAATTCCTCCTAAAATGGGAACCTCTACACCAAATAAGCCTCCATACAGTTCTACATGGACTTATGATGAAGGTGAAGAAATGTGCAAGGACATATCTGATTTACAAGAGAAGATAGTGACAAAAAATGCACTAACATCAATCCTAGGTCAAACCAAGAAGGAAATGGAAGTGAAAATGGATATTTTGAAAAAGGAAATAGATGATTTGAAGGGTTTGAAAGGGGATATGGATTTTTTGAAAGAAGGTTTGTCAAAGTTGCTACAAGAAGGGATTCCTAGAAGTGAGAAGATCTCCCATGAAATTCATGATGAAAGCAAAAGGAACATACATCATGACTTTAGGGACTCCAACAAGGGGTCAAAAACCAACTACATCCCAAAAATAGATATGAGGAAGTTTGATGGAACAGATCCAGTCACATGGATACTACAGATGGAGCAGTTCTTTGAGCTACACGAGGTGCAATCCACACAAAAGGTACGCATTGCATCTTTATATTTAAACATGTTATACAACTTGACGAAAACTTTATACTCAAAACGAGAACTCTAGCCATAAAAACCCTTTTTGATTTGGGGTAAAATATATATAGAAATGAACCAAAACATTTGTTATTGTTGTTTGCAAAAACCTTAAAATCAAGCTCTAAATTGAAAACTAATGCTACCGATAGCACACTTTTTCAAAAAATGACATTTTTATATGATTTTATCAAAATTGAAAATTGTGCTTATTTAATCTCTTAATAACACTATATAAAAATTGCATTGAATTAAACACAAATTATTCAATAAATAATTTGACCACTTTGATATAAAATACAAAATTTGTTGATATTCATCATAAAATCATATAATAAACCATAAGACGTAGAAGTAATTCATATCAAAATTCAAGCACTCCTTTAGAGTTTCCATACAAACAATGGCATATTAATAAAAAAGACAAAATGTTTCATGTGCGAATATTCAAATCAACACATGGATTTTGACACACCATCAGAAGCTACATTTTTTTCAGATGAATGACTGGATGAAGATGTAGATGACCTGTATTCTTCTCTAGTATCAATGAGTACACCATTTGAATCTTCATGTACGGCCAATATTTCATATGCCATATTCCTTCTAGATCTACGCCTTGGTTTAGCAAACTCCCATGTTGAAACTATTTCTGGTGCCAATAATCTTTTGATAATCTCTATAGTCTTGGATCGAAAAGTGTCTTTCCTTGTCAACTGGAAGTCATAAAATAGTATGTCAACATCCTCTAATTTCAAAATGTCTATGGACAATGATTTACATTTTGACCCTTTCTTTTTCTATTTTTGCAAACCCTTTTCTTGATCACCATCTCTGGTGTGTACACACCATCAAATGGGTGTGTGTCTGTTGCATACCAATGTACTTCAATAGGTATAATTTCTTCATTTTATTTATTGACCTTCATAACTTTTTCAATCCAAAATGGATAACCACGTGGATCTTATGTGGCCAAAACTGCAATCATGCAACCCTCCTTAATATCTTGTACTGAGCCTCTGTAAATGTCTTCCATTGCCTCACACTGTGCAGATGATCTTCTAGACCGAATGTACATTTCCCTTTCTTCTGGTTGAGAAGGCTCAACACCTTCAGGCTCAACATTTCTCTCCTCATTTTCATTTGGCATACTTTGTGGCCAACCAAATGGAGTCTTCAAAAAAATCTCCACTTGTAGAGTTTGTAATTATGTCATTTTGCTCCATGAAAAATGACTCCCGCCAAATAGAATCAACAACCTCAAAATAGTCATATGTATCTTTGATATAATTTTTTATTTCTTCCAAGCATTGAGAAGAATCAACATCTCTATTGTGCTGGTGTGAATTTTGAATCTCAATAGCTAATTGCAACAACGATAACTTTGAAGCATACATTTGACGACCTGAGATGAATTTCAGAAATGCTAAACTTGATGTAGGCCCCCATTTTGCACTTGTTGAGTACTTCATACCCCATAGTAGTGTTTTCCCATCAATTTTTTATATACGAAATTGATGTTGAAAGCTAATTTCATTAAGTTTCTCAATGTACCTTTCTTCACCATGCGATCCCAAAATAAATCTTCGCATGTCAATAGTTTCCTCCAATGTTAGCACAACAGGCTCTGGACTATATGTTTTTCTAATAATTTCAGTTAATGATGGCAGGCTCCCAACATTCTTCCTCCCCAATGTCACTGCAAAACAGCTAAACATTTGATCAATATGGTCATGTGTATGCCCAACAAGAAGGAAACCAACTTTAACCTTCTGAAAAATTATCAATTCAACAATCATGTTCAGATAACCAAACATGATCTGATTTTTGTTTTCCTGGCTGGTGTTGTCCAATTGCATATATAGAACTCGAGGAAGATTACCAGAACAATGAGTCAACACACGGTGAATTATGGTAATGGTCATATTTGCATAATTATGAATATTGGGAGCTGTAGAGTAAACCTTTGGAGACATTTGACCATTAAAAACCATACAACCAACCAAGTGAAATTGAATAAAATTTTCCTCCTTTAAATTCTTTGGTACACAAACAAAATGTGGCAAAAATGTTTTTTTTTTTTGTCCATTCCATCAATTATCAAACCCATATACTTATGTGGTTCATCATAACACTTCTTGCAATGTTTGTATAACTTTTTCCATTCAATTGATTGTTGATTGCGATGTGCTTGAAGTTCTTTAACAACATAATCTACAAATAAAATAAAAACAAAACATTGATGAGCTTTCGTAATAGATATTTAGTCCAAAAAAATAAAGTTGTTATAAACATACCTATCTCTATCCCTTCTTTGTTTAAGAGAAGCACATATATTGCAAACCCCCATCCTTGACCTCTTAGGAATACAGACATTGTTGAACTTTGTTTTCCATAGTCTTGTAAAATATGCATATCTAATGAAATTGTTATTTCCTTCTGCATCTTGAATAGATGCCTTGTACAAGTTGTAGATTTCCTGCCTTGAGAAATTATCTAGAATGTGTATGGTTTATCTATTTGGAACACTCTCTCCATGCTTAAAAAAGAAGTCACGCATCCATGACATTGCAATGTTTGTTAATGACCCACTAGCTCGTGCATGATATTCTTTAGAATAAAATCTAGGATCATTTCCTAGCCTTGTTTGGATTCTTGATAGTCTAAGATTACCAATTGAGTCGATTCTTTTGAATGCCCTTCTGCAAAGAAAAATAATTCCAATGCAATAGTCATAACCTGCCTTTGTAGAAATCATGCACCCTACCAAATATGAATTTTTCATATTTTTGTTCATTGATAGATATGCTTGTCTTTTCTCTAAAGCATAATTGTAGTATATTTTTGTCAAACAATTTTTTTGGCAACACTCGAAATCAAATCAGTAATAGAACTGGGACTTGTGAGCAAATATTTCCTAGACCTTGTATAACTAGAATGCTTTGGATTGATATAAAATGGCATAGTCCTACACTTAATCTTACTCAATGGTACAATTTGCCTTTGTGTTTCATGAACCATTAAATCATCCTCATTAGAATGAATATCCTCATCAATGTGAGGAATATCATCCCTCTCATTGAGATCATCATCACCAAAATTATTAGGAGAATGTGTATTTGCATCAGTATCAAGTTTATCACTTGAGGTTAAATCAACATCATTGGCAGGTTCATCCTCCCCAAAATCATCATCTGTCCCATTAAAATCCTCGCTTGGAGGGAAATCATCATCGATGCCATCAAAATACTTGCTTGGAGGAAAATAACCTTCATCATTATTGGTGCCTGCATCTTCACCAAAATCATCAACTATCCCTTTATAATCCTCGCTTGGAGGAAAATCATCATCAATACCATCAAAATCCTTGCTTGGAGGAAAATCATCATCGGTACCATTAGAATCCTTGCTCAAAGGAAAATCATCTTCACCGTTATTGGTGCCCTCATCCTCACCAACTTCATCATTCGTCCCATTAAAATCCTCGCTTGAAGGAATATCATCATTGATGCCATTAAAATCCTCTCTTGGAGGAAAACCGTCTTCGCTACCATCATAATCCTCGCTTGGAGGAAAATCATCTTCACCATTATTGTAGCCTTCATCCTCACCAAAATCATCATTTGTCCCATTAAAATCCTCACTTGGAGGAAAATCATCGTTAGAGCCATCAAACTCCTGGCTGGGAGGAAAACCATCTTCAACATTTTTGTTGCCTTTATCCTCACCAAAATCATCATCTCTCCTATTAAAATCCCTGCTTGGAAGAAAATCATCATCTGTGCCATCAAAATCCTTGCTTGGAGGAGAAACATTATTAGTCCTATTAAAATCCCCGCTTGAAGGAAAATCATCATCAGTTCCATCAAAATCCTTGCTTGTAGGAGAAACATTATCAGTCCCATTAAAATCCTCACTTGGAGGAAAATCATCGTCAGTGCCATCAAAATCCTTGCTTGGGGGAGGAACATTATCAATCCCATTAAAATACTCACTTGGAGGAAAATCATCATTGGTTCCATTGAAATCCTCGCTTGAAGGAAAATCATCTACACCATCATTAGTGCCTTCATCCTCACCAAAATTAATATCTATCCCATCAAAATCCTCACTTGGAGGAAAATCAAGTTTGTTGTCTTGTAAATCCTCGCTTTGAGGAAAATCTTGGCTTGGAGGGAAATCATCGTTTGTGCCTTAAAAATCCTCGCTTGGAGGAAAATATTGGCTTGAAGAAAAATCAATGTTAGTGCCTTGAAAATCATCGCTTAGAGGAAAATCACTGTTGATGCCTTGAGAATCATTTCCTTGAGAAAAATTATCATTGGTGCCTTCAAAATTGTCACTTGGAGGAAAAATTTTATCATCTTTCTCAGTGTCTTTAAAATCTCCACATGGAGGAAGCTCTTCAGCATCATCATTAATGCCTTTAAAATTCTCACTTGAAGGTAAATCATCATTGGTGCCTTTGAAATCCCCACTTAAATCAAAATTTCCACAATATTCAGACATTGAGATTGATTCAGACAAGTCCATGGCGTTTCACTAAAAAGTTTAAGAGAATGAAATTTTCTCACACTCCTCACCAAAAAATACAATGGTGCAACTATCAACCCCCAACAATCTTATAGCTAAAAGAACGAAATTTTCCCTCCCAAATTTTCCTTCCAAAATTTTCCCTTCCAAACATTCCTTCCAAAATTTCCCTTCAAATTTTTTCCTCCAAAATTTCCCTTCAAAATAAATCACACATTTCCAACACAATTATAACACTATTAAAAGTAATTTAATTTATTGTATAACAATTGTAATAATACTAATAAAATGACATTTAAACAATGCTATCCAAATTTTTTAATACAATATTACTTATTTACTTTAATTTTTTAAACCAAAAGTCACAACGCTAGTAAAATTTCATTTAATGCCTTCTTCTCTAAATTTAGAAATAATGCATTATCTAATGACACAATTTTTAATCCCACATTCATAAAACGGTAAAACAAAAACATATTTTATGCTATATTAACACAGTTTGGTTTTCTATAGTTACCATTTGCAAACAACGATCCACAAGGCTTTGGAGACCATCGAACAACTTCAAACATTGTCAAGGTTAGTTAAATTAAATTTTTTTATGTTTTAATGCAATTTGTTTTCCTTTGGGCTTCGGCATGCCCTCTGTAAAACCTAGGTAATTTTATTTTTACTTTTTGGCTCGAGGGCATAGGAACCCATTGCTTAGCCCCCATTGCATATCCCAAACGAGTGCCCACAACGCCCACCCTAGCAGGCGACGCGATTCTCAGGCACCGCCCGATGGGGGTGCGCTGTGGGAACCCAATGCATAGCCCCCAGGATATGCAATGGGTACTAAGGGTTGTGCATTGGGCGCCCTTTTCATATCCCTTGGACTATGCTATGGGAACCCCGTAGCATATCCCAAGGGCTATGCATTGGCCACGGGCAAGGCATATCCCAAGGGATATGCATTGGCCACGGGGGAACCAATGCATAGCCCTTGGGATATGTTAAGCCATCAAATGTTGAGTGCTTGGGCTACTATATGTTAACAAATTTTTTTTAAGTGCAACTATTTTTTTTAAAACATATACTAATTTTTTTTGTTTTGTTTTTTACTATAGGGAAAATGACATCAAGAAAGCTATCCGTAAACATCTTCGGAGCGAGATTGTCGATGAATTTATCGAAAAACATAGTTAAGCCATCTGACAATGTTGCATGTGATGAAGTTGTACTCAGTGATGATTTAAAAGCCAAGAATGTTAGAGAATGGAAACACGCACCAGTTAAAGAGAAACTTGACTATTCTTGGTATCCAAAATAGAAATTTCAAGGCAACTCAGAAAGTATTCACTTATATTGTGTTGGATTTGCATATCTTAAAAATGATTATCACTCATTGGGATTGCTGCGAGATATTTGTTTGGTGCCGGGTAAAGACATTGTTTATGCACTAGTAAAACAAGCTAAAACCTTTGTCAAAATACAATATTCTTTGAATTTTACAAACTATAAGATGGAAGAAAATTTCATAGAATTTTGTGCAGAAGTCGTGCACGATATTGAGCGCAATAGTGTGAGTTTCGATATTTTTATATCTTTCTGAATTTCTTATACTTTGAATTATATGACCATGTAATAGATTTAATACAATAAAGTTTTTATTTCGCGGGATTTTGCTATGCCACTTTCCAATATTCTGAATGAAATTTATTATACAGAAGAAAATCCGATGGATGTCATTAATGCCCCTCTTCATAAGAGAGAATCACCAAAGAAGGGAGACACACCAAAGCAAAAATGAGTGCAAAATTTTTCTAAAGAAGTACAAGCACGGAAAGGAAAATGCATCCAACAATCAAATGAAGTACCTAGGAAGGTTACATTCAAAAGCATATCTCTCCCAACTGAACATGATCAATGAATTGTTGGTGATGACCATGTTACTTATGCTGGTAAGAGAAATAGACACTCTTCTAAAAGACCTATGGATGAGGATGTTTCCATTCCTGATCAACAAGTTGTTCTTTTAGATACAACTACTTCAAGACATAAAAAGAGGAGAGAAAATGTTCAATCCAATGTTGAAAATCATAGTGCGAACTTGAGGGACAGTTTGCAAATCATTACTCCAGGTGGTGATCTAGATGATGGTGTTGTTAAGACAACACAAAATGCTATTCAAGATCGATTGCGGAGGGATAAGTTGGTTCACAATGGACATACATTTTATTTAAATGTAAATCAACTTTATAGACACACAGAAGACCAAGAGAAGTATCAAATTAGGAAACCACATTGCTTGCATGTTCATAACTTGAAAGCATTGATGAGGCACAATTCCTATGCACATGTGGTTGAATACCTAGTTCTTGTTGACCCAAAATATGTTCTTGTTGGAGATGCATTTGAAGAATAAAAATGTTTTGATTACAACTACTATGTTTTAGGGGGGAATAATTTTGCGGAGGCTAGAAGAGAATTAATGCAAGAGTTTCCAAAAACCCTTATTTTTCAAACAATGAAATGCATCATTTACGCTGGTTTAACGGATGTGGAAACAAAACTATTGGCATGGGATCACAACACATATAGTGACTATAGGATGTCCATGGAATTCGTTCAAAGGGTTATATTTATCCATAATGAATTTGAACAAATATGTGGTGGGGACAGGTCGAAAGTTGATGCAGATTTTTGGAAACAATGTTGTATGGAAATAAGTATCCCTATTAAAGAGGAAAATGTGAAACAGAAAGGTTTGAAAGGAAGTGATGCATTCAGAGCTGTAGATAAATATTTTCAGTTGGCATTTAGAAGGGGCTCCATATGGTATTTGATTGATGACATATTTAGCATGTGGGAGAATATTGGCATAAAAAATAAGAAGGTAAAAAAAAGTAAAGCAGTTGCATGGAGCAGTAGTCAAGGAGGCCCCGATGTCAAGAACTTTCTAGAAGATATGAATATAACACCTTGGAGATCATTGCAAGGTGTGAAGGATGAAACACTTATATCTACAATACCACCACGTGTAAATTCAGGTGAATTATCCATGGAAGAAATGTGCAATGATTTTGAAAAGTAAATTTATAGGTTGTTTTTATTTTTTTAAATTTATTTTTTGAGTTTAATATTTTTTTATTAAATAAGCATTGTGTTATTATTAGATGTCATTGTTAACGCCATTTATTTTTACACCATGTAGTCATAAGGTTTACATGAAAATGCAAGAGGATGTGGTTATAATGTTGGGTAAGAAGAGTTGGGATGATGTCAGATGAAACTATCCAGATTCAAGCTCCATGGAAAGCTTAAAAGATTTTTTTGTTGCATACAAAAAGGTATGATGATTTATGATATTTTCTATTTTATTTATTTCTAAGTGATTTCATTTCTATTTTATTACTTATAGATATAATTTTGTTTTCAAATATGTCAAAGAAGAATACAATACCAAAGTCTTTCAAAATTCATATTCAAAGAGCCAAAATAGAACGACAAAGAAGACAACATATTGCAAACGTTGAACTTGATGACACACTTGATTATCACGTTTGGAATGGGCTCGACACTATGCAATATAAAATGATTTTGGGTGATTGTGCAAACATTGCAAATATCGTTCCCAAAAAGGACTACTCCCTAGTTATTGCAGATATCCCTCATGGATACAATATCAAAAACATTACTTATGATTGTGAGCCTTATACAGACCAATCATTCAATAAATTGGTTTCGATATTTATTGATGTCACAACCTCACCCCTATGGATATTTCTTGTTTTCCATTCATATGTACAAGGAGGAGCAGTGCTAACAACATTCAAGGATAAATCAAAGTCAAGGAAACAACTGTATTGGTAAGATATTTGTATTATATTATTGAACATTTGAATTTAGAAACCAAAATTATTTTTCTATAAGTTAATTAGATTCTTATCTATTTTTTGTTACAAGCATAAGCCTAACATTCGTAGCTCCACATTGATCCATTTATGAGTGATACTGAAAACATACATCTTGCATGTTGGACAAAAGATGAGACCTATGAAACTCTTTTAATCAATTAAAAGAGTGAAGGCAAATATAGTCAAATATTGTCTTATAAAGTCATAGTTAACAAGTTGACATATGAAGAAAGAGATTTGAAAGGAGACACTGTAAACATCTACCATAAGCCACAAGCATTGATTAATTATCTCATAGACACTTTTTCAAGAGAAGGAGATTGGGTTTTATATTTTTTCTCGGGATCAGGTAATATTTCTGATGTTACATATGAAACTAGTGTCGTAATCTAAATTCAGTAATATATATTTTTTAAATTTATATTTCATTATGTTATTTAATTTTTTTTGTTTTGTATGTATTGATTATGTACAACAATAGCATGTTCATTACAAAAAGGAAGAAATTGCATATCCATTGAGAATGATCTACTACAATGCAATTATATCAAGCAAATAATTAATGCTATGAAATTTCTTCCAGATGAAATGCAAGAAGTTGGTTTGAAGAAAGGAGAATTTAGTGAGTCACTTGTGGAAAAAATGTCAAAAGATCCCGAGCCTCCGTTAAAAGGGATGTTCGGAAAAGATCACTTTGGGAATTTTGAAAAAGTAGATGATCCAATGGAAGAACACATTGAGGTCCATGAAGAGATCAAACCAGCAGAAAATGTCAATTTCGATGAAGAGTTCGGGATGCATGATATTGTTGATTAGTTTCATATTATTGAGGAAAATGTCAAAGTTGACAATTTTTTGATAAGATATTTTGTAATGTTTTGAATTGAAGATTTTATTTTGAGAATAACTGTTATGTTTTTAATATGCTATTTAGAAATATATGGTATACATTTTGTTGAGTTTATGTGAATCATCACTTTATGGAAAATAATGTTAAAGACTATCATTTTTATACATCAAATAGCAGAAAATGCGTTGAAAAATGGTTTGAAATGTCTTTTTTTTTCTCATTTTGTTTAGAAATTTGCCCAAAAAATGACTTCTTTAAGATAAAAGTTTAATGAAAAAACTTTGAAAATGCATGTATTTTTAGTTCTAACTAGCTTCTAAATCTTAGAAAAATTCAAAAATGTGTTTAATTTTTTACTATAGCTAGCTATTAAATGTAGTTTTTTTGTAAAGTTTAGAAAATGGACCTTATAAATAAAAGTTATAATTTTCTTATGACCAAGAAGTTTCAAAATCACAAAAAAATGGTTCAAAATGAAAAATGGTGCTACCAGTATACACCCTTTTTGAAACGGAGGTCAAAACAACTACTAAAATTGACCCCCCAAAAAATGAGAACAATGTCGGGTTCTCGTCAAGTTGTATACCATGTTTTTAGAACCTAATCAGTTTGTGTGGTATAGATGGCTTTGTTCTTGTAAACCACTTGTCACTTGGACAATTTTTATGGAGGAATTGATAACACATTATGAGTCCCAAGAGAAATACCTTATTTATCCAATTGATAAATCTCAAACAAAAGGGTTCAGTTGGGGATCACATTGAGAACTTCCAAATATTGAATATCAAGGTCACAGATATTCAATAGGAGCATCTGATTGATGTCTTCATAGGAAATATAAGAGATAACTTCCAACATGAGATTAACCTATGGGAACCTAAATCCTTGGACCATGCATTCAGGATGGAAAGAAAAGTTGAAAACAAAATTATGTCAACAAGAAAGTCTACCACATACAACTATAAAGAAGGAAGTATGGTTTTCGGTCATCCACAACCTACAAGGTTGACACCACAACAACTAGAGGAAAAAAGAGAAAAAGGGATTTGTTACAGTTGTGATAGCAAATACAGTAAGGGCCACAATTGCACTAAGAAGAAACTATTTTACATATATTATGAAGCAGAGGAATAAAATGAACCAGAAGCACCAAAATAAAATAAAAAAACAGAAATAGAGGATTCTGCTTCCAAAGAGATTACTCCCACCATATCCTGTCATGCATTGACTGGAATTATCACTCCTCAAACTCTCAGGATCGAAGTATATATCAAAAAGAAAAAGGTAAAGTGTTGATTGATTCTAGTAGTACTCATAATTTCATTCACTGTAAATTAGCCAAGATTCTCAATTGCTTTGTATATTCTGCACCAGAGTTTCAAGTAATGATTGTAGATGGAGGAACTATCAATTGCTCAGGAAAATGCCATAATATCAATCTCACTATGGGGGAATATGTATTTAATAGTCCAATGATTTCTATTCCAATGGGGGGTACTGATGTTGTCTTAGGATTTCAATGGTTACAATCATTGGGAACAATGGCTTTTAATTTTAGAAGCTTTTCATGAAATGTTTATGGGAAGGAAAAGAATATGAGTTAAATAGTATCACAGGGAAACCAAGTAAGGTGATAATCTCTAATGGTATGAAAAAATTGATTAAAAAAATGGACATCAAGGTGTAATTGCACAATTATTCTCATTAGATGTTCAAACATCTAAGTCTCCTATTTCCCCAGATCTCAAGAAGGTGAATGATAAGAATTCCAAGGTATTTGAATATATTCCAAAAGTTCTTCCATCTGTTCGATATTTTGATCATGCTATTCACCTAATTCTTGGAAGTTTTCCTCCTAAAATTAGACCTTATAGATACCCCTATGGACAAAAGAGTGAAATTGAGTGTATGGTTGAAGAAATGTTAAAGGTCAGCATATTTAGGCCCAACCAAAGTTCTTACTCTACACCAGTGGTAATGCTACACAAGCCACATGGATCATGGCGTATGTGCCCAGATTATAGAGAGCTCAATAGGATCACCATTAAATATAAATTTCCCATTCTTGTCATTGATGAATTGTTAGATGAATTACATGGAGCAATTTTCTTCACGTCCGTTCTGGATATCATCAGATTAAAATTAAGGAGGAAGACATTCCAAAACAAACATTTAGAACTCATGAAGGTCATTATGAATTTTTGGTCATGCCATTTGGTCTCACGAATGTGCCTTCCACATTTCAAGGTTTGATGAATTCCATTTTCAAGCCTTTCCTTATAAAATGTTTGCTAGTATTCTTTGATGATATACTAATCTATAGCAAGTCTTGGGAAGAACATGTTCAACATGTTGACAGGGTACTAGAACTACTAAAGGAGAAACAACTATATGCAAAATTTCATGTCCCAAATTGGCATTGGGTCACAATGGCCTAAGCACATTGGACATATTCATTAGAGTTTGTCAAATTGATGCTAAGGGTCAAATAATTGCCAAGGAGGAAAATTACTAGTTTCCTAGGTTTGGGGTGGAAGCTTTGGGATTTGGAATAAGGGGAATAATAAATGATGTTTGAACATTAGAATGGAATAAATATTTAATAAAGGAGCTAAATAAATATATACAAGTGAAAATAAAAGTGGCATTTGATCATGAAGACACATGGAGGAAGGGGGACCCACATATGGCTAGATTTTCCCACTACACTTGGCATCATTCTCTCACCAATTCGAATTCAAGGTGAATGGTAACATAATTGGGGGAGTTCAAAAGGTATTATGCATTGCATGACTCATCCAAGGTCGAAATGTAGAGGAAGAGTAACTCCCATGGAAGAGGAAGAGGCAATTTGGAGCTAGTGAGACACTTGGGCTAGATTCCCTAGCTCTATGACGACAATGATGAAGATGCTATGAAACCTATGACAAAAATCAGACCTGAAGGCTGACATATGACATATATGACATGTCAGGGCTAAAAATAGCCTCCAAGAGGGCGCTCAAGGGAGTTAGGTCAGCTAAGATGCTTCCACATGTGATTTGGTGGAAGTGGGAGACTAGGAATTGCTGTACAAGTGGCGTTCTTTGGAATCTCTTCCTAACTTGAGTTGGCATGAGTCTCTTGGAAGGAATTAGACCCATGGAGGACATTATAAGTTTATAAATGTCAATAAAAAAGAATGAAACCAAATTTTGATCATTTGATAAATTTGCAATTGCATTTGTGAAGAGGGAGAGCTAGTGGATGACTAGTTTCTTGCCTTAGCCAATTTCGAGGGTGAAAGATTCCCATCCAAGTTGGTAATTGGAAAGGCCATTCATACCTTTAATTTGGAGCTTTAATGGAGTTTTTATTTTCAGGTGTAAGATATAGGGAATCTCATGGTTTCTTCTAGTGCAGCACACTCTCTCAACCATTTCCAGTTTTGATGGCATATTCTTGACCCTTGACGGAGGGCGTTTTTGGTGAGATCTTGTACTCTTTAGGAGAGATTATAATGATGTATTTATGTTTTAATATGATTAATATACTCTATTATTCATCTCCAGAAAGTTTCAGGTCGAAATACCAAGTGGTTATATGTAAAATGGATTATTATTGAGAAAATAGTGACCATTCCCCCACTAGATTGATGTATGCCAATGTATTGATGATGATTTCGAATGGAAGAATATTTATTTGATATATTTATGATGTATGGAATTCCATTGAATATTATTACAAGTTTCATGTTCATCACTTAAGTATTTGGAGCCATCTTGCTCAATTTTATTTTATTTGAAGAAGATTTCATGTTATTTCCCCCAAGGTTGAACTAGTGATTTTTGCTGCTGTTTGGGAGAAGGTTAGAACATAATTAATAATTTATTAATGGTTCACATGAGACCTAAATAATGTCCCTCCGACATCCCCTACCTCTTTTAATAATTTCAAGTGAGTTTGGAGGCATTTGGAGAGTCATTTTCAATACTTACCCTGGGGGGATTTGAACCCCAAATTGCTAGTTAAATTCCATACTTTGTCCAGAATATTAAACAAGTTTGAAAAATTATTTTGATGGTAATAAATAATCCATTAACATCATAATAAATTAAAAATATCATTCATACACCTTCACTGAATATTTAGAGGCATTTGGAGCCAATTGGAGACCTAGAGACCAATACTAGTCAAAGGAAAATTATTAGTAAAGTTCCCTACATTGGCCAGATTTTGAAAGAGGATTTGAAAAAGTATTTTAAAGGTACAAAAGAATCCATGAAACACATATTTATGTTCTTACATCATCCATATACCTTCTTATAATATTTGGGAGCATTTGGGGCAAATTAGAGACCTAGCCATCAAAACTAGTCAAAGGTCGAATTTGGGGAAAAAGTGAAAATTGGTCCTTTTAATAAAATTCTTAAAAATGGACATTACACAAAACCTTCCAAATTTTTCTTTGGGGTAAAGGAGGTAGAATATTTGGGTCATATTGTATCTCGGGAAGGTGTCAAGGTAGACCCCAACAAAATTAAATCCATGATGTACTGGACGATTCCCAAAACCCTAAAATATATTCGAGGATTCTTAGGTTTGACATGGTACTACATCAATTTTGTTCATAACTATGGAAGAATAGCAGCACCTCTATTAACATTATTGAAGAAAGATGCATTTTCTTGGACTCCAGAGGCAACTCAAGCTTTTGAACATCTTAAGGAGGCAATGTGCAAAGCTCCTATTTTGGTCACACCAAACTTCACAAAAACATTTATTGTGGAATGTGATGCTTCAGGAAATGGGATTGGTGATGTTCTAATGCAAGAAGGACACCCGCTTGCTTTCACAAGTCATCCATTCAAGGGAAAACACTTACAAAATCCCATTTATGAAAAGGAAATGTTGGAAATTCTACATGCTCTTAAGAAATGGCATCCTTACGTAATAGGTAGACACTTCAAGATGAAAACAAATCATGATAGTCTTAAATACTTCTTGGAACATATATTATCTTTGGAAGAGAAAAAAAAATGGGTAACCAAGATGTTGGGATATGAATTTGAAATCATCTCTCCAAAAGGGAAACATAATGTGGTGGCAGATGCGCTTTCTAGAAAATATGAAGATGTCGGGGAATTACTTTGTGCAATTTCCATTCTGCAACTCGATTGGGTAGTAGCAACTAGGGAAGAATGGAAAAATGACCTATATGTGTGGACGCTCATTCAAAATATATAGGACGATCCTAGTGTATCAGATACTTTTGTGTGGAAAAATCATTCACTATGGTATAAGGATCGCTTATATTTATGCAAAGACTCCCAACTCAAACAAAAGGTAGTCTCAGAATTACACACCTCTCCTATAGGTGGGCACTCCAAATTCCTAAAAACTTACCACATGGTCAAGAAGGAATGTTTTTGGGAAGGTGTTAAATCTGATGTTCAAAGGTTCATGGCCGAATGCTTGGTTTTCCAATAGAATAAAGTGGAAACAATTAAGACCCCGGGACTTCTACAACCATTAGACATACCTTGCCAGCGTTGGGAAGAAGTATCAAAGGATTTTATCACAAGTATACCCAATTAAGAAGGAAGGAATGTTATTATGGTGGTTGTTGATAGAAAAGTATGCACATTTTTGTGCACTCTCTCACCCTTTTAATGCAAGTACATTAGCCGCATATTTTCTAGAAACAATCAAGAAGTTACATGGAAATACAAAGATTAGTGTAAGAGATAGAGATCCAATTTTCACCAAAAAATTTTGGACTGAATTATTTTCTTGTTTGGGTAACCAATTGGCTCACAATTCATTCAATGTGATGGGAAAACTGAGATAGTGAACAAATGTTTGGAAGGCTATCTGTGTTGCTTTGCATATGATAAACAAACACAGTGGGTGAAATGTTTATCTTTGGCATAATGGTGGTACAATACTTCCTTCCATACATCATCAAAAAATGTCTCCATTTATGGCACTTTATGGGTACCGGTATCCATCTATCACATCTCCGTTAAAGGGAAAATTTGAAGTTCAAACCATGGAATATCACATAGAGCACCAGCAAGAAGTTCTCTGGATACTTAAGGACAACCTAGCTATGTCACAAAACATAATGAAACAACAAGTTGATCAACATCATACTGAAAGGAGTTTCGAAGAATGGGATTTGGTATTTCTGAGGCTACAACCTTACAAGCAGATGTCCCTCAAGCAACTAAATAAGGACAATAAATTAGAACCCAAGTATTATGGTCCTTATAAGGTGTTGCAAAAGATTGGTAGTATGGCTTACAAATTGGAGCTTCCTTCATCTTCAAGAGTGCATCCAATTTTCCATGTTTCTTGCTTAAAGAAGGTAATAGGAGACAAGATCCCAATTCAATCAATCTTGCTCGAGATTGATGAAGAAGGAAGAGTGATATTGGAACTTGAACAAATAAATGAAACAAGGACCAAACAGCTACGTCATCGAGCTATTATGGAGTACCTCATCAAATGTAAGAACCTGCCAGTGGAAGATTTGACATGGGAAGATGAGTCCTTCATACATAAGCATCCAAAACTAATTAAGCATTGAGGAAAACACTGTGATAATTTACAGGATAGATCACACAGCTAGATTAAATCTCACTAATCTCACTCAAGAATTGCAGTGGAGAAGAAGAAGAAGAAGAATTGAATCAATAATCACTCATTTACATAAGAAATGACAAAACTGTTGTAATCATACATCAGTTGTAAGTTGTCACTGTGTAAGTAGAATAATAACTCAATACAATCAAATGAATTCGAATACACCTAAGTTCATTCGAATTCTCCTCAATGTTAGGCTTGGATAGCATTGGAGACATCACCCACTCTGTGGTAGTAGTCACAAATAGTCAAATATAAGTCAAATGAGTCTAACAGAGTCATGTGAGCACAAATCAAGGGATGGAGACTCCAAGGAGGGCACATGAGGCTGTCAGTAGGTCAAGTGGCACTCTGATACATATATCTGGAAACTACAGTCATTTAAACTGAGCAATAAATGCAAGAACTAGTCAATCAATGCTGCAACTCACTGTTAGTGATCCAAGTAGTGTAGTAGGGCGCATTAGTAATCCAGGTGAGCAAAAAAAGGCCCACTAGGTAGGTAGTAGGGATCCTGAGGGATAAAAATAGGCTTTAGGGGGATGAATATAGGCTCCAGGTGCTGGGGAGACTACCATACTGATGACTAGATGCATGCAAATATAAAAAATTATGGTGAGAATATTCCAACAAACATTTGTATAAATGGGAGGGGCATGTTAAGCCCTAAATATTGGCACATTACCCCCTATGTTGTGGAACATTACCCCCTTTATTATGGTGCATTACGTATTATTGATATCGGCTTGGGTCTATTAGTGGGTCTATTAGCTGTTATTGTACCCCTTTGTCTATTATATATAGGAAGGATACCTTTTCATTTTAGTCATCATTGTATCTTATCTTGTATTGTGTACTTCGTAAATTGTGTAAGGAGGTTCCTCCCTCGAAGATGATTGATATTCATCTTAGTTATTCATTATTAAGGCGTTGATTACTTTCTTTTGGTCTATTTATGCTATTTTAATGCTATATCTGGGACTTGGCTGCATAACAAGGTCAACGGTCTCCTGATATACACAAGGTATGCGGGAGCTCAAATACGTAGTAGTGTTGTCTAATGAAAAACCGTTCGAAAGGGTCCCTCCGATATATTCTAGGTACATGGAAGAACCACACAATCCCTGGGATGCAACGCTAGAAAATAATGACAGCTCCTACGTTTAACAACGTCAAAACACGTCTTCTAGCCTATCATACAATGTTGCTAAAGATTTTAATTTAATGCGCATTTTATTTTATCTAAAGGTGGTTAAGTAGAAAAGATGATATTTTGACCAAATCAGAATTAATGCAATGAAATGAAGATGCAAACTTTCAATTCAATGAACACTATACTATATTATGAGAAGGAAGAAAATATTTTACTTTCCCAAAATGCAAAAAATGTCCCAATTTTCATCAGAACTACCAACCACATGCACACAAAAATGAAATGCAAATATTTACATTTCGATGAATATTGTCTACAGAAAGAGGAAAGAGGTTTCAAGCAAAGAAACAAGCGTAAAATTCAATGCAAGAAACATAAACTCTCCTTTGAATGCAAAATGCATATAATTCAAAGAGACTATAGAATATACGATTCACTTAAACTCTCATTTCGCTTTAAATGCATAAACTCTCATTTATCTTAAAATGCAAGCCCAAAAATGCATCCAAAACCTAGAAAAAACTTCACAACAATCCAAATAATTTAACAAAAAGGTGGAGTCAATAGCCAATTCTAGAGTAAAAAACACAGCTGAAAAGTAGTGGTTGATCCAGGAGGATATTCAGAGATCAATCAATATAGAAGTCTTCAAACAATAAAAAAAAATTTACAGTGGTAAATATCTCATCAACAGCTTTATTTCAACGCTTGTTTCGTGGGAAACAACCCCTGAATGCAAAAGTTATCAAGGTTTGAAGTTGTGACAAAAATGGTTAAATTGGAAAAAAAAAGTGTAATGGTTTGTAAAAAATTGTGGACTCTATGGGAATTGAACCCATGACCTCTATGGTTTTCCCAAATCCTTCACAAATCCCGCCTAGACATTTTCCTCACATATGTTCCTTGTTATGTATAGGTGAGAACTTGTATTTAAAGTTGCAAGGTTCTTTGTTTGGAAAACACCGATGCCCCATTTCATTGTAATATTTGTAAGAATGAACCATATAACAAAAAACTATATGCCAACGAACCATATTCCAACGAACGGAGCCAACGCATAGCCAAACCGACGAAGTAAAGTGCCAACATATAGCCCAACGCACCAACAAACAAACCAACAAATAACACAGAGTCGATGGGGATGGATCCCATGACCTCCGCCCAAACATTTCACCACCTTACCACTGGGCCAATGCCCATTCGTTGGGTGGTAAGTGGCGTAAAATGGTTAATAATTTGTGGCATAAATGGGGCTCCAAATGGGCGCATGGCCCTCTATTTCGCGCTCGAAACCACCACCAAAACCACTATAAAAACCATGAATTTGCAAAGTTCCCGAGGAGATATAGAGGTGCAGTTTGCATAGATCTCGAGACACGGTACAAGAACAGTTCTTGAGGTGTCATACATCCATTAATGGCATGGATCCCAAGGTGGAATCCGTACAGTCCGTATTGTTTTGTCTTTTAGGCAAGTATATTTTTCTTGATTTGTGTGCCAGAGGAGGCCTCGAGCAAACATAGTCGAATTTATACTCATTGTTCTCAGAATTTCAAGAGGAACGTAGTGGTGCAGTCTATTTCTGAGTTTGACTGAAAGAACTCAAAAGTGTTTCTAGAAACTCATATATGTAAGCTTTGAAGACAAAATAAGATCGGCCTTCTCATTAGAAGTAGCCCGGAGACGTAGCCCAAGAAGGGTGAACTACGTTATCAGTTCTTGTCTACAATTTTGTGGTTTGCACATCTCTTTTGATGTGTTTATGTGCTTCAATTATGCTCTCTAATATTTGTCATTTAAATCCTTTTTAATTAATTTAAGCATTCAAAATTTCATATGCAAATAATGGTTATAAAGATCCTGTCATTTTCGGATCGAGTTTGGTATCAGAGCAACTTAACCATTGCATTGTGAGTTTGTGAATGTTAACAAGATCAAGGCTTAAATATGGTGAAGGAGAAATTGAAGAGATTGATCCAGAAATTGGTTCAATAAGAATAAATAAAATGAGAGATGAAGACTACTGAGAAGAAGATGAGAAGGCTTTCCGCAAGGCTTTCTATCAGATAAAAGACAAGGTAGAAAAGTTGTTTGCATATTATCAATAGAAATTGGAAAAGAAGAAAAAGAAGAAGGATAAAGAAGAGAATGATACTTCAAGAATAGGAGGAGGCCCTTCTGATCCTTCTTCTCCATCTTATTCTTCCTCTTCAGAAATTTCCAGTACTGCTTCTTGTTGATGTATATGTAACTTTGGAATGTATTTCACATATATGTATATTGTATTCCTATAGAGATGTTATTATTCCTCTATACGGAAGTGTCGTTATTTATATTGTAAGTGTTGTAACTTATACTTGATGGGTTATTAGACCACCTTGTTAGGGGTCAGCCCTGTATAAGTCATGTGGGTCA
The DNA here is from genome assembly GCA_027924585.1 of Larix kaempferi. Lineage (NCBI taxonomy): Eukaryota > Viridiplantae > Streptophyta > Pinopsida > Pinales > Pinaceae > Larix > Larix kaempferi. The sequence goes on from BSBM01000036.1 coordinate 12,583,099, forward strand.
AAGGGTTATTAGACCACCCTATTGGGGGTCGGCCATGTGGGTCGAAGGGTTATTAGACCACCCTATTGGGGGTCGGCCTAGTCAACATTATGTTATGTGCTTACGTTCGAGCCTACATGAGTTAGGTAAAAAGGCAAGTCAAGTCAAGTATAAATAGAGTGCGGGAGGCACTCTATTTACTCACTCACTTCTCTCTCATGCACTCAAGGAGGAGTGGCGCACTTATGGAGGAGGAGGATCTGCTGCTAGGTTGTTTCTATCTCTTATGGTTGGTTGTATCATTGCTCTATCTATCTCTGAGGAAGTTATTGGGGTTTTTCACCTTTATGGTTTTCCCCAAGTAAATCTTTGTGTCTCTTGTGTGCTTGCATTATTGTCTCCATGATTGATATGCTGTAGATATGCTATACGTGTTGTTCTCTCAGTTAAGATCCTAGATCAGATTGAAGTAAATTAAGAAAATTTAACATGGTATCAGAGCTAGCCTGAAAGAAGGCATGATATGGCATGTATGACACTTGTTGCACTTACGATGCTAGGGCTTGATATAGCAAAAACCAGTCATCGTAGCACTTTCGCTATAAATCCGTTTTGGCGAAGTTTTCGGATCTGAAATTGTTACAGGACAAAGATTAAATCTCCAGGTACCTTGTGTCCAAAGGACAACCTCTAATTCGTTGGACTTTGTGATTTATGATCTGTGCAATATAGGGTTTCTGCCTCTTCCAGATTTGAGTCAAAATCAGGTGACCTTGGGAAAAAGGTCATAACTTGGGCTAGGAAGCTCCAAATGAAATTTCGTAAAAAGTGACAGGTAGTACACAGACTGTATTGTCTCAGAAAAGTTTTGTAGAGGCCGAAGTTGAACCAGTGACACGTGGCACGACGTACAAGTTCGCACTCCTGTATTATACCAAAACAGGTCACGTTGCGACATTTGGCATAACTCTCTCTCAGAGAATCCAATTGAGGTCAGACCTATCAGGATGGAAAGATAACAGGTCAGGCTATCTCAGAAAACTTTTTTCAGACCTTGTGGATCGAAAATTTGGGAGTTACACCAGAAACAATCAGAGACCACGGCTGGATGCTACTCATCAAAATAGAAATTTAGAGACCAAGGTCAAAATTTTTGGTTGGGAAGAAGGCCGAGCTTGATCAAACCCTAGTTCGGGACTTTGATCAGAAAAGTGGAAAATTAGGGCTTCTGTAAAAATGGGAATTTTTGAAATCTGTGACCACGGCTGGAAGCTCCTCAGAAAAATAGAAGCTTAGAGCTTTGGATCAAACCTTTTGATTGGGCAGAAGAGTGGGCTTCATCAAACCCCAGTTCAGGGTCACGTCCAGTGAATCCAGAAGTTTCAAAGGCAAAATTGAGGAGTGAAACTTTGCAGTTTTCAAATTCTGAATATACCAGTTTGATCATCTCATCAAGGTGCATATTTATATCCTTTCGGAAGTTTGAAATTCAAAGTTTGAATTTTTGGGGTTTCTCTGACAAACCCATATCCAGCTCCAGGTCCAGTTCTTGCAAATCAAGTGGATTGGGTTAACCCTAGAAGAAGATGGATTGATCATCTGCATGAATGAAGAAGTTCCTGTTTCAGAGGGAGATGAGGCTAAGGCCTTACATAAGAAGATTACAAGCGATCTCGACAGGTATGACTCATCAAGGTATGTTTCGATATTTGTCCATGATTAAGTTTATGGTATGTTTGTCTTCATGTTATTACGGTTAGTACAATTTTGATTTTAGATTTGTCGTATCACCTTAACAAAATTATGAATGCATGATAGAAGATATTCATTGGTTAGGGTGTTGACACTTATGATTGTACTAATGCATTATGGTGTTGTATGAGGTTTATGTTGTCTACTAACATGAAAGGTACACCAAGAAAGACAAATCATGTTCTGGTCCAAGAACATATGATCATGATAACATGAGGACAAAGATTCATCCATTGTCATGGATCTCATAGAAGATCCATTTACGAGGTATGTATAACTTGGTTTTGTAATAGTTAACCTATGAGATATACAGGTTACTAGCACAAGTCATTGAAGAAGAACAAGAAGACATCATGTGAGTATGTTAGACATAAATAGCTAGCATGCTAATCCAGGTATGCTTTTCCTATATCAAGCTAGAATCCTACCTTGGGTTAGGATCTTATACTATTGTTGATAATGATTATTCATGAAGTCATAGGTTTGAATAATCATGGTTGTATGCATATTATGTTACTTACCATAATTGATGATATGACTAACTAGAAGAATCATGAAGGTATAGGTTCGAATAATCACAGGTTTTATGCATATTATATCTCTTATCTTGATTGATGATTCAACTAAAGAGTCATAGGTTTGAGTAATTACAGGTTCAGACATGTTATGTTTCTTATGATTTGACTAAACTTAAGAATTCTACATAAACCTTGAATGCTAATGCCTACTATTTCTGTTTGAAATGATCATGACTATACATGCTTGAGATTATTGTGTTTTAATAGTATACTAATGAATGTATGATTTTATATTAGACCTAGAGGATAACACAATGATGATACTAACAAGCATCCATAGGGATCGAGAATGTATATAAGTTCAAGGACAGGTAATCCAGGGAGCAAAGATCAAGAGGGAGTACACTCCAGTGGTTTATGAAAGGATGCAGATATTCAGAGGGAGTTGTCCATCTCTCTACATTCCACAATAGAAAGGTGTAAAAGAAGCTACTACAGATTAGGACTCCAGCAACTCCTGTAAGAAAGCGAAGACTCAGAGGGAGTCCACCCAACGAACAAACAAAGATAAGTATTTTAATTATCATTTCTTGCATATGTGTTTGTTTAAATAAAATTGTTCAATGATGTATATGCTCATGTCCCTAGACTTAGGATATGTATTGTGCATATTAGAATAGTTGCATTGATGAACAGTATACTACTAATATACATGGGTAAGTGGCCTATGGCACTGTACAACATTCCATTGCTACTTATCTAGAATGAAACCTCTTTGCTGACATGTTGGGAGTTGTGCACACTCTTAACAATGTTCTGGTAGAGATTGGAAGGCATCTAGAAAGTTATGGGATATGGTTAAATGTTGTATTGAAGCATTGGCTAAAATAATTGCATGACTGTATGACATATTTCTTTATGTGTAAGAATTTTTTCTGAAAACTATGAGATGTTTCTAATCATGCAATTTAACTTGTTTTGTAGGAAAGACCGTATATCTTCACCTACAAAAGGACTACAACATTTGTTCCAGCAACAAAGATATCTATTGAAAATATTGAAGATATTGAAGTTCCCAGGATCTGGGATGAAGAAATGGAATGCCATGATCTGTCGATCATGAAGAATGATGTTTGGGATGTAATCCCAAGACCTGAAGGGAAGTTTGTTATGACTTCCAGATGGATTTCAAGACAACTTTCTTGAATAGTTGTATGTGGAAGACCTGTTTGTAACAAGAGATGATAGATTGATTGCCGACACGCAGCGGAAGCTTGCTGTTGAGTTCGAGTTGAAGAACTTGGGGATGATGCACTATTTGTTTTGGCATGGAGGTGTGGAAGAGTGCAGAAGGAATCTTCCTTGGACAAGGGAAGTACGAAGTAGAGATCCTGAAGAGGTTCGGGATGATGGATTGCAAGGCCATGGCCACACCTATGGCATAGAATCTAAAGCTTCTATGTGATGCTTCATCTGAGCTGGTTGATGTCTCTATGTATCGTCAGATGATTGGGTCCTTGATGTACCTGACGAACACAAGACCAGACATTTGCTTTGCTGTGAACACATTGAGCCAGTTCCTGACGGATCCAAGGAATGTTCACCTGGTTGCTGTAAAGCATGTTCTGAGGTACCTGAAGGGTACAGTGGATTATGGGCTCAAGTATGAGGCGAATCAAAAGTTTAACTTGCAGGGTTATGTTGATTCAGATTGGGCTGGCAGTGCTGCAAATAGGAAGAGCACATCTAGGTGTTGCTTCAATATGGGATCAGGTGTGATCTCTTGGTTTAGAAGGAAGTAGTCCTGCGTAGCACTGAGTACAGCTGAGGCAGAGTATGTTGCAGCCTGTTCATCTAGTTGTGAGGCAGTATGGCTACGGAAGCTACTGTCTGAGTTATTTGATCTCCTGTTGGATGCTACTGGTATCGTCTGTGATAACCAGAGTTGTGTGAAGCTATCCGAGAACCCAGTGTTTCATGACAGGTCGAAACACATAGAGATCAAATATCACTATATCAGGGATATGGTGCAGAGAGGAGCTGTGAAGCTTCTGTATGTTGTGACAGAGGAGCAGATTGCAGATGTGCTGACGAAGCCACTAGCCAGAGTGAAGTTCGAGTACTTCAGAGAGAGGCTTGGCGTTCTTCAGATCGAGGACACTTCGAGGAAGAAGTGATGGACACATTTGCTGAAGCCATTCCAAGCATGTTGGAAAGAGGATCCTTCACATGGCTGTGGATGTAAGCGCTGGATGATGAGCATTAGGATGATGTTCTGGTTTCTGCTTGGATATGATCAGTTGGATCATTTTTATGTATGTATGTACGCATCGTGTTGGATGCTGGATATGATCAGTTGGATCATTTATATGTACGCATCATGTTGGATGCTGGATATGATCAGTTGGATCATGTGTATGTATTTTGTATATGCATCATGTTGGATGCTTGGACCATGTATCTGTATATGTATCAGGTGGATACATTGTATGATCAGGAGGATCATGGATGATGATATGTATCAAGTAGATACTTGGTATGCATCAGGTAGATGCATTGATGATCAGGTAGATCATGCAGCAGGATGTTGCAGTGATGATCAGGATGATCATAGATGACGAGCTTCAGGATGTTGCTCCAGATGACATGCAGCAGGATGTTGCAGTGATGATCAGGATGATCATAGATGACGAGCTTCAGGATGTTGCTCCAGATGACATGCAGCAGAACGTTGCAGTGATGATGATCAGGATGATCATGAGTACATCAGGATGATCATGAGTACATCAGGATGATGTATGGTGAGTATCAGGTTGATACTCTGTGGTTGTGGATCAGGTTGTGCAGATGAGCATGTCTGGGAGATCCTATAGGTCGGAGTTGTGTACCCATAACATCCTGGGATGCTCTTTCGAGACATTGCTCTGGGAGGACATGTAATTTGTGCCCTGGGAGATTTCAGGTCGGAGTTGTGTACCCGTAACATCCTGAGATGCTCTTGCGAGGTTTTGTCCTATGGCATGTAATTTGTGCCCTGGGAGATTTCAGGTCGGAGTTGTGTACCCGTAACATCCTGATATGCTCTTTCGAGGTTTTGCCATGACCACATGTAATTTGTGCCCTGGGAGATTTCAGGTCGGAGTTGTGTACCCGTAACATCCTGAGATGCTCTTGCTAAGTTTTGTGGTGACCACATGTAATTTGTGCCCTGGGAGATCCTTCAGGTTGGAGTTGTGTACCCGTAACATCCTGGGATGCTCTTTCGAGGTTTTGTGGTGGGGTCACATGTAATAGCGCCCTGGGAGATCCTACAGGTTGGAGTTGTGTACCCGTAACATCCTGGGATGCTCTTTCGAGGTTTTGTGACGCACGTAATAAGTCCTGAGGATTCCACAGTATGGCTAGTGATGATGAAGACCTGCAGGTGGTGGGCCTACATCCAGTATGAAAAAGGACTAGCTCTGTAGAACTTCCTATGACGAATAGATTCAGAGATTGATTGAGATAGTAGCAATAGTGACAATGATGATGACTCAATGACGATTATCCAGTGACGATGATCCAGAGAAGATGACTTTTGCTAGAAGAACTGTGCTGAGAAATACCTTCCTAGTTAAGAGGGAGTGTTGATGTATATGTAACTTTGGAATGTATTTCACATATATGTATATTGTATTCCTATAGAGATGTTATTATTCCTCTATACGGAAGTGTCGTTATTTATATTGTAAGTGTTGTAACTTATACTTGATGGGTTATTAGACCACCTTGTTAGGGGTCGGCCCTGTATAAGTCATGTGGGTCAAAGGGTTATTAGACCACCCTATTGGGGGTCGTCCATGTGGGTCGAAGGGTTATTAGACCACCCTATTGGGGGTCGGCCCAGTCAGCATTATGTTATGTGGTTAAGTTCGAGCCTACATGAGTTAGGTAAAAAGGCAAGTCAAGTCAAGTATAAATAGAGTGCGGGAGGCACTCTATTTACTCACTCACTTCTCTCTCATGCACTCAAGGAGGAGTGGTGCACTTATGGAGGAGGAGGATCTACTGCTAGGTTGTGTCTATCTCTTATGGTTGGTTGTATCATTGCTCTATCTATCTCTGAGGAAGTTATTGGGGTTTTTCACCTTTATGGTTTTCCCCAAGTAAATCTTTGTGTCTCTTGTGTGCTTGCATTATTGTCTCCATGATTGATATGCTATAGATATGCTGTACATGTTGTTCTCTCAGTTAAGATCCTAGATCAGATTGAAGTAAATTCAGAAAATTTAACACTTCTTCAAATTCAAAGAAACAACCTGAGAAGATTACGTCTAATTTACCTTATTTGAAACTTGATATTAAGTTTGATTTGCCTACATATAATGGTGAACTTAACACATAAAATTTGGATGATTAGATCAAACATATTGAAGTGTATTACAAGATCCAAAATCTTACAAATGATAGTGCAAAAATCTAGTTGGATACTTTCCGCCTTGGAGGCACTGCACTCATCTGGTGGGAGAGTAAGACACGAGAAGGCATCCTTAGAAAAGGTAAAATTATTTCTTCTTGGTATGAATTTACTGCTGCGTAAAAGAATCAATTTTATCCATTAGGTTACATACAACAAGCCATGATCAATTGGAAAAACTTAAGGCAAGGTAAAGGTCAGAATGTACAAGAATACACTCAAGATTTTAGAAAGAGAGCTTTGATTTTGGGTATAGCTCTTTACACTCAAGAAAATCTTCTCAATTTTATTGGAGGATTACATAGTTATTTTCGTCATACAATACTTATGTTTAATCCTACTAACCTGTATGAGGTATGTGTGCAAGCTACACATATTGAATCCAAAGGGAAGAATGTTCATGATGACTTTTCCTCAGCTAAATCCAGTAAGTTGAAAGAAGGTAAGGACAAAGGGAAGAGAAAGCATACTGCTACCATGAAGAAAGGGGACACAAAAATTTCATGTTATCATTGTCAAATAGATGGGCATGATGCAGAACACCGTTGGAATCTACATCCAGAATTGGAACCGAAGTGATTTAAGGATCATAAAGGGAAGCAAAAAGCCATGGTTATCGTTTAGGACCTTGGATCAGATTCCAAGGATGAAAAAAAGATATCAATCGTAGGTGTGAAAGGTAAATCTATTGTTGGTAATGATTCTAACATTGGCTCTTCATGTGCTTCTACTTCTAAAGATCATGATAGTTCTAAGGATAGAAAAAGGAATGCATTGTTTCATATAAGGGTAATTACAAAACAAACTAACATCAACACACTCATAGATAGTGGATCTCAATCTAATCTTGATTCTTATTTCAGAAGAAGTAGCTAAGCAATTGGGATTAACAAAAAAACCACACAAGAAACCTTATACATTAGGCTGGGTATGGAAAGATAAAAGATTACAAGTAACAAAGCAATGTGATCTAAAGTTTGCAATTACATCCAAGTTTGTAGATGAAGTTGAATTTGATGTGGTTCCACTAAATATCTATGGAATTGTGTTGGGTAGCCCATATTTATATGATCGAAAGGAAATCTTCTATAGAGAAAATAATCAGTATCATTTGTTTAAGGAAGGAATTGAGTACATAGTACATTCACATTCATTTAAAAATGACAGATCAATGGGAACTACACAACAACTAAAAAGGGTTGTTAATGCAAGTCAAACTTTGGCACTTATGTTTATGCAATGTAAGGAAGTAAAGAATCCTAAGCATGAAAAGGAAGTGTCATTTCTCCACAATGAACCTATCATGGTTGATAGTGTTCCTCTGGTAAAACATAAGCATGATATGGGTACAATATCTTTCATATGTTCAATTTTGATATTCAGCTTTCTACTTATTAGCAATATATGGTTGATTCCGACAATATTGAATGTAGATTTGGTTGAAAAATGGATTAATGTACTTAACAATGTCAGTGCAATGTTGATTGTTATTATGATGAGTCAAATATATAGGTTCCAAGAAGAATGGACAAGTGATACGGGACAATTGAGACGAACATGTCCTCACTTATTTTCTAAATGATTCAGGATTTTGGTGGTCCAAAATCTTCTCAGTGGGAAGGTTTGATACAGGAGGATCTTCAGAGATCGATCAATATAGAAGTATTCAAACATTAAAACAAATTTTACAGTGGTAAATAGCTCGTCAATGCTCATTTTGTGCGAAACGACCTCCGGATGCAAAAGTTATTAGGGTTTGAAGTTGCAACAAAAATAGTTAAATTAGAAAAAAAAAGGGTTTGAAGTTGCGACAAAAATAGTTAAATTGGAAAAAAAAAGTGTAATGGTTTGTAAAAAATTGTGGAGTCTATGGGAATTGAACCCATGACCTCTATGGTCTGCCCAAAGCCTTCACAAATCCCGCCTAGACATCTGACCCGCATATGTTCCTTGTTATGTATAGGTGAGAAATTGGATTTAAAGTTGCAAGGTTGTTTGTTTGGAAAATGGGCAAGTCGAGGGCTAATCCCTCGACCCATATGCCAACACCGAGGCCCCATTTCATTGTAATATTTGTAACAAAAAAATATATGCAAAGAAACCATATTCCAATGAATGGAGCCAATGCATAGCCAAACCGACAGAGTAAAGTGCCAACATATAGCCCAACGCACCAACAAATAATGTGGATTTGATGGGGATGGATCCCATGACCTCCACCCAAACATTTCACCGCCTTACCACTGGGACAATGCCCATTTGTTGGGTGGTAAGTGGCGGAAAATGGTTAATAATTTGTGGCATAAATGGGGATCCAAATGGGCGTGTGGCCCTCTATTTCACGCCTGAAACCACCACCAAAACCACTATAAAAACCATGAATTTGCACAGTTCTCGAGGAGATATAGAGGCATAATTTTCATAGATCTCGAGACGCGGTATAGGAACAGTTCCGAGGCATCATACAACCATTAATGGAATTGATATCTAGGTGGAATCCGTACAGTCTGTACTGTTTTGTCTTTTATGCAGGTAGAGTTTTCTTGATTTGCGTGCCAAAGGAGGCCTCAAGAAAACATAGTCGAGTTTATACTCATTTTTCTCAGAATTTCGAGAGGAATGGAGTGGTGCAGTCTATTTTTTATTTTGACTGACATAACTCAGAATTGTTTCCAGAAACTCATATATGTAAGCTTTGAAGACAAAATAAGATTGACCTTCTCATTAGAAGTGACCCAGAGACGTAGCCCAAGAAGGGTGACCTTCGTTATCATTTCTTGTCTACAATTATGTGGTTTGCATATCTGTTTTATGTGTTTATGTGCTTCAATTATGATCTCTATTTTTTTTCATTTAAATCCTTTTTAATGAATTTAAGCATTCAAACATTCACATGCAAATAATGGTTATAAAGATCCTATCATTTTCAGATCAGTGGCAAACCTAATAATCAACCCAATAAAAAATATGAGCAGGAAACCAAGAAAAAACCTAATTTTCACACAGTATCGCAGTCTACAGGAAAACACCAGTGACAATCTATAGCGTTGCAAGAATAAAATAGACCTAGGTGTGATAGTGTCGCTCTATCTGTTAAAAACAGGATGCGACAAGCAAGTGAAATATGTAAAATCTAACAAATTTCACATTGAATTAAAGAGATAAGAGTTGATGAGTCAGACTGGTGTTTTCATCCCCAGGGAAGGGAAAATCTGAGAACAATTCGTCCCCAGTATGGTGGCAAATTTTGTTGATGGATAATTCGCTCAATGCGGACAAAGACTAAACTCCCTAGTTTGAATGGTTCAAATATAGAACAAAACATGACAAAATATAAAAATTTCCCTAGATCATACAATCAAAAAGTATTAACTAGCAAAGAGATCTCATCTCATACCTTGTGATTGAAGGTTGTCCTTGCTAGTTGTGATTCCCAACTCCTTGGTTTTGGTTAGTAATTTGTAGATGAAGACAACACAAAACAATACAAGTGAAAGAAACAATGTGCTATTGATATAATCTAAGCAAATAGTCAAGGAGAAATGCTTTAAATATTTAAATCAAACATAACAAATCTTTATGGGAAAGGAAATATATTGTTGTATTAGAAACAAATAATGTAACAGGCTTACAACCATTTGCCTTGACATTGTGAAGGTCCCTTTCAATGATCTATTTCCTCAATGAAACACCTTACTCCAAGAGGATTACTATAAAAGGTTTAACACAAAGCACATTTAGCTAAATTTCTCCAGCATTTGGCTATCAATTCTAGACTCCCACCCCATACCCCATGAGCTTGGGCTTGTATTTAAAATCTCAAAGGGATAGTTGGGAGATGAGAAAATTAGGGAGAAGGATAGGGAAAGATACCAAAGGTTCAGGAATTTGGCTAAGATCCACCCAAATAGGAAGAGATGGGTGTCAACGAGGGCTTGATTCTAGAATCTCCTCAAACCTTCTCTTTTTTCCCTTCGAAAAGACAGTGTCACACCTTGCATGAATGCAACATGAGACAATGTTGCAGTCTAGGGTGATGCAACCTACGACATCATGGATTATCACAAGTTGCAAGGAAGCAACCTGCGACAACCTCTCTAATTAGGGTTTTTCAAAGGAAATTTTCTCATAGAATTCATCTTCCAAACAAGCTAATGTACATTCTTTAGGGATCGTGGAAAAGTAAAAGGCACATTATTCACCATCATGGTAATGACGAAAATTCTGTGTAACATTAATAAGGATATTCAATTCATTGATGACAAGAAGGTTCTTGATTCACCTTAAATCAAATTTTTCTATCCTAAAAAAGTGCTATCACCTCAACTTGATTGTTCGATACTTTTCCTAACCCCAATTAATAACTCATTTCTTATTTTATTTTGGGATCCAAGAGAATCCCAGCCATACCTGGAACCCATTGATTTCTCATCATAGTTGCATTGAAGAAGAGAATAAATTATCACTAAGAGAATTTCCAACCTCATAATTCTTCTTCTTTCATTTGAATATGCCAATTTGATCTTTTATTGGGTTTAAAGAGAGTGCATCTTGGTTGTGATACATCCTCATCAGAATGTGCATCTTGCTTGTGAGACATTCAGCATCAGAATGTCTTTGAGCCAATCTCTCTCTTCGTTTTCCAAAATAAATCCATTGTAGTATATCACTCCCCTTATTCTGATATCTTCAATCAATATTCCATGAGCTTTAGCAATAGTTACCATGGGTGTGATGCTCTCTTGCTGAACGTGGACTTATTTTGAGCTAGCAAAATCTATAGTAAACAAATTTTTGCATGGCTAGATAGGTTCTTTTAAGAAATTGATTATTCAAGAATGTCCTATTGTGGTTTTTGTGCCAATTGGTAAACATTTATTTCTCAAGAGAGAGGAGTAACCATTTTGTAATCAATTTATTCAAAGATAAAGCTCTAAACAGGAATTGTATAGGGGCATTTAAATAAGATATGACATTGCAACTTTTCTTTTGTTTTATATAGCACACACCTTGATGGCCCTATAATATGACACTTATGTATATTCTCTTCTCTTATCAATCTATTATGGACCATAATCCAAGAAAAAGGTGTTTATTTTCAGCAAGGCATCTCCATTCTAGATGTGTTTCCAAAGCTTTGAGTTAGGGGTAAAGTGAAGTTTCATAACATGATCTTTGTATCAAAATTTGATTGTATGTTCACTATCATTTAGGCCTGAACATCTACAATATGAAATTTTATTTCCCAATAAGGTGTATCCCCTTATATGAGTGAGAAGAGATAAAACAATATAGAAAAATTGAATTGAAGGGGGGAGAGATACCCATCACATCCATCGATATCCATCATCGTCCCATAGAAAAGGGTCATATATGGTTTTAATTCCTTGACTATCCATCCATTCTTTAAGCCCAAAAATCTCTTATTCGTGCCCCATGGGTGACTTCCTCATGATGTTGTCATTTCAAATACTTATCAGCCTACCATTTCTAAGGATCCAAGTAAGCGTGTATTGGATTAGATAATCCATTGTTTTACTTAACTTCCAAATCGAAGATCCTCCTCTTCCATTGCTTATAAGGTGATCCAAGCATCTCTTTTTGTTTCCCTAAAATCACTTCTTGAATAAGACGGTTTGCACTAGTCAAATTTATCTATTATTAAACACCATATTACCTTTGCTCCCAATTCGATGTTCATAAGAATTAGATCATTTATTCCAAAGTCACCATTGCCTCTTGATGCTTTGACAATGTTCCTCTCAATCTATTGCATAAATCCATTGGGTGCTAACATATCTAAGCACTAATATATTGGAAGTGTTGATAAAATTGTTTGATGATGACTATTTTTCTTATCGCATTTAACCACTAAGATCCCCATTTTTGAAATTTTCCTTTTATTTTGTGAATGATTCCTTGCCACAATGCAGTTGTATGATTTCCCAAAGAAATATGAATCTGAAAGTATTTGAAGGAGGTCCAAGGTGTCATGTAAGGGAATTTGAGAATTTTGAAAATGACTTGAACTTGTCGACCACTTGTGTTTCATCCATAAATGTGTTTTTTGTTGTTGTTAACCTTTCCCCTAAAATCATTGATAAATTGGTCCATAACCAATTTGAAACATTCAACTATAACGGTGGATGATCCACTCATAAGAAGGGTATCATCATTAAATTGGTAGGGGTTGATCCCTTTAACCCCTCTAGCAAAGGTGATCCCTTGAAGACTACTTGATACTCTTTAAAAATCAATCCTTATGCTCAATGAATCTTCCATTATGGTGTAGATGATAGGAGAAAGCAAGCATCCCTCCCTTAGTCCCTTGTTTATTTTAAATAATTATATGGGTCCTCCCTTTACCATAGGGGATATCCAAGGAGAACCAATGCAAGATTTCACCCAAAGGATAAAGGATTTTTCAAAAACTTTCATGTCCCCAAATTTTGCGTTGGATCACAATGGCCTAAGCCACTTGGACATGTTCATAATAATTTTTCAAATTGGTGCTAAGGGTCAAATAATTGCCAACCATGATGTCCAAGTTAGTAATAATTCAAAATTAGAGCCAAATGGACAAGGTGGGTCACATGAAGAGAAAATTCCCAATTCAAAGTTTATAATGTCCCCATCCAAATAAATTATCATGGAGGAAAAATTCCACTAACCTACTAGCTCCCTAGGTTGGGATGGAAGCATAAAAATTTGGAATAAGGGAGCTACAAGACCCAAAATGACCTTAGAATTACAAATTCACATTAAATGGACCAAATAAAAAAATAATAAAGAGGAAAATGTGGTGGCGTTGGATCATGAGGGCACCTAAGAGGTTGTGGGACCCACATGTGGCAATATTTTGTAATGCCCCCAATTTGGAATTTTTTCCAATTTGGTCAATTTTCGAAACTTGGACTAGTGAAGCCCCAAATTGTCCCAAATGATCCCAAATGGTTTCAAACTAGGTCTAGAGTGGATTGAGGTGTAATAGGAAACATTGATGTAGCTATTATAGGCTTGGAAACTTTATAAATACTTCAGCCACTTGCATTTACAATTAGAGAATGAAAGGAAGAATTGCTAGGAAAATCTATGTTGAAACCCCCAAGGGTAGATGGATCCAAATGGCTCCAAATGCTCTCAAATTGAGTCTAAAAGTATATGAATGGTATTAAGACATATAAATGAACCTCATGGGTTATTAGAAACTACCAGGATACTTCTGCAACATTCATTTCACTTCAGGAGAAGTTGGGTAATTTTACTAGTAAATTCGAGGTTCAAACCCCCAAGGGTAGGGGACAAAGATGGCTTCCCAAATGTTGTAATACGTTCCCAAATTTCAGAACATAGACATTTTAATTTTAAAGGAATCAATGGGATCCCCAATGCATCATAAATTAGTTTCTATAGGCTTCTTCAACTCCCATAAATAATAATTTGTATATGTGTCTTCACATAGGGGGAAATGATGGTAAACTTCACCGCTTGTTATGAAATTCGAAATTTAGGTTCCAAGGACTTTTGAAATGTTAATGAACCTTATTTAGAACATTAATTACACTCCATACATAAAAAAAAATCATAGGTATTTACTCATACAATTCGAAATTAAACCTCTTCAAGCTCCAACAACAAGATATAGGGAAAATGGCACCATTTATGCATTATTTGGTATTTTTACATAGTTTCACTTGGTATTTTGACATAGTTTCACTTGGTATTTAGACCCGAGAGTCTTCTAAGCATCAAATAAAGAGTATATATATCAGAATACAAATAAATTGAGATTCTTGTACTCTCATAAAGATATCATCATCTCACCAAAGGCGCAATTCCTCCATGAGCCAAAATATGCAAGGAAATGTGTGATAGAGATGAGAACAAGTTGTAGAAGAAAGAACCACGATCTTCCCTATATATTCAAACTGAAACTAATAAATCCATTTTAGCTCCAAATTAAAGGTTTGAATGGACTCTCCATTTTTCAATTAGGATGGGAATCTTTCACCCTCGAAATTGGTACTAAGGCAACTAGTGTAAACACTCCACTAGCATGGACAAGCTAGAAGCTCTCCAAATTGCAAAGATGCAAATACAAAATGATCAAAAGATACTATCATTCTTTGTTCTTGTATTTTATAAACTTCTCAAGTCCTCCATGGGTCGAATTCCTTCCAAAATATTCATTCCAACTCAAGTTGGGAACAAATTCCATTGTGTGCCACTTGTCCACAATTCCTAATCTCCATCTTCCTTCATTTCGAATGGGTGTCTCTTTGGCTGCCCTAACTCCCTTTTGCACCTTCTTGGAGGATATTTTTAGCCCTGACATGTCATATATGTCAGATGTCATCATGAAAGTCTAATTTGTGTCATAGGTGTCATAGCATCTTCATCATTGTGGTCATAGAGCTAGGGAATCTAGCCCAAGTGTCACAATTCTTCTAAGATGCCTCTTCCTCTTCCATGGGAGTTATTATTACACTCCAATTCAACCTTACATGACTCATGCCATGAATAATACCTCTTAAACTCCCCCAAGTATGTTACCCTTCATCTTGAACTCGAATTGGTGAGAGAATCATGCCAAGTGTAGTGGGGAATCTTGCCACAAGTGGGTCCCACAACCTCTTATGTGCCCTCATGGTCCAATGCCACCTTATTTTATTTGTATTATTATTTAATTGACCCATTTAATGTGAATTTGTAAGTCTAAGGTCATTTTGGGTCTTGTAGCTCCTTACTCCAACTTTTAATGCTTCCACCCCCAACCTTGGAAACTAGTAATTTTCCTCCATGATAGTTCATTTGGATGGGAATATTACAAAATTTGAATTGGGAATTTTCTCTTAATGTGACCCACCTTGTCCTCTTGGATCTAATTTTACATTATTACTAACTTAGACATCATTCTTGGTAATTATTTGACCCTTATTGTCAATTTGACAGACTATCATGAATATGGCCAAGTGGTTTAGGCCATTGTGACCCAATGAAAATTTTTGGGACATGACAGATTCCCCACTACACTTGGCATCATTCTCACACAAATTCAATTTAAAGGTGAAGGGTAACATACTTGGGGTAGATTAAGAGGAAATATTCATGGCAAGAATCATGGAGGCTTGACTTGGAGTGGAAGAGTAACTACCAATGAAGAGGAAGAAGCATAATAGACAAAATGTGACACTTGTGACAAGATTCCATGGAATCTATGACAACAATGATGAAGGAATCTATGAAAAATTCAGACCTGATGGAAGACCTATGACAAATATGACATATCAGGGATAAAAATAGAAACCAAGAGGGCACATAAAAGGATTTATGGTCAACCAAGATTCCCAATTTGAATTAGGGAAAGAGGAGTGCAAGAATGATGAGGAAAAGTGTCTCATGAAGGAATCAATCACTAACTCGAGTTGGGTGAGTGTCTTGGAGGGAAATTTGACCTCATGAATCCACATGAAGTTAATAAAAGATGGGTATGAGGAAGGAGAGTACTTTTTGGATCATTTTTGTTTTGCACTCTTGGAGAGCTTAGCTCGTCCATACACGGTGAGTGTTTACCTTCCCTATTATTGAACCAATTTAGAAGGTGAAAAATCCTTGTCCAAGTTGGTTGGAGGAGAGGCCATTCAAACCTCTTATCAGAGCTTAAATGAAGTGTTTAATGCAATTTCAAGTTCCTGTGATAGATCTTCTTCTACTTTCTCTTATCACATTCTCTTCTCAATGTTCATGTTCTAGTGTTGATGGCGCACTAATAGTTGCAAAAAATTGTGGAGGATGATTTTGTGACTCCATTGATGTGGGATCTCATGTATGGCACTATATTGAGCTGCATATCTAAGCCATAGTTCTAAATATTATGTATATTATGTAGAAATTCCAAGCAAACTACTTATTCGAGCTAGTTTCCCCTATGCTTTCTTGTGGACTTTTTGGAGTAGTTATTCATCTGTTTCTGTCATAATTTCTCTGAATTTTTGAATTTTTTAGAGTAGCCTATGATATACTACAAATGACTCAATTACCATATGCAGGCCCCTAGATGCAATCAAAGACTTCTCTACGTCATTTTCCCTCTTTTTGGTTATCTCTATGAATTTTGTTTCATAGATCCATTTCCTCCATCTAATTTTTCTTTGTAACCTATTATGCTTCCATTATATCTTGTAGGGTGTTAAGTTGATTTTGAAAAGTTATTATTTCTTGGGCTAGCAAAGTGTAGGAGGATTCTTCCCATTCTTTCTAGGATGCAGATCCAAATATTGGTTTGTTCCATTCCTCCAAAATTATTTCCATTTCTCTTGTATTTTGAATCTAAAGTTGGTAAAATATGGAGGGTAATGGACCAAATATTTTATAATGATGAAATATAATCGAGATGTTCTTGTGGTTCAAGCAATTGGAAGGAATGATCTTAGAGTTTCTAATATAGTTATTCAAAAGTAGATCTCTGTCATGAGGAATTGATCCAGCATGCTACTCTATGACTTCGTCCTAATATTCTATTGGCCCATGTGTATTTAATTTTCAAAGGATGTTTGACATCCATAGGGTTCCAATCTACTATGAGGTCCTCCATGTTTTCCTAGAAGGGATCCCTAACTAGGTTTCCTCCTTTTTTTCCTTTGTTGGATAAGACTACATTAAAATATCCAACCACAATATTGTTCCTTGTTAAATTTGTATCCTTTAATGCTTGTAAAGATTGCTAACACTCTTCCCTTTATTTATACAAAACTATCATATAAACATTAAACATATGGATTTTGTCACACATGGATTGATGAATGAGGCAGGTCAAAACCCAATGCCATGTTTGAAAAGAGAAATCTAGATTTTTTAAAGGTTGTCCCACATAGTTTAAACTCTTAAATATCCTCTAGTGCTAATTGATACACCTTCATAAAATTTCCACTACTTCTAATCGATATGTACAATAACAACTTCCTTTAGATTAGTCGCCTAGAATAGGAGAACAACTGGATTTTATGATCTTATCAAATCTATAAAATATTCTTCCTTAAAACCTACTACCCAAACCTCTATAGTTCTAGGATACCATTAACATTATTTAATATTAGGGAGTTTAGTGTTAACACTTGCCTAACCATTCAATGGTGCTTGAAATATAAGGCTTTTGAATAAATGGAATTTTTGTCTTGCTTCTAAATAGATTTCAATGGTGGTTTGAATCCCCAATTTTTTTTCTTTGTTTATTTTTGTAATATAATTAAACCTAGAAATTCAAAGAAAATATAGAAAAACACAATAGAGAATAGATAAAATAGATAGCTATGTTGGCATTCCTCTTCAAGGGGGGGAACCACCAAGAGAACAACATCAAATTCAATGCCAATTCTTTACTTCCATTACATAAATTATTATTCTATACATAGTGCTTCATATCCAAAGACCTAACTACTTGTGGTCCCACGATTAATGAGGGTCAACCATTTGGGGGCCTTTATGCGATAAAGAATTCCGTTTTACATTAAGGCTACCCACCAAATAACTAATGGGCCTTATGGCCTTGTACATTGGTAAAGTAGGGGGGTTAGGGTATGACCCTAACATGCCCTCTCCATTCAAAATAATCCTTGTTCTCAAGGTTGGAGATTGGAAATTTTTGTAAAAGGGTTGACGGTTCCCAAGTAGCATATTTTGGCTGCATATCCTTCCAATGGGATAGAATTTCCTTGATTGTGCACTAGTGTGGGTGATACTCTCAATTTTCCAGAATGGCTAAAGGATGAATCCAAATGGAGCCTTTTGCGTTGATTTATGGTAATGGAGCTTGAACTCAACAAATTTTCCCACAACCTTATTCAAATAAAACACATGGAATACTGCGTAGATATTGGAATGCGCTTGAAGTGCTAAGTTGTTATCCACCTAACCAATGGCAGCCTTAAACAATCTTATATGGGTTGTAAAACTTTTGTGAATGGTTGTTGGATAGCTAGTGAATGTTGGGATCTCCCTTAAGTTGCTTGATAAGTTGAGATGTAGTAACATTGGTGATCCATTATTGTCATGCTTTTTCTACCCATTCTTCTACCAAAGAAAATAAGTCAAAGATGGATTCCTCTTCCTTATATTTCCTCGACAAAGCATTTTCCACACCATTAGATTTTTCCTTTTGTAGATGTTCTTGTAATCATATCCAAGCATCTTGAAGACCCATTAAAGTTCCTCTAAGAATGATAACCTTTGTTCCAAAAATACTTCAAGCTATGGTGATCTATCTAGAAATGATGCCCTAGGAGATATTGTCACCATGTGTCGACTGCATGTAAGATGGCCATAATTTATTCCTTGTAGGTAAACTTGTCCAAATCCCTACTACCCCACTACCTAATGTTGAATTCTAAGGTTAATCCATATTGCCTTAAGATTTCACCCAAACCTTGTATGGAAGCATTGCATTCCAATATCATGGATTTAGTATAATCAAGCATGGTTAAGAACGGAGTGATGCACATGACATACTTTAAAACTTCAAAGGCTTTTTATGTTGCTACATTCCATTGAAAGGAACAAAAATAAGGAAACATGTGCCTATTCCCTTCCTGCTTTAAAAACATCATTGGGGATGAATATGGGATAATTCTAGAATGAATGAATCCTGCCTCCAATAGCTCCTAAGTGATCCTTGTACTTATATTGTTTTGTTCAAATGGGTTCCTCTATAGGTGTACATTTGGTGGTTGACTACTTGGAATCATGGGTATATTATGATCATGCTCACCTCTTTATGGGGGTAAACCTTTTGGTGTCTCAAATACTTCTTGATGTTTTTCCAAAACCTTTTGTAAGTTAGGATGGATTTATGGTGTGGAGTTTTCCAAAACATATATGGCATGGAAGTGAAAAATACTTCTAGAGTGGCATTTATTCATTAACTTTTCCATCCAATGAGAACATATGATTTTAGAGGAGATTTCCTAGATCCCTTTGAAGGTGTGAGTATGAGAGTCTTGAATAAATCTCAAGTATAATTCCTTCAAGTCCATGGTAAATACTCCAATGTGCATATCCATTATACCCCTAAAACTATATCACAGCCACATATATGGATGGCCAACATATGATTTTTGACATGATAATCACCCAATTGGAGCCTCACATTTTCACAATGCCGCCCACATTTCATCATCCCACCATTGGGCTATCAAACACTCGCCGTTGAATAAAATTGTGGGTGCTGTCAATGTCAACCAATACTACCACTTTGTGTTCCTTGATGTAACCCAAAAGTTTCAAGGTTTGTGGGTTGAAATACCAAACAAAGCAAGAAGAGAGAGATCAATGGTTCTTCTTGATGAAATTTAATTTCCACTTCTTTTTACATGGGATAAGTTTTGTTAGAAATATCCAACTTGGGGATATATTCCATAATGATATCTTTGTAATGGGTAAGAGTAGTCACATCAATTTGAAAGAACTTCTATTCTTTGCATTTATGACATGGAGCATACTTTTCATCAAAATTATAACAGAGTCCTTGTATTTGTCGGCCTGCCATTTCTGATGGAGACAACCTCTATACTTTCAAGGGAGGAGAAGTAATTGTACTTGAGTAAATGACGTGTGGAGGGCATGAGTAGGGAATGGAAGGGGGTTTGTTGGTTTGCACATTGATCATTGTATATGCTTCTAGATCCCTCTACGATGCCTCCAACCAAGTAGTAGGATGTTGCATTCTGACTTATGCTTTAATTTCCTCCTTGAGGCCACTAATGAGACATTCTTTATGGAAAGAATCTATTAAGTTCTCTGTATGGATGGTTAATTTATCAAAGGCTAAGATAAAGCTAGTGACTGAGCTTGTTTTGCATAACTTGGTAAGTGTTGTTCTCACAACAACTCCCCATTCATTTTTGAGAAAAAATAAATATGCCCCCATTTAATTTTCATAAACTTCTACTTACGTCACTGCCATGTCCTAATTTTGGCTTTTAAGTCTTGGTTTGTAGTCCCATGCTTAAAAATTTGGTTATCTTTCGATGATGGTTTCTTTTGGTTTCTGCATTTACTTATTTGATTGGGGTTTCTTTGATTTGTATGTTATCATTGATGGTGGTTTGATTATTCTAGTGTCTTTTAAAACCATGCCCTTACTTTGATTCATGACCCACTTTATGCTTCAATAATGGATAATTACTTGAACACTCCGATTTGTTTATTACAATTATATGGCTTTGCACAAATTTTGGCTCATTTAATGGTGTGATCTTTGAAATAGAGGTTTTGTATTTAGTTGTCATTACTAGAATTGAAATTTGCAAATGTGATTAAGAAAAACATTTTGAGTTCATTAATTAGCTTAAGATATAAAATACATTTCCTTTTGTTGGATTTATAATATTTTAAATGAGTTAAATAATTATTTTTATGTATTTGGAATAAAATTTCGTTAAAACTCATTTTATTATCTTATTATTACTTGCTTTGTGTGGATAAGTCTAATTACTTTTATTAACATGGGATTATCATTGATGGTTTATGGTGATTATCTTGGCATAGCTTATGGTGATATTGGAATAGTGTGATGTTATTGGCATGATATAGGGTTCCTCTCTTGGAATGAACTAGGGTTTGAAGGTGATAATGATGTTAAAGGTTTGAAGAAGCAAACAAATGAAGTCTATGGGTGATTTTTTCTAGGATTTGATTACACTCTCTGGAGGCATCTTTCTAGTTCTAATCCATAAAGCTTTGTACAAGTTGACATAAAGAGTTATATAGGTGTAGGTTGAAAGAGATTGTTATACAGGTACAGGTTGACATATACAATGATACAGGTACATGTTGAAAGAGACAATGATACTGGTACATGTTGACAGAGACATTGATATAGGTACAAGTTGAAAGATACAGTCATACAGGTATAGGTTGACATAGACAATGATACAAGTACAGGTTGATAGAGACAGTGACATGAACATGGACATAGAGAGAGTGAAAAAAACAGGTTGACATTCTTATACATATCAGGGTGGCAAGACAGGGCAAGGATAGGAGATCATAGTCTCCTTCAGGTCAGTTCCTTAAAAGTGTGATTAGGTGCTCACAAAGGGGGTTGGTGCCTTCTTTTAGTTGGTGCTAGAGAAATTAGGAGGTTGATGCCTCCTTCCATTCAGTGTTGGTAAATCAAGGATTTGGAGTTTCCTTCATGTTGGTGTCTGTAAATCAGGGGTTTGATGCCTCCTTCTAGTTGATGCTAGAGAATCTTGGAAGTTGGTACTTCCTATGAATGTAATCTTTTTATTATATAAGAAAAGCATTATGTGGTTTTATCCTATTTGGATAGAACTCTAATAACCTTCAAATATCTCTATAACCAGGCTTCTTCGATGGTCTCTTTGTCATGAAAACATATTATGATCAAAAGACATTTAGGAGATGCAATGATTGTATAATAATACATTTACAAAGATGATATTTCAAAAGATCGCTATGTCTTTTCTTTAGCCCCATTACAAGTTATAGCTAGTGCACATGAAATTCCTCCAGGTACAAGGAATTTCCTTTAATAAAAGGAATCTCATTTTCCTTTAGTGTAGGTATGTTTATTTTGTCAATATTTGGATATAAATGGAGGATTTCAAGAAGGCCAAAGGTAAGAAATTTTTCCCATACATTAGAAATCTTAGGATCTCTAACATTTGAAATTTCAAGATACTCTAAATAGAACTCAATAATAATTTACACAAATAATTTTGAAGGCCTCCAATAGATATAACTAGTCAAGAGAGTACAATCCTGTGATATTCGTTGAATTGAAGTAGATGCACCGAACATGGAAAGAACTTAAAAGAAACAACAAAGCTAAAAGATGTATTCTTTGGCACAATCACTTCTAATTCAAATTTGTGGTGTATGTAAGGAACACAAGTAATCTCATGTTGCTGGATTCATTGAACTGTACTTCAATCTATGTCTCTAACTTTATCAAACTTCTATATTTCTTAGTAAGGCAAGTACAAATTACTTGACCCACATTCATCAACATGCAAGGTGGAATAAGTGCATGTCCAAGAATCATACCTATACAAAAAGAGAACATATAGTATTATAACATCTATCACATAGATAGCTAAATACAATATAAATTGGTAAAAAATAATAATACAACATCTATCTAAAAATTATAAGCAAAAAGAAAATGCATATTTTTAAGGATAGGCCAAAGTCATTGGATTTACCGCTAGTCATTAGTTTCATTTCTATTTCATGCAAAGACCTGCAGAAACCACGATGGAATAATAGGTTATATGATTGAATGATAAATAAGTAGGCATATCCACATGTATGAGACTCTAAAAATATTAAAGAGGAATACATGTATGAGCTTCTCTTTGTTCTAGAATAATTTATTCTCCAGTAAGCAAGGCCAACCACGTGAAGGTAGAAGCTCATCTGGCCCATCCCCCCACCTCACATCACTATCAATTCCCCATACCCAATCTATCTACTAAAAAATAATTAAAACAAACATAACAACATAAACATAACACTCATTTAAATTTCTATTAATCGTAAGAACAAGAATACCAAATTAATAATATCATTAGATGCAATATCACGAGACATATAAGATTCATGCATAAAAGGTATCAAAACAAAAATTATAGCAACAAGGTAATATTGTAAAATGAACCAATTATATTCACTTATGGTGTGAATGGTGTGTGCAGAAATCATGTGGTTTATATATATACAATGAAAGGTAAATGAAAGCAAGAAAGCACAATATGATATATCTTCAAATGGTTAACTTACTAATTACTCATTGGCATTGATTGGTGCGACAAATAAAGTGAACAAAAAATCTTATTAGAAAATGATTTTCTCATACATAAGAATGTGGGAATTCCTTGCAAATTTGTATTTGTGTGAGTAGTAAAAGAACAGTGTCTATGGCCATATGTTCTTATAGTGGAAAAAATTCATTTTCTTGACTATATGGTCATGAAGCCATACAATATCATACAACCATATACATTGTTCTTCACCAATGACACAAATATCCTTACTCCAGTATGAGAGATCTGTACCCAATGATTCATTCTTCATCATGATCAAATCAAAGTGCATCAAACATTTATAAACAATACATAATAAGTGTTAATATTGCAATCTAACACTTTATGTAGAATGTTTGAATGCTAACAAATTACTTATAATGATCTGAATTGAATCAATATATAATTTTTTATTTTGATTCGGAGGACAAATGAGTTATTTTAAATATTGAATTATGATAAAGGTGTTAATTTTTTTTGTAAATAAAAACATTATATTACTGTTGAATCAAGAGATACAAGAAATACATAATGCGCTTACAGCGGTGCAGAGTGACTAGTCCAACCCCAAAAACTATAGACCGATACAGACACAGAGCTACAAAAATGCAGAGCGGGCGTCCATGAAGCCAAACCTCCTCAATGTGCAACCAAAAGCTTCCAGAAAGTAAAAACATTCTCCCCATCCATCTAAAAAAGGTCAATAGGTCCTGCCTACTACCCATAAACCGACTTACAGACAAAGAGACAACAAAAATTGATAACAAGACACAACTATATCCCCAGACCTTTCAGAGGCAAAGCAGACATTCCAATAGCACCTTTCTCTGGCGTCTTCATGTCTGCCACCTTCTTCTGAGGGAGAGTGTCAACCTAAATAACAACATTCGTTGGTCGAGGCGAACCATCCTGAGGTGATTTACTGCTGGAAACCCAGTTCCCTTAAGCGTCCAGACCCGGGTACGAGAACGAGAGGCCCATCTTCTTCTCAATAGCATCAATTTTACAGTGCATAAGACGGTTGTCCACGTTGTGAGATTTGCAAGCTTTAACCGGTTCCTCGTCGCTTCGCATTACCCTCCATCATAACATGAGCAAGCAAGTTCTTGGTGACCCAATAAGTCATCACCATTCTGTCGTAGGATGAGGCACGCCCAGCAGTAGTACCTAGATCAGTGACCCAATCCTCCATCTTAGTCCTAACATCCTCGATAGAAAGGGCCTGAACTTCATTCCAAAGGTTCTTCTCAATAACCTCAATATTGTCCCTGATGGGATCAGGGAGATGCTCACAAAAGAAAGATGCGGCAGACTACGCCCAAATTTGGGCCCTTGTTACCCTACCAGAGCCCCCACCCCTAACAGTAATCTTCTCTTTACCTTTCAGAGCAGTGTGAACAGTGCCCAACCCCGAGGAGGCACCAGTTTCACGCTTAGGAGCCATAGCAGCGCTTAACATAGAGGACAAATGAAAATCAGGTGGTCATGTTTGCGCTAACCACACCCTGTAAGGAACTCTAAAAATACTAACAATAAGGGAACAAAGACAAGTATTGTCACCCTCGGAATAGGAAATAATCCTTTGCAGGCATGAACCACCATATAAAGGCCTCCTACTCATGATGATGCAAACTGGGCCATAAATGGCTAAGTCCCCTGAATATCTGAGTCGACCCTGGAATGTACCTTCACCATTACAAAGAATAAGAGTGGTCATGATGATAAAAGATTGGAACCTATACAAATCCTTCACCTGGATCGCGCAGAGCCAAAAATAATAATTCACCTTCATTCCCATAATAACTAACCTATGGGACTTATCATGTCTCCTCCTTAAAGACGTCATCATCAGTGCATCATCGGAGTGACCACCGCATTACGCCTGTCACTTCCCTGGGACACGTGTTTCTCACCCTCCACCATGTGGCTTCTACCAAAGTCCTCTATAGCCAGTTGTCAGCACTTGGGGGCCCAAGCAGCGTTTCGAAGATCTGTCATGAGACCGGATGTGTGGCCACCTCCCCCATCAGCACCCAAATTCACCATATAGTCAGCCACTTTGTTAGCTTCCCGTTCGACGTGGTGAAAGAACAACTGACTGTTGGAGCCGAAAAGGAGACTCAATATATCCACGCGATGAGAAATCCTCCAACAAGTAGTCATGTGTTCAGTCAGCTTTCCCTGCGCCAGCCCTTTGTCCATGTGGATGATGATTTTCGAGTCTCCCTCTATAGTGGTAGGAAAAAAACCACCATGAATAATCAACTGCAGGCCATGGATGAGACCATCGAGCTCTACAGAATTATTCATATCATGGCCAAGATAGCCAAAGAACACATGAAGAATAACCTTGTCTGTATTTCTACAGACCCCGCCATATTTAGCGACACCGGGATTTCCACGCGATACCCTGTCAAAATTAATTTTAAATTCCTTCTACCTAGGCGGAGACCGGATATTGGGGCTAGTGGGTTTACAAATCTTGTCTCGCCTTCGCAAGCTGAGCATGTCCTCCCTACCAAGACCCCAGGTGTTGGAAATTAGCAAGTCCCCCTCAAAGAGATTTTTGTCTTCATTAATCCATTGTCGGATTCAGATAGTTTCCTAAATGTTGCAAACTAAAGTCTCCCAAACTTCCTCCTTTCGAGGACTCTCGTCCCTGAATATCCTCCCATTTCGTTCTTTCCAAAGGTTCCAGCAGAGCATCCTAGGGAACATCTGCCAGATTAGGGAAATGATAGGATTACTAAAAGTTTGGATATTCCAATTTTTCAGCGTACGATCAGGATGGCCATGAGCCTGATCACTTCTTCAGAAAGTAATGGCACCTCTGTCCCAAAGGAAAGAGACAAACTCACACTCATCTAGCAAATGGATGATAGTATCCTCAATATTCTTGCATAAGGGGCAACATGAGGGGCCTTGAATTCCCCGTTTCTTAAGGTTTTCTCCTGTCAGGACTCTTTTCCAAATGATCAACCAACAAAAAATGGCAGTTTTTGGCCAGGGGTTCATTTTCCATAGTTTTTCCCAAGGGGTATCATCAGCAGCCTCCCTATTCGAGTGCAGATCATACTCTTCCTTTATGATAAATACCCCTTTCTGCTAATATCCCCATCTAAGCTTATCGAGACCAGTTCTTCTGCGGATGTATCTTTCTTGGAGTATTTCCCCAAAAGTTATACCATCGTCTTCATTAAGAATACTAGTCCACCATTGTTGTTCTAACCAGGATTTGCACAAATCCACGTGTTGATTGGACTAGAAGTGAAATACCTTAATTCTTCCTTCAGACAAACCATGGTCTCTAATATTCTGCCACCTATGATCATTCCCCAGTTTAGGGAATTGATTCCAAGAATCATCCCATAAATTAGCCAGCTCTCCATCGCCAATTTCCCAGAAGCTATGATCCTGGACCAACTTTCTACCTTTTAGAGAGCTTTTGACCAAATATGAGAGCCCCTTATTTCAGTATTGAATTGGAATAACTGGTTGGTTTGATGGTTCCTGGAATACTTGATTTCCCAAAGCTTAGCCAAAGTTTCATCGTTGTGGTTACACCAGCACCACAACAACTTAGAACCCTAGATGTCACTGACCACTTCTATATCTATGAGCCCTAGGCCTCCCTGAACCTTAGTCCGTCATAGGAAGTCCCATCTGATCAGGGAGAATTTAGATTTGGACTTCCTACCACCCCATAAGAAATATCGTTGGATTCCTCTAATCTCTCTGAGAACCGATTTAGGCGCAAACAACACTGAAAAAAGGTAAATAGGCATAGCCTGCAGGACGGATTTGACCAACGTTAACTGGCTAGGAAAGTTTAAAGGTCTGTTAATCCAGCTGTTGAGTCTACTCTTAATGTCGTTCAATAGGTCTTTCCAAGAGATCCCCCGGAGGGTTCCCTTAAAAAGTGGAGCCCCCAGGAATTTCGTAGGGAGGGAGCCTTTGGAAAAGTTGAGTATGCGAATGATGTTGCACTAAGTAACACTGGGAGTGTTGAAAAAGAAAATACGAGACTTATCAGAGTTAACTTCGAGCCCAGAGGCCATAGCGAAAAGTTTTAGACTTTTTTTGAAAGCATGGGATTCTTGGACTGAAGGGCGCCCCATATGATAAAGGTTTATTTGAAAGTGACATGACCCTTGCATTAATTACTTGATATGAGCATTTAATTCCCTTTAAATATTAAAGTGACTTTTTGATAAATTTAAGTGGTGGTTGAGAGAAAATATTTTTATGGAGAGAAAAAGTGATTTTATTCTCATCCATTGATCTTTTATCTCAAGATCCAATTAGGGCCCTTGGATCAAGAGACCATTCAACTACCCTCATTAATCAAACAAAAAGGCAAGGCAAACCAAGAGATGCACTTCATTCTTGTTTTCATGAGCATTTGGAACAAGTTGAGTTCCGAGAGAGAAGAGGAGACTAACAGGCACAAATTTCATAGATGCGGAGAAAAAGCCAATTCCAAACTCCGTACAATAGATATTAATGATCATGAAAATTGAGAATAAGTTGGGCATGAGTTATCCATTGACTAGCATGATTTTTGAGGTAAAGTACAACAACAATAAATACTGAGGCCGTATTGTTTGATGCATAATTTCCCAAGCAATTTGTGGGCTCGAAATTCTAGGCAAAGTTGGCACTAATTTTGAGGCAATCCATTGCTGTTATAGTGGGCACAAAAACTGAAAATAAGACATAATTAATTGTGCATGTAATTCGAGGAAAGGACTGGGAGAAGTCAGTCCGTACAATATGAATTTGGCACATTTTTCAATGTTGTTTTTGTACTGAGCACGAGTCATCTACATCAACAAAATTTCCAAGCTGGAATTATTGTCTTCATGGGGTTGATATAAGTTGTATTTGTTGTCCCTTTACTACTGTAAATTTCATAATTGAAGAAGAAAAAAATACTCTCTCTCTTTCACAGGTTTTACCCTTAGGGATTTTTCCTGGGCTCGTTGGCCAAAAAAAATTAAGTCTACAATTTCATGGTGTGAATGCTATTTTATTTATGCTCACAATGTCTCTAAAATTATCCTAGTGTTTCCAGTTCATATTGTTTATGAGAAAACAATTCATTTGCAGCTATTATGTTCATTGGATTGGGAATTAAACAATGAGAAATTAACTTGAAACCGGGTTGGAGAACAATAGTGAAAATTTTACATGGTATCAAAGCATTGTCAAAGAGAAGAGGGGCATAATTGTTGACTGTGATTTTCAGACTTGAGGGAGACCTAATTTTTTGTTCACTATGCAGACTTGTTGGGATTTCATTTTCAGTGAGATGGCCATTGGATTGAGGATAGAGGACAGGTTGGATGGGGCATCCGAATTCACTCCTTGGAAATCAAGGATAGTGTTAATTTTGCAAGATAATGAGTTGTGGGATATAGTGAATAGCACACAAGATAATCTGGTGCATGTTCCCGTTTCTATAGATGCAGCAGTGTTGGTATCCTTTAACAAGAAAGATATCAAGGCTAAGAGGATAATACTTGATGCGGTAAAGGACATTGTCATTCCTCATGTATTTGGTAAAGATCATGCCTATGAGATGTAGTATGCCTTAACCAAGTTGTGCCAAATTTACAATGAAAATCGGAAAATGGTACTGAGAGAGAATTTGAAAAGCACAAGGATGGCCAAATATGAAAATATGACTTTCTGCCTCACTAGGATTACACATGTAAGAGATGAGCTTGGATTTGTTGGAGAGAAGGTTGAGGGAAGTGATCTAGTGCATACAATATTGAATTGTGTGACCAAGCCATGGGTTGTATTTGTGGAGGCCATTTTTGCTAGAGAGAACATTCCCTCTTGTGAACGTTTTTGGGATGACTTTGTTCAAGAGGAGACCTGGAGAGGATATGTACAAGGTAGCTAATCACATAGCAGGGACGATGAGGAGAATATCACTTTGCCAACAAAGGGGAAGAAGAATAAGTCTAAGAAGGGTTCAAATAAGGGTGGGACTAAGCAAGGAGGTGGAAAGAAGAAATATTTGAGCAAATTCAAGTGCTTTGGATGCTAGGGGTTTGGGCACTATGTTGGACAGTGCTCGAACAAGAAGAAGAAGAAGCAGTAGTAGACAGTAGCTTCGGTAGAGATCGATGCATATGCAAATAGATTTGAGATATATTTTTCTCTCTGTGTTGGTCATTAAGAGAGAGCATCTATTACCAACACAGATATGGAGGATGAGAGAGAGTACTCATTGTTGGTTGGCCATTCCTTGAGTGCATCCACCACCACATGCACCTGGTACATTGATAGTGGAGCTTTGATCCATATGACAGGTGTGTGAGATATGTTCTCAGAGTTTACACAAATAGGCTTGGATCTGGAGGTGGTGTTGGGAGATGACACCGTTGTTAGATTAGTTGGGTGGGGGACAATCACCTTTCAGAGGGAGTCCATGAATCCCATGACTTTGCAGGATGTCTTGTATGTCCTTAGGTTGAAGAGGAAATTGGTTTCAATTTCCACGATCGAGGATATAGGACTTTGGGTGTACTTCCTTGATGGGAATGTGCACATTTTCCCAAGGCATCAGGACCATTTGATTCTTTTGCTATTGGATTTTGATGTGGTAAACTGTACAAGCTCTTGTTTCAGCCTTTACATGCTTTGGAACACATTAGTAGCAGTGATATATGTGTGCTATGGAATAGGAGGATGGCTCACTTGCATCATCCATCTTTGCGGATGTTGAGAGATATGGTGACTGGTTTTCCTGAGTTCAGCACATAGCACAGTAATGTATGAAGGGGGTGTGCTTTGGGAAAGTACACCATGAATTATTTTCCAATCAGTGGCAACATATCAACAAGAGTACTTGGCTTGATACATTCTAACTTATGCGGTCCTATGTCTTTTGTTTCGTTGACTAGTTTTGAGTACTATGTTTCATTTATTGATGACTACACCAGGAAGACTTGTATCTAATTTTTGAAGAGAAAGAAATCAAAAGAAGTCTTGCAGAGGTTCCAAGAGTTCAAATCTCTTGTGGAGAACAAAACAGGGAGGACTATTTGGGTGTTGAGATCAGATAATGGGGGTGACTATACCTCCAATGCATTCGACGAGTTTTGTGCACATGATGACATAAAGAGATAGTTGATGGTATCATACACTCCAGAGCAGAATGGGGTGGTAGAGAGAAATAACATGTCCATTGTGGGAGAAAAAAGAGCTAGGCTACATGATCAGAGCCTTCCACTCTTTATTTGGGCTGAGGCATGTAGCAAAACTATTTACATTCAAAACATGAGTCCTCACCAAGCCTTGGGGTGTAAGACCCATGAGGAGATGTTCACAGGTAAGAGGCCTAAGGTTGGCCATTTCAAGAATTTTGGTTTCCTGACTTATTCTCATATCCCTTCAGAGAAGAGGAAAAATTTGGATCCCATTGCAAAGAAGGGTGTCTTTGTAGGTTATGATGAGATTTCGAAGGCCTTCTGAATTTATATTTCCTTGGAGAGGAAAGTTGTTATGAGGAGGGAGGTGATATTTGAGGAGGAGCGAGCCTTCCGGAAGTCTCATGAGTGCAGGGGGAGCAACAAGATTCCACACCTCGGGTGATTAATTAGAGTCCAGCTTCACAGGGTGTAGGGTCATGAGTATTAGGGGTGATTGGTCCACCGGTTACAGGTGCTTCAGGTTTAGGGAAAAGGTCACAGGTTCACATGGTACAGGTTAAGGTTCTTGGTTTATAGGCTCACCAATTCCAGTTTCTTATTCACATGAGTCACCAGCTTCTAGTTCACAGGTTCATGGGTCACCAGCTACAGCCGGTTCTAATACAAGGTCCGATTCTTTAGAAGATGATACACCAATTTGGGAGGATTATTTAGGGAAGAGGAATTCCAAGTGGATTAGAGACACCTTGAAAGGAGCAAAGTCAGTTAGAGAACCCAAGAGACTTGTTTGAGAGATAAATATGCGAGATAAGAATAGTATGTATTTGGTGGCTATTCTTCATGATTCAGAGCCTTCCACTTTTGAGGAGGCATCCCAGCATCATGTGTGGAGAGATGCCATGATGGAAGAGTACCATTCCATCATGAAGAATGGTGTTTGGGATATTGTACCAAGATAGGGAGGGAAGTTAGTGGTGACTTCTCAATGGATTTACATGATCAAGCATATTGTAGATGGAAATGCATCTTATTTGTTGTCGATGGGATTTCATAAGAGTGAGGTAGATCCAAATCTTTACTACATCATGGTTTCTTATGATCCGCTCATTCTTTTTCTATATGTGGATGACTTGTTCATTACATGTGCAAAGAAGATTCTTACAACATGCAAGAGAGATCTTGCCTCATAGTATGATATGACTGACATTGGGTTGCTACATTATTTTCTTTGATTGGAGGTTTGGCAAGAGCCTGGACATATTTTCCTGGGACAAGGGAAGTATGCAGTTGGTATTCTGAAGATATTTTGGATGGAGGATTGTAGGCCGATGGCCACACTGATGATCACCAACTGGAATAATATTCATGCTTCTGAGGGAGAGTTGGTGGATCCGACCTTATATTTATAGCTCATTGGTTCTTTGATGTGTATGGTCAACACCAGGATAGATCTGTGTTTCACGATGAACACTCTCAGTAAGTTTATGGTGGATCCTAGGAGAGTGCACTAGGTAGCCGTGAAACATGTGTTGAGATATCTTGTTGGGAACATGGATTATGGTCTGGAATATAGGAGGAAAGATGGCATTAGTTTGATTGGCTTTACATATTCAGATTGGGTAGGAAGTGTGATGGACAAGAAGAGCACTTTCGGTTTTTGTTTCATTTTGGGCTCAGCAGCAGTGTCATGGTTCATTCGGAAGAAAAATTCCATTGCTTTGATTTCTGCAGAGGCAGAGTACATGGAAGCTAGTCAGGCTAGTTGTGATGCCTTGTGTCTTCACAACTTGTTGGTGGATTTATTTAGTTAGTATATGATGCCTATGGTTATTTACTGTGACAATCAGAGTTGCATCCAACTCTCTCAGAATCCAGTATTCCAAGACAGTTCAAAGCACATAGAGATCAAGTACCACTTCATCCGTGACTATTTTCAGATAGGAGCTGTGGAGTTGCAGTACATTTCCACTGATGAGTAGGGGGCATACATTCTAACGAAATCCTTGGGGAGGGGCAAGTTTGTCTTCTTCGGGGACAAGTTGGGAGTGGAGTGGAACACCTTCTTCGATAAAAGGGAGTGTTGATTTTTGTACCTAGGAAAGTGTTCTCCTAGTGACTTTGTGCCTAAGTCACTAAAAGGGGAAAAGTGACATGACCCTTGCATTAATTGCTTGAGATGAGAATTTAATTCACTTTAGAGATTAAATTGAATTTATCTCAATATCCAATTAGGGCCCTTGGATCAAGAGACCACAACTACCCTCGTTAATCAAACAAAAAGGAAAGGTAAACCAACAAAGGCACTTCATTCTCGTTTCATGAGAATTTGGAGCAATTCGAGTTATGAGAGAGAACAGGAGACTGACAGGCACAAATTTCTAGGCGTAAAGAACAACCTGAATTCCAAAGTCTGTAACGTAGATATTAATGAGCATGAAAATCGAGAAGAGATTGGGCATGAGTTATCCATTGACTTTCATGATTTTCAAGGTCAAGTACAGCAGCAATAAATATCGAGGTTGTATTGTTTGAGGCACGATTTCTGAGGCAATTTGTGGGTTCAAAATTCCAAGCATAACTAGCACAAATTTTGAGGCAATCCATTGTTGTTACAGTGGGCACAAAAAACAAGAAGAATACATAATTAATTATGCATAGAATTCATGGAAAGGATTGTGAGAAAGCAGTCTGTACAGTATGAATTGGTCATATTTTTCAATGTTATTTTTGTACTAAGCACGAGTCATCTACAACAATAGAATTTCCAGGCTTGAATTATTGTCTTCATGGGGTTGAGATAATTTGTATTCATTGTCCCCTTACTACTATAAATTTCATCTTCAAAGAAGAAATAAATACTCTGACTCTCTCTCTCAGGTTTTCCCCTTAGGGGGTTTTTCCTGGGCTCATTGGCCAAAAATTTATAAGTCTACAATTTCATGGTGTGAATGATATTTTATTTATGCTCATAATGTCTATAAAATTATCCTAGTGTTTCCAGTTCATATTTTTTATGAGAAAATAATTCATTTGCAGCTGCTATGTTCATTGGGTTGGGCATTAAACAATGAGAAGTAAACTTGAAATCGGGTTTGGGAATAGCAATGAAAAATTTACACCAACAAAAATGCCACATTGAAGCCTAAATAGAGATAAGAAGAGTGTGTTCATGACTTTATACCTAATAGACAACAAGAAATAAGAACATAACCTTATTTGATCCCATGATCTTGAGTTAAAATGAGGAGGATTTGCCTTATTTATATGCTTTTTAGGACAACGTAAACCTCCTTTACAAGACGACCAACCTAACATTTCTAAAGTAACTTAAAATAATTTCTCAATAATATTTTTGGGGTTTTTCACCCACAAGTTGGAGACTAAACCTCATACAACAAAAAATAATGATAAAATATTATGATCTACTGCAACTTGATGAAATGTTGGGCATGGGAGGAGGGTTTCATGCCCCATCTGAACTCAACAATGTAATATTTCCCTCAACACCCTCCTCCTTTAGGTGGTATGGCCTCTTCAAAAGATGATATTTGGCATGCTTGAGCCGAGAGGAGGGTCAATATATAACATAAATAGGTCTAAGTGGGCATAAATGAGGTGTTCTAAGATGGGTATGACAACCCTTACATGTGTAATCATCTTTACAAAGCATAAATAGAAGTGTGGTTGGGATCCCCTAAACCATGTGTCTTAATGGCATCATCCCAAGAAGCATCAGATACCAACCCATGGGCACAAAATCCTTGAATGATGGGGTAAATCCACCACATCAAAGGGGCAGACGACTGTGCCACTAAGCTAACACTCCTTGGAATGAAAACCAATAGAACCTGCCATTACCAGACCACGGGTCTTGAGCACTACCAACCCAAAACTTT
Organism: Larix kaempferi; assembly: GCA_027924585.1. Lineage (NCBI taxonomy): Eukaryota > Viridiplantae > Streptophyta > Pinopsida > Pinales > Pinaceae > Larix > Larix kaempferi. Next base: position 12,617,689 of record BSBM01000036.1, read on the forward strand.
TACATAATCAATCAAAAAAATGGCATTTACATTGAAAAAAGGACCGCTCCTCTCTAGAATATATGGTATGGAACACTCCAGAGAATCTGGAGGGTAACACAATTATTTATCATTCAATGGAAATAAGGTAATAAAAAGAACTAAGTTGTAAGATCCATTGTGACTAACTATTCTAGTGGGATATCCATGAAATTTTACAAATCATATTGGTATCAGAGTAGTTTTCTTTCGGGTTTCATGGGTAATTGCAGGATCTAGTAGTTGGTAAAAAAAGAAGTCTTCAAACCCTAACCATGGTATACAATTCTATAGAAGAAGTAGCGGGAAATTATGAGCAGTGATTTACAAAGTTGAAAATACAGGTCATCATTATCTCATGCAACATTTCAATCCGCATAGTGGCTCTAGAGAGAAAGTTTGGACCTTTTGGTGATTTTTGAGGATCTAACACAGATATTGGATTAGATAGGAAATCAAAAGATAAAGGCAGCCCATAAATGGAGCCGAGGAAAGATCCTGAAAAAGAGCAGTCGAGTTTCGGTTCTAATATTCCTTCTTAGTTGTTATTTAAAATGGAAGTGAAAGTGGATTCCAAGCCCTAAGAAAGCGTGCTATCGATGCTTTAAAGTTGAATCATTGGTTGCAGCGATTAGAGGTCTATTTCATTGTCCATCAAATAAATGAGGAGTAGAAAATTTTATTTGCTTGATTGAAATTAGAGGATCATGCATTGACCTGGTTGGCAATCCATGAAGTGAACAATAATTCGCCCACACAAAGTTTTACCAAAATACTTGATAAACCAAATAAGCCATAATAAATTATATATAAACTGATGATAGAATGAATAGATTGCAATGGTGTCTTGGCCTTAAATATGTCTTGGGCACTTTATGTAGAGGAGACGCCTCTTTTCATAATAACCTAATTATTAATTATTCAATTATTATCTTTATTTATGTTCATTACATTGCCTCTCTCTTAGAAAGGCTTTGTCCTGAAAGCCTTATAATATTGTCGCATCGTTCCTTGTGACGTCGTAGCTGACGAAACATGTCAATACGAACTTCTAAGTGTAGAGCATAACTTCTGATATGTTGACGGATCAATCCATCCCAAATTGATCTGTTGTTGACTGTTGGGGTTCCCTACTGATCTGTCGCCAGGAGCTTTGAGCACATTAGTACCATTATCTTTTGACAATTCCCACTTTTTAGGATACTAATTTATATTGTTGGGGTGTTAATAGGGAGTTATTGTTGTTTGTTTTTTTATTAGATTGACTTCTTTCTTAACTGTGACGAGGACTGAATTTGTATTTGCTTCTTTTTTCTCAACGTGGATTTTTTAGTCCAAGGGATTTGATGTCCTCTTTTGAATTTGCTCCAACTTATTGTCTAACGAGTCTTTTTCTTTTTTAATATTTCGGGTCATTTCTTTTTGCGCTTTCTTATCATCTTTAAGCTTATGAATTTGATCCATTAGATCTTGTTTGTGATTCTTAAGGTGACCATTTTCGTCAATGTTTTCTAATAGTTTCTTTTGAAGATTTCGATTCTCCTCTTCTAGCTTTTGATTATGTTGTGCTTTATCCTTCGTCTTTTTTATTTGAAGAAGCAATTTTTTATTATGATCTCTTAAACGAGAGATCTCTTCTTCTTTATCTGTGATGACGTTGTCAAATTTTGACTGCATCTTTCGATTTTCTTACGAAATGACCTTGGCGATATCCTTGAAGTTTTTAGACGCCACAACTTTTGAATCTAACTTCATTATAACATCTTGTAGTGTGACTTTCTTTTTCTTATATGAAAACGTTAAAAACTTTTTCTTCATATTTAAGATAATTGTCTCCAATGTTTCCATCCAAGATAAGCAGAGAATCATGTCAACTTCATTTAGATAAATAGTTGTAACATTGAATTGGGATGTGAACTTATATTCATCAAATGCCAATTCTAAGTCCCTAATTGCATATTGCTTCCCACCATATTTATCTTTCTTTTCGATTATACTTAGTTTTGGGATCAATAATTGATTTTCCAAGATGACGTTAATGTGATTTTCCTCGATGGTTGGAAAAATAGCGATGCTAATAGTCTTGCTTTGAATAATCCCTTCAAGTTTTAGTATGTCAATGGCTACCTTTGAGTAGGTCTTCTGAAATCTTCCTCTTTTGTCACCTGAGACTCCTTTTTGTTTCCAAATAATTATTATTTCAAAATAATAACATATAGTATTATTAGTATTATTATTATAGTTATATAATAACTATAATAAAAAAACTTAATAAAAGCTTTAATAAACAAGGTGTTAAATAATATTTAATAAATTTTTGTTTTAATATATTTTTATTATTTGTTCTTTGTTTTTTTGTTTGCAGGTGTGAAGGCCGTGGGGATGGAGAGCGGCAGAGATGGGGATGGGTGGTGGCTGCGAAGGGAGTTGGCGCGTAGGAGAGTGCGCAGTAGGGCACGGTGGAAGGCGTGGAGTGTGGCGAGTAATGAGGGTAGTGGAGGTATGCGTAGTGGGCGTGGGAGGAAGAAGGCACAGGGAGGGGGGCGTTGCGTGTGGAGAAGCGTGGAGCGGGAGCTGCGTGGGAAGGTGGAGAGGCAGCGGGGTTGATGGGAGGTAGAAGCAGGTGGATAGAGGAGAGCGTAGGTAGGGAGAGGAGGAGGGAGCGCGGTGGAAATGGCAGTGTGCGGGGAAAATGAGGAGGAGGGTGGAGGGAGGACAGCAGAAGTTGCAGCGCAGTGGAGGGAAGGGGGCATGGCCAGGGAGGAGTGGGGGTTGCAAGAGGATGGAGAATGGGAGCGGCTGGGAGGATGGGCGCGAGGTTGCAGCACAATGGAGAAGGGAGCGGAGGAAGAAGGAGGCTGTGGTGGTGGTGGGAGGAGGCGTTGAATGGGGAGGATACGGTGGTGGGTGGACGTGCTTCGCGTGGTGGATAAAGGGAGAGAGTTGGACCAATGATGAATGGATGGAAGATGACGGGGGAAAGGGGGAGAGTTGGAGCAACGGAGTGGGGAGGCTGCGGAAGCGGGGAGGAGCGTTGTGGCCAAGGGACTTTTGTTTGGTCAAAAACCATAATCTTTAGAAAGTATAAAGTGATGGCTATTAGCCGGATCAGAGTTGGCTCTTATACTACATGAAGCGAACAATAATTCACTCACTCAATTTTTTACCAAAATACTTGATAAATCAAATAAGCCATAATAAATTATATATAAACTGATGATAGAATGAATAGATTACAACGGTGTCTTGTCTTTAAATATGGCTTGGACACTTTATGTAGAGCAGTCGCCTCTTTTCATAATAACCTAACTATTAATTATTTAATTATTATCTTTATTTATGTTCGTTACAATCCACATGGAGGCACTTAGTTTGGAGGGTGATATGCTAGTAACTAAGTGGGAGTATTTCAAAACCCTCATTAAGTCCCAATTCTACTCGATTGAGTATGTAGAGGACCAGTGGATCCATTGGCATTACTTCGAGCAAAGGCAAGGGAAAAGTGTGCAAGAGTACACCACTGATTTCAAAAGGATGGCTATTATGATAGGTAGCTCACCCAAGATTCCATATGTGCTTCTCAAGTATCTAATTGATCCACTTAATCATTTATGAAAGCAAGTGATGCTCTTCAAACCCAGGACAATTGATGAGGCTTATGTGTAAGAACCGTACCTAGAGAATATAGGCTACAACAAAGTACAACCAAGTGGTTCTAGAGATAAAGAAAACCAATATGCTTCTAATGAGGGTAAGAGAAGTGGAAGGGAAAATATAAGAATGCTACATCCACAACACATCAATCCGAGGATTCAAAAAAATAATGTAATGATTGCAACATTGATGGTCACACTGAAGACAAGTGTTGGAAGTTACATCCAAAGCTAAACCCCAAGAAATGAAAGGATGACAAGAAGAGGAACATGATAGCCATGGATTCATGAAACCAAGTGGAGAAAAACTCAGATATATATGAGAATATTGTCGTCATTACAGTGCACAAGTACATGAACTTGAGTATCCTTCATCCCAAGAGAATGAGATGAAGAAACTCTTCCACATCAAGGTTTAGGTAAAAATACCAAGTTTGATGCTCTATTTGATTCCGGTTCATAGGCCAATACCATAGTAGAATATATGGTAAGAAATATTGGATTGAAAGTAAATGATGATATCAACCCCTATCCATTCGAATGGGTAAATAAGGATGCAAAAATTAGGGTCACAAAACAACACAAGCTTAAATTTTCCATAAGTGCATATAATATTGACAAACTTGAGGTAGATGTAGTACCCCTTGAGGTTTGTGGTGTAGTGTTTGGAAGTTCCTACACATGTAAGAGGGATGTGATATTCATGAGGAAAGGAAACCAATACCACTTGATCAAGGATAGAAAAATATTTCATCATCAATGTGCACAAAGGTAAATCAAATATCTCTCTTGTAAGTGCAAACCAAGTAAAGAAGCTGATCAATTCGAGCAGAAATTTTGTGTTGATTTTATTAACACATAATCAACAAGAAGGTGAATTAGTAAAAGTAAATGTATCTCTAGAGGGACAATGTACCAAAGAGCAGAAACACGAGTTGGAGAACCTTTTGGAAGCATACAAATAAGTGTTCCAAGATCCTAGAGGGCTACCTCCTAAGAGGGAAGTGAAGCATGAGATACAACTATTTCCATATTCTCCATTGTTGAGCATTGGACTATATAAACAGTAAGTCTTGGAAGATAAGAAGTGAAGAAGCAGTTGCAAAAACTACTAGATCGGGGATTAATATGGCCAAGAACCTCACCTTGTGGGTCACCTATTATCATAGTATCGAAGAAGGATGGGACTCAGAGGATGTGTACTGACTACATAGCTCTAATAAGATATTCCTCAAGCATAGCTACCCCCTTCCCAAGATCCATAATTTGGTACATAATTTGCATCATACCATGTACTTCTAAAAGTTGGATCTCAAATCGGGATACCACTAGGTGCGAGTGAAAGAAGAAGACACCTGCAAGACCGCCTTTAGGAATAGGAAAGGTCTATATAAATGGTTAGTAATGCCCTTTGGTTTGTATATGTGTTTGATGAATGATGTAATGTTTGATAAGTTTCGAACCTATCAAGCAGGTTCATCCTCAGGAGACCAGATTCTCACTCTATTGTGCAGGAAGAAAAATCCCTTCCATAAACAATCAATGTAACAGTATTAAATTCACCTTGGAAAAGGAGGAAGAAAAATCCCTTCCATTCTTGGACGTACTTCTTACAAATAAACCTGATGGCACTCTTTCTCACCAAGTATACAGAAAGAAAACACAAACAAATAGATACCTTCATGCTGACTCACACCATCATCCAGCCCAAAAGATTGGGATAATAAACACCTTAGCCACACATGCATGGAGGGTCTCAGATACAGATCACATCAAAGAGGAGTTAGAGCACCTTAAGACCTCCCTCATCAACAATGCATACAAAGGTAGAGAAATAAACAAAGTTTACTGAAGCATAAAAACTAACAATAACAAAACCAAAAAGAAAGAAGATACAAAATTCCCCAAGATTACCCTTCCGTATATCCATGGCACGACAAACAAAATTGCAAACATTCTAAAAACGAAAGATATAAAGGTGGCATTCACTCCTCCAAACTCGTTAAGAACCATGCTTGACAAGGGTAAAGACCCTATTGATCCAAAGAACCAAAAAGGTGTCTACAAAACCCCATGCTCTTGTGGTGAAGCCTACATAGGTGAGACTGGAAGGTCAATCGCTATTAGGTTGAAAGAGCACAGTGCAGATCTACGACATGAAAGAATTTAAAACTCAACCATAGCAGAACACTCTCACACCACCAAACATCACATCTTCCTAGAAAACTCAGAAGTCTTGGCAATTGTCCCTAATTACCACAAGAGAAAGATACGTGAGGCCATAGAAATTGCAAAATGTGCAAGAAACTTCAATCGTGAAGATGGCTTGAAACTAAAAGAAACCTGGAAACCTATCATCCAAAAACTCAAAAGATAAATAAAACTAGAATTATCCTTTACCTATATAATCTTCAACTTACTCACTAATAGCTCATTATATAACTAATTAAATAAAAACTTATAATAACAACAAATTTAAAAGTAATTTGTTGAATTAAAAATATTAAAATCATTAACAAAATTATATATATAATTAATATATTACAACTAATACTAATTACAATGACTAATAATGCAAAAGTTTCTATAAACATTATATTAAATATAAACATTATATTAAATATAAAAATTTAAATTTTCATGGATTCCTTATGCCTAATAATAACCAATAAAAATTTATATTTTTTAATTCTATTTTTTTTAATAATGTTATAAGTTTTAAATGTTACAACTAGTACTAATTATAGGGCCTAAAACATAAATAATAAAAAACTTTAATCATTATAAAAAATAAAAATAAAAAATAATGATAATAATAATAAGAAGAAGAAACTAATACCCTAACCCTAACCCTAACCCTAAACCCAACACTTATGAACCGACCTAAGAAAACATAAATCAAATGATTAACTAAACCATTATTTATCCCTCACATCCATGTGCACAATAGAGTGAGAATATTTTCTCCTGAAGATGAACTTGCTTGATAGGTTCGAAACTTGTCGAATTGAAAAAATTCTCACCGCAGTCTCCTCTCTCTCTTTAATTACTGAATTGTGGGTTAATCATGAACAACCAGATGTAATGTTCCCTTTCATAGATTCATTTTTAATAGTGTATTTAGATGATGTATTGGTTTATAGTGCTACTTGGGAATATCATATGTCACATGTCAGGTAGGTTTTGGAGATCTTGAAGAAACGCCAACTACTATCAAACCTTAAGAAATGTGAATTTTCTCAACAATCCTTGGTGTATTTGGGGTATGTGATTCTTGGAGCTTTTGGGGGGTATCACAATACCTTTAGAAGTTTGTATCTTACTTTTTAGCTATGGATGCAGTTTTCCATGCCATAACAACCAACATCACAAGGTTCTAGTGGGGAAAGAATCGTGAAAAAATATTTCAATGAGATAAAGAAAAATATTAGTCAAGCACCAGTTCCCACATAGCCTAAGTTGTAGAAGCCTTTTGAAGTGGATATATATGCAAGTATGCTATCATTCTGAAATGTTTCATAGGGATTCCTAAACTACCCTACATATAATAAGGAACTCCATGCCCTGGTTAAGAAGTAGAAGCATTATCTGATCGGTAAGGAGACCATAATTCACACTGATAACCATCTGTTGCAGTTTTTACATGCCAGAGTAATCTACACAAAACTCGACACTAAAAGTGGATGGGATTTTTACAAAACTTGCATCTAATCATCGAATATAAGAAGGGTAATACAAAAAATATGGCATACATACTCTCAAGTCCAACAACAACCAAGATCACAACTTTGGGTACTCTTATGAATATGGAACCTTTCACCCATGATTCACAAAAGATGAGGAATTTAAGGAGGTATTTCAACAAATACAAAACTAATTCCATGTAGAATAAGGTGACAACAAGGTTGACTATCATCTCCAGGGTGGGTTACTCTACAAGATGGAAAATATATTTTTTCCTATGGGTGATAGATTGTGAATCATTAGAGAGGCTCACACCTCTAAAATGAAGGGCATTTTGGTGTTGGAAAGAAAATTGTTAACTTACAAAGGTATGTTTATTGGCCTAGAATGCAAGAAGATGTGGCTCGATTTATTAGAGTGTGTATAATTTGATGTACAAGCAAGCCCAATAATATGGAGCAAGGTCTATACCATCCCTGACATGTTCCTGCGATATCACATCCATGGATTTTGTGGGTTGTCTTCCAACCACTAGAAAAGGACGTGACTATTTATTTGTGGTAGTTGACATATTTAACAAGATGTGCATTCTTATTCCTTATAAAAATACCATCAAAGGATAAGAAGAAACAAACATGTTCATTGAACAAATCTAGGTGCACTTTGGGATACCAAGGAGCATCATCTCAGACAGGGATACTGCATTTCTCTATGCTTTTTGGACTACACTTTGGGAGAAGATGGAAACTAAGTTGAATAGATCTACAACATTCTGTCCACAGAAAGATGGGAAGACATAAGTAGTCAATAGGAATTTGGTGCATATTTTTAGGGGTTACAATCAAATGCATCCAAATACATGGGATCAGAATATGATCTACATATAATACTCTTATAATAGAATAGTACACACTCCCATTGGAAAGTGCCTTTTGAAACCTGTTTTGGGTATCTACCACCTTTACCTCTAGAATATTTTTATGCACAACAAGGAGGAGTGAGAGAATAAACTACAAGTGAAGCATTCAGAGTTGAAAAATTCATTGATAAGATCAGGAAAATCCATTTACAAGTACAGGATGTTGTGATGAAGTCACATGAAAAGTACAATGCAAAACATGACCAACACAAGGTTGAGAAAACATTCAAGGTGGGAGATAGAGTTTGGTTTCACTTGAATAGGGAATTACTACAAGGTATTGGTAAGAAGATCAAGGAATTACGGTATGGTCCTTTTGAAGTGTTGGATAAGATAGGAGATAAGGCCTATAAACTTATTCTACCCCCATATATGCACATTTACTTAGTAGTGAATCTGGAAAATATGAAACTCTATGAGCCTTCCATGTTGGACTAGGAACCCGAGCAGGTCTTACCTTCTGTAGAGGACTTAGAACTAGAACAGCAAGGTGAAGATAGTATGAACTCGAGTAGGTGGGGATGAAAGGATAACTTCTAGGAAAGGCTAAATGCTACTCCAAGTAGAAGGTGGAGGAAACATTTCCTCACCTCATTTAGTAAAATATTTTTGGGACCAAAAGTCTCCCAATAGGGAGGTGTGATCCAAAATGGACCAGTATATATTTTTTCATCTATTTTGGTGCTTTCTAGGTGGAAATATTGGATGAATGTGCTTATAGGGCCCATTTTAGGGGTAGGTCTTAGTTTGTATATTTTGGGCCTAGAACCTTGTAACGCTTGTTTGAAAGCTTAAAAGAAGTTTTTTGGGATCAAAATTTCATCACTAATTCCATTCTCATTGATACAATTCTACACCCTGAGACCTTTCAAATGGCATAAGAATTGCCTCAATAATAGTCAGTATGAAGAAGTTACACCTCCCACAAGTTGAGTTATCCAGATGACGACCATGGTACCAATTGGGTTCCACGTTAGCTCTCGTTTCTCACACACGTGGATCTAGTCATGTAAGGGAATTTCAAGAACATTATAAAAGGTCTAAAACCTTATCCCTAATTGAGAATTGAGGCATGCAAAACCCCTAAAATTCACCCTAGATGATTATCAAACTATGTTAAATGTCTAGTCGTTAGGAGAAGAAGGGGTTCCATTCTTATGATGATATTGTATTGTTACATAGTTGAATAGTAACAAAGGAATGGATATTAGAGTAGAACAGAGGAAGTATGAGATGTTGTAGTAGTCATTATGATCACAGATTCATAGGTAACTCCATAAAGAGTACCACTTTATTTGTATTTGCATTCTATATAAATCAACTAGGCATAGTCCTCATTTTAGGATGGGTTTTTCCCCATAGCGGGTTTTCCTAGGGTAAATATTGTGTTGATGGTGTGGATTATGTATTTCTTTTCTCTAGTCATTTATCTTTTTGTTCCAATTATTTATCATTTAGTGGAAATAAGCTAATAAAAAGAACTAAGTTGTAAGATTTGTTGTGACGAATTGTTCTAGAGGAATATACATGAAAATTAACAGATCATTTGGGGTAAAAATCATATGAAATATTTAGGAGCTATTTTGAGGGATTCAATGGAATTTTTTGTCCAGACACTGCATAAGAATAAAATTCCATATCCTACACATTAAGACCTTTCCAACGGTACAAGAATCGCCTCAATCAAAGTTTGTATGAGGAAATTATGTCTCTCGCAAGTTGACCTATTGTTGTGAGAAAATTCATCCAAATTAGCAACTAGATGACCTTGGTCACCCCTTTAGGGCCTAAACTAGCAACCAATCACACCTTTATTCAAGGAAAGTAGCAATACGAATTCAAAAAATTTCCTTCATAGTTGTGTGTTTCACTCAATTTTATTGTTGAAGAAGAACCTGGTGTCCACTTCTATTCTTCGTCACTGAGGCTGTTAAATATTATTATAAAATATTCCCCCTAATTTGTGAGTTAACCCAGTGTCCACTTCTAATATTCATCACTGAGGGTGTTAATATTATTATAAAATATGCCCCCTAATTTGTGAGGTCAAAAGCAGAGTTGATGGATGAAATACTTTAACTGGATAATCTGTAATTGTGGCTAAAGGGATGAGGAGAACCATAGTCACAAGAGTTGGAAAGTACCTGCAAGTAAAACAACTCATTTCCAAATTATATAATAGCTTCATAAGGTGGCCATACCCATGCTTATAATTAAAAAATCATGGCCACAAAAAATACATAGTGGATCCATGTCAAAAGTACACCTACAATGTAATCATGCACTATGAGGAGTGCAATATATAAAATTCTTCACGGTACTTCAACATGGCAGTATAATCTTGCACAAATTGGGCAAGTAGCATTGATGCATAGTGATACTACTATTGTTTCCAAGGTATTCCATCCAAACCAACAATAGTACGAGCCTATAACCTGTGAAAAAATGGACTAGAGTCGAGAATGACAACACACTATTTAATCACTGATCATTGGTGTATATTGTTTACATATGAAAAAAGTCCCATCGATCATGATAATGGAATCCAAGGTACTAAGTACAATCTAACAAGTGTGAATAAAGAATCCATGGTCAAACACTTGCAGAATCAAATGATCAGGGGTCATTGATTTGGAGAATATTTGGAGCAGATTTGGGCCCAAATTTGGAGCAGATTTGGGCCTAAATTTGGAGCGGATTTGGGCCGAAATTTGGAGCATATTTACAAGAAATTGAAGGTATGTTATATATGCACTTATACTCTAAATTTAAAAGCTTTGCTAATGATCGCTTTAGAATAGTTGTTTTTTTCCTAGAAAATAAGAGTTCCTAGGGTTTCTATTTGCAGACTTGTATTTTTTGGTGCAATAACGATTCACAATGGCTCCCAACGACAAGAGGGATCCAACCTAGAATCATTTCCAATTAGTTTATGGGAAAATGGTGTGCAATTACTATCAAAATGGAGTTGGTGGGGGGAGGATTAATAGGGTCAAACAACACCTAGCACATGCAAAAGGGAATGTCAAACTGTGCAAAAATGTCCCTGATGAGCTAAAAGATGAGATTTTAGGTTATCTTAAATCCTACCAATAAGAGAAATCCAAAAATAAAAAGAATAAAAAATGAGGTAGGGAAAGGTTCACTCCCTAATCATCCTCAAGATAAAATCCCCAATTTTGAAGAATCATGCTCTTTTCTGGTTGATCCTTATACAAGTCATCTTAGGGAAGAACTTGTTGGTGGGTCTGGAAGTGGTACATCCAATGTGAAGAGGGCATGTAGTAACCTTGATTCATTCTTTGTACCCTACACCTCCCTTGGTGCTAAGCCCACCATTGATGCTAAATGGAAGAAGACGGAAAAGGAGGCTTCTTGGGAATGCATTTCTAGATGGTGGTATGATGCATACATACCATTCAATGCCACTAATTCTACATATTACCAACCTATTATATATGATATAGCTTCATGTGGTTCGGGATTCAAAGGAACTAGCTTTCATTATATTAGAGGCCCACTTTTTTCAAAATGAGGTTCAAAGAATAGATGAATATCTCATAGAGTTCAAGGGGTCGTGGAGTAAAATAGGGTGTAAAATCATGTCCAATGGATGGACTGATGGAAGATCCCATACCATTATTAACTTCCTAATTGCTTTCCCAAAAGGAACTATGTTTCTTAAATCAGTGGATACATCTGATCAAGTGAAGGATGAACAATTATTATTCTGTCTCTTAGATGAAGTAGTTGAGGAATTAGGGTGCATAATGTTGTACAGGTCATCAGATATAATGCATCAAACTATGTTGTAGCTAAAATATTGTTAGAGGAAAAACACCCCACCATTTGGTGGACTCCACATGCATCCCATTGTTTGGACCTCATGCTTGAGGATATTAGTAAAATTGAGTGGTTGACGAAGTGTGTGGAACAAGATAAATGCATAACAAAATACATCTACAACCACACATGGATTTTGAATCTTATGAGGAAAAAACTCTAGTGGAAAAGAGCTTGTTAGGTCTGCTATTATACGCTTTACAAGAAATTTTCTTACCTTGCAATCCTTGATTCAACAAAAATACAACTTGACGAAGATGTTCTCTAGTAATGAGTGGAATGCATCTCAGTGGAGAAAAAAGGCCGAAGGCAAAGACATGGTTGACAAAGTACTTGAAAAAATATTTTGGAGAAAGGCAGAGGAGATAGTTCTATTTAGTGAGCCACTTGTGAAAGTGCTGCAAATGGTGGATAGTGATAAACCTTTCATGGTTTTTATTTATGAGGTCATGGATCAGGCCAAAGAGGCAATAAAGGAAGGATATGGGGATAAGAGACATTTAAGTATATTCCTTTGTGGAGAATCATTGATGAAATATGGAACAAACAACTCCATCGAACTTTACATGCAACGGGCTACTACTTGAATCCAAGGTAAGTAAAACTAATTTCAATGTTTTTAAGCTATATTATTTAGTGTAAACTTGTAAATTTTTATCCAAGGTCTCAATCATAAATCTCACTTGGTTAAGTTTCTTTGTCTTTTAAAGGTACCACTACACAAATATTTTTTATGCAGGTGGGGAGGTAAAAGAAGGATTATACAAATGCATTGAGCACATGATCCATGATCCTAAGATACAAGATGAGATACACAGTAAGATACTTCGTTTAAATAAAGGCACTAGTACCTTTGGCATGGCTATGGTTGTTCGAAGTAGAGAAAGGGATCCACCTGGTAAGTAATTTCAAATTTCTAACTTTTAAAATTATATTCTTCATAGCAAAATATGAGTCAAAGTTTTATAGTTCAGAAATTCATACTCATTTTATGAAGATTCTTTGTAATTAGTTCATATTGCAGCCTATTGGTGGGGACAGTTTGGTAGCCAATGCCCTTATTTGCAAAAGTTTGCAATTCATATTTTGAGCCAAACTATGCAATTCTTCTGGGTGTGAACACAATTGGAGTTTTTTTTAGCGTATACACACCAAGAAGATAAACCGTTTAGAACAAAAATTCTTGAATGATACGGTCTATGTTTAGTACAACCTTAGATTGAAGTGCAACCAATTGTTGAACAATGTTGATGTTTTCTCTCTAGTATGCAACATCGGGAATACATTCATTATGAATGGGGCTTGTATAAGTTCTAAAACTCTGCAGAGAAGCAAAGCATACATATTCTTTTAAGAAAAGTAGATATTACACCACAACATTCACACATAATACACAGATATTTACCCTAGAAACCCTTAACCGGGGAAACTAACAAAACTTAGAGCCACACCTCTTATTTTCTCATTCTCATTATGAATCACTCACAATACAATATAGGTATTCTGCAACATACAATACCCTAATCCATTAACCCATATTATAAAATAGACCCCAATCCCATAACCATGATTAAATTACATATTTTTAGACAATTCCCAAAAATAGCCGAAAACAACTGGAGGTGTCGGAGGGATCGTCAGGCGCACCACTGATAAGTGCACCATCCCCCGCCACACACATGTAAATAATATAACACATACCCAACAACTTGGAGTAATCTATTAGATGATAGAGGGGTATTTTTGAATTGACAAGATCTAAGAAGTGTTTGGGACTTCTTAGTGGGTCTATTCAACATTAGACCTCTATGAATGAATATACGAGCATACAGGGAGAAGAATAACATCATCATCATGAAGAATTTTCTTATGAAAGAAGAAATTCCATTAATAAAATGGTCAACAAGTGAATCAAAAATTGTATTCAAATAGAAATTCGTCCCTGAAGATAAAATGAAAAATAAAAAATGAAGACAAAAAGTGCAAGTCAACCTCAAGTAAAATTCAAGTGACTTGATGTGTATAAATAGAGAGCTCTAGCAATTCATTTGAACACGCATGACATACAAGACATCTTCTCCTCTTTGGTGCACAAATTCTAGTAGATCAAGTGAAGTGAAGAAGAAGCAACATAAGACTCTTATCTCTCTCTTGAAGTGATCAAATAACAATTCGGCCCTGAAGATAAAATGAAAAATAAAAAATGAAGACAAAAAGTGCGAGTCGGCCTCAAGTGAAATTCAAGTGACTTGATGTGTATAAATAGAGAGCTCCAGCAATTCATTTGAACAAACATCACATACAAGACAACTTATCCTCTTTGGTGCACAAATTCTAGTAGATCAAGTGAAGTGAAGAAGAAGCAACATAAGACTCTTATCTCTCTCTCTCTTGGGTTTGCTATTCTCTTGAAGTTCGCTCTTACTCCGTGACTATGACTATGACTAGGATGCGCACAATGTGGATGGGTTTATGAAGGAGGTTTGACATGTCCTTGTGAATTAGTTTTCTTCATGTTATGATTGTTGTACTCCTATTATTGGAAAGATATTCTTAAGAAAAGTTGTTGGTTTTTCTCCCTATTGGGTTTCCCAGGGTAAAATCGTTGTGTCTACTGTGCATGGTTATCTTTCAATGAACCTTGTTTATTTCCACTACAAGTGTATGTTGAAATTTTAGTGTATAATTATGCAATGATAAAAGTGGTATTATAAATCAATAGGAAATAATTATCAAGATCTGAAATTGTACTACTAAGTTATAAAATTCAACATGGCATCAAAGAAATACTGAAAGAAGCCATTGCAGCAATTTCTGCCCTAAGTATGAAAACTAGGGCTTCCAATTTTTGACACTTATAACCATAGATTGAACTTGAAATTAGTGTTATGGAACTCTCCTTAGTAGGTAAAATGTATAAA
The DNA here is from genome assembly GCA_027924585.1 of Larix kaempferi. Classification (NCBI taxonomy): domain Eukaryota; kingdom Viridiplantae; phylum Streptophyta; class Pinopsida; order Pinales; family Pinaceae; genus Larix; species Larix kaempferi. The sequence goes on from BSBM01000036.1 coordinate 12,632,727, forward strand.
TGGAGGTCCAAAGAAGCAAGGATCCGAAAAAGTAGGCCTACAAAATTAGGATCTAAAAATTAGGCCTGAAAAAATAGGGTATGAAAAATAGGCCCAAAAAATAGGGTCCGAAAAATAGGACCATAAAATTAGGGTCCAAAAAGGCAGGCCTGGAAAATTAGGGTCCGAAAAGGAAGGATCGAAAAAATAGGGTCTGAAAACGTAGGTCCAAAAAAATAAGGTCTGAAAAAGCATGTCCGAAAAAGTAGGGTCTGAAAAAATAGGTCCAAAAATTGCAGACTTGGAGATTACAAAATGGGGGTTCATTTTGTATAAATTTCAAGCACAAATTTATGGTACTGATAGTCACGTAAAAGAGAGATATTTAATGGTTATTAAAAGATAGACATATTTTTTATTGGATTAAGGACCAGTTTTTATAGCAGCGATAGTAGGTTCAAGGGGATCTTGGATCTAGTGCATTCAGACACATGTAGATTGATGATAGTGGCATCCTTGGATATCTTCTTGTACTATGTATGATTCTCTCCAGAAGACATGAATACCTAAGATGAATACTTCAGCAAGTTCCATGATTTCATGACTTGACGAAGAAGAAGATCAAGTGTTTGAGGATTTCAGTGATTTCTACAAAGAGGTAGAGATCAAGAGGGAGTCAACAAAACAAGCAAAGATAACTATTTAATGTTTTGCGCAATAAATGTTATTTATTCAAATTGAATTGTTATTTTATTGATAAATAGCATAAATGTTTAAATTAGTGTTGGTTAACCCTTGTGGAAATTTATGTCATGTGTTACAGAATAGGAGACGAAGATTTGCAATTAAGATCTACCCATGTTCTTATGGGAAGATGCATCCAATATGAAAGTTATGCTCAGATCAAGTGTCCTCACCGTATATTGGAGAACAAGACATGTGAGAGACACTCGTAGCAGTGAATCCAGAAAGGATCTTTGGTTTCCTAACATGCACCCATATGTTGAGGAAGAAGAGGATGAATACCATAGAATTTTATTAGTCATGAGAAGTGACTAAGGGTAAACAAGGCTCGAGATGCTTACTCTATGAAAGAGTGCTCCAAGAAAGAAGCTAGAAGTCACATTGAATACTCTATGTGGGAGTGCTCCATGATGGAATGATCTATTCTCATTAGAGTGAGTTGACTTGTTTATTTGATAGGGGATCTCATTTCCTTGTGAAATAGACAAAGTCTAATCTAACATTGAAATTGGCATGGGCTCTAAGAAGTGTCGGGTACATCTTAGAGTATGGTCAAATCAACAATAGAGATCTATGTGGGAATAAATGTGCATGTGAGGAGATGACATATATGAGTACACAGGTTGCTTTAGTGCAGGATACTCAAATGCAGAGTTTCTATATGCAAAGGGATAAGGATACTAAGGTGCAAAGGAAGTAGAGTGCTCCCACACAGAGGGAGTAGTTGTAGCATGGGTTGTTGATGATGAAGTGCCCCGGGATCTTCCTCAGAAGAGGGAGTACAAATTTGAGACCCTGAGATTTGGCATGGCTTGTCGGAAGGAGCTTGCGGCGTTAAGGTAATGGTTGTAATCTTCTTTTCTATTGTACTTCTCCACTCTTCAATACAGTTAATATATTTCCATAAATGTTGTCTCCTTGATGATGTTTAGATATTTCCTCCTTAAATGTTAGCTTAGATCTATCATATGAGATATATGCTTTCACTTCTCGTGGTCTGTCACATGTTCAACAGGGTTTAGCTACTTGCAATCTGGCAGCACTAGAGCATTGGATCAACGAAGGAGAAAGGGATCTACAAATCTAAGGTAAATGATCTACTCTTACTTTTGTACTCCTATATGATCTAGGAAAGTATTTTATGTTCTATCCTATTTTTTCTAGACTTACGTTAAGCTAGGGAGATCTGGCCTTGAGTCCACTCTCGGTAGATTGTCCGCAAAACAAATCTGGCGACCATACTAGGGAAGAACATTGCTTTGTAGTGTCAATTTGAATGTTGTTTTCAGTTGATTTCTTGCCAAGCCTTTTTCATTTGTCATTAGCCTCCTAAGATGGTTTCACCATCAGATATTCACTTTGAAGAGTTTGATTACCTTCCTCTGAGTTTGTACTTCTTATTTTCAAACCAGTTCATTTCTCATTACTTGGAGATTTGGATCATTTTTTAACTTGGATCTCACCTATCGCACCTAGTCAGTGTACCCAAAGCGACACTGTGTTGTTTTTTTATCTTTGTTCTCTTCCTATTAGTCTATCGTTGCAACCCTTCCATTGGTATACTGCGACGTCGTCACACTTCCTGCATTGGTGAACTGCGACGTCGCACTGTGTACAAGCACAGAGTGAGTCGATCTGCCATTTTTGCCATACAGGCATCCCTTCTCCAATTTTTATTTGAGTTTTGGTTTGTGTGCAGACTCCTCTGCACTGTACCTTCCAGGAAGAGACCCTTTTGCCTAGCAGTGTTTTGTTTGGCTTGTTTGTATTGGTTTTTGGGTCTTTTGAGATTTGGGTTCATGTTTGGCCGCTTGAGTCAAAACTAGTGTTTTGCTTACATTTTTAAGCGAAATGGCCCCATGAATCGTGCATCCTTTAGTCGTTTTGACCCATCTCAAGGTTTTGAGATCATTTTTGGTTTGGCGTGATTGGCTTGTTTCAAAGACTTGAAGAGTGTGGGATATCCATGTCTTTTTGAGCCTCTTTTTCTTGGGTTATGCATCTTGTTTCCCCTACATGCTGAGCTATTCAATCATTTTTGGGAAAGATTGCCTCCTTGTCTCCACTAAAGTTCAAAGAGAAGCTTGATTTTGTCTCTTTCGCTATATTCATGAAATTGGAAAACATAAGTATTCTTCTTGCTTTAATTTGATCATTTGGCATTTTTGGTCTTACACTCATAGGAAGAAGAAAAGGCTTGTTTCAGATTTGTGTGCATTTGAGTTAGATAAGATTGCTAAGTGCTTATCTTTGTCTTGCATTTTTACTGGAAACGTTTCTGGAATTTTTTCTTTCCGTGGATTAGATGTGTCTTTTTCAAGTGTAAAAAGATAGGGAATGAGTTATATTTATTGCATTTGGTAGATTTTGAGCCTTTTTTGAGTGTCTTTGAGTTGTTTGGGTGCTCGCCATTTTTCTTTGGGAATTTCTGAATGATTAGAGTGTTGTAGATATTCTCTCACTTTCGGTATGAAAAGCGTTTAGTTATCAAGTTCCATTTTTTATAGATGCATTTAGAAATTGAAAGTGCTTCATTATTTTGACTTATACATTGGTAAGATTAGTTGCATCTTTCATTTTCTTTAAGCTTTTAGCTTATTATTACAGAAAGTTAGAGTTATTGCACTCTAGGAAGGAATTCTTCTTTTCGCTACTACTTAAGTACTTTTGGTTTGAAAGAAAGAAAAATCTCTCTTTACCTTAAGTAGTTTTCATTGAAAAGGAAAGGAAAATGTGCATTATCATGTAGTTGAGGATTGCATTATGTTTATATTTACGTACTCACCTTGTGCATCCACCTAACCGTACAAGATTAAATTAACGCTAGCTTAGGTTAAAATCATTTAGTAACTGTGTGTAAGTTAGAGACGTGTTCCGGCGTCTTTAAGTGTGGCAGCTGTCGTTATTTTCCAGCACTGTATCCCGGGGGTATTGTAGTCTTCCACGTACTTATCGGTATATCGAGCTCCTTCACGTACCCACCAAGTACCATAATACGTACTTGGCGTATATCAAAAGGTGTATCACGTACTCGGTAGTATATTCGAAGGTCTCTTTCCGAACGGTTGTGCATTAGACAGCACCACTACGGATTTGAACTCCCATGTACCTTGCGTATATCGGGAGACACCACTAGGATTCCTGAAACCAACTGAGTTAACTTGTCACATACCCCAATTTTGTAAAAATTATGTAATTATTTCATTATATTCCTGAGACATTATGTTAAATTTAATGCTAAGAAGGAATTGATGACTCAGCAGAGTCACTAGAAATGGAATGTAATTCTGAATATTTTATTATTAATAAATAAATTATGGAGACAACAGCATGGCAGAGCTGTTAAAAAGAGGTTACTGGTCAAACTGGTGGATGGAACTAGGTGGAAAGGCAAATGACAAGTGGCAGCATCCTCAAACACTTCCTAAGTTGCAGGTGGCAACTTCCCTATATTTGGGGTCATGATTCCCCAAGAAAGTGGAATCTGAGTAGGTGGCTCATTAATTGACAGTTAACCCAACAAAGACCTAGGCAATATTTTAAATAGTACTCAATGAACTGAGCTGGGGGTTCGAATTGTTCTGGAGGGAGAATACATTCAGGTGAATGTTATTCAGGAGTCCCATTGAGGAAGAGGGAATTATACTGTAAGGGAGTTGTTTGAGAGGATTGCTGCAGTAACTTGGTTCCAGTATAGCTGTTTGGATGAGTGAATTATTCTGCTACACCTAGTTCCAGCCAGGGAGACCAGAGCAAGCTCGGGGGTCCTGAGAAGTGCTGTCTGGACACTCTCCAGGATTTGGTAGGGAGGAACAGCCTCCCATTGCTGTTGTCGTCCACAGAAACAAGTTCTGATATTGATTTCCTTATGTTTATTAAATTTGGATGAATGTATGATCTGTTTATCTTCTATTTGTCTGAAAAGTAATTAGTTAGAGTAATTAGTTTAGAAAAGATAAAAATCTCAGAGTATCAGTAGTAAGATTGTTAAGAGATATTGTGTTTTCCGTATTTTTAAAATGAAATAATTAATTAGAAAAGTTAATATTTCAGAATAGCAGTAGTTAGTTTTGGATAGAGATTACTGTGTTTTTCCAATCATCCCTAGTAAGAAATAATTATTACTAATTAGGTAGCTATACTGTATGCAGTATATTTGTAAGATATTGTTTTCATTATAATAATAATATTTAAGTAGTAATTTATTATTGCAGTTATAACCTAGTAACTATGGAGAAAGAACATATAGGTCAAGTTTACTTACAAAGTAATTATGTTACTATGTTTACAAAACTTAATAATAAACACGAGAAACAATAGTAAACTTATAACAATGAAATTTCAGTACTTATATCAAGATAAATAACATGTCAGAAGAATGATAACCACTGACTTGTGATGTTTAACGGGATACAAACCCTATTAAGGAGATTAACCAGTCTTATTCTATTAATAAAATTAATGCACAAACCCTAATTTAATTTAAAACAAATCTTTACTTTTCAACCTACACAATACGCCAAACCCTAACAGAGATCTTCATAAAGAATTTAACTCTGTTAAATAACTTAGTCATTTTTTTAAAAAAATAAAAGTTTTAGCAGAAACCCTATTGGGCTTAGTATCAAGCTTAACAGTGTAGTTTTAACTTCCACTGAACCCTCTATTACAACAGAGTCGTAATTAAAACAACCGAACAAGCAATTAAACAAAAGCACAAATATGGTGTTCAAATCGAACCCTATCATTCCAAGTTTTTAACGATAAGAATTTATCAGCAGAGAAAAACCTAGATATTAAAACCACAACAAAAATGAAACTGACAGAACAGTTTTCCAGCTCGTGTCGAGCTTCATTATCATCACAATATCTTTCACTTATTTTCTCAAACTACCAACAGAAGAAAATCATAATTTCAAAATCAGCATCTAAACAAAACCACCACTGTCATTTCAGATTAAACCTCCCATCATTTCAAACTTTACAGGTATCCAAACATTGAAACTCATTACAACGATTTCCCTACGACCGCAGCCATTTATTAATAGAAGCATTTTACATGAACATAAAAATTTAAAACACACACCATACACCGGCTCCATTATACAGAATGACTGTAACAAGTCATTTTATAAAGCTGAAATTACACAGGAAAAACGTAGGAGCCAAACCAATGCTAAGACATTATTCTACCTACAGCCGAGTTCACAAACCCACTGTACAAGTGGTTTTAAAAACTAAAGATTTACTTATTTTCGAATTAAAGGAAAACACAGACATAAAACAAGCCATTTTACAGACAACAAATTGTATTAAGTTAATTTCAAAAAAAAAAAAACCTGGGAAAAACCCTAAGCAAGTACAGGTACAATATTAAAACCTTGAGGTCGTAACCTCGTCATTTTGAGCAGGTCCATATCCTTTCTTTTACACATTAATTAATTTATAAACCCTAAATACCTCAAGCAAGACGATTAAATTACATATGACTGTAGTCATAACCTTTCATACACAGCACAGGGTTAAACACGTCCATGAATGTTGGTAACAAACAGCCTCAAGACCTAACAGCACGGAGCTAGCCACAAGTGTGGTCTTCCAAAACCAAATCATACCAACAACCAACAAGGAGGAATGCCATGGTGAAAACCAGGCTTACCCGGTTAAGCAACCAACAGCCGAAGCTTGAGTCATCCACCTTACGAACGGAGCCAGGGCCTGCAACAAAGGAAGTATTATTAGTTATCACTTAAATATATTGTTTGAAGTTTAAAACAAAGTCTCGTATGCAAAAGACGAAGAAGGAACTTGTAACTTACCGGTAGTTGAACGAAGTTCAAAATACAGTAGATAGACTGATAGCCACGAGATGGAGAAGGATAAGCCCCAGTATTTGCACCAGGGAACGAATGACCAGAAGCAACGGGTTATCATCCATCCGAGGAGCTTAAACAGAACCAAATTAAGAACATTGCAGACGATGGAAGCCGAGCCAGGTAATACGGGTGGCAAAAAGATAAAACCCTAGGTCATAACAACCTCACAACTGCCAAGCAGCAAAAACAATGACTCCCAGACAATGCCATGAACAAATACGAAGGTTTGAAGCAATATGTGAGCAACTAGCACACTGTAACGATGGAGACCGGACCAGGAGGGTTTGTCGAGAGACCAAGCCCGAAGGCAAAGGGAAAATGATAAGGTAGGGTTAGTCAACGAATTTATATCACCAAATACTTGGCTCCTGTTTAACCACGTAGCAATCTAATTTTTCCATGCAGTGGGTCGACACTCCATAGTTCCATGATGACATATCAATTATTGTTAATCAATTAAAATCATAGCAGGGATATCCAATTATGGTAACAAACCATAGTTCAAACTTGCCAAAATTTCCATGTAACACATGCTTTCGATTTTCGTATTGGAGAACATTAACACTTGGACCTACAATCATTACAATCATGTTAATGACATTAAAGTGCAAGATCTCGATGATATTCTTATCATTATTTCTAAATAAAAACCCATAATATGTGTAAATCAAATTATTATATGATTCTTCATAATGGAGAATTCATATATCATCCTTTTAAATCAAAACATTAGTACAATACATGTAAATCTTGCATTATATAGATTTAAACTTTGACTTATTACTTCATACAATATGAACGTTGTTCAAAACTCAGTCATGAAGTATTCTAGGCATAGAGGAAGCAATTTGTATTATAAAATATATATTGGTAATGATGTAATGTAAGCTATAAATGGTTTAGAACAACATATCACTATTTTTGCCTTAACCCCAGTCTCATGAGAAAAGACAAAGGTTACATCCATCCTTGAATCTACAAGTCAACGGAATAAAGTTCAGCATGGTGGTTTACAATCCTAATGTAATAGTGTCATTGAGATAACTGTTAGTCTTGTTCTTATATATGTTAACATTATAGGACTAGGAGTAGCGGCGCAAAAAAACCAAACCCTCAAGGATATTATAAGAGGACATGTAACTGATAGAATATCATACAAAGCTAGCAATAAGTAATGTCTACGAGGAAAATTTCCAGATCTTTTATAAGGGAAATTGTAAATGATACAGTCGCAACAGATGAGTAATAGATTTCATGTGGTATTGGGCAACTAGTTGCAATCTACTGTGTTAGCTATGAAATATATTTGCATTTCAGTAAACTCATCAGAGCGCAATTACTTCATAGAGTTTTTAATTCTTTTAATCTCAAGAAACATAGCTGTCATAATCTCTAACTAATTTATAATTCTAAATTAGTAAGACCTTGAAGAGATCATAGGATGAATGCTACCTTTAAACACTTGATGACCTGTCTAGCATGCTTAGATTGTTACTGAAGGAATTGGTATAGCTAACTGACTTTTAATACTTTAAAGATTTAAATGTAGCGACCTGCACAGTACCTGAATATCTGTAAGAGAAAGACACTTTTATGCATTAGCTCGGAAGCTAAGTAAGTCCAGTCTGCTATGGCATTTCCCCCTTGAGGTTGCAAAACAGAAAATCATCAGTAACTGTAAATAAAACTCACATTAAAATTTAAGCACAACAACAGATCATTCAGACATATTTATGATCACTTAACTAAACAAACAGATCAAGGAATGAATTTAATAACATTAATTGCTATTTTAAAAATTTTAAATTATTCAAAATTTTTGGGTTTTGACATAACTTTTTGGCCGTCTTGGCAGCAATACACCGAGAACAGCACTCGGGGAGCTACTACACACATACCATCCAGGTAATCGAGTATGCAGGAAAGGGTACGGTCCCAATCCTCCTTGTCGTGTCATATTGTTGGACCCTACGGTATATCGCGAGTTGCGAAGCCTCGATAATCCTGTGAGGTTCCAGACTTTGAATCCACTCCTATTCACACAGTTTGCTTGTTTCTTTTAGACTTGAGTAGTGTTTGATTTGTGTGGTACTTTAGAGACTCTTAGGAACTTTAGATATGGAAGATTCTTCCGGGACTACCGACCAAGAGGCCCCTTTCCAGGGTATGCCATTTGTTATTCCCCCTTGTGGAACTGTTGGTCCTCCCTTTATGGCTACGTTGAGTCTTCCTGGATTGACGATAGGATTACCAGTATGGTTATTCTCCAATCCAGTTACACCAAGTACACCAATTGTGTCAAACCTAGGTCCTTCACCACATGAGCATCAATCTCATGGTGACCCTTGTCCTTCTCCATCGAAAGTTGAATCGGCTTCTGTCTCTTCTTCTTCTCCTACTGAAAACATTGATGTTAGTAAGAAGGCAGGTGAGAAGAAGAAGAAGAAAAGGAAGATTAAGAAGAAGAAGGGTAAGAAAGAGAACAAGCGTCAACCATCTGCCTCTAATGGCACTCATTCTATGAGAACACCTCGTAAGCCCAAGTTCCCTTGCAAACTTTGCAAGGGTGATCACCTTCTCAAGAATTGCCCCGGTCTTCCCTGTGTGTCAGAAGTCTAGTATAAAAACCCCAAACCGCTTGTATCGTCAACCTCTGACCATCATGTTGATGATACTCCCTTGACCAGTGACCAATTGGTGAAGGGTCGAAAGGGTAGAGCTGCAGACCCTTGCTGGCTATGCAAGGGAATGCATCGTACTTACCTTTTTCCAAGCATGGATGAAGCTTCACTGTGGTTGGAAGATATTACTATCTCTCAACAGGTGCTTCCAACAAGCGATAGTAAGTTGTCCCTTGACCCCCTGCTGGTTGACCAAGTGATCGATTCAGTTTCACCTGTAATCGATCCCACTCTTCCTTCCAAGAGTGAAGTGATCGAGTCGTTGTCAGCTCCACTCAATCCCGCTCTTCCATTGGAGAAAGTCCAGATTGAAGCAGTCAACATGACACAATCTTCGTCTCATTCTTATCTTCCAAGCGAGAGTGAATTGTAAATCGTTGATGTTTTCCTAGTCAGTTCAGAATGTCCTAGGCAAGGGGATACCCTGTCCATTCCTACAAGACCCCCCCCAAGTACTGAGGTCATTTCCTTTGATTGGAATGGTCTAACAGAATCTCGTCTTCCTTCGAGTATTCCTTTTCAAATATCTATAGGAGTTTCTGATAAAAAAATATTCCGTACGATAGTTGATGAGGGAGCTTATGTTAGTATTTTATCCTCAACTGCTTGGCAAGCTATAGGTTCCCCTCAGCTTGTGCTAGTAACTGACCATATTTTGGCTTTTAATAGAAGGCCTACCGGACCTTTAGGGATTCTCCCGCAGTTACCTATCACGTTGAGAGGTAAAATTGTTTATATTGATGTCATGGTTGTCCAAGGTCCTTTAGATTTCAATCTACTCCTTGGACGTGATTATGTCTATGCTATGAAAGCTGTAGTGTCCACGCTCTTTCGAGTGATGTATTTTCCTCATCATGGGAATATTGTGACCATTGATCAGCTTTCCTTTGTGACACCCACTCATCATATGACTCCTAGTCATCAGACTTCCCTAAATGTTCTGCATGTTTTAGTGGTTTCTTCCCCCTAAGGATGGGGGGTATGAGCACGGTTTATGTTATGTTTCAAGCTCGTTAAAAAATGAAACCGAACACTCTAGCATAGTTTCCCTTTTGGTTTCAAGCTTGCATAAAAATAAAACCATCCACTCGAGCATAGTTTTATTCCATTTCAAGCTCGTTAAAAAATAAGATGGGCCCCGTCAAGCATAGTTATTGTCTATTTCAAGCTTGTGTAAAAATGAAATAGATCTCTCTCCCATCGATTCGAGTCTCTCGCTAGAGTTAGAACTTGAACCCTCATTTCATCTGATTCTTGTTTCCCCCCCCTTGGTGAACATTTTCATATTAGTAACCAGGTTGGTAGTTGGGTTAGCAAGCAATACTTTTAGACGAAATGAAGCTTGGGGGGCATGCCACATGTCATACCATCAACAATCATGTTGAGGGAACACTACCATGTTAAGCCACTAGCAATCATGCTAGGGGCATTCACTAACCTCTGGATGCCATGTTGGGAAAAAGTTCACCATTAGGAACATTTTCGAGCATATTTTCCTTTTTTAGGTATCCATCTCATTAAACCATGAAAATTATCCCGAGCATACTTCATTTTCTGTTACAAGTTTGTTAAAAAATGAATCAGACATCATGAGAATTCTTACAACCTATCTTCGAGCTCGTTAAAAAAAATAAGATGGCATTTGAGCTTACTTTGCACTTTTTTCGTGCTCTAGTTAAAACATGAAAAGTGGTTTGAGCTTACTTTTTACTTTTTCGTGCTCTGGTTCAAACATGAAAAAGATTCCGAGTGCTTTTGATACCATTATCACGCTCGTTAAAAATTTGAGTAAAAAGGTGTGTCTAACGAGTATAAGTTTATCACTTTATCCGGCCTCGTTAGACTATTTACGGAAAATGAACTTTGCCGAGTTTACTTTTTCCTTTGTCGTACTTGGTCATCAACCATGACAAAGTTGTTCATGGAGTCCTTTTAAGCTCTTTTCAAACTCCCTAAATAGGAAAAGATTGCCAAGCGAACTTGATGCTTTCACGCTTGTAAAATCATTTGAACGATCGTCTTTCTGGTGATAGTTTACCCCTTTTTCAAACCAGGAAGCATTATTTACGAAAAATGTATACTCCAGCCAATCATGACTGGAAGAGTCCTCTACCGCATTTTTTTACCCTTTTTTCGGGCGATGAGGTTAACTTTACGAAAAAGGACCATTGGAGTCTTCTTTAGTTCTTTTCAGACTCTCTAAACATGAAATGACAACCGAGTTTACCTTCTATGGACTCGTTAAACTCTTACATTGAAGGGACCTCCATGGGAAGAACCCCTCCTATCCCAGGTTCGGAAAATATTTGGGACTGGACTCATCTATGAGATGAGCTATACCGAGCATCTGGTTACCCTCGTCAAGCTCGTAAAAAACACATGAGGCACTCATCATTCATGATGGGGAAAAAGGAAGGCTTTTATGTTACACACTTTGTTAGTGGCAGTACGTAGCTGTTCTTGAACATGGCACTCTTCTGCATTTGCATACTGTACTTGGGTCATCCGTTTGTCCTCAAGTTTTACCTATTTCCTGAGTCTTTTTACTTCTTTGATTCATTCAAAGAAAGCTTCCCTCATCAGTCACATTAGGAGTTAGTGTTGGACTTGTCATGTCAATACTACCAAGTCATGCCATGCCCATGTTCAAGAATACGTCCACCTTTTATCATCTACAGTTAGTACGCCCGTCACCATGATGGTCTACTCTGAGTCAGTCTTGCATGTTACTATACCATCCGATCTACTCTACACATTTTTTGTCGTGTTTCGTGTTGATTGATGGGGGATTCATCATGGCCCTCCTTCTACGAATTCGTCCTTGTCGACATCAACTCATCATCCGTGGATTGAATCTAGAAACCAACCAAGTACCTTGGCCCTGCATGCCTCAATGGCAGTTTACCTCACTTTCAACATGAGTTTACATCATTGGCTCTTGATTGAAATATTTCATCTTGCATTCGACTTCAACTCACGTATTCACGCTTGGTGATATGTACTGTGATACCTTGGGAATCATTGACATTAATGGTGATCTCCCTCACACTTGTTAACGGTTTACATCAATGGCCGGTAATCAAGTGGTTTCTACCATGTTCAACATCAATACCTTTGTAATCGCATGGATAGATTCGTATCATTGCGGGTTCAGCTTGAAGACCCTGGGAAGTCATATTTTACCCGGGTTGCGATGGAGTTTGTATTGAGTTATATCACACGGATCCACATTTGTATTGGTCATGGCTATGTTATCATCTCATCATGGATCTACGCTTGTGTCTAGTATCCATGATTATGTTCAGTCGGTCATTACTACCATGGATCTGCATTGTATTGGTCGGTAGCCATGTTGTGAGACATTTGAGACTATGTACTCAGAGTCGGTTATACTGCAGCAGCATCCTTCAACCGAAAAGTCCATTGCCATTCCTTCTATCAAAGCACTTCACCTGTCTATCTTTCAACAACTTCATGCTTTGGGGGGCATTCTGTTACACCTAAAATCTTCCCATCATGAGATTCAATGTATACACCCCTAGAGTTACCTTGATTGAGTGATTAACCTGGAAGGATTTGTACCCATTTGTACTAGGTTTTGAGACATTGTCGCAGGTTGCACTCATGCAGCATGCGATGTCTGTCACATACCCACCCTTGGACCCAATGCAAGGAAGGGAACATGATGCCATTCTATGGGGATTTTCATAAAACTTAGCCAAATTCATTAGATTCGCAACCATAAAATAGATGTGTCTAGATGTAAATCAAACAAATATGCACAGCGGAAATAAACTCATCCACACACATGTTTTCATATGCACTCAATATATCAATAACAATCATTAATTTAAACACTGCAGAGGTAAAATACATAGATAGAAAACACTTATCTTTCTTGTGCAATTGTTTCAAACAGCTAGCTATGTCACTGCAACGTTCCTCCCAACCATAGGTCTTTGCCCAGCCTGTATTCTTTCAGCACTCAGAGACCACCCCCGAGTTGGGCATGATATATACAAGGAAAAGGGAACCCTCAAGCATAGCATAGCCCAAAGCAATGGATACCCAACTCAACCCAATAATTCTCTCGAACACAAAACTCAAATATGGGCTTAGAAACACACTTTCAGCAATGGGACATAGAATCTAGATGGACATGGGTTTTCCCAAAAATGTAGGCACACCAAAAATGGATTTGTGGGAAGAGGGAATCAATCCCAAGGAAGAAAACCCATTTCTCCCACAGATGTATGAGCATTCAGTGGGCCAAATGGCCTCAATAAAACCCCCAAATCGTTTTCCCTTCTTCCCCACTGTTAGCCACAACAAAAACACCCTTCCCAGCTAGGAAAATGAAGGTAAACACAACAAAACCATGGAGGGAACTGCCCAGGAAGGTCCCAACTCGTGAGAGAACAAACTGGTAGGTGAATAATGGCTTGGAGAGCAATTTCATGTCCCTTTTCTTTCCCAAGAAGCCAAACACGGAAATCTAGGAAGGGTAGCTTGCCCATACTCGAATTTGGACAGCCATACCTCCCATTCCCCAAGGCATTAACTATCTCAACCAACTCTTGGGAGAAATCAATGATTGGGTACAAAAGTCAACATGGGTAGTTGAGGGTTCATGGGTTCTCTCATTGACACTTGGCTTGACTTGATTGGCTCAAGGGTTTGAATATTTCCCTCCCAATTCCTTGTAACATCGTGCCCCCATCTCTTGTTGCATTGCATAGCTAGTTGTGGGCATTTATATTAAGATGCATATTTACAATTCCCATGGTTCTCTAGCACATGGGTAGCATAATTTAAAATACTTGCCTCTTCTAGGTCGAGCATTCGCTAGCGGGGCCTTGGCCTTGAGCTCCACTCTAGGAATCATACATAATATGCATAGAATATTTACATTATAACCCAAAATATTACAAGGGTCAAAGTGGGGATGTGACGTCGCAGCTTGCTCTATTGCAGGGTGCGCCGACGTCAGTTAATGGAAAAAAATAGCCCTTCGAGCCCCTTCGTGGAGCTTGTTGACTTGGGACCCTATACCTGACCTCTTGGGGGAGCTGCCACTTGATTCCTATCACCTTATAAATATCCCTTAAGCCTCTCCTATCATATCTCAACCTATCATATCCATACCCTATCCACTTAGTCCTATTTAAATGAAGCTCACTCCCATCCCAAAGGGAGGAAGTCTATGGTACTCTTATGCTGGTGAAATCAAGCTCAATAGATCTAATACTCTAGCTTGGGGAACATACACTTCTCTCTAGGAGCTTTGGCATGGCTTGTCGGAAAGAGCTTGCAGTGTTAAGGCAATGGTTATAATCTTCTTTTCTATTGTACTTCTCCACTCTTCAATACAGTTAATATAATTGCTTTCCATAAATGTTATCTCCTTGATGATGTTTATAGCTTTCCTCCTTACCTGTTAGATTAGATCTATCATATGAGATATATGCTTTCACTTCTCGTGCTCTGTCACATGTTCAACAAGGTTTAGCTACTTGCAATCTGGAAGCACTGGAGCATTGGATCAACGAAGGATAAAGGGATCTACTCTTACTTTTGTACTCCTATATGATCTAGGAAAGTATTTTATGTTATGTCCTATTTGTTCTAGACTTACATTAAGCTAGGGATATCAGGCCTTGAGTCCGCTCTCGGTAGATTGTCCGCAAAATAGTACCCTGATTCAATTTATGGTTGAGTTAAGACTCTTCCATTGGGTTATGGCACATCATGTACTAAGGTACCTGCGTGGTTCAATTGGATATGGTCTGAGAGATGTCTTAGTTGATGAAGTGAAGTTGAAAAGATATACATATTTTGACTAGGAGGAGTGCAATGTATAGAAAGGGAACCTCAGGGTATTTCTTCAGCTTGGATCAGTTATGATATCATGGATTAGTGAGAAGCAGGATTATGTGGCACTCAGTAAAACAAAAGTAGAGTATATTGTAGTGAGTGTCACGTGACTATTTTATCTAGAGATAAAATATCACTTCATCTGATACATGGTGCAGAAGGAAGCAATAAAGCTTCAAATATATATATATCCACATATGAGCAAGAATTGGGAAAACATTCACTTTGGGAGACTGAATTATATGGCTAGAGGTGAATGGCCCAGCTAGAGTGTTTATGGCACTACTGATTATTTTTCAAATATTCAAGAGAGGTGGATGGCTAAGACATCGTGATGGATGTATTCCACTCATGGGGCCATGTGGATTTGGCCAGTGATGGATGGTCCTACAGACGAGAAACAAATGGATGTCTTCCACTCACAGGGTTGTGTGATTTGATTAATGCTGGATGGTCCTACAGATGAGCAGTCTTAGGAAACTTCCATTCACAGGTTCGTGGATTTAAATAGTGATGGATGGATCTACAACCTTGGGTGACTTCCACTCATATTGTTATGGATTTGACTAGTGACGGATGTCATGACAGATGTGCAACAATGGGTGACTGTTTACAGATAATCCGTCAGTGCGGACACTAACTGATCTCCCTAGTCCGAATGGTTCAGATCTAGAACAAAAGTAGTACACAATACAAATTAATTTCCTAGATTGATCAAATTACAAAGGGTATCGAAGGATAACTCACCTTATGAATGCAGTACTATATCCTTGCTTAATGTGACTCTTTGATTTCCATATCTCCTGCTGCAAAACAATATACCACAAGTGGAAGAAAGCAAGTACTGATAGCATATAAATGTAAATCAATCTAAACTAGCAATCAAAGAAGCCAATTCTAAATATCTTATAATAAAAATATGCTTATGGAAATAATTTGGATTAATGTAATTATAATAATACATAGAGAGATGTTACAACCGAGCTTTGACATCGTAAATCCTTCCAAATGATCTTAGCCTCAAAGATCCAAGATTTTTCCTCCTAATGGATGAAAGGGAAACAATTCTAGCAGAATTTCACCGGCATTTAAGTGCTCTATATTTATCCTCCCTAACCATGGAGAAGGGGTTTGTATTTATAGTCCTAAAGAGATAGGATAGGTTGAGGATTTGTGGGAGAAGCTCAAGGGATCATCCCACTAGGTAAGGGGATAGAGTGCCACCTTTCCTAGTCCATAGGGATAATATTCCATGTAACCAAGGGTTCTAGAAGCCACTCGAAACTTCTCTTTCTCCTTTTAAACCAAAAGTGTCGCACCTTGAACACATGCAACTCATGTCTTTGAGGGGTGACACACCTTGTACAAAGGAAATAAGTGTCACTGATGTGCTCTGCCAATGTGCAGAGGGCGTCACCAAGGGTCTGACGCACCTTTTCAACAAGAAGGGCACGTCGGGGTGACAACAAAAGGTAGAAGGAACAACAACAACTCTTCTTTCAACCAATTGGCCCAAGTGCTTTAGGAATTAGGGAAAATAGAGGATACATAACTCATGATGACAAGATTTTGGTGTAAAAGAATGCCCCCCAAAGCATGAAGCTAGTGAAATAGGGTTGGCAAGATTATTTTAAATACGGAAGTTCGAGTCAAGGATCATCGATTGGAGTGACGAACAAAGACTCCTGTAGTACATCAGACTCTGAGATATATGTCTCAAATGACTCATAACATGGTTGTCGACCAATACATTGCAAATCCATGGTAGTATCGACTCACTGGACACAATCATGGCTACTAGACACACGCGTAGATCCATGATTAGATAATTACACATCCACAACCAATACAAGAGTGGATTCGTGTAATATGACTCAAAAAATCTCCATCGCAGCCTAGGTAAGATAGATAATTTAACCCAAGGTATTCAAACTGAACCCGCAATGATACAAATCTAACCATGTGATTAAAATGTTTTGAATTCAAACATGGTAGAAACCACCTGATTACCGGTCATCGATGTAAATCGTTAACAAGTGCGATGTAAATCACCATTTATGTCAATGATCCCCAAGGTATCATAGTACATACCGCCGAATGTGAATCAAATGAGTTGAGGTCAAACATTCGGTGGAATATTTCAATCAGAAGTCAATGATGTGAACTTATTCTTGAAAGCGAGGTAACCTGCCACTAAGGCATGTAGGCCCAAGGTACTTGACTAGTTTCTAGGTTCAATCCTTATATGATGTGTTGAATTCGACAGGGATAAACCCGTCGAAGGAGGGCCATGATGTTTCCCTCATCATCGACACGAAACAAGATCGAAGATGTTTTGGAGTAGATTGTACGGTAGAGTAATGTTTGAGACTAACTCAGGGTTGACCGACACAAAGGAGGGTATAATGACTGCATAGATTGACTCGATCAACAGACTTCTCTTGAACACGGAATGGCATGACTTGGAAGCATTGACATGACAAGATTGACATTGAGACCTAATGCAATTAGTGATTGATGCATTCTTCGGATGACCCAAAGGAGTGAAACGACTCATGGAATTGGTGAGACTTGAAGACAAGCATATTATCCAAGTGGTTCGAATGAAATGCAAACAAGTGCCATGTTCAAGAGTGACTATGTACTGCCATTATTACAAGTAAATGAAAATTATTTCCTTATTCCCCATCATGATTGATGAGTACCTCTTTGTTTATTAATGATCTTGAGGAGGATAACAGATGCTCGATATAGCTCATCCTTAGGACGAGTCCAATCTCACATGTTTAACGAACTTGAGATAGGAGGGGTTCGTCCCTAAAAGGGCCCTTCATTGTCAGATTTTAACGAGTCCAAAAAAGGTAAACTCGGCGTCATTTCATGTTTAGAGAGTCTGAAAGGAATAAAGAAGACTCCAATGAGTAATTTTTCGTAAATTTTAGTCTCCTCACCCGAAAAAAGGATAAAACAATATGAAAAAGAACTCTTCTAGTCATGATTAACTAGAGTGCTCATTTTTCGTAAATAGTATGGATGATTCGAAAAAGGGGTAAACTATCACCAGAAAGACAACCTTTCTAATACTTTTACAAGTGTGAAAGAATCAAGTTCACTTGGCGATCTTTTCTTATATAGGGAGTCTGAAAAGGGCTTAAATAATAACTCCAAGGGGGTTCCTTTTGTAGGAGTTTTACGAGCCCGAAAAAGAGATAAAATATAACTCAGTGACTTATTCTCATGTATTTACGAGCACGAGAAGGAACAAAGACTTAGATCGATACCTTTGATACTTAGTTTTAATGAGCGTGATAATGGTATAAAAAATGCTCTAAGTCTTTTTCACACCCTATAATGAGTATGAAAAGTCAGCGATGGTTACCATCATAGTAAAAACACCATTTTCGTCTACCTGCAAGCTCCGGGAACCAAGTTAGGATCCATCTTAAGGTTTTAAAACATAAAAAAGGGATCAACTATAGTAAAAAACCCATGAAATGACAAAAATTAAAAAGGGAATATTCCATTTTTATATAAAAAAGGGTGAATAGTAAAAATTATTTACCATTTCATTTTTACCAAGTTGAATAGTGAGAATAAACCTCTTTGGATCTCGATCTTTCGGCAAAGATTGTGGGAACCTCGAGCAGTCATTCAGCTTCCTGTCAGTTCCAGGTAACTCTAGACCTCTTTTTCTTTGTTTTGATGGTTAAAATTTTGTTTTTAATGCAAGTTTTTGGGGTTTTTGAACTCATTCTAAAGGGTAAAATGCACGCCCTGGTTGACGCACTTTCCCCTTTCGAGAAGTGCATCACTTGGCAGTGGCGCGCCTTCCCTACGGGAAAAGCGCGTCGTTGATGCCCTGTCTACAAAGACGGGGTGCGTCAACACAATTTGACCCACAAAATTGGGAATTGAACCCAAAAAAAAGTTTTAAGGCAATAAAAATGATCTAATGCCCATTATTTTGGTGTTTATGCAAGGTTTAGCCATCAAAATGGTGCAGTGGAAAGAGTGTGAGCACAAATTAGAGGATGTACAAGCCGAAAATGATCCTCACTCTGTTAATGCTTTGAGGGAGTCTGGGTTACTCAAATTATTTCATGTCCAAGGAATGAGAGGCCAAATACAGTTGTTGGACTACTTGATTCGGTTATGGGATCTGGATCAACAGTATTTCAGATTCGGGGCTCATATCCTCACTTTGGATGTTGAGGACATATATTTTTCGACAGGATTGTCCAGGTGTGGAGCCCCGATATCACTATCCGGAGCCAGGGGCAGTGATTGATCCATTGAGGACCTCATAGCACAGTTCTATACTCCAGGCACGTAGATGTTGGGTGGGAAAATTCCCATAAAAAATGTGTGGGACTGTCCTTTGAGGATTGTATTGTTTACCATCGAGCGGGTGGAAGGCAGTAGAGCCCCGTATCAGGCCACCAAGTCCCAAATGTTGTATTCCATCGAGTGTATGGATCCCACTTTGTTAAACTAGTGTGAGGGGATCCTCACAAGCTTCAAGGACTAAATGACCAAGTGTCGTAGAGGGGAGTTGAAACATTTCGGATATGGTTCCATCGTGATCTCTTTCTTCCTAGAAAGGGTTCCAATTATTTTTCCTCAGGTTGAGATCGACAATGTTGATCCGTGGTGGGTCAAGGTGATGGCCCACCATGGTGGTGGTGGGCCATTGATCACATGCGGGCCAACCTTTTTTAGGTGGTTACGTGGCCAGCTCCTCATGGTTGAGGATTATGCTTATGCGGGGGCGAATTTCAAAGGAGATCTTGATTTTTCTCTTCCAGATAGAGAGCAATGGGGAAAGATTGGTAAGAAAGAGGCTCTTTTGTTTTTATGTATTTTTTCATTTTTTCATTTTTTTTGTATAGTACTGATATGTCATATCTTGATTATATAAATATTGTCCCATCGAGACCAGCGGGTTCCTCACCCATCGAGAGGCTATGAGTAGTTTGGGATACGGCGGTGGTCCATCAGGAGGCCGTGGAGGAGCTTGATGATCTGGAGGAGAACCTCCAGTGGTTTACCACTGACATTCTAGACATTTCCATCGATGATCTTCCCAAACACTATCAATGTACGATAGCTGACGTTTCGGGATGTTTTGGACGGTTGCTTCATCGGGTGGCTAGGGCCATCATCTGTTACCATGAGCACCCTTAGGGATAGGCCGTATATGATATGATGTACTGAAAGCTATAGGCTTCATATTTTGTATATGTGACCTACTAAAAGGTTATGAGCTTCATATTTTTTGTATCAGTACCCTTTTGTACAACATTTTAACAGACGTGATATATATTAAACATTATCTGGTGGTTTATACACTGTGTTTTTATGATGGATTTGGATCTTATGCATGTTTTCCTATACACTATGAATAGTTTACATGTCATGTTGATTTATGCATCTTTGATGAAAATATGTATGAATGTGCAATGTGCCAATCTAATACAAAATTAGCCAATGAATCGGAAACCATATTCATACTTCTTGGAATGTGTAGGTATTGAATGGACTCAAAAGACCTTTCCAAGAGACGTACCAGTCGAAAAAAACGGAGTAATATAGGGTAGCGGATGGTGTAGACTCAGTTCAAATGAGAGACCACTAGTTGAGAATCGAGGTAGATAACAACGTGGTCCACACCAAGGGAAAAATCGTTAGTCATTAATATGATCATTGTGTGATATTCAACGACATTATTAGTTGCAAGACCTAGGAAAGTTCCTCCTGAGATTATCAATTCACTAGTAGGGGAATTGAGTACCCATTCTGCTGATTCGAGGCTGCGGGTGTGTCGGCTAGTGCCGTCTGCAAATCCATAGCAGGTTTCCATCTTCACATCCAGGAAGAACATGGTATAAGATAAAATCGAGATAATACCCTCACACACTAAAAGAAAGTGTCACACCAAACACAAACACACATCATATACAATATTTACAAAGTACTAATGTAAGATAACTTAAGCATAGTACCACTTTAGGTAGATCCCGTTACGAGGCT
Source organism: Larix kaempferi (assembly GCA_027924585.1). Lineage (NCBI taxonomy): Eukaryota > Viridiplantae > Streptophyta > Pinopsida > Pinales > Pinaceae > Larix > Larix kaempferi. The sequence goes on from BSBM01000036.1 coordinate 12,653,911, forward strand.
CCCCTAAGTATATTCTATCATAGTCAACCAACTCATAAGCTCCCTTTTCCAAAAGATGGTTTACAACATATGGGCCATGTCACATGGACTCGAGTTTACCTGCTGCCCCCAACTTATCATGTTTTTTTTCCGTAAGTAAGGACCAAATCACCCTCGTTGAAGATATGGGGTTTTACGAATTTATCATACTGGGCCTTCATGGATTTCTTATGCGCTTCATTAGCTAGAGATGCATCACAGTGGATTTAATCGATTTTCTCAAGTATAAGAATCGTTCTTCCTTAGCAGTTGTGTTTGGTAAAAGTTCAACGGCTAGTCTTAAAGACGAATTTCGCACTTAATAGGAAATATTTCCTCTAGTTCATACACGAACTGGAAAGGTGTGAAACTAGTGGCAGTTTTGACGGAATTTTGGTATGCCCACAGGGATGAAAAAGCATCACATGCCAATTTGACTTATGTGTGTCTACCATGCGCTGAATCATGGTTTTCAAGACCTTCTTAATGGCCCCTACTTATCCATTTGATTGAGGATAGTATGGGATTGATTTTTCATGCCGAAAACCCAACTTGGCGCTTAGTTCATTAACCATCTTATTTTGGAAATGTGATAAGTGATCGGTGACGATGGCTTGAGGGACTCTGAATCTAGCGATGATGTGATTGAACATAAAGAGAGAGGCAGTTTCGTCATCTTCCTTGTATGTAGGCGTAGCCTCGACCCATTTGGTAAATTAGTCTACAACGACAATGATATAACCATGCCCCCCGGCTGAGGTAGGATTACAATGCATGAAGTCGATGCCCCATTTTGCAAAGGGGACAACGATGATAACTGGATGTACCGGGGATGGGTGCGAGCGCTTTTTATGATGAAAAATATGACAAGGAGAAAACTTCTGGACCGCTTCGATACAATATTTGAAAATGGAGATCCAGTAGTATCCAACATGCAAGATCTTTTGTGTTGTATCCATCCCATAAATATGACCACCACATGCCCCTAAGGGGAAATCATTTAAGACATGCTCGGGCTCTTCGTGAGTTAAGCAGCATCGTAGGATGGAATCAATACCATGACGGTATAGTGTATCACCAATTATTAGGTAATATTTAGCATGGTGACGGATACGACGACGTTCATCGCGGGATAAGTGAGGACCAAAGCGTTGGGTTTGGAGATACAATGTGATATCTCTGTACCAAGGGTCAGAAGTACTAATAAAAAATAGTGACTCATCGAGTAGAGAGTCAATGGGCTCATATTCTTGATCAGTATAGGGAAGATCACAAATGAGCTCCGCGAATACCAATGACTTTTTGTATTTATCCTTTTCAAACTGGAGATCGAATTCTTGGAGAATCACGATCCAACATGAGTATTTTCCCCCTAGTACCTGACATGTAAGGACATGGTACATAGGGTTAGAATTGATAATTATGGTAGTATTCCATAGCAAGATATAGTGACAGAACTTCTAGACAACAATGACCGCTGCCATAGCTAACTTCTCCACATGCGAATATGTGGAGAACCTGCAACAATTAATTAATAAGAATATGTGAAATAGCAAAAATGACAGAAATCAGAATCACTTTTATATTGATCGCAGGCCACTTCGAGGGGGAAACCTCCTTTGAGCAATCTCAATACAAATAACTTCACGGTGCCTTCATAGGCCTCAACACACACTTATATACTAAGTCTAGGCGCCAATAATATGGGTCAAAACCATGGGCCAATACAAACTATGGATCAACAATACTATGGGCGACTTACAAAGCATATGTGCCAAACAACAATAACACAACTATGGATCAACAAATACTACAGGACAACTTACAAAGCATATGCGTCCAACAACAATATACTAACAAAGTAAATAGAAGGGTTGACATGGGTTCCTAACATCCCCTCTCCCTTAGAAAAATCTTTGTCGTCAAAGCTTTAGATGTGGAAATTGATGCAGAATTGGACGGAGTGGTTCCACTGTAGCATCTTCGAGTTGCATTCCGGGCCACTGACGCCTTTTGAGTTTCAAGAGGATTGCTTGGAATACTGAAGAAGAACCATATCAGCTGCGTGAAAAATGTGCTCTGAATGATGTTGAGTGGCTTGTTGTTTCAGTCGAATTCTTTCCATGTGAAGATTGTCCTGCAGAATGAGAAGAATTTGATCGCGGTTTCGAAGAACCGAGTCAATTGCCTGAACTGGGGAGATGTTGAGGGTGTATGGAAGAAGAACTGGCGGTGCCTTTCCATAGACTACTTCATATGGTGTCCTTGTAGAAGTGGTATTGTACCACTGCAGCGCTTCTAGGAAATCCATAGAAATAGTTGTCCAAATCTGTGTAGGGATGGGAAAGGGTTCGAGCAGTCCCGAAAGGAGTGTCGTTTCATCCTTGTTGACCTAGAAAGTATCAAAGTCAACCACCATATGTTGAATTGGAATTTTCAGTCCCTGCCAAAAGAAGTTACATTGTTCTCGATCATACTTTTGGAGGAACCCAGAGTGCCCTGCCGATGAAGAAGCATGGAGTTCAGAGAAGAGATAGCCCTGTTGAACATATTGCAACCAGTTTGGAACAAGCAGAGAAATAGCTGTAAGAGAAACTGGGTCATCAAATGTGCGAAAAGGAGCATCTTCCATCATATTGTCCTTACCCTTCTTGTAAGTGATCGCATAGTCATAACCCATGAGGTGGATAACCAATTTCAGGTGTGCTGGGGAGGAGACCTGTTGTTCTAGGAAATTTTTCAGACTCTGGAGATTAGTCTTGATGCAGAAATAATTCCCTAATAGGGATGGTTGCCACGTCGGTACTGCATGCAAAATAGCCATCATTTCCTACTGAGATGTAGACGCGGCTAAATGCTTACCGGAAAGGTCTCTTGAAGGCGGAAATCCCACTGGTGCAACAAAGAAACCAACATATCTATCTAAGGAAGTAGTGGATACCATTGATGGGTGCATCTGAATGGAATGGAGCTGAGCGATGACACCATGTGAATTCTTCTTAAGGATCTTTCCTAGGTGATGTGAACTGATGATGCGGAGAAACCCTAGTTGTAAGCTTGTAAATTTGTGTTGTGTCCCATTGACTAAAAACTGCATCCAAAGTTCAGCAAAATCCCATAAGATGGGGCCAAGTGTGCGTAACCATTGAACGCCCAAAACCACATTACATCCGCCTAAGGACAAGGAAAACATGTCAGAGCGCAGGTTATAATCTTCCAGAGAGATACGCACATTGTGACACTTTCCCTTGCAAGGTAAGGTGCCTCCATTGGCAACCATGACTTCAAAGTTGGAGCAAGGATGGACAAAACAATCATCCTGTTTGGCGATCCGGGGGTCAATGAAGTTATGAGTGCTACCAGAATCAATGAGTATTGTAAGAGGAAGCTTCTTGAAATAACCCCTGACCCGCATTGTTTGGGGGGTGCTGACGCCGGATAAAGCATGAAGAGATATCTCTGGTGGTTCATCCTGAGATGGGGGGTCAATAGGAGGCTCCTGAATGTTGACCTGAGAATCCATTGTATATGGAGCTTCTTCACCAATTTTAGAGGCAGGTGGAGAATACATATCCAAGAGATAGAGCTTTTGTTGAACACATCTATGTCCTCGAGTGAATTTCTCATCACAATTATAACAAAGCCCTTTTTCTCTGCATTCCTGCATCTTTGTTTCATACAAATGCTTGATAGGAGTTGGTCGAGTTGCTAGCGGAATGGGAGGTCGTTGAGAACCCATATTTTGGAAGGGAACAAAAGTGGGTTTGGAGCATTTTTGGGCTGCAATCTTGTCTTTTTCCAACTTAGCTAACCCTAGGACTTCCATCATTATGTTGGGACAGAACATTTTAACCTCTAACCGGATTTCATCCTTAAGACCATTGATAAAACAACTCCTGTAGAATTCATCAGACAAGCCTTCTGTGTGATTGGCTAGTTTCTCAAATTCGGTCTGATACTCTCTCACAGTGCCACTTTGCCAGAGTTTAGTGAGTGCTCCAGTGAAGTCATCAAAAACACTAGGACCAAATCGTTGCAAAAGGAGATGGCAAAAATCTATCCATTTTGGCTCATCATGAGCCTTGATGTACCAACAGTACCATTGAAGGGCTTCCTGTTCCAAATGAAAGGATGCAAGTGGAACTTTTTGGACATCAAAAGTATTATGCAGACTGAAATACTGTTCTGCATGACAGACCCATCCAGTCGAATCAGTACCATTGAAGCGAGGAAATTCAAGCTTCGGACCACGCAAATTGTTGGAAGAAGAGAACCCAGTGGCTGCAGAAGATTCTTACTGTTGGTTATTATTCATGGTTGAATGCTGAAGATGGAGGCTGAGAAAATTTTCATCCAGATCTTAGAGTTTGGTTTGGATGGCTGCAAGTGCTTCCTCCATGGTTTTTTCTCCGGTGCGGGTGACAACCATAACCAGGATTTTTTTTTTGGGGGGGGAGGGAATGGATAGAAAAACACAAACAAAAGCTTATGTAGTAAAGGGAAATTTAGTTTTGGGAAAAACTCGGAGGGGTAATTGGGGTTTGACTAGGTTTTGGACATGTTCTGATAGACAGAGAAGCAAAAAATGGGAATTTTAGAAGCGGAGTGAAAGAATGAGAAAAATTTTCAGAGAGGAACAAAGAAGCAGAATTAAGAAAGGAACTCGGTGGAAAAATTTGAAGGCAATTGGGTGAAATCTGAAGAAGTTATAGAAAACCCTAAAAATAGGGGATAAGGTCCTCAGGAATGAAATATGCCGAATGGGATTGCAAGGGTGTCAGTGAAGTTTCAGGGAAAACGGAGTTAAAACAAGGGAGATATGGCAAAAAAAACGGAAATTTTTTTTTTTTTTTTCAGGAATGGATCTGCAACGGCACGGAAGGGATCTGAAACAGATAGATCTGCAACAGTGCGGAAGTGATCGAAAACAGAGGGATCTAAAATGGCGCTGATTGGATCGAAAACGGATGGATCTGAAATGACTTTCAGAATAGATCTGAAACGGTTGGATCTGGAACGCTTTCAAAATGGATCTGAAACGGTGTGGAAGTGATCGACAATAGTTCAACTGAAAATAGATATGGACCCCAGGTATGTGCGGCTTCCTAACAGTTCAGGGGTTTCACTCGGCCACCAATGTTGTCTTATGGATTGCGTGTTGGGGAAGTACCCCTCACTCCACGGCTCAGGTAAAACTGATAACCGCTTTGCCACAAACAACAGCTCTTGGTTTACCTCACGGGTGGGAACTAGTCAATCAGGTAGGGGTCGTTGCCCTTTTCGCTGGCAGGTCCTCTCAATGGGCCAACTACTTTGGGGTTCCTGTGGTACTCATCACAATGTGTTTTAGGGCTTATGCCCAAGTACTTCCCACAGTTAAGCGGATAGGGATTATTCCCAGATCCAAAGCTGCAACAGATGCGAGAAAAAAAAAATTGGCAGAAATTTCACCCAGCGAGCCCAAGAAAGTGCTCTAATACCAGATGTGGAGAACCTACAACAATTAATTAATAAGAATATGCGAAATAGTAGAAATGACAAAACTCAGAATCACTTTTATATTGATCGCAGGCCACTTCAAGGGGGAAACCTCCTTTAAGCAAGATCAATACAAATAACTTCACAGTGCCTTCATAGGCCTCAACACACACTTATATACTAATTCTAGGCGCCAATACTATGGGTCATAACCATGGGCCAATACAAACTATGGATCAACAATACTATGGGCGACTTACAAAGCATATGCGCCAAACAACAATAACACAACTATGGATCAACAAATACTACAGGACGACTTACAAAGCATATGTGTCCAACAACAATATACTAACAAAGTAAATAGAAGGGTTGACATGGGTTCCTAACAGAATAACGGGTTTTAGAGTGGATGAGACCCTTACTAAGGTAGTAGATCACATGTTCCCGCACGTTTCTATCTTCCTATACTAATGTTTAAATTTGGTTGAGCTTTGATATTTAATTCTTTTAGATGCAAAGACTTGAATAAATGAGACAATTCAATCCATTAAATTCATACAAACATAACACAAGATATACCCTGGGGAAAATCCTCAAAATTATGAGAACAAAAAACCCCATAAATTCTTATCAGTATGATTGTTAGCTCTCCAAGAAACTACTTAGTGGTTATGGCTAAGTATGCTTGGTAACTTAAGAATTCAATACCCTTTTCAGTAAATGGATCGATGGGATACCACAATAGCTCAATGGAAAAGTTGCTTATCAAATAGTTAAATGAACCAGTGCTCTTAGAAACTGTAAATCAGATGATAAAATATAGAGATGAAATGTAGAATATTGCTAAGACAACCAAGTATATTAATCATGCAGGGTTTATGCAACCAAATACATGCATAACATCGAGTCACACACAGCAGTAGGAAGTTCCTCAATTCAAATCATGAGCACAGGCTAAGCTAATTTGAATAGAGTGCAGAATAATGATGGATGAAAATATCTGATAACAACAACAAGAGAAAACTGTGATTTTTTATTATAATAAGCGACCAAAACATATGGCAAAGTCTCTCCAAGCTCGAACCTCTCCCTAATAGTCCTGGTTCTGTGGCTTTATAGCCTTTACTCTGCTAGTTCAGCGAACAAAACTGAGATCTGGGCGAAATTAGAGAAAATTGGCAAAAATAGGCTTTCGGCAGTTAACTCTTCTGCTGATTTCGTGCCTTAGCCGCCGGAAGTCAGACCTTTCGGCAGCTAATGAGCTCTGTGGGGCTCGCCTAAGCTGCCGAAAGCTGTAACCGTTTCAAAAATTTAAACCCAAAACGTTGCTTTCTGCTGATTTTGTGCCTTAGCCGTCGGAAGTCAAACCTTTCGGTAGCTAATGAGCTCTGTGGGGCTCGCCTAAGCTGCCGAAACCTGTAGGATTCCTGAAAAAACTGCCTTTGGAAAAAATCGATTTTCTCAACCGTCCGATGTCCGTTTTGCGCGTTCGAATAGTCTATTTTGATCTACAGATCATAAGCTATCCATTGGTGCTTCCAGATCTGAATTTGGAGTTCGGGAAGGCCGTCAAAATCACCCCGCAAGATCACGCGATTTCAGCAGAAAATTCCTCTTGAGTTATGGTTCAACAATGAAAATACCTCACAGGGCAGCCAAGTGACAAATCATAGCTGAGCATTCGGGATTTATTTAATAACAGAGCATGTTGCAATAGACAGATGACATAATGACTGGAGATTTAGCCTGAGATTGTAGGGATGAAGCGTTCTAGTTCAAACTGACTTTGTGGCTAAAATTTAGGAATGGAATCGAAACCACTTTCACAGACTCAGTTAACTGCCGAAAAGCTGGGATTTTTTGATATTGAAGGCCAAGACTCACAAAAATAAAAAAATTTACCCATTCTATCAACCAAAATGACGGTGGTCAATTTGGGAGATAACAATGATATAATGGATAACAAGAATGCTTTCTTTTACAACATAGCAAATTGATTTCAGAAGATAAGAGATCGCCAAACTTCTTGGTAAAGATATAGAAGCAATAGAGAAGAGAGATCAATCGGATGTGTGCCCAACACAACAATAATAAGCACGAACAATACCCTGCACAAAGAGAAGTGCCTTGCCTTCAATGGAGAAGAGAATTCGCTTCACACTGGATTCAACAATCCCATATATCATATTTATACATTCTTCTCTTCTATTTTTAACTTCTAACTTCAGGATAAACTCACCCTCAAACTGGATGTATTAATATTGCATGGAGTGGTGCGCCCCACTTCTCATGCAGTGCTTCATCTCACTGAGGTGTCACTTACGATGAAATCGCCTCTTAACTGAAATCTTTCGCACTTATTTAGGTGGATAACTTAAGTGTCAACATGCAAGTGTCACAAATCACGTTCCATCATAAGTTTCATCATGCAGTAACACTTAGTTAACTAGATCTTCTCTTTAATTGAAGTGTCATCTTTTAGTTTAACTAAAGTGTAAATACTTTAGTTAACGAGTCCTTTTTATTTAACACTTAGTTAACTGAAATCATGTTGATCGATTTACTTGAAGTGACCACTACAAGTTCTTTATTTAATTGAGGCATATCTTTAACGGATGCTTTAAGTCAAGCATTGATACTTAACTGAAGCTTTAATAATTCGAGTTCTCTTTAATTAGCTGAAGTGCCTGCATGTGTTACAGCGTAATTTTCCACCTTGTGAGAATTAGCACTCTTTGGCCTGCAGGATCCATTTTACTGACTCAGATCCACTTTATATCCTTCAGACACACTATTTCCCTATTTTTCCCCCCTATATGCTAGTTGTATCACTGCAATGGGCGTACCCGCGAGTTGTATCACTATAGCCTGCGGGTAGCATGTAAAATGGTAAAAATCACTAGTTAATTACTTTTTACTCCCAAAAAGCGGTCATAGGGTGACGGTCATAGGGTGACCTTTGGCCCTCCATTTTCCCTGAAACGCCTCGATGTGTCCTTTCACTTACCTTTGGGAGGACTATATATTGAGCACATATGGCATATGGACGGGAGGAGAAAAAGAGAGAAAGAGAACTCTAGTGGATTTTTGCCCTATCTTGAGTCTACACTCATTGATCCTTGTAGTTGTGAACCCTTTATGTTCACCTTCCAAACTCATAGTTTTAGTTTGCCATTCCATGGAGGATTGAAGTGGTGGAGGCACAAGTGGAGAGACCCAAATCTTGGTTCATATTGGTTGCCGGCAAGAGGTCGAATCACATTGTACTTCTTGTTATTTATTAATAGAAATACTCATACTATCGTCCATCAATGTTGTGAATGTTGTTATATTACATTGGGTTGCATTTACTTATAATATCATGGACCATTTCTATTGATGATGTTAATGTCGTTTGTATATTATATGCGCTTGGTATACATTGGCTGTCAAGACTAATTTGCAGGCTCAAGTGCACGAGTTGAAAGCTCCAATGGGGATCTACATCAAATGTTTGGATCGAGGTTGGTTATATTCTTCATTATCTTAGCATTGTCATTTATATAGCATAGCATAAAGAATTGAGTTAATTTATGGTAGTCAGCTATCTTTTGTGGTCCACCCCAATCCATAGGAAGTTTTCTCCAACACAGCATGGGCAATTTCGAATTCTCTTGATCTCTATGATTTATCTTTTATTTCTTTATCTCTTACTGCATGGTCAATATGTGCTAACTTTAATTATCCATCACATTGCATTATACTAAGAATAATTATCAGATGTTGTGATCATATTATATTATTCCGGACCAAATGATCATATGCTAAAGTAATTCACTTTAGAGGTGATCAATCTTTGAAGGAGACTTAATAGAAATATGGTGATCATGGTTAATGATATATCACACAACATTAAATTCTTTTAACAAGTAAATCATGACCTTTATACGGAAGGTCCACCTCTATACGGGAGGTCCATCTCATGGATACCTTTATACAGAAGATTCACCTCTATACGGGAGGTCCATATCATGGATACCTTTATACAGAAGGTTCACATGATAATCATGACTTGATACACACAAGTTCGGAGCCTTGTCCAACAATACTTTACAACATCATTAGTTTGATCAATTACCTCTATACGGGAGGAATAACCTTTACATGGAGGGCAATCAAAGAGCTCACCTCTATACAGGAGGATCAATATTGACTACACAAGATTGGTTTGGAGAATGTCTCCTGATGTTGTATATTTAACACTCCCTCCCAGCAAGGGAGGCATTCTCTTCCATACCAAGCTTGTCTCGGAAGTACCTGAACTTCGTCACTAACAGAGGATTTTTTAACACATCTACAATCTGCTCATCAGTATAAATGTACTGAAGTTTCATTGTACCTTTATGGACCATGTCTCGGATGAAGTGATACTTCATTTCAATGTGCTTTGACTTGTCATGAAACACTGGGTTTTTGAAAATCTTGATGCAACTATGATTGTCACACCTAATAAATGTAGGCTGAAGCTTTTAACTGAACAACCCTGCAAGTAGCTTTCTGAGCCACGCTGCTTCTCGGTAGGAAACACTAGAGCTATGTATTATGCTTCAGTAGTGCTCTGGGCTACGGATCCCTGCTTCTTGTTGGACCAAGATATCATAGCTAATCCTAGGCTATAACAGTAGTCGGATTTGCTCTTACAGTCCACAATGCTTCCTCCCCAGTCTGATTCTGTATAACCAAGTAACATGATTCCTCCACTGGAGGCATATCTGAGTCCATATGAAATTGTACCTCGAAGGTACCTAAGCGAATGCTCAGCAGCTATCTAGTGTCTGTGTCTCGGATCAGACATAAATTGACTCAAAATGCTCATAGCATAATATATATCAGGCCTTGAATGTATAAATTACATTAGCGATCCTATAAGTTGTCTATACAAAGTGGGATCTACTGGATCTAATCCAAATCCTGACTCATGAATTTTCCTCAAATTGGGAACCATCGGTGTATTCATAGATTTGAAATCTATCATGCCAAACCTGTGCAATATATCCACATTGTACTTCCCTTGAGATAGAAAATTTTCATCTTTTCTTTTCCAAATCTCAAGGCCAAGAAAGTAGTGCATTATACCTAAGTCTTTCATCTCAAACTTTGAGGTGAGCTCCCACTTGCACCAAGCAATTAGATTTTCCTCTCCAGTGAGAAACAAATTATCAACATACAAAACCAATATCAATGGTTGTTTCTTCACTACTTTGAAGTACAAATTTTGATCATCTTCACTCTTACAGAAACCCAATTTCTGAAGGTAGCTATCAATTCTGGAGTACCAAGCCCTGGGGTCTTGCTTAAGCCCATATAGAGCTTTCTTTATCTTGCAAACATGGGACTCCTTCCCATGCACCAAAAATCCTTCAGGATGTTGAATATAAACCTCTTGATCAACCTCATCATTGAGAAAGGTTGTCTTCACATCCATCTGGTGAATTTCCCATCCTAAAACAGATGCAAGTGCAATCATTGCTCGGATTGTGGTGTACCTTTCCACAGGGGAAAAGGTCTCATCATAATAGATGCCCTTTCTAAGAGAAACCTATGGCAACGAATCTGGATTTATACTTCTCAATGCTACCATATGCACCATGCTTTATCTTGAAAATACATCTGGAAGTCACAATGGACTTCCCATCAATTTTGGGAACAACCTCCCAAATATCATTCTTGATTATAGAGTTGTACTCTTCTTTCATTGCATATTTCCAAACTTGCTGCTTTGCAGATTCTTCATATTAGGATGGTTCTAAATAACTGATGTGACTCATTGGTGCAACATACCCTAAATATATGTCAAGTTGCTTGCGCTCTCTGGATGAGTCTGCTGGTGCTCCATGTTTCTCTGCATTTTGTAAGATGTCTCGGCACCAAGGATATATTCTTTTAGCGGGAATTCATTAGGTGACCTCTCAACCAGTTCTACTAGTTCTTCAGGAGCTAGCGAATATGAGAATCTTCAGGTTTCTCCCTCTCTAACTCTAAAGGGGGGGAATCGGACTTGGGATCCTCCATATCTGAATCTTATTGAATCTCTTTCGATATTTTGAAAGCAACTTCCTCATGGAAGGTAACATCTCGGATGACTTCAATGTGTCTCTCACTAGATACATAAATTCAGTATGCTTTGGATGACTCGCTATAATCCACAAAGGTGCCTTTCTTTCCAGAAGGCTCCATCTTTGTTATCTTTTATTTCGGTACATGAAAGTATATTGGGCTCACGGAGATCCTCAAGTGTGAGATGTCTGGCTTCTCACCGGTAAACACTTCTTTTGGTGTCTTCTCATCTAGAATGGAATGTGGGATTCTATTCTTGATGTACACAGTTGTACGGGTGGCTTATGCCCATAATGAGGTAGACATATCTTTATCATGCATCATGGCTTCTGTAGCCTCACATATGGTTCTATTATTTCTTTCGAAAACCCCATTTTGCTAAGGGTTGTATGGTACTGTTAACTATCTATATATTCCTGCATCACTACATAGCTCATTAAATGCATGTGAATCAAATTCACCTCCATTATCAGACCTTAATGCATGGATGTGATTTTCTTTCTGATTGTAAACTAGGGCTTTAAACTCTTTAAATTTGCTAATAGTTTCACTTTTAGCCTTCATGAAATAAATCCATGAGTTCCTAGAAAAATCATCTATGAACAATACATAATATAAGAAGCCACTCAAGGAGGGGGGTGACATGGGACCACATACATCAGAATGTATTAAATCAAAAATCTCTTTATATCTAGTAGAACTGCTAGAAAAACTTTTCTTAACATTATTCCCAAGTGCACAACCTCGACATACACTATCATTCTCAAAATCAAATATGGGCATACCTTTTACCATATTTTGAAGTCCCGGTAGCGCTTTGTAGTGTAGGTGTCCAATCCTTCCGTTCCATAGCTCGCATGGACTGATAGTGTGGTGAATCATAGCTTGAATGTACTTCTCGGGTACCTTGTAGAGTCCTCCCTCTCGAACTCCAATCACAGCAGCAGATTCTAGGATTTTGTTCTTCATCCATAAAAGTGCTTTGTTATCCATGAAGATAACTCAGAAGCCTTTGTCTTCAAGAACCGAAACTGAGAGGAGGTTCTTCTTCAATCCTGGAACATATAGAATGTCCTCCACATGTAGAATATCACCAGTTCTCAATTGGAATGAGGTGGATCCAACTCCTTGTATCGAATAAGTTCAGTTGTCCCCCAACTCTACCATGCATGTGAATGCTTTCTCTTTTAGATCGGTGATGGTACTCTTGTAACCAGTCATATGTTTGGATGCACCACTTTCAATCAACCATGTGTCTACATTTGTGATGAGGGATCCCGAAAGGGATGAGACAAGACAATACTCCCTTCTTGTCTCCTTTTCTTCAGATGCATTCTTTTGAGTGATTTCATCTTCTATGGTGGTAGAAGCATGAAACTTTTATTTCCTCTTTTCTCTACAATCTCTTGAGAAATGGGCTTTCTTGTTGTACTTGAAGCATCTAGATTTTGACTTGTCAAATCCTTTGTTGTACTCCTTCTTCTTTGAATGAGACAACTTCTTTGGAAGAAGGGTTTCTTTCCTTTCTTTATTCTTTTCGTGAGGGAAATATTTTCTTATTTAATGCATACTGACTTGCTCTGGATTCGCCCCTCCACTTGGAGGCATTCATGCCACAACCTTTCGAAGTTAGTTTGTACCTCTCGGCCATTTACCACAACCAAGAATGTCTCCCGTGAGGATGGGATACCATCAATAGTGGTTTGGAGAAGATCATATGCATCCACCACTACTCCAATACTAGCAAGTTGATCCCTTACCTGAGAGATCTTGGAGAAGAAGGAGGCCACTGTCTCATCCATATCCATATTTAAGTTTCGAAGCTTATCCTTCAATGCCCTCTTTTGACTTGGGGCCTTTTTATCATATATATTATTCAATGTATCATAACATTCTTTCGTGGTCTTCAACGGTGTGATCACGAGCATCAAGTTATCTTTTACCGAATCATAGATGATCTTTTTAGCCTTAGCTTGATTCTTATTGAAGTTGATGTGCCCTGCATTAGATGTAGGCTCCTCCACCACGGTGGATACATAGCCATCCAATTCGTGTTCCTCTAGGATGTTAAGAATCCTAGCCTTCCAAGTGTTGAAGTTTTAGGTTCCCTCAAGACGATCTTCTGGTCGTACAGACATTGATGCCATAATATTCAAATATTGTGCTAAACTTGTCAGGATCAACATAGTCTCTAGCTGGCATGCAAAACTAAGCTCCTTCACTCCCTGAGCTCTGATACTTTGTTGAAATTTGGTTGAGATTTGATATTTAATTCTTTTAGATGCAAAGACTTGAAGCAATGAGACAATTCAATAAATTCATAAAACCATAACACAAGATATACCCTGGGGAAAATCCTCAAAATTATGAGAACAAAAAACCCCAGCAATTCTTCTCAGTATAATATAATGGATAGCAGAGAATGATTTCTTTTACAACATAGCATATTGATTTCAGAAGATAAGAGATCACCAAAATTCTTGGTGAATATACGGAAGCAATAGAGAAGAGATCAATCGGATGTGTACCCAGCACAACAATAATAAGCATGGACAATACCCTACACAAAGAGAAGTGCATTTCCTTCAATGGAGAAGAGAATTCACTTCACACTGGATTCAACAATCCTATATATCATATTTATACATTCTTCTCTTCTATTTTTAACTTCTAACTTCAGGATAAACTCACCCTCAAAATGGATGTATTAATATTGCATGGAGTGGTGCACCCCACTTCTCATGCAGTGCTTCATCTCATTGAGTTGTCACTTAGGATGAACTCGCCTCTTAACTGAAATCTTTCCCACTTAGTTAGGTGGCTAAATTAAGTGTCGACATGCAAGTGTCACAAATCACGTGTCATCATAAGTGCCATCATGCAATAACACTTAGTTAACTAGATCTTCTCTTTAACTAAAGTGTCGTCTTTTAGTTTAACTAAAGTGTAAATACTTTAGTTAACTAGTCCTTTTTATTTAACACTTAGTTAACTAAATTCATGTTGATTGATTTACTTGAAGTGACCACTGTGAGTGCTTTAGTTAACTGAGGCATATTTTTAACAGATGCTTTAACTCAAGCATTGATACTTAACTGAAGCTTTATAACTAAAGCATTAATAATTTGAGTTCTCTTTAATTAGTTGAAGTGTCTGCATGGGAAAATTTGAATTCTCTTGATTTCTATGCTTTATCTTTTATTTCTTTACTGCATGGTCAATATGTGCTAACTTTAATTATCCATCACATTATACTAAGAATAATTATTGGATGCTACGATCATATTATATTATTCCGTACCAAATGATCATATGCTAAAGTAATTCACTTTAGAGGTGATCAATCTCTAAAGGAGACTTAATAGCAATCTGGTGATCATGGTTAATAATATATCACGCAACATTAAATGCTTTTAACAAGTAAAGCATGACCTTTATACGGAAGTTCCACCTCTATACGGGAGGTCCATCTCATGGATACATTTATATAGAAGGTTCACCTATATACGAGAGGTCCATCTCATGGATATCTTTATACAGAAGGTTCACATGATAATCATGACTTGATACACACAAGTCCGGAGCCTTGTACAACAAGACTTTACAACATCATTACTTTGGTCAATTACCTCTATATGGGAGGAATAACCTTTACACGGATGAAATCAAAGTGCTCACCTCTATACGGGAGGATCAATCTTGACTACACAAGATTGGTTTGGAGAATGTCTCATGATGCAATATATTTAACAACTAAAACCATAGCAATAGTTGAAGTAGAGGCAGTAAGATAAAGGATGTAATCCTTGGTGTAATCCGTTGGTTGTAATACGGGTGCATGAGTAATAGCGTGCTTGATATTTTCAAAGGCATTTTGTGCGTATTCATCCCAAATAAATAGGACGTCCTTCTTTAATAACCACAAGTAACCCTGTGTTTTTTCCGCAAAATTACACACAAAACGATGCAAGTAGTTTGCCTTCCCATGCAAACTTTAAAGTTTTGTAATATATGTGAGTGGGGGTAGGGAAACAATGGCCTCTACCTTGAGGGGATCAATGCGGATCCCATCTTTAAAAATGATTAATCCAAGGATGTGTCCGGACTCCACACAAAATATGCACTTATGGGGATTTAAATGGATATTGTACCGTCGACATTTGAGAAACACAGTCGTCAGATGATAGATGTGGAATTCACAGTCATTTGAATGAGAAAGCATATCATCGAGGTAGGGTTCCACAAAATCCTTGATATCGTGAAAGGCATACGACATGGCCCGCTGGAATGTGGCACCAGCATTTTTAAGTCCAAAAGGTAATTTGCGATATGAAAACGTACCCCATGTGAAGATGAAAGCAGTTTTATGTTGATCAATTGGGTGGATCTCAATCTGATTATAGCCATAAAATCTATCCATGAATGAAAATATGACACTTCTAGCACAGTTGTCAATAATTTGGTCAATAAATGGGGTAGGGTAATTGTCCTTAGGAAAATCCTTATTAATATCCATGTAATCAACGTAAACTCTGATGGTTCTTTGTTTATTTGTAATCGGGATGACATTGGAGACCCAATCCGTCAAAGGAGCACGATAAATGAACCCATCTTTCAACAACTTTTCAATCTCTGCCTTGATGGCCACAGTCTTCTTAGGGTGCACTGGATGGATTTTTTTTCGGACAAGTTTTGCATCGGGATAGGTTTGGATTTCATGCATAACAATAACAAGGTCAATCCCAGACATTTCCTTGTAGCTCCATGCAAATATGTCGCAAAACTATTTAAATAAGGCCGTAAAAGTTGTGATTTCATCGAGAAAACAATTTTGGCATATGTGGATCTATTCCACAATTCCTGGTTTTACTGAGATGTCTAAAGTGATGGTAGGCATGATATTTTCCAAATTCCCCTTTGTTACCGTATCCTGGGTAAGAATAGGATATTGAGGGTGAGGAATGACATCTAGTTAAACAATAGCATGAATCGCGTTCTCTACCATGTCGAGAGATGGGAGGAAAGACGATCTATGATGAAGGTCTTCCCATGGAGGCTCATCCAAGCTCATACTCTCCATGATCGATTCATCGGAGTGAAAAATCTGGAGTAGATGGTCTAGTGATGGTGGGGATGAGCTCCGTCGGGGAAGCATAGAACCTCAATTAGATGCCACCAAAGAGTGGGAATCCAATAAGTCAGGTTCTTATTGGATGGCCTCATAAGTGCCTTCAACGGGGCTTAGAGGCATCACGCCTCCAATCAAATCCATATGATTAAGATCAGGCACAATCCATTGGGATGTCGAGTTGGAGGAGGATGGGATTATAGATGAGATCATGTTCACCGTGGCAACATGTGTTGGGGGATATGGTGTTGGAAAGACTCTTATCAAGGATGAATATCTTAGGAGTCCTACCCCTACACTGTCATAGACTTGCGTGGAGTGTCCCAAGAGAGGGACGTTATTCGCAGGATGAGTAGTGGTGTCTGGTGTACAAAACTCTAACTGGTCGACGGTGACAATTTTCCCTTAATGGGGAAATTGCACAATGTGGAAGACTGATGATGTGATTGCGGTCATGGCATAGAACCAATTTAGACCAAGTAAAAAGTTATAATCCAATGTGGCAGTGAAAACTTCCATGTTGATGGAAACAATCTTACCTCCCAACTATACAGCTAAAGATTGTAACAGTCTGTCGGGTTGAAATCCACATTCATCAAATGCTTTCAAAGTAGTAGGGGAATGGTTCAACTCGGGAGAGCTAATAGCTCTCCAGCAAGATATCGACATAACCGAAGTAGAGTATCCTTCATCTAAAATAGTACAATGGATACTTTTCCCATAAACATTGGTAACGATTTGAAACGCTAATTAGTAGGAAAGCCTTGTCTTGAAGTACTCTAATTTGAACATAATAGTGTTGGAGGAATCAGGATCTACTGCTCCTATAGAAGATAGCAGAATCTTACATTGATTGGGACAATTTTGTAAGGCTTCAAGCATTGACATAACACACAGAGCCTAGGATAAATCTTCTACAATGTTGTAGTTTTGAGCAACCCAGGCGTTAGGGTTGAAAATGGCTTTTTGAATTGTGCTCTTTGGTGGACGCAATGCTGCATATGGTAGAGGTTTATCTATGGTTAAACGACCTTATAGTGGAGGAGAATTGGATGTAGACGGGGAGGATTTTTCAGTATTACCTCTGTTAGATTCCTTGTCAGGAAGAGAGTCGTATGTTTGTGACCTGGTAGATAAGTTGACTATTTCACTGCGCATCATGAGAAAATCATCGGTTGTGGAAGCTTCTCCTTCAGAAGGAGGTGGTGGTTTTGCAACCATTTTTTGTTGTTGTGTGGGGAAGGGCCCTATTAAAACTGTGGGTGTGGGTTTTCCCTTGAGAAAATTTTGGAGTTCTTCACGATGTGGACATTCTTTCGTGAAGTGATCGTCACCGCACTGTAAACAAGGATATTGACCTTCCGTCTCTATTTTGTGTCATTAGGATTGGGATTGTTTTTGGGATCCTGCTGATTAGAAGACTTCTTGGATTTTCCTTTGTTCTTCTTACTACCACTGGATTTATGAGGTGAAGCAATTTTGGGTGATCGATTGGTGTTGTTTCCAGCCTGTGACAAGGATGGATTTGAACTAAGGGGGTTATGTGATCCACTCGATTGAGTAGCGGTATGGATATGAACAGAACCAATGATGACATCGACGTGTGATCCCGTGGGAGGTTTTTTGGGTCATGTGTAGGGCGTGAGGCATTAGGAATAATGTCATATAATGTGACAGATTGAGCATAGTATAGGTCTACGTACTGAGCACGTGAGATGGCTTGTTCTTTCGTAAGGTCCCCTCACATAGAAACGTCTTTAGCTATGATGGGTAATAATGACTTCGTGAACCAATCGACGAGTAGTTGATCCGGAATGAGAGCTTTAATGAGGCCACATCGAGCCTTCTCCACTCATGAATATGAATGTGAGTGGAGGTTGATTTTCGAAGGGATGTCAAAATATCTGTGTCGGTTTCGTAGCGGATTGGTAGTTGAAAATGAGTCAAAAATTCCATATCTAAAGATATAAAATCAGGGAAAGAGTGTGGTGGTAAATCGATGTACCACTTTGCAACAGTACCAGTGAGGGTTCGTTGAAAAATTCTCTGACGGATAGAATCATCCATTAATGAATTGGAGGAGCACCAAAAATAGTATGTCATTACATGGTTCTTAGGATCCTCATCGGGTTTGCTGTCAAATTTAGGTATGTCCGATGGTAACTTCATAGAAATAGGTGGCCAATTTATACCATGTTGGACGGGATTATTGGTCAAACGTGACAAATCCGGCAGATCTAATGTAGCCAGAAATGGTAACTGGCAGTTTGGTTGTGGATACTAGTAATATTGATAAGATCTGGGTACCAGTAGGACCATGGATCGAATGATCATAAGGTCCTCCCATAGAGTGTTGGCCACATGGAGGTGGTCCTCCCGGATTAGGAGGTGGACCTGAAGGGGGTCCTCCTCCAGAGTACGCGGGTCCTCCAGGTGGTGGAGGTGGAGGTGGGACATGTGGTGGAGGAGGGGTGGGATATGTGGTGGCGGTGATGGTGGAGGGGGGTTGGTCCACCAGCCAGAGGTCCATTCGATGGAACATTATGATTCCCCCATGGGGTGTTCATATTTTCGGGATAGGGTAATCCATTGAAAATATTCCCTACGTAGTTTTGACCTATTGCAATATTGTGATTAGCCAGGTATGTATGTTCCCATGGGGGTTGGGCTCAAGTAGACGGTCCCCCCACGTGATGTTCCCACAAAGGTTGTCCCATGGTTGGGAGTGAATTTCCAACCATATTGTAATTCATGTATGAAGGATATCCTCCACTTATACTTTGTCCCCTAACTGGAGGTTGCCCCCCAGTTAGATTTTGTCCATTGACTAAGGGTTTCCCCCCAGTTGAAGGTTGTCCAACTATTGGAGTATTCCCAGTAAGCATACGTTGACCACTAACTGTAGGTTGACCCGTGATCATATTTTGATCACTAACTAGAGGGTATCCTCCTCTTGAATTTTGAGGCAGAGGTGGTGTTCTAATTACGAAGTTGATGGTAGTTTAAGGTTTCCCTCCAATCGTTGGGGTCAAGTGGGGTGTATAACTGGCTGAATGGTTTTGAGGTGTACTAGATGGAAAATAAGGTTGGCCTGGTTCATAGGTGGTCATAATGGGTGTAGATATTCCTGGTAAAGAGAAAGAAAAAGAATGTATAGGGGAATGTTGTTCAGGGGTTGGTACCTCTAGATTGGTTCGCGGAGGAAAACTCTAGCGCCTAACCTGCTCACCGAGTGAGCGTAAACATTCAATGGTATCATAAAATGGTGTGAGGATTACCTTGTTTGGATTCCATAGGGAAAGGGATCAATCGTGGTGGAGTTTCCACCATCGGAAGTGAACCAAAATCGAAAAATATTATGACCTAAGGAGGTCCCCCAAAATGATGTAGTTGGACCAAAAGAGGTTGCTATCGGGTCTTCATGGGGTTGAGAGAAAATCCAATCAACGGCTTCAGGGTTATCTTCAAGAGAGTGATGAAAATATGCGTCACGCGGAGGAGGTTGTTCCACCAACAAAGGTCCTATAGGATCAGTGATGGGAGGATTTACAGGAGGAGATTAGTTTACTCCTAATTCAAGGGTAGGAATTCCTTCTTCGCGTGATTCAGATGTTGTGGGTTGATCCATGCTTTCTCTTGAGTTCTCCTCCAGGCTAAGGGGATATTCAAGTGGAAAATTTAAAATTCTGTGGGATCTTCTTAAGGGTTGTTCAGTTAGGGCGACTGATGTAAAGCTTCTCCTAAAAGTATTCTAAAACATAAAAACACACTTCAAGACCTACTCAAGCTAAAGCCACAAGCAAACTTATGTCATAAGTGGGATTCAAAAGTCTCGAACCTCTCTATATTATCAAGGCATCGTAACTCGTGATATAATACAGGGCCCAACAGTAATACTCGGCCCAATTTTTTGGAGCACTAACTAGGGAGGATTAGGACCGTACCCCTAACTGTATTACCCGACTACCTGGAAGTACATGCATAGTAGCTCCCCGAGTGTTTTTCTCGGTGTATTGCAACTCCAAGACGGCCAATGGTTAACTCGGATGGTTTCAGTAATCCTAGTGGGTCTCCCGATATACTAAAGGTACGTGGGAGATCCAATCCGTAGTAGTGTTATCTAATGCACAATCGTATGACGGGAGCCTTTCGATATACTGTCAAGTACATGAAGTACCTTCATATATACCCGAAGGTAAGTGAAAGGTCGTTCGATATACCGAATGGTACGTGGACTACAAGCCCCTAGGATGCAGTATAGGAAGATAACTGCAGCTACTACGTTTTAAGACGTCGGAACACGTCTCTACCCTATCATACGAGTTTCTATACAATTTTAACCTAGGCTACCACTTGATTTTATCTTGTATGGTTAGGTGAATACATGAAGTGTAGACTTGTAAAGTAAACAAGATGCACAACTAATATAAATGAGATGCAAGTCTTTTGTTTTTCTTTTCGATGAAAAATAATTAATGTAGGGAGACTCCTTTTTCTTTTCCGAAAGAAAATGAACAAAGTAACCCTTTTTAATTTCTTTTCCAATCAAAGTATTTTTTAAGGATTCTAATATTATACTTAAGTATAGTATTCTAGGCGATTATTTTGGTTTGAAGAAAACATATATATAGATAGGTAGGTGAATATTCAATATGAAACCTACAATTTACTACTGAAACATGTAAATTTGGGTGAATATTATGCTAAAAAAACATATTTTATGTAAATATAGGTGATATTAGAGACTAAAAATGACCAAATAGTGAATTTATTTTTTGAAAAAAAAACAGAAAAATAGCCAATTGGTGAAATTTCGCCCCTAAAAATTACCATGTTTCCAATTTAACCAAAAGACTAAAAATACTCTTTCATTTAATCTAACAAAATAAAAACAACACACCAAATCAAAATTATTTTTCTCTTTTTTTCTTTTCAACTAAGCAAAATCTATGAGCAAAATGAAAATATGAACTTCACTTTTGATTGCAATAACTATATTTCAAAACAAAGAACAAAAGAAGTGAAAAGAAAATAAAAAAATATGAGAGCATTCACTAGATTTTCCAATACTTCGAGAATCCCTAAATTCACTTAATATTTTCAAGGAAATGAAGATGAACTTTTCAAAACCAAGAGAACATAAGCATTGACAACTTTTAAGATTATTCAATTTTTTCTTAAACAAATATGCAAAGCATGAAATACTCTTCACAACAATCTCAAGTAATCTACTCGAAATAAAGATGATAAAGGATTTTTTGACTTTCCAAACTAATGTATTCAAAAATTTGAGAATGATGCCACTTCTTTAATTTCGATTCAGAATACTAGAGACTACTTACTACTGCAATATTCAAGCAACTAGAAGTTCTCAAGAAATTAATCACCCCAAATCGTAATACAACACAAAAGTCCACACCAACATTTGCAAAAATCACAACAACTTAAATTTGGAGGGCTTAGAAATCTGAGTGAACGAATCAGAGATACCGAAAGGGATTCACAAGACTGGTTGTACTCGCGAGGGATTGAAATTTCCCACGACTCGAGAAACATATGCTTGATTAACTAGGACTCAAATCAAACTTTGAATTCCAAAAATAAACAAAGGATAAAGCACACTGGGTTTGAGGATTACGGTGGGTGTAAAGGAAAAAACACGGACCTTGGCAAGCCAAGCCAATACCATTTTTTGGTATTTTTTTAGCCTATGCACTAAGTTTTATAGGATGACGTGCCCTGCAAGTGTACACCTGAGTGTTGGAAGCCCAGCGATGTGATTTGCACAAATGGGAAGTGCGTTAGTGATGCAGGTTTCTCACAGACAGATCACACCAGCGATGCAGTCTGCTTAAAGGAAAGACGCGTCAAAGTTACAGTGACACAGTCACAAAACTGCCCAAGTCCGTCGCGCGGGAACCAACTATGAAAAAATGAAAAAAATCCCAAGAACGAAAAGGTATATGGCTAAGCTAAATGTCCCAATCAGATTCTGGATCACCTGGTAAATCTCTGATAAATAAATCCAATGAAAAGAATGCAATTAAGAGGCTATTGGAAGAAAACCATGAAATTAAATATTATGGGTTATTCCTCCCTGGTATGGTCACCAATTTTTTTATGGACAATCCGTTAGTGCATACACTAACCGATCTCCCTAGTCTGAATGGTTCGGATCTGGAACAAAAGTAGTACACAATACAAATTACTTTCCTATATTGAGCAAATTACAAAGGGTATCGGAAGACAATTCACCTTATGAATGCAGTACTATCTCCTTCCTTGATGTGACTCTTTGATCTCCAGATCTCCTACTGCAAAACAATATACCACAAGTGGAAGCAAGCAAGTACGGATAGCATATAAACGTAGATCAATCTAAACTAGCAGTCAAAGAAGTCAATTCTAAATATCTTATAATAACAAGATGTTTATGGAAAGAATCTGCATTAATGTAATTATAATAAATACATAGAGAGAGGTTACAACCGAGATTTGACGTTGTAACTCCTTCCAAATGATCCTAGCCTCAAAGATCCAAGACTTTTCCTCTTAATGGATGAAAGGGAAACAATTCTAGTAGAATTTCACCAACATTTAGGTGCTCTATCTTTATCCTCCCTAACCATGGAGAAGGCGTTTGTATTTATAGGGATAAAGAGATAGGATAGGTTAAGGATTTGTGGGAGAAGCTCAAGGGATCATCCCACTAGGTAAGGGGATCGAGTGTCGCCTTTCCTAGACCATAGGGATAAGCTTCCACGTAACCAAGGGTTCTAGAAGTCGCTCTAAGCTTCTCTTTCTCCTTTTAAACCAATAGTGCCGCGCCTTGCACACAAGCAACTCATGTCTTTGAGGGGTGACACACCTTGTACAAAGGCAAGCAGTGTCTCTGACGCACTCTTCCAATGTGCAGATTGCGTCACCAAGGGTCTGACACACCTTGTCAACGAGCAGGGCGCGTCGAGGTGACAACAAAAGGTAGAAGGAACAACAACAACTCTTCTTTCAACCAATTGGCCCAAGTGCTTTAGGAATTAGGGAAAATGGAGGATACGTAACTTAGGTGACGATATTTTGGTGTAACAGTGACTTCCACTCACGGGACCATGAATTTGGCTAGTGATGGATGGTGCTACAGCATTGGGTAGATGTTATACCACGATAAATGGCTCGTGTGTTAGTGGATTACCACGGGATCATAGATTTGACTATTGTACTGCCACAGGACCATGTGTTTTTTAATTTTTTATCTTTAATTCGGAAATGCAATAGTACTTGAAATCAAATAACAATCATACACATAAGCAATCACATTCGACACATGAATTTACCATAGGGAAAACCTTTATGACTTGAGGGATAAAACCCCAACAAAACCTTCCTTAGTATATTGATATATATCAGAGAATGTATTTTACCTCAATCACCCTTGGTGCAATTACAGAGCAAGAGAAAGATAAAGAAGAGAGTCTCAAAATAATATCATGCATAAATAGAATCACCTTTGCTTCAAGGAAGAATAGAATTCGCTTCACCTTGAATTCATCAATCTTGTATAACATATTTATATATTTTTCACATGCATCAGATTCTATTTTTATCTTTTGACTTCATGATGAACTCGCCCTCCATCTGGATGTATCAATCTTGCATGAAGAAGAGCGCCCCACTTCTCATGTAGTGCATTGACTCACTAAACTGAGTCTTAGGATGAACTCTCCCCTTAATTGAACGCTTTTCCACTTAGTTAGGTGGCTAACTTAAGTGTCGCCATGCAAGTATCGCAACTCAAGTGTCGTATTTTAGTTTCACATAAGTGTCGTCATGTAATAACACACAATTAACTAGATCTTCTTTGTTATCACTTAGTTAACTTTCTTTAATTGATTCTTTCTTGTCAACATCACTGTAGTAATCAATTCAAGTTATCCTTTGATTTACCGAAGTTTAACGATTCAAATTCTCTCTTAATTAATTATTTTATGTGCAATTCAAATTCTCTCATATCTTATCACATCTTATATTTATCTCTTGTCTTAACTGCATGGTCCACATGTTCCATCTTAATTATCATATCATAACTAAGGATATTTTCCCAATGATGTGATCACGTTGTCCTACTATCGTTCCAAGTGGTTATATGCTAAATTAATTCACTCTAGAGGTTTCCAGCCTCTAAAAGAGACTTAATAGCTCAACCATGGTTAGTAGTACATAACACACCATACATGCTTCGACATGCAAAGCATCACCTCAACACATGAGGATCTGGCTTGACACACAAGACCTTATCCTTGACTAGAAAGACTCATCACTTTGATAAACAAAGCAATTTCCTTAACACATGAAGCTTAACCATTTTTTAGTCCAACTCAATATTCTTCTCCAAGTTTCCTAAGTCCAACTTAGGCTTCTACAAGGAACTACCTTGACACACGAGGCTCAATATTGACACACAAGATTGACCTGTTTGGGCCTTGGTGGTAGCGACTGTGGAACCGGCTTCTACATCAATGATCTACTTCCCCTATCTGGCTCCAAATCAAAGTCGGATCTTGTATCTGACTCTGAGGATTTCAATTTTCCACCAAAGACTGCTTAGAGTGACACTCATGAGTGTTATTCCATGGGATTTTATGGAACTCAAACCACTTCCCAATGTCTTTCTTCATCTCCCTATTATTCTTATTTTCTTGTGGCTTAGACTGGTTGTCTTGAGGTTGTCCATCCTTGATTTGTCCTTTATTTTGTGGACTGGGGCTTCCTTTTCCCTACTTTTTTTGTGATGCATTCACATATCGAAACTCCTGCTTATTCCTCTACTTCAAATTTTGCTCTATTTTGATAGCATAACGATAAGCGACTCCCAGTGACAAGATGTCTAGGAACTTCATTTTTGTTTGGATGTACCTATGTAGACCCCTGGTATTTTAGAAACAAATTCCGCTTAGATTCTTTGATACCAAGCTTGGTGCACAAGGTATGGAAAAGATTTGTGAACTCTAACACTATTTGTTCCCTCTCCTGATGCAATGTGTTCCATCTCGTGTACTAGTCATCATAGTTTACATTGGGGCAATATTGTTCCTTCATGGTATCCACAAAAGTGGCCCAAGTGGGATTGGGTCCAAATAGTGCAGACTCCTTTGTGAATATTTTCTCAAAGTAAGTTTCCCACTAACTTTTGACATGGGGGACAACCGTAGCACAAAGGTGATTTTTTCCCTATCGAAAAAATTGTGGACAAAAATACCCTTATAGCATATTTGACCATTTTTTCAAAGCTTCAAATACAAGAATATCAAAATTAACTTGTAACTTGAAGGCGGCGGCACTTCTGAAGTGGTCATTTGACGAAGATGCATCCCTTGTTGTTGGAATCCATCGAAGGATTTGGGAAAATTTGTCTATCATCTTGTCCCTATGTCGCGCCAAGGCTTTCTCGAGCAACATCTTAATAGGATCTCCTACTCCCTCGCCTCTCTTTTCTTTCGTCATGGGCGATCATCAGTGTCTGTGAGGACGGTATTTCAAAGGCTCAAGTAGCTCAAGTCTTGACTACTTATACCCCGACCTCATTGGGAACATGCATAGAGAAACAAATAAAGAGCATACCACTTTGATACCATTGATCCGGCTTTGTGTGAGAATCAAATGAAAGAATGAATATATAATAGAGTACACAAATATATATTGCAAATAAACAATGCTACAATAAACTCAAACTATATATCTTAATGAAATAGAACAGACTGTAAAATGCATAATACAAAATAGTTGGAATGGTGGTAGTTGATATTTGAAAAGAGATGTGGCGGCTACGCTCATCCATAAGAAGTTGAGTTACAATGGGGCCAAAAGGGCCATTTAACATAAGGCATCAATGAGAAAACCCTAAACATGAAAAAAAAAACCATAACCTCATAAGATGAAATGCCAAAAGGTTTGCAGGTGGAACGCACAACAAGATTTAAATCAACTTTGAGTTGTAAAAATTATAATATTTGTATAGATAAAACAATGATGATATTACAATATAATGTATTGGCCTTTAAATATGGCCATTTTTTCCTTTTCATATCAAAGGTTACGTCTTTTACTTACTAATCAATCTAATAATTTATTACATGCATATTTATATCTTTTTAAATGTTTTATTTATTATTCTCTATTGTAGTTTATTATTTAATTGTTTTATTACATTGCCCAATCCTTAAGATTTGATTTGTCCTCAAAGCAAGGGTAAGGAAGGGCGTTTTTGAATGAAACTTATGGGTTCCCATGATGAATCTTCCTCTAGTAAGTTATTCCATTTAATAAGATATTATTTAATGTTCCTGGAATGAAGTTTCCTTTCCTTAATCGATAGTATGCTTTTGGGTTCTAAAATAACTCGACCTTCTTCGTCCAAAATAGGCAGCTCGGATTGTGCTACTTGATGTTGTCCTAGCACCTTCTTGAGATTTGACACATGAAACACGTTATGAATATGACATTTATCAGGTAATGTTAACCCATATGCTACAGAGTTGTTGTTTTTGTTAATCTGATATGGTCCATAGAATTTTGGGGCCAACTTGTTCTTGCCTTGTTGCTTGAGCGACAATTGTTTGTAGGGATTAATTCGTGCAAACACCCAATCACCCACTTCAAACTCTCTTTCTAATCTTTGTAAATATTCATGCTGCTTCATTCAATTCCGAGCATTTGTTAATTTTTCTTTTAATATTTGAATGGTCTTTTGGTCTTCCTCTAGTTGATTCCTTATTGTTGGTACTTTTGAGTTAAATATCCCATGTTCCTTCCATTGAGGTGGCTCATAACCATATAAGATTTGGAACGGGGTCATTTTAGCTGAAGTATGGTAAGAAGTGTTATACCACCATTCATCCAAATGCAACCATTGGGACCACTTGTTTTGCTTATCTATCACAAAACAACGAAGGTATGTTCCCAAACATGTGTTCACTATTTCAGTATGTCCATCAGTTTGAGGGTGATATGTTGAACTCATATTAAGGGATATCCCTATTTGTTTACAAAAAAATTTCCAAAAATTCCCTTAAAATTTTGCATCTATGTCACTAATAATGACCTTTGAAAACCCATGTAACTTATAAACATTTTTGCAAAATCTTTCAGCTATTTGTTTTGTTGAATCTGTTTTCTTTACCCCCATGAAGTGAGCACACTTGGTTAGTCTTTCAGCCACTACAAAAATTTTATCCTTCCCATCCAACATGGGAAACCCTTTAACGAAATCCAACAAAATTTCTTCCCACTTCTTATTTGGAATGTGTAAAGGGTAAAGTAACCTTGGTGATAAAACATTTTCATTTTTATTTCTCTGGAAAATATCACATTCAAAAACATACTTTTGAATGTCCTTTCTCATTCCTTTCCAGTAAAATGATTGTGTTGCATTGTAGCAATTTTTATAGATACATACATGTCTTGCAGCAGGTGACTCATGTGATTCCCTTAATATTTTTACTTTGGACTTCGAGGTTGGGATGAGATAAATATTCCCTTGCGCCACATAATTTCATTTCTCCATTCGAATTTTGAATGTTGTCCTTGGTTATTAATGATGGAACAAGCTTCTGGATCCTTGGCATATTCCACTCATATCTCATCCAACCATTCAGGAATTACAACGTATACCGCATATGATGTTATCTCTTCATATTTTCTAGATAATGCATCCACGGCTATAATATCTTTTGCCTTTTGTGTAATATATCCATATCAAAAGTAGAATTCTTTTCTATTCACTTATGTTGTTCTATGGATAAGGTTTTTTGTAGAAGTAGATACTGAAGACTATTGTGATCTATACGTATCAGGAATTTACTACCTAATAGATATTGTCTCCATTTCTCTAATGAGTGTATGATAGCAAGCATCTCCTTATCATAGGTGCAATTTAATGCTTCCCTCTTGTTAAGCTTTCGACTTTCAAAGGCAATCGAATGGTCATCCTACATCAACATTACACCTATTCTGGAACCTGAAGCATCACACTCTACCTATAATATCTCGATTTTGACCCCATTGCATTAAAATGTAAATGATGTAATATTGTTATAAAATCATGGTGAGGAGCTCAAGGCCAAGGCCCCACCATCGATTTAGTGTTAAAATTTATGCATATGGTTTGTGTGCTAGCCAGGCACAATAGAAATCATAAATATCATGTAAATATGCATTTTAATAAAATACCCACAACTCGCTATGCAATGCAACAAGAGTATGGGGGCATGATTTTTACAAGGAATAGGGAGGAAAAATATTCAACCCTTGAGCTATAGTGTCAATCCAAGTGTCAATGAGAGAACCCATAAACCCTCAACTACCCATTTGACTTATGCACCCAATCATTTAATTCTTCCAAGAGTTGGTTGAGATAGTTAATGCATTGGAAATGGAGAGGTATGGATATCCAAATTCGGGTATGGGCAAGCTACCATTTTGGAAAAATGTGTTTTGGATTCTTGGGCAAGAAAAGAGCCATGAAATTGCTCCCCAAGCCATTATTCGTGAAGCAGTTGGGCTCTCTCACACAGTCTTAGCTGGTGGGGAATTTTTCCTCCACGTTTTTCCAGTGTTTCCTTGTTTTCTAGTTGTGAAGAGGGCATTTTTGATGTTGCTGAGTGATTGGGAGGAAGGGAGATCGATTTGGGGGTCCATAGATGTCGTTTTTGGCCATTCAAATGCTCATATACATGTGGGGGAAAACGTTTTCTTCCCTGTGGTCGATTTTCCCTCCCCATAATTCATTTTGGATATGTCACGAAGTGGAAGAACCAATGGGGACCCTGTTTTGTAAATCCCATTGTTAAAAATGTGTATCCATGCCCAATATTTGAGATTGATGTGTGTGGGAGAGAATGTTTTGGTTGAGATGGGTATCCATTTATTTGGTTGTGCATGAGCTTGAGTGTTCCCTTTCCTTGTAGAAATCATGCCCAGCTCGAGGGTGGCAATTGTGTTGAGAGATTGATCTTAATTAATAATATTTTATTAATACGTTTTAAATATATTTGTGTACTATTATGTTAATTTTATTTAATAAAGTACAATCAATTATTATAATTGAATGATAGTATTTTAATTAAATATTATATTATAATTAATTAAATAACATTTTAATTAATTATTAATATTATATTATAATTAATTAATTAATATTATTCTATTAATACTTTAGAGATATGTGTATGCGTTTAGCAACAACCATATTAATAATATTAATGTGTCGTTCAATCGTAAATAAAATTGACACATACTATAGACAAAAATATTACCATATTAATAATATTAATGTGTCATTCATAGACGTAAATTTGACATAAATTTGACACACTATAGACAAAAACATTATATTTACGTCCATATTGACTTATTAGACACATTAATATTATGGTTGTTGCTAGTACCCATCATCTACAACATTGAATCATCATACTACATGGTAGCTCTCATTCCATAGCACATTCCTCATTGATTTGTAGTGGTACAAGGAGCTCCTGTCATGGATTATGAAATCCTCTTCATAAAGAGGACTTTAAATGGATTTAACACCATAAAAAATCCCTGAGACACCCAAAATTTCAAAGTTTAAAAGTTGTAACCAGTATTTTAAAGAAATTTGTAGAATTTTTCAAAATCGTACTAGGAAAAATCAAATTTTTTTAAGACTACTAGGACGTTGTGCGTTGTGTTTGTCAGCAGTCAAAATTTACTAACTTTATTTTTGCTAATAAAAAAAAATACATTGTTTTCTTGGTCCATTTTCCCTCTTGTGCTCTATTGTGCCCTCATAGTAGGTATCAGAGTGGTTTTGCTGATTACCCGCGTCATTCCTTAGCTCTTTTCCTAGCGGTGTCTACAACCACCTATGCAAACTCAGCCCTCACCAATCAAATGTTCGGTTGGACGCATGAATGTGGAAGATGGAGTTGTGTTCCATTGTTGTGAGGAAGAGAATCACTCGCTGCACTGTGTGAGAAGGGCGTTTGGGAACTGAGTAAAAATAGAGGTAGTTGTCGTTGCAACAAGGAAAGAAACCAAATATGAGAGAGGAGATGGTAGTCACTACATTTTGCTCACTCCAACATATAATTGAAAAGATATCATTAGTTTCTACTAAACGTAGACTCACGCCAGATAGGGGAGAGTTGTCTATTGTTGAACAGGGACCAGTAGTTGACATAGTACTGGTCCCACATAACCACCATATCTTGACACAAATAAACCCATAAATTAAACACACACATTCCATATTAAGTGCAGAAAATATTTAAATTATGTCCAAAAATTGCCCATTAACTGACTGGGCCAATAGCTGTCAATAAATAGTCTTTATATGACAAACTGTACAAAACATCTTGTCCCAACAAAGTACAGATCTGCTCAAATATCCAGAAGTACATAAACAGCTAAATAACCCAACTCGTTTTTGCCACCTACTGCAAGGTACCTATCAAAGGAGGACCCATGAATATCTAATGGAGCCTAAATATCCCAGCATTCATTGAAACCTGTTCAAACATTCATTGATACCTGTTCAAGCATCAGAAAATATAGTGTCAGCCATAACTGCAAGATTGTTCAACATTCCAACCCTCTGTATTCAATAAATGACACCTACCCATTAAATGCACCCATTAAACAGATGGAAGCACACGGATCATGAAACAGATGAAGGCACATGGATCCACAATGACAATCTCCCAACCATTGGATCACTTTCAAATCAATCCACAACACACATTGAAATTTGAGAGATTGCAATCCATGTGCAACCTTCTTACCAACCCAATTCAATAGCAAACAACTATAAATGAACCACAACCCTTATGAAGATGCATTTCATAAATTCGACCTGCAGAGTGTGTGCACAGTTGCATTTCAGAAATTTTTCACAACAGAGTGTGTGCACAGTGGAGGCATACCAGCAGAAGTGTGTGCATAGTGGAGGCATACCAGCAGAAGTGTGTGCACAGTGGAGGCAGGTTACTGTTACTGTGATTTAAGATTATGTTTATGTTATTTCCAGTTATGTTATTCATGTTAATTATGTTATTTATGTTTCTGTTATTCATATTATTTATGTAGATTCAGGTTACTGTTACTGTGATTTAAGTTTCTGTTTATGTTATTTCCAGTTATGTTATTCATGTTAATTATGTTTCTGTTATTCATATTATTTATGTTATTTATGTTTCCACTTATGTTATTTATGTTTCTGTTTCTGTTATTTACATTTCTGTTATAATCAACTTCCAGTTTCTTCTACATAACCAGCCTCCCTTCTAAATGTGCAGGTTGTTGTAGGCATGGCAAGAGTCAGCAATGCAAGGAGAACAAGTCGTCGACTGAGTAGGGGTGCCCAGCTACGCTGCACCTCATTGGATGAGGAGAGGCCCAATGATACAAATGCCAACAATGCTCCCAGCAATGTTGTCGAGAATGACAATGTGGTGGAAGAGGACATTGTTGTCCCACCACCAACCACACAGTCACTTCCAACCACAGTTCAAGGAACAAGTTCAGTCACCAAAATCAGTGCAATAAGAGGTTGGACAAAAGAAGACATGCTAGCTGCTATTGATGATATAGAGTTCAATGGATATTCCATTCGTGCTGCTGCTAAAAAACATGGAGTTGCTACCTCTTCAATACATTATTGGATAAATGGACTCACACATACAAAGCGCAGAGGGCCTGTTACAGTTATGAGTGAAGAGGAGGAGGCCGAGGTGGTTCAGTGGTGTAAGGAGATGGCTGAAATGGGACATGGGCTAGAGCTGATACAGCTAAAATCCACAGTAGATCAAATCTGTCAAGGGAGGCCAAACCCCTTCAAAGATGGGTTTCCTGGTAAGTCATGGTGGTTTGGGTTTAAAAAAAGGCATCCAGACCTTGTGTTGCGTACAGCTGAGGGCCTAGATAGAGACAGGGCTCTCAATCTACGCCCTGCAATTCTGACTAAGTTCTATGCCACCCTTTCTAGTGCATATGAGAACCATGGGTATGCTCCAGACCATATATGGAACTATGATGAAACAGGTTTACAGGCAGGAAGGAACTGTGCCATGCGTGTAATTGCCAAGAGAGGGAGTCGTAATGTGCCAAAGATTTTGCCTAGGAGCAGGGAGTGGATCACTATTCTATGTTGTGTCAATGCAATTGGTGCTTCAATCCCAGGATTTTATCTATTTAAAGGTAAAACTCAACTCAAAAACTATATACAGAATTGTGAACCAGGTGCATGCATGGCTGCACATCCCCATGCTTGGATGACCAAAGAACTCTTTTTGAACTGGCTTACTCACTTTGCTGCATCTATACCAGGCGGTGTCTCACCTGTAAATAGACACCTGCTGGTTTTAGATGGTCATGGAAGCCACATTGCTGTGCAAACAATCGAGGAGGCTAACAATTTGGGCATCGACCTGTTGACACTGCCTGCTCATACCACTCACAGATTGCAACCCCTAGATGTCAGTGTGTTCGGGCCTTTCAAGAACTATTTCAGGGGTGAGCAAGCTTCATGGATGGCACAGAATCCAGGGGTGGAGGTAAAAAGGTTTGAGCTAGCCGAGCTTGCAAGTAAAGCCTTTAAAAGGGCTCTGACACCTTCAAATATCAAGGCTGGTTTTAGGAGGACTGGAATATGGCCACTGAATTCTGAGGCTCTCATGCATGATACTAGTTGTAGCCTGGGATTTGATCTGAATGGTCAGGAAGAAGGGGATTTCCAAGCACATGTTGCTGGCCAAGAAGATGTGGAGGTAGAGGAAGACATTGTTGCTGCTGATCATATGATATCCCTCTCTCAAGGAGAACCATACTGTGGTGATGAAGAAGAACAGGTGAGTGAAACACAGTATAACAATGAACCAATTGACAGTAACATGGAGGTACATACACCAACTGAGACAGCTGCAAATTCTGCTTCTAATCTTCTTAATGTCTCTATGCAAGAAACAGTTGCAACTTCTGCTTCTGTTCATGTCAATGAAAACATTGACCATGCACCAGGAAGCAGCAATGGAGAATTGACTTTGCCAAGCCAGGTTACCCCACAATCATGGCTGGTAGAAGCCATGATGAATTTGGAAAAAAATATTGTGTCAAGGACAAATGAAGAAAGCATGAACATGCCTTCACAGCCCAGAGAATTGGAAGAAGAAATTGTTCATTATTTTGTGGACAATGGAAACCTGGTAGAAGAGAGTGTCCACAACGAGGTTCCAGCTGAAGAGGACAATATGGTTCAGGTAGAGCAGGAGAACATTGACCCAAATATTGAGAGGCAAGAGTCAAGCAAGGAGCAACAAGTGTCAAAGAAGAGCCAGTTGCTTGGTCGGTTTCTAAAGCTACCGGTAGAGAGAGTGTTAGCAAAAAGAAGGCAATTTATAGCAGACAATCTTCGTCTATGCCGAAGTTCACAGTTACTCACATCAGAGGACTATATAAAACTATTGGTTGAGTCTGAGCATAGGAAACTTGAACTCCAGGATTTAAAGCAGAAAAAGAGGGACTTAGCTAAAGAAAAGAAGGCTGCAAGGATTGCTGCAGCAGAAATTCGAGCACAGGAGAGGCTTGACAGAGAGAAAGAAAGACAAGAAAAGGCTCATCAAAAACAAATGGCAAGGCATGAAAAGGAATTGAGAAAGGCTCAACAATTGCTTCAAAAAGAACAAGGGGTGGCAAAAAGTTCTGCCATTGATGCAAACATAGTGGAGGGGAGTAGGATGATGCCAAACACATTGGAACATCTTGCAGATAATACTCCATGTTTCCAAGACCTCCTAAACATCCAAGTCCCCCGCTATCAACAAGTGCGCATGCCCACTTTATTCCCTCCTACCAGTGCAGGTGTCAGACAGATGTATGAATATCGGGGGGCTCAAACCAATGCAGGGGTTAGTAGCACTAGTGTCCACTGTGGCTACTCAATTCCTCCATGACTGCAAGAAGCAAATTGGATAACATATGGAGGCAACCAGCCACAACCTAATCAGCCATTGCTAGGTATTCCAACCAACCTGGCTCAAGCAGGAAACTCAACATGCTTGGGAAGTGAAGATCCTAGACGACATCAAGCATAGGAGTGTCATGTAGGGATGCCAAATTTTTTGTTGTGACCACATTGCATTGTGGATTTTGTAATCACTG
The DNA here is from genome assembly GCA_027924585.1 of Larix kaempferi. Taxonomy (NCBI): domain Eukaryota; kingdom Viridiplantae; phylum Streptophyta; class Pinopsida; order Pinales; family Pinaceae; genus Larix; species Larix kaempferi. Next base: position 12,688,826 of record BSBM01000036.1, read on the forward strand.
GGTCTAACTACTGCAACATGGCCATTTTGTATACAATCCTATACATTTTTGGGTACAATCCTAGGTCATATCGTTCCCTGATGTTTGCGGCATTGTAATCAGGGGTTTATCATAAGGTTTAATATACAATTTCATCATTTCAAGAGCAAGCTGTAATGTACTCTGATTAAACATTTCATTAACATTTTTTAGGGATTATGAATTTAGTTTGTTGTTGGTTTATGTTGCAATTTATGTTTGGGCTGAATTATTGAAGGTTCTAGGGTTTATGCACCTACAACCCATTATGAAAGACCAACACATACACACCAAAATGATTAATCATCATTATTGATGGAATCAAAATATCTTCTACAACCAAACAAACATTGTTGTATTTCTATATAAGGGAGGGATGCCAGTTGTTGGACACCCCACGTGGCTCCCTCCCCCATGCCACGCTGGAAGGTCGACACGACCGCAGCCCGGGCCCAGATGGCACCGCCACCTGTTGTGGTGGGTGGTATAATTAAAGCGACCTTTATGGCACGCTTTTTCCCGCTTTTTCGACGCTTTTCCCGCACACTCTCCATCCTCCCGTGTATTGTTGCTCGGGGCCTGTCTGTGAACGCTCCGCCACCCCACTTCCTGTTCATGCCCGCTCTGGTTCTGCACCATGGGCGCTCTCGTTCTGCCGGTATCCGGCTGAATTATTGAAGGTTCTATGGTTTATGTTGCAGCAGGGTCCATGGCTTATGTTGCAGTAGTATGGGATTACAACCATATGCCCAACCATTGCAATCATAGTTTGTTGCTGGTTTATGTTGCAATCATAGTTTGGCCTGAATTATCTATCTTCTATGGTGTATGTTGCAGCCGGGTTTGTAATTTTTTTAGGGTTTATGAATTTAGTTTCTTGTTTGTTAATGTTGCAATCATAGTTTCGGCCGAATTCTTGAAGGCTCTATGGTTAATGTTGCAGCAGTGTTTATAAAACCCTAACCACAGAACCTTAATTAGAAAGGGTAGTGTTTAAATTTTTTTAGGGTGTATGAATTAGGGTTTTGTAATTAAGGTTCTGTGGTTAATGTGGCAGGGTCCTTGACCCCTATATTTTCCTTAAACTAGCAGCTAGGAATGGGGTTGAACCATTGCATGGGTGTGATACCCATCCATTCGATGCTAACTGTACTACAACATGGTGCCTATTTCTCTCCTATTATCAATAATGCTTCTATAAGGAATGTTCCATGGAGGGCTCTCATGCATGACTTATTACAACTTAATACAGTATCATACTAATCAACATAACAGGCCTAAATTAGATCCAGTGTATGTACATTCCTATAAACAAATTCAATATCCTTTTGAAGGCTACAACAACAGACAACAATAATCAAGCACACAAACTGTTTAATAAAACTATGTCTTCTATTTTGCCCAAAATTTCAAGTTAATAGGTAAAAGTAAAAACTGCATCATACAACAGCAGATCATACAACAGCAGATAAGATGCAGCAGATCACTTCATGTTAATAGGTAAAAGTAAAAACTGCATCATACAGTTATAATTTAACAATAGCATGCAACTTGTAAACTGCATTAACAACAGCAGACGATAAGGTGGAGCAGATCGCTTGTAAAATGCATCAACAATAGCCAATTTGGCAAACTTGTTGATATCAAAAACTGAATTATGGGTATTCTTCCAATTAGATGAGACAATGGAGAAGTCATTGTTGTCAACTGCCATCCATCCCATGTATGATGCAGTTTTGCCTTTTAACTATTACCATTCCACTGCGACAAAAACCAACAACATAAACCAACAACAAACTAAATTCATAAACCAGATAAAATTTAGGGACACTGCTGCAACATAAACCAGCAACAAACCAAAATCATAAACCATAGAGCCTTCAATAATTCAGCCCAAACTATGATGCAACATTAACAGACAACAAACTAAATTCATAAACACTAAAAAAATTACAAACCCGACTGCAACATAAACCATAGAAGATAGATAATTCAAGCCAAACTATGATTGCAACATAAACCAGCAACAAACTAAAATCATAAACCCCAAAAGAATTACAAACCCTGCTACAACATAAGGCAGCATAGACCATAGAACCTTCAATATTTCAGCTTAAACTATGATTGCAACATAAACCAGCAACAAACGAAATCCACAAACCCCAATAAAATTATAAACACTGCTGCAACATTAATCATAGAGCCTTCATTAATTCGGCAGAAACTATGATTGCAACATTAACAACACAACAAACTAAATTCATAAACCCTAAAACAATTACAAACCCGACTGCAACATAAACCATAGAAGATAGAAAATTCAGGCCAAACTATGATTGCAACATAAACCAGCAACAAACTAAATTGATAAACCCCAAAAAAATTACAAACCCTATTACAACATAAGGCAACATAAACCAGCAACAAACGAAATTCAAAAACCCTACTGCAACACAGACCATAGAACCTGCTGCAACACAAACCATAGAACCTGCAATAATTCTGCCCAAACTATGATTGCGACATAAACGCAGCTTCAACATTAACCAGAGAACCTTAATTACAAAACCCTAATTCATACACCCTAAAAAAAATTTAAACGCAGCTTCAACATTAACCACAGAACCTTAATTACAAAACCCTAATTCATACACCCTATAAAAATTTAAACGCAGCTTCAACATTAACCACAAAACCTTAATTACAAAACCCTAATTCATACACCCTAAAAAAAATTTAAACGCAGCTTCAACATTAACCACAGAACCTTAATTACAAAACCCTAATTCATACACCCTATAAAAATTTAAACGCAGCTTCAACATTAACCACAGAACCTTAATTACAAAACCCTAATTCATACACCCTAAAAAAAAATTAAACGCAGCTTCAACATCAACCACAGAACCTTAATTACAAAACCCTAATTCATACACCCTAAAAAAATTTAAACGCAGCTTCAACATCAACCACAGAACCTTAATTACAAAACCCTAATTCATACACCCTATAAAAATTTAAATGCAGCTTCAACATCAACCACAGAACATTAATTACAAAACCCTTATTCATACACCCTAAAAAAAAATTAAACGCAGCTTCAACATCAACCGCAGAACCTTAATTACAAAACCCTAATTCATACACCCTAAAAAAATTTAAACGCGGCTTCAACATCAACCACAGAACCTTAATTACAAAACCCTAATTCATACACCCTATAAAAATTTAAACGCAGCTTCAACATCAACCACAGAACCTTAATTACAAAACCCTAATTCATACACCCTAAAAAAAAATTAAACGCAGCTTCAACATTAACCACAGAACCTTAATTACGAAACCCTAATTCATACACCCTATAAAAAATTAAACGCGGCTTCAACATTAACCACAGAACCTTAATTACAAAACCCTAATTCATACACCCTAAAAAAAATTTAAACGCAGCTTCAACATTAACGACAGAACCTTAATTGCAAAACCCTAATTCATACACCCTAAAAAAATTTAAACGCAGCTTCAACATTAACCACAGAACCTTAATTACAAAACCCTAATTCATACACCCTAAACAAATTCACCTCCAAATTCACCTTCAGTAATTCAGCCGAAACAAATTCACCTAACAAATTCACCTTCAGTAATTCAGCCGAAACAAATTCACCTAACAAATTCACCTTCAGTAATTCAGCCGAAACAAATTCAACTAACAAATTCACCTTCAGTAATTCAGCCGAAACAAATTCACCAAACCAATTCACCAACAGAAATGCACAAATTCACAACCCAGAAAACCAGAATTTAACCTTTAAAAGCAGCAGAAATGGTCCACGAAATCCCCAGAAGGTTGAGAGTGTTGACAAACACTGCAGGGAATGGTTGGTAGGAAACCTACCACCGAAACCGAAGAAGCGTGAAGGGACGAGCCACCACCGTGAGTAGGAACAGCCAACGCCACCGCCGTGACCAGGAACAGCCAACGCAGGAACAGCCAACACCACCGCCGTGAGCAGGAACAGCCAGCGCCACCGTCGTGAGCAGGAACAGCCTGATGGAAGCCACCATCGCCACCAGTGAAACCATCCGAGTGGCAACCCAACAACACTACCACCGAACCGATGAAAACCTCCAACGGGGTCCACCGCAGACAACTTCGAGGTCCTGTGGTGCACTATGGCCATGGAGCGAGGGTCGACGTTGGGAGAGCTAGCGGACCGAACACACAGCAGCGGCGAACGCCATCCGTCGGGGGGTAAGGCAACAAGCGTCCGCCATACAACAGTAGCACGTGACGATACCGGCAGAACGAGAGCGCCCATGGTGCAGAACCAGAGCGGGGGTGGTGCAGAACCAGACCGGGCGTGAACAGGAAGTGGGGTGGCGGAGCATTCACAGACAGGCCCCGAGCAACAATACACGGGAGGATGGAGAGTGTGCGGGAAAAGCGCCGGAAAAGAGGGAAAAAGCGAGCCATAAAGGCCGCTTTAATTATACCACCCACCACAACAGGTGGCGGTGCCATCTGGGCCCGGGCTGCGGTCGTGTCGACCTTCCAGCGTGGCATGGGGGAGGGAGCCACGTGGGGTGTCCAACAACTGGCATCCCTCCCTTACTACAATTCACGCACTTTTGGAAACTCAGTTGGTAGTTTTGCAACAGTTATTTCAGGATGTCGTCAAATCAATTGCCAATATGAAATGTGTCAATGATGAAAAACAACACACGACACTGCCACAGTGAGCATTTACATCCAAACATCATGTTTATTCCATTTGTTGAGTTATATATTGCAATCCAAACATCATTTTTACTTCATTTGTTGAATTATATGTTGCATTTTCATTTTGTTTGCATACTTCATACCATTCTTTATTTTATTTGTTATCTATTACACTTTCAGTTTTTTTAATAGTTCATACCCTCATGTCTAATTGATCTCAAACATTAAAATCTGACCAATGTCTACTAGGTGCACTTAAATGAGCATTTCAAGCAAACTTGCCTTGAAATGAAACGGCTTGTAGCAACAGGAAAAACAACCATGCTTCTGTTAAAAAATGTGGCTAGGAATGGACCAAAGGGATCCCACAATATATGGACAAGTCTCTCTAGTTTCCTTGAGAAACTCATTGAAGATTCTGCAAAGTCTTATTTACAAGTATTGTAAAACAAATGTTCAAGCAAGTGTTCATTTGCATGAATATTATTGAAACAAATTTACTTTTACAATTGCAATTTTTTCTTCTTAAAATTTTCAGTATGAAATAACAAAAACAAATGACAAAAAAAACTTTTCAAATCATTAAATTACTCAATCCAAGTGATTTTTTTTTTGCCTCCATTCAATCCATTCTGAAATGAATGCAAACAACTTGTTATATCAATGGAGTTTTCAGAAGATGGCATGCTATATTGCACAAAATGTGCCTGCAAGACAATATATTTGTATGTGCACATTTTACAATGCACAGTGCACAAAGTAGTCAAAAAGATCAATTGCACTCTACCAAGTGAATTCCAACAATTTTTGCTACATCTTGTTCAGATATCATTTGAACAATACAAACAAAACATTTCAAAAAATGCTTTCCAATTATGAAGGTTCTCCATAAAAAGAACTTTCACATTTACAATGAACAACATCATTGTTAAGTGAAAAAACTTTGGCATGCTCAAGTAATAACATGTAAGTTCATTAACATTACATAATTATCAAAATTAGACATGTATATTATAATATGTTTTCATTTTTATCCTTTGACAAATTATATTTCTTAACAATTTTTTTTACTAATTTTTGCAAGTACCACTTACCACTCGACAAGAAAGTTTGTACAAATTGATATGGAGTGGTATTTTTGAGATGCACGGCTACAATTATAAGTATTACATAAAATACTTAACTTTGTCATATTTCTACATCACTTTGACAATTGTTTTGGGGATTCCTTATTATAGTCAAGCATAAGTATTATATAGAATACTCAACTTTGCCATTTTTTAAATCATCTTGATAAATTATATTTAATGAAGATGTATATCTATTGAAGATGTATGCTTTTGTTATGAATTGGTTTTTGTTAGGAACCCATGTCTTTACATTGTTAGTATATTGTTGTTGGACTCATATGCTTTGTAAGACGTCTCGTAGTATTTGTTGATCCATAGTTTGTGTTATTGTTGTTGGGTGCATATGCTTTGTAAGTCGCTCGTAGTATTTTTTGACCCATAGTTTGTATTGGCCCATGGTTTTGACCCATAGTATTGGCGCCTAGACTTAGTATATAAGTGTGTGTTGAGGCGAATGAAGGCACCATGAAGTTATTTGTATTGAGCTTGCTCAAAAGAGGTTTCCCCCTCGAAGTGGGATGTGATCAATAAACTGATTTTGAGTTCTGTTATTACTGCTATCTCGTGTAATTTCATTAATTAATTGTTGCAGGTTCCTTACATCTGGTATTAGAGCACTTTCTTGGGCTCGTTGGGTAAAATTTCTACCAAAAAAAAATTTCGCATATGTTGCAGGTTCAGATCTGGGAATAATCCCTATCCGCTTAACTGTGGGAAGTACTTGGGCATAAGCCCTAAAACTCATTGTGAGGAGTACCACAGGAACCCCAAAGTAGTTAGCCCATTGAGAGCACCTGCCAGCGAAAAGGGCAACGACCCCTACCTGATTGACTAGTTCCCACCCGTGAGGTAAACCAAGAGTTGTCGTTTGTGGCAAAACAGTTATCAGTTTTACCTGAGTCATGGAGTGAGGGGTACTGCCCCAATACGCAAGTCGTTAGACAGCATTGGTGGCCAATTGAATCCCCTGAACCGTTAGGAAGCCGAGCATATGGGGTCCATATCTATTTTCAGCTGATAAATCGCAGATTTTCTGTGTCCATAACTGTTTCCAATCACTTCCGCGTCGTTTCAGATCTATCTGTTGTCGATCACTTTCGCATCATTTCAGATCTATCCATTGTCGATCCCTTCCACGTCGTTTCAGATCCATCTGCTGCCGATCCCTTCCGCGTCATTTCATATCCATTTGTTTCTGATCCCTTCCGCGCAGTTGCCGATCCATCTGTTTCCGATCCCTTCTGCGCCATAGAAGATCCATTTTGAAAAAATAAATAAATAAAATCTGTTTTTCGCCATATCTCCCTTGTTTTCACTCTGTTTCCCTTGAAACTTCCCTGAAATCCCTTTCATCCCATTCTTCATCTTTCATTCCTGAGGACCCTATCCCAAATTCCACTTCCCAAAGCCAAAAATCCCACATTTATTTATTTTTAGGGTTTGTCATTACTTCTTTAATTTTCACCCAATTGCCTTCAAATTTTGCCACCGTGTTCATTTCCTATTTCTGCTTCTTTGTCCCTCTCTGACAAATTTTCTCATTCTTTCACCCTGCTTTTGAAATCCCCGTTTTTTTCTTCCCTGTCCATTCGAGCGTGTCCAAAACCTAGTCAAACCCCAATTACCCATCAAATTTTTTCCCAAATCCAAATTTCCCTTTACTAAATAAGCTTTTGTTTGTGTTTTTCTACGCATTCAAAAAAAAATACTCCTGGTTATGGTTGTCACCCGCACAAGAGAAAAAACCATGGAGGAAGCACTTGCAACCATCCAAACCAAACTCCAGGATCTTGATGAAAAATTTCTCAACCTCCATCTTAAGCATTAAGCCATGAACAACAAACGACATTCTGAGTCTTCAGCAAACAATGGGTTCTCTTCTTCCAACAATTTCCATGGTCCGAAGCTTGATTTTCCTCGCTTCAATGGTATTGATCCGACTGGCTGGATCTATCGTGCAGAACAGTATTTCAATCTTGATAATACTTTTGATGTCACCAAAGTTCCACTTGCATCCTTTCATTTGGAACAAGAAGCTCTTCAATGGTACCATTGATACATCAAGACTCATGAAGAGCCAAAATGGCCAGATTTTTGCCAGCTCATTTTGCAACAATTTGGTCCTAGTGCTTTTGATGACTTCACAGGATCCCTCACTAAACTTCGCCAAATTGGCACTGTGCGAGAGTATCAGACAGAATTTGAGAAACTAGCCAATCACACAGAAGGATTGTCTGATGAATTTTACAGGAGTTTTTTTATCAGTGGTCTTAAGGATGAAATCTGCTCAGAGGTTAAAATGTTCTGTCCCAACACAATGATGGAAGCCCTGGGCTTGGCTAAGTTGGCAGAAGACAAGATTGCAGCCCAACAATGCTCCAAACCCACTTTTGTTCCCTTCCGAAATATGGGTTCTCAACGACCTCCCATCCTTCCAGCTCCTCGACCAACTCCTATCAAGCATTTGTTTGAAACAGAGATGCAGGCACACAGAGAAAAATGGCTTTGTTATAATTGTGATGAGAAATTCACTTGGGGACATAGATGTGTTCAGCAAAAGCTCTATCTCTTGGATGTGGATTCTCCGCCTGCCTCTAACATTGGTGAAGAAGCTCCATATACAATGGATGATCAGGTCAACATTTAGGAGCCTCCTATTGACCCTCCGTCTTAGGAAGACCACCCAGATATATCTCTCCATGCTTTAGCCGGAATCACCACCCCCCAAACAATGCGGGTCAGGGTTACTTCAAGAAGCTCCCTCTTACCATACTCATTGATTCTAGTAGCACTCATAACTTCATTGACCCTCGGATCACCAAACAGGCTGATTATTTTATCCATCCTTGCTCCAACTTTGAAGTCATGGTTTCCAATGGGGGCACCTTACCTTGCAAGGGGAAGTGTCACAATGTGCGTATCTCTATGGAATATTATAACTTGCGTTCTGACATGTTTGCTTCACCTTCGAACAACAACCTCCGTGGGTGAAGTGGCTCCCTCTCGCTGAATGGTGGTACCCTACTGCATCTAAAATTACTCCATATGAAGCAATCTATGGTCAGGCACCGCCATTTCTTCTTCCATACACCCTCAACAGTGCGCACCAATTCAGGCAATTGACACGGTTCTTCGAAACCGCGATCAGATTCTTTGCATTTTGCAGGACACTCTTCACATGGCCAGAATTCGAATGAAACAAGCCGATCAGCATCGTTCCAAGCGCACTTTTCAAGTAGTTGATATGGTTTTTCTTTGTCTCCAGCCTTCCAAGCAATCCTCCCTGACACTCAAAGGGCATCCACTTATCTCTCGCTCTATCATAGCGATATTCATTCAGTGGCATGACATGCAACCATAGGCTACTGCATGGGCACTACTCCTTCAGATTCAGCATCAATTTCCACATCTGAAGCTTTGAGGATGAAGTTTTTTCTAAGGGAGAGGGGATGTTAGGAACACATATCTTTACTTTGTTATTATATTGTTGTTGGACGCATATGCTTTGTAAGACGTCATGTAGTATTTGCTGATCCATAGTTTGTGTTATTGTTGTTGGGCGCATATGCTTTGTAAGTCGCCTGTAGCATTTGTTGACTCATAGTTTGTATTGGCCCATGGTTTTGACCCATAGTATTGGCACCTAGACTTAGTATATAAGTGTGCGTTGAGGCCAATGAAGGCACCGTGAAGTTATTTGTATTGAGCTTCCTCAAAGGAGGTTTCCCCCTGAAGTGGCCTGTGATCAATAAAGTGATTCTGAGTTCTGTTATTACTGCTATCTCGTGTAATTTTATTAATTAGTTGTTGCAGGTTCATCACATTTTTATTTTTGAAATCAGAGCACTCAATGTATCTTGTACCACTTTGTAACATACCCAAATCTTCGCTTTGTCGTTGCAAGGAACGAGGTGTAAAAACTTTCCTCGACATCAACAATCAAGGTATTAGTCCTATTATATACCAGGTCATACATGTACTCCAATCACAATTAGTATTGCATATAACTTGTTACCTTTAACTCATTCCATAACACTTTACACATCAAGCATGATTAGCCATATTCATATAAACATCATTATTAATCCAGTATTAACAAATTAGTACATAACAATACAAAGGGTAAACCCTGAATAATCCTCATTATCATTATGCCATCGAAAACCTCCACAAGTAAACCATCATTTTACATGTAAACTTACGCCATAGATAATTAACATTCTTCATCGAATCTCACTTACCATTTTAAATCACAATTCTCAAGTAAATTAAAACACATCATGTACACATAAGATGGAGACCTGTATGCATGGTTCACCCAACTCTTTGGGCTACATCCACCAAGGAAATGTCGCATCTTTATTCATCAAAAGAGGAGTACAATCTGCGACACAGTGTGTGCAATACTATCTACGTTTTCAAGTCTCTCACAGAGAGCACTTTTCAAAAACATATAACCATTCGTCTTAGAGACACCACCAGGATTCTCTCCCATGTTGATCACTACCCGATCAATAATATGTAAAAGAGTTTAGCTTCCCTTTCCCAAGGTGTTATATTTCATACTAGAACCTAACTACAAGCAAATTCCTACATCACCAATAAGTACGGAACACCTTACCACACTTTTCCCCAATATATAATTACCTTAAAAGTACATGTAGGTTCCTTAATAAAGGATCGATCTTATAAGTAATTCCCTGAAATTCTTTGCATAGTTAAAAAGCAAACAGTAACCGGCCTCGAACATGCACAATCATAAGTAAGCTCTGATCAGTCTTAACTAGCCATCATTTTCCCCCAATGCCCTTCCTAAACAATCCATGACTTACACAGGCATCGACCCTCAGGGATCGACCCTTACATAAGAATCAAGCATTTACATAAAAACAGGATGCAGCAACCAATAATGCACACAGAGGCATAGAATAATATATACATCCAGTCAACAATTGCAAAAATGGATCTATCCCCAAACCTTTGCAAATAGCACCCAACATGCGAGAAACTTTAAACATTGAGTACATAATATGTAAACCATATATCAACTAGAAAGTGTATACAGGGATGTGACTCTTACTGCGTCATCCCTTTTCATAGCATCTCTTGCAATCCAAATTAAACAATTATAATGATATATATATATATATAATTACTATGACATGGAAGGAATTTGGGGATCCTTCCCTAAGCTTTCCTCCTCCAAGCATCTACGCCAACAACAAAATCCTAAACATAAAATCTACTAAAATAAACAATGGTATACAGGGTTTACTTTCCCTGGCATCCGTGCCATAGGTGTTAATAGCAGAAACATGAAATCTATTAACTAAACACTGGTATACAGGGATTACTCCCTTCCCCTGGCATCTGCACAATGCTCTTCCCAAACATGCAGCAAAGGAAAACATATATATTACAACGATTCATTTCCCATTCAATTTCTATGAGATGCCCACAAGGTTCAGCCATAAAGGTATGTATATTATAACACAAGAAAATGTGTACAGGGATCCTATTTCAGTATGCAATAGCATGCATTTGCCAGACGCATAAACAAGAATTAATCGAGCATGCAATAAAAAATGCAAAACGCATCAACATGAAGCAACACTACACTAGCCAAAAACACATCAGCATAACTTACTTCGGCATGCAATCTCGGCAAATATAAATATCAGAGTTAGGATAGTGTACTCGACTATGCGCAGATGGAACAAGGTAAATACACCACAGCAGGGCATTGTCGAGGGTAAGAGCCCTCCCAACACGAGCTGCAGGATATAATACGCACAGAAAAAAAAAAACATGTGACAAGAGGATCAACCTCCCCAAGGCTCTATGCAGCACAAACCAGGTATTCCATAATTAATATATGATTAAAAATGTACAGGAATCGATCTCCCCATCAAGCTCTGCGCTAATACAATTGCAACACTCAGCATGAATAATTGATAAATTGATATATATATATATATATATATATATATATATATATATATATACATATATATATATATATATATAACCCAACAATTAGGGCCATCGTTGCCCCCAAACCCGATTCACGTGGTGCATAAAAGAATTAGCAGAAGAAGGATGGGCTGCGATTTAAATCCCTAATCATCCACGCGTCTGCGCAGTGAACAAAGTTAAAACATATAACAAAATGAGAAATGGAATCCAATTTCCCGAATCTGTGCGCCATGGGAAACTACTCCTGGCGGACAACATGCAAGATGTATAATATACTAAATGATACACTCTGGGATTTGCTTCCCAAGTATTTGGGCATACAATCAAGGGTAGCATACTGTATATTTAAAACATGCACAACAACGATTATACAAATAAAGCACACCCACACCATGCAGTGCTATGCACAGAGATTTTAGTGCATGTGTTGCAATGAAAAAAAATCCAATTACAAACACAACTACTAATTTATAAAATTCAACCGTAGCAATCCATAATTCAGCAAGACTCTCAACGCATATTAAATAAGGAAGAGCCTCCACGCTTGGTAAGTGAAGAAAAAAAATATAAACTAAAAATTAAATCCAGCATAAGTTTAAAGTTACACTAAGCGCATAGGAGTAACGCTCAACCCAGCAAAGAAGGAAATTAATACTCCAGGCCGCCATAAGTTAAAATAAGAGTAATATTTACGTTTTTTCTCTCCTCCCAGAAGGTGGAAATATATAACGCACACACATTTAATAAAAAGATAAACAAATATAATAATGAACAGTTTCTTTTAGAAAACCTAATCTTTCACTCCAAGCATTAACTTTTGGTAAAAATAACCAAAAGTAAAATAATGTATTTTAACTTTCTCCACTCCTTAACTTGGTAAAAATAACCAAAAGGAAAATAATAAAAGAGCTCATTATCATTATAACGCATTATGGTATAATTGCAAAACAATAATAATATTTCAATATATATATAAAGCTTACATTCTTAAAATAATTATTATTATACTAATAATGTTTCATAAATATATATATATTTATACTAATAATATTTCATAGTTTAGAATGTACATTTTCTTAATGCACAAAAAATAGTATAGTTGATAAGTCAGACCATTTTGGTCTTTACATTGTACTAAAAAAGATGGTAATTATTTATCTCTTTTATACTTTTATTAAACCTTCTTTTTAATATAATAACATAACATTTCTCATAAGGCTAGTAATTCTTTACCTTTCTTTTTAGAATACCAACTAAGTAGGTATGTTCCATCTATACTTGTATTCTCATTTTAATACATTCCAATGTATTGTAGATAGGTTTATAAAATATTAATATAAATAATATTGTAGATAGGTTTATAAAATATTAATATAAATAATATTGTAGATAGGTTTATAAAATATTAATATAAATAATATTTCACAACTACATATAATATAATGCTTAACATTTATAAAATAATCATAATGTTTCATAACTCTATATAAGCATCTCCTCGTACTTATATGATTAAGTTTATCTTGTATTAAACTCAATTTATCAGTATTAATCCCAATTTATCATGTATTTGGGTGCATTGTTCAACTCACAAAGATGGGTTGATGTATATGTTTGTCTAATTTTTTGTAATGGTTTATTATAAATTGTTGCGCTTTAGCATACGTTTTTTAAACTATTGCCTTTATGTGTTTTTCAAATCAATGCATTTGCTTGTTTTTTAAATAATGCACTTTATCATTAAATTGATAATAAATAATAAAGTTATTATTCACTTTTAAATAATAATAAAGTTGAATTGGTTATTAATTATAAATTAATAATCCATTCATTTATTAATTAATTTGCATAGTTTTTGGATTATTAATTAAAAATTCATATTACTATATGAAATTAGTTTACAATTTACTTTGTTAAGTAATTTGTAATGTATGAAAATGAGTTTGTGAATTAATTTGTAGTTTATTTTGTGAATTCCTTTCTAATTTATTTTATTTTAATTTAATTTGCAAAATAATTTGTAATCTTTTTTTAGTTTATTGGTATTTTTTTAATTTATTTTTATTTTTTATTTCAATTTAATTTGTAATTTACTTTTAATTTTATTTAATTTTAGTTTATGATTGTGAATTCATGTGTGGGTATCATGGTTTCTTAAACCAAATACAATTTCTGAGAATCAAGGACATCTTAACAAGCAAAAAAAGTAGTTTATAATTTATTTATTTTATTTTATAATTTTATTTTATTTTATAATTTTATTTTATTTTATAATTTTATTTTATTTTTTGCAATTTAATTTTAATTTTCTTTTTAATTTATAAATTAATTTCTTAATTCTCTGGTTTTCTTTATTTTTTATAATTTGTAATTTTTTTTAAATTTAGTTTTACATTTGTATATTTACTTTGTAATTTCCGATTTGTATTATTTGCAATTTACAAATTATAAACTAAATTTATAAATTAAAAATTAACTTATAAATTTAGTTTTTAATTTGTAATTTTTTTATTCATAAATAGGATTGCTATATTAATGGTTCACATCTTTATGGGTGCTAGGCTTTTTTGTTCTCATGGATATGGATCCAACCATTTGGTCACATTTGTCATTTGAAATCATGGATATTATCTTCCTCTGAATTCCATTCTCCAAGTACTTGGTTCGATTTAGAGTTGTTCTCCAAAACCCTAATTTCTTGTTTGTATGCAATCGATTTTCAGAAAATAAATTTGGGTTTATGGTTCCTATATTCCATTCACAAGAAGTCACTTCATTGTTACATACCTTATCAACAAAGGATACATATCACATCTTTTTGTCTCATTTATATACTCAAGATACCGAATTGAGTGTGCAATGGGATCCATGATTTTGTTATCTTCACCAACAAGATCTTCATTTTCAAACAATTATTTTCTGTTGAATCCATTTACAATGGCATTTAAAAATATAGGGTCTATATGTGTTGGTGATGGGGTTTCTTTACAGTCTTGGAAAAAGTAAGACTAGCTTGTTTTGAAGTATATTTACAATAGAATGCAATCAAAGTTTTACATTTGTATCAGCCTCAACATGTGGAGGAGGACAAAAATTGCTTATGGCAACACTACACCTACTAAAGAGGTGGTGTTCACTTTTAAATTAATAATAAAGTTGAATTGGTTATTAATTATAAATTAATAATCCATTCATTTATTAATTAATTTGCATAGTTTTTGGATTATTAATTAAAAATTCATATTACTATATGAAATTAGTTTACAATTTACTTTGTTAAGTAATTTGTAATGTATGAAAATGAGTTTGTGAATTAATTTGTAGTTTATTTTGTGAATTCCTTTCTAATTTATTTTATTTTAATTTAATTTGCAAAATAATTTGTAATCTTTTTTTAGTTTATTAGTATTTTTTTAATTTATTTTTATTTTTTATTTCAATTTAATTTGTAATTTACTTTTAATTTTAGTTTATGATTGTGAATTCATGTGTGGGTATCATGGTTTCTTAAACATATGGTTATACACTATCAATTGGTTGAGCGTTTTCAAAAATGAGATGTGTTTTTCATTTGTTCCAACTACTGACATGTGATGTATGTCACTAGCATTATACAACAACCAAATTATATGTCTTATCGATGATGGTTCCACCTCTGTTTGGTCTATTGAAGTAGAAAATTTTCAATTTGGTCAACCATGTGCTAAATGGAGAGCAGATTATTTTGAGGATGACTGGGAATTCAGATGGAATGTGTTGCATGACCTTTCTGCGGATATAAATAACAAATTCCCTATCTATCTTCCATTACAAACACTGAATGGGATATTTCTAATGTGCAATTTTGCCCAAGTTTCGTTCATGTTATATGAATTGATGATAGGCTTCTATATCCCAACAACTATTGATAATGTATCAATGTTAGAGAATTATGGGTTCCCATTTCCACTGCTTGAGCATTGCAATGATTTTATTGAAAGTGGAAACATTTTCCCAATTATTCCAAATACAGATTATGTTGATGAAATTCCACCAGCAGTTGTAGATATCATGGCTTAGTCCATTAACCCTCATAAGAGTGGTCAATTATTCACATGTAATAATTGGTTTACACATTTTGATATTCCAATTATATTTCCAAAGTTTCATATGTTTAAGTGCAACTCTACCTCATCGATCTTGATTGTCACATCCATTTGCACTCATTTCCTAGTCAATACTTAAGATCTTAATGACCTCCCTCCACCTCTATTTTCTCTCATCGAACTACCTTCTAACACTAAAACTCTCGCCTTCAACCATGAGTTGGCTAGTTAGCTCTTGTAACCTCCCTTTATTGCTTCATCATCGATCTCTTTTTGTAGTTGTGCACTCTTCTTCTTCATTGTATTCCTCTTATCAAGCCTCCTATTTTCCAACCAATCTTGAATGCTTCAGTTGAAAATCCATTGTTTCATCCTACAAATATCCCTCTTACAATGAAGGTACCAACAACAAAACCAAGGTTCCAATAGGTCTCCAACAAAAGGGTCTATTGTAGTCTGAAGTGTTGGCATTTCCAATCTCCAAAAGGGAAAAGTCTCACCCAAAGCACTATCGAGGCTTTTAAAGGTAGAGATGGTAGTTGCGGCATGAGTGACTGTGATTTCTAAACCATTAAACATCAAATTAAAACCCTGTCATTGTGCAGCTCGGTATTATTCAAGGCTAACCAGATATAATCTATTGAATATAATTACGCTTAAACAGTAAGTAATCATAACCATTATCATATCATTACAGTACACAAAACAGAAAGAAATATGTGGGTTTTCATTAATTGTGTGAACACCATAATCCAATGCAATGCATACCCCCACAGAGATGTGTGTAGCTCACAAAACTAGCAATAACCACCCCAAAACAATGTCAACACTAACAGTGAACGATCTTGACGCCCAAATGGACTACTCACAAAATATTTGATGATTATCTTTGACTCTATCAAAACCCCAATTACCTTAGTCGTTGATATAAATACATTTCATAAAGGAATCAACTACTTAGTCATCTTAGGTCGCAAAAAATAGTTCTTTTCTCTTATACACAAATGGTTTGTGGCTCCATGTATAGTAGCTAAAACTATCTGTGTGGCATGCTTTTCTTCTATGCACCAATCACAAAAGCAAAGTGATCAGCAAGATAAAGTATATTGCACTCAATTTTAAGGTTATTTATTATAAACCATAAATGGATTTGCTTGATTCCACTTCAAGTTTCTCTAGAAAATACTGTAGCCCCAAATCTCATAGCCATATATAATCACTAAAGTGACAAGAGTCTCTGAGAGGACCCTCGTTTTTCTAAAGCCAGAATTATGTCATTTGATTGGTGATTGTGATGACAATATCTATCAAGATATTCACTCAAGACATTCAAAACCAACATGTGTTGAGAATCAAAGGTTTGCATTGTTATTTAGTGGCTCCGGAGCCCAATTTTTGTCTTTGTACTCTAGTAGACTTTTAGTGGTTGTTGTGAACAAGGTAGACAACACTGAATGAGTTGTGCCCCTGATATAATTGACTACCACTGTAGGTGTTGCAATTTCTGTTGAGCTGTGGTGACTCTCGTGGCTGCTTCAAAACAAGTTTTTAACTATTTCCTCCACGCAAAACATTTTCATGTTTTTCTAAAGCCAAAATTATGTCATTTGATTGGTGATTGTGATTACAATACGTATCAAGATATTCACTCAAGACATTCAAAACCAACACGTTGATACTCAAAGGGTTGCATTGTTATTTAGTGGCTCCAGAGCCCAATCTTTTTGTCTATGTACTCTAGTAGACTTTTAGTGGTTGTCGTGAACAAGGTAGACAACCATGAATGAGTTGTGCCCCTGATAGATATGACTACCAATGTTGGTGTTGCACTTTCTGTTGAGTTGTGTTTTCTTCTTATTTGTATTTATTATGTATTTTTATATTTTTGTTAAGTGTGAGTAAAACCACAGATGTGAAAGAATCATGCAGAAACGATAAACAGAAGAGACTATGAGTCAATGAAAGTTGTAATAAATTGTGTATTGCAACAGAATGTCCAGGTAATCAAGTGGAAGTGGATGGCCTGTTGCCTGAAGTTTTATCCCCTCTTGACAAAACTTTTAGCATTCGACCAACAAAGAACAAAACTTGCTTTGATTCCAAAATTCACTTTCATTCATTGTTGCATCCATTGAAAAGGATATGAAGACTAGTAAATAAATTGTCATATGACAAGATATAAAAAAAGAATATAAGATCGTTATGAAAAGTGGTAATTTATACAACTACTCGCAAAGGTATAAATACATTGAATGGTCATGAGTATGAATGTACACAACTTTTGGGAACTGTTTATTTATTATTTTTTTCTTTCCAAGGAAAATCTCACGGAAAAACTGAAGGGATGCATCCCCACATCCTTGGATAGTAGCCCTATTAAAACCATCAGTGTAGGCTAGTGCACCTACTCCCCCAAGCCAGGCAGATGAGAACCAGACCCCTTCCGGCAAGAGACTGGCCCAACATTAGTGATAACCGGTTCAACTAACCCCTTGGGTTCTATTGGTTATATTAATATATCTACATGTGTTATTTATATCAAGCATGTTTACTACACAATACAATTTATGATCTGGATTATAATCCTGTCAACTTTAACCAAGCTTCATTCAGAATTCTCTAATATCTAAATTTGAATTCAATCAACTTTCATTGACTTCCAATCTAACCCTCTGCATTGTGCTCATCAACAACCCTTAATTGGAATTTAACTGACTTTAAATGGCTGACAAACTGAATCATCTACATTCTTTTCAACCAACAAAATGAAACACTTAAATATACTACTCATAATTCCAAAAGACAAAGGACAAGCATCCAAATTTAATTTGTCTGCAAGACCTGCAGGGCCAAACCTCCGTAATATTTGATAAGAAACTAGCATCTCTACTGTCTTGACCAGGAACAATCCATATTTTTCTATTTTAAAATTTGCACAGTTATGGCAAATCACTACTTGTACCTTTCCACGGAAAAATGAAACAAAGAAGAAAGATAGCATCAGCAATTTCTTGCAAATCGAAAACTCATTCAATCCAAATAGATTTTATGTTTGCAACATCCAGAAAACTCATTTATATAATCAACTATATCTGAAAACTGGCCATCGTGATATAAACTGATTTAAATATAATTAATCATTATTTTGCTCCCTTAATTCAGGGAAATAAGAAAGATGTTGACCATACCAACAGTGTTAATGTCTCCATTCATCTCCAAACATTTATACAGGCCGAAAAGTGAAATTTGTTTTGGACTACTGGAGCAAGAATATACACTGGACCACCAAAGATATCACTAGACAAGAAGTGCTCTTGTCTCCTTAACCAATGTGAGTTGTTTTGACCCGTTGTGAAAGTATAGCTTAATATCATTACAAAATCTTAAGAGAAAGAATAGACCAAAAGAGACTAATTATACATTAAATGGGCCCATAAAAATGCACATACAGAGAGCGAAAGAGATGCATGTAGAATATAAGATAAATGGATAGTGACCAGTTTAATATGACCTACGTAGTAACTTCTAATCAATCCTAACTACTTCAGCTGCAGGAAGTCCTTTGACTTGCATGGTTCCATTCCTGTCAACTGGCATTCCATGCAACCCTTCTTGGTCCAGCTTGTGAATTTCCTTCTCTTCAAAGGAACAGACTTTCATATGTCCTGTATATGTATTTTCTATACCTAGATCTGGTTTCGGTTTACTTTTTTTCTTTTTCATTGGGATTGCAACACATTTATTCCATCCAGCACCCCAATCTGAATCCTTGTTCTCACCTTTTTCAAAATACTTTTGTTTTCTGTCAATAATAGATGAAGACTTTGGATCTCCTAGCCTGAATGGCAGGATATTACTTCCATTTAAAGACTCGCTGTGACCTTGCTCCAGCATAGTTTGCTTGTCACGAGGAGTTGAATCTTCAAAGCTGGGATTAGAAACAGTACCCGTATTCATATCTCCATTCCACCCTTCAGTACTCAATTTTACTGAAGCCTTCTTTCTTTTAGGCATCTCTCCACCACTCTGCAAAGTTAAATAGCACAAATTATAACATGCACTATTATGCTAGTGTACTCGTCAAAACAGCAGCTAGTTATGAAAATGCTAAAATTCTAAACCCTGCTCACAAAAAAAATACAATCCACAATATTTTATTATATTCTAGTCCAAGCCTCTAGAAGGTTTTCCTCATTTGTATAAGAATAACACAACACATACACACAAATGAAGATACACATGCACATGGTGATTTTGATGTACAAGTGCTATTTTGGGTTTTTTTTTTGAGAAATACTTCTTATATTTACAAGGCCATATTTACAATCACACCCACTCACAGATTTGAACCTGGGTCTCCACGTTAATACAAGCCCGCCGCGTTAATACAAGCACACTGCCTGACGATAGACCACATTCTTGTAATTTTGGGTTTTAATGTTTTACATAAATATCTTTTGTAGTTTTATTCTATGTCTTTGGGTTCAATATGCTTTGGTATGTTGTCCATACCAATAGAGTGAAAAAAGGTCATGGAGATCTTTTGTGCATTGTTGACCACCAAAACCGACTTGGTGGACAACCATGTACCATGCACATGTTGAATGTGCCTTGAAGATGAGAATGAAGTACTTAATGATTATATCAAGCGAGGCAGCTCTTCTTATCTTCTTCTCTCCATGAAATTTCCGCACCCCTGCAGAGGATTTTGTAAGGATAAGTCAACATGAGGATCTAGTTTTGTGTAACTTAATCACCTAAGACTTTGTCATTAGGGAAGTCCTTTCATCGAGTGTTTTTTCACTTGGATAATTAAAATTTCTTTTTAATACCTCAAAAATACCTCCAAAGTGGTGAAAGGCGTTCTAGTGATCGAGTCCATGGGGTGATTGGGCCGTAGGAATGTTCTATATTACCATGCTCGACATTATCCAGAGTCTTGCAGAAATTTCATTAAGTTTTACATACGATTTTTTAATTTTTGGTCATAAAAAATTGTCACTCAAGACAATTTGTTGTAATGTAAAAAATGGTTACTTGGTCCTTTTTGATGTTGTATAGGGGCATGGGTACTCAAGACAAATGGCGTGAGACCCCCTACACCCTTGGGCCAAGTTTGAAGTCATTCGGACAAGTATTGTTATGGTTTTGGTCACTTTTGCCCGAGTCAGTCATGGAAATCAGGAAATTGGGCATTTAATTAGAGAGCCAAATTTTGTAAAAGTGACTATAGTCACTTGGGGTGGCCAAGTAAAGGTTCTAAAGTTTATATTATGTTCCTAAGACAAAATTAAGACCCAAAGGGAGGCCCCCAAGCACGCATGTAACAAGTTTTGAGTTGTCCACTCTAGGGGGGTGTTCCCTCCTCTCTTTGATTGGTTGGGTGAGTGAAAGTCAATGGGAGGGGCCCCACTACGGTGGTTTCCTCCCCATTTGACATAGCAATAAGGTTAAAAGCATTAAAATGGGGGTTTCTCTCCCCATATTTGAGATCCCAAACCATGGTTTTGCCCTCCTTGAGCAAATTCGCCCCCTTCCCTTGGGCACCCCTCTCTCCCTTGTGACACTTGTCTAGCACACAAAGAGTCTCTCTCTTTCATTTTTCCTATTTAAGGAGGGCATTCCTCCTCATTTGGGTTACAATCTCTCATGCTCTTGCTTCTTTTTGCTATTTTTCTACCATTTGTCTCATTTTTGCTCTCTTGCTCTCATTCTTTGTCCAAGAGGAGCCATTGTACTCTCAAGTGTTGAATGATAATAGAAGAAATCTTTGGAGGAAGTATTGTCCATGTTACATGATTGAGGTGATTTTGCTCCAAGCTCGTGTTCTATTTTGCATTTGGACCTCAAGCAAAGTTTTTTGCTTGAGGATAGTATAGTAATAGTTTTGTTGCTTGCTATGTGAGTTGTTTGCTTAGTATTTGAGAAGTTAGTGTATTTATGTTTAAGTATCTTATTTCTCAAATCTTTGTAGGTTTCTCACCCCATCTTGCATTGTGAAGCTAGTTTGGTTACAGGTTTACCAAGTTTGAAGGGTGGGATTTCCGAGTGGAATACCCCACTGCTCAACAACTTACAAAGGACTTGGGAAAAAGTGACCAAAACCATAGCAATACTTGTTTGAATGACTTCAAACTTGGCCCAAGGCTGTAGGGGGTCTCACGCCATTTGTCTTGAGTACCCATACAATTTTCAAGAGTTTTTATATGCAATATTTCACTTAGAAAAAAATTATGTTTTTTACATGCAAAGTTACAAGTTGGTTTTAATCTCTTTTTCACCATATTTGGGTTCTAATAGCTTGTTGTTTTATGCAAGTTTCTGATCTTACAGGGGGGGGAATGCCCAAATTTAGCCATTAACAAGCACCAACAACTCCAAAGAGGGCTTACGTCAAGTCCTTCACTCAAAATCGGTCAAAAATCCTTCTTTCTCATTCTTTTCTCCATATCAATAAGTGCTGAAAATTAAATCATTGTAACAAGCCCAAGAGAGTCTCTTGGGTTTTACTTCAAGCATATCTTTCTTAGTTAGTTTAGTCTTAGTTGCATGCAAAGGAAGAGGCTCTGTCCATCCTTGCATGGTTTTGTTAAGTAGTTTTGCTTACTAGTTTTTATTACTTCAAGCATTTTCATTTTGTCCACACCTCACTAGTGAAGTGGCTCCGCCACTCCAGTGATATCGCACCTGACTTTCATTTTTATTTTTGTAATTTTATTTGCAAGTAATTTCATTTCGCCTGCACCTCACTAGTGAAGTGGCTCCGCCATTCCAGTGATATCGTGCTTGGCTTATATTGTCTTAGATTAGTTTTGCTTAAAGAAATAAAATTGAACTTAAGCCCCGTTTTTGCCCTGTATCCTCTCCCCTCGTCGGTTAAACTGAACTTGGGTGACGAGAAAGGGCAAAGATTTGTGTTGGCTAGATTAATAGGCACCCAGTTACATATCTTCACTCGAACGGAGAAAAGAAGGCTTGACCTGTGGAGCTAGTGGGGTAGAAACCATGGGGGGTCTCGTGGCACTTTGTGTCTTCCAATTGAGCACCCAACAAGACTTGAGTTTGACCCGTGGAGCTAGTTGGGAACCTTGTGTTCTCAGGTTGAGCCCCCGGCATTCTCCCTCTAATCGAAAGGGATAGTCTTTTGAGATAGACATCTAGATTAGTTTCATTTCTTTGCAACAAACACCTAAATCCCCTAAGTCAAAGAGAGACATAAAATTTACTAAAATTTAAAGGCCCACTTGCACAACATTGTTACAATATTTTCTCTATTTCGCTTAACTATCTTGTTCGCAATATTTGCTTCAAGTACCTAAGTTTCAGCTCAATATTGTTTCACATATCTTTGGCTCATTAAGTTGTTCATTTTAGTGCTTATGTGACATCTTGATTATCTATTTACAAGCATATTCCATTTACTAGTTCATTTGCTGGAAGCTATTATTTCGTGATATATTTTGTTAGTGAACGAATCAATACTTTGGAAAGGTACCTGTCTAATTTATTTATTGTGACTCCATAGCCCGAGTAGAGACGGAACTGGTCTTGTTAATTGGTTAATTATCTCTCTCTTGCATTTTATCATTTGTTGATTGCTAAAGTGTTTGCTTGTCATTGAAAGATTTGCAGCATTGCACGCCGATTGTCATTTTACTGTTGTAACTTACAACTCCAAAAAACTTGAAAAGAAACTTAGTAGTTAGGGACTACCCCCTAAGTAATGAATCTTCTGATAGTTTAAGCATAAATACCTAAGTCACCTGACACAAGGACACGGGACACGAAAATACGAGTGTCCGACACGAACACAGTGACCCCTGGAATCAGGACACAATTTATATACATATATATTTTTTTAAATATATTAAAATTTAAAAATAGACATATAGATCCAATTTTTTTTAAACTGGAACATTTACAAATAATCAATAGAAATTAGAATCAATACACATTAATGATTACACATTTGTCATTCACAAATCACAATGAGACATATAGATGCATTGAGAGACACCGTGTCCTTCACCTTTTTTGAAGCAATCTGATCTGTCTTTCTCCAAAAAGACCAAAACTTTGAAAACACCATGGACCCAAGAGCGGTTTTGACCTTCCCTCAACCTCTTGAGCATGATGAATGAGGAAGCAAACCGAGTATCTGCAATCTTCAGCAATGAAAGCTCTGTGTACTCTTTGAAGATTGTGAGGGCATTTGTGTGGTTTTGTAAAAAGTTACGGATATGGTGTGCATCCTCAATAAGGTTGCCAATCCATGTCACATCTAAAGTAATGGATTTCAATGCTAAATTCAAGGAATGGACAATGCAAGGTGTCCAAAAAACCTGTAAGAGCAATAAAAGCAGGTATAAATGACTCAACAACACTAACAACTCAAATAAGTCAAAGACACCTAGATGAATCATGAATCTTCAGATAAATTCAAACAATGAGCAAATTAGAAATTAAAGGTGTCCAAAATGAACATACCTGTGGATATTTAGCTTCTACAATCATGCTAGCAACCTTGCAAATAGGTGCATTGTCTGTGATGATTTGTACACAAGAATCAACACCTACTTCTTCAATGGTTTTGATGAATAACTCACCTGTATACTGTGCATCCTTGTATCTCCCAAGAGCATCCACCGCTTTCAAGAACACCGATCCATTTTGAGAAGATACCATTAAATCGATGAGTGGATGGCGTGTTGGATCCGTCCATCCATCAGAAACAATACTCACATCGGATGAGGGCCATGTTGATCTAATTAGCTCAAGAATTTTATCCACCTCCTTTGCTTTAACCAACAATGTGGTTCTAAGATTCTTTGAACCGGGAGGCACATAACCGGTTGGAGCTTGTTCAATGAGACTTTGACACATCTCAATAAACAATGGTGACCGTGCAACATTGAATGCGATAAAGTTGAGGTAGAAAAAGAATGCAATGGTAAGGTCCATCTCTTCTTACGCCTCTTGTTGGAAAATCCTATCCATTGGACCACTTGGAGATGGCCTCTTTCTTGTTTGATGAATATCCCCACTCCCATATCTGCTAGGTGGAAATGGAGGCTTAGTGCTAGAGGATCCTCATCTTTTTTCTTGTTTGTTGTTGCCGCCTTCCCTAAGCCAATATGATCCTCTCTTTCCATATCCCTCATTTGGGTAACACTCACCGCTTTACATGAAGAAATCCCACAAGAAGGAATTGTTAAGATTATATGCTACTAAAGACTAAATTCTAACTTCATGAGCATAGAATGCATTTTCATAATAGCAGCATAAAGAGGATCTCTGAGAGACACACAATCACAAGGTACACAACAAATTATCCTGGGAAACCCTCAAGGGAAAGAAAACCCAACAAAAAATTCCTCAATATAGATTACCAAAGTACAATGCCCAAAGAATAAGTCTCACAAGAAAGAGAGCCCAAACCCAAATACAAGAGCCAAGAAAAATCCTCCTTCTCCTTCGCTAGCCTTCCTCGTCTTCTTGCGCAATGCTTGAGTGAGTGAATGATCGAAATGAGAGAGTAACACTCTCTATTTATACTTTAAGTGAGGGTGACCTTTTTCCCAATGGGTTTGACCTCACTAACTTGACTGGGCCGGCCTCTCTAGGGAGACTCAAAATAACATTTACACTAAACTCTTTTGGGTATTAATGAACCGACTTACAATGGAGGATTTACCTCATGACTTTTACATGACCAAATGTAATAATGACATCCCCGAACGGAGGTAAAAACATCTCCGATGAAGGTACAATTTAATAATGAAAAGTACAAGTAGAATATTCTTTGAAGTTACATTATTTCAACACTCCCCCTTAACAAGAAGGGTATTCCACTGACAACAACAATCAACAACAAGTGTGGCTCTACACAATATCATCGGAAGGAGGGAAGAGGAGGCATCATCAACAACATCATTTGGAACATTGGTTGGTACATCTATAAATCATTGGAAATTTTTCAACAACATCAATATCAGCAACTAGAACAGCATCATCATAATCTGCAGCGCGGAACTGGAACATCGTCGCCGTCATCTTTAGCTCGAAGCTGGAACGTCATCATCACCATCTGCAGCTCGGAGCTGGAACATCATCATCATCTTCAGTACAAAGCTGAAGTATCATCATCATCACATCAGTATAAAAACTAATAAATCAACAACAACGACAGCACGAGGCTGGCTCACCAGCATAAAGCTGGAATAACATCATCATCATCAACAGCTCAAGGCTGGAGCAACATCTATGGCAACAAAATGAGGCAGGTGCATCAACAACCAACATGATCCTTCCTTTCAGAATTACGGGATCGAGTTCAACACGGGTGATCCTTCCTTTCGAAATTACGGGATCATGGACAATCCTTCCTTTCGGAATTACGGGATTCAGTCCAACATTGGTATTCCTTCCTTTCGGAATTACGGGATCATGGACAATCCTTCCTTTCGGAATTACGGGATTCATTCCAACAACATCTATGGTTCTCAGACAATCCTTCCTGTCGAAATTACAGGATCAGGTCCAACATGGACGATCCTTCCTGTCAGAATTACGGGATCCAGTGTTTACGGAGCTACCACTATTGATCACAGCACAAAGGTACTCGGACGATCCTTCCTTTCGGAATTATGGGACCATTGTCCACCAACCACATCTTAGACAATCATTCCTTTCGAAATTACGGGATCTAGTCTAAGGATCAACATTTAAGACAATCCTTCCTTTCGGAATTACGGGATCTAGTCTAAGGATGATCAATCCCAACTGAGCTACCTGCTGTGACAATAGTATCATCGACACTACTCCCCCTTTCGAGGGAAGTTCTTACGGACTACACCAAGCTTGTCACGGAAGTGCTCACACTTCACACGAGATAGAGGCTTAGTCAACACATCTGCAACCTGCTCATCTGTGCCCACATATTGGAGCTTTACAGCTTCCTTCTACACCATATCACGAATGTAGAAATACCAAATTTCTATGTGCTTCGACTTATCATGGAATGCGGGGTTCTCTGTCATCTTCATGCAGCTTTGGTTATCACATAGAATCACCGTGGTATCCAATTCCAGATCGAATAGACCTGATAACAACTTCTGAATCCATATGGCATCACAACTAGCGGAACAAGTTGCAATATATTCCGCTTCTGTAGTGCTGAGAGCAACACTGGACTGCTTCCTTGCTTAGCCATGACATCATGGTTGACCCCAGACTGAAACATCCACCTGAAGTGCTCTTTTTGTCTGAGACACTTCCTGTCCAATCTCCATCTGTATAACCGTACCATAGTCTATCGTACCTTTTAGGTACCTCATCACATGCTTTGCAGCTATAAGGTTAACACATCTGGGCTCAACCAAATACTGACTCAAGGTGTTCACAGCAAAGCATATATCTGGCCTGGTATTCGTCAAATACATCAATGACCCAATAATCTGCCTGTATAGTGTTACATCCCCTAACTCTGACGAAGCATCAGTCAGCAACTTCAAATTTCTATCCATGGGTGTGGCCATGGCTTTACATTCCAACATATCAAATCTTTTCAAGATTTCTACAGCATACTTCCCTTGGTTAAGGAATATTCCTTCTGGACTCTACCATACTTCAAGACCTAGGAAATAATGCATCAAGCCAAGGTTTTTCATCTCAAATTCTGCAGCGAGCTTCTTCTTACACTCTAAGATTTGCTTCTCATTACCTGTTAGGAATAAATCGTATAATAATAATATGACAAGTTCATCATCCATAACCTTGAAGTAAAGGTTAGGATCAGCTTTACTTTTGGTAAAGCCCAAGCTCGTCAGAAAACTATCGATTCTTCCATACCAAGCTCCTGGAACTTGCTTTAACCCATACAGAGCCTTCTTCATTTGCAAACATGCGTCTTTCTATCTTCAACTTCAAATCCTTGTGGTTGTTCTATGTACACCTCTTCTTCAATGACACCATTCAGGAAAGTTGTTTTCACATCCATCTGGTGTAGCTTCCACTTCATCGTGGCTGATGGTTCTAATGGAAGTGTACCTTGCTACAGGAGCAAATGTCTCTTCATAATGGAGCTACATCTTCTTCATATACTTCTTTAAGCTAGCACATGTGGTTCTCTGTAGAGAGTTCTGAATTCTGGAGGTTACTCGATATATGTTTCTACTTCAATTACACCATCTATCTAGTGTAATATACACCATTGGCCACTAAAGCAACATTTTGTCATAGTCAACTCCTTCTTTCTGAGAGAACCCTCACTTTGTTCATCTGTAGTATGCTTGATTTCATAAGTCTTCTTGAATGTTATAGCTGAGCCATCGTCACTTGTTCTTCAGAACACGTCTCATCACTATTCTCTTGTAGGTGATTGTACACGATCTTTCCTACAAGTCAAATTTAGTTGCATGACTAGAAACACTTCATAATTTTCAAAACCAATTCTTATACATAAAGACATAGGTCTCACAATCATGCAACTATCTTAGCCAATGCTTCAACAAAACATTCATCCATATCCCGCATTCATATAGTAACTTTCTAGATGCCTTCCATCTCTCCCAGAACATCATTAAGAGCGTGCACTGCTCACAATATGTCAACAAGGAGGTTTCATTCTAGATAAGTAGCAATGGAATGTCGTACAGCACCATAAGCCACTTACCCATCACATTAGTAGTATATTGTTCATTAATGCAACCGCTCAAACATGCATAATACACTTCCTAAATCTAGAAATATAAATATGTACACAACTGAACAGTATCATTTAAACAATTAGATAAAATGACAATTCAAATACTTATCTTTGTTTGTTTGGTAGGATCTCTCTTGATCCTAGTCTCCTTACAAGGATTACTGGAATATCTGATAGTGAGCTCTACTCCATCATCTAACTCTGAGGACCTGTGGCTTTCTTGCTTATGATCTATAATGCTTGATCAAGTCTTCTACACCATAAGTGACATAGACTTGTAGTATCATGAATCAAAGTTGCTTCTAAGTGACCTTTCAATTTATATGAGCCACCTTCTTCTATCCCAATAACAACTGCATCTTTTATAAAAACGTCACCATCTATAAAAGCAATTCTAAACCCTTTCTTATCTAAAGCTGAGATATAGCACATCCTGAATCAAGCTTGTATGTGGCTTCTCTTATTCCCTTAATGGGGTATTGATAACCATCTCCTAGTGAAACTTTCTGAGGAGAGTCCTTTTCTTCAAGACTAGAGAGAGTCTTCTTCTAACCTATCATGTGCTTTGAATCATCACCATCATAAGACATATTCTTCAATTTCTTCCTTTGCTAACTTCCTGGGAGGTTCTTCTTCTTCTTCTTCGGCTAAATGAGCATGGTGTCTTTTGTTATTCTTCTTCTTGTATTCTTCTTTTCTTACTGGACAATCTTTGGCAATATGTCCCATCCTATCACAATGATAACATTGATAAGAA
The DNA here is from genome assembly GCA_027924585.1 of Larix kaempferi. Classification (NCBI taxonomy): domain Eukaryota; kingdom Viridiplantae; phylum Streptophyta; class Pinopsida; order Pinales; family Pinaceae; genus Larix; species Larix kaempferi. The sequence goes on from BSBM01000036.1 coordinate 12,718,221, forward strand.
GAGAAGTCTTTCTACTTGTAATTTCCCTTCTTGTAAAACATCTTAGGAGGATGAAACTCCTTATAAGTTATGGGTTTCCTTCTTGTAATGAGATTTTCCTTTTCCCCTTCTAGTATGGGTAGCTAGAGCATAATCATCATCTCTGAGTAGTGCTTCTCGATTTGCCTCTCTAGCTTCCTCATGAACACATTCTTCCCATACAATTTCAAATTTTAGACTTTCCTTTCTTGCACACATTGTCTGGATAAAAGAATCCCAAGGTCTAGTAAGACCATTGAGAGCGGATATCACTAATTCATCTTCGTCAAAATTGTCACCAAATGCTTCTAGTTGTTCTTTGAATTGATAAACCCCTGTGAAATATTCTTGGATAGTTTCATTCTCACTCATCTTTGTATCTTTGAGTTGGGCTCTCAAATTCATCTTCCGATTAATGTTTCTTCCTTCATACATTCTTGATAGGGCATCAAACATCTCCTTAGGTGTTTTCCTGGAGGACACTTGAGGAATCAAGTGATCTTTGATGGAATTTGCTATGATCCTCTTGGCTCTAATCATGTCCTTGTACTTTTCCTTTGCTTTAGCTTCTTCAGGTTCCGGCATAGCTTCCTTAATAAACTTCACAAGATCATTCTCTTCTAGAATGAGTCCAATTATGTATTTCCAAGCACGGAAATTTTCTATGCCTTCCAACTTGTCATCAAGCTTAGCGCTTAGAGCCATCTTATCCCAGAGAACAGAAAAAAAAACCAAAAATTGAAATTTCTCAGAAATGAAAACTGAACTTACCAAAAGATGCTCTTGACTGAGGCAATAATGCTAGTATAGTCAATTTCTGAAAAATCCAAGTTTTAACCCTTGAAACTGGACTTGCGAGATTTTGGACTGCAGTTTCTGGTTTTCTGGTTCCAAGTCAAACTAGGGTTCGACTTTCTGGAAGTTCTATCCACTGAAAAACATCAATCTAGGTGCCAAAAGATGCCCCTAGGAGGGGCACACTTCCCAATGTCACTTGCACTCAAAAATTCCTCTTCAGTAGGAAGCCCTCATTTTCTTGCTCGGAGAAAGAGAGAGATTTACCCTAGTGAAAGCTGCTCTTTTCAGTCTAGCTCCGATACCATTTTAAGATTATATGCTACTAAAGACTAAATTCTAACTTCATGAGCATTTAATACATTTTCATAATAGCAGCATAAAGAGGATCTTTGAAAGACACACAATCACAAGATACACAACAATTTATCCTGGGAAACCCTCAAGGGGAAGAAAACCAACAAAAAATTCATCAATATAGATTACCAAAGTACAATGCCCAAAGAATAAGTCTCATAAGAAAGAGAGACCAAACCCAAATACAAGAGCCAAGAACAATCCTCCTCCTTCGCTAGCCTTCCTCTTCCTCTCTTGCGCAATGCTTGAGTGAGTGAATGATCCAAACGAGAGAGTGATACTCTCTATTTATACTTTAAGTGAGGGTGACCTTTTTCCCAATGGGGCCGACCTCACTAACTTGACTGGGCAGACCTCTCTAGGGAGACTCAAAATAACATTTACACTAAACTCTGTTGGGTGCTAATGACCCGACTTACAATGGAGGATTTACCTCATGACCAAATGTAATAATGACATCCCCAAACGGAAGTAAAAACATCTCCAACGGAGGTACAATATAATAATGAAAAGTACAAGTAGAATATTCTTTGAAGTTACATTATTTCAAGAAGAAGGGCCAACAAATGGCCCTTAACTCGGTAATATGTGCTCTTGAACTCATTCTCGCAAAAATTGCAACTCCAAGACACATTGCCTCCCCCACCAAGCTTTGCCCCGGGCCCATCTTTCCTTGTCATATACTTCCACAAAGGGTTTTTTTTCTTAGGCTTGTTGTCTTGCAAAAATGGGGTTAAATGGAGCATGAACTCCACTAGCAGCAGATGGAGCACTTGAAGGAGGAGTAGAAAAGCTTGTGCTTGGAGGAATAGGAGGGGAGGCACTAGATGGGGCATTTCTCCCTTTCCTTTGCCCTTTAGCTCCTGCCCTAGCTGATTGAGACATTCTCTTTCTTGTTTGATGGTTAAGCTTGCAATCCTCTCCACAAATCTACCCCCAATGCACTTGGAATCCCTTGGAAAGCCTTCAAATCTTCTTGACCTGCACATAAAACTCATGCTCAAACTTCTCCACACTTGCAAATGACAAAAAATATGTGAAAAAAAAATTTAAGTCACCTCGGGCGGCCTTTTCCGCAAATTTTGTGTCCTGGAATCAGGACACAAGTCGCACACAATGGGAACTCGTGTCCGATACGACTTTTGATCGTGTCCCTATTTTGGACACGATCAAAAGTCGTGTCGGACACGATTTCCCATTGTGTCTGTGTCCTACACGACCCCACGAGACACGAGGGGCATTCTGCCCAACATTAAATGTAGAACAAAATAATCTCGAAATTCGTGCCAAAATCAACCTCAGTTGTCTCAAAATTTGTGCCAGCAATCTACCTTGTTTTCTATGCTTGTACGGTCTGCAGTGATGGTTGTACGGTCCAATGAATGCTACAGGAATTCCTAGGTAATCGTGCCTGTTATCACATTTTATGTCGGGAGCAACTTCCACACTGCAGACTGTGCGGCCGAGGACCGCACAGTACTTTTTTTCCAGATCGGAGATCAGCTGCCTTCAGAGGAGGCATTTTTGTTCAAATTCCCCCTAGCAGATACATCGGAGGGGACAGGCAGTTGGACTTACCATCTACCACAGGGTTACCTTTCCTTGCCAGGCTTTCACACAAGCCCATTTGAGACGGTTGCCTAGTCTTATATTGATCAAGATTGTCACAGTACAATGTTGGTTTATTATATGCCCAGATTCACAGAGATCCAGCTCAGATATAGGTTCAGTAGCAGCAGGTATTGCATATATTGATTATTGTTCATGTTGTAGATTAGACTCATTTATACTTGCTAGTACACTAACTTTGCATGAGATGATATATTTGGTGATCTGCTTATGATATGATGTGTTTGGGCCTTTGGTGATGTCAGTCCACCCCTCCGATTAGACTTTGGTATATGCACGCTGAGTCATGTCCTGTATACTTGGCTTAGACTTGATCACTTAGCCCCTCGATAGCTGACTTTAGCACCATTATCACCTTCTCCACCCATTTGACTCATCCATGACACTTCTTCCCCAACTTGGATTCTGATTTGCGATCAGGAGGACCCCTTTCCCCACTGATCTCTGAGTTTGCCATGACTCCCTGTTTATTGTGCCTCGGCTCTTTAGTGTGTGAGATACACGGTTAGACCTGGGATTTGCTCTTGTCGGTTGCCCCCGATGTTGCAATGCAGTTAGGATTGTGTAGCCTCACTGGGTGCTCCCCACTTGTCATCAAAGCTTGTATTAACCCACCCCCATTACCTTTGCAGTATGAGCGCCATGTTTATATCTTTTGAGATATGTATGTAGCCCAAGAGGGCCATGAAGAAATGAAGAAATGAAGAAATGAAATGTAAATCAGGCTAAAAAGGCCTTTATGTTGTAAATGTAAAATCTAGCCAAAAAAGGGCTAAGTATGAAACTCATTGTAAAATCCATGCAATGTGTTTATGAACACACATGGATTTTGGTCAGTTATACATGTCAGCATTTGTAGTGGTTATTCCTCACCTAGTCCTGCGGGACAAGCTCAAGTTTGCCCCCTAGAGTCTCAAGTTACAGTTTGTCGGACACCCAGTTTGGCGACTCTAGAAAAGAACCTCACGGAGTCTTCGGATACGGATGTGAGTTGTGGGATACTTGTTAGATGACTAATGGTGGTTTCCCTGCACTATACCCATTTGTGAGGCAACGCCCTTCCCCGTTTTTTGTCATGGCGTAGTTACCTCAGTGGACCCCCGCTTTCCTGAGTTGTCTAAAGGGTCACACGATCTTTATCCTTGTCTTCCCCATGTCCTTTACCTTGTTCACATCACCTAGAGTCAGCAAGGTGGTCAATTCTATGGAGATGTATAGCATCCTAGTCTTTTTGGAGGTGGTGGGCCCACTTCACCAGGGCCTTGTACTATTTTGAGATTTAATGTATTTTTGATCACCATGATATCATCTATTGCTTAGTAATGTACTAACTTGTTTAATTGAGCCTTGTCACTTCCTGCTTGCATACAGGTTTCAGCTAGCACTATAGTTGACCAGATTTGACTTGGTCAAACTGAGTTGACTAGGCCAAAAATGGGCCCGAAAAAATGTTGCGATCGGAATTTCGATTTCGATCATTTATTATTTACATGGGTCCCATATGAGCATGCAACTGACGGAATTGCAAAACATTGAACCATTTGAGAGATTTTTAATTATTATTAGTCAACTTTGACCTGTTTTAATTAAAAATCATGGATTTGGGGCAAATATTGCCAAAGTGATGGATCGGGGTCGTTCGAGTGCTCATCCCTACTACTTTTGGGGTCCACGATCACATTGCAGTAGACGGTTCGGCAATCCGGGCAATAAAAGTGGGTCAAAAGCCCAATTTTCATCTTCAGCCATATAAACCAACAGAAAATACATGGAAATCAGAATTTGACGAAGGCAACTATAGGCAAATGGAAAAATCAAAGGTTGGCAATGGTAAAGGTAATTACTAAGGTATTTTTGGTATGTTTTGACATTATATTTGATGGTTGTGGGGCCCTCATTCGCCCAGCTCACCATAGAGGTCGATTTTGGCCCATAGGGGTGTTTTTCTCCTTAGTGGGGATTTCGATTTGCTTGTTCTTGATGGTGGGACCCTTATTGTATATGGTTGGGGGGATAAACCCCATATAGACACCCCCCAACCCATTGGCATTTGATGTATGGCCCCCACATGGGTCCCTCTCCTCCATAGTGCGCTTCTCCTTGGGGCAATTCGCACCCCCCTCTTGGGATCAATCTCCACCATTCGATTTTGTGGATGGGGAGATGATCTCAACCCTCCATTTTGGGGGGAATCCTAGTTTGAGAGTGAGCCATCTCTATAAGAGAATGGACTCTCTCCATTGTACTTCTTCTTGACATTTTTGAGACATGATATAGAGCTCTTGAGAGAGACACTTCTTCATCTTCTTGTGCATAGTAATTGAGTGTTTGTTGTTGACTATTAGCATATTGTTGGTGTATTGTTGAGTTTCTATGCGGTATCTCTACCTATCCTTGGCCAAACGAATCTGCAGGTGAAACGACCATCAGAGGAGGGCGCACTTCTTGAGCTAGCAGCTTCGTCTTGGGCTCTCTCTCCCTGTTTCAGCAAAGGGAAGTGAATTTATACTTGTTATCTCGCTTTTCTTCATCATTTGTCGTTTATTTGCTAGTATTTCCTTGTCATTTGCCATAGTTTATGATTTACTTCTCTCTCTGGCAGGTACAAGGGTGCACTTGGTCATCTGGCTGCTCCAAACGCTAGGGGAAATCACTTGGGTGCTCTCAACACTTGGACTTCAGCAGTTGTTTTCAGCATCAAACTCCTCTTCTCTATTGCTTCAGGTAGGCAATCACTGCTTCTCTCTCTTTTTCTCATCTTCTTATGAATGTTAAGCTGCAAAAAACACATTAAAACCCTTAAAAATTAATATCTACAAATTTAACCGTAGGAATTCCATTTTCTTTCCAAACCCGCTTATTATTTGCCCTTAAAATCTTATATCCCGAGTTTGGTTAGATTCCGACTCCATTTACCCATAGTTTAGGCTCTGGTCACTTTGTCAAAAACGCCCCTCTAGGGCGTTTTTCTTTCTCAATCTGTTGGGTGTGTTTTGGGGTTATGGGTACTCTTTAATCTGCTCCGTAACGTCATTTTACCATAAAGTACCAAGTATCAGCAGCTGGAAATGCTTATAAATGCCTTTTTTGACTGCCCTAGGTCCATTTTTCCATCGTTTAAGCCATTCCCTTAGGGCTGTTAATTTCACTGCTTGCTGGTCTGTTTTTTGTGTCTTAAATCAGCCATCTAATCAAGTTATAATTGTTGGAGTGTGTGTTTAAATTACTTATCCACCTCTTCCATGTAATGATAAATCATCACGAGCTTCATTCCCCCATAGGCAGGGTCCCTAACCACTCTTCAAGAAATTTTCTGTTTGCTGATTTAATTTCCAGCCTTCTAATTCTTCATTTCATTCATCATTTATATGTGTAATCAAATCTGAGTTTGTTTCACTTAGCATACCTTATCATCCAGAATCTCGATTCCACCATGGTTGGAAGAACTCTCACCTTCAGTCATCCATTTTGTCTATTGCTTTGATCATCTTTTCTGGGTTTAGGGTGTCTGATTGTTGAGTCTCAACCTTCACTGGTTGAGAGGGTCTCCCCCTTGACTAGGCCAAGTGCCTTGTCTAAATTGACTGCAGCCTTGTCCGGTGTGACTTCTGTCCCTTGGACAGAGGACTTGGCTGTTGTTGGTTACACCGACCTAGTTGTGCTCCTCTACCGTCCCTATTGGGATACATGCACTAAGCAGCTAGAGTTTGTGTGATAACAATGCCCTCAAGTTGTCTTGATGAACAGCTCTCACAAAACAGAAATCTCCTTCAAGATTTAATTTCTCTCTCTCTCACTTGTCTTCTTCTCTCTTGATGTCTCTTCTTCTTCCTTCAAAGTGTTTAACTAATCACTTAAACCCCTCATGAACACTAACTATCTAAAGGGTCATCATTAATTGCACATTTAATTCCTTTTAATAATAAATAAATGCACATATACATAAGGGACCCACATTACTTAAGTGAAACTCACTTTTAAAATATAAATGTCACTTTATTATATTTACAAAGTAACACTAGGAAAGACAACTTTGTCCCCCCCCATGTGACATCAAAATCATGGGGAGGACCAACTAAGTTATAAAAACTAACACTTAAATGGGAGAATTTTACGTCCACTTGCCACTAAAATATTGGCCATTATAAATTTGCTTTCCTAGACATGAAAAACAATTCCATGATCCAATTTTTCCAAGGTGGGGTTAGATATACAAAGCTCCATCGAAATGAAATAACATGAGTTATGCCAAACCATGATCTTCCCATGATACCACGAAATTATATCATAAGAATAGCCCAGAATCTCAAATATCTGACGCGTTCAACTCATTAACAGAATGGGAGTGCAAGATATTGGGCATATTTGGGTTAAAAGATGATAGTCCAAGTGAAAAATTAAACTCCCTTCAAGTCCTATATTCTAGGATAAGTGACCCTTAAACATAGCGTGGAAGTTAAATTTTAACATCATTCTTCTTAATTGACAAATGGCTTGTCATGTTGCGAGAAAGAGGACAATGAAGCATATGGATGCAAGGTAGCTTGATACTCCTGGGAATGGATCTCAAGAGAATTTGCAATTATTTTTGTAGGTTAGCTTCTATAGAAGGGAGCAGTGTTAAGAGACATTTAGATGATTGGAAGCAAGGAAAAGGCCTTTGGTGCACCATTTGGCTTATACTTATTTCTTTCCTACAAAGAAGAAAGTGTAAACCTACATTCAACAAGAACTCCACTAAACTGCAATTGGGATAAGCTAAGCCATCAAAGTTGAGTAAGTTGCTTAGATCACGTCTAATAATTGGCATAAGCCTGTTGAATATTTAATGTAAACTCAGATGCATTTTAATCAAAAACAAAAGGAACTTCCCTTGGATAGATCACCAACCATGCAAACACTTGCAGCTTATAGGAAAGTCGCTCGGACCAAACACTATAAAAAAACGAATCCATGATCGAAGGGTAGCAGCCATGTAATGCACATGAGAGGCCTGGGGAATGCGAACAACTACTGTCAAATTCGCTGCCAAAGGACGATCGTTGTGATGCCATAGATGTAGCTTGCTTTGAAATCTCTACAAGCACCAGTCCCACATAGACATTGGGGGTAGGCATGTTCCAAACATAATACCAAGGTACCTAACAATCACCCCAAGTCGAATAAAGGACCAAGCCTCAGGAATCCAAGCTGGGGGTGAGTCAACTCCAATCAACCAAAAATATGTTTTGTAAGGACTGACGATGGCACCAAAAGCATGGCAGAAGGTGTTCATGTTAGATTTCATATATTCATAGCATAATAATTCAAATGCATAACCAAGATCACTAGAAGAAAGACAAAGCACAAAACAATAACGATAGAGTTTATCCTGGTAAACCCAAACAGGAGAAAACGCAGCAACCTTCGTATAGAGATGATAATTCCGATATCAGAGTACAATCATAAAAGAGATAAGATGGGAATGCTTCCCAAAAGTAGAAACCCAAAATAGCCTTCTTCTCCAGCAGGTGCAAACTTCCCTCTCTAGGTGATGCAAACTTCACTTGATTGGATGAGTGAATAATGAGGTGCACTTTACCTCTTATTTATACAAGTGCAAACATGAAAAATCCCTAACTGGGTTGACTTCACTTGGGGAGCAATAATAATTTTAATTTTAATGTTTCTTTTGCTTGCTTTTCATCCCAAGGATTACATTTATTCTTTCAAGGGTCTTTACATAATTAAATACATCAAGTCCATCTCCCTTAGGAGGTACAATCAAGTACAATAAAATACAATAATAATATCTTCCGAAGTTTAACAAAATCCAACACTCCCTCTCAACGAGGAAGGTATTCTTCGGTCTTCATCAGCATCACGATCATCTGGGTTTCATCTGTACATCTATATTGTCTCCATCATCTCTATACATACTGAAGGTTGTCCATACAGTCTCAGTCCTTCGAGAAGTGTCATCATGCATCAACTTCACCAATCCTTCGGTGAGTCCAGGAGAATCACTCAATCCTGGATCCAGGAGAATCACTCAATCCTGGATATTTGAGATATTAGCTATACCATCTCTGCTATACCATTTGCTACATGTCTGTCTCATCTGCCGATGGGATTCCTCCCATACCTAGCTGAGATCCTAGACGAGCAAATGGGCACGACCATCTACTGATTGTCCGACTCATCTACCAATGGGATTTCTCCCATACCTGCGCTGAGTACCTGGACTGTAGAGGCACCTGTGCAATCACATGGTCAACTACTGACTGTCTGACTCATCTGCCGATGGGATTTCTCCCATAACTGGCTAAGTACCTGGACTGTAGAGACACCTGTGTGAACCCCACCATCTACTGATTGTCCGACTCATCTGCCTATGGGATTTGTTCCATATCTGGCTAAGTACCAGGACTGTAGAGGTACCTGGGTGAACCCAACCATCTACCAACTATCCGACTCATCTACCTATGGGATTTCTCCCATATCTGGCTGAGTACCAGGACTGTAGAGGTACCTAGGCAAAAGCAGGGTAAGCATCTCGATGTCATATTTCCCTCTCACGGAGGGACTCGTTCTCTTCTACTCCAAGTCTTCCACGAAAGTATTCGAACTTCACACTAGGAAGAGCCTTGGTGAGAACATCTGCAGTCTGGTCGTCTATCGACACGTACTGTAACTCGACCGCACCTTTCTACACCATATCACGTATGAAATGATACCGAATCTCTATATGCTTCAACCTGTCGTGAAATACAGGATTCACTGACATCTGCACACAGCTCTGGTTATCACAGTGAATCATGGTCGGCTCTGGAATCTGGCCAAACAATCCTGCCAGTTGTTTACGAATCCAAACTGCTTCTCAAGCTGCTGTACTAGAAGACATGCACTCAGCCTCTGCAGTATTGAGTGCTGCCGAGTTCTGCTTCCTGCTACACCAGGAAATAACTACAGAACCCAAACTGAAGCAACATCCGGAAGTACTCTTCTTATCTACAACACATCTGGACCAATCTGAGTCTGTAAACCCTTGTAATCTTAGGTCACTATCTGAAGCATACTTCAATCCATATCCCACAGTGCCACGTAAGTATCTGAGCACATGTTTTGCAGCAATCGAGTGAATCTGCCTCGGCTCGCACATGAACTGGCTAAGACCATTCACAATAAAAAATATATTTGGTCTGGTGTTTATCAGATACATCAAGGACCCAATCAGTTGGCGATACATGGTGGGATCAATCAAATCTGAGTCAGAGGTAGAATCTCTCAACTTCTTCCAATTTGCATCCATCGGAGTGGCCATGGACTTGCAGTCCAACATTCTGAATCTCTTCAGTATATCTATGGTGTACTTTCCTTGTCCTAGTAAAATCTCTTTCTGCCTCTACCATACTTCTAATCCCAAGAAGTAATGCATCAATCCAAGATCCTTCATTTCAAACTCAGAGGCGAGATTCTTCTTACACCATACAATAAGTTTCTCATTTCTTGTGAGAAACAAATCATCAACATATAGTACCAAGATCAGTGGCTCATCATCTACAACCTTGTAATAAAGGTTGGGGTCTGCATCACTCTTGGTAAATCCCAAGCTCACCAGGAATCCATCTATCCGTCCATACCAAGCCCAAGGTGCTTGCTTGAGTCCATACAGTGCCTTTTTCAATCTGCATACATGAGACTCCTTTCCTTGGACAATAAACCCATCTGGTTGCTCGATGTAAACTTCTTCCTCAATAACACCATTGAGAGAGGTTGTCTTCACATCCATCTAATGCAACTTCTATCCCATAGTTGAAGCAATAGCAATGATCGATCTGATGGAAGTATATCGAGCCATAGGAGCAAATGTCTCATCATAGTCGACTCCCTCTTTCTGAGAGAATCCCCTGGTAACAAATCTAACCTTGTATTTTTCAACACTTCCATCTGCTCCATGCTTGATCTTGTATAGCCATTTAGAAGTCACTATTGACTTCTCCCCAGGTCTCTGCACAACCTCCCACACATCATTCTTCATGATGGATTGATACTCTTCCATCATGGCATCCTTCCAAACTTGATGTTTGGATGCTTCTTCGTAAGTGGTTGGTTCTGAATCAATAATGTTGCTCATCAATGCCACATAACTAGAGAACCTCTGAGGTCTTTTGCTTTCTCTAGAAGCACCATGTGGAGCTTCATGCCCCTCTGCATCCTACAGTGTCTGTTGTGCCCATCTAGGTCTTTTCTGACCTGCAACATCTCTGGGGATATCAACTAGATCAATGGGATCGATAGGTTCATCCTTTTCAGCTTACTCCCTCTGAACCAGAGGGAGAGATGATCTCATCTCCTTTGGTTTGAGCATTTCTTCATCATCGATCTCCATGTCCTATCCTATGCCTTTCCTGGCAGCCATCTCTTCTTCAAAGGTCACATCCCTACTTACTTCAATTTGTCTGGATCCTGGAATGTAAATTCTGTAAGCCTTTGAAGACTCACTGTATCCCACAAAGGTTCCCTTCTTGCCTGAAGGTTCTAACTTCGATCTTTTCTCCTTGGGCACATGTATGTAGACTGGACAGCCAAAGATCCGGAGATGTCCCACTTCAGGTTTCAATCATGTGAACGCTTCTTCCCGAGTCATATTCTTCAATATCTTATGTGGACATCTATTCTGTACATATACAGCGGTTCTGGATGCTTTTGCCCACAAGAACATTCAAGGACTCTAGTCATGTATCAAAGCTTTAGCTGCCTCCACGATTGTTCTATTCTTTCTTTCCGCAACCCCATTTTGTTGAGGGTTGTAGGGAACTATGAGCTCCCTCTTAATTCCTGCTTCCTTGCATAAATCATTAAATTCTGTAGAGATATATTCTCCACCATTATCGGATCTCAAAATCTTGATCCTCTTCCCAGACAGGTTTTCGACTTGTGCTTTAAATTCTTTGAACTTGCTGAGTACTTCTTCAGATTCCTTAGACTTGAGAAAGTATATCCAAGTCTTCCGTGAATAATCATCAATGAATGTTATATAGTAGTGATATCCACCCAATGAAGTAATTGTCATGAGTCCGCACAAGTCAGAGTGTAATAGATCCAAAATCCCTTTGGATCTACTATCACTATCTGGAAATGATCTCTTGGCATTCTTGCCACGTGCACATCCTCTACATGTCCCATCATGGTCTACCTGGAGCCATGGTAAACCTGTCACTATATTCTTCAGTGTTGGGAGAGCTCGATAGTTCAGATGAGCTAGTCTTTTGTGCCATAATTCGCCCATACTTGCAGCATCGTGTACTAGGGCTTAGACTGGTGCCAAATGCTGAGGTGAGAACTAGCAGGCTGTTGGCAAACTGGTATCAGTATTGTTATTAGTGTAGGCTAACAGGGATGACCAAACAAGCGACTATATCTAGTAAATACGAAGGGTTAAAACGGAATCTCCTCCCCTCGACTGCCTCATTCCTAGCAATACAAGCTCTCCTCTCTTATACCAATAACTTTGGATGTGTTCATGCTTGAGTTCTTGTGCCAAGCAAGGACTTTCCCTTATGAGAAAGCTACTTTATATCCCTTGTCCTCCAAGGCTGAGATGGAGACAAGGTTTCTTTTCATTCCAGGTACATAGAGCACATCACTCAAGTGTAATGCATCACTTGATTCTAGCCCCCAGATCCCTTCACAATGTAGTTAGCATCATCTCCAAGTAAAACGCGGAGATGTGAATCTTTCTCAAATAATTCTGAAAGATTTTCTTTGTAACCTGTCATGTGTCTAGAAGCACCACTATCTATGAGCCAAGTGTCACTAGTGGTGGGAATAGTACCTGATAAAGCTGAGATGAATAGAAATTTTGTATGATCTTCATCCTTGTGCTTCTTGTGATGATGATCTTCTTCTACATCAACAATTGAAACTGAAATCCCTTCCAGCTGATCTTCAACTTTCATTCCAATCATCTTGACTGCAGATCTGGTTCAGAAACCCTAGCAGGAGCTAGGTCAAACATAAAAGTTGGAATTTTGGAAAACTGATTCCACAAGTAGATGCGCCTTGCCAAGGCGAGTTGATTTGAGGTAGGGCTGATCCAAATCTGTGGAGAGAAGTAGGTCAAAACGGAAACCCTAATTTCTGCTCTAGCTGCAGAGTTAGGTCAAAAACTGAAAATTCTCATAATTGAATTCCGTCTTCACAAAAAGATGCGCCTCCCTAAAAGCGAAATTTCCAAGGATTTCTTTCTCCAAAATGTTGGGTGAAGACTTCAGAAGATGAAACCCTAGTTCCGGCAGGGTTCCGACAATGACTTCTTCTAGAACTGCTCTAATACCATGTTAGATTTCATACACTCATAGCATAATAATTCAAATGCATAACCAAGATCACTAGAAGAAAGACAAAGCACAAAACAATAACAACAAAGTTTATCCTGGGAAACCCAAACGAGAGAAAGATGATAATTCTGAGATCATAGCACAATCATAAAAGAGAAGAGATGGGAATGCTTCCCAAAAGTAGAAACCCAAAATAGCATTATTCTCCAGCAGGTGCGAACTTCCCTCTCTAAGTGATGTGAACTTCACTTGATTGGATGAGTGAATAATGAGGTGCACTTTACCTCTTATTTATACAAGTGCAAACATGAAAAATCCCTAACTGGGCCGACTTCACTTGGGGAGCAATAATAATTTTAATATTAATTTTTCTTTTGCTTGCTTTTCATACCAAGGATTACATTGATTCTTTCAAGAGTTTTTACATAATTAAATACATCAAGTTCATCTCCCTTGGGAGGTACAATCAAGTAAAATAAAATACAATAATAATATCTTCCGAAGTTGCACAAAATCCAACAGTTAAGACAAGACACGACACATCTTTTGGGACTACAGATTTGCCAGAGACTGTTGGAGATTTGTGGAGGAGCAGCACCCCAAGTTGTTTTTAAACAAACTTTATTGAAAAGCAGCTCTACTTGGAGACGGGTATTCCCTCCTACGAGATTCACTCTCTAATTTGTGGCATTGCTTGCGGATAGTTGCTTTGTTTGTGTTATGGAAACTCAAGTGCAAGTATGTTTTTGATCAAGAAAGTACTTATGTTTCAGCTTTTATTGTGCTTTGGAAAGATGAGGTACGCCATCAGTTACTAGCCAAGGGCACCCGGTTAATCAAGGATACAAAAAGTTTGGATCCTATTGTATATTTCTGCTCTATTAAGCTTCTGGAAGCAGTTAGGATAGGCATTGTATATATCCTTCCACTGTTAGCTTTTTTGTTTGTAAATAAGTTTATGTGAATATAAGAAGTATTTTTCAAAATATATAAAAAAAGGAACTTTAGAACTTAAATATTAGCATTGATGATGCCCATCAAGAAATTTGAGACACCATAATTAAAAATGCTTCCTCCACATGGAATAATACTTTGAACTAACACTTGAAATTGTGAAAACCATATCAAATTAGCCAACTGTGTTTCATGGACTTGCGGAGCATTTCATAGATAGCACTCCAAAGTCCAAATAAACTTTTTCCATAACACAATTCTACCAAAATACAAGGACAAACCCCATGTTACATTGCAAATTCATGCCCTGTTCCAAACATTAAAGAATGAGGGAAAAGCCACTGATAGTTCTGAGTGAGTGCAGTTTACGAATACAGTGTTTTGTAGAAGAACAATTTCAGTTTCCCTAAATGTTTTCAATGTTAAATAGTGCACTCGATATCTTGACGAATTATATAAACATGGGTCACAGCATTGCTCAATAACAATTGCAATGTAATAAAATTTCAAAATGCAGTAAATTGCCCAGCTTTCACAAATATTGTATCCTTGTTATTTCATGTCATAATTGAAATCTCACAAACTAGCAGGAAGGAAACATTACACGTGTATCTTTGAATACATTCTTGCAAGCACAGTAGATGAAGGATTAAGATACATACATTAGTAAGCTTATTCAATTTCTTTTTTCTCTCCTTTGCTCTATAGACAGCATGTTTTATGCCATTGTTGTCCATCCAACCTTCTGGCCAAAGTTCAGCAAGCTGGAAAGCAAACAGATTCATTTGATCACTAAGGCAACAATGAAAAACTATTTATGAATGTTACAGATATGCAACGCCCATACACACCAAATTATAATAGTATAAAACAGAAAAAATGGTTACCACAAAAATAGCCAAGTCATCAAAGCATATAATCCCATATTAATCTTCCATAAAATTCCTATTGATAAAAACATAAAGAAAACTGCACCAGTGATGATAACTAAACTATGCGGAATATAAGGAAATACAATGTACTTACTAAATTTGGACATAGTCCAACAACAGATATTAAATCATATCCATCCAGATAATGTGTAAGCTTAAGATTTATAGAAAACAATGGACATGAAAGCTACACATAATACAGAATAACTTCAGCATTTTTTATTTTTAATACTAGTGTTAGAATTTGCACTTGAATAGTAGTTATGTTAGATCTTTAAACAATTTCTACTATATCACAATAAACATAAGCAATAGGATCGCTGAAAGATAGACAAGCACAGCAAACACAAGAGTTTATCCTGAGAAACCCTCTAGGTGAAGAAAACCCAGCAGAACTTCTTCAATATAGATTTTGTCAACAAGTACAATGTCTATACAACGAAGAGCATAAGCTCTCTCACAGCAAAATACACAATAAGCAAAGATAAGATAACCCCAAGAATATGTCTTCCCCAGATGCTGCTACTCTCTCCCTTTGGCGCACTTATCTCTCTCTTACTTGAGCGAACTTGAGTGTATCAAATGAGGAATGTGACTCTCTTATTTATACTCTTCTCTAGCTGACTTTCAGACTTGTCTATTTTCACTTTATTTCTTTGAGAGTATATCTTTATTATTCTTTTAGGGGTTATGCAATACAAGAATATCTTCTGAAGTTACATAATCTTCAACAACTAGCTCCCAGACAAAATGTTAAAAATAAACGGCACTTGAAAACATATTACCAGGAATGGTAAGGGCAGAAAATTATAAAAATATTAATGACAAAAGAATGATGCAAGATTATTTTATTCTAGCATAAAGGTAATAAATATATCATTTGGAGTCTGGACATAACCACCATAATTCCCACAACTTATGGGAGTATGTCTTAACCCCTTAATAACATAATTAACTTTTCACCTTTATTAATTTGACTGGACCTAAATTATTTTTCCTTCTACTTTTAACATAGGCCTACAACTTAAATTTATTACTACATCAACAATGTTATTATACTGTAACACTCCCTCCACTGTAATGACCACCTTGTTATGCTTTATGCCAAGCTTGTCTCAAAATTTACAATTTTATTGCTAGACTGTAAATTTTAATCCAGAGATCACTACTCCCTCTGGATAGCCCTGAGATCTCAAGCGGTTTGAGTCTCATATATCAATAAATACTCATATAGACATAAACTCAACAGCTAGATCTCATTACAACTTTAACACACATGCAATCACACAAATAACACTGCATATACCCTGGAAACCCCAACCGGGGAAAACCAGCAATCCTGTGGGGCTGTCTTCTCTCTTGAGCCAAGAGCATATATATAAATAAGCAAATACAATGAAGTTACCTCAGAAGTAACTCAATCCCTGAACGGGTCAAACTCTAGATCTGCATGGTGTCTCAGAATGTATTGCCTCTCTCTATCATCTGATCTAATCTGCTCTACAACAGAAGACAACCAACTGCTCAACTAAAGAATGCGAACTCCTCTGCATGGAGAAGTGCGCCCTCCCCTCTGGATGTTTGATGCTTGTACTGGGCCAGATCTCAACAGATCTGAGCTATGATCGTCACGAACCTTCCTCAAACACTAAGGCAAGGCTATCCTGAACGTCTCAGACTCTGAATCAGTCGATCGGACTCTGAAGGGGCTCCTCTCTCCTCAGGTAATGCACCCCTCCTCCTCTCTGGAACACGTCCTCCTCAAACCTAGCAGAAACCACCTCAATGAACTATGTCAGTCCACAGAACTGAGTGCCAAGTGCCTCTGGAGCTAATGGTCTCTGATCCAGCTCAGATCTGACCACCCTAGCTCCTACAGTAGCTCCTCTCTCTCTCAGAAAGTCGCCCTGCACGCAGTAATGCGCCCTCCTTACTCCTGATCTATTACTCTCTGATAAGTCAACTGAGCAACGTCATCCGGGGACCCCCTGCCTCTATAAATAATCTCACCGATGAATTAGGTTTGTCAAAACCCTAATCTCGGTGCATGCAAAAAGTCACTTTTGCATGCATCTTTTAATCACTGATAGGTCATGCAAATCTCATGCATGCAAAGGGAAAAACACCCCGGAAGGTCTGCATGCAGCCACCACTGGACTCATGCCACTGAGTAGAGTGTATTTCACCCTCTATTCCATCTTGATGCCTATACTGTTGTTGTACCTCCATGCAAAGCATCTGAATCATGGAGGACATCCCGACATACCATAAAATCTAACATATACAAGGCCTAGGAAAATATTTCATCATGCTAGTATTGAGGACAACAATAAAAAATCCTATCTCTCTTTTTATAACTTCTCATGGATGAAGTGGTGATGAATGCCCACATGCTTCATCTTCAAGTGGAAAACTGGATTTTTCACCAACTTCAGTAAACAGTGATTGTCATAAAACAAGGAAAACTGTTGAACCCTCGTATTCTCCAAGACTCTTGCTAGACATCTTGCCTCGCATGCAACACTGACAACAGCTTTGTAATCTTCCTTCATAAATGAAAGTGCAATTGTCATTTGCTTCTTGCTGATCCATGGAATTGCACTTGAACCCAACCTGAATACATATCCTGAGGTAAATGTTTTGTCATCTGACATTCCTGCCTACCTAAACTAAATCTGTGAAACCTCTGAAACTGAAAGTTACATTCTTGACCAACTCTACCCAAAATCAGCAGTTCCGTGCACAAAGTCATGGACTTGGAAATAAGGCTTACTGCAAAACTCAGCTCTGGTCAAGTATAAGTCAAATAGATTAGATATCATACCAAATGCATGTACAAGGTCAGATCTACCTTCCTTTGATCCTCTTCTACAGGTAACTTCAACCCAACATTCAATGGTGTCGTCAATGATTTGCAAATAGTCATCTTAAATTTCTTGGGCAATTCTTTAGCATACTTCATTTGAAAAATAAAGGTGATATCTCCGTTATGCCACACTTCCAAACCAAGGCAGCAGTTCATATGTCCCAAATCCGTCACCTCAAAAGCTGCTTCAAAGTCTTGTTTCACTTCAAAAATTAACCCCGCACCACTTCCCATGATTATGAAATAATCCACATAATGCACAAGAATAGCAATGCCCTTACCACTCTGTTTGATGTACAGATTTGAATCCGATGCACTCCTTTCAACACTCCTAGCTCTCAGATGCTCATTCATTTTTAGGTATCATACCCTTGGTAACTGCTTCAATTTTATCAACTTGCAACCAAAATGCTCTTTACCTGCCATTGGCTAAACTTGATGCAACAACCCAAAATCATTCATGATTGGTGTACACGTCCATTGACAATGTAACAGTGTTGTAACTATTGATGCACATCTTTGAACAATGTCAACCACCACAATCCTACCAAAAGAACAAGAACAACTTGGTCTTTTGCAGCATGTCAATGAGCTACACCCTTAATGGCTTTCACGTAAGACTTCAGGTGCTTCCATTGGCAAAACAAGTCATCTCAAAATACAATTCCAGTTGATTATTCATCAGTGGGCACTTCAACTACTTCAAAGCCAACTTCTTTGCAATTGTATTCAGATAAGGAGAAGCACGTTCAATTTGCAAAATGGCCACAATATGAAACAATTATCAATCCTAAAAAATCAATAGAAAGCAAATTAGCATCTGAAAATTTTAACATGCAACTCACCCTCTTGACCAATTTCAATTCAAGACAGACAATCAAGACACGAGTCGTTCACAACTTGGTAAAATCTCATAGTCATACTCCCAAAACAAAACAATCCAGCCATTCTGCCTTCCTAACATCACTGCTTTGTTTACAACATATTTCCATGCTTCGCAATCCAAATACAAACTGAAATTCTGAATTCATCACCAAAAGATAAAGGTAGAACATCTTCAACATATATACTAACCTCAATCCCTCTTTTCCAATCACGGATAGTTCTGCTCAATGTTTTAAAACTCGTACTCCGACTCGAAATCGATCGAGGGTCAACTCGGACTCAGCCATGAATTGAAAGCTTTGACCTTAATTACTCAATTTATTAAAAATTAAATATTAAAAACTTAATGGAAAAATAATTATTTCAAAGATTCCAAACAATTAGAGAAAAAATATGCTAAGTCTCGTCATGTATATACCGAGTACAATACATATGTAAAACAAAATACATAATCAACAAAGTTTTAAATGGCCTCTCGAATCCAATACACAATGTGCTACAAGGTACTAGCCTACTATATATCACTGATCAAAATGTTCAATCATAAAACCTATCACCATTGTTGGAAATGGGATCCTCAGCATGAGCTATAGGACCATCCTCGGGCATGTCTACTTTTTAACAAGTCTATATTTCGCAGGTGGCATGTAGTTGAAGAATAGAGACTTGTCTTCAGTTTGGCCCTTGTATTTGGTGTCTTTTGATGATTTATGGACTTGTCTTCAGATTGGTACGGTTCAGTTAACTAGAATTTTAAAAACTGCTAATTCTATTGAATTTTGGATGGGATGTGAAATTCTATTTTCATCATATGGGATCCGATGAGGTTGGAACCCCTCTCAAACATCCTGAAATAATTAAAGATTTCATTTCTTTATATTTCCAAGTTAGCTTCTGCCACTGTCAAGCAAGTTGTCTTTTAGCGGAAATAGTGCTATGATCTATAGGAATCCTACAAAGCATGTTGACTCAACAATGACGTAGGTTTAGGGTCTTAGGGTTTAACTTTCTAGGTCAATTTTTTAAATTGAATCTAAGTATCATTTGTGTGACTTGTGTTGTCCCACATTGACTTGATTGTGTCAGCGCAAACCCAACCGAGTTGATTGGTTTGGTACTGAACGAATCGATTCAAACCCTAACTCAAGTGGGTACCAAACTTCTCACCTGAACCGATTCAAGGGTCAAGTCATCTTAATTTAGCGTCAACTAAATCGACTCGACCAAGACTCCAAGTCTAATTATGAGTTGACCATTTTTACAAACACTAGTTTGAATACATATCAGAAGGAACACCAAACATCATGTAAGAGAAAAGAGATGGAGATACCCAACTTTAATAAGATTTGTCATAGCTAAAAAAATAGTTGGCAGAACCAACTCCATACATCAGAGGGAGCTCAAACACAACTGAGAAAGCTCAAAAACAATACCGAGTTGACCAGTTTAGTACTGAACCGATCGATTCAAACCTTGACTCGACTGGTTCGGTACCAAACTTGTCACCCAAACTAATTCAAGGCTCAAGTCATCTCGAACGAGGGTCAACTCAACCAATTCTGATTATGAAGACCATTTTTACAAACACTGGTTTGAATACGTATCAAAAGGAACATCCTGTAAGAGAGAAGAGATGGAGATACACAACTTTAATAAGATTTGCCATAGCTAAAAAGATAGTTGGCAGAACCAACTCCATACATCTAAGGGAGCTCGAACACAACTGAGGAAAGGTCAAATACAACATGGGAGTGGGTGTACAAATACCCAACATATATGCTATTGAGGAAGCACAACTAAGAAGGAAGCTAGAATGGTATCTAATAGCTTGAACACAACTAAGAGAACTCAAATACAATAGGGGTGTGGGAGTGTACATACCCAAAATAGACGAAAGCACCACTCAAAAGGAAGCACAAGTACAAGATGAGAGTTGGTTTTTAGATATCCAAATCTTTACAAAGAGTGGTCATGGCCAAAATACAAAATATAGGTGGTTGAAATAGAATTGTTAGTTGCTCTCTGGAATCTGGATAAACAAAAGATGGTCAACCGTAGCCAAAATAAACAAGTGATAGAGTTAACGAATACCCATCTCAACATAGGGTCATGAGTCATCCCTATGCACAACGTCCTCTCTGAAGATGGACAAGAGGCTAGGATGAGAAAGCATTAGATACCACATTCCCTCGATAGTATTGAACACGTGTCGTCTGAAGATTAAACATCCACAAAACGTCATAGTAATAATACCAACACGCTTCCACAACCAAGAAGGGAGCTTCTCGATGAAGTCTAGAAGAGAGACCCATTGCAGTAGACAACACAACTAAAAGAGCACCAAGTAGCACAATTTGTGGATGATACAAAAGCTGCCACTGGAAGTATGTCCAAGAGAAAACAAGAGAATGATCCTGCATGTAGTATGTCCAAGAAGGAAAAATATCAAAATGTAGAAAACAAGGATCCACAAAAACAAGCCAATCCATTAAAAGAAGTTAAAAATCATCCTTAGAATGATCAGCAAAATAGAGTGGAAAAAGTCCTACAAGCATGGGACTAGAAACTGCATCAACTCCATCAAAGGAGTTGAGAGGGATCTCCCTTTGCAAATAAGAAACCATAGGCTTCTGAGAGGCACCATGAGTCACTGCCAAAAGCTAAAGAGTAGTCCTTGCATCACCAACCACTACATACAAAAGAAAGGTACCAACCCCTGAAACAATGAAAAATAAAGGATATCTCCAAACAAGTTGGAGTCAATACCAAGAATATCATCTTCTAAAGTCAATATAGCCCAATCTGAAAAGTAACCACCATGTGCATTGAAGAAATAATCCATCCGATCGAACGAAAGGAAGTCTCCATGAAGACTTCAAGAGAGCCGCTAAAGGGCCAAAAAGAGGGTTTGAAAACCCACAATAGAGACAATCCAAAACCCTAGTTTTGTAGCCCTTTAGGGAAAATGCCACTAGTCAATGTTGAATTTTGTGCAACTTCAGAAGATATTATTATTGTATTTTTATTGTACTTGATTGTACCTCCTAAGTGAGATGAACTTGATGTAATTAATTATGTAAAACCCTTGAAAGAATCAATGTAAACCTTGGAATGAAAAGCAAGCAAAAGAAAAATTAAAATTGAATTATTTATTGCTCCCCAAGAAAAATTAAAATTGAATTATTTATTACTCATTGTCTTTCAATTTCTTAATCATTTGTCTTTCATTTTGCTGTGCAAACTATCTATTTGCTTCAGATCTCTGATTTTCCATTTTTGTGGCAGGTAGCAAGGGCTCACTTGGTCTTTGGCTGGCTCAAACGCTTAGGGAAAGCGTTGGTTGCTCATCACTTGAATTTGGCAAGTAGTCTTCATGCAATATTCATCAATTCATCATTGTTTCAGGTACTTCTCTCATGCTTAAATGTCCATTTAGATTTCTTACGTGTTTTGCTGAGCTAAAATTGCATAAAAAACCAAGGGAAAATTTAAAATCTTAAAAACTCACCGTTAAAACTTGTTTTTTTCTTTTGAAACCCGCTTCTAAAATAATGTTAAATGCTTAAATCCAAAGTTTCAGTTTAATTACACTCCATTTACCCTTAGAACTAGCACTGGTCCATTTGGCAATGTTGCCCTCCTTGGGCGTTTTTCTCTTGCTGTCTAGCTGGGTCATTTTTGGGTTGTGGGTAGTTTTGATTTGTGTTTAGATTGTCATTTTATCATTAGAAATCAAACTATCATTCGCTAGAAGTGTCTTAAAACGTTAATTTGTCGCTGCCCTAGGTCCACTAAATCATTGTTTTAACCCTCTTCCTTGGGCAGAATTGCTTCATCTCTTCACTTCTAGTTTGTTTTGCATCATTTGCTGATTTCCAGCCACATAATTGCTGATCTGATTCATTTATTTTATCATAATTAAGAGTTGGTCACATCTCATCCTACACTCATTTTCTCAATTGTGTCCAGTCTTTGGCTGAAATCAAGCTTAGGGTCTTTTCTACACTCATCTCTTGTTTGTATCTTTTTATCTTTTGGGATTTGGGTGTTTGTTTTGTCTCTCAACCATCACTGGTTGAGCGGGGTCTCCCCCCTGACTTGGCTACTTACCTTGTCTCAAGTGACAAACTCCTTGTCTGGTGTGACCACCGTTCTTCAAACAATGGACTTGGTGTTTGCAAGTGTCACCTACCTAGCTGCTTGCCCTCTACCATCCCGGACATGATATCTTTAGTAGCAGCTAGAGCTAGTGTGACAACAAGTAGCTCTAGAGGAATTTTGGATCTAGTACACTCTGACTTGTGCGGACCCATGACAGTTGCTTCATTGGGTGGATATCATTATTACATGACATTCATTGATGACGACTCACGGAAGACTTCGATATACTTTCTCAAGTCGAAGGAATCCGAGGAAGTAATCAGCAAATTCAAAGCACAAGTCAAGAATTTGTCAGGAAAGAGGATCAAGGTCCTGAGATCAGATAATGGTGGAGAATACACCTCTACAGAATTCAATGATTTCTGCAAGGAAGCAGGAATTAAGAGGGAGCTCACAGTTCCTTACAACCATCAACAAAATGGGGTTGCTGAAAGGAAGAATAGAACTATTGTGGAGGCAACTAAAGCCATGATACATGACCAAAGTCTTCCTATGTTCTTATGGGCAGAAGCATCCAAAACAACTGTATATGTACAAAACAGATGCCCACATAAGATAGTGAAGAACATGACTCCGGAAGAAGCTTTCACAGAAGTGAAACCAGAAGTGGGCCACCTTCAGATCTTTGGCTGTCCGGTTTACATACATGTGCCCAAGGAGAAAAGGACGAAGTTAGAACCTTCAAGTAAGAAGGGAACTTTCGTGGGATACAGTGAGTCTTCAAAGGCATACAGAATCTACATCCCAAGAGCCAGACAAATTGAAGTCATTAGGGATGTGACCTTTGAAGAGATGGTTGTCAGGAAAGGTAGAGGATCAGACATGGAGATCGATGATGAAGAAATGCTAGAAACAAAGGAGATGAGATCATCTTCCCCTCCAGTTTAAAGGGAGTTAGCAAAAAAGGATGAACCCAACGATCCCACTGATCCAATTGATGTTCCCAGAAATATTGCAGTAGGCCGGAAAAGGCCTAGATGGGCACAACAGACTTTGCAGGATGCAGAGGGGCATGAAGCTCCACATGGTGCTTTCAAAGAAAGCAAAAGACCTCAGAGGTTCTCCAGTTATGTAGCATTAATGAGTAACATCATTGACTCAGAACCAACCACTTATGAAGAAGCATCCAAACACTAAGTTTGGGAGGATGCCATGGTGGAAGAATACCAATCCATCATGAAGAACAACATGTGGGAGGTTTTGCCGAGACGTGAGGAGAAGTCAGTAGTGACTTCCAAGTGGATATACAAAATCAAGCATGGAGCAGATGGGAGTATTGAAAAATACAAGGCTAGATTTGTGGCCAGAGGATTACCTCGGAAAGAGGGAATCGATTATGATGAGACATTTGCTCTTGTGGCTCGATATACTTCCATCAGATCGATCATTACTATTGCTTCAGCTATGGGATGGAAGTTGCATCAGATGGATGTCAAGAAAACCTTTCTCAATGGTGTTATTGAGGAAGAAGTATACATTGAGCAGCCAGAAGGGTTTATTGTCCACGGAAAGGTGTCTCACGTACGCAGATTGAAAAAGGCACTGTATGGGCTCAAGCAAGCACCCCGTGCTTGGTATGGACAGATAGACGGATTCCTAGTGAGCTTGGAATACCAAGAGTGATGCAGACCCCAACCTTTACTATAAGGTTGTGGATGATAAGCCACTGATTTTGGTACTATATGTTGATGACCTGTTTCTCACTGGAAATGAGAAACTTATCGTATGGTGTAAGAAGAAACTCGCCTCTGAGTTCGAAATGAAGGATCTTGGATTGATGCAATACTTCTTGGGATTAGAAGTATGGCAGAGGCAGAAGGATATTTTCCTAGGTCAAGGAAAATACACCATAGATATTCTGAAGAGATTCGGAATGTTGGACTGCAAGTCCATGGCCACTCTGATGGATGCACATTTGAAGAAGCTGAGAGATTCTACTTCAGATTTAGATTTGATTGACCCTACTATGTATCGCCAGCTGATTGGGTCCTTGATGTATCTGACAAACACCGGACCAGATATATGTTTTGTTGTGAATGCTCTCAGCCAGTTCATGTGCGAGCCGAGGCAAATTCACTGGATTGCTGCAAAGCATGTGCTCAGATACTTGCGTGGCACTGTAGGATATGACCTGAGATGTGCTTCAGAATGTGACTTGAGATTGCAAGGGTTTACAGACTCATATTGGGTCGGATGTGTTGCAGATAGGAAGAGTACTTCTGGATGTTGCTTCAGTTTGGGTTTTGCAATGATTTCCTGGTGCAGCAGAAAGCAGAACTCAGCAGCACTCAGTACTACAGAGGCAGAGTATATGGTTGCTAGTACAGCAGCCCGAGAAGCAGTATGGCTTCGTAAACTCCTTGCAGAATTGTTTGGCCAGATTCCAGAGCCAACCGTGATTCACTGTGATAACCAGAGCTGTGTGCAGATGTCAGTGAATCCTGTATTTCACGATAGGTCGAAGCATATAGAGATTCGATATCACTTCATTCGTGATATGGTGCAGAAAGGTGTTACAGTATATTCCAACAGATGACCAAACTGTAGATGTTCTCACCAAGCCTCTTTCCAAGATGAAGTTCGAATACTTTCGCGAAAGACTTGGAGTAGAAGAGAATGTATCCCTCCTTGAGAGGGAGAGATAATATGGAGATATTTACCCTGCATTCACCCAAGTGCCTCTACTCGTCCAGGTGCTCAGCCAAGTATGGGAGAAATCCCATCGACAGATGAGTCGAACAGGCAGTAGATGGTCGAGTTCACCCAGGTGCCTCTACTCGTTCAAGTACTCAGGAAGGTATGGGAGAAATCCCATCGGCAGATGAGTCGGACAGGAAGTAGATGGTCGAGTTCACACAAGTGCCTCTGCTCGTCCAGGTTCTCAACCAGGTAAGGGAGAAATCCCATCAGCAGATGAGACGGACAAGTAGTAGATGGCCCTGTGATGATTGCACAGGTACCTCTACTCGTTCAGGTTCTCATCCAGGTATGGGAGTACCCCATTGATAGATGAGACGAACAAGTAGTAGATGGTCGTGCACATCTGCTCGTCCAGGATCTCAGCCAGGTATGGGAGGATCCCATTGGCAGATGAGGCAGACAAGTAGCGGATGGTATAGCAAATGGTAAAATCCTATCTCTCAGACATCCATGTAGGATGGAGAGACTCTCTCTTGGACTCGTCGAAGGACTGGTGGAGTTGATGCACGATGACACTTCTCGAAGGACTGAGACCGTGTTGACAACCTTCAGTATGTATAGAGATGATGGAGACAGTATAGATGTACAGATGAAATCCAGATGATCGTGATGTTGATGAAGACCGAAGAATAACTTCCTTGTTGAGAGGGAGTGTTGGATTTTGTGCAACTT
Organism: Larix kaempferi; assembly: GCA_027924585.1. Classification (NCBI taxonomy): domain Eukaryota; kingdom Viridiplantae; phylum Streptophyta; class Pinopsida; order Pinales; family Pinaceae; genus Larix; species Larix kaempferi. The sequence goes on from BSBM01000036.1 coordinate 12,744,512, forward strand.
CAGAAGATATTATTATTGTATTTTTATTGTACTTGATTGTACCTCCTAAGGGAGATGAACTTGATGTAATTAATTATGTAAAACCCTTGAAAGAATCAATGTAAACCTTGGGATGAAAAGCAAGCAAAAGAAAAATTAAAATTAAATTATTTATTGCTCCCCAAGAGAAGTCGGCCCAGTTAGGGAAATTTCCAGTTTGGCACTTGTATAAATAAGAGGTAAAGTGCACCTCATTATTCACTCATCCACTTCACACAAGTTCGCATCACTTGGAGAGAGAAGTTCGCACCTACAGAAGGAGAAGAGTTTTTGGGGTTTCTATCTTTGGAAAGCATTTCCATCTTTTCTCTCTCATCTTTGTACTCTGTTCTAGGAATTATCATCTCTATATGAAGGTTGTTGGGTTTTCTCCTGTTTGGGTTTCCCAAATTAAACTTGTGTTATTGTTTTGTGCTTTGTCTTTCTTCTAGTGATCCTATTTATGCATTTGAATTATTATGCTATGAATAGTCTCTCAGATAAATTGTATAACCCAAAAAATAGGAGAACCAAATTAAACCTGCACTATTTCCAAAAACAGTGATTTTTGGCTGAAACAAAGAGAAACATAGGGTGCATTGACTTAGAAGAGCATCAATCTACAAAAAGAACCCCTCAAATTCCTGGAAAACCCAAAAATTCACCAAAAGGAGGGCATTGTGATGAAAAAGGTTTTAAAAAACCTAAAGATTGTTGTTGTCAGGAAACAAGGTTGAAAAACCCTAGAGTCACAGTGGCTTTGATACCATGTTGAAGTCATGGATCTACATTGCCAACTTCAGCAAACCCTAATCCAACCAGGTAAAACATTTCAAGTAAATAACAACACTAACCAAGTAGATCATAACAATCATGTGCGCATTCATGCAAGAGAGAGAGAGAGAGAGAGAGAGAGAGAGAGAGAGACAACTTTGACCAGAATGGTAAGCTTGGCATCCATAATTCTGATCTGTTCCTGCATCTCCTCCATTTGAAGCAGTAATTCACTATGTTCCTCTTTACTATCTAGGATAATTTTACCCAAAAGCGACTTCACCTGCCAATACAAGGCCACCGTCTTGAAATACTTAGTATACCTACAATAGGGACCCAGGGTCCCCTTTCAGTTTCATTCTCTTCAGTCTTAATGTATTCCTCCTTCGTCTTAACCCATTATTCAGCATGAGAAATTTCATGTCTGATGTTGGATGAAATTTTTTGTAGGTAGCTACATCAGGGACCCAAGGTCCCCTTTCAATTTCAATCTCTTCAACCTTGATGTATTCCTTCTTAGTCTTAACCCATTATTCAGCATGGGAAATTTCATCTCTGATATTGGATGGAATTTTTTGTAGGTAGCTGGCTTTTGCTTCCAATTCTTCCCGCCTAACTCTGCACCGCGAAATGCTACCTCTACCTCTCCTCATTCGATGCCCTCGACATCGACCAGCCATTAGAGTTAAAACCTATGACAAGTTGTTTGTCCAAGGGGAGAATTCCTTGGAATGACTCCTCCAAAACCTGCCAGTCCTAGTCCACGAGAGAAAACCCGACATAGTTGTATAAGGTAAATGAAGAAGGATATAGGCAGACCAAGAAGTAGAGCTTACAGAGCATTCCCACCCCACACAGAGAGAAAAACCCCGAGATGAAAGAGATCTGGGAGACTCAGAGGGCTGAGAAAGCTGAACGATGGATCCAAAGAGTGTCATGTCCATGACAGGAAACAGCCCAAATACATGTCGCAAAGAAGGCAGAGGACAAACTAGTAATTGCCCTTGCAGCTTGCCATTCCATGCTCCATTAACACCCAAAAACCACAATAACATCAGTCAGATTGTCATCATTACAGTCGTTGTCATGGAGTAAGCCTGCAAACAAGAGTCTTGCAGATCCTTATCACAATAATTATGCCCTAAAGGTACAAAGGTTGTGCATGTATCCCACTTGCTGACCTTCTTGTGTATCATCGAAGGCTACATGCGGTGAGGATGTCGCCACATCCGCATATTGGCTATGTCATTCAGTGTCACCCTCTTGCGTCCTGATCACCCCATCCAAGAGATATTTTTTTAATTTTAATTGTGAAGCTACACTGTATATATGTTTTTAGTAAAACTATAAATACAATATATATATTTTTAGTAAAAATATATATACAATGTAGCTTCACAATTAAAATTAAAAAAAGATCCCACAAACCAAAGATGACTGTCATGAAATCCCGGGACGTTGATCACAGCAGAGATGGGGTATCTTGAGTTAAGGGAAGCTTGGGGACCAGTGTTATTCGGTAATATTAAATTCTTAGAGTAAAAGTGGCAGTCTCCTCATCTTTCATTTTCTATCCGTTTAAATAAATTTTTAACATTGCCATTAATTGTTTCAAGATTATTGTTTCGAGATTATTGAGAGAGGTTCCAACATCATTGCACTTTATGTGCAAAAAGTAGATTTTTAGATCCCATTCATAATTCAAAAGACTGAACAGTTTTCAGGATTTCAGGATTGCAATGTTTCCACTAAATGCTATCATGTACGGGGGTATGGGATTGGCATTTAATCAAGCACAACAACTCTCTATGTACCTTGATGTTGGTGGTGCTAATTGATGAACTCCTAAGTCATGACCTTAATAAAAATGTACCCTTCACTCAAGCAACATCACTTATCAAGCATGGGAAGCTTTTTCTACCTTATTTTAACGCCTGGATTACGAAGTTTTATCAAAATTGTACGGTGTTGACTAATATCCTTGGAGGATCAACTTCGAGATTTAAGGTTGAGGCAAGGGCTAGAGCCTAGAGGAGTAGGGCACAGGCTGCTATTGATGAATAGGATTCCAATATAGGAAGTTCATTAGTTAACAAGATGTCAACGCTTAAGACATAACCATAAATGAACACATAAAAATTACCATAATTTCAGCATACATCTAGTACCAACTTTCCCATTGCAGACCTTTGACATTTCACCAAAATTCATGAATTCAACATGTACTTGACCCAATCCTTTGTATCATTTCATTATTCATTTATTCAATGTAAAAAATAATTATTTTTCCAAACATTTATGCCTATTTTGATTGGCAAGTGTTTTAAATGACCTTATAACCCATTATTCTCATAATTTTGGACTATTGTAGTGGTCTAATAATTGTAAGACATAAAATTAAATTCATCATGCAATGTCATATTTTGGGATACCTAACCTTTTGAACAAAAGTGCAAGAAAAAATTAGATTATACAAACCTCTATAAGTAACCATGCACCAATGAAATGATTAAATAAGAGTTTAATAGCAATTAACGGAAATAAATCATGTTTGAAAAGACAAAATTCAATCTTTCCATGTGTTAATCACTACCGAAACCTATAATGCATCCATTGCAAAATCCTTGAGCATCACGCAAACAAAGTTTACAAACTACAAAAACATAATAGGACTAAAAAATAAAAAGACCTCTATGTACAGTTTCTTGATTTGTGGGCCTTTGTGTTCATCCATTCCCTGTCACACAATAGAGCAAACATAAAAATAAAAATAAAATCAGCCAATGAATTAATATTGAAAAATATTGACAAGTGCCATTTAATTTAATTTCAAATTAACCACTACATTAAGACACATACATATGGTAAGAATGAAAATGGCACACCTCAACATACTGATCATAGAGATCAGAAAGTCGGTCTTCAGTTGCATAATCCCACTTGTAGCATCCATTCAGTTTTCCTTTTTCTACAGAGGTTGACACTGCTTGTAAATCATCCAAACAACCTTCTTGCCTGCTTTCCTAATAAAACATAAGACAGGCAAAGCTTCGTAATCAAGCATTCTGACAATTGGTCTTGTATACATTTATGCAATGCAAATTCAAACACTAGTAGCATTTTCCATCCAAAGCATTCAAGTGAAAAACCATCAGAGAATATTACATTTAATTCTAATCTTGGCATTTTAGAAAATTGTATGTTATCTATAATACAAAGTTACAAACACATTCTATGTAGATACAAGAAAAGGCGAGACAACAGTTACATACCTGAGCTTGCAAGGAAGACACTTGCATTTGGACCATTTTAGTGACTTCTTTTTTTATATGTTCAAGTCTACCTTCTTTTTCTTGCTTGGCTGATATTCCTGATGCAATCATTTCCTTCAAGTTTCTCTGCATATAAAGAAAATTGCAATAGGTAACTCTATTAACCAGCCAAAACACTTTCAAAAGATGGATTGACCATGCAAAGTGGCACATACTACTAGCGATGAAAATCCTTTAGATCAAAGTTTACATATTTACATTCCTCTAATGAATATGAAAATACTACATGGAAAAGAATCCAAACCTTACTCTAGGTTAACCTAAAGGTAAAAATAAACACCTGAAAAATATATCCAATACAACGCTCACCCTCAATATCATAATTAATAAGCTATAAGAGTGGGATATCAAATTATGGAGTGGCTTGTACAACAAGAATGTTTAACCACAGCAATTTGCTATCAAAATAGGTGTTCCCATTGAAGGCCAACAACATATGATGCGTCCACTCCATATCCGTGGAAAGCTAACAAATATGGTCAAGAAAGTGTGTACGACTAATTCTCAATATGATTTAAAAATTGAGAATGACTACAAACAGTTTTCGGTATCACAAAGAATACATAGCATGAATTGTCAGTTTACCCTCCAATTATAATACTGTTTAATATCAGATTGCATATGATATTTTTGCTTATCAAATATTATTTTTGGAGCATTTAACTACAGGTCCTGCCCAAAGAAACTGTGGATTTTCCTTCAATCTACATTGGTTCTATTCCGATTCAGCTCCTGCCCAAAGAAACTGTGGATTTTACAAAAATCCACTGATTAAATTAATAATCTTATCTAAAATTTCATTATTCTAACAACATTGATGAGCACCTTTAGCAATGGATTGTGTACATGAAAAGAGAAAGTGCAATGCCCATAAGACAACCCAAGGATGGTGGCACTGGAAAAAAGATATGCAAACTGTAACTGCATTGAAGGAAATCTAGTCAAGTTATGGCACGAGTGGTACAAGATTAAAGTGCTTAAAAGTCGCAGCATTGCTTTCAATGTTCTTTGGGAACAAATTGATATATAGATGTTCAGTTTGATTTAAATCTACTAAAATGTTTATTGAAATCTGTTTTTTCTCAACCCAATTCATAAATAGCATTCATGTGACCTTGCATTCCTATATTTTGGCACCTTTTGTCATATTTTCCTATTATGTGAAGATTAGTGTAGCACAGTTTTTGTACTCCCATGTTAAATCAGTCAAATTCAAAATATATTTTTGAACTTGAAATCAGCCTTTTCTGACTCTGCTCGATCAGAAAACAAGCCCAACTTGGCCTAACTTGGTCGAGTCACAAGCTCACTTTAGGGTCAGACTGTAACTTGTTTACTGATCGAGCCACAGTCAGGCACTTAAAGTGCTTGATGTGGGCCCCATTTCAAAAAAAGATGAAATATACTTAGAATAACAAAGACACAAAAAAAGCTAACCCTGTCTTACCTCTTCAAAAACATTTGTCGCCTCATTCCTTTGTTAAACATGTCTTGTATTAAAAGAAATTTTTTAAAATTGAAAGTAATGGTGGAAGTGTATATTCAAAGGTGATTCATATTCTCTTCCTCGAGGCTAGCAGGGCAGAAATAAATCAGAATATGTTGCAGCCTACAACTCTTTATCATCTTTGATAAGAAGATCACCTTTAGCTAACCACTGCATATGTATCTCTTCCTACCAAACATGAAAAAAAAGAATGAAATAAACTGACCTCATCAAAAAACACTCGCATAGTAACTTCCAAATAGTGATCAATGAAATGATTCTAAGGCAGTGCAAAATTCTCGAAAAAGCAAATCACAGTATGTAACATGTATCTCCAAACAGTGCTGCTTGCCAATGAAGTATCCCCTGAAACAAGGCTCAATTTTTATCCTAAACATATTTCCAACATCTCTTGGCAAGAATGCAGTCCCAAAGAATGTGTTTCATTGTCTCTGGAGTCTGGACAACAACAAAATAAGCATAGACCATCAATGTGCCCACTCTTAGCCAGACAAGCTTTAGATCGTCTAGTAGCCCTAGTAAATAATGAACCAAGCAAAGACTTGTAGTTTGTAGTTGACCAGAAGAGACCAAACACTGTGCACCCTACAAATCAACATGTCTTCGAAATTAGATGTAGTCCATCGAGCATTCAAAATAAGGGATAGGAGATGCTTTTAATATATGAGTATATATTTTGAGTCATAAATTAGCATAATGGAGTATATCTTTTTAGAGTTATAAGTTTGACATTCTTCCTCGAACTTCCATTCCAATCCCACTACTTGGGCCACAATATATAAATATTCACCTTCTACGGCTCCTCATAAGGGACTAGTGCAATAATGTCCTTGAATACCAACTCATCAAAACACAAGAGGGCCTTCTTACAAGACAAGAAACTCCAATGCTTCAAGTTCTTGACTCAAAATCCCAAAGGCCTCACTAGAGGAAGATACCTTCCTACTTACCTGTGAGCCAAGAAACACTAATGTTGAGCAATACACTAACCCTGTTGAATCCAATTCCAAATGGAGTGCCAAGACAAAACCCATCCCACATGGCTACTTAAAAAATTCCACTTGACCAGTGGGGCAACAAACTTCCAAGCCTCCCACATGCTCTTGCAAAGGATGGACCCATAAATTCTAAAAAGGTGTGGGGAAGAGAGTATGTCACATTAACATAAACCAAACACACCATAAACCTTATTGTACCATATTCTGCAATAAAATTTGCAAGAAGCAAAGCCTACAAGACACCATACTAGAATGCTTAATTGGGATGCAAGATCAAAAAGGGCCAAACCCCTCTCCTCCTTGGGCCTAATACACAAATCCCAAGGGTACATAGAAAGATAAGTTAATATAAGTTTATTGATGTCCAACAAATCACAAAACAAGAAGTTTAATGGGATTGCACAACACAAAGTGCAAGTGCTAAGGGCAATATTGTCTGTTATCACTAAAACTTGCACCTAAGTGATGAAGTACCTAAACACAAGTGCAACCTTGAGAGAACTAAGCCAATGTCACCTCATAAATCCTCTTCTCAGTTTTGGTTGGCTCTCCACCGACATAGGGGGGTACACCCAATAAGATTAAGATACAAAAGCTATGTAGTGAAGGCTTAAGGTAATGCAAAGAGTTGGCTTTAGCAAAACATAAGATATAGAATCGGAAATTAGGTGATAGAGGACCTAGACTAGTGCTTATCCAAGTTGGGCAAATGGAGTCAATAAGAAAATCAAGAAGGCTGAAAATAAGTGAGAGTGGACAGTGAGAAGTGTTGCCTTTGCATGCAAAATCCCACCAATGAATTCTCAATGTTAATTTCCCAGAAATTAACATTTGTAGGACCTTACATAGGTGCCCTTCATATGCACATGCTAGACAGAATGCTTCAAATCTGGAAATAAAAACAAAAAGGAAATGAATAGGTATAACCTCATTCGATCCCTTTCCTCATACAAGACAAGAAACTCCAATGCTTTGGCTGCCCTACAATGAGATATTCCTTGCAGAAGAATTACTATCTAAGTCACATGACACAATGACACGAAAAATAGAGGACACGTGGATATGAGTATCCGACACAGGACATGAAGACCCCGAGAATAGAACACGGGGGACACATTTATAGATATATATATATATATATATGTGTGTGTGTGTGTGTGTGTGTGTGTGTGTATTAAAAAATATATATATATATTAACAAAATTAACATATAGAACCAATTTTTTTTTTAAACTAGAACATTTACATGATATTGATACATCATACAATGATACAAGTTACAAACTTACAACTAGTTACTACATCAATCATTCAATGATGAATCATGATCAAGAACACAAGAATAATAGAAGTTTAGAACCATAAATTGCAGATTTCTCATTAAGTTCAAAATCAAAATGTATTACATAGATATCAAGATCATAGAGCTGAGTATACCTCACAACAGATCATAGAGCTGAGTATACCTCACAGAGAAAGAATGAGTAGAAAAAATGAATTACAGTGAAAACTGCAGTAAAAATGAGCAGACAATTAATCATGCATGAGAACTCAAATAGGAACAGAATAATGTCAAATGATCCAATAATTAGTATAATGAACAATGAGGTTACAATGGAGAGAATTCGAGTCTCAGTCTGTCTAGCATAGTAATTGTCACCTCTATCAGTGCTCTGGTGCTCCCAAACTTAGTTAAACTCAACCAAATCGCAGTTAACTGAAGCTACTGTCAGTTAACTGACCAAGGAGGGCCCAATCATGATTTTTTCATACAAATCACTCAGAAAAGGGCACATGAGGCCACAATCAGTGGCATTCGGAGCATAAACCCCCCACAAGAGTCAGCTAACTCAGGTGGACTGAACTGGAACACTGAGTTGGCTGCTAAAATGTAGGGAATTGCCTCTAGTGGTCCTAAAATCATGCGTCCAGGGCACATTAGGTGGCTACTGACTCCTAGATGACATCTGCACACCACAAGGGGCAAAATAACATCACTAAGTGCTAGCAAATGGTAAATAATGCAAGTAGGACAAGGATGGAGTATTAAAATATCCTAACACCCCCCCTTAATCCAAACTTGTGCATCCTGGGCCCTGGTTACTAAGACCAAAGGTCACCTATACAATCAAAAAAATGATGAAAATAAAAGAATTGTCCATGAACCAAGGAAATGGGGAAAAACCTCATGGGAAAAATGCCCCCCCTCAAAAAGGAACAGCAGTAGAGAACTCAAAGAACCTTGATACTAAGCAGAGGAGGAAAAAAAATTCCTGAGTGAAAGCCTTTGTAAAAATATTGGCAATCTGCTCCTATGTAGGATAGCAATGCAGGTGCTAGATCTGAATCTGGATCTACTCCTTCGATGTACCTCCCACTATGTCGATGTTGTATTGCCAAAACAAGTCTTTCAGGAACCCTTCTTGCTATTGGAGCGAATGGCTCATTGCAGTCCAAATCATGAACCTTTAAGTACCCTTTGTCAGCCAACCGAGATTTGTACTTGGTTGTAGATCCCCCATGGCAAGTCTCTTCAAGGGATTGTGAATCAAACCCCACCATAATGTAGCACCTCTCTGAGAGAAGTGGATCTGCATGACATAGTGCAAGGTTTGCATGATACTAAAATCTGGTGGTTCTATGGTCAGATGGATCCCCAACTATATTCCCAGCAGCTACAAGGACTTTGTAATATCCCAAACTGATATTTTTTCTTTTTATGAAGTTTTGTTGCTTGCTAGTAGTCTTTATGGCTCAATATATGAAGGAATTATGAATGCATGTATTGATCTAAGCATGCATGCGCTTGCATGCAGATGCATTAAACCAATAATCAGAAATGCTATAAAATAGGGACAGAAGTTATGCATGTACTTAGAATCAGATAGAGGAGTCGATGTACGTCAATATAAGACCAGCATGCAAAGACTGTACCGGATAACGAGCAAGATAATGAGTGCTTCTTCTCCAATAATGCGCCCTTGGTAATAATGCGCCCTCTTCAATGGTAACTCTGAAGGATGGAGAGTATACTAACAAAAGATGAATGTGGAACGTGTGTATTGGGGTTATAATCCCCCTTTGAATGTTATAGAGACTGCATGCACATCATGCAGTGACTCCTAAGCCTAAAATGTGAACCCCTCCTCTGAGAAAGTCACCCATGCAAGGAGGACACCTTTGGAATCTGAGAGATGCTGATAACTTGATGGGGAGGCCAAATAATGGACCCCTCTTCCAGGTATATGGTAATAGTGTTGCTCTGGGAAGATTGGAGCCAGCATGCAAAAGAAAGGAACCTTGTCGACTGAAATACGAACCACTCTCTACTTGTGCAATTCGCTCATGCAAGGAGGGCGAATCCCCTCAGCCTGATGTGTAACTCGAACCCTGCAAGAAGTTGAAGAACAGTATCTGATGATGAAAGCAATGCTAAATCTGGATGATCCAACCTAATAGTGACTAGGGCAGATAGATTTCGCTGCCAAAATACACTGAATAGTTGAGTGTGTGCACTCAACCCCAAAATAGCTCATTGAGCTCTCCAAATCAAATTCTCAAATCAATAATCATATAAGCAAGTCTTACTCACTTGCTTTACCTTTCTTTTATAACCTTCACTTGCCTGAACTTTTGCAAGACTAGGTCGCTTTATCTTCTAATTTCCAATTGACTTGCATGTTGTGCTTCCGCGGTGCATGGAGGCTCATTGAAGGAGTTTTAGTGCATGCAACGTGAAATATAGCTCGCATGTCATGCATGCAGGTGGCCCCTAGTTCCTGTGGCCCCTATTTATCTACTGATGATATAATAACCATGCTTAAGATCTTCTTATGATGTAAATGGCATCAATCCTCAATTAATCCCCTGAATGTCAGTGCCCACTCCAACCTATGGGAATCAGATAGGTTAGTGGGATGGTCCTCTGTACTTAAGCAGACGAAGACATTACAGTCCTCCCCGCTCGAAATTGCTTGTCCTCAAGCAACTGTAATGTTGGGTACTGTAATACTTGTTCTCCCTCCCAAGTGGCCTCTTCTATAGGCAATTCTTTCCATTGAACCAAGTATCTAATGATCTGGTTCCTTAGCTTTCTCTCTCGAACCTCTAGGATTCGTTCTAGAACCAAAATCAGTTGCCCCTCATCATCAGGGGGGCAGCTCGGATGACGTCACAATCTGTTGACCTACTGCCTTCTTAAGGTTAGACACATGGAACACATTCTGAATCTTGCTTTCTTGTGGTAATTCAAGCTCATATGCTACCTCTCCAACTTTCCTGATTATCTTGTAAGGGCCATAGAAGCGAGGCTTAAGTTTTCTCTGCTCCTTTCTTCTCAAGGGACGATTGTCGGTAAGGTTGTAGACGTATATATACCAAATCCCCTACCTCAAAACTGCGCTCAATCCTGTGTTTATCTGCATATACCTTTTATTGATTATGAGCAACCTGTATGTTATCCTTGAGTATTTTGAGAATATCTTGACTCTCTTGAATCCACTCTTTAGCTTTCGGAGCCCTGCTATCGCCAATTATCAGATCTGCAAAAGATAAGGCATCATAACCATACAAGGCATTGAAGGCGACATACCGATGGTCATATGGTGGGTAGTATTGTGACAGTGTTCCCTAAGTGTAGCCATTTAATCCATGTCCTTTGCTGACCTGCTACATAATTCCTCAAGTATCCCTCAATCCACTTGTTAACTATCTCTGTATGTCCGTCACTCTATGGATGATAACTCATGCTCATAGCTAGTTCTGTCCGCACCAACCTGAAAAGCTCTTGCCAAAAGGCTCCAGTGAACTTGCTATCTCTATCACTGACGATGGTCTTAGGTAACCCGTGCAATCTGAACACCTCTCTGAAAAATAGCTCGGCAACCTATGCAGCTAAATAGTCGGAAGAAATGGCAAAGAAGTGAGCGAACTTGGTCAGCCTGTCCACAAACCACATATAAAAAGTCTCTACCCTGTACCTTGGGCAACCCTGTAATGAAATTCATAGAAATACTTTCCCATTTTTGCTCGGGAATGGGTAATGGTTGTAGTAAACAGGCTAGATGAGTATGCTTTATCTTGTTCTATCGGCACAAACTTCACTCCCTCACATGCTACATCACATCATTCTTGAGGCCCTTCCATGAGAACTGTTATCACATATATAGTAGCCGGGCTACCATACATTATTTTTCTGATGCCAATACACTATTCAGCCAGTTACCTTACATTTGAGATGCTGAGATGATCATCTATATTGGATCACTATCAGATTTTGGACAGCAATTGTATTCCCCATGCCATGACTGGGTCTCAGGACACTCAGAGAGATGACCGATGTAGCCATTATACCATTGGTACACAGCAGTCAGTAGTGCCCAGAGTTATAGCAGCAATTTCAGAGGACAGATGATGGTACAGGTTGATGAGCATTCAGGTATATGACTCAGCAGGTATATCATTGTGTTATGGTTATATTGTTTTTATGCTTATTCTTATAGCATGTCTTAACACTTAGTGTCATGATCTGGCGATCATATAGATATGTGGCCGTGGTTGATCTTATTATATATATTATATTGACCCTACTCAAACTTAGAAGTTCACTAGTCATACTCATTGGTTTTACCCTCCCTAGGGAGAATAGAGGTGATCATTCCACCATACCTTGGCTTGCTAGTGTTGGCTCGATTATTCATTGTCTTCATCCATCCATTGCCTACCTTTTAGTTTATCACCCTGACTTACTACTTGACTAGTGACATGGAGGATCTTTTCCCCACTGTAGCCTCTGTACTAGATGAGCTTCTCTGTTTATTGTGTCTCGGCTCTGAGTTAGTGACAAAACTTACCTATGGTGAGTTGGAGTTCCTTGTGAATTCCCCCTAGTCACTAAAGTTGTGTTGGCTAAACCTGAAACTTTTAGTGCTGCCATGAATACAAAATCTGGAAAAAGTGAAATGCTATATCTTGTATGAAAAGCCCATTCATGCAATGTGTTTCTAAACACACATGAATGAAAGGCTTGCCAAATGAAAATGGCCATGAAAATAAAATGTTATACCTTTTGGAAATGTAAATACCTAGGTAAATAAGCTGTCTGTGACACACCTAGAAGTGCTCAGGTAAACAAGTGCCTTAAAAACACACCTGCAGCAGAAAGCCTAAATAAATGTAAATCTATGCAATGTGTTTATAAACACACATAGATCAAGGCTATGGAAACTTCAGGCCCAAAAAGCAATGGAACTTAAATGCTATATCAAAATTATTGCTGGCCTCATTTGTATTATGGATTGTGCGCATCTGTTAAAGGTGAATAAACCTTCTTTGAACAACTCATCCATTTGTGAGACACCGCCATTCCCTGTGTTATTACTCATTCAGTATATACTATGGTGTGTATTCCCTTTCCCTTTTCCAAAGTGTCACAAAGTTAAGTCAGTCAAGTCATCCCTTAGCCTAGCCAATTATTTTAGCCTTCACCCTTCACTAGCAAATTGATCACAACTATGAAGTGAGTATAATCTTGAAAGTCTAGTCTGAGTAATAATAATAATTAATGACATTATATATTTGGATTTAGATCGCCAGTAATGATTACTTTGTGTTATAATTGTTATTTGAATAAGTTGTAGAGCATGCATTAACCTTTGACACTTTGCAGCAGCTTCTGATGATGATCTGAGTTATATTTGGTCATGTTGACTTGGTCAAACCTAGTTTGACCAAGGTCAACCATAAGACATGAGATGGTTGGACCTTGTGATGATATGGATTGATGATATATGGTCTATGTACATGTACATGATGATTCTATGCAGCAGCTACAGGGTTATGATGATGATTCATGGTTTACAGCATTATTTGATCATTTACAGATTATTATTATTTCACCTATTCCGGTATATTGGATATATTTTATGATCATGCAAAGACTCATATGGTGTATGAGTACACATCTTGGATGGATTTGGACCTTCTGAGTCCAATGAGACAGCCTGTTTTCAGTTCCAGGCACTTACAGTGATGATTGAGCCTCAGTAGGCTAACCCAGTGCTATTTTGGTCTGTCGGAGACCCTGTCAGAGCAGAGAGGATTTTTTTTCGATTGACCTAGGGTGTTGTGCTTGGAGGGGGTGGTCCAGCCACTTGTTTTTACCATATTACCCCCCTCCCGGACACACTGGTGCCCTCACCTTGACAGCGCAGGCACTCCAAGAGGCAGTTTGGGGCAGTTTCACGCTTCCCGAGGCATTTCAGGATTGGTAGAAATGGCTATTGAGGAATTCGATTTGGGCTACTGAGGCAATGTCTTTGCATGGGATGATCAGTGATGATGGGTTGATGTCTTCCACACCTCCTCCAGCAGTTTCAGCTTCATCGGGACCCGCATCCATCACTTATGGCACTTTCTGATGATTTCTGAGGTCTTTTGAGGCCTACGATTTGACCATAGAGGCACGATTTGGTATATTGAGGACTATTTTATTATTATTGTGCTATGGGGATTGACCAAGGGTGGCTAAAATTACCCCTTGGACCCACCATAAGCTTCTTATTATATTTTGTCATCATGATTTGGTGGGATTCCCTCTTCTAGGGAGATTTTGTCCACTTATATTATATTTTATGAGTGATCCATGTATTTTATTGTTGAGCTCATCTCGACCATTGATTAGACATTTGTATCTTTTAATCTTAGCCACTCATTCAAAAAGTGGTTAGGATTTTGATGCCTCTCCTTCCTATTTAAAGGAGAGAGCTTCTCATTGTAAAGGGACTTGTGGCTCTGGATTATTGGATTGGAAAATTATTATTGCATCTATCTCCAGTGTTGTGGTGAATGTTTTTGGTGTTCGTTCGTTGGTTCTTCCTTTGCACTGAGTTATTGGAGATCTTGTTTTGCCATATCTTTTGTACCACGTTTTTGCATCTACAGGTGGAGGCCGATTTGCTTTGAGGAGGAGGTATTGGTAGGGGAAGACTCTCCCTACTTCTTCTTTGGATCTCTTCGTTGGTAACAGACAGTATTACTGTCCCAGGACCTTCTATTCTATGTTATCCTTGCATTTTACTTGTATTTCCTCCATACTTGACCTCTCTGATTGAAATCGATTTTCCTTGGATTGACAGGTAGAGGAGGGGGCACTTGTGGGCTAGGGCATCAATTTGGCAAGCAAAATCAAGAATTTCTCATTTGATCTCTGCGGGAATCTTCCTCAACATCAAAGCATCTCTCTTCATCAGTCGGGTATGATCTCAAGGTAAGTTCTATCTCCATGATCTATCCACTTGTCTAAAACATTTAAACCCTAATCAATCAAAACCCCATTTTTACATTTTTTCAAATCTACTAAGATCTAGTGGTTTCTTGGGCAAGAAATTTAAAACCCACCTCTATAGTATCCACGGCATCCCGGATCTATAGTTTGGTGAGGATTGGCCTCCATTTGACCCTCTTCCAAAGGCATTTAGCCTCTCCAAGCAAGGGCGCACTCCCTAGTTTGGTGGGTTGACCTAGATCTAGTACATGGGTAGTTGAGATTCCACTTGATTCGTAATCTACACATCCAATAACCTACTCCCAGATTGTCACTTTTCTGATTTCTACCTTGTGGGCCCTATCCCACATTTTAAGGGATTTAATCCCATTTTTGGACCACTTGGTATATTCAAACTCGGATCTAGCCTCCCATTGCCTTGAAATTGTAGATCCATACCCTCACTTGCTTAAACTACTTGGATCTAAATTTTGGATGCCATTGGACTTGTCTTGATTCATTTATCCCACTTTTTAGCCTCCTTGGGTAAAGTCGCACCACCTTGGAGAAGTGAGTTGGTCCACTTCTAGGACGTGGGTACTTGAGATATTTGTGGATTTGGAACGGGCATGTTTCAAAACCTAGGTCCAGTGTGTCACTTCATCAAATCTTGCCTTGGGGATAGCATTCCTTGTTTTAAGGGATTGTGGTCCACTTAGGTCAAACCTAGATCTAGACCTATTCATCCATCAAGACTTTAATTGCCCACTTATCTCATGCAATAGGAGTCCTCAACCACAAGTTAACTACACTTTGACTCCATTATCCCAATTCCCAAGGCACTGGTCTCTCTCCAAGTCAATTCGACTTTCCTAAATTGTTGGATTAACTTGTGGTTTGAACCTTGTGTGGTGAACTAAACCCTTTGATGTCATCATGTTTCATGATCAAGCTTGTCACTTGTACTAGTTAGCCCCATTCCAACCCTTAAACTACCCATGCATTGGACACGGTTCCCAAGGCAATGGATTTTGTCACATTGAACTATTACATAAATCCTGGATCCTATTTCACAAATCATAAGTCACTCTCACATCAATAATGAACCAAAGTTATACTCATTGAACCCCTCACTTGTCTTGTGACTTCATCCTAAGGTCTAGGATAAGCCATACACCTTACTTCACTTAGAATGAACTTGATTTGGTGTCTTGGTTTTGATCTCTCCTATCGGGAATAGATCGGGTCTCCCCCTTTGTTGTCTGGGCTAGATAACATAAAGTGAAGGTTGCCTTGACTGGCGTGACAACCATATATTGGAGGTCGAGGTGATCGTGGTTGCACCTTTTGAGTTGCCCTTCCCTATTGCCATCCATGAGTGGATACATCCATAGGGGTAACTACAGTTTAGGTGATAACAAGAACCTCTATCTAATCTCTCTGTAAGTCTTAAGAAATCTCGAGTGTCCTGCTAAAGGTGAGTCATGAGAAGCTTGCAGAATCTTTTTCTTAAGTGAAGACTCAGGGACCAAGTAGATTATGTTTTTATAGTATACGATGTCATCTATTACTCTGTACCTATCATCCTGAATCCGTCTATCCAATATTTTGCAAGCGAACTTATCTTTGGAATACTCAACAAAAAGATGAGATCTCCAATCCGACGAAATGCTCATAAGGGATAAAGTGGTTGGTCGTCTAGAGAGTGCATCTACTACCACATTGTTTTTTCCCTTTATGTATTCGATCTCAAAGTCATAGGCTTGAATCTTACTCAGCCATTTTTGTTGCCTCTCATTTAATTCTTTCTGTTCCAGGAAATATTTTAAGTTGTTGTGATCTGTCTTAATCTTGACTTTCCCACCCACTAGGTACTTCCTGAACTTGGTTAGCGCATGGAAAATGGCTAACATTTCCTTGTCATATATTGTATAGTGGCACTCATAGTCCTTGAGTTTTCTGCTCTCAAATGCAATTGGGTGATTGTTCTGCATCAATACTGCACCTATACACTCTCCCGAAGCATCACACTCTAATACGAATAGCTGTGTAAAATCTGGTAGTGCTAGTACTGGGCACGAACTCATTACCTTTTTCGCTTTTTCAAATGTTTGTTGTGTTGTCTCTGACCAACTGAATGCCCCTTTCTTGGTAAGATCGGTGAGAAGTGCGATCATCTGTGAAAACCCACTGACATATCAACTATAGTAACTGCAAAGGCCCAAAAAGCCTTTCAACTCTGTCACATTTCTAGGTGTAGGCCAATCCAATATGGCTCTAATCTTTTCTAAATGTACCTGTACCCCATTTGCTCCTATCACATGTCCCAAATATAACATCTCTTGCATACCGAACTCGCATTTGGACATATTGGCATATAGTGATTGTTCCTTTAAAATTCCAAGTACTTCATCTAAGTGTTTCAAATGTTCTTCCCAAGTCCTAATGTATATCAATATATCATCGAAGAATACCAAAAGATACTTGCGTAACTGAGCCTTGAAGATGTTGTTCATGCATGACTGGAAAGTGGCAGGTGCATTAGTGAGCCCAAATGGCATCACTAGAAACTCATAGTGTTCGTAGTGACAACGGAAAGCGGTCTTTGGAACATCCTGTTCCCTAACCTGAATCTGATGGTAACCTGATCGGAGGTCAATCTTGGAGAAGTACTTTGCCCCCTATAGTTCATCCATCAATTCATCGATCCTGGGGATTGGATACATGTTTTTAAATGCCTTCTTGTTAAGTGCCCTGTAATCAATGCACATGCATAAGGTTCCATCCTTCTTCTTTACTAGCACCACTGAGGATGCAAACTGACTAGAGCTAGGTTTTATGTACCCTAACTTGAGCAATTCTTTAATCGTACTCTCAATTTCATCTTTATATCTTTTGGGGTGTCCATAAGGGGTAGTGATGACTGCTTGAGTCCCCTCCTCTAGCTCAATAATGTGCTCAAATCCCCGATCTGGAGGTCTACCTGCTGGAAGGTTTCTGAATACTGCTTTGTGCTTCTGCAGTAGTGCCTGTATATCTGTTGGATGTTGCGTGGCTTTATCTGGTGGCTTCCTGAAAGTAACCAACCACTCTGCTGCCCACTCTATGTCTCCCTATCGGAGTACCGCCTCCATCCTGTGTGATGATACTACTTTGGGAGGGTAGGTATTCATCCCTCTCAAGACTACTCTCTGCCCATCAGTTCCCTGAAACTCCATCTCCATGGTTTGGTAGTTCATAGAACACTTTCCAATGGAATAAAGCCACTGAACCCCCAATACCACATTTGTGTCCAGTACCTCGACCACATAGAATGTTTCGATCACTGTATAGTTTCCGAGTGTTACTTGCAATTTTGGGATCCTCCGACTACACTCCATGGTGTGGTGACCTGTTGCGTCTACTGTAAATCCATCAAAACTCTCAGTCGGAATACCCTTTCTTTTTATCCAAGCAGCCTCAAAAAAGTTGTGGGATGCCCCACCATCTATCAACACTCCAACCCTATTGCCCTGCATGACACCTCTGATCTGGAGAGTGTGGAATCTAGGAACCCCAGATAATGTAGCAATGACACCTCCTGGTGCCTCCACAGGAGACTGCTCCTCCTCTATTGCCTCGTGTGCCCCTTCCTGTTCCTAATCCTGATAATCATCATCCTCTCCACTATTGGAGTAGACCTCTATGTAATGGGCCTTCCCCTTCCCTGGACATCTGTGGCCTGGTGCCCATGGTTCTTGGCAACTGAAACATAGTTTCTTCCTTCTAAGGTCCTAGCAGGTATCATTATCCATCCACTCTTTCTTGGGCCATCCCTTTTGGAAGGGTCTCTTCTCCTTATCTTTTATGGGAAAATTGGTCATGGGAGGAAACTTATTTTTGGGAACTAAATCCTGTAAATCTTGGGTACGACTGATGGCATCTGCTAGGTTGGTGGGTTTATAAGCCTTAACCCATCCACGTAAGGGCTCAGTGAGGGCCTCGGTAAACAACATAATCAATCTGCTCTCTAAAATGTCTGTCACCATGACTGCTACCCTCTGAAACTTTGATACGAATGCATCTGGACTGCTTGTCTGTTTGAGCTGTGCTAGCTCTCTGAAATGCACCTCGACGTCTTTCCTGTCAAAGCGCTCAATGAGCCTTTGTGTAAAATCTGTGTACGAGGTGATGGTATTGTGACCCAAGGTCACTAACCCGTGGTACCACCACTCATGGGCTTCCCCATCCAAATGCAAAGTAGCCAACTTAATGGCATTTGTCTCTATCATGGGGTTGAGTTGGAAGTAAGTATCCAACTTCTGCACCCAATTCCGCGCTGGGGCACTCCGGGTCCCCTCAAAGGCAGGAATAGTCAGTTTCCCTACTGTGCGATGTAACTCGTAGTTCTGGTTGAAAGGCCTATTGTAAGCTCTCGGCCAGTTCTTACTTTTAAAATGGCAAAAATCTATGAAGGTCATGGCTGACTGGAAGTCATCTCCCAATGCTTTGTACTCTCTCAAATATGCCCCCATTGGTTCTTCTGGCTCTACCTATACTATGGGCATTGTTGCCGGGCTATCTAAGAACTATGGCATGGTAGGTCTAGAGGACCTATTGTAGGTATGGGGGTGGCTCTACAGATTGGTATGTAATTATTCCCCACTGCTACTTGTGGATACCCTGTCACTGTGGGAAACATAGGACTGTGTGGGGTGGGCCCTGACTTATCTGTCAACTGTTTGATGGCACTCACCATTTCTTTGTGTCCTGAAGTTAGTTCCTTCAAAGTGGAAAGGAGACTACTAAAAGCCATTTTATCATCATCTGCCATTGTTTCTTTGCCTTTAACCTTTCCAAACTGAGTCTATGTATCCCCAGTTCTATATCCTCTAACTCTTCTTCTTCTCTTCTTCCACTGCTCCTAAATCTCTGCCTCCTGTAAGTAATATTGTGTGGGTCCTCTGTATTCATTTACTGTTCACAATTGCATGCTCCCACAGCTGGCGAGGAACATGCTCTGATACCACTGTAATATCCCAAACTGATATTTTTTCTTTTTATGAAGTTTTGTTGCTTGCTAGTAGTGTTTATGGCTCAGTATATGAAGGAAGTATGAATGCATGCACTGATCTAAGCATGCATGCAGATGCATTAACCCAATACTCAGAAATGCTATAAAATAGGGACAGAAGTTATGCATGTACTTACCATCAGATAGAGGAGTCAATGTACGTCAATATAAGACCAGCATGCAAAGATTGTACCGGATAACGAGCAAGATAATGAGTGCTTCTCCTCCAATAATGCACCCTTGGTGATAATGTGCCCTCTTCAATGGTAACTCTGAAGGATGGAGAGTATACTGACAGAAGATGAATCTGGAAGGTGCGTAGTGGGGTTATAACCCCCCTCTGAATGTAATAGAGACTGCATGCAGATCATGCAATGACTCTAAGCATACAACGTGAACCCCTCCTCTGAGAAAGTCGCTCATGCAAGGAGGACATCTTTGGAATCTGTTGATATGGAGAACACCATTTTCTCCAATGCCTCCATTTTACTCCGTGAACATTACTCACAGATCACGTCCCATTCAACATTCAATCAGGAAGGGCTGCCCACTTACTCCATGTTTGTATGTTCTAGCTACTGATGCTTTGGGTTCCTGGAAGCAACCAAGAGGCAGAGACAAATCCAGTGTATCTCTCTCCCTGATGAATCAGAGATGGTTAACAATCACATTGCTGATGATTCTCTTCTATCAGTTTGGGTGAATCAGGTATCCGTCACCTCATTTATTAATAAATGCTTGCAAGGGAAAAATTTGGGGCTGATCTGGTGAGTAACTGTGCCTCCTGTCGGTGTTGATTTGGAGCTAATTTAGAAAGGTAATCCATTCGTGATTGTTGTATACCTGTTGGCATGGAGATTGAAAAGGGTATTTGCATATTTTTGTGTGAATTTGGGATGGAGTTGCTCACTATGTCTTACTCTATCAAAAAAATTCTCAGAACTTAAATTACATATATCTCAGACATCATAGTTCCAGTTTCTCAATGTGCTTTTGCCTATTTGCACCCTGACATGCAATATAAATCAACAAACTTGTGTTTTTGGTGTTTAGATGTTTGTATTTGTGCATAACTATAGTTTTTTGGTTAAACTTTGTATATTTATGTATTTTAATTCTCGAGTCTAAGAGCTCACCAAGTCTGAGTCGAGTCTGACTCGGACTACTTTGACACAAACAGAGCACTATCCTAGTCAATCTTGTATCCCTATCTAATAACATATCCAAATCCATATCTGTGAAACATAGCAAATACAACTTTATGAGACTTTAGGGATATATGAAAAGGTCTCCACTAACACACATTTTATGACAAATTAAATAAAGTCTCTTATCACATAAACTTGTATACACCAAACTTCCAATTGTGTTTTCTGTTCTCAAGGGATAGCAAATACAACTTTAAGAGAGACTTTAGGGATATATTAAAAGGTCTCCACTAACACACATTTTATGAAAAATTATTGAAGAAACTCTCCTCTCACATAAACTTGTATACACCAAACTTCCAATTGTGTTCTCTGTTCAAAGGACATTGAAAAAAGGAATGAGGAATTAACTGGTAGAACAAAATACAATGCAATCACCAGAGATAGATAAATAGAAATCCCTCAATGCATTCTGTCTAAAAGCCTTTATTAAAATGATGAACAGATATGACTATCCCAATGATAAATTGAACAAACTTGCCAAGCATCATCACTGAGGCAACAACTATTGTTAGCCTAACCCTACCTGATTGACCCCTTCCATGAATGACCTTTTCAATCTTTCTTAACCTTGGGTTCAATTTTCAAATAGAATAGACTCTATTAGCATGAAGACAGATTTGTCTGATGAGCAAAAAAGACTAGTTGGGATGTAGACAGCAGAAGTTTCTGGTATACTATAGCAATCATGACCAGCACAATAGAGTGGGCCCCAATATCAAAATGCAAGCAATCTTGTTTTAAACTCATATGTATAAATTTTAGCTGCTCAGATATGAATCAATTTGGTTGGTGCTGTAGAGTAATCAGATTTTCTTAGCAAATACTGTCTTGGTTCTAGAAATGACCAAAGGATAAGTGTTGATGATTGTAGCTCAGACAAGTACTTCTGCATAGGCCACGTGTCAGGCATGCAGGGTCGTCCAGATTTCCTCCCTAGGTACTTGCTTGAGAGAGCAAGTGACTATTGTATCTCTTTCCTAAGTCTAACTTAGGAAAATCACATTAATTAACTTGATGTTGGTTAATGACTAAAAGTGAACTTAGGATTAAGTCACAGCCGTTGATCTTAAGTGAGGCTTGAGATTTAATATCAGCCATCAATCACTTTGGAGATCTAGGGTTAGGGTTTGGGTCATTGAGATGTTATAAAAAGAAGCCTAAGGAGTGGAGACACACAACAGTCACGCAGAATGAGTGAGATCCCATTGATTGGTTGGAGAAGGACTTTCAGCCAAGTGTTCAGGTGCAGGGGCAGGGTCAGAGGAAAAGGAGCAAAGGGATAGTAAGGGAGATAGAAGCCAACCAGCAAGATCAAAGGACTGATCTTGAGGTATGATAGGCTAGGCTATTTACTGTTTTGTAATTCATTGGTGGGCCATTTTCCTAGGGTGGAAACCCAGGACTTTATCTATAATAATTTATAAAATCACTGTTTGCTGGTTTTTCCCCATTTGGGGTTTTCCAGGGTAAATCTATCTGTCAAATGTGTGTTGGATTTCCTGTTTAATTCCGCTGCGTAATTGTTAAGAACTCAGTGTATTTTCAGTTAATTATTTTGAGTAAATTATTCAAACAGTAAATTGGATCTGGGTTCTTCCTTGGTGATGATGGGAAGAAGGAAAAAAAAAGTCCTCCATAAGACTACGGATATATATTCTCATTACGGTACCTCATGTATAATGCTAGAAAGCTTTTTCAAAAATAAAATAAAATGATCAATTTCAATGTTTTTAATCCACATTACATGGCCTCAAATGCCCAAAATTATCATTCAGGCATCAACAATTGTTAGCCTAACACGAACTCATTGACCCCTTCCATGAATGACTTTTTTGGTCTTTCTTGATCTTGGGATTAAATAGCATAGACTCTAATAGCATGAAGACAGAATGTTCTGATAAGCAAGGAAGACTAGTTGTTCAGATGTAGGCAACAAGAGTCTGACAAACTATAGCAATCATGCCGAGCAGAGAGTGAGGTTGTCCTCACTCTCAAGCAATCAAGTTAACCTCCTAGGCATATATTTTAGTTACTCAGAAAATGCATCGATTTTGTTAGTGCTTAAAAATAATCAGATTTTCTTAGCAAACATTGTCTCAGTTCTGGAGTTGACCGAAGGATGAGAATGCATTGTAATCAGCTTTCACACACGACTTTGGAATTTTCTTACCTGCTGATGACGGGAAAAAGGAAATGAAATGTCCTCCATAAGACTAAGGATATATATTTACATTACAGTAACTCAAGTATAATGACAATAAGCTTTTCAAAAAGAAATGCATGCTCACCTTCAATGTTTTAAGCCGCATCACATGGCCTAAAATGCCCATAAGACGATTAATTACTTCATTTGATATTTTTCCTTGTTTTGCCTGCTACAATCACATATGCACATATCACCACACTTTCCAGGAATTAACATATAACAATTCATAATAAGGAAACATATTATCTAAGATGCTAATCTACAATAAGCTTCTTGAGCACAAACACACACACACACACACACACTCTCAGATATATTGAAGTCAGTTTGCACGCAATTAAAATGGCACAAATCAGCAGGACAGACATCAATCATGTAATTCTTATATTACAATCACATTAGAGTAGACTGACCCTCCAAACATCAAATATGCTCCACACCTTTACAAAATTAGTAGTGGACACAATGAGTAGAGACTTGAAACATTTGCATAAAGTCTAAACCCCAGCAATATTAACCCGCCTAATAATTTGTCTAATCGGCACCATTTAAAACACATACCGCCAACCTAGCTACTTTGCCAAGCTTTTGCTTGACATCACGAGGTATTCGCTTTTTCACCACTTGGCATGATTGATCTGATTCTCGAATGTCAGTAGAAGGTGGGCACACTGTTATTGACAAAAGGGAAAGTGGAAACAATTTAGCATTACAATAGATAAGAAATCATGGTTTACAACAGATCAACCAGACATGAAAAAATATTATTTGAGTATTACATTCAGCAACTCCCTTTTCCAAATCTTGAAAAGCTTTCTCCAGAATAGTGCATTTAGGCCTTGCAGGACTAGCTTCCTTATGACCCGGTAGTAAAGATTTCTGCACAAACATAGAATACAAGGAACCCATTTACAATAAAATATAACCGGATCTTGTTCTGAACCCATTTACACTTTCTGATAAACAATGGTAAAAGTAGAATTCTGATTTACATGAGGATGATTATGCCACAAAAGAACATAAAAATTAAACAAAGTTGCAGCTCCAAATATATATATATATTGTGTGTTATATCACAACAAGAGCACATAGGACAGCCTAAATACTCGAAGAATACTAACTGAAGATGAAAAACATAATGTTCTTAACAACCAAGTTTTCAAGTCTCGTTTAACAAGTTAGCCACTCTCACTTCAGGTTGCCCACATTGTTGTTGGGTTCATATATTACTAGTTTATTTTCATAAAATACATTAATATCTCCAATCTCATACAACTGAATATATTCTAATGCATTTCCAGTCACTTTCAGAATTGTAATGATAGATTACTCTTCAATGCAAAGAAATTCAAAAATGCTAGAACCTAATTACTAGTTTCCCCCCCTTTTCTACCTGGTCCCACCAACCCTCCCATACTCTATAAACCCTACACAAACAGAAAAAGAGATCACAATGATCATTTGCTAGTGCTGGGCCTTCATTTTGCTATTGTGAGGCAGTTGTTTGGTGCTGTGCTGTGGTTTGGTAGCTGAAAACTCATAACTGCAGTGGATTTGCATCTTGGATTCAAAATTGAACGGTAATTGGTATCTATCATCTTTCATGTATATATTGATTATGTCTTATTAATGATTTTTTTTAAACATTAATATATTTTTAATATGTATATATTTTCAATTTTGGTCAGAATCCCATACGTCCAACCCCTGACCACCCTGGCATCCCTTGAAATTGGATTTAGGGGGGCGGTGGAATGGGTATCCAGACATTCTGGGTACACATACCCACGAACCAGAAACTTGGTGTACCATAGGTTACAATCCTATGCCTATGATTGGTGTTTTTTGGTGTTATAAAATGAGTTGTAAGAAATGATTTCAAGGATGTAAATCAACTAGTGAAAGGCACAACGATTTATTAGACATTTGTTGATTTGGACACAATATTGTTAAATTTTCAATAAACCAGATCTGATTGATATTTATTCACTGAATTTTATACACAATCTTAATTTAACACATAAAACTGAATCAGATATAGCAATACACCGAATTACTTAAATAATGATGCACAACGGAAAGATCAAATAACCATACACAGTTGCACAAGATAATTTACCACGGAAACCCCAATCCCTGGGGAAAACCAGCAAACAGTTTGTCTTCTTATTGCAGATTTAAAACAGCACTTGCAGTTTCAAGTCTCTGGATATAACACACCAGATCAGACTCATGACTCAACCCTGCTGCAATTGTGCCCAAACCTTCAGCAATATGACAGACCCTAGCTTGAGAGAATCACTCTCTCTAAAGCCTCTAAGAGAATCCCTCTCTCAGATCTGATCACTCACTGATCACTCTCTCAGACAATCTCAGCTTGAGAGAATCCCTCTCTCCTAAGCCTCTAAGAGAATCCCTCTCTTAGATCTGATCACTCACTATCAGTAATCTCACACACACTGACAATGACCTCTTGTCTACAACTCTCCATAGACTCTTTTATAACATTCACTTTATGCAAATACCATGGGCCTTCCAATACCATTGACCATGAAGTATTACAAAAGACACTTTTACAAGTAATGTCTAGAGAGTTGCATGTCTCGGACACTTCTACATGCTAGACACCAAGCCAATGTAAAAGTACCTGTCTGAGCAACAAAGTCTAACAAATATATCCTATCGATGAATTTGCATGAGTATGTTCCTTTGTACTGTGGGTTGTTTGCCTGTTGTTGGTCAGTTATTTGGTGTTGAGCAGTGCTTTGTTAGCTGAAAACTTGTAACAACAATGGATTTGCAGTGTGTTTTCATTCAATTCCTCATTGCATGGGCATTGTTTTGAATTATCATTCATGTATGTATTCTAAATGATTACTTTTTAAAGTTAAAACTTTAAACATTAATATAGTTTTAATATTTATGTATTTTCGGCTGGGTCCCCTACATCCTAACTCCCAACAACCTATTGTCCCCTGAAAATTTGTTTTTGGATTTTTGGAAGGGTGGAGGGGATCTGTAGACATACTAGGAACACGTCCCCACATAATGGAAACTTGATGTAACATAGGCTGGAATCCTATGTTACATGGTAATAGTTATTGTTGGGATTTATCATTTTTATATTTTAAATTATAATTTTTATGACTCCGACGTCCCCCTCATTTCCCTGAAATTTCCCTAAAATTTGGGGTGGCTTCCACATGGCCCCCTTGTGCATTTCCCCACACCCACAGTCCCCCGTCCCGGAAACTCCATGGAACACTGTAAAATACCACTTTGGTAAATTCATCAGATTTAAAAATTTATTTTGTGATTTTGTTAGCCTCCAGTTGTGTATGCAGTTGCACTACTTGAGGGTTAATATCCAACAAGATTCCATCAGGTTGGTTCCATTGTAGGTGTGTCCAGATATGCACACTAATCCGAGTTCCTTCCAAAGTCAACAGAGTCCAAGAGCACGACTGTTTTTAGAAATTTGCCTTATTCCAGGAGCCCGAGATCTCAGGGCCAGCATGACAGAGATATTCATATTTCCATGTTCCTTGTAAAATATAGCCTAATACTATATCCTTTCATGATCAGTCTTTCCTACTTTTTTCTTTTTCAGAAGAAGACTGCTTTTTACATATCTATAATTAGCAGTTTCTATGTATGTTATGTACAGGGATGTTATGGTTCCTAGTGGTGGGGTGATTTCCTGGTTCCAGTGGATGAAAGAGTGATGAGTCAAGATCAGTGTTGTGCAGGTGTATTGTCTCCTAGAGTGACATGTGGTAGCTTGTTGGAGGATGTCCATTTTGAATGAGAAGTTTCACCCATTTCAAAGCCCTAATTCGAGTGGCTACGTTAGGCTCATTCTTATCAAGTTTGACTTTCCAAACCTTGATTCTATATGCTAAATTTGGGCACTCCACAACCTAGTTTGTCCTCTTGGGTATATTTGGCACATGCTAATTCTATCTAACTTAAATTTGGGTCTTAATTAAACTGTTTTATACCCTAATTCACCTTCTCGTTCTCAATTGGAAAGCATCCCAAGTTACCATGGCGTTTTGTCAAGCAAAGATTAAAGCTCAGCTTTATCCAATTTTGACATGTGAATAAAGCCAAAAAACTGATTTGAATTTCTGTGTTCTATTTGCCAATCCTTGCATGCAAGTTCATTGTTAAAGGAAGTTGTTTTATACAGTGAATAAACAGCAGAAAAGTCCTCTAAAACAACAAGAAAAGCCATTCCAAAGGCAAGGAAAAACCAGTCAAACATCAAGGGAAAAAACATTCCAAAATCAAAAAAAAAGGTCACACTCAGTTTGCATGGAAAGCATTTTGCTTTATAAGCTTTCTTTACTCTTCCAGCTGTATGGGCGTCAAGGTCTAGAGATATGACCTTTATTTACAGATTTGAGAGACAGTTTGATGGTTGGATATTATCACTGTATTGGCAGTTCGTAGCAGCAGAAGACTCTTCTCTCTTTCACCTCCCATACCACAAACAAGGACATCCATGGCAGCCTGTCACCAATGTCTCACTATGATGCAATCAATATCTTGGGTAACATGTGATTTGGTTTACTTATGATTTTTGTCTAGCTCCTTGAATCTCTTGTGTGTCATTGGTTAATTGTATTGCAGTGTTATGTTAGTTTGAAGTGCACTTATTTTGATTTATCTTCACCTAAGGCACACATTCACATCACTTCTTTTCCGTTAACTTGCTGTTATAATTGTCTTTAGGTTCTGATCCCAACCAATATAAGTTTTTATTAAATTCACCCTCACCCTTGACTGCTTACGGTCAGCTCAAGAGCAGGTCTTTTGTGTGTTAATCATCTTGGAGTTCTGTGCAGATTTATTTGTTTGATGACAGCATACAATCCATAGGGACACCTGCCTGAGAATGGAAAAGCACCAGTCTGGATGGAGAGGCATCTAGTGGTGACAAGGCTACGTGGCCTATAATTATTAGGTAGGTCTGCTGGTACAGATTTGCATGATAACAGCTTCTAAGGTAAATATTTCACTCATGTTATGCTGCCCTCCGCTTATTTTATAAATCATCTAACTTCAAAGTAGAAACTAGAAAGTAAAACAAGGTAATGTATCTCTCGACCATAGCAGAGGACCTAGGTTACACTAAATAAGCCACCTGAGTATTATCTAATCCAGAATTTTTTAAGCATCCATTCTCTAAGTATAAATGTCATAGAAAGCAGAACATTGATTGCTTAGCTTAAACAGGTAATTCAATCTAGAGAAGCAAGTTAAAGCAGTCAAAAATATGAGTTGTTGACTCTCTCAAGAAGGTGTAAAATATACAATTGAAACATAATTGGACTATACCAAATTCTCATTGTCTAGAATTATTGCGTACAATAGTTTCAATTCAACAGGAAGGCTCCTGAGTAGTAAACAGGAAAAGTTGTGATTACGGTCAAATAAGGACCTTGATATAAACAATAGCTTTATAAGCACAAAAGTTAAAACAAGGCAAACAATCAGTCAAGTCAAATTAATTTGTGAAAAAAATATAATAGAAAGGAAAAAACTAAAAAGAAATTCTATTAATGTCCATGAATGACCAAGGTCAATTGGACTCAAAATTACATCCAGCATAATAGAAAAGAACTAGGGACTGAAAAAGTAGCTAAAAACTAACATACTAAAACAGTGTGAACCAAGCAAACTGTAAAAATGCAGGAATTTCACAATGCATTTCATGAGGTAATAGCTTATTAGAAATATTTATAATGCAAATGGATAGCAATCACCCATAAAACCTGAAAATTGAATGAAACATCAGCATGAAGGTAAAATATGTAAAACACTCCAAGACTAGATAGCACAAATACTTTAAAATGGTAAACAAGAAGGCAATCCACCATCAACAAAAAGATGACATATAATTAGGACATTACAATATAACAATTTTAATCTTTCCTAAAAGTTATTCAATAAAAAGCTCCACTCTTTGCATACAAGAAGTGTAACTTTATTGAATATATAAAAGAGAGACCTCTGTTAACACTCAAGTAAAGAAGTTATGACAACAGAGTAACCAAAAACAGAAAGCTGTTTTTGTCAAAATACCAAGAAGATCGAATGATTGCAGCTAACCACACAATCATGAGGCAAAGGACAGTCTAAAAGGTTCATATAACTACTTGAACAGATAGCACAAGATAAAGGCTAAAACCAGGTGAACCGCCCGGCAAGTTAAAATGTGGTAAAACCATAAACATCTACAATAAGACAGGAAGGTGCAAATTCTGTTTCAAGATTAAAAAGAAAGCACTCTGCATAAGATAAAGGAGATATATGGGTTGGAAATATGCAATAGAACTATCAATTTCTTCAATAACACTCCACAATCAGCGCAAAAGAAATCAAAAGGAAAAACCCAAACAGCAAGAAACAAAACTTACGACTTTGGAGGTTGCTATCTGGTATACAAGAGCGTTCACATCCATTGAATCGTCACCTTCTTCAGCCTTCTCAATGCCTCTACTTTTATTGGAGGTGGACATATCACTTGCACCCTTCGTCAATTGTCTTGTATTGCATTCAGCTCCCAAAGCTGTATGTTTATCTAAGCAATATTGCATATCACTATCAGAAGGTTCAGGCACGATTGTTTTCTTGACAGTGCTATCTCTAGAGCCTGCAATGGAAATATTTGGAACTGCCCCATCCTTATTGAACACCTCAATGCCTATGACAGATGGCTCTGTTTTACAGCGAACTTCTTTGTTTCTCTCAGCTTTTAATGAACTAGATCCAAGGTGAACATTTCCTGACTTTGATTCTTGCTTTTTCAATGGCTTTTCATCTAAATATTCAACAACTGCAAGAGAAGTGATATCCTGACCAGAATTTGTGGCATTCATACCCACCAAAGGTCCACTTCTTGCAGCTGCTTTTATTCGAACGGCACCCGACTTCAATAGTTTGTTTGGAATCTCTTCATCATTTGGCATCTTCTTGGTATCTTTCCTTCTCCTTTTCTTAGGAGCAAGCACAGGAGAGGCAGCAGGCTCGGTCCTGAGAAGCAAACATTCAGCACAAACATTAATGAAAATGTACACTTGAAGTACTTTCTTCCCTACTTTAACAATATTATATTTTTTGACCCAAGTAGACAAATAGGATGGTTAAAATGATTATTTGTATCATCAACAGCAGTTTTTTATGGCACAGAGCAATTCTACACAACCATCAGACAATACAATGGAACAAACATGAATAGTAATATATCATCACCTTGTGGATCAAGGTTAGTCTGAAACCAGGACTTTACCAGAGAGGAGGAACAGGACCATCCCTGAGCTCAGGTAAGACTTTTATCCAACACTTTTGAAGGCAGGGAAAGTTTAGTGAGTTCATTAATTCCACATGGATCTCTATTTTAAGATAGAAAGCTAGACTAGCAATATGTCAGTACAACATTAATACTCTAAATGGTGAATCAACCTGCTAGACAAAATAGATTAGGAACTTTAAGCCAAGTATAATTGATGCTTAAAAATGACTAGGGTGAGAAGCAAGGCTGGGTATTCAATTTTACAGAATTGATATCCATTCACCTTAAGAGCCCCTTGCATCCAATTAATGTCCGCGGGAGTAGACTTTTACTACTTACTATTTGCATCTCCAAACTGCCATTCTGGGACAATCATTTGATGGTTTTGCAGACCACTCCAATGTCTAATTTGCATTTTCTTAAAAAAGAGGATGAGATCCACCTTCCCCAACCAATCAACAAAACTTCTACCAAAAGCCCTTACACAAGTTTACATGTCTAGACCCTAGACATCAATATTAATTCTCTTGTTTATCATTAGTGTGTGCTAGTTTAGCTCCATTTTCTAAAATTGTCATTTTCTGTGTAAAAATCCTCCTGAAACTGTCATTCAACCCCAGGTTAGAAAAAACTAAAAGGCCAGTGGATTGAGAATCAATTCCATTTGTAATTTAGACTGTGAATGGGCACACACCATATCAGTCGTCCTATCCATGGTTTCTCTATTTCAAACAACAATAGCCTCCACTGCATAATGCCAATGCAATTCGTAATCCTTCTTTGGCTTGGTCTGCATTTACGGAATTATTTTCCAAATCCCCTAACAGTAACAAGTTTTTTTGCCATGGACCATTGTGGACAATTTATCCTCTTCTTCATATATAGATTTATGTTCAAGTTTGACTCAAACCATTAAAATCAAGATTACCATCCTTAACAGAAACTGGTTCACATCAACCTCCCAAATACTATGAAAATTGTCAAAAATGAAAGATTACCCCTTGCAGTAAGAATTGATCCTTGTAAATGAAAGATTATCCCTTGCAGTAAGAATTGATCCTTGTATAGACTCTTACAGACAAGCTATCACCTTAACAAGACGAGGACAGTGGATGGATCAAAAGACAAAAACTAAATAAAATCCAAGATCAGTCAAAAACACTTGATTACAAACCAAACCAAAAAGGAGGAAGAGTTAGTCCATTTCATTCAGCCATCAACCCTAAATAAAGACTAATCACATACAAACAAAGGTGTCCTATAGATAACCAATGACTAGGCATCCTAGGTATTCCTTGGTTTCCATCCTGTCTGAAATTATGGTGGAAAATGATGCCCATGCTATAATGATAAAACATTCTTAATAGACATCAAAGAGGTTATTCTGAGCTTTGGTTTACATAGTCCAACTTCAAATACAAGAAAGAAAGAATTCTTAAGAGATCACATATAAAGGAGGCTCTTGGCTGACCAAGGCCTGTATATGAAAGAAAGAATTCTTAAGAGATCACATATAAAGAAGGCTCTTGGCTGACCAAGGCCTGTATATGCGATTGGGAAGCCACTCTATCTGACTGCTTTATCAAATTTTAAATCTTAATTAAACCTTAGATACAATCTACTCTTTGTATATCAATTTTTCCAACATTTTCATACAGTACATAGAGAATTATCATGGAAGATAATAAATCTGATTGAGAGCACCACCCTGTTTCTTTGCTTTTTCCATTACTTCAGGTACACCAAAGCAAAACATCAAGGCTTGATTTGACCTTTGTGCAATGCCTGAAGGTTAGCAGAAAGTTAGATCTTTGTCCTTGCTTGTTGCATTTCTGGTTTTGAAGAAGATTATTTTGCTATCAGCTACAACGGAATCAGTTTCTTATAAAAACGATTCAATTTGTAATCTTTCTGTTTAAACTTTATACCAGTAGTGAATTATACGAGTCAGCTCATAGAGGTCTCGTATGTAATCTTTACGAAGTAGGAAAGTTGGAAACTTGGCTAAAAGTAGATTTAGCAGTACAAAAAGCATCCAAAACATGGTAAAGATCATATGGCATTCAAACAGTAATAGAAATTTCAAAATACCTAAAGCCTTGACAGTCAGAGAGTAAAATTTCAATGGACATAACACAACAAAGTAAGATTATGGACAAGGATGTCTTTATGAGACATAATTTGTAATCTTTCTGTTTATACCAGTAGTGAATTATACGAGTCAGTTCATAGAGGTCTTTTATGTAATCTTTACGAAGTAGGAAACTTGGCTAAAAGTAGGTTTAGCAGTCAAAAACGAATCCAAAAACATGGTAAAGATCATATGGCATTCAGACAGTAATAGAAATTTCAAAATACCTAAAGCCTTGACAGTCAGAGAGTAAAATTTCAGTGGACATAACACAACAAAGTAAGATTATGGACAAGGATGTCTTTATGATACATGCACCCTAGGAAAATGGACATCACCCTACCCAAGAACTCCTGTGATCAAATTATCCCTTTCTGAAACTGCATGTTTATTTTCCCAATAGGTTCCAAAGTCAAGATTACCTTTATATCATAATCAAA
This sequence comes from Larix kaempferi, assembly GCA_027924585.1. Taxonomy (NCBI): domain Eukaryota; kingdom Viridiplantae; phylum Streptophyta; class Pinopsida; order Pinales; family Pinaceae; genus Larix; species Larix kaempferi. Next base: position 12,777,745 of record BSBM01000036.1, read on the forward strand.
CAGGTCGTCAATCAAACCATACTTTCAAAACATGAAAGGAAAAAGAAAGAACAAGAAATCAGCTTTATGTCATGTAATGACCAAAAGTGGACTATGACTTGATCAGAAAGCATTAGAAGATTTTATTCACATATGCATATAGAAGCAGACCCAAAAACTTAAAGATTCAAAATTACAACTTTGATAGGTATAAGACAAAAAACATAAAGTAACAGAATGTATTTCTCACACATTCAATCTTAAAATGCTGAATACGAGATGACCAGAGAACTGCCTTTATGATGTTATATCTGTATGAAACTGTTATAATTTTCCCATTAGGCTTTGACGTAGGACCATTAGGAAACATCGTTTATCGAAAAGATCCTCCAAATTACAAATTTAAAACAAGTGTGCGGGATGGAGAGGAGGAAGAGGGAGAGAGGAGATTTTAAAGTCGAGAGGGAGATAAGATAATTTTATTGATGTCCGACGAATGATCACAATAGTAGGTCAATGGCACTCAAAATTACAATCCAATGCAAGTACATAGTAGGGCTGCAAAAACGCTCCAATCACTAATCGACAAGAAAGTAGAAAAGCTAAAGAGCTAAACAATAGTACCCAACAATGATACAGGTACAAAACCCATGTCAAACACAATTATGCAGACAGAATCAAAAAAATGGTCACATGTAATGAGCAAAACAAGGGATACAAAGGAACATCTCAAACTTAAAAGCAAAATGAGGGAAGGAAGATGAAGAAGGTGCACCAACAAAAACACCAATCGTAGAGAAGGAGCCAATGCAATTATGTTGCAGGAAAAACCCCCCTCCCCTTCATAATGAAGCTGCAAATGGACTGAAACACCAGTGTGAGTGTGAAACGCCCATAAAAAGTTTTAGGCCTGTTTCATGTTTCGAAATGCATCCCAAAAGCAGGTCGATGCATTTTAGTGTTCTTTGATGCAAGACCCTCACATTTTCAAGAATTAATGAATTTTATCTATCCCACCCAAGTGCCTGTGAGGACCGTGGAATCCATGGAAAGACTAAAAGCCCCTAATCTACAGAGATTAAAGACAAACTAACCTCTAATTTGTTTCTAAACGTAGCCACTAAATTTTTACATTCATTCAAAAATAATATTAAAAAGAGAAATCTATGGAAACCCAAATAGCAGATGTTTCTTGCAGCAACAACAAGCATTGAGAGTAGACTTTGGTATATTTCTAGCAAAATCGCAGCTTTGGGCAACAAGAAGAAGGTTGTGTGTGTGTACACACACACACACATTCCCACCTTGGAGGTCATAAGTTCGAATTCAGAGGTAGGTATGGTATGTAAACCTCTTTAGAGTCTAGACTAGGCAATGAAATCATTGAGTGGCATCCTTACACCACAAACAAGGGGGTCTCATAAATCAATTTGGCATTTGACAAGGTTATTACCTTAAAATAAATTATTATCATTACTACTATTTTATTATTAGTATTATTTATTTATTATATACTGTGCTTCCCCAAAATACTGGTTTTGTGGGGGGCATATTTCCACAACATTCTAATTTTCCATCATGTACACTTTTCCAAGTTTGGTGCAACTTAGCAATGCATTGTTTGATAATAAATTCCAAGGGAAACCCTAGACTAAGGGAACCAAGGTGTGTTATACTGGGAAGAAGATGGTCATGAAACTCTCCTAACATTCAAGGTCGTGCTGAAGAAACCAATGATAGAACTCTAAGTGCTCAAGAATAGTCCATGAGATAAAATAGCGTATGGGATAAGGATTCCATCTTCATAATGCTAAATTTTTAAAAGTAGAGGGAGTAAATCCAAAAAGGAGGCATGATAAGAAATACCTATGTAGGGATGAACTCACATGTCCCACACCCTGTCATAGGTGTACTCATGTGCATTGCCCTTTATTAGGATGTCGATCAATCTTAGGAGCTTTCCCACGTGGTTCATCATCTTTGTGGCCTACATCCCAATGACCTTCAACTAGTTGCTATGAAATAGATTTATTTCTTTGAGAGAGAGAAAGTGTAGAAAATAACAAACAAAGAAAATACATTGTTTATGTATAACCAAACTTAAAAGCACTCCAACAGATGACTTGAGAACTACCTTGATAAAACGATATCCTCCTTATCAAGGTTAATGTCAAAGTCCATGGCCTGCCCTCCTCTTCTGACCCCCTACAAACTAGCCAATCCTTCATCCACAACACCTCAAACTTGAAGGACATCAAACTTAGGCAAGCATGGGTGATGGATGACTCTACCCTTATCATCTATATTTTGGTGATCATCTTCATCCTTTAAGAGGCATTAACCACCTCACCTCATTGCCAAACAATTTTTTTATGGATGAGGCTCTTTTTTTGAAAAATACTTCTTATATTCACATAAACTTAATTACAATCAAAATAGCTAGCAGTGGAAGGGTATATGCAATGCCTATCCTAACCACTTCTTCAAGCTTATTAGAACAGAAATAAAAACAACATATACAATAGGATCCAACTTCCTAGCATCCTTGATTAACCAGGCGCCCTTGGCTAGTACCTGATGACGTACCTCATCTTTCCAAACCGCAATAAAAGCTTAAATAGAAGTACTTTCTTGATCAAAAACACTCCTGCACCTGAATTTCTATAACACAAACAAAGCAGCTATCTGCAAGCAATGACACAAACCATAGAGTTAATCTTGTACAAGGGAATAGCCATCTCCAAGTATAGTTGCTCTCCAATAAATTTTGTTTAAGAACAACGCGAGGTACTACTCCTCCATAAATCCCCAACAGTCTCTGGCAAATCTACAGTCCCAAAAGATGTGTTTAACTATCTCCAATATTTGGCACGTAGGGCACAAACCATCCAAGAGGCCAAACTTAGCCAATTAGGCCTTGGACGAAAGACCCTGATAGATCACCAACCAACCAAACACTCGCAACTTATAGAAAAGCCACACTAACCAAACAATGAAACCAATGAATCCACCACACCTCCCGTTTAGCACTGGTGAAAGTGGATGACGCTGATGTAGAGCTGCATAAATACGGCAAGAATCATTCTGCAATAGTGGGATACCAAAGCTCCACTACCAATCTCTCCAGAAAGGCCCAAGCATACCAATGTTCATTTTGAACAAATCTAACACTAGGAGACAGGCTTGTAGCTCCATGATCATAGAGCAATCCAAGGCTAGCAGCCGACACTCTTGAGCAAGCAATCTCCACGGCTTCCATGAGCAAGCCTCAAAATCCCAAAAATTGCGACAATGAAAGATACCCTTCCGACTCAATCATCTCACCTAGAACCGCGGCAACTCTGCAACGCAAACACTTTGGTCCAACCAACTCCAAATCGATCAAGAGGCAATGTCCAACCCAGCTCTGTTGCCCTTCCACTGCCATCAAACCAACCCAGCCTCCATGCCGTCCAAATATTCCTAAAGATTATAGATCCCCCATTCTTAACAAAGAGGGTGAGGAGATGATGTCACATAAGCCAAATCTACCCCGTATCTTGCCATGGTGTTGAGCTGTCAAAATCCAGTGTCGATAGAGAACCTGCCGCGACGTTGCACCATCAAGACATCGAACCACCCACTTGGCTGTCAAAATATTGCCCTGTGTGGCCATATAAATCAATCCTAAACCCCCCTCATCCTTGGGGATAGTGCAAACATCCCAAGGAACTAGGGGCAAACCTCTAGCCCCTCCATACTTTGACAAAAGATAAGCACGCAGAATCTGCTCTAGTCGCCTGACTAAGCCCTACTAGGAAACCAGCAGGACACATAATACACATGAGGCATGGAGAATGCAACCAACTTCTATCAGCTTCCCTGCGAAAGGAAGATCCTTGCGATGCCATACATGCAGCTTGCTCTGAAGTCTCTGCAAGCACCAGTCCCACATACACACCGAGGATAGGCATGCCCCAAAGGGAATACCAAGGGATCTAACAATCACCCCAAATCGAATAAAGGACCAAGCCTCAAGAATCCAAGCTGGGGGCAAATCCACTCCAATCAACCAAAAATCAATTTTGTGAGGACTAGCGATGGCACTGGAAGCCTGGCAAAAGGTGTCAAGACAAGACAGGGCCTTGTCCACCAAGGCATGCTCGATACTAACGGAAAACCAAGCAACATGGTTATTGACCATTTCTAAACCATCTGGAAGAGAAAACCCTCTAATCTATCCAGTAACCCATGCAACATCCAACAAGTACCCCAAAGCATATGTTGTCAAAACATATAAGTATAGAAGCAAAAGGCATCCCTTCCTGATAGAGAAATGTAGAGTGATCTGAGGGGACAAAGCCTTGTTGACAGCAACAAAGGTAGAGGCATTAGAGAAATGAGTGCTCACCATGCCAACACATCGACGGCCTAACCCCAAACGCGTCAACATCTCTGCAACGAACGACCAAGCCACCTGATCATAAGCTTTGTCAAAATCAATATTTAGCATCATGCACTGCTGCCCTATCTCATGAGCCCACTCCATAGCATCCCAAGCCGAGACTATCGTATCCATAATGAATCTCCCTTGCACAAAACCTGTCTACTCCCGCCACGCCATGTGCCTGGCCACTACTCTTACCCTCAGAGCCAAAGGCTTGGCCATAATCTTATATGCTACTGAGAGGGGAGTGATGGGACGCCAACCGCCAATGGAATCATGCACCCCATTCTTGGGGATTAGCTTAATCAGCCCCTAATTAAGTGTTTCTAAGAGGCAACCTAAAGAGAAAACTTTAGTTTCCAGACAAAATGATAGGTGGCAGCAGCCAAAGGAGAAAACAAATGGACAGTAATATGCAATCTTAAGGCAGTCATATGTGACTACCCTCCCCATGGTGGCCACATCCTTAATCAACTAAATGACATCATAGGGTCAAGGAGGGGGTAATTATTATCTCTAATGCATGTTGGAACTGCATCGGTTTTGCTCAACCATCCCTAGTTATTTCTCAAGAGATTTACACAGGGAGCCTTTTTTTTCTCTCAAAGATGCATAAGAACCCTATGAAAGCACTCCCACTCATTGTAGATATCATTGGGCATTAGCATATAGGCACGAGAAACAAAAACATGGTGGAGTTGTGGGTTTAGGGTTATGATTTCAACATTCTTGATTGTCTGCAACCCAAGGCGTAAGTATTAGCTTTTGATGTGCACCTTAGATTTGTGATCTTGGACTCAACGAAAACCAAGGCCCTCCTTCACAATTTCTTCATTGTTCTTTACTATTTACCCCATAACTCAAAATTTGTGCTTAATATTTATGGTGACCCCTTCCTATACCTATATCCAAATAATTATCAATATTCTTCCCTGAGCAATATAATTCTTCTAGGTGAATGTAATACCTACAATAGGATTTTATAGACATTGATCCATGAACTATGCAAGGAAACATTATGCCTTCATGAGATATACCCAAACATTATTGCTTTACACAGTTGTTCAACATATGGGCTTGTCCAGCGATGGCACTTGGGAAAGACCTATTCCCCAATTAGGGGAATTCAGCATCTCTTTGTCCTTAATGGGCTCTCCAACTACCCAAATTCCAAAAAACACACTTTCTTCCCCTACTGTAGCAAAGGGCCCTCTTTCTTGTCATCATTCACTCTCATTTGATGGGTGCACCCCCTTCTTGGGCCCTCCTCTTGGATATTGTAATTGTGGCTTTGACCACCATATTTCATGGATGTTATAGTTTGTAAGGATGTGTTGGAGTGTTTTAATTTGTTTACTCCATCCTATGTTAGTTTTGTACCTAGGGAAGTGTTCCCCTAGTGACAATAGCCTAATGTCACTTAGAAGGGGGAAAAGGGGTGACCCTCACATTAATTGCATGTTAATGAGACTTTATAACATTAAAGTCACTTTTTGCTAAAGTTAAGTGGGTGAGTGATTTTTTATTTAAGTGATTTAAATAAAAGTGACTTTTCACTCTCATTGAATCTTGTCCCTTGGATTGGATTTATCTCCACCGTCGGATTAGATACCCACTTAGGGTTAGACAAAAAGCATGAGGGAGGCACATTTGAGCTCACTTTTGTGATTGAAGTGAAGAGAGCTGCAGAGAGAGAGCAAGGGCACGATTTTCAAGAAGCTTGCTAGAGAGATTTTGGTGGGCACACAAATCGAGACAGGCTGCATTTATTATCAGCACGAATCCCAAGAAGGAAAGATTGTACATCAGCATTTATTGCTATTCTGTACTGCATGTTTTTCAAGAGACCGTACAGCAGCTGCACGTATTCCTAGGCATCGTACAATACAGTTTTTTGGGCACGATTTTCAGTGTAAATTTCTGGGCACGTAGTTCGAGAAACAGCACGTGTTTTTAGTCAGTTTTCAAGCACAGAAATCGAGGAACTCAACCCAGAAACCGAGGTGATCTGCATGGTTTTCAAGACAATTTAAGGCACAGAAATCAAGGGTCGTACAATCTTGTACAGACTGTACTTTCTGCACAATTTTCGAGGTCTGCTTTCTGCACAGATTTCAAGGCAGTGACACGGATTTTGAGGTTGATATATTGTGCACAGAAATCGAAGTGACTTGACACAGTTTTCGAGGCAGTCTGCTAGGTGCATAGATTGGTGGAGATAAGTTGTATTTTCACTATACTGTTGTACTTTAATTTTCGCTGAAGAAATAATAAATCTCTCTCTCTCTTACCGGTTTTCCCCATGGGGGTTTTTCCAGGGCACAGTTGCCGAAAAATCTGAGTGTCTCTTTTATGGTGTGCATGTGTTGAATATTTAATTCCTGCCTGTTAGTGGTAGTTTACAGCGTGTTTAATTGTTAATGAAAATTTCATAAGTAACCTTCAGCCAATGCAAAACCGACTGTTGGTGAAAATCACTGAAATGTTGACATAAACCAGCAAGCGGTAAAACCCAGAAAAATCTACATGGTATCAGAGCGCAGAGGCAGAAAACAGTAGTATTTTTGCAGCACACAGAAATTTCCAGAACTTAGAAATTTTTGAGATTTTCTTCTATTAGTGTTCAGCATTCTGTTGGGTTGGAGTTGAGATGGCTACAGGTCTGAGGATTGAGGATAGGTTGAATGGGACTGAGAATTTTGTGCCTTGGAAGGCCAAAATTTTGTTGATTTTGGAGGAGAATGAACTATGGGTGGAGGCGGTTAAGAGCACTACTGCCAACCCCATTGTCATTCCAGATGGCACAGATGCAGCAGCTCTTTCAGCCTTCAACAAGAAGGACTGTAAGGCTAGGAGGATTATCCTTGACGCAGTGAAAGACCACATAATCCCTCACATTTCTGGTAAGACCAGGGCACATGAGATGTGGAGTGCCTTGACCAGCTCGTATGAGAGTTCCAATGAGAACAGAAAGATGGTTCTCAAAGAGAAACTCAAGAGTATCAAGATGAATGGAGGAGAGGGAGTCACAGCATACCTCACTAGGATTTCTGCAGTTCGAGATGAATTGGCAGCGGTTGGTGAAGTGGTATCTGCTACTGAGCTTGTACGTACAGTAGTGAATGGGGCTTCAAAGTCCTGGAGTGCATTTGTGCAAGTCATAGTGGGTAGAGAGAACCTACCGTCTTGGGAGAGACTGTGGGATGACTTTGTGCAGGAGGAGACCAGGAGGGGTCTCGTACAGGGCAGTTCATCACAAAGTGGGGTGGATGAGGAAAACGTGGCTCTGACAGCCAAGGGTAAGAAGAAGAAGGACCCCAAGAAGGGTGGGGCCAAGAGGCAGCAGCAGCAGCAACCGCAGGGTGGACAGAAGAAGGACTTGAGTAAAATCAAGTGATATTGTTGTCAGGCGTTTGGGCACTATGCTTCACAGTGTCCAAGCAAGAAGAAGAAGAAGGGACAAGGACAACAGACAGCAGCCTCAGCAGAGGTTGATGATTTTGGTGATAGGTTTCAGAGGGGTTTTTCCCTATATGCTAGACAGATTGAGAGAGAGAGTCTTTAGCCACCAGCACAGATATGGATATGGAGTGTGAGCATTCATTGTTGACAGGGCATCAAACAGGTCCATCCACCACTAGTACCTGGTACATTAACAGCGGAGCCTCAAGACACATGACAGGTGCTCGAGAGTTGTTCTACGAGCTATCGCGGACAGTTAGAGATGTGGAGGTGGTACTTGGTGACAACACCATTGTTAGAGCAGTCGATCAAGGGACCAGTACATTTGAGAGGGAGTCCATGAGTCCCATGACTTTGAGGGATGTGTTGTACGTCCCTGGGCTGAAAAAGAACCTTGTTTCAGTTTCCACTATTGAGGACAGGGGTCTTGGGGTGTGTTTCTCAGATGGGAGAGTGCAGGTGTTTCCCAAGACTACAGGTGTATCTACTCCCATGGGTATTGGAGTTAGATGTGGACGACTACACAAGTTATTGTTTCAGCCGCAGCATGCTCTAGCACACAGCAGCAGCAGTGAGCTATGTGAGCTATGGCACAGGAGGATGGCCCACTTACATCACCCAGCTCTGAGATTGTTGAGGAGCATGGTCACAGGTTTACCTGAGTTCAACACTGAGCAAAGTGATGTGTGTAGAGGGTGTGCTTTGGGAAAGTACACCAAGACTGCTTTTCCAAGCAGTGACACGAGAGCAACAGGAGTGCTTGACTTGATTCATTCTGACATTTGCGGTCCTATGTCTTCAGTATCTTTGACCGGTCACGAGTACTACATTAGCTTCATTGATGACTACTCCAGGAAGACCTGGATCTACTTCTTGAGGAACAAGAAGTCCCCACTAGTGTTGAGTGCCTTCCAAGGGTTCAAAGCCCTTGTGGAGAAGCGGACGGGGAGGAAGATCAGGATGTTGAGATCAGACAATGGGGGTGAGTATACCTCCAAGGAGTTCAATGCTTTTTGCAATCAGGAGGGTATACAGCAACAGTTGACAGTTCCCTACACTCCTGAGCAGAATGGAGTAGCAGAGAGAAAGAACAGGTCGATCGTTGGAGCAGCGAGAGCCATGCTTCATGATCAGGGGTTACCGTTCTTTCTATGGGCAGAGGCATGCAACACTACAGTGTATCTGCAGAACAAGAGTCCTCACCGTGCTTTGGGGAGGATGACTCCAGAGGAGATGTATTCAGGCAAGAAGCCTGAGGTGAGCCATTTTCAGATATTTGGCTCTCTGACTTACTCTCACGTCCCTTCTGAGAAGAGGACGAAGTTCGAGCCCACTACAGAGAGAGGTATCTTTGTGGGTTACAATGAGACTTCGAAGGGATATCGACTTTACATTCTTGGCCAGAGAAGAGTTGTAGTGAGGCGGGAGGTGAAGTTTGATGAGGAGAGGGCCTTCAGGAAGTCGAGAGAGATGGAGCAGAGGGATCCACCAGCTCCCACACCTCAGTTGATACAGGCTTCTTCGATACAGGTTTCAAGTCCGCAGGTTTCTGGGGTGACTGGATCACAGGGTACAGGCACAACTTCTACAAGATAAGTGGTTCAGATTACAGGTACTTCAGGGACAGGTTCAGGGACAGGCACAGGTTCAGGATCACAGGTTACAGGGTCTTCAGGGACTGGTTCATCAGTTACTGGTCCTCGAGGTGTTAGACCTTTTGCTTCTGGCACTTCCTCAGATGAGGATACACCAGTTTGGGAGGAACCTTCAAGGAAGAGGAAGCCTAAGTGGCTTCAGGACACCTTGAAGGAAGCAGAAGCATTTGGTAGACCTCAGGAGGCGATCAGGTCAGTAGTTGAGCCAGACAGATATGGGATGGCCCTTGTTGCGAGTCTTCGTGACTCTGCGCCTTCTACATTTGAGGAGGCTTCTCAGCATCAAGTATGGAGAGATGCCATGATGGAAAAGTACCATTCCATCATGAAGAATGAGGATTGGGAGATTGTGCCGAGACCTGAGGAGAAGTCAGTGGTGACTTCCAAGTGGCTTTACAAGATCAAGCATGCTGCAGATGGCAGTGTGGAGAAATTCAAGGCTCGGTTTGTGGCTAGGGGGTTCTCATAGGTTGAGGGAGTTGACTATGATGAGACATTTGCTCCAGTTGCTCGATACTCTTCCATCGGAGCAGTGATATCTATAGCAGCAGAGATGGGTTGGAAGATCCACCAGATGGATGTGAAGACCGCGTTTCTCAATGGTCTTCTGGAGGAGGAGGTGTATTTGGAGCAGCCACAGGGATTCGAGATACATGGGAGAGATTCTCATGTGTGCAGGCTTAGGAAAGCCTTGTACGGTCTGAAGCAAGCTCCTAGAGCTTGGTACTCCAGGATCGATGCATATTTGACTTCGATGGGATTTCAGAAGAGTGAGGCTGATCCCAACCTATACTACATTATGGTTGATGGAGATCCTCTCATTCTTCTGTTATATGTTGATGACTTATTTATCACTGGAGATGAGCGTCTTATTGCACAGTGTAAGAGAGACCTTGCAGCTGAGTATGAGATGACTGGTATTGGGCTGATGCATTACTATTTGGGGATGGAGATTTGGCAGGAGCCTGGACATATTTTCCTAGGACAGGGGAAGTATGCAGCAGATATTCTGAAGAGTTATCAGATGGAGGACTGCAGGCCTATGTCTACACCTATGATCACCAACTTGAAGCAACTTCATGCTTCAGAGGGTAAGTTGGTGGATCCCACACTCTATCGTCAGCTCATCGGATCATTGATGTATCTGGTCAACACCAGGCCAGACCTATGTTTTGCGGTCAACACTCTTAGCCAGTTCATGGTACAGCCTAGGAGTGTGCATTGGACTGCCGCAAAGCACATCTTGAGATACCTAGCAGGGACAGTGGATTATGGTCTAGACTACGTCCAGAGAGGGGCAGTTGAGTTGCAGTATATTTCCACTGAGGAGCAGGTAGCAGATGTCCTGACGAAGTCTTTAGGGAGGGGGAAGTTTGTCTTCTTCAAAGATAAGTTGGGAGTGGTGCGAAACACCTTCCTCGGTAAGAGGGAGTGTTAGTTTTGTACCTAGGGAAGTGTTCCCCTAGTGACAATAGCCTAATGTCACTTAGAAGGGGGAGAAGGGGTGACCCTCACATTAATTGCACATTAATGAGACTTTATAACATTAAAGTCACTTTTTGCTAAAGTTAAGTGGGTGAGTGATTTTTTATTTAAGTGATTTAAATAAAAGTGACTTTTCACTCTCATTGAATCTTGTCCCTTGGATTGGATTTATCTCCACCGTCGGATTAGATACCCACTTAGGGTTAGACAAAAAGCATGAGGGAGGCACATTTGAGCTCACTTTTGTGATTGAAGTGAAGAGAGCTGCAGAGAGAGAGCAAGGGCACGATTTTCAAGAAGCTTGCTAGAGAGATTTTGGTGGGCACACAAATCAAGACAGGCTGCATTTATTATCAGCACGAATCCCAAGAAGGAAAGACTGTACATCAGCATTTATTGCTGTTCTGTACTGCACGTTTTTCAAGAGACTGTACAGCAGCTGCATGCATCCCTAGGCACCGTACAGTACGGTTTTCTGGGCACGATTTTCAGTGTAAATTTCTGGGCACTCAGTTCAAGAAACAGCACGTGTTTTTCAGGCAGTTTTCAGGCACAGAAATCGAGGAACTCAGCACAGAAACCGAGGTGATCTCCTGCATGGTTTTCAAGACAGTTTAAGGCACAAAAATCGAGGGCCATACAGTCCTGTACGGACTGTACTTTCTGCACAATTTTCAAGGTCTGCTTTCTGCTCAGATTTCAAGGCAGTGACAGATTTCGAGGCTGATATATTGTGCACAGAAATCGAAGTGACTCGACACAGTTTTCGAGGCAGCCTGCTGGGTGCATAGATTGGTGGAGATAAGTTGTATTTTCACTATACTGCTGTACTTTAATTTTTGCTGAAGAAATAATAAATCTCTCTCTCTCTCTTACTGGTTTTCCCAGTGGGGGTTTTTCCAGGGCACAGTTGCCGAAAAATCTGAGTGTCTCTTTTATGGTGTGCATGTGTTGAATATTTAATTTCTGCCTGTTAGTGGTAGTTTACAGCGTGTTTAATTGTTAATGAAAATTTCATAAGTAACCTTCAGCCAATGCAAAACTGGCTGTTGGTGAAAATCACTGAAATGTTGACATAAACCAGCAAGCAGTAAAACCCTCTTATCTTAACATCGATAAAACTATCTTATCTTAGTTTATCTTGTTTGAAGATGATGGGGCTCTCATGGCATCCTCCCTTAAGGGTCTATAAAGGGAACTCAATGTCCTCACTAGTTCATGTGATTAATAAGCATCTCTTTGTTCTATACTTGAGGCTTATTAATTCTAATTACTTAATGAATGACCATAGTTATTAATTACACTCAACAGTAAGTTTTCCCTATAAATAAAATCTATATACATGCCTGGTAACACTGTTTATGGATATATGCCCTGCAGAACAGCCAAATACGAATAAACATAGTACAAACTGGATAAACATAGTACAAATGAATACCTGTTTACTCCATGACATGAATGAACATTTTAAAATGGTTATTGGCATTGTTATTTACTTACATGCGCTCTAATTTCCCTCTGTTGATGAAAAATCCTGTGTGCTTTGTCTTTGCCCCATCAACTGAGAAGTACTCATCCTACAAAAAGTGCAAATCTTGACATCACAAAATAGCTTCAAAATTGCAAAAGGAATCAAATTTTGAAGAGGAAACGAATGCAAAAAATCCTACACATAGTAAGCATGGCATAGCATGGACAGATCCGCAAATAAAGTGTAAGAAGACTAGTAATGATAAAAGACAAAGAATATAAAGGTGGCAATTCTAGGGCACTTCACTAACTCTACAAAGAAAAAGTTCTCCAGAAGAGAATTCTGGACTTGGAGTGATGTTGGAATAAGGAGAAATGTGCACTGTTATACTGTAAAACTGTAAACTGCTCTCAATGACTTACAGCTAATGACAAATTTACCTTTCTGGAACTTTGCAAATGACTGGAAATGGAATTAAGCTTCTCTGCTGTTACAGGGCAAAAGTATATGAGATAGCAAACGGAGTCCAAGCTTAACAGATGGTTGGAACTTGGAAGTTCATGATACAGAGGAAAGATGGATGAAAAGGTGTCAAATGTGAAACGATATGGAAAAAACAATTGCCTTAAAGCCCCAAGAATTAAGCTGGATGGTAATCAACAAAAGCTCCGCCATCAAAGCTAGACTTCATCAATCCTGGTTATCTAATGAGGTTTACAATATGCCAAAAGGAGGAACCAATAAACATACTTTTAAGCATTGTGGAGTTGATTGGGTATTGCAGGGATAGGTCTCATTGGAAAAAGGAACTCTCTTGGTTGGCCCTAGCAGCTGGAAGGGAGAAAACCTAAGAGACTCATGGATGGTCAGAAAACAACAAACTTTCTAACTTTTGTATGGGATGAAATCAATATGTACCAGTTCTGTATCATCTATAAATGAGTCCTCGGTATCATACTGGTCATCATCAGCAAGTTTATCAAGCTCTTCTTCATCGCTACTTCCAGTTCCCTGCAAAATGAGAGTAAGAAGCAGTACTTGTCTTTCAGAAACCTGAATAAAGTTTAAACAGCATTCATTAAAAATGATCATATTTCTAGTGATTATTTTCAGTTGTCTTGAATAACACAAAGGTCCTAAGACCCAAATCAAATAATTCTCACATATGTATTGGGAATTTTAAGCTCAAAAACTGATCGTGCTTCTTGAAAGCATCAACAAAGTTTATCTAAAAAAACACAGTCGGAATCTTGTAATTTATCCCACTGTTCCCAAGGAGAATGCAGAGGACTATCATAAAAGGTCTGGGAAAAAGGTTTCCCAGTCACCTGAACGACAATGAAATTAATATCCCTTCCCGCATGTATAAACAGTACCCACTAAGAATATAGTGCTAACCATGTTGTGCTTTCGTGCTTGCAATTTTTCCTCTTTGGGTCAAACAGAAGAAGAGTTAAAAGACTTGTGTTAAATGAAAAGTAATTCAAACATATCAAAAGAAGAACAATAACTTACCTTGTACAAACGTTCAATCTTCTCAATAACTGCACTGAATCGATGTGAAGGAGCCGATACCGGATCCGTCTGCACAACAGAATCCCCATTTGTGGCCTAGAACATTCCAACCACATACAGTGAGAAGTCTGCAAAATAATATCCTGATTACCTTCAGCTACTCTACTACTATTACCAGCATATATATAAATGGCAAGAAACGAAATAAGGTTTGGAGAATTCTTTCCATTCGTGTATTTTAAGAGTCAATACACCCTATGATCCCACATAGACACCACCCTATGATCCCTGATATTTGTTCTGTGCATTCTTTCAAGTTTCTATTTCATACATTCAAATGCAGGCCTGTGTTAAAATATATTGGCCAAATTATTTACACAGGTTCAGTTGATAGCAATGTAATCATGATACAATAAATGCTGTCATAAAGTCATGATGAAATGGTCTAGGTTAAGTTATCGTATTTTAATTAACAATAATGTGAGTGATCTGTTGACATTTATGATCCCATGTAGACACACCCTATGATCCCTGATATTTTTTCTATGCATTCTTTCAAGTTTCTATTCATATATTCAAATGCAGACCTGTGTTTAAATATGTTGGCCTTACACAGGTTCAGTTTATAGCAATGTAATCATGACACAATAAATGCTGTCGTAAAGTCATGATACAATGGTCTAAGTTAAGTTATGGTATTTTAATCAATGATCACATGAGTAATCTGTTCATGTTGACATTTGGGGTTACTCAAAGTGTAAGTGTCTAGGGGAGCATTATGTCTCCTAAATGCTTGGCGATGCTTCATGGAAATATGGATGGCTTAGCTTGGGTGGATGCTTGACCTTGGTTAGAGTGCTAGAATAGTGCATTTATCTCCAAGGTTGTACCTTAATCAACATGATCACTAAACCATTGGGTGCACATAACAAAGGAAACAGTTACTCAATTAGGAGAGGTTCCTAACTAGGAGGAGAAGCACTATGCACATCGAGGAGGGCACTTAGCCTTAGCATCTTGGGACCATGTGACATCCACCTTGGAGGTTGGGCACTTGACTTGAGAATGTTTGGGTTGATGAGCATACTTTATAGAGGTTGGTTGTGAACCTGGAAACTGTTAGTGTAATTATTTTTAATAAATATTATGGTCATTCTGGTTTAAAGGTGTTGCACACCATCGACTGGTTTAAAAAATTAAAAGTGTTGACATCTGGACAGTTTGATTTTGTCTCCCTGCCAACAACGCAATGTTTGAAAAATCGAACTTGGACTCAGAATCGGTCGAGGGTCAACTCTGAATCGGAATCGGAATCGGTGATTAAAGACAAACATTTTTTCAACTCAAAACAAAATCTGCCTCCAATAGAAGATAGTCAACAACAAACACTGCATAAAGTACTTGGATAAATATAAGATAAATTTAACTAAACTTGGAAATTGCTAAAACAAAAATCCTTGACCAAAGAACAACTTTGTCAAAAACCTTGCAGCATAATTGGATAGGCCATAATGATCTGAGTGGATGAAGTATTTTAAGAAATAACAGAACATTTGTGATAAATATCACTGGAACTCTGTAAATGAAGTGAGAGTGGAAGTGCTTTCTATCTGGAGGTCCATTCAAGAAAACATAAGCTTTCACAGATCCTTTTATTAACAGAACCTTCTGTGGGAGTGGACAACGTTGCAATTTCTTTTAAGTTTTAATTTCTATTGTAGAATATATCAAGGTAATTTTCAGATTTAACTAAAGTTCCAAATAGATACTAAATTTGGATTCTCCTTGAGTCCTGCAATACTTTAAAGGGATTTAAAAAGGCTTTGAAGGTGTTGTACTCTTGCTAGCTGGAAGCCTGGAACCAATCCTGTTCCATTGGCTCTCCAAGATTTGTGAATGAAAACTTACCAAGGTATGAATGAAAACTTACCAAGGTAGGGTCCAGTGCTAGTTTAGAAACTAGGTCCAAGTTTAAAGTTTAAACGATAGTTAAAAACTAGGTTAAACCAACCACGGGCCCACACAAAAAATCGGACCATTTTTTGACGGAATTCGGCCGATCAGACCAGTCCGGTACCAAACCAGTCTACTGAACCAATTTGTCACCCGATCTGAACCGGTCCGGCATCAAATCGGTAAATCGGCCGATTCCGAAACCGATCAGACCAATTTTTCAAACTCTGCAATGTGTTCGTGAATTGCAGGAAAATTTTGATGAGATCTCTATCATGCATGTACATCGCAAGTTCGACAAACAGGCCGATGCTCTTTCTAAATACATTGTTCTTCTTTATGAAGGGACCTCAAGGGTTAACTTGTAAGATTGCTTCTTCAATTTGGATGACATCCTCTATTTTTTTAGATCTAGGGTAATCAATAATTGGCCAAGATTACATAGGTGAGACCCAAGTTTAAATCTAATTGGCTACCACTAAAAGACATCCTCTATTCTGATTCATACTACCTCTTTCAACTTAAGGACTCTTAGCAAATACCTTTATCAACATAATTTGTTGGGCCACTCCTTGTTACATTGTTATCTACTTTTATTGATAGTTACTATAGCTCTAAACAATGTTTTTACTTATGGCTAAGTCCACTACAAGTCCAAAGTATCTCTCTACTCTGTCCATTTAAGTAATGTTTATATCAAAGTGCATTGTACTTTCTAATGGAATGATGGTCTCTTTTACCATTGAAAACAAAAATGGATGAACTTAAGGTAAGTTCACATCACATAGCAGTCACAACAAGAAGATGGAAGAGCATAGATAGTGAGGAATGCCTCTATGTGCTATGCATTTAAGGGGTGAAGATGAGGATGAGAATCATGTAATGTTGTATTATCCTATGTATGAGCAAGGAACATTCAAATATCAATTAAGCAATAGTAGTTGAAATTTTTTACAAAAACAATTGAGCTTGGTAAAATGGATCAACTTAAGGTAAGTTCACATCACATAGCAGTCACAACAAGAAGATGGAAGAGCATAGATAGTGAGGAAGGTCTCTATGTGCTATGCATTTAAGGGGTGAAGATGAGGATGAGAATCATGTAATGTTGTATTATCCTATGCATGAGCAAGGAACATTCAAATACTCAATTAAGCAATAGTAGTTGAAAATTTTTACAAAAACAATTGAGCTTGGTTTATAACCAACCAAGGATGTTTTAGAGCTTCATAAATAGGCATCTAGAAAACCTTAACGTAGATCACAATAAAGTTGCATGAAAGTTTAGTTCAAATATGTAAGTTTTTTGTCCCATGGATTCTAGATGGTCTCCCATTTACATTAATAAAAATTTCCATTTCAACTACGATGGCTTGATCTTGTTATTAAACAAGAATTGAGAGAACCAACAATAATTACTAACTATTTGGCAACATAAAAAGTATACTTCAAATGTTGTTCTATGATATAACTCATAGAATGACAACCATTGATAAATTTCAATATTTTTCTCAACAGAGAATTTTTTGAATTAAAATTGCACTTCAAATAGCCATGGTTGCGCTCCTCCTTCTCCTCTACACACCTTCAATTCATTCTCAAATGTTATCTCTAACTTCTATATAAGAGAATGAACTTTTAATAAAGAATAAAGTAGCCCACAATAAGGAATGAAGCCAATGCTGTAACCTTGGTTTAAGGAAGAAAATTTTAGAATAGGTACTAACTGTGAACTTTGCCCCTTTTTACTCCCCGGAGTTTGAAGTAAATTTTGTGTTGTCATGAGATTTTTCAAGAATTTTTAATAGTGAAAACTATTATTGAAAGTGTGAGGATGCAGCCTTGTATCCGAGCAAGTTACAAGTTGAAGGAAACCTACATAAGATGCTCCAAGGATACTTAAAATTACCTATGTTGCATGGGAACCCATACCCCCCAAAAAAAGCCCCGTACCAGTCGTCTTCACGTTTCGAGGACTTGGGGACCCCTAGGAAAAGTTCCTAATCTTTTGGGGACTTCATTAGGGACTTGGGGACTTGCTGGTCGTACCCAAAACGTCCCCGACAGATTTCAAGGACTTTCGGGCAGATTTTGGAGATGTTTTGGTCATGTATCTTCAGTTTTAACAATGGACATTGATGATTGGACAATATGATTATTTATCCCATCGATATTTTTCGTATTATTCTAAATCTATACAAGTTGCAGCTCAAAATATGGGTTGTGTATGATCATGAGGGATTTTGATTTGGGTTTCTGGTGATTTAAATATTGTCTTTTTAGCAACATCATTACAAGCATCAAAGCCTCCATGTCAACAAACTTAAAAACACAACAACTCAAAGGTTTGATCCTTTTGGGTATTGCTCTT
Organism: Larix kaempferi; assembly: GCA_027924585.1. Classification (NCBI taxonomy): domain Eukaryota; kingdom Viridiplantae; phylum Streptophyta; class Pinopsida; order Pinales; family Pinaceae; genus Larix; species Larix kaempferi. Next base: position 12,796,062 of record BSBM01000036.1, read on the forward strand.
GTTCTTCTCATTTTTAGGGTCATCTTAGCTTTTACATATTGTACATAGGTATCCAGGAGTTATTCAAGCGCCCAACTCTTCCCCCATCCCAACCTCAAGTACTGTGAAAACAATTGGATAGTAAAGACTTAGATTGGGTACTAAACATTTGAATAAATTCCTGTTCAATATCCTTCTTAATCTAAAATATGAATCTAATCTCTTTAGAGAATGCAAGCATGTATATCCCAAAGTGTTTTGTAGTGGTTTTCAACACAGCTGTAAAAACCTGCAGAACCTGTTGTGAAGGGGATGCTTTTTAACCCAATCTTTATAAACAAGAAATTTAAGGAAGAAGAGTTGTTATAGAGACAAGCATTCTTCTCATAGACCCTTCATGGACCTTAATGCAGATTGAAAATAGTTAAATTTAAGTTTTCTAAAGCTAAAATACAATTTGCTCACGTTCAAGTGCCAATAATGGTCACTTAGTCCTTTTCTTATTTGCCTGAGTTTTTTCAAAACTAGAAAGCATAAGGGATGTGCATAATACTATATACTATATAGTATAAACTATTGTGCTTACAAGCAACTTCTTTATGGTGAATTCTAACTTTTAAAAGTTATATATATATATATATATATATATATATATATATATATATATATATATTATTGTCATCCCAACCTACTGTCCCCTGAAAAATTGGGGGTGCGCTCTAGCCGTCCCAGGGACTCGTGCCCTTGTCCCCGCCGTTACCCCATCCCCAAAGCCAGTGCAACATAGAAAATTACACACATAAGCATATAGAAGGAACCCATGCTAAAGTGACGGTGACTAAACTATGTTGCAGAAATGGATACAGGAACTGATACCATTCATGAATTTCAAATTTGGTAATAAGGCCAAAGAGAAAATTGTCATTAAGGGAGCCCCAACCACTCCCTCTATCGATAACCTGATTTGTACGAAATTTGAGTTAGTATTCATATTTTTTTGTCATCAAAACACCAGCTGAAATGGCCGATACACATTTCAAAATCATGCCACTGCAACGTTTCAGCTGCATTTCAGAGGCATTTCTTACAAATATTTGTTTCTATAAAACCAAAAAGCATTTCCAGCAACTGGGAATAGCGTTCCAGTAACATGGTTGCTAAATCTAGAAGCAAGCCTTCGGATACAGATCAATTGAGAAACTTATTTCTTACCAGCTTAATCTCTGACAGTGTTAGCCAGTGGACACAATCTGTAAATTCTGCACACCTGTGTAGCGATGTAATTAAGGGAAATTCATACCATTGGTAGAGTTAACTTGCCAAGATCTAAAAACATTAAATTTCAAATTCCTTAGTGTTCAAAAAACACCTGATGAACACCTCTAAAAATAAGGCTTATCTATGATTCTATCATGAATATTACGTCAGTGATAAGCCCAGAGGATTAGCTCAAGCAGTCATGAAACAAACGTGAGATCTCTTCCTCCAAAATGAGTTCACGGGTTCGACTCTCTTGATCCCCTTGGGGTTAGGCTGCATAATCAGGGCCAACAGTTTACCTCATTTACCATACATAAATCATATGGAAGTACTTGGAGGGTTTTCCGCAAGGTTATTCCTTGGAAAAAAGTATATATTGCATCAATTATACATGCAGAATACCAAGGACATATCTAGTCATTATTCAGAAAGTATATGATGGATGCTCCCATAGACTAATAATAAAACACAAACAACATTGTCTGCTGTTGGGGCTCAGTGTAGCAGCAAGTTGGAGAGCCTTTTGTTAGGATAACCGAGGTTCAAATACCAGCCAGGTAGAAAGGCTGCATTTGAGCCCAGGTGAAAGTACTACGGACCTTGACAGCCCATGGATGTGGCATATTAAATTGTGAGGCATCTCTCTTAAAGGCCGCTACTGCCCAAATGTTTTGTAAAAATAATAATAATAACAAAGCACATCCTCAAGGAAAATATGATTGTTTAGATTGACATAACATAGAATTCGGAAAAATATTCAAGCTGCACAATTCCTAACTGACGGGCATTGCCAACAGGAAAGGCTTCTTGATTCAAGCAAAGATTTCACGATTCCAAGAACTGTGATTTGGGAAGATTAAAGCATCCAAAGGTACTCCACAAGGCAAGGCCTATGTACAAACCCTCGGCACTATAAATCAGCATTGTGACTAAAAAAAATCAATAAATAACTTGCAAAGAAAACAGGGTTTATCCAGGCCGGAGAGATATTTAAGGCCCAAATTTGGCAGAGATGCTACATTCATTGCACAGAACAAAAACATGCATGCACTTTCTTTCAATTTTAAAGGCTAAAAGACTAAGACATTATACTCAATCGGAATTAGGGGAAAAAACAGAGTATACACATTACTTTTTCCCTCAAAATTCAAAGAGAATTGAAGAACAGAACAAGAACCCTAGCAAAATTGGGGGGTTACAGAGGGTTCAAGGCTACCTCTGGAGCAATCCGAGCCTCCAAAGCGGGGTGAGCTCCTACAGGCGGTTCAACAGGACGAGATTGAACGGCTTTCTGCGAATCTTTCACCAATTTCCTCCACGAAACAACTGTAGTCTCATCCGCCTTCAGTTCTATATGGAATCGCTGTCTTCCCGGTGGAACCAAAAACCCGACTACACCATGAGACGACGACGAGGTTTCTTCCAACATTGTTTCTCTGCACTGGCAGAGCAAATTATTATTATTATTCAATAAATCAATCCCCGTTATGATCTCACCATATACCCAAGCTCAACCAGTTTCTGGATTTTAGTCCACCGAAGAAGAAGATCAAAACTTTCCCGAAGAATATCAAAACTTTCCCCTCTCAGAGAATTATTAAGACGCCATATACTCGTTATATTATGTCCTTCCTGAATTGGAAGAATACTAAATAATCGGGGCAATCCAATGGTCGCCGGATCGAATAAAATACACTCAGGATCCGGCCACAAGAATTGAACATTGATGAATTTATGAATCAAAGAATCGGAGACCTGAAATCGGATCTCGCCCTCGCCCGGGGTTAAACGCCATTAATTGCTGCCGGGAAAATTCACGGCCATTGTCTCTGCCGTCGTGTTGTTGAATTTCGTTGAATTTCGTTGCATTTGGCCCGACCGTTCCCCGTTGGACGCCCGGCGTACTTTGTCCCCACCACCCAATGCTGACGTCAGCAACTATGTGGTCTATCATTATCGTTATGCGGAGCCCCGCAGGTGAGTTAAAGGGTGCGCAACTGAACACGTCAACAATCTACATGGCTTTCTTCTTTTCGTAGAGATGCATACTAATTAAGCCCACCCAAAAACTCTGGAAAAACATTATATTTTTTTTGTTTTACGAAACTCCCCAATTTTGACTCGACCGAAATTCCCACAAACCATTGCAGAGATTTTTATGTAGAACCACTGAGCACTGCCATGGTTATTAAATTTAAATCAACTAGACTCAAGCAATTAAGTAAACGTGAAACAACTATAATTAGATTTTAGCAAAAATAAAAAGTTATTGTTTAAAGTTATGTTCAACAATAGTTTTATTTAATAAGTTTTAATAATAAATTTAAATTTATTGAGTTTTATGAATAAATTTAAATTTATGGTTTAAAGTTTATTGAGTTGTATGAATAATTTAATAGCAATACACCCTACCTTATTTTCCTTTTAAAAGCGAGGCTCTTCCCCATTGAAAGTATGGCTACAATTCGTTATCTAATGTACAAGCACAAATTAAACAATACAGGAGACCATCGGTTTCCTAAAATTGCTCTTAACTCCAGCCAAAAACACGTGTGCCTCAAGCGGGGGTGGCATAAAGATGTCATAACTTGGTTAAATCATTAGGGGATTTACGAAATTGTCACTCTGCAAAACATCGATAACATTAAAACTATTATTACTTCTATGTCCAAAGAGAAAATGTGGTGTAATGAAGATTTAGAGGTTAAAAGAAAATTGTGATATTATAAAGAGATCATTAACCCTAATATGGAGGATCAAAATTATCTTTCTATCTTAATGAGCTTAAAGAAACTGCAACCTTGCATGCGGCTCCTAGGGTTTTGAGTCTGATGTTTCCGCCCCCATCTCTCTATCACCTGCCCCCCCTTTTGAACTGACCCCCTGGTACGACCCATGGAAAAACCTCTGGGAGGGTCCGAGGGCCCCTCTGGCTCGATCCCAATGTCCTCCATCCAAGCTGCCTCTGTGCAGATCGGTTCGGCCGAGGTACCGCTTGCGTACCCCAAATCCCCCACCGCGCAGACGACCCAGCAGACCTCCAAGACTTCCAGCAACACGAACACCTGCATCGCCAAAACTGGCGAAAGACCTCAGCTCTCTCTCCCAACTGAACGCATCAATGCCAAAGCCCAAAAACTCAGAGATCACACTCTGATAGGCAAATTCATAGGCTTCTGGCCAACTGAACAAGCCCTCTGAGGATGGATCTTGTCTAAATGGAAGCCTAAAGCACATTTTGATCTGCATCTAGGTTCTAAAGGCTTCTTCACAATCATCTTTCACAGGCTAGAAGATAAAGCTCGGGTAGAAGACGGAGGGTCATACTTCTTTAACTCAGCAAGTCTTTATCTCAAGCACTGGATAGAGAAATTTAACCTAGACAAAGAAGACTTTACATGGGCTCCTGTATGGATACGCATGTACTCTCTGCCACAAGAATATTGGGACGAGGAAACACTCATGGACATTGGCAACACTCTTGGAAGCTTTGTTAGAGTTGCCGATCAAACCAAGAACAGTAAGTACACATCCTATGCCCGCATTTGTGTTTACATGCATATAGCCAAATCCCTACCGGATTCGATCTGCCTCTGCCATGAAGATACGGAATGGATCCAACCCTTAGACTATGAGCATGTTCTCTTCCACTGCAGAAAATGCCATGAACACGGACATCTGTACCGCGACTGCCCTTTGAACAACAATAACCCCCCAGAAATCACCAAAGATGAAGAAGGTTTCCAACAACTCGAAAGGAAAAGAAGACAGCATCGCAAAGCAACCGCTGAAGGGAAAAAAGCCAAAGACCCCTCCACAAGTAACAATTTCACCAATCTTGAAGGACAACCGGAGGATCCCACAGCAAAAGAACATCAACAGGAAGAGCCAATCCTTACACAAATGACAGATGAGCAAATCCAAAATGCCAACTCCCTTGAAACTACCAAGCATAAACCCCTGCCTGAGGAGGAAAAGAACATGGAAGAACACGGTACCCTTGCACCCGATCCAGGACAGTCAGTTGAAACACAGGTACCATAAGTTCAGATGGATGATGAGATGATTGATCTAGAGATTGGAGATCTGGATCTATTGGGTTTGGAGGATGCATGCACCAAAAAATCCTTCAACACCATCTCCCCCAAACAGATCCAGCTCCTTAAAGAAGCTCTGAGCAAAGTCAAGAACCTCAAACTTGGAGTGCAGAATCTTCCCTAAAAAGAAAAGCTCAAGATGCAACGAGATGCAAAAAAAAGAGGAAGAAAGACGGATCTTCAAAGGATCAGCCAACTAGGAACCAAACTAGTGGAATCAGGACAATATGCCCAGTTAACGGAATTCTTCCCCACTGCTCTATAAGGTTCCCAATGCAGTTAATCTCCTGGAATGTACGAGGGCTCAACGGACCTACCAAACACCGTATGCTCAAGCGTAAGATCATGCAAGACACACCCACTATATTTTTTCTCCAAGAAACCAAATGTACCCATGAGAAAGTACATACCCTGCTTACCAAGCTTTGGAAGGGTTGTCATGTTATGGCCATTGATGCCCAGGGTGCTTCTGGCGGAATTGCTATAGCCTGGAATCCCTCTATCCTCACCCTGAACGACTTATGTGCCATTGCCCGCTCCCTTTCCGCATCCTTCCACATCCTTGGCACCAACATCTCGGGACATCTCACAAATATCTATGGACCACAAGCCCCCTCTGCCAAGCTCAACTTCCTCAACACCATCTCTTGGCTCACCCAGCAGTATTCAGCATCCTTGTACATCCTGGGCGGAGATTTCAACATGATTACCTCCATACATGACAAGAAAGGGGGATGTCGCTTTCTCACTCCAGAAGACACTCTCTTCAAACGTTCTATCAATGACAATGAGCTTGTTGACCTTCAACCATCTGAGGGTCTTTTCACATGGAATAATCATAGAGGAGGAGTCCACCAAATTGCATCTCGACTTGATCGCTTCCTAGTCACTAAGAACTTCATGAACATAGGCGGTCTACTCACAACTGTTGTTCTACCCTCTGCCGGATCTGACCACTGGTCGATATCTCTCAACTGGCAACATTCAGGTTTGAAAAAATTTCGACCATTTCATTTTGAAAATTTTTGGCTCACCCACCCCTCCTTTCGGGACGCTATCCAGGACTGGTGGCTCAAAATGGAAGTCGAGGGTAGATCCAAAATGGCTATCCTCCACAAGAAACTCAAGCTGCTCAGATTCCTAGCTGAGAATATGGAACAAAATGACCTTTGGCAACATCTTCACTGCAAAAAGTGCCATCGAGAAGGAGCTGGAGCACATTCAAAAAAACATCATGGAACAAGGCCACACTGAAGAACTCAAACAAAAGGAGAAAGACTGCCTGAAGCAGCTGGACACACGCTGTGAACAAGAAGAAACTCTATGGAGGCATAAATCAAGAATTAAATGGCTCAAAGTAGGGGAAAAAAACACAACCTTCTTCCACCGCACTACCATCCAACACAGAATGAATAACAGGATCAACACTCTCATTTCTACAGATGGCTCATTACTAAAAGACCATGAAGAGATCGAGCTTGAGCTCATCAGCCAATCTTCTCACTGAGGAGGTTATTGACCGTTCTCAGGCTATTAGCAGGGTCACCAGACACATTCCCAGCATCCTCACCCCGGAGCACAATGCTAATCTCATGAAAGAAATAACCATGGTGGAATTAGAAGCAGCTGTCAAACAGATGGAGGAATGCAAGGCACCATGACCAGATGGTTTCACTATCAACTTCTTTCACAGCTGTTGGAACATGTTAAAACAGGAAATCCTCGAAGTGGTTGAGGAATCAAGATCCAAAAGGTGGGTTCTTCCAGCGCTTAATGCCACCCACCTTACCTTCATACCCAAAGAAATTGGCACCACTTCACCTGGAAAATTCAGACCCATCTCCCTCTGCAACGTGGTCTACAAAATCATCACAAAAGTCATTGCTAATCGCCTCAAAGTGCTTCTACCGTTGCTGATCTCCCCTGAGCAAACCGGTTATGTTGAAGGTCGCCAAATTCTTGATGGCATCATTCTCGCCCATGAGGTCATCCATTCCCTTAAAACGAAAAAAACCCTCAGGATGCTCATCAAGCTTGATCTTTCCAAGGCCTTCGACAAACTCAGCTGGACTTTCATTGAAAAATGCTCCAGGCCTTTGGATTCTGAAAGGATTGGATCAACCGGATCATGTCCCTAACCTCCTCCTCCTTCTTCTCCATCCTTGTCAATGGCTATCCGTCCTCCACGTTTTCTCCCACCAGAGGCATTCACCAAGGAGACCCCCTCTCCCCCTTCCTCTTCATCCTCGTGGCCGAAGGGTTGGGGCGCATGTTGAAAGCTCAAATCACCTCACGCATCCTACGTGGTCTTTCCTTACATGGCAGCCCACCCACTGCTTATCAGCGATTCATAGATGACAACCTCCTTTTTTCCCATCCCTCAGTACAGGAAGCTACCTCTCTTAAACATGTCCTTCAAACCTTCTATGAAGCCTCTGGGACCACGGTCAACTTAGAAAAATCCCAAATCTTCTTCTTCCACACGGATTCCATAACTCAAAGAAATATCTCTCGAATCTTAGGCTACTCCACTGCCACCCTCCCCTCTAAATATATGGGAGCCCCTCTCTTTGACTCCGCCATAAAGCACTCCTCCTGGAGAGAGCTCCTGGACAAGCTTGAATGTAAAATTTCCTCCTGGACCTTTCGAACCCTCAATCTTCCCAGCAGATTGGTCCTTCTAAAGTTGGTCCTTCAATCCATGCCCCTTTATCTCTTCTCGGTCCTAGCTTCTCCCAAGTGGGTCCTAAATTTAATGAGGAAAATGCAAAAATCCTTCCTATGGGGAGGCACGCACAACAATCGAAAATGGGCCCTAGTAAAGTGGGACACCCTTTCTACCCCAAAAAGACAAGGGGGCCTTGGACTCATAGACCCGGAAATCAACAATCATGTCTTTTCTGCAAAAATTTGGTGGAAATGGGTTACCGACACTATATCCCCCTGGTGTCACCTCTGGCACAACAAGTATGCCCAAAATTGGTCGACTCAGCTCAGAATCCGCTTTGACCAGAACCCTCCAGGTTCTCTCATCTGGCGAGCAGCTAATTATAAGAGATCCATCATACAGCAACACAGTTTCTGGGAGATTTGCAACGGAAAGCAAGCTCTATTTTGGTATGACTCATGGCAACAAATCCCTCCGCTCCATTCATTGACGCTCTCCCCGGATCTTCAGGATCACTGTGAACAAAGCAGACAATGCACAGTCCAGGATTATTGGATTCTCTCCAATGCCTCAAGATTCCGGGCCTGGAAGCATCATGAGCACTGGCTTCCCCCAATATTGGCAGATAATGTGGAGCCCCTTTGGCATAATCTTCAACTCAGGCAGATCTGCACTAGCAATGATCCCGACATTCTCAGGTGGGGACACCTCCCCACGGGTACCTACTCTACCAAAGAGGCCTACTCTATTGTCACCACCACCCCGGGTGAACGCAACAACCCTATTTGGAAGAAAATCTGGGATTCTCATCTCTGGCCGAAGGCCTTTTCCTTCTTATGGCTCCTAACCCACATACGCATCCTAACCTGGGATAACATCCAAAAACGAGGCATTCATGGACCCTCTTGGTGCCCCATGTGCGAAGTTCAACTGGAAACAATTGATCACCTCCTCTCCTCTTGTGACTACGCTAATGGTCTTTGGGACAAAGTGGTGCAGCTTAGCAGAAGGACCAACAAGATCAGGGAGAACATCGTCCAAACCACAGCCATCTGGGATTCAACCCCCTTCCAAAGCTCTTTTCTCAACAGGCTTTGGGAACTTATCCCTGGATTATTGGTGTGGAACATTTGGAAAGAACGTAACTGTAGAATCTTTGAGACCAAAAAATCGCAGCCTCATTACACCTGGGCTATCTTCACCGCCAATCTTCAAGAAACCTTATCTCTCAGGCCTTGGAACACCTCCAACCTACCCATCGTCCCCTTTGAATGCACCATCCTTGCAACTCAAACCTCGCCCTTCACCCGACCACCTCTCCTCGCACCTCTCCTGCTTCCACACCCAGCCCTGAGACTTGGAGTCTTCCCCCCACCGGATTCTTCAAACTCAACTTTGACGGTGCGTCCAAAGGAAACCCTAGAGTTGCAGGCTATGGAGGAGCCATACGAGATGATAAAGGAAAAAATGTGCTCATCTTTATGGGTAACATTGGCCACGACACCGACAATGTTGTTGAACTCTTCAGACTTCTGGAAGGTCTCAAGTGTGCTCACAGACATGGATGGATCCCCTTAATAATTGAAGGGGACTCCAAAATTATTCTTAATCTGGCCAGCAAACTTCACATTGGTGCCAGAGTTGAAAAGCTCTCGTCAAGCTAGAGATTAATGCAAAAGCTTCAAGAACTAGCTGACACCATTGCCATGGCTAGTTCCATCTCTTTTCATCATGTCAAGAGAAAATCCAATGCTCTTGCCGACTACATTGCCAATGAAGGAGTCAACTACAATCAGGATTTTGTAGAGGACGTCCTCACTCATACAATCTCCAGGAGCATCCATCTCCAGTGCCACACTTTGGCCAACAAGGACCCCTTCCTCCTGGATGCGGGTAGTCTTTCGAGATAGATGGGACAGGCTCGTAGCCATTCAACACCAGGCCCCGAGATCACGCCACATTTCATGGTTGATGAGTACAGCGCGACGACAAGTCGCTCAGGCATTTAAACCACCAGCCTTCAACGTCGCCTCCGCCACCCTGTACACCATGATGTAACATCCGAAGTGTGCGAAGCTTGGGCTCATGGCTCAAGGAACTGTGCAGCTCATTCTCCTGCTAATTCTCCCAGTTGTTTATGCTCACGGCACTAACTTCATAGCTCTTTGGACTCTCCACTCCAAGCATACTCACCCCTGCATCTGCTATTCCTCAGCGACGGCTACCATGGGAAAACCCAAGGGACCTAAGGCAAAAAACAAGAAGAATGACACCGGGCTTGAGGAGATTCCCACAAGGACAGGTTATGGCCCTGAGGTTTCCATCTCTATCCACCTACTTCTGGACAATTGGGAAGCAAGAATCATTGCAGACACCATGAAAGTTGGGAACCAGGAACCAAATTGGGATCCGTATTGGCTTGTGAAAAATATGATGGGTTAGTTAATGGAAGACATGCAGGTTAACTGGGCCTATGCGCGCCATGCCACACAGTCCCTGGGAGCCTCTCTCCCCAACTGATCTTCCACGCTTGGCACTCTGGAGAGCACGCACTGTTGGGAGTCATATGCACCCACTCCGTCATTCTCTCGCGCTCCTTGTTTGGGCAGCACAAAGCCAGGAGCCACTTCTTCGGTAATCAGACTGGATATATTTCGAGGCGAAAGTTCCTCAGTTAGAACACACAATGGAGATCCAACGCCAGGCAGGGAGAAAGCAACAACACCCTTCCCCATACCCAACACTCTGGGGCCTATCCTGGCTAAGAGAACTTGGAATGAGCAGGCCAGCTTTGCTCCTGTCATACCCAGGAAATTAGCTCCCCTGCCTGTCAAACTCCCAACTCACGACACTCGTCATCCAAAGAATATCACTATGACAACTAGGACAGCTGCAGTCATTCAGGGAACCGACACTGTGTTTCCTGCTAACGACTGGAAGGACAATGTCTGGAAGGACAACGCCGAATACAACTGCCCCATCGTGGAGGAGATGCCATCTGCAACTGCTTAAAAATGTTTCTATGATGTTTTTTTGGTTTATTTTCTGTGGCCCTGATTTGGCCTATCTTTTTGCCACTCCTAGCTATGCACAGGTTATTTTTTGCCACTATATGGCCTAGAACTGTAATGTTTTAATTCTCCATAGTACTCTGGATAGACACGGTTGGCACCTCTAGATAAGACCACCGTTGACTGTATTTTAATCTGTATTTTTACTTTCTTAATACTACTTGCAACCTTTACAAAAAAAAAGAAAAAAATTGATATTTCCAAGACTAGAATGAAATCTCATGAGCTTCATAATGAAACTGGGTGCTGGAGTACCCCTAAAATGTCGTGGGATGAAAGGATTTGCCACCTTTGAGAGTCTATGAGCATCGAAGATGGAAATCACTTTCTCTTAGAGTGCCCTACCTACACCCACAATAGATCTTATTTCCATAATCTTTGCTCCAACATCGACCACACTAAACTCCTAACTCCTCGAAACTATGGCGAGCTAGGGACGCTTCTATTTAAGCTTTTTGAGCATAGGAATAATATTTTGAAACAAAACAAATAATCTTTGTCTTTTATTTCTCCCCACGACGGGTGTCGATATGATGGGGCCCTCATCCCACACGGCTATCATTTTCCATGAGGAGGAGGCCATCCCATGCAGCATGGCTCGTGGTACCTAGCCATCGGCCTCCATCTAGGCTCTTAACTGTAAACCATATCAAGGCAATCTCCCTCATTATCGTTGTGCATGCTCGAGGGACTTCGTATGTTTGCAAACTCGCTCGCTTGTGCGTGTCTTAATGGCAATTCGATTTGAAGGTGGTGGAAATGGAATCCCACACGGCCCACTTGCTCCTTTCCATAGGAAAAGGTGGCCCCGGCTTGAAGGTCAGTCTCGCATTAGCAATTCACAACACCAGCTCCCTCATATGCGATGTGTGTTAGTAAACAATTTGGTTTTCTCCCTTCACATGCATTTGGGATGGACTTTCCTCACTAGTAAGGTAATCATGGCTAGGACGAAGGTGACCTCTTGGAAAACTGTGAATGGATCGCGTCACACTCATATGCCACATGCCTTGAAGGAAATGGGTAGGATTCAAGGTTTTTTTGAAATCCCCGACTGAACCCGTGCTCGCACAACCAAGTTGGAAAATCGCCTGAGGAAGAAGCAAGCCCGCCTTCGGCAGAGCAATTGGTCGCATACTTTTGTGGGCTAGTGGAATATGTTGGGTCTACACGCACTAGTGAAATGTGACACACAAAGACTCTCAAGGTTTTATGGATGGTTAAGGTACTAATGACCATGGCAATGGAAGACTGCATCCAAGGGCATCTCAGGTTGGAGAAGGATGCTCTACTGTTGGTGGACCGCATCTTCAATCTGGAAGCCAGTACGGAAGCTCTCTTCCAGTTCCAGCGCTCGGAGACTGAGTGGATTAATGCAAATTTGGACACTTTGGCCAGAGCCATCACAGGAAAAACTTTCAACAGGCCTTCGTAGGCTACTAACACACAGCTCGTTTTCAGAAGGTGCCCTGCTACTACTATCGATGTTGGGATAAGCAAAATGCCAGGTGACGGTCCCTCTTCAACTCCTCTCTCTGATGATGAATATCGGTTAGGCCCCCGGTCTAGTTTTGATGTTTCTTGTCTGTCTTTGATTTGGAATGCTTCGGCCATAACCCCCCACCCTGTAGGGGAATTACTGTCAACTTTCTCTCTTTGTATTACTTTGAATTATTAGGTCATAGGTAGCACAGTAGCTCTAGGCTTTTAATGTTCAGGTTTTTTGGGTCCTACATGGCAACTCTGACACTTGGACAACTTGGTTATGTATAGTTATCTCTTTTTTATCTAATAGAATCTTCGAACTTCACAACAACAACAAAAAACTTTGTTTTTCTTTTTTTCTTTTAAGGTTCGATAAACCAAACTTGGACTCAATGGACGTTAATCACCATCATCATCATTAGAAATAATGCTTATAGTTTATAGTTTATTGAAATAATTTTAATTTGTCGAAATTTAGAAATTTATGATTAATTTATTTTGTTTTTTTATAATTTAAAAAGAATTAATTGGTTAACATTTTTTTTACATTAAAAAACCTATGTCATTTTTAAAAAATTAAAATTAAAATAGAATCTTAAAAAAAATCTTTTTTATATTATAGATTAAAATATATATAAATGTATAAATATTATTCCTTTCTTTTTCCATTAAGGTTTGATAGACCAAAAATGGTCTTTAAGCACCATCATTATCACAGTGATTATTGTAATAATAATAATCTATTTTTAAGGTTGCAATCTAGCCAACACCAATTTGGTAATGAGACCCTCTTGTTTCTAGGACAAGGGACCACCCTACATGCATTGATCTAACAACTAAAGTCTAAGGTGTACATATCCTACCCCTCTCTGGATTTTTTTTTTTCCAAAAGAAAAAGAGTTCCCTGCTATTCATAAGTGAATCAAGGAAACTACCCGAGCTCCTTCATAAAGATGATTACAAATAAGGTCCACCATTGTTCCAGTAGCTAGTCTTTCCAATACAGAGACAGATCAGAAAGTCTCTAAAAGCATGAGCACCCAAGCAGTTCATCTACTCTATTATAATCTTTATACAATATACATGCCTCTATAAAGCAAAATACTCCATTGTCTTATAGAAGAAAAGCAAAAATCTTCAAATGTCTCGATAATAGTACCGATAGCAAAAATAAAAACAAAAATGAGAACAATCAGTAAATGATGAAGTGCTTTTCATCCAAAAGCTGGCTGCCATAAAAAATCCTCAAATTGGCATTTCCTGCTTCTAGCTAGAGACCCATCTTGGATAGTTGATCAGCCTTCTGATTGTAGACTCTCATCACATGATAGAAAGAAATAGCATCAAAATGTTGAATAAATGCCAAAACCTTTGCTTTCCATGTATCAAGAACTGGGATCTGAAGTTTTTGATGCAAAGAAACCCAATCTACAATCACTCTGGAGTCACCAAATATATCAATAGTTTTAATATCTAGAGTTTGAGCCAAATGTAAAGTACCCCAAAGAGTTATAAGTTCTGATATGGTATTACTACCCAAACCACAACCAAAGCATAAAGCTACCCACATGTCCTTATCCAACTTGATGAAGTAACCAACACCAAAACGCCCCCCTTGGGCCGCACCATCAAAAAAACCTATCGGATTATTATGCCCAATCACTAGTGCTTCCATAACAACATTCCTCAGAGATTCAGATTTCCACACCATCCCAGCCATGAAGCATTTAATGAAGGCCACCGAACTAGTAAAGGAGTAGGACTTGTGGTCGAAGAGCATAGAGTTCCTCAGCCTCCAAATACCCCATATGAAGCTAATCGGGAAAAGCATAGCCGATTTATGCACCTCATGCCAGTATTGCAAACAGTTTGCAAGATTTTCACCACTCCATGGCCCATAGTGCCCAAAATGCATCGTTATCTCCTCCCACACTTGTAAGGTAAATGGACATGAAGCGAAGAGATGGTCACAGGTTTCCTCTGCTCCAATACACAGTAAACAAACAGTTGGGCCGTAACCCCCATGTAACCAATACCTGTCCCCAGTATAAATACGATAGTTTAATGCAAGCCAAGCAAAAAGTTATAATCTCACCAGTATATTCCACTTCCAAAGTCTATTTTTCCACCAAACAACACTTGTATCCACCATCTCAAAAGCCAGATCCAAGTAAGCCTGTGAAGTAGTCACCGATCCATCTCCAATGCCGTAATCCCAGCATAGACTATCCAGTTCAGTAGTAAGACTAATGCCAGCATGTCTCAGACCCGAAGTATATATCTCCCAATCTTCAGCCACCCTACCCCTCAGACCAAGCCTCGTGGCACTCAACCACTCCCCACTGTCATCATTTAATGCCCGACGCACATATACCTAATTTAAAAACAGAAGTCCCATATTCTTAAGCTGCATAATAGTATCCATAGCTAAAACAGAATGTGGATGTCCCAGAATCTTATCACAACTAATATGAATTTGATAGCCATTGCCGACCCGCCTATATAGCCAAAACTGTAACAAAGGAACCAATTTTACCAAACCACTGATGAGTTTTGTTTTAGCAATTTTCCAGAACGCAGCCAATCAATGATAGTGTTTGGATAGATGTACTTATCACGGATCAGTTTACCCCATAAGCCTCCATCGTGAAGACCACGCCAAAGAGACTTCAAGTGCAGAGCCTGGTAGACCCAATACAAATTCCTAATGCCCCTAATGCCCCTCTCTGGATTTGTAAGCATACATACCCTACCTCCTCCATTCTCGAACCTGTGACCTTCAAGGAGAAAACACATTTACAAATATTTTGAAAATGTTAATTGCATTTAGCTTAGTTGTGAGAAGAACATTATCCTCCCCAGCAAGTAAAATTGCATGAATTAAAATAAAATTGTTGGTGCATACGAGGTGAAAAAAATGCTCCTCATAAATTGATGTTGTAGTGTCAACTTAATCTCAATTCAGCAATATCTAAACTATAAATGGTTGAATTATACTTACAATTACAAGTTTTTACTAATCTATTTTATTCCACATTTGATATTGAAATTGGAGTGTATAAATTACATACATTTCTTTTAATTGAGATCATATGAATAACGTTTGTGTTTTTTTAAGGCATTAAAATTGAAAATATTTTTTATTTATTTAATTCTAGAATTAATCAAGCCATTTATTAAAAAAAAATTCATATAAAATTACCTGCAAATAGTTCTTTCCTATTTGAACTTTGTAATGAAAAATATTTTTAGTCTCACATCAAACACGATATGCTTAATTATGCACCTTGTATTAAGTTTTAGATCACCAATATTTAAGTTTTGACTTCTTGGGCCCATCTTATATCAAACATACTTTGCTCCATTTCGCACTTTGGTACTGAGTCTTAGATCCCTAATATTTGAAGTTTCAACTTCTCCAACCAAATACTTTGAAGATTAGATAAAAAGTCATTAACCAACACCACTTAACAAATATGTGGTCATTAGCCAACACCACTTAATAGATAAGTGGTCATTAGCCAACACCACTTAATAGATAAATGGTCATTAACCAACACCACTTAATAGATAAATGGTCATTAGCCAACACCACTTAGCTAACATGAGATCTCTCCATATTTTAAGACCTCTCCCTGTGAGATTTAAATAAGAATCCACATTAAAAGATGAAAGCCATAAAATAAGGAGACCATTAAATATATACTTAAAATTATATTGAAGAGTTGATTCATAAAGTAGATATAATTAGAAAATAATGAGTAGATAATTTTCTAACTAGTAATTTTATTTGAGTCTCTCTCTACATGAAAACATTCAAAATAATAAGGGAAAGTTGTGTTGCAACATATCCCTGCCAAAGGACATCGGAGCAAATCATCTAGGATAGACAAATGTACGGAAGGTGATTTGCATTTTGACAACTAATATTCCAAGGTTTTTAATGTTGGCAAGAAAATTTGACGCATTTAATGGAGATGTATTGAGTAACTCAAATGGGATCAATCTTTCAATAGTTAATGTTTGACATAACATGCAGGACGATGTTACAATGACAATTTCATGGTTAAACTCTAGCCAAACTGTGTTTATAGGCCATAGATTTTTATGCAACATTTCAGCTTCCGACATTTTCATATAAGTTCAAAAATATTTGTCCTTGAACCTAAATTTAAAAAAAAAATCAGCCTTGGGTTTGCAATATGCAATTGTATAGTTATTTTCTTTAAAAAAAATCTCAGCCTTTGGGTTTGTAATATGCAATTGTATAGTTGTTTTCTTTAAAATTTATAAAGGTAAAAACAGACAGTGGTCTTGGACATGTGGTATGAAAGGTTGTTTCATTTATCATTGGGCAATAACCTTTGTGTTTGTTTGATTTTTCCTATTTAAACATGATTTTTTACATTTTACTTTTTTCAATAAAACAATTTAGTGTTTCAACTACTTGTTTGAAGATTTTGAAAATAACTTGGAAGTAATGTGAGTTCAAAGTGCTAGAGACATAATACACCATTGTAATATCACTATTATACATTATAAATTAAACTTTAATTTAATAAAGATAAGACAACTTTATTATGCAACTTAATCAAGGCTTTCTAACCATATCAGGCACAATCATAAAGTTTAAACTAAACAATGCCTTAACTACCCAAGTCATCAACTCTTTTATATCAAACAGATTCAAGTGTCTATGTGTCAACCGCGATACTACATGTATATCATTTCAATGACTTGGTAAGCATAAAATGCTTCTAAACAGAAATTTTAGTTCCATTTTCTTCTATTGATCCTAAAAAGCTTAGTTTTGTTTATATGAGGAACTAATTTCTTACCTATATTGAATGCAGTCGCTATATTTAGCAGGCTCCTTGCATGACATTTGTTGTTAGACGAAATTGCAATCATGAACACGAATAATCACTTTCTCAAGTACCATGTCGAAGGGGCAGTCAACTTTCTCCATTGGGTAGTATATGTGACAACCTGCTATTGTTGCTAGCCCACCTCAATAATTTTGATCTAGGAGAATATCTTTGTTGCTCGCCACTGTTTTTGTTTGCCTTATTCAAATCTCTCTCTCTTCCCTCTTCAGTGGTTTCAGCAAATGGTAGAGTATAATGAATATGAAAGGATTGCTTTGCATTCCCACTTTGAAAGGGGGGCTTCAATATGTGCTTTGCACCTCCTGTTAGTTTCATTGGTTCTGCCAATTTCAAGGACGCCTCTATACTTGAGTCGTGCAATCCAATTCTAGATGTTCCAAACTGGTTTTCCAGAAGATTATTTTTGGGTTTTCTGAATGCTCCTCCCCCCCCTCACCATTTTTTAGGGACCATGGAAGGATTAGAAAAGGTTGATTGCGTTCTTGGTGGAACAGTTTCCTCTATATTGACTATCCTCGACGATGGAAATTTTAACTGAATTGTCATTTAGTCTCCAGACTTCCGCACCGTTAACATCTATGTCATTTTGAAATATATCTCTATTCTTAACATGTCTGGCAGCTAAACTGGATGAATTGATTCGTGTGTGATTTCTGGCCAGTTAAGAACAAATCACACTCCTTTGATGGTTTTTGTGTACAATCTGCATGCCTTTGCATAATCCATTTGTCTCATGGAGAGATTCTTTTCTCATGCTTGTCCTTTGATCACCTAGGCAACTACTCTTAGGTGACTCTAGATCCACATTATCAAGTACATTTCATTTCTCATAGTGAATCGCACATACATTTATGCTCATACTCTTGGGTAATTTCATATTGCCCCTCTCAATTAATCCATTAAATTGTATCTCCCATTCGTTGCTGAGGTTGCGGAATTTGTTAGAGATGCATAGGAGGTCAGCATTTTGCAGTGAGATGGAGATACAAGTTTGGAAATAAGTTGGATGAGCAAGGACACATGTAAAAGCATGTAGAGGGTTGAGAATTTGTTGCCTTGTTAAACAATTCGCCCTGGAAGGGCACCAAGCTGCTATTCACACAAGGCAATTGTTTTGTAGATTCCATTTCCGTTGAAGAGAGTGTAGGTGCACTTGGTTGTTTCTCGTTATAGCTTGTCCTTTCATTTTCTTCTTGTTGCTTCTGTGCATTTAGTAACCACTGATGCAAGCTTGAGTTACATTTAGAATTATCTTGTAATAACTGGAGTGTGTCTGATTGTATTGGAAGGGAAACAACATTACTAGTACCCTCCCTAACTGTAGAAGTATGTACGCAACCAATACACACTGCTTTTGGTATAGCATGTGTCATTAAACTCGAGAATTGGTTTTGACTGTAAACTTGGCTTTGGTGGAACCTTACTGGATCTCTTATACGTCTAGGAGTATCATGGATGTGAGTACCGTAGAGGTTGCAACCTGATCTTGAACATTCAGTTTTTCCCAATTCAGACGTTATAGAATTACAAGAATATTTATATGCAATTTTATTTCCCTTATTGATGCCTGTATTGGAGGACAGATGACTGATAGGAGAAATACTTGGGTTTGCCATAGGATTATAGAATGGCGAAGTAGACATCCATGTTTTTTCATAATAGAATTGACCTCTCAAAGGCCATTCACAACGAAAACAGTTTGTTGGGAATCTTTTTTCTACCAATTTAGGCACACTGCTATTCGTTCTCCTCGGATCTTCAGCTATAGTACATGCAAAAGAAGTTGTTTCCAGACATTCAATTTGCTTGCAGTTATCCTGAAGACATTCTGATATATTTTCTTTTAGTATAGAATGTTGAAACAAATTATTAGGTCCCAAGTATGGAAATACAATTGGTCTTTTTTGCAAGCAGTATAATGAGCCTTATAGACTATGTTTGACTTGTTTGAGGAAAAGACGTTGAGTGTGGCTTCTGAGATGCTTGGAGTTTCATTGTCAGTGCCTTGCTGATTGCCAATCACGGTGTTTCCCGCTTCATTTGGAAGCCTATTTTTTCCCAGCAACGAGCAAATCTATGCATTGGTTGTAGGCCTCAAGGTCAGGGGCAGGGTTTCGTCTAGGTATCAGATGTTTTGAGGCGGAGCTCAAACCTAAAGCAAATGAAGTGTTTTTTCTAGAGGGATTCAAAGATAGGACCTAGGAGAGGGTTTTTCCAGAGGGATTCGAAGATAGGACTTGAGAGAGGGGCCCAAGTATATGGGGGTGGGTGCCTTAGAAATTCCCTCCCACCCTTCCATCGGTACGTTCCTGAGTCACTGCAGGTGGAACTCTACGCTGGAGAACATGTGTGTTCCCATGATCACCTAGTCCATGTTCACATAGAAGCCATTTAACTCGATGCTTCTGGTGGAATGCCTGGGTCCCTACCAATGGCCAGCAAGAACCAATGGAACGTCTGGGTCCCCTACCAACGCCCAACAAGAACTTGTGTACACCCACTCGACATGGTATCAAGTTGGTTTCCTAGAAGTGGACACGTGGTGGACATTAGTGATTTTGGAAATTTTAATATCATAAATTAATTTTATTTAAATTTTTATTATGATAATTAAAATTGCTCCTCCATGGATTTATGTTCCGTCGGAGGTATCCTCGACCAATAAAAAAATTGAAATATTGTATTTCAAAAATTGTTTAAATTGTTTTAAATTTTAAAATATTAAATTTAATATAAAAATTATATGAACTTTTAAAAAACTTTGTAAAACCTTATAAATTAAAAACAAACTAACACAAGTCAAACAATGTTGACTTCTGAACGAAAAGTATATCCCTGCCTTGGCAAGGATAATAAAAATATAAAATCTATACTAAACTCTTAAATAAGTATATTATTATTATTATTTAGATATATGATCCAACCTCACTTGCATTGTAAAGCTCCTATAAATTATTCTTATCTCATTTTTTATTTATTTATTTTTAACTTACTAACATTGTTTACCCACCCACCTACCATTATTACATCTATACTTAAAATATATAATGTAAATATTGACTAACAAATCATTCTCCTCTATATGTCAAAGAAAAAAACATAAAAGTTAAAACATTTGAATGCCCAATTCCCTACAAATGTACAATGATGTCTTCTTTTATTTCTTCTTTATTAATAATTTTAGTTCCAATGCCCTTCAAATGTATAATGATGTCTTCTTTTATTTCTTCGTTATTAATAATTTTCGGTTTTTTTAAGGGTGGTTTACCGTTTGTTAGAGGGCTAGTCCACCGGGAGAAATGTCAACACTTTCTATTCCAACTAGAGAATCAAGGTATGGACAGAAATACAATCATTACAATAGGGGCTCAACAAGAGCATCATGTCACTTATAAGAATTGAACTTCAATGGGAAGGGAAACAATCATTCATCCCAACCACCCAAGCTACAATCAATGGACCAATGTATGTGAATATATAAAAAAATGTTTTATTTCTCAAGATCCAAAAATCATATTGTGGAATAACAAAATCAATAAATCTATTTGATCTTTGTATTTTTAATTATTATAAATATTTTCTTGAATGAAAAATAAAATTAATGAAGTCACAAGGAAGGTAAACATGTCATAAGTGGCATTTGATTTCAATAGGATAATAACAACTTCTCTTAACAATGTGTTGCTCAAGCCAAATTGATATAAAGATGCCAAATATTACTAAAAATTGATAAATCGAAGTTGATATATGAAATATGTAATATCTTAATAAATTAGAACAACGTAGTGTTGATAGGTGTGGGGGGGGGGGGGGTGCTCTTTGATCGCAGAGGAAAAAATAAGTAAACATATGCATGGGGAACGCAGATAAAGACAAATAATCAAGCCAGATCCTTGGCTTTGTGGCAGGGATCAAGGCAGGCAAACGGTATGCATATTCAAGTTTTAAATGTTATTGGCGATTCCATGGCCATACTCTGCCATTTGTTTTTTCAAACTACACTAAAAGATATGATCTTAGCTCTCCTGCTTGAGAGAATTAGAAGGGAGGTAACAAGGTTTAACAATATAAAAATCTTTCATGTCCTAAGAGTTCATAACAAGGAGGTAGATTATCAAGCCAACATGGCATGCACCCTTCCCTTGAGGGGTCATTTGGTTAAATGGAGGTGGGATAAGCTAAAGTATTTTTCCATAAATATGAACTGGAATAGTGATAGCAAAAGGACTAATTGGAGGCTGGATGAACTCAAGGAAATAATTGATAGTATTATTGATGTGAGGGACATGAAGGTCGAAGAGTGTAACCCATTTTTTTGGTCTCCTCTTTATTTACATCTATGAACTATATCTACTACAAGGCTCAGCATGACAAAGCTAGTTTGTAACTCCAAGTCGTTCGATTTGACTGAGACCTTTTTCTAATAAATATTAAAGTGACCATTTTTGTAAAACAAAAAATTAAAATGTCTAATAATAAAAATAAACCCAATCATCATGATAACAAAATAATATAAAAAAATAAAAAACAAATACACATTTTAATTGAAAAGAAAAATTATAATTTAAATTAATTTATTTTTTATATCTTGATATTTAATAAATATAAATTAAAAATATTTTTTATTAATTTACTTAAATTATATTACATATATATCTTCATCTTCTTCATCCACTTACTTTTTCTGAATAAATATATATACATAAAAACATACACATATCATTTTCATTAATTCTTATCATCCTTGAAAATAAAATAGCAATATATATATGTAAAATTTAGATGAAAATCTAAAAACATCACATTCTAGAAGTTTAAGTGTATAAATAAATAAATATAGATAATGTCCAAGTAAATGGGGCCAATGCAATGTCTTCTCATTATAAAAAGACGGGAGAATAACGAATCATTTTTCATAGTATGTCGGGGCTTCTAACTGAACCCGTATGATTATCGGACCGTGTAAACTATGGAAGATGAGTCAAAATCACGTGAGAAAAGCAAAGTGGTTTTGTAAAATGGTGCTAATCAACTTTAAGTCATGCATTGTTATCCATTTCATTTTAAGTCAAATATTTCATGTCAACCAATAATTTGCGGAGTTTAAGATATGGTATGTGATAGATTGATGGAAGCGGCTGTAGTTAAACGTCACTTATTTATATTTTTATTATAAATTGAATAAAATTTCTCGAGGTGTTAAACAATGTACGAAGTTTAAATTCGAATGGTTAAAATATTTTATTAAATTTGTGACGAAGAAAGGGTGTTTTTTTAAAGGTGAGTTTATTATGGTATTTTTTTATATTCAAATAATTAATGAATTATGGTATTTTTTTATATTCAAATAATTAATGAATTTAAATATATTTTGATAATTATAATTGGAAGTGAGTTAATAGTAGATATATTTGCATTTAGGTTTTCACAGTAGGGTATGTTGGAGATAAGTGTGGAGGACCCGTGATTGGTAAAGTGTACTCTACGTAGGTTTCGGACTTCAGAGTCGGGTTCATCTTGAGGAGTGAGAGTATAATTGGGATCGAGGAGCATTACAATAGAAGGCGAATTCGGTAAGCAATCGAGATTGAGAAGAACCCTAGAAACTTCAATAGAGATGATGGTTTAATTCTGAGCACGGCATGGAAACCGATTATACATAACCTAAGAAATAAGAACCTCCATAAATAGCCGGAAATATTAATCTTGGCCGACATTGACTACACTATAAAAATTATATTTCTGATCTATTTATAATACCCTAAGTCGCTAATTCCATTGAGACACTCTCACTCCTGAAGATAGAGTAGATATATTTATTGATTTTAATTTTAAGTTGATTATTTTTCAAATTAAATTTGAGAAAAAAATTATTTGAAAAGAAATTGAGTTTGTTTACTTTTTAACTTACTTCATTAAAAACCACATATTATAAATCCATGGGTTGAATTACCTAACTCTAACCCTAACCATTATTTAAACTAATTAATAACCCACTAATAATACGATAAATGACCATAGAAATCAGATTGCTTAGTATGAATGAAACTCATAACCACCAAGTAAAGATGTATAGTAAATTATTTTAATGACTATGCAACTTCCATTAACCAAACATCTTTTTTTATAATAAATTTTTGGTAGAATACTTATTAGAATTGTGATGAAAAATAGATTATTTACCATGGTAACTTTGTACTTAAATAATTAATAATTAATGAATTCAAATATATTTTGGTAATTGTAATTGGAAATGAGTTGATAAGTGGAAAAATATAATTTATTTAGTTGTCTAGATAAAGTTTCATTTTGATTATCTTGTTTTTATTTTAAATTTGGATAATCTCTGTCTTTTTAAAATGGATAATTTTTTTATCAAAATGAAAGTAAAAAAAGATTAAATTTGTTCATTATTTAACTTACTCGATTAAAATTATACTGAAAACCATATAATATATATTTTAAGATTGAATTATCTAACCCTAACCCTAACATATATTTGAACTAATTAATGACCCATTAATAATGGTATAATTTATTTAGTTGTCTTATTTTTTATAAGGTAAAGTTTCATTTTGATTGTCTTGTTTTTATTTTAAATTTCGATAATCTTTATCTTTTAAAAAAAAAATCTTATCAAAATATACATAAAAAAAATTAAATTTATCCATTATTTAACTTCATTACAATAATACTGAAAACCACGTAATATATATTTTATGATCGAATTATCTAACCCTAACCCTAACACATATTTGAACTAATTAATAACCCATTAATAATATATAATAAATAATATACATAACTACTATAAAACTACCCAATCAAAATTACTAAATATAAATGAAACTTATAACCACCAAAATGAATTATAAATGGTTGTAATAACCATACAACTACCATTATACCAAACGTCTTCCTTTATGATAAACTTTTAAATATTTAAAATAAATATAGTAATAAAAGTTTTTAAAATTACATGTTATTTTATTATTTAAAATAAATAAAAATATAAAATAAAACAGATTTCAACTTGTGTTTTAATTTATGATAATGATAGTGTTTGCTATATTTTCTTATTAATAAATGTTAATAAATAAATATTGAGAATTAGAATAAATCATCTTAAAAATATTATTCTTATGCTTAATTTTTTTATAAAGAAACATACGAAGATATAAATGAAAACATCCAAATTATTGTGATTTTAAAAAGTTAAAAGATAATTAAATTAGATAAAGTTATAATTTACTTAAAAAAATTTAGTTCTAAGTTTTTTTAACATAGAATTAAAATTTTACAACTACCAAGAAATTCTCTTGAGATCAAACATACCATAGTTGGTGTCAACTACATCATAATCATTATCATTAAAAATTATATAAAATAATAATAATAATATTCAACTCCTTTTATTATACAAAATTTATAAATTAACATGGATGGAAATTTGACACTATTCAATTTTATTTTTTTAATTTATAATATTAAAAAATTATTAATTAAATTAAAAATTTGTAGATAGATCTACTGAGGTAGAGTAATTGGTAAATGAGTAATGATATGAAAAGTTATAAATGGAAGGTTACAAGTTCAAATCTCCCACCTTATATGTGCCCCATGTTTACAGGTCGTGGTCTATAATTAATGGTAGCGGATGAAATCGACCCTATGTTACTCAAGTACGAGCCCTGAAAATTGACCCAATATCATTCAAATCCACACCAATTATAAAAAAATTGTAAATCATATTATTTATATAATTTTGTAAATATATGTATTTTTTTGTTTGTTAATAACTTGAAAACGAAGTCACCGTGATAAATGTTTGTTAATAACTTGAAAACGAAGTCACCAAGATAGATGTGAAAATGTGTAGTTTAGATAGATAAGGCATTACGTGGAAGATTGATTTGAATGTTGTTATGAGGGTTGGATAAAAGCCCCACATGAAGATTGTTTTCAAATTGAAGTGGAGGTTATAAATGCGTCTCATGTTGGGACAATGACCATTGATATATGGTAATCTTAAAAATATCTTAATACATTTAAGTGGGTTTGCGTTTATGTTCTAAGGATTTTAAGTGATCAATGTTAATATTAAATATTTATATTTTGGAAAATATGTAATTAAATTTATATTTTGATATAAAAATAATGGTTAGATTTTTTTTCCAAGGAAAAATATATCTTACTATTAATATTGCGAAATAGTAAATAGGTCCAATACATCATGTCATCAAAGCATGTAGGTATGTGAGTCATACCACATACGGGCACAGGTTAAGTCCCAAGACACAATCACAATATCCAGGATCTATACCAAGACCCATACATAAAATCATAAAAGATACCAAAAACCGAGCATCAAATCCCCAGCAGCATAATAAGACCAAACTAACAGTCCCCATGAGTCATAGTATCAAAATACCATAAAAGTCAAACTAAAGACATAAATACAAATAATAAGTCCAAAACAGCCAAAGGCCTGGACACGAATGTCTAATAGATAGCAAATAGTAATAGAGCCGCAAAATCCAAATGGATCAAAAATCCAACAAGGAGTTGGGGAGAGTGACTATGAACCTGCAAAATATTAAGCCGCATATAATCATATGAGTAACATGTAGATCAGATAATACCGCAAAAAACCATACCATAAGAATCAGATCCAATGCAAATCAACTTAGCCCCGGGTGAAAAAAAGGTCCTCATGCCATTCCTCCCACAAGACAATACTAGTCGAAGAGTCCATGGCCAACTTGGAGAGCATGTCTGCCTCCACATTTACCTTGCGATAAACATGGGCAAAGTGAATATGCTGAAAGTCACAAATGTAATTCCTGACCGCAACCAACCAATGTGTGAGGAGCAGCACATTGAGTGGGGAAGAACCCGATGCCCATGATATTATGGAAGAAGAATCACCCATAATAACGAGAGATGAAACGTGCTTGAGCCGAGCAAAGTATAAAAGAAGCCAAAGTGCACACAATTCATTGCGGGTGTTCGTACCAAAACCCAAATTTAAATGGATTCGAAAGGAGACAGAGTTGTTAAGATGTAACACCACACCGGCCCCGCTAACACCTCTTCCCCCAGCCGCAGCCCCATCAAAGAACCCACAAGTATACACCAAAACCGGAGGAGCAATTCGGTAACGAGGTCGTTTATCAGATATATCATTCATGCCACCCACAGGGACGGATATGGAATTGAACTCCATGAATAAAGCAATAGTTCGGCTGCATAACCAATCCAGATTTGGAATGATACCATCAAAAACGCAGGGATTGCGGGCCTTCCATAATTCCCATAGCATAAAACATGGGAGCTCTAACCATTGTAGAGAAAGAGAGTCACGGAACCACCGGCCAAAATAATCAATTAATGTGGACGAACGCCATGCAACAAGTATACCAAGGGAATTGGCAATAAGTAACCAGAGATCCTGTATGACCGAGCACGAAGAGAAAAGATGATCGACCGATTTCAATTGGGAGCAACATAAAGGACACCAGCCAGGGCTGCAGAAACCACGACGGCAAAGGTTATCCCAGGTAAGAATATTGTTACCCAATTCCATCCAAACAAAACATCTAATCCTCGGAGGGAGGGCAAGCTTCCAAATCGCAGTGTGCCACCAAACCTTCATCAGTCGAAAATCAACAAATAATGAATCGTAAGCTAGTTTTGAAGTGACCACATCGTGAGCAACATCCCACGACCAAACCAACCTGTCCGGAGAATCACTAAGGTGGATATTGGCTTGACAGAGGTGCATAGTATAATCTGACCATTCCTTTCCCATAATCCCACGAATACCAAGTTGAGAAGCAGTGATCCATCCCCCATTATTGAAAGAAGCCGCATGTGCAAGATTATAGAGCCCCCTGGCCTGAAGATGTGCAAGTAGTTCGGGAGATAAATGATATGAGGGAGATCCCCCCAGAACAGGATCCGATCCGAGTCTGATATCCCGGCCATTTCCAGGTTTCCAAGTAAACCATTTTACAACAACAGAAAACGAGCTCATGAGCCCACGCCAAATATTTGATGAACCAATAACAGAATGCCTGCCATTCTGAAACCAAGTTGCAATCGGAACATGCTTGAGATATTTAGCCTGAATGATATAGTCCCACATAGAGTTGACAAATAAAGCACGCCACAAACTCTTAGCATGAAGAGCCATCACAAAAAGCTCCAGATTCTTTACATTCCATCCCCCAAGTGTATATGGTTGGGCCAAAGTTTTCCAATTAAGTAAATGAAACTTGGTCTTCTCCCCCCCGCCAGACCAAATAAATTGGTAGAATTTCCCCCGAATAATGCACAAAATGGACAAAGAAATTTTGCAGAGGGAGAACCAGTATACTCCCAAGTTCTATAGAACAACCTTTGCCAATGTAATCCGACCACCCAGTGAAAGATATCTCAGGCTCCAGTGTCCAATACGCGAATCAAATCGCTTGACAAGCCAAAACCAATCATTGGACTTGTAATTTGCAGGTTTGACAAAATAGACGAGATACTTTGAGCCATCAGATAACTCCTTGAACTCCAAAGGAAAAATACTCCTGATCGAGCGTCTATATTCACCTCCAATGAGTACTTCAAGAAAAAAGATTTTACCATACTGATGAGCATACCGGTTACCGAGCAGAAGAAATCAAGTATTTTCTTATAATGTAACCATTTAGCCAGTATTCCCATACCAAAAAGCATCACATCATCCACAAAAAGAGTGTGTGTAACTGATACACCAACTGAGACCTTGATACCCACAATAGTGCCCTCACATTTTGCTTTGTGAATGGAAAGGCTTAGCCCTCCAATGACCAGCAAAAATAGAAGGGGTGAGAGAGGGCATCCCTGGCGAAGGCCCCTAGAAGCCTTGAAAAAATCAGTCGGTTGGCCATTGATAAGAACTGTAAAGTTGATAGAGGTAACACATGCCATAATCCACTTCATTACCTTCCAAGGCAGTCCAATTTGAATAAGGATCAATCTGAGAAAAGTCCAATTTACCCGATCATAGGCTTTCACCAAGTCAAGTTGGAGAATAAGTGCGTCCAGCTTCTTTTGATTAATACTGTGGAAAACCTCCTGAGCCACACCAACTGCATCGTGTATCTGCCTTCCATCCAAAAAACCATATTGTTCCATAGAAATGAACGTAGACAGGATCGGTTTGATATGTTGTGCAATAATCTTGGATATGATCTTGTATACTAAATTGCACAAGGCAATAGGACGGAAATCATTAAAGCTCTCAGGATGTGATGATTTAGATATCAGTGCCAGATAGGTAGTATTTAGCGCCCTAGATACCAGTCCCAAAGACCGAGATTCATCCACAACATCCTTGAGGTCATTCCCCATAATATAAAAAAGTGTGTGAATAGTTCCATAGTCCACCCATCCGAACCAAGAGATTTATCCTTAGCAAAACCCCGAAGGGTATTCTGAACATCTGTGATAGTAATAGCCTCAAATATTTTGTCCCCCTCCATGTCATTGAACATCCAAGGATATTCCTTTATAAGCTTAAACTGTTATGGCAGGGATGTATTCATAGGACCAGTAAAGTAATCTAGAAAGTGCCGAGATGCCTCAGACATCAAATCTTCATCACCACGAATCCACCTCCCATCATGATCATTAAGATCCCAAATGTTGTTTTGTATTCTACGGGAATCAACATAGCGATGAAAGAACTTTGTGTTTAAGTCACCAGCTTTGAGCCATATTGCCCGGCTCTTTAAACGCCAGGACTCTTCATGAATAAGGAGGATTTTGAGTTTCCTTTCCTCCAAAATAGCAAGGCGGGCATGATTAGGTTGTGAAATCCCCATCCTCAGAGATTGATCCCTAAGGTCACCAATTTCCATTTCAAGCGCATTGAGTTCAGTAGTCAGCTCAACTTTTTTGGATCGTTCCCACTTTATAGTGTAGTCTTTTAAAGAATTTAATTTCACAGCAAGCTTGTCCATAGCCGACCGCTCTCCTGAAACATCGGTATTGGCCCAATGGGATTGCATGCCCACATCATAATCCAAATCATTTAACCATACAAAATTGAATTTGAATGGATATACATGGTGATTTGCGTCGGATTCAAATTGCAAAATAATGGGGAGATGATCACTGATATGGGTCTGCTGGATCCAAGTTCTATATGATTGAAAAGAGCTTAAAAGAGACTCAGATATCAAGTAGCGGTCAATACGTTTGGATATCAAATTATCATCTTGACGACCATTGGACCATGTTGGGGCCAATGGTCGCGGTTCCACATCAATCAGAGAATATGTAGAAAAAAGATCTATGAAGAAAGTCCCAAGAGGGTCCCTTCTGGCCGCACGACCCCAGATTTCTTCTGCCCCCCAAGAAAAATTCAAATCACCTGCAAGTATCAAATTTTCCAATGCCAATACATGTTCCGAACATGCTAGATTCCAAAAAGCTTCCTTGTTGCAGTAAGGGCCATAGCAATTTACAATATTTATGTCTTTTTCTGAGTCTCTAATATGCTAGACAAAAGGATGCCCAAAGAAGTAATGAAAATATTTAGCTTAAGAATCCCCGGGTTCCATGCAACCAGGAGGCCACCAGAAAGACCAACCGCATCGACATAGGACATACACCACCCCGACTTTATTTTATTGAAAAAAGTACGAGCTTTCTCCCCACAAACCATTGTTTCTTGTAAGAAGACCAAATCAGGATTAACAATTTGAAGGACTATTTTGAGGGCCAGTTGTTTGGGAATACCCCCCACACCCCTGATGTTTAAGGAGATAAAAATCATTATCGACCCCTGGCTAGGGCTTTGATTTCTCTAAGAGCCCTGGTATCAGGAGAGATGGGGGTAATCGAAATGTTTTTGTCATTACCCCCCAGAGTGTCGACCTTTGAATTTTTCCTAGCACTCCTCGTTTTTAATGGAGAGAAATCAGTTGCTAGCTTTCCCTGCTGATCCCCCTTCACAATACATTGATCTCCCAGCGTGGCCAAATTTGCAGCAGTTGGAATGTTATTCAAAACCTCCATACCCGGGACCAGTGCCGCAGGATCCGAGGAAGCAGCCACTAATGTATTACTCGGACCGCAATCGTCGACAACCCGATTTTTTAAATAAATAGGGAGGGGTGATTTTTTAACCATCTCAGAGTAGGATGGGATGAGTAATACTCGTTCCTGGGGCACCGATTCACAGTTTGACAAAGTATGAGAAGGAAGGGAGACAGACGGGGGTTCAGATGTGTTGTCAATCAATGCCCCATCCACAATAGGTACAAAATCAGGCAATGGCACCTCACAATCCGAGGATAGGATAATCGTGGGACTGTTAATGGTGGCCGATGCAACGGGAAAAATAGGAATGAAGGACGAGGTCTCAGGGGAGGAAATAAACACAGGTAGTGGTACATCAGAAGTGGGGGACGCATTATCAGACGAGACATTGGGATCTTTTTCAGACTCAGAGGTAATAGACAACATTGGATACACACGACTCAGATAGTTACCATTGTTACCATTATTAAGCTCCAATGCATTTATGAATTTAATGTCCAAATCATTCAAAGAATGATAAAGAGATGGGTCATTGGATTCCAACTTACCCAATAATCCTGCAGCCGGATTAATCGGTGTTGAAACCCTGTTGGAAAAACCGTCAAGACCGCGATTTGTATCCACATCATTGTCGCTGCCATCATCCAAAGACCAAAAGGGATCCGACCCCACCGGACGACCAGAAGAAAATCGTTGGTTGCACTGCCTCCAAAGATGGCGCACCTATTTTTAGTTGGAGCAACGGAAGGGGATGCCCCAATAGTCAATAATCAAGTCCATCTTATGGCCATGCCAGTTGATGTGGAGAACATCAATGATCCCCAACGAGATGTCAACCTCAACCAAGAGCCGCCCCATACGACGGTCGAAACCAGTAAGGTGCTCATCCTCCACGTGAAGAAAATCACCCAAATTATTGCCAATAGCTTCAAACGCCCCCGATTCCAAAGTGCAAGTGGAAGGCTAGGGATGAGAACCCACAAATGTCGTAAGCGCACAGTAGCCGAATCCGGGTCAAAATCAGTATGCTACTTCTGTAACATGAGGCTGCCAGCACCATGAAGCCACAGCTGATTTAAAATGGTAGAACAGTGAACTTCCTGCTCAAACTTGAAACCATACCAACCACGAGCCATAACAAAAACCTGGGGAGTGTAACCCACAATGGGCTTCCATTTTTCGGAGACCCACCCCACAATGTCCTTTCGATCCATTGCAAAATAGGAGAATTTCCCCACCAAAACAGTCAGATTGAAATCAACAAGCTCTTCTAAGCCGAGATCCCTGCCCATAGTAAGCTAGACCTCCCCGGGGCGGCAGCAAAACTTCTCACTCAAGCGATGAGCAGCTTGAGAGACATACCGAGGTTTCTTTCCCTGCACATGAGACGGACAAGCCTGAGCGCTATCGATCGAAGGGTTAGAGCCCGATGTCGACCCAGGAATCCCCAACAAAGGCAGGTGGCCTTTTTTTGGCACTTGTTTGGCACGTGGAGCTCTTTGCCGACTACCCGAAGCAAGAGGACGTTTGCCATGTAGCATATCCTTGAAATAGGAGTCAGGTTTAAATAAGCCCGCCTCTTCAATTCTGAAATCTGAGACGGTCATGGGGTTATCCGCCAAGGCTTGAGGAGCCGCCACATGATCCCCCATCTGTCAAATGAAAGTAGTTCAATCAAACACAATAGAAGCGTCCAGGTGCCAGAAGTTCCAAGATCTCTTGCAATGCAAAGCTAGAAGAATCAAACCCCAGGTTCACAACAGACCATGTGTAAAAACCACGACAGATTCCGGCAAACAAATTAATCGAACAAGAAGTGACTGTCACCAGAGCAAGAAGGATAATGATTCCCAGAAGGTTAGTTCAATCAAACCCTAGGTCGCACAAGTCCGAGTCAAACAACCTCAGCCGAAACCGACAGCAAAGAGACCGGAGAAGGATGGCCGGACCCAATAAGCAGCAGACAACAACGACCAAGTGATAATGATACTCGAAAAAAGAAAAAAAAAACCCCGGGTCGCACAAACTGTGTCTATACAACCACGACAGATAAACGACAACAAGGTAACAGGATAGTATAGAGACGTTCCCAAAATATGATATCCTAAATACCAAAATATGAAGAAAAAACACAACCAGCAAGTGAGAAAACCGGGGACCGGCACCACAGCAAGTGACGCCCAAGTGGAAGACGGGTCAGCACCAAACCTGTCAGTTAGTGCGGATAATAACCCCCACCAAATAGATCCTGTCGCTGTCCACAGCAGATTTGATAGAATCCAAAGAAAACCAACATTCTATAACAGGTAATCCTGGACTCACAACAAAATGTAAAACCGAAACCCCATGTGAAGCGTGAATACCAAGCAGAGAAGATACCGGCACCTATAAGGGATTACCTTCGACTGTCCGAAGATAGGAGAAGCCGTCGTCACCTGGTATTTAGTGAAGGCCCATAATAAACATCCGCGCCCAATAACCATCCAAACCCTAACAAAACCCTCATCACCGCTCCGCTCCTTGTAATTGGATTCCCAAAGACGTCCAAAAATAATGGTTAGATATAAAGAGATAGTTGGTTAACATGTAAAAGGTAAGAAAATTTAGAAAATAAAAATTTAATTATAAAAATAAATTATTAGTTTAGATATTTTTTTCTTAATTTGATAAAAAAATAATATCTTGATTCAAAGGAAATTTGAAATTGGGTTATGAATTAAATTTTGGAATATGAATACTTAGGTCGAGAATTACGTTCTTTTTCAGGGGTTCATACTTTTTGAGCCAAATTGCGTAAGGGTCTTCATAGTAACAGGGCATTTTGTTATAATTGACAAATTAATGAACAAGTAGCACTTGTTAGATGATGCCAATCTAGCTAATAAATTCTTAGAAGATTTATATAGCAATATGCTATTTTGCACTTACTAATTAGACCTTTTATAAGAAACACACTCTAGATAAAAATTGTCTTTACAATGGCTTGGAATAAGATATTTCTAGCCTAAGAAATGAAGGCAAAATCCTCTTGCTAAGAGACTTTAATGCTAAAATAGCAACTAACCAAGTTATTATCTTAAGCAATTATTCTAACCCCCAATCCTCTATGGTTAGATGTGGACCTTGATTTAGCTAGCAAATACTAAAGAAACTCTAAAGACTTGGTTGAGAATTTGTATGGTACCAAGTTAATCAAGCTTTGTAGCTCTTAAGATCTAATAATTTGCAATGGTCTTATGAAGTGGTCAAAATCCAATCAAAAGACTTGTATCTATGATTTGGGTAGTAGTGTCATATATTATGTGATATCTAATATCCACGCATACAACCAATAGTAAATTTTGACATCTTAAATTACCATGAGCCCGACTCTGACCATAGGCCTTTAACCCTAACTCTAAAATTTGACAGAGACATAAGTCCCATAACAGAGAATTAAAATAACCAAAGGCACTTGATTTTCGATAAAAATAAAATGGATATAAATAATGAATTAAATACACTATTAACTAAGGACAATATTGAAGACCTCTATCATAATTTTACCACAACCCTCTTTACTTCTATTAACAAGTTCTCTATCGCTGTGTCATGTAAAAGGAGAATAGAACGACCAACCATTGGTATGATAAAGACTGCAAACATGCTAGAAAAATCATTAGGATGCTTCTAACGAGTCCTTAAAAATTGACAAGATCTATAGGTAGAAATCCCTAATTAAATGGAAAAAAAGCAATGTATAAATAGAAAGCAAGAGGATCTTTTGCACATCTCTAAGTAGATAATAAGAAATTATGGAGGCAAATTCTAAGTCGTAGAACTAAAGAAAACAATATAATTCCCTTGAGGAACTAGAATTCCTACTTTAAAAAGCTTTGTGAATTTCATGATGTCGTGGACAATATTCAAACCCTTTCTATAGAGGAAGAAGTTTTCTCTTTAGAAGACATAGAGTTTGGGGTTAAGCAACTCATGAAATGGAAAGCTAAGAACATCAGAGGATACCAAGCAAAAGGAGAATAGAATGACCAACCATTGGCATGATAAAGACAACAAACATGCTAGAAAAACCATTAGGATGCTTCTAACGAGTCCTTAAAAATTGACAAGATCTATAGGTAGAAATCCCTAATTAAATGGAAAAAAGCAACGTATATATAGAAAGCAAGAGGATCTTTTGCACATCTCTAAGTTAGATCCTAAGAAATTATGGAGGCAAATTCCAAGTCCTAGAACTAAAGAAAACAATATAATTCCCTTGAGGAACTGGAATTCCTACTTTAAAAAGCTTTGTGAATTTCATGATGTCGTGGACAACATTCAAACCTTTTCTATAGAGGAAGAAGTTTTCTCTTTAGAAGACATAGAGTTTGGGGTTAAGCAACTCACAAAATGGAAAGCTAAGAACATTAGAGGATACCAAGCAAAAATCTTAAAATTGGTGGGTCTATCCTCATCCCTCACATCCATAGGCTCTCCAATTTAGCAGTCAAGTAAGGTTTCCTTAAACCCTGGTCATAAAGCCTCATTGTTCCTATTTTTTAAAGTGGATATAAAAAAAATCCATCTAATTATAATACCATTATGATTAGCCCCCTTATAGTCAAATTATATGGAATTATTATAGAAAATAAGATGAGCATATGGCTAAAAAGTCAAGGAAAAAGACCTAAAGGCCAGGAAGGATTTTGGGGCTATCATTCAACTGTGGAACACCTTGTTACTCTTAGGACCATTTATGAGGAGTGTTGCAATAATAAAACCAATCTTCTATGTTGCTTTGTTGATTTTAGAATGACATTTGACACAATATCCATAACTAACCTTTGGACTAGATTAGAAGAGTTAAAAGTCCCTTCAAGTTGAGAGTTGTATCAGAAGATTATTATCAAGTTGAAGAACTCCGGGGGTTGGTCAGAATAAATTAATTGTAATAGAGGAGTCAAGTAAGGTTGTCCCCTATCCCCTACCCTTTTTGGTATTTACATTGACAAGCTAAAGGGTTGTTTGGAAGAGGCTGGTTGCATTGGGATTCCTTTGTCAGGTATAGTCATCATCCTTCTTCTCTATGCTAATGAAATTGTTCCTATGGCGAGGAGTCCCTTTGGTTTCAACAATCAACTAAAACTTCTCAAGGATTTTTGCTCTAGTATGGTTATGACTATTAGCACTAACAAAAGAAAAGGTATGATAATCAAACCCCAAGAGATCACTTATGGTAATTTCATGTATGACAAAAACAACTTGGAGGAAGTGAATTCATACAAATATCTTGGAATTGATCTTCATCATAAGCTTAACTGGAACTATGGCACCGAGAAAAGGATTAATGAAGGGTGGAAAGCTTATTATGGACTTGAAAACAATTGTAAATCAACATACCTATGGCTTTGGGATAGAAAGAAAATCTCATTTGAGACTCTCGTCACCCTTGTTATCTCATATGGATATGAAGTTTGGGGTTGCAACATCTCTAGATAATCATGGAGAAGGATCAGGGAAAATCCAAAAGTGCTTTATGTGAGAGTATCTCCCCAATTGTGAGCATGTCTATGGCTAGGTACCTAATGTACAAGAACACGACAAACAACATGAAAAGTGAGAGGCTTCCTAAGATTGCTTTATACTCTAGTAAAAACCACCTATGACTTAAGCAAGGTTGGCATAAAGATGCCAAGTTTTGGCTAAATCATTAGGGAGTTGAGAAAGAGGTCACTCTACAAAATGGTGATAATACTAAAAGAATTAGTATAATACAAGGAAGTGATTAAACCTAATATAGAATATCAAAAGTATCTCCTTGTTGTAACTAGCACAAAGAAGAAAATCAACATTGTTAAACTAAGAATAAACTCTCATGAACTCCTTAGTGAAAAGGGCACTTGGCAATTGCTAAAATGTCGTGGGAGAAAGAATTAGTAATCTTTGTGACACCAAGAGGTTGCATATGCAAATCACTTTCTCATGTAATGTCCTGCATAAAACCACATTAGAACCCGTTTTCAAAATATTTACTACATTACTAACCTTCCCAACCTTTTTACTCATCACAGTTATGGTGATTTATGAGTGCTTCCTTAAAGCTTTTTGAGCATATAAATAAAATTCTAAATAAAACCAACTGACCCCTTACCTTTTTAAGGTACGATAAACCAAAGTTGGTCTATGTGAACATTAATAAATATCATCATCATCATCGTCGTCGTCGTCATCAAAGTAGAACCATCCTGCTTCAAGGACATTTTGTTTTATCGTGTTATGGGAGAGCTCAATCACCAAATGAACTTTCAAGTCAATCGTGCATTGAAACTAAGTGCAGAAGATTTAAAAAGTTGGCGTTGGGGGGGGGTATTTCATCCTACCCCCTAAGTATTGATGTGCAACTATGGATTATATGTTATCAATTAATTCAATATCAATATCATGCAAAACACCACATAGAAGGGCCCTCAAATCCCTTGAATGTGATTGTATAAGGGTGATAGAAGTTGAGCACACTCATAGCATGGCACCACACATGCCAAACATATTTCTCTACCGTCATTTTGAACTGAAAAGGATTGATTTCAAGACTGCAAGTAGGATTATGGAGTTTGGAATAGGTGTTGGTGGATTGGTTTGTTTCAGTCGGATTCCCCTAGCACTATTAAAAATCATGGGTAAGATCCTCTATTATTGCATTGCAGTCTCATTTTGGTAAAGGTTTATATATAGGTGGCCAAAATTACGGAGAATTGAACTATTTGTGGTGTTATGGGGTGAAATTGCATTTCAATTCAGGTTGGTGTTATGAAAATACCCTTTCACCAATCTCCCAGGTTCTTGTTGTTCCTAGAGTTTTGAAGAACATTTGGTATTCTATTCTTTCTTTCACTATGTTTGGTACATTTCTTTCATTCTCAAGCTTATTTGTTTATGGGCCTTGTTGGTTGATTGAGGCCTAGTGTTTTGAGAAGGTTTTGGATCTATGTTTTTGGATTCGTGGTCCAATCCCTATCTCTAGCTTTAAGGGTTGGTATAGTTAGTTCAATCTTAGTCTCTGTGATGCCTCTCCTATGTAGGCAAGTGCTTGCAGTGTCTCGTTTTAGTGCCCTAGAGGTTTAATTCCATGTATTGTCATAGATTCCAGGGAAGTGTCAAAGGTATATATGTGGATTCAAAGGATTATTCGTAGGCATGAAGACTACATTAGTGATAATAGGACTTCAATTTTTCCAGTGAAAACCATAATTAACATTAATGAACATCAATGCAGCTCTTAAAAGATGACAATAATGGACACTTATACAACAACAAAGACAAATTCAAGTATTGGAAATCGAGTGCTCCATGCTTCATAACATGGCTTGCAATCTCATTAAGGGATCTCAGAATGTATTTCGGCTCTACACCTAGGGAGCTGAAAGAGGAGGAAATAATTCATCAAATGCTTAAATACATGGACCTTGAAAACCAAGGATCTCGACATACATAATGTTGGCAAAAATGAAGCACATAACAAACACATCTTTTACTAAATTTCAATATTTACAAGACAATACTCATTTTGGATGTTTTTTTTGTAATTGTACTTATAGCAATCATATGAAAGCCTCTGCAAATGATACATGTTTCCTTTTGGATCCTTTTTGCTTGATTGAATTGTTGATCTTTTAACTCAAATACAACATTTGTTTTGTATAATAACATTCTCCAGTTCGATTGTAGACCCTTTACTACAAAATTATGATCGTTCTTATTTAAAAAAAAAAGATAAATAATAACATTTAATATTCTAAAATTTAAAGATGTGTAATCAATACAACAAAACAAAGAAGAAAATGATTTTTCGTTGGTATGATTTTTAATAGTGAAACACATCGTTAACTAATCCAAAATTTAACTTCTTGAGATGAGTGAATTTGGAAAATTTGTGATATAAGGAGTTGAGAATAAGTACCAAGTTTTTAAAACTTGTCCTACCTTTAATGATTTATGACATAACTTAGCCCCGACGATTAGCTCAATCGATTGGTGTGACTATTACCAAGACATTGCCAGTAATCTAGTGCAATGCGAATTTTCTTGGTTCAATTCCCATGTGGTTGAGCACATTGAACCTACGCGACACACTTTACATTGGGTACCATCCTCAAAACAAGGAGAAGTGCACGAAAGTTTCCCGACAGTTATTGCTAGGGAAAAGATATATAATTACCTAGTTATAACTTAAATGTTATTAAGAACCTCCTCACTTATGAAAATTTTATTGACCCTTGTACTTTCATTTATACCATATTCAAATTTAAAAAAGGTATTTTTCAAGAAATACATAGTTTAATTTGATTTATTCATTTTATAAATTTTATTTGTTTTAGGAAATGATAAACATCAAACTATACTCATCTTTCTTTTCGACACATCTACAGGGAAAGAAATGTAGAGGCAGACGTAATGTCAAAAGCCGACATTCTTGTGCCTCTGGGATCCTAGTTTATTTCAGGATTTCAAGATGGGGAGGTATCAATATATTACCACCCTCCATTTCACAAACCTCCTCCAACGCCTTAGCTAATGCGGTTCCAACCTTACAATTTCAACTTCTTTGGTGTAATTATAAGCTTTGTCTTTTTTTGATACTAGGATGACTGTTCTAATGTGGATGTACTTACAAGACTTTTTTCGCCTACAACTTTGGTTTTGTTTTGGTTGTATTGTTTCCTTATATTGATCCATAATTATGATAATCATTTTTTTGTGTTTTTGTTTCATGAAGATACTATTTATGTACTCCTTTTTATTAGGGGGGTTTTGGTAGAAGAAGATATGATACACATATGTGTTATGTACCCATTATGCTTGAAGATTATAATAGGCCTCTCCAAGGCATTCTATTGTAAACGTTCTAGGTTAGAGATTTTGAAGAATGTAATTTTGTAACTCTGTCCAAAGTTTCAAAAACTATGATTTGTTTTTTATTTTGTTTTTTTTAGGAAAAAAATGAATGATTTTTTTTTGTAAGTAAGACATCTTATATTAATAGTTTATACAAAAATTACAATAGATATCAGACAAAGTATCCTTTATGTCTGTCTGAACCATCCTACTAACTAGTATTAGCTTTTAACACAACATAACCTCCTAGGGCCCCTCTCCTAAAGGAGAAAACAAGGTTAACATTACATACTATGTTCACCATTAACCAGTACCATAACAAAACAAAGCTTCTACAAAGACGTAGACTGTACAACCTACGGACTTGAAAGTCATCTAAAGCCAACTGATAGCCTGAGGCCAAAACAAACCATGTAGCAAGAACTGATAACGGGCATAAAAAAACAAAACAAAACAAAACCTAGAGCCATCCAATTTAGGAACCTCAAGCAAGACCTTTAAGGTGCCTGAAAATTCGCAGAAGAAGGAGCCTGCCTCGCACGACCACGGTCCTCATCCAAATTCATTCTCCTTGTCGACATGCCAACCTTTGCAGGAGCAAACACCCCCATCTACGGGAGAAAAGGGATACCTAATTCTTTGCCCACAACATCAATATCCATATGTAGGAGCCTCATGTCTACATATAAATCCTTCGAAAATGACATCGAGACCTCATCCACACTCTCCTTCTCCTCCCATTCCAGAAGAACACGTCAAAGGAGTCCTTTAATAACCCAATAGAACATGACGGTCTTCTCATATAACCCCTGTCGTGCCCGCGAGGACCTCGGATCCTGGATCCATTGTTCCATCACAGCAGCCTCCACAGGTGGAACTTTCTCCACCACCTCGCACCAAACACCCTTCTCCATTATCTCAAGGTCTGCCTTGATTGAAGGAGAGATGGATGATCGGTACTACCATGCTACGTGAGCAGCCCTCATATGCTCCCTGCTCGCCCTATGTTTCCTCCTTGCCTCAAAACCCACCGACGCCCCCACTAGATCCATCTCGCTATCTGCAAACATGCAAACTTCACGAAGATCGCTAGGGGCTCTACATAGACTTGCTCCACCACCTTTCACCATACCAACACATAATGCCCTACATCGTTTAAAAACAAAGCAGAGAGGGCCAAAAGATACAGAAAATCCGGAGAGGGAAACTCCCATAAAGGAAGACAAGACATTCCCCCATGGACCCAAAAAACCATAGCTGTCCACACTAGTTTCCATTATGGCCTCTATTAGTACCCACCTGCATCTCGTACCACCATCCATCTCCTCAACTAAATCCTACAACTTGCTTAAACAATTACCACATGGAAGGACCTCCTACTTGCCCTTTCTCCCAAGACGCCTTGACTCACCATCTACCTTCATAAAGGCAATCCAATAGCACGTGTCGGGCCGAGCTATCCACACATCCCTCCTGCCACATCACCCCTTCCTCTGTCTTCATCCGCATCCGAAGGAGGGAAAAAAGGAATGATAAACATCATCAACACCATAAATTATGTCATAAAATACATAACAAAATATATATAATAAAGAACCAGGCTAAAGAATCTATGTTTTCTATATTTTTTTGGTTTACCATCACTATAATCCAAGTAAATAATCTTTATTAAAATTACAATTTAAGTTGATAAAATGTTGTTTTTAACACCCGTGAATACACACTAAATTAAGCAATATTAACATATGATATATGTGTAGTTTCAATTTAAATTAAGCAATATTAACATATGATATATATTTAGTTTCAACAATTCAAAATTACTGCTCTAAAATATAAGGGGAAAAATATTGGTTTCTTCTCTCGTATTTTAAACGATTAGAAAAAACCAATTCATAATACATTTAGGCTACTAGCAAACCTGTAATTTTTTTATTATTTTAATAGTTATTATAAATTATAAAATACTTCATTCCTTTTTGAGTGATAATAAATTATTATAAAATATTTGGGTCAAATATCACGTTGCAATTCAACAAGCAAAAGGACCATAAAGGTAAAATTGTGTACTTGTGTTTCTGAGAGTCAAATGTATGGCAATCACAATGTTAGCTAATTTAATATAATAAAAAAGTATTTCAAACTATCCAAAAAGCGGAAAATGAGGTTTACAAAATTAAAATCACGTGGAAAGTGGTAATATAAAATTTTATTTTTTAATTTATAAAATATAAAACATTATCATTAAAATTGAGGTGGTGATATAATTGGCATAGATCTATCTTAAATCCGTATCTATCAAGCACCGAGAGGGATCCAATTTCTTAAGGTGTATTTCTTTTTAAAAATTTAAACTCAAGAAATTTGATCTCTCTTGAATTTGATCTCTCTTGATTGATAGATTAGGATTTAAGTTTTAAGTTTTTATTTTATAAACGAACATCGATTTTTTAATTAGTTTTCATAATATTTTATTTTATGAACCAACATGGATTTTTTAAATACTTTCCAAATACTTTTTACGTTTTATTAGATGATTATAGGATTTTTTAATTTTTTTTTACGTTTTATTAGATGTAACGCTACACAACGCTACATCACGCACGTTAGAAGATCTCCCCCATACTGGGCTGTAGAGCACCGAGTGAATTATTTATAAAAATATAAATAAAACATCATTTCTCAAGGGTTTTCTACGAGCTAGGGTTTCTTCTTAGCGTTTTCGATCACACTATGAATTTTGATCGTCTTCTGGTGGATTATTTTGATGACGATTCATTGAAATCTAATTTTCTAGCTATGCCAAGGGATGATTGGCACGATTCTCTTAGGATCTTTCTAGAGCTTGTAAGGATGGGGTTTTTAGGGTTTTGGCCCCACGAAGATTGTGATAGGGGTGATTTGTTAGATTTGATAAGTCCTAGCACCGTTTTAGCTGGTAAGATCGATCTTTCTTTGGATTTGGGAATTGTTGGTGATTCTACACTACTATTGTTGGAGGATTGTTTCCCCGAGGCTAGTACATGGGATGGCTTGGATGATGCTTCCTTGTGCAGTGTACTCGAGAGCCCTCTTGATTGTGTGATTGTTGGCATCCACTTTGATTATCCCTGGGGTTTTGTGGGAGAAAAAAATCAACTTAGTGACTTTCTCATCCTACACCCTCGATCATCGTTTGCTCCTTCGAAGAAGCGTTGGAATGTGATCTGGACCGGGGAGGTGGGGTTTCCATCTTGGTGGTTAGAGAAGGAAATAGAGTTATGGATATTGTTGATTTGGAGGGTCATTCCCTTATGGAAATTTTTTATGGGACAAGGGTTAGTTTGGCTTATATTTCAACTTGGGAACAAAACTTATGGGTTCCCGTGGTGGATTTTTGCCCAGTCATTCACTATTAGTCCAGGGGTTGGTTCGACTTTGTCTTTTGGCAACAAGAGAATATGCAAGAGATTCTACAATATTGTTTTTTTAACAGAAATGTATATTGTATTAAAAAAAAAAACCAGAGCTATGAGCCAAATCGGCAGTGAACAATTATTTTCCAGATCAACCATTACCAAGTTGTAGCAGCACCGAGATGTATGCCTGAAGATGGAGGAAATGGAGGATATTACAATGATTGCCAATTTGGCATTTGTTAGCTGGAAGAAGACTTAAGCAGAAAATGAATGAATTATAAAATGTTAGAAAGAATAAAAGAATGTCGGATGAGAAGAAATGCAATTTCTGAAAATTTTTATTTGTGTTTTCTGAAGAGCTGGGGATATCACTCAGCTGGAAAATCTGTTCGCCATGTTGAAGAAAAGCGATTTCTGAAGCCAGTTCACTCAGCCTTAAATTTCTATTTGCATGAGTTCTCCATGTTGAAGAAGTAAGGCCATGCTAGTCACTAAACACAGCCATAACTTCTGAGCTCCACCATAAATTCAGCTTGCATGAATCGCCATCTAATTTCCAAACCGATTTAATACTATGGGGGCAATTTGTAATATATATATATATATTTTTTTTTTCCTGAAAGAATCTCAACACCATTTGAGTTTCTATGGATGAAAGAATCGCGGAATGCTCTGGATCATTTGAATTGCAGTGGTCTAAAGAGTCTTAGAATACTCTGGTTGAAAGAGTTTCAGAAAAACTCTTCTTCTATTTATTATTTATTATTTTTTTGCCAGGAGAGAGTTCCATAATAACTTCCCATTCGAAAATGGAATTACAAGTTCTCTGGTTCTGATGGGAGAAGCATGTCTCATGGAATTTGATGAGCTTCATTTTCAATATTGGATAGTTTGAGAGTGCCTTGACTGAGACTGGTGGTGGCATTAGCTTAATAATATCAACATCATTATTTAAGCTTCTTAAGATATGATAAGCCTTAAATTTTGTGAAAGTGCTCGAGATTTGCCGAATTCGCTGGAT
The DNA here is from genome assembly GCA_027924585.1 of Larix kaempferi. Taxonomy (NCBI): domain Eukaryota; kingdom Viridiplantae; phylum Streptophyta; class Pinopsida; order Pinales; family Pinaceae; genus Larix; species Larix kaempferi. Next base: position 12,839,884 of record BSBM01000036.1, read on the forward strand.
GATTCGACAGAGTGGAAGATTGTTGATATTGGTATTAGTGTTGAGAGCTCTAATGATAATCATTGAATCTCCAAACACTTGTATGTTGTCAATTTTATGTTCTTGGGCGAGCCGACATCCTTTCATCAAGGCTAAGGCTTTTGCTATATTATTTGAGCAGATACCTAGGCCCCAGCTATACTTCAATCTCATAGTTCCTTCCCTAGTCTGCTATAAACCGAATCTGGCTAACAATGAAGAGTATCCATCTTCGATAATTTTGTAATAATAAATGAGTAAATTATAATTGGATGATTGTAAATATTACAATGGAGGCTTGCTTTTATAGGCTTGAGCCATTTAAACTAAAAGGTTACACCCTTTCCCTAATAGTTAGCTAACCTAATTAATATTCTATTTAATATTCGTTACATTGCCACCCCCTTTAAAAGGAGCTTTGTCCTCAAAGCTGTATTTGCAGTCATTGTCTTTTATATTGACATGGTCTGGATTCTTGTTGTGTCATAATTCTTTCTTCTTAGGTGGAGAAACTCTCGGTCTCGGTCCATTCAGTCGGTACTTATTTCCTTTCCATTCAAATTCCATGTATTGTTCTTGCAGGTTGGTAGAGTAAGTCCCCAACGATGCTAACCAGTCGGCGCCTAATACCATGTCTACTTCCTTGAGAGGTAAGGAAACACAATTGAGGTGTAGGTGTAAGTTTTGTATGTACAATGGCACCTTATGACATTTTCCTACTTCTTCTATGTCTTGATTAGCGATGGTTGAGGCTTTAAGCCCTTTTGCGGGGAACACAAAAATATTTAGTTCCTTTGCCTTATTGATGTTGATCAAATTATGGGTACTTCCCGAATCGACCAAAATTGTGACATCCTTATCTTTAATTTTCCCATTAAGTTGTAGTCTTTTTGGTCCTGAATTCCTAGATTCTGTTACTCGGAATATGAATTGTTCCGTTTTAAGGATGTCATGGTTTCTCAACTGAGGTGGCAGATATTTTCCTGCGAGTGCTTGGCTTTCCTTCTGTTGGGTGTAATCTTTCTCTGGTGTCTCTACCTTTTCTTTCTTACCGATTTGTTGAGTACACGTAACCGTCGCAACTGATGCTTCAGATGAGCTTGTGTCTGTATCCAAATCAACTGTATCTGCCTCTCTTGATACCTGTACTTGCTTCCCATTAATGATTTTGCAATGTACTATGTGATTGGTCTTGCATTTATGTCCTGGGAACCAATCTTTGCCACAACGACGACAAGTATTCTTCTTGTTTTTCCTGTCACTGTCAGTGTGACTACTCGATGTTTTTGAGCTTTTCCCAACTTCATAGCCTATGACTGATATTTGTTACATTGATGACCGGGTGACCATGTATCTTCGCAATACCTGCACTGGGTCTCTTGCTGTCGCAAATATCCCTTGTTAGGGTTCCATTGTCTTGATTGTTTGAATTTTTCTTCAATAAGTTTTGCTTTGCGCCTAGCCTTATCCAAATTGGACACGTTATGCAATTCTAATTCGTCTCTTATGTATTGTTTAAGACCAGAGATATATGTTTGGAGTCGTTGACCCTCTGTTAATTCTGGTACGCGCGTTGCTAGCGCTTCCCATGCATAGGTGTATTCTTCCACGTTGCCTTCTTGCTGTAGCCTAGTTAGTTTGGAGAAAAACTCTTTCTCTGTCACATCTTCGAATCTTTTAAAGAAATCATTTTTGAATTTGTCCCAATTGTAGGCACATATTGTTGTCGTTTTCTTCCACCACATGTACCAATTGTATGCCTGTCCTTCGAGCTGCATGGAGGCGTATTTAATTTTTTCGTCATCTGACAAGATTTTGTGAATGTAGAAGAATTATTCCGCCTTGTTGATCCACGCCACGCTCTGTTTTGATTCTCCATCCTTGGGTAACTCCAATTTAGGTTTCATTGAGTATCCTCCCATCGATTGCATTGTGGCCCAATATGGTTTATGATGATTGTAGTCTCTATGGTCTTCTGGGATCTCCTCTTTGGGGTAATTTGATTGATGATCATTAGTATCGGTTGTATTGCGACATGAATGGTCTCCCTTCGGTGACTCGCCATTTTTAGCATCATCCCTATCTTTGAAAAACTGCTTGATATTTTCTAATCTTGCATCGAAGTATGCTTTCATTTCCTCTCGTACCTTCCTCATTTCCCATGAGACTGCTCCAGCAACTTCGTATTGCACCTTGCGCGAAAACTCTTCTTTTTCTTCTTGAAACTCTTTGTCAAGTTTGTCCATTCTAGAGTTTAGACCTTCCAAGATTTTCAAATCTCTAATTTGGTCTTTTTCTAATTTCTCCAATCGATCCTTCATTTCTGTCATGGTTCTCGATCTAGTGTGGAGGGGTGAATATGGGGAATCAATTTTTGGTTTAAGGATCAAGAGTAATTTTTTAGGTGATAGGGTGAGGGATAAAATAATAATACAATAAGTATTATTGAATTCTAATAATAATTTATTATATATTAAAAATAATAATACAATAATTATTATTTAAATTATATTAATAATTTATTATGTAAAAATATAAAAAAAATAAATTATTATTATTATTTTTATGTATTAACTTTTTATTATTGATGGGTGCAGGTCGTTGAGATGGAGTTTGCGTGGGAGATGGAGCGGAAGAGTGACGGAGGAATGGTGGCGGCTGGGGGAGGCGTTGGGGGAAGTGTGAAAGGTAGGGCACGCGTGGAGGGGAGGTGGTGGTGAGTGGAGGACGTTGGTGAGGAGGGATGTAGCGCAGGGAGGAGGAATGTGGGCCGAGGAGGCAGGACGGGCGTGGGGAATGCGATGGGAGGTGGAACGGTGTGCAGGGTGGAGATGGGTGACCGGGTGGAGATGGGACGACATGGAGATGATGGTGGAAGGAGAGCGCAGCAGCGGTGGTGAGTGGAGGACGCTGGTGAAGGACAAACGGAGTGATGAGAGTTGAGGATGAGTGGAGTGCAGGAGCTGAGATGGAGCGTGAAGTGCAGGAGCTTAGCCGAACGCGGCTCTGATACCAATGCTATAAACCGAATCTGGCTAACAATGAAGAGTATCCATCTTCGATAATTTTGTAATAATAAATGAGTAAATTATAATTGGATGATTGTAAATATTACAATGGAGGCTCGCTTTTATAGGCTTGAGCCATTTAAACTGAAAAGTTACACCCTTTCCCTAATAGTTAGCTAACCTAATTAATATTCTATTTAATATTCTATTTAATATTCGTTACATAGTCCACAAGACTCCCCCAGCTCCTACTACACCGGAATGATTCTTGGAGGCTCCATCGAATTGAAGGCTATCTGTATCCTAATTATTTCTCCACTCCTGGAAGTCAAGATTAGTAAGTATGATTTGCCAAGCTGGTTGGTGTCTTGGTCGGGGCTCATTATTAGGAAGAGGGAGGACGACTCCTATCCATCTCAATTCTTCATTGTTGAGGGTTTCATCAGACCTGTATTTGGAGATATTGAGGCATTCAATTAATAAACCTTTGGCTTGGCTTGTGGTTTGTAAGGGGGTGCAATGCTTGTCTTGGAAGATGGCATTATTTCTTGTTGTCCATATTTTCCAGCAAGCGTATTTAGGAATGGATATCCAGAGATGATACCAGAGTTTCTTATTGGAGAGTGGGATAGGGTAGGTGGAATTCCAATCTTTAAAGAGCTGGGTGGTTGAGGTAAAGGTAGGCATGGTGATGTTGAGATCGAGTAGTAGATGATTCCAGACAAGCTTGGTAAAATGACAATCCAGAAAGAGGTGGTTGAGGGTTTCGAGATTACTCTAATAGAGAGGACACCAAAAAGGCCCATGGAATCCTCTCTTAATTAGATGGTCACCAGCGAGGACTTTGTGGTGGATTAAAGTCCAGGTGAAGAAATCAATTTTAGGGAGTCCAAATGGATCCCAAACCCGCTTCCATAGATCTTTTCTTGCTTCATCATGAATTTGAAGAGATTTGTAGCTGAGAACAAAAGTGTAAGAGCCTGTAGGGCCCCAACCCCGCTCGTCTCTGGCCATTAGATGTAAGGGGGCACAACCTTTCAGGTTTTCGATAAGCATGACTTTGGCTGTCTCAAAATGTAGAGGGATAGCTACATTTTTCCAGCTCTTCCAGTTGCCATGAATGTCCCAAGAACTAAAATCTTTAAGAGTTTTGATCCCATGCTGAGAGAGCCAGGCTGCGATATTTTGAAGCTCTTGGATGTTTTGAAGTGCATTATTGTCCATAATTTTGTTAGTAAAGATGTTGATTTTCCTTCCGTTGCCTGGTACCTAGTATAGATGTTTTGCAAAAAACTCCCAAGCTGCTTTGCATAATGTCCAAGTGCTGGAGCCTTTGGAAGTTGGCATTTGATCTAGACATGTTAAAGTGGTCCCATTTAAATATTTCTTCCTAAAAACTTGACTAACTCGATGGCGTTTGTTATGTAGAATTTGCCAAAGAAGCTTACCACCCAATGCCAAGTTTGCATGGAGTGGATCGGGAATTTGAAGGCCTCCTGAGGCTTTTGGCTGCTTGATGGTCTCCCAATTCACTAAGTGGATTTTGTTTTCACTGTTTTTCCCACCGGACCATAGGAAATCTCTCATTAATTTACTTATCTGATCTACTATTCCTTTTGGAGATAGAAGGATAGAGAATTGGTAGATAGGTGAGGCGGAAAGAACAGAGTTCACTAAGATCAGTCTTCCAGCCTTGCTGAGCCATTGCCCTCCCCATCTTCTGATTCTTCTTTTTATTTTGTTGATCGTGTCGTCCCAATTTCCAGAATTTGAGTTACCATATGTGATAGGGAGGCCTAGATATGTGAATTTGTCCCACTGGTTATGGACATTGATGTCAAGAATTCTGCTGATATTGGCTGCAACAATGTTGTTAAGATTCCAGTTGTAGACTGCACTTTTATGCAAATTAATCTTGCCTCCGGATGCATTACAGTACAAATTCAGATTGCACTTAAAATTTTGAGCTATGATGGAGGAGGCTCCACCCAAAAAAAGTGAAACATCGACAAAAAGGCTATGGTTAAGTGGATGGGAATCAAGGGTCAAATGGAGGCTGGGAAGGGAGTCGGTGAGAAGATCATGGTTTAATTTCCGACTGAGTGAATCTGCCAAGATGATATACAGGAAGGGGGATAGTGGGAAATTGGGAGAAATCAACAGGGAGGCCATTAATTAAGGGGGCGGTCCATGGTTTGCTAATGCATGTTGAGATCCATCTGATGAAGGTTTCTTCGAATCCAAAGTGAGCCATGATTTTAAAGAGGAAGGAGTGCTTGACGCGGTCAAATGCATTGGCCATATCAAGCTTGATTAACATACCTTTTCCCTTTTTGGATTTGCTGGAGTGGATAGCTTCTTGTACGAGGATGACATTGTCAATTATTTATGTCCCTTCCAGAAAGCCTCCTTGATTTTCAGAAATTATGTTGTTGAGTAGAGGCTTCGTCCGAGTTGCAAGCATCTTGGATATGATTTTGTAGTAGGAGTTGCATAATGAAATCGGTATGAATCTGCTGAAGGAGCTGAGGCTTGTTTCTTTTGGGATGAGGGACAAGAAAGTGTTGTTTGTGCCTCCACCGATTTTTGACTTTGAGTGGAAGTTCTTTATCATTCTCATAAAGTCTTTTGATATACTTCCAGCATGCTTTATAAAAATGTATAGAGAATCTGTGGGGCCTCGGTGCACTGTCTGCTTCAAATGAGTGAATCGTATTGAGCACTTCCTGCTCGGTGAAGGGTTTAAGGATGGTAAGATTATCCTTATGAGAAATGTTGTTTGGAATGTGCTCCAACAGAGTGAGCTCGTCATCTCCTTCAGCACTGTCATCTTCAACGAATAGTCGGGAGAAATGAGCGTGTGCAACATTTTTAATATTTGTGTTTCTGGTGAAAATCGTTCCATCCTTAGCTTTGATTTCAGCGATGTGGTTGAAGGACTATCTAACCTTGAATTGTTTATGGAAATACTTGGTATTCTTATCACCTACTTTGAGCCACATGCTCCTCGACTTCAACCTCCAATATTCCTCTTCAATTTGAAAGGCATGATAAACATTGGTTTGCTGAGTAGCTTCTTCATGCAACGTGAAAACTTCAACATGCTGTTCGTCCATGGCGATTTGGATACCTTCAAGTACACCCACAACCGTCTTTCTGGGATTTGTGGGGGCCAGGCAATTGGTTTTGGCCCAGATCTTGAGTGCAGCTTTGGTATTTTTTAGTTTTTGTTCCCATACGTGACAGGGAGAACCCGTGATGGGGATTTTCCATGCTTTTTCCATAATGGTCCGGAAGCTTGCACGATCGAGCCACTGGGGACTAAACCTGAAGGGAATTGGGCTGAGTTCCTCAATGTCATTAAAGTGGAGTTGGATTGGTTTATGATCAGAGGAAAGATTGGCTAGAATGTTAGAGGAGATGATTTGGGTGTCGGACAGAAGGTTGCTATGAACAAGGAACCTGTCCAGTCTGGCCATGATATTTCCCTTGCCAAGACGCTTATTGGACAATGCGTATTTCCCTTTTTTGGGCTTGATATCTATAAGGTCCCATTTTTGGATTAGGGATTCAACCTGAGATTTGAAGAAATTGTTACCATTGAGGCCACCTTTCTTTTCAAAGTTGGAAAGGGTGATGTTCATATCACTGACGATAATGATGTTTTGAGGATTATAAGAATCCATAAAATCTTCAAGTAGACTCCAACAATCTTTTTTCTCAGATTAAAGATTTGGTACATACATGTTGAAAAGGGTGAACTGCTTGTTTCTTTGCATGTGGGTGAGTTCGGTATATATCCAGTGCTGCGTAGCGAAGTGATTGTGGAGTTGGAATTTTTCTGAGGACCATAAGGTTGCCAGATCGCCAGAAGCTCCTCTGGCGTTGATTTCATAACCTGCGTTTTGCCTCCAATGTTCTTTTCCGGTGGTTAAGACTGTATTATCATTGAGTTTGGTCTCCTGGAGTAAAAGAAGATTTGGCATGTCAATTCTCTGTAAATCTACTGCTTCAATCTTGCAGGGATTGCCTAGACCTTTGCAGTTCCAGGAGACCAACTTCATCATTTAGGTGTGTAGATGGAAGAGGGTGTTCCTCCTGCTAGGTCACCGTATTTTTTCCCTGCTATCCTGGCTCTAGTATTTCCGTTGAAGACCATATCTATTGTGGCTTGGGATCCTTGGAATTTCTCATTCTCAACTTCTTCTTCCCTCAGATATTTGGTAGATTTTTGACCTGGTTTTTTGGAAGATTTATCTATAGGTTCTTCCGATGAGGAGGGGGAGATGGGGGGTCTCACTTTAGTTATTTCAGCGTAGGAGAGAGTATATTTGATCAAGGTAGATCTGATGGGGCTGGGGGTATTCTCGAAAGGGGAGATCATAGGATTTTCAGGGGCAAGCGGAGTTGCTTGAGTGTCTTGTTGTTCGCGTATTTCTCCTTCCTCTTTAGCCTCAGGGTTATCATTGATATCAGATGTTTCCAGTACTTTGAAGCTGTTCCTGTTGTTCGAGGCCGACGGATCATGTTGTTGCTAATATGTTTTCTGCTTATTTAGAATTTTTGAGTGGGATTTCGTACCTGATTTGGTATTTTTTTTGATGGCTGTCCATTGTTCTTTTTCCATTCTGATTCTAGATCCGTAGGCTTCTTTTTGCATGATCTAGCTAAATGGCTGTATTCATGGCTTAATTTGCATTTGAAGGGGATTTGTTCATAGTCGAGTTCTTGAATATGGGACCAATCTGCTATTGTAAGATTTATTGCTTCCGGCAGGCCATGTTAAAAATATACTTCGACACAGATTCTCGCACATGAGTATTGATCTTTTCGATCAGCTTTGTCGATGTATTTACTCAGGGCATTTCCTATGGCTTCAAGGGATTTATCATTCTAGTAATGCATACGTAAGTGGGGGAGCCTCACACAAATAGGGACTGCAGAGGGGATGTCGAGAGATGGCTCAAAATTCGGAGTCCATCTGTTCATATAGAGCCCTTGTGGTCCCATGAAGTAGGGTCCGTTCCTGAAGATGAGCTCGCGATCGTGTTTGCATTTGAAGATGAAAGCGAAGTATCCTTTACCCAGGAAGAAGGATTTAACATCTTCCGTGATCAGGGGTCTCCAATTTTTCTGGACCCAGTTTTCGGTGGACTTAGGGGAAGGCCATAAGCCTATGAACTGGATGATTAATGCATGTTCCGATAGGTTGAGGGCTGTCTTGCAGGCTAATTCCACCAGCAGAGCTACATTTGGGATCTCATTGAGTTTTTTCACGAATTTTTGTTGAGAAGAAGAGAGCAGCTTCTTGCTTTGAGCAGCTAAAATCTTAAGGAAGTTAGCAAGGTCGGGGGGGGGGGGGGGGAGGCTTTCTGCTCTCGAGGCCATTGGAGGCCAAGCCCTAGAAGAGGGCAAAGATAATGAGCAAAAGAGAGGAGAAGATCTAGGATCGAGGATGAAGGGAGGAGAGGTCAAGCTGGAGGGAGGGCGAACGGGAGAAGCGAGGGAAGAATGGAGGGCCAGGGGCCAGCAACAGAGCCGAGGAACATCTTGAAGGCAGGACGAGGTAGGTCAAATGAGAAGGGCTGCAGATTCCCTCAACCAACGCAGGAGCACGCAACAACTCACGGCCATACTACACACAACCAAGGAAAAAACCATCATTCTACAATATTGTTGGTATATGGAGAAGCATATGTTAATGTTGAAGTGATGGCATCCATTCTTTGTCCCAAGGTATGAATTCTCGATTAGTACATCCATATGGGTCAAGTTACCAAGTCTTCCTCTTGAATTTTGATTTGAGGTTGGTGTAAGGGAAATTGGTGACTCTTTGGGAAAATACATTGTAGCGGATGACAATGTGCAAGCCAACATGTCCTGGCCAAAATTCTCATTCAAATTGATTTGAGGCAAGGGCTCTTTGAGTTTATTGAGTCAGTGGTCAATGATCGATTGTTTATTTGGTCTCTAAACTATATCAGTGTGCCCTTTAGGTGTGCGCTTTATCATTTTTATGGGCATGTGGTAGTGGATTGTATACAATATTTTAAGCGACAAGTCTAGAGGCCTAAAAGGGAAGCAATGCGGAATGCCAATGCGCAAGATACTTTGGTCAATCAACCCCTTCCTGTTAAAATCATAGTCTTGTTAGACAAGGAGGGCCAGAACGACAAAAATTTGGTGGGATAGGCGAAAGGTACTTCATATGGGTTGTCTCATGGGTTTTTGGTGGGTGATATATCTATTCGATTAATTGTTGGCGCGAGGACTCGGGACCCTCGCTCCGAGGTACACGTATTTATTTGGTGATATTGAGCTATTCTTGAGGCAGTTGGATCACCTGGCACATCTATCAAAAACAAAAATTTCGAACATTCCACTTTTGGGTAAGTCTTTTGCTGACATTAAAGATATTTCATTGTTAATTGATTCAAATCTTGAGCTTGTCTCTTATGTTCAACCCGTTTTGGATAGCAACCCTTCCCCTCGTTTATAATTTTGGGATTTGGGGGTTGGTTCTTCTATTGTGGGAATTGGGGAGTCCAAATATATGGTGGGGTTGTCCAATGATGATTTTGATTCCTTATCTTGCTCTTTGTCTCTATCAAAATCTAAAAGTGGGAATCAACCCTCACTTAGATGAGGTGGAAGGTGCCATACAGCTCGCTAAGACCTCAAGTACAACTTAGGAACTTAGTTTTAAAGGGGGGACTTGGTTTCGACTAATCGAAGGAGGCTGTCGCTTCTAAAGTGGCAAAAAATATACCATTAAAAATGCATAGGAAAGGGTTGTTTGAGAAGTTTGTCAAGGGTGGCAGAGACTTATTTTAGGGTCCTTAGACCGATACAAACTGCTAGAGATGGGCATGATTGAAGATTATGTCTATGAATGTGAGAGGTATGGGAGCGTAGACCAAACACTTAGCCCTCAAGCATCTCACTGATAAGGAAAAGCTAGATTTTCTACTACATCAAGAATCTATGCGTAGGGGGATTTGGTGGTGTCAGAACTTTGTAAGCGATCCAGGGAATGGAATTTTCTTGCATTGGATTTAGAAGGATTGTCGAGAGGAGTGGTCACTAGATTTAATAACCGCTTAACTATGTATAATTGTATTGCATTTCATTATGGAATCTGTACCAAGTTCTACAGTAAGGAGTTGGATCGTACTTTTGTGGTACTTCATATTTACGAGTCATATGAAGGGAATTAGTTCTATTAGGATCACTTGTTCTCATTAAAGTGTTTAAAGATGAAAAATATTAATATCGGAGAGGATCTCAACTTGAATTTTAGCGACGAGGAGATTTGGGGTTTTGTAGCTCAGGGGGACATATTAGTTCAGTATTTTGTGGATGTCAGGGTCCTACCCTAACTAGCCTTACTTTAGGAAGTAATCATACATATTATAAGGCCATAACTTTGTAATAAGGACGAGTTAGTGTTCAACAATCAATGTAAAAAGAGTCCCTTTATTAATTAAGACCCATTAGGAGATAATATTTGATCATGTCAAGTAATTAGGACTTCGGACATTTGAATCCTATTTAAAGAAGCTTCAAGGCTATGATATGTTTTGTGAAGAATATTGTATTGGTGCTTTTCTCAAGTGAATGGTCTCCCAACCATAAGAGGCGTGCGATCATTGTTCCCACAATAACAAATCTTTTTTTTTGTCATATCCTGCTATTATCGTCTCATATCTCTAGTTCATTGCATGTTAATCTTTCTATATATTGTGTAAATCTCAAGTTGCAGGGTTAAGGAACACCACAAGTGGTATTAGAGCCACGATTTTGAGACAACACACCTCCAAGAATTGATAGATTTATTTTTTAGGCTAGAGACGTGTTCTGGCATCTAAAAATAACCACAGAGATTTGTCATTCAACAAATAAACCCGTGACTAGGGAGAAATACACACAACGAATATAGTTGGTACTTAATTAGGTTGTACCCTTGTTTGGTGCAATTGTTGGACACCGTTGTAACTCCTTTTGGTACCCCTTCAAGTAGTAACGCATTAGACAACACCTACACATGGAATCAATTCCACGTACCCCAGGGTATATCAGAATTCCCTCAGGTCACATGAAACCATCCTGCAGTCATCTTGTTGCTATAGTGGCATTGAGAACAACACTCGAGAATATACTCTCTCTTACCTGGGTAGTCGGGTAGTACAACCAAGGGAACAGTTGATCCTCCTTAGTTAGTGCCCCGAGAGATTTTGTTGAGTACTACTATTGGACCCTACAAGTATATAAGAGAGCTATAGCTCATGACAATCCATTGAATTCAAAACCCTAGCAAACTTGGAAATCCTTCTATCTACAACATGGTTGTGAGATTTCTTCATTCTACCCCAGCAACCAACAAATTCACTAGGGGAGGTCGCACATAATTCCTACATCTTTGAATCTACCAACATTTTGGAAATTCTATCAGTACAGTAACATTCAATCCCCAATGCAAAAAATGTATGGAGGGTCCATAAAACCCTAATTTGTGGCCTTCCTCGTTAGAATCCTTGCATCGCATTGATCGTTTTGATATATATTTCTCATAACATTTTTTGGGAGTCATCGAACCCTTTTTTGTGACCTACCTCCATATATTTTGGATTTCGCCTTGATCATTTTGATATATATACAAATTTATAAACATTTAAAATGCGTGTGCAGATGCATAAATAAATACACATCACAAATAACTCTATCCACACACACAACACATGCATTTACAAGCATACTTATCATAGGCATAATCATAAAATCATTGCACATCAAATACAAAGAGAATACTTATCTTTAAACAAAGAAGATCCAAGCAATTGGATGTGCAAGAGCGATTTTCCACCCAATCGTAGGCACTGTGTCCAACATATACACTTTTTGATGAGAAACCATCCCCAAGCCAAGGTATGAGGCCACCAAGGCGAAGGACACACCTATGGGATTCTCTCCCAGCCCAATACCCTTTCTGCTCACCATGCTAATCCAAATGCTCATACAGAGCTCTACGGGGATATCACTCAGCCATCATAACCTTGGCTCCAACAATACCTACCCCACACAATACCCTTATAGGCTCAAGCATCCCCATCATCGATCCACAACTCTTTCGGGCAATCCATCTTGCCAGGTGCTTACCAGTGTGTGCATAGAAGAAGTCCAACCCGCTCTTTGTTGTTGGAGAACCACATGTAGCCTAAATCATGGCTTCTCAAGCATATGTGAGTAGCAAAATTCAATGGGTAAAACTTCCTAGACTACCCAACCTCAATGCTCACCTACAACCATCTCTTTTCCCTTCAAATCCACAACACTCATTCCAAATTCAAAATTTTGGGTTATACAGAATCTGGTAATGGTCATGGACATTAATGGGGAGCTCTGTAACATCTCAAAATTTCATAAAAATTTAAAATTTTTGATAACAACATTTATTATGACAAATTATAATTGCTGAAATATTAATTGTGATTACGACAGCATTAGTTGTACAATTGTTAATACTAAGCATGATTTATTTTCTGTTTTGACAGCAATAAGATAATGACAGTTGTTAACACATAACTAGTAACATGATTATGACGACAAAGAAATAAACAGGTTGGGAAAAATGATACAACACTTTCTCTTTTGCAATAATACTGACAGTTTGACTTTGCTGCATAAGGGTGTCCTACGAGGTACCCTAGAGCTTACTTAGCTGCAACGCTAAAGCTTATTGAATGTCCTATGTGCAGACGACAGGTAAGAAGTTTCATGGCTGTGTAGAAACAAGTATGCGTGTGGTTCAATTTCAACGTCGTAATTAGATAAAATGTTATAAAATCTGTTGCGATTCACCATAAGTGAGCAGGTATGGGTTTCATTACTATAATTATTGTTTGTCAGATGTTGTCTTACAATTTCATAATGTTCGAAACATAGTCGTATCTACATGTCACCATACTAATAGTTTGTCGCTTTAATTCCTGTCATTGTCGTAGCTGGCTTGTCGTCGTCTCTAAGACAAATGGTTTGCTTCCCAATCTAGTGTAATGGTTTTAACACAAGAATCATTCAAAGTTTGCAACAAGGGAAAAACCCCTTAGCAAAATAGTTAGCTATTCTAATAATATTTACCATGGATTTATTGAAATGTCTTTTATACAGCCTAGCTGTAATTTGCAATAATAGATTTATATGAAAACACCATTGTTACCAGGATAATATAAAGATTCCTCAAGTATGGACTACTTTAATTTATCATTTAATGTGTGAATTCTCATGCGTGCAGGAACTATGTCATCCTAGTGACTATAGTTATATTTGCAATTTTAAAACAAAACTATATAATTAAATTTTGAGACTACTAGGATTACCCTTGATAAAATCTAAACTTGAAAGGTGGTCCTATAGAACTTCATGATTTTATAAAATGTCCTAACTAGGAACCATGTAATCGTTGGTTTATAAAACACTATAATGATCATCGTGGGATACAATATAGAGCTTATACAAACTTAGGTTTTAACTTAACATAACAAAATAACGTTATAATGTTGTGTAAGGTTTGTAATTATATCGTTGGGGAGTGAACACTGACATAAAATGAATGTTGGCAGGTTGACGGTGCTGGCTCATTAATGTGATACGATCTTTGATCCACCAGGATATCGTCCTTCGATCTACATTTAATACTTGGCATGATAACTCTCGGTGACGAGGATCAAAGCCACTGCACGTAGTGTAATATCGTTGTATTAGTGAATGCCATGACTACTTTGTAGTGGTATTTTTTTTCGAGTTGGAAGTGGAAACTATTCAACGTGATCCATCGTGGAAATTATCCTGCGTGTGAAATGACAGTGCATTGAATGTTAGGGTTGTTCAATCCAATGCAAAGTGTGTTGGCATAACTTCGATCGTTGATTAGCATTGACATTGTTCGTTGGATCAAACCCTAGCAAATGGATCGAAGTTTTGGTTTATGAGCTTGGTAGTTGAGGGTTATTGTCTCCATTGTTTTCGGTCTGTGGCTGACAGGATGCCAAATTTTTAGCCTAGACTTGTATGAGGTTCGATCTCAAGACCTCTGGTTTGAGAGGGTTACAGTTCTCTTCCTTCTACAATGGCGTCGTTTGAGAGACTGTGTATCTAATTTATAATGTTAATGGTTGGTAGTTCTGGAACTCGTCGTTAAAGTTTGAGTCCATAGTTTTCCTTGGTGTAAATGGACCGAGGGTTTCTCGTCTCGCCTTCAGTGTGGGATAATCCTGTAGTTGGTTAAAGTGGAAAGATTTGGTACTTACATCAATGTAAGTTTTTTTTTGTAACGAATAGTAATTCATTCAATGTGTTTTCATCTTTCAATTTTGAAAAGGTATTAGTCATTTAAAATTTAACCTTCGTTTCATGTCAGTTGCAGGTTATGCAGTAGAGAAATGGGCAAGGGTTCTGCAAGGTTGGCGAGCTTTCAACTGGTAAGCTCCAGGTCTTTCCAAACCCTTGTAGGTGCTTTGTGACTATGTTGATGAGGTTTCAAAGGTTGAGAAGTTGGTTCTGCCGTGACTCATCGTTGTTTGTAGAATACTATTTTCCGGTGTTGTGATTTTTTTGTTTGGTTAAAGATCTTTGGTTCTCTACCATGTTGTCGATCTTCGTTGACTAGAAATGTAAGGCTCGTTAATGACAAGGGTTTTAAGAACCCGCTTCAATAAAGGGTTTGGGTATAACCTGGGACTTTTTGTTTGGAAAAACACGTTGTAAAATCTCATTCTGTTCACCACGACTTCAGTCTTGATGTTGGGACTGTGTGAAGTTTTAAAGACTATGGGTTACGACTTTTTGTTTTAAGTTATGAGCTTATACGAGAGAGCCGAGGCTCGTCTATTGTGTAAATAATCTTTCCTCCTCAGCAATGAAAAAGTATGTTGTTTGACTTATGTATAAAGAGTCTATGTTAAAAGGCTTGAGGCCGTATGTTGAAATCGTGAAATTATTCTTAATCTAGGATTTGTAAGATTTTGTTTCACATGATAGCTCGATAATGAAAACTATTAGTTTCTGTGTAGAAATCGTAATGTTCTAGGTTGTCAATGCGATTTTTGTTCTACACTTAGGTTATGTGTTTTGTTTAAAAAAAAAGATATGGAATGTAGCTTCAAAAGAACTTGGCTTTTATTCGATGCTTGAGTAGGTAATAAACTAGAATACGAATAGTTGCAAATGTTTAACTCTTTTGTTTAAAAAGAAATGAAAAGAAAACAAGGTCAAACCCTAAAATAATTATCTGAAACCGAAACTTGGATTTCGATTTGTAGTTGCATTGATTATTTTTGCTCCCAAAATGTAAGATCGATGGAAATGGAAAAGACACTTGTAGTTAAAGTTGAAAATGAACTTAGATTGGAAATCGACTCTTACAGTTCGTTTGTAAAAAAAAATGAAATGCTTGATAGCAATAAAATGTTTTATTATCTGTGTGAGCTACAAGAAATAAGAGAATGGATACATCAATAAATGAAAACAGTGTGTGTCTTTGGAATAAGAAAAACTGTGTGATAACTAGAAAGTACAGTCTTGATATATTGATTACGTTCATTTGTTTGTGGCTATGTTATTAAAATGCAAACATAATACAATATGTGAATATGTAAAATTTTCTATCTATTTCTATATGCATAGTGATGGTAAGCATATTTGTAATGCAACTGTAAGGAAATTATGCATTGATTGTTTTTCATATAATTTCAGGAAACATCTATAATATACACATAGATATTATACTGAATTCTTTTACTATTATTTTACTATAAGACAGAAGATTTATAAATAAATAAACTACTATCTATCTATCGAATTCAAAATAGCAATTTGCCTATCTTCTAATCTATTTTTAATTCGCGTATCTATACTAGAGTACGATGCTTCAAAACAACATGTGAAAAAATATAGATATTGGTTTATCAATTTAAAATCATCAATAACTTAAACATTCAGACTTTAAACAAGTCTAGGGTTAAATTCTTTTTCGAAAACAGAAAAACAGAAATATACTATTTTAATAGAACATAATTATTAATTGAGGATAAGTAGAAAATATTTAGAACCTGAGAAAATCTGTAGGGAAACAAACAACCCAAGAAGACTGTTCCACCCAACCAATTCCTGAAAACAATCAAGTACTGTCTTAGGACCCCCGAGCCTGTTCACTGAACCACCAGGAGGAAGAAACTTAGGAAATAAGACTTCTTCTTGCTGCAACAATTAACTTCTGAACCTTTAATAGCTAGCACTCCAATGGACCTGCACTAGCATCTCTGGCTCTTCTCAACAATATTGCAGACTTAAGATTGCAATCACCACTAGCCTCCCTATTCAAATCTCTCTTGTGATCACCTGATTCACCTGAGGAAAATATTCTACAGAAATATTGATTAAGAGTTGCCTGCTCAATTCGAATTGCCTTATGTAGGCTGCCTAGGTCTTTTCAGTTGTTACTGGGTCATTAAATGAGCTACTTGCCCACTCCCACCACCTGTGGGATAATGCGACTATTTTAGGGGTTGTTGTCCCATAACCAATAGCTAGTGGTGAAGTGAATTTGCTGCCATCTATCCCATACCTTCCAACAACTTCCATTCCTCCTAGTGGGTCAGTGAACACTCATTTAACAGTCCTCTTGGGTGTTTGTCTCATAATTAATTTATTTAAATAATAATATTCAGTAATTACATTCATCCATGATCAAAACTGATCATAATTACAAAACTTTGTAATTAAATTTAACATAAAGTATTTTGCAAATAAAATAGTAATTTTCAGAAATTTGGGTAGGTGACAAGCTCTACGTAGTGTAGATAAGCATGATAGAATGATAGAATGCCTATTAATTCCAAGGGATATGATATGTTTGTGAAAAGTCAAGTATCATAGTTTCTGACCATAGAAGAAAAAGGACTCCTGACAATTGCAGAACTGTCACAAATGTGCATTCATCCCCATGCTTCAATAATTGGATGAGGTGACTTTTCCCACCAACCTCACAGATGCATTCAATGATTGGATTCAATAGTCAAACGAAGGTAATTGGCTCACTTAAATCAAATAGAAAAATTGGGATGAGTTCTAAGGTTGACAGTTGGCATCAAACGATTTAGTCTCGCATAGGTCGCCTTTCCTCTTCCCCTATGTTGGAATCATAGCTCCTCTACTGCTCTTTACACAACCATCCTGGACCATTTTATTATTTTTCCGACATAACATTTACATAGCTTTCGATTTTGCATGAAAAGCCAACGATACAATCCAAATAAAAACATATACATCACACATGCCTAGTCATTCACTAGTTGGGCCTTGGCCTTGAGCTCCACACTAGGAATCCATACTAGCATATTTACATAATGTACATAATTTTGAGAAAATACATTCCAAGTGAAAATTGGGGATATTACATGTGGCCACTAAAGACTGGGGCTCTTGCTCTCTCTTTTTGGAACACCAGTCTCCCTCCTTCGAAGAAAAAACTCCATGGCACCCTTTCTGAAGATTGACATGTGCAAATTTGATGGTTTTGATCCCTTTGGTTGCGTAAATCAAATGGAACATTATTTTTCACTCCATGTCATTAAGGACAATCTCCAAAAAATAAAACTTGGGGTCTTATATTCAAATTTTGAATGTTGGCAATGGTGGCAATGGTACCAAAAGTATTATCATTGTTATATCCCTTAAAGCCAATTTGTGAAGATTATGCATGAGCGCTTTAACCATGACACTCACTATTTAGGTCGACAGACTAAATTGTGCCAAACATGCACGGTTCTGGACTACATGATAGGATTTGAGCAGTTGGCCATTGGCCTCACTGATTAATTTTTTTTATAATGTTTCATCACTGGCCTATGTTGGTACTTAATACCGATTACAACAGGTTTGAAAATTGATTCATATAGTTAAACACATTCACATAAGACAATGGCACACAACAACATTAAGACATTACACATAAATTACCCTGGAAACCTCTCTCCTAGAGGAAAACCGACAAACCAATGAGATTTCAGTCATCTATTAATCAAACACTAAAAACGGGTGTTTACAACCATGACTTGCTAGACCACAAATCACAGTTCATTACATAATCATGCTACATACTACTTCATAACCATTACAACTTATTTATAGATGCAATACAACCAACTCCTCATGAATGACAATCCATAACTTCCCAACCACTTTTAGTTATTATGTTACAACCAATTTAACTTGGTCAACATTGGTCAGTTTCCCATTGAGCTTTCAATGATTTCCCGTTGACTAGTCGTTTTCCTTCGACCAAACAACTATTCTGGTCGTTCGATCGACCAGAATTCCACCATATGTCGCCTTTGACTCCAGTCAACTATTGAATTTTCCAGTCGATTTACATGCAAAGAATATAACATTCCCAATGGCCTCAAGGAGGCAATTCATGCCCATGTCCTCATGCAATGACCCTCCACTTGGTTGGAATCTTGTGAAGTTGAATTGGTCCTCAATTCCCAAACTAAGCACTCTTACTTTTCCCATCGCATCGTATTTGTCTTGGATTCCCCCTCCCAACGATCCTCCCAACCCATATTTTTGAATTCATAAGCTCACCTTGGAGGCCATGGATGAGCGTCGACACCTCGAACTTTGTTATAATTGTGATGAAAAATATATCAAAGGACACAAATATAAAGAACATAAAATCTTCTTGATTGAATAAAATCCCCCTGATGTCCTTGATGCCAACACAATAGAACCCCTACCTAAACCTAAAGGTGAAGACCAAATGCCGCCTCTTGAAGATGCTCTTGAAATGCCAGCTCTAGATGAACAACCACAAATTTCCCTTCATGCTTTATGTGATTTTTCCACACCTCAAACGCTAAAATTGATTAGCTACATAAAGCACAAGAAAGTCATTGTGCTATATAACAGTGGCAACACCCATAATTTCATCCATAGGTGTGTGGCGGAAGAAACCCATTGCTATATTCACCCCATTTCCAATTTCCAAATCCTAATAGCCAATGGGGCTATAATGAAATGTGGTGGCCAATGTGAGAATTCCAAACTACAAATGGGTGACTGCCATCCCAAGAATCATATGTTTGTTATTGGCATGAGACTATGATATCGTTTTGGGGTTTGAATGGATCCGAACCTTAGGTCCCATCACCATTGATTTATGTGAACTTTTTCTCCACTTCACTCAAGACGGGCACACTCATCACCTTTAAGGAATTACTCATGGTTTGTGAAATTCTACAGGGTAGATCACACAGCCAGAGCAAACCTCACTAATTTCACTCAAGAATTGCAGAGAAGAAGAAGAAGCATTGAATCAATATTCACTCATTAACTCAAGAAATGATAAAAACTACTGTAATATTATTCCTCAGTTGTAAGATGGCAAAAATGTGAGAGTACAATGGAATGAACTCGAATTCCTCGGGTAGTATTCGAATTCTCCTCAATAGAATGGCTTGGACTGCATTGGAAGCATCACCAAACCAGTAGTAGTGACGAACTATAGTCAAAGGTCAGTCAAATGAGTCTAACTGCTGCATGTGGCACTAATCTAGGGAAGGAGATTCCAAGGTGGGCGTGTTACCGGACAATCTACCCAAAGCGGACTTAAGGCATGATCTCCCTAGTTCAATGTGAATCTAGAACAAATAAAAAAGAACATAACCTACTTTCCTAGATCAAATAGAAGTGCAAACAAATAGATAGATCACTTAC
This sequence comes from Larix kaempferi, assembly GCA_027924585.1. Taxonomy (NCBI): domain Eukaryota; kingdom Viridiplantae; phylum Streptophyta; class Pinopsida; order Pinales; family Pinaceae; genus Larix; species Larix kaempferi. Next base: position 12,859,683 of record BSBM01000036.1, read on the forward strand.
CTCATATTTGTAGATCCCTTTGTTCTTTGTTGATCCAATGCCCCAATGTCGTCAAATCTCAAGCTGCAAGACCCTGTTGAACACATGGAAACCAACAAGCAGTGAAAGCATACATTTCATATGATTGATCTAAGTTAACAATTAAGGAAGAAAACTCTAAACATTATCAATGATACAACATTTATGGAAAGAGATTATATTAACTGTATAAAAGGAGTTACATAGAAAGGAGAAAGATACAACCAAAGCCTTAACGTCGCATCCTCCATCCAACATGTCCAAGCCAAACCTCCAATATGGTACAAGCTTCCTAAGATGATTAGGGATCACCAATATGGATTCTACCAGCATAAGGGTACCATAGACCTTCCTCCTCTCCCATGGAGAGAGGGGGTGTTTATATAGGGCTAAAGAGATAGGGTAGGTCGAGGATTAGGGGGAGATGGTTAAGGGATCCTCCCATTAGGTTAGGAACTGAAATGCCACCTCACCTAGAGTCTAGGGATAGGTCTCCACCTCAAAAAACATCTATAAAGACCTCGAGACTCCCCAAAATAGCCTTTAACTAACCCCGACGCACCTTGGTAGAGGAGACAGAGCGCTAAAGAGGGTCAGGCGCACCCTGTAGGAGGACAAAGTGCGCTAGTGGCTCACCTTAGCTGACCAGGAATTGCGCCGACGCACCCTAGCTGAAGGAGAAGTGCGCCATCCTACTTAGAGAGAGTCAACCAGACAGGGATAACCTTCAGTTGAATGTGTTTTAGCTTAGTATGAGTTTAGGGGTCAGAGCAAAGAGTTTACACAATGGTCAGGATGACGACACTTGCAACACTTGCGACACTTGCACAAGGGTGACGACATTTTAGAGTAACAGAATGCCCCCCAAAGCATGAAGCCGACAGAATAAGACAAGTGAAATGCTTTGCAATAAGAAAATAATAATGGAAAGGACTTGCTGGTTGGAAGGAGCTGATGCAGTACAACTGACTCTGAGATACTTAGTCTCACATGACTCACAACATGGCTGCCGACCAATACATTGCAGATCCATGGTAGTAAAGACCGATTGAACACAATCATGGCTACTAGACACAATCGTAGATCCATGATGAGATGATAATACAACCACGACCAATACAAAAGTGGATCCATGTAATATGACTCAAACAATATCCATCGAAACCTGGGTAAACATGATTCCCTAGGGTTTTCAAGTCGAACTCGCAGTGATACGAATCTATCCATGTGATTAAAGTTTTTGGAGTCGAACATGGTAGAAACCACTTGATTACCGATCATTAATGTATACCGTTAACAAGCACGAGGGAAATCACCATTGATGTCAATGATCCCCAAGGTATCATAGTACATATCATCAAGTGTGAATAAATGAGTTGAAGTCGAACACTTGATGAAATATTTCAATCAAGAGTCAATGATGTAAACTCATGTCAAAAGCGAGGTAACCTTCCATTGAGGCATGCAGGCCCAAGGTACTCGATTGGTTTCTAGATTCAATCCTTGGATGATGTGTTGAAGTCGACAAGGATGAATCCGTCAAAGGAGGGTCATGATGAATCCCCCATCATCGACATGAAACTTGATAACAGATGTTTGGAGTAGATCGGATGGTACAGTAACATGCAAGACCGGCTCAGAGTAGACCGACATGATGGAAGGTCTACTCACTGCAGACAATGAGCAATGAACATCTCTTGAACATGGGCATGGCATGACTTGGAATTATTGACATGACGAGAACGACACTAACCCCCAACGTGAGTGATAGTAGAGGCATTCTTTGGATGACCCAAAGGAGTGACACGACTCATGAAATCAGCAGAACTCGAAGACAAACGGATTACCCAAGTAATGAATGCAAATGCAAACTAGTGCCATGTTCAAGAGTGACTATGTACTACCATAGTTAAAGTGTAACACAAAATCTTTCCTTTTTCCCCATGATGGCTAATGAGTGCTTCACTTGTTTTTTAACGAGCTTGAAGAGGGTAAAGAGATGCTCGATAAAGCTCATCCCATGGATGAGTCCAATCCCAAATGTTTTACGAACCTAGGAAAGGAGGGGTTTGTCCCATGACGGTCCCTTCAATGTTAAATTTTAACGAGTCCATAGAAGGTAAACTCGACGTCATTTCATGTTTAGAGAGTCTGAAAAGAACTAAAGAAGACTCCAAAGGTCCTTTTTCGTAAGGTTAGCCTCTTCGCCTGAAAAAGGTTAAAACAATGCGAGAGAGGACTCTTCCAGTCATGATTGGTTGGAGTATTCCTTTTTTGTAAGTAGTGCCCCCTGGTCCGAAAAAGCGGTAAACTATCACCAGGAAGATGATCATTCAAATCCTTTTACAAGCGTGAACGAATCAATTTCGCTTGTCCATCTTTTCCTATTTTAGGAGTATGAAAAGAGCTTAAAAAGGACTCCACGAACAACTTTGTCATGGTTGATAACCGAGTACGACAAATGAAAAAGTAAACTCGGCACAGTTCCTTTTCCGTAAATAGTCTAGCGAGGCCGGATAAAGTGATAAACCTATACTCGTTAGACACACATTTGTACTCAAATTTTTAACGAGCACGATAATGGTATTAAAATCACTCTGAATCTTTTTCATATTTGAACCAGAGCACGAAAAAGTAAAAACTAAGCTCAAACTACTTTTCATGTTTTAACCAGAGCACGAAAAAGTGAAAAGTATGCTCAAACCACTTTTCATGTTTTAACCAGAGCATGAAAAAGTGAAAAGTAAGCTCAAATACCATCTTATTGCTTTTAACGAGCTCGAAGATATGTTGGAAGAATGCTCATGATGTCTGCTTCATTTTTTAATGAGCTTGTAACAGAAAATGAACTATGCTCGGGATTATTTTCATGTTTTAACGAGCTCGAAAACCAATAGAAAGTATGCTCGAAAATATTCCCAATGGTGGATTATTCCTCAACATGGTATCCAGAGGTTGGTACATGCCACCAGCATGATTGCTAGAAGTAAGTGACTTAGCTCCAACATGGTGTGGAGAGGCGATCGAGTTGACTTCAACATAACATCCAGAGGTTGAAGACATGTCCCCCAAGCTTCATTTCATTCGCCTAAGGCCTAGGTGGATGAAAAGAAGGTTCAGGTACTAAGTCTACGAGAAGACTTGACTCAAAGGGAAAGGATCTGTTTAATTTTTAACGAGATTGACACAGGAAAATAACAGTGCTCGTGCGAACCTATTTCATTTTTTAACGAGCTTGACATAGAAAGGGAACTATGCTCATAGGAAGATGGTTTCATTTTTCCACAAGCTTTAAACCAAAGGTAAACTATGCTCCAAAAAGGGCCATTTCATTTTTTAACGAGCTTTAAAGGGAATAAAACTATGCTCACAGGATACTGTTTCATTTTTTAACGGGATTGACACAGGAATAGAACCATGCTCGCGGGGTACTATTTCATTTTTTAACGAGCTTAAAACAGAAAGAAACTGGGCTCAAGATTAAAGGCACTTATCCAACATGATGTCCAGAGGTTAGTAGTGTGCCCCCCAGCGTGACGTATAGAGGCTGGAGATATGCCCCTCATGCTTAAGGGGAAGAAACCACTAGTACGTGTGGAACGTTCAGGGAAGTTTGTTGAATGGCAGTCATGTGATGATTGGGTGTCACGAAGGAAAGCTGATCGATGGTCACAATCCTCCCATCATATGGAAAATACATCACTCGAAAGAGTGTGGACACTACGGCTTTCATAGCATAGACATAATCACGTCCAAGGAGTAGATTAAAATCTAAAGGACCTTGGACAACCATGACATCAATATAAACAGTTTTACCTCCCAAGGTGATAGGTAACTGTAGAAGAATCCCTAAAGGTCTGGTAGGCCTTCTATTAAAAGCCAAAATCTAGCTGGTAATTGGCGCAAGCTGAGGAGACCCTATAGCTTGCCAAGCAGTTGAGGATAAAATACTAACAGAAGCTCCCTCATCAACTATAGTGCGAAATATTTCCTTATCAACAACACCTACATAGATCTAGAAAGGAACATCTGAGAGAAGACGATATTCTGCTAGACTATTCCAATCAAATGAAATAACCTCAGTAGTTGGAGGAGGTCCTGTGGACGAGACTTCTCCTTTCCTAGAACTGTCTGAACCGACCAAAAAGATATCAACGGTTTCTAATTCACTTCCAGTTGGAACAGCAGGATACGACGAAGATTTTTTGATGGTGGCTGCTTCAATTTGGGCATTTTCCAATGAAAGAGTCGGGTGGACTGAGGATAAAACTAGATCTACCGCTTGGGTTTCACTCTTCAAAGGGAGAGTGAGATCAACCGAGGGTGATGCTTGATTAATCGTTTGCATTTCATTCTTTAAAGGAAGAGTGGGTTCAATCGAGAATGAGACTTGATTAACTGCTTGGGTATCATCCCTGAAGGGAGGAATGGGGTTAATCAAGGATGTTGTTGAATCGACCACTTCGTTTTCACTCTTTAATGAAAGAGTGGGGTCAACCGAGGGTGGGGGTGGATTGACCGTCCTATCAACCAATGTAGGATCAAGGGACAACCTACAATATTCAGTTGGAAGGTGTTTATGGTATATGTCCGTGTCTTCCAATAATTGTGAAGCTTCATCCATACGAGGGCAAAGGTAAGTACGGTGCATGCCCTTGCATAACCAACAAGGGTCTGCAACTCTACCCTTTCGACCCTTAATTACAATGTCACTAGTTGATGGGGTATCATTAGTGATGCCCAGAGAATGATGACATGGGCTATTCAGAATACGACCATATTTCTAAGACCTTGGAGATACCAGGGCACCTCTTAAGAAAATGGGACCCTTCACAAAATTTGCAAGGGAATTTTGGTTTACATAAATTCGAAATAGGCGTATCGGTGCCCCCGACATGATGATCAGTGGCTGGTGGGTCCCCAGCATGACGATCAATGACTGGGGTTGTGACCTTCTGCTTAGTATTCTTCTTCTTAGTCTTCACTTTCTTCTTCTTCTCACCCGCCTTCTTACTAACTTCAGAGTTTTCAGTAGTAGAAGAGGAAGAGACGGAAGCCGATTCAACTTTCGATGAAGAAGGAGAAGGGTCACCATGAGATTGATGCTCATGTGGTGAAGGACCTAGGTTCGACACAATTGGTGCACTTGGTGTAATTGGATTGGAGAATAACCATACTGGTAATCCTATCGTCAATCCAGGAAGACTCAACATAGCCATAAAGGGAGGACCAATAGTTCCACAAGGGGGAATAACAAATGGCATACCCTGGAAAGGGGTCTCTTGGTTGGTAGTCCTGAAAGAATCTTCCATATTTAAAAGAATCCTAAAAGTCTCAAAAGTACCGCACAAATCAAACACTACTCAAGTCTAAAAGCAACAAGCAAACTGTGTGAATAAGAGTGGATTCAAAGTCAGGATCCTCACAGGATTGTCAAGGCGCCACACCTCGCTATATATTGCAGGGTCCAACAATAAAACATGACAAGGAAGATTGGGACCGTACCCTTGCCTGAATACCCGACCACCTAGACAACACTGTGTAGTAATCTCCCCGAGTGCTATTCTCGGTGTATTGCGATGCCAAGATGGCCAAATGGTTAACTCTTGGTCTTAGGAATCCTAGGAGTGTCTCTCGATATACTCAAGGTATGTGGGAGCTCAAATCCGTAGTGGTGGTGTCTAATGCACAACCGTACGGCACGAGAATTTTTGATATAATATCGAGTATGTGAAACACCTTTCGATATACGCCAAGTACGTGAAGTGCTTTTCAATATACCCTAAGGTACATGAAAGAGGCTTCGATATATTGGTTGGTACGTGAAAGAGCTACGATATACCGGTTGGTATGTGGAAGACTACAATACCCCCGGAATGCAGGGCAGGAAAGTAATGACAGCTACCATGTTTTACGACGCCGGAACACGTCACTAACTTACACATAGTTACTAAATGATTTTAACCTAAGCTAGCATTAATTTTATCTTGTGCGGTTAGGTGGATGAATGAGGTGTAGATAGGAAATGTAAAAACAATGCAAATCCTAACTACATGATGATGCACATTTTCCTTTGTCTTTCGATGAAACCTACTTAAGGTAAGGAGATATCTTTTTTTCTTTCTTTTATAATCAAAATGACCTTAAGCAGTAATGAAATTAAGAATTCCTATCTAGAATGCATAAAGTCTAACTTTCCGCTATAATGGGCTAAAAAGGAAAGGAAATCAAAGATGCGACAAAACCTTTATATGCAACAAAATATTGTCCTTGAAAACAAACTAATGAAGCACTTTGATTTTCATATGCATGTATCAAGATGAAATTTGATAACTAAGTACTTTCAGATCAACAAGCAGAAAATGAGAGAATGTCTAATAGCACTCTAATCACCCAGAAATTCCCAAAAGAAAAAATGAGAACACCCACAAACTTAAAAGCACTCAAGAAAGGCTCAAAATCTACCAAATGAAATCAAAACTCAATGATTGAGTGGAGGAAGGGTTTGGAGATCATATCTAATTATTCGAATAGATCTAAAAAGATCAGGTAAGATGATCAAGGATGGCGAGATCGAACCAACTGGCGGGGGATTTAAATTGCCCCCGACAATCGAGTCACTTACTTGACTATTGAAACATCCAAAATCAACAAAAACACTTCCAAACACAATAAATGCTGGACCTAGAGGGTGTGTGTCTGTAATACACAACCTACAAACCACAATCAATCAGACCAAAATCCCCAAAAGAAAGAAATACTAGCTAAAAACTAGGCTTGAAGGGGCCGACGCAGGTTGTACACAGGCAAGGTGCGCCAGGTAGGGTCCGACGTAGGTTGCACACAGGTAAGGTGCGCCATCGACGTAGTTTGTCTTTAGGCAAAGTGATCCGGCCACATAGGAGTGCAGGTGAAGCACTGCCCAGGTGCGCCATTCAAATTTTGAGCAGTAAAAGTGTGATATCTCCTAAGGTAGAAGGGTAGGAGGCCTGATGATGATCCCAAAGAGAATCAAGGACACATAAGAAACTATTTAATGATAGAGATCTGATGGTAGTAAGGCTCAAAAGGATAGAAATGGATTAGACAAAAGAGATGAAATCAAACATAAATGAAATCAATGCTACTCTAAGTCCCCAGTATGGTCGCCAAATTTGTTACCAGACAATCTACCGAAAGCAGACTTAAGGCATGATCTCCCTAGTTCAATGTGAATCTAGAACAAATCAAACAGAACATAACCTACTTTCCTAGATCAAATAAAATTGCAAACAAATAGATAGATCACTTACCTCAGATTTGCAGATCCCTTTGTTCTTTGTTGATCTAATGCCCCAATGTCGTCAGATCTCAAGCTGCAAGAACCTATTGAACACATGGAAACCAACAAGCAGTGAAAGCATACATTTCATAAGATTGATCTAAGTTAACATCTAAGGAAGAAAACTCTAAACATTATCAATAAGACAACGTTTATGGAAAGATATTATATTAACTGTATAAAATGAGTTACATAGAAAGGAGAAAGATACAACCAAAACCTTAATGTCGCATCCTCCATCCAACATGTCCAAGCCAAACCTACAAGATGGTACAAGCTTCCTAAGATGATTAGGGATCACCAATATGGATTCTACCAGCATAAGGGTACCATAGACCTTCCTCCTCTCCCATGGAGAGAGGGGGTGTTTATATAGGGCTAAAGAGATAGGGTAGGTTGAGGATTAGGGGGAGATGGTTAAGGGATCCTCCCATTAGGTTAGGAACCGAAATGCCACCTCACATAGAGTCTAGGGATAGGTCTCCACCTCAAAAAACATCTATAAATACCTCGAGACCCCCCAAAATAGCCTTTAACTAACCCCAACGCACCTTCAGTTGAATGTGTTTTAGCCCAGTATGAGTTTAGGGGTCAAAGCAAAGAGTTTACACAATGGTCGAGTTTACACAATGGTCATGATGACGACACTTGCAACATTTGCGACACTTGCACAAGGGTGACGACATTTTGGTGTAACATGGCGCATGAGAGGCTGTCTATAGTCAAGTGGCATTCCGATATAGACAACTTGGAGCTACAATAAGTTAGGTGAGAAATCAATGCAATAACTGACTGATTAATATCCAAACTAACTGATAAGGTCCTAGATGTGTGTAGTAGGGCGCACTATTATAAAAGGATACGAAAACAATGTGCAATGGTAGGTAGGAGGCCTACTGAGGACTAGAAACAGGCTCCAGGGGGCTCAAAACTGAGGAGTAGGTGCTGGGGGACTACCATACTGATGACTGGATGCATGCAGAATGCATGAAAAACATGCAAATATATAAATGATGGTGAGAATATTCCAACATGGTTCACCTGAAATTATATCTTCCCACCACATAGAGAAACTGTTGAAGAAGGGACACTGCAATATTATTGTTTAGTTTAATGCCATCTAAATTTTTGGACACCCCTCTCTCAGATGTTCACCCAGACTTGCAATAGGTTCTCTCCAAGTACCAACATGTTTTTGATGTGCCTAAAGGTTTGCCTCCATCCCGTGGAGAACATGACCATGCCATTCCTTTAATTCCCATAAGTCAACCCCCCAATGTTTGTCCTTGTCGCCACCCTTTTACCCATAAGAATGAAATTGAAAAAATAATTCAGGAATTGTTGTCCACGAATGTTATCCATCCTATCATTAGTCCTTATTCTTCGCCTATGGTTATGGTCGTGAAAACGAAAGGTGATTGGCGCATGTGTCCTAATTTATGAGCTCTCAATAAAATCACCATCAAATATAAATTTCCTCTTATGGCCATTGATGATCTCTTAGACGAGTTGCATGGTGACAAATTATTCACCAAACTTGACCTTTATTCGATCTACCATCAAATATAGATGAAAGAGGTAGATATACCCAAAACAACTTTCCACTCATGAAGGCATCATGTGTTCTTGGCCATGCCTTTTGGCCTCTACAATGCCTCATCCACTTTTGAAAGTCTAATGAATAATATTTTTTGCTGCTTCCTCTGGCTTTTTGTCTTAGTTTTCTTCGATGATATATCGGTCTACAGTCACACGTAGGAACACCATGTCCAATATGTTTCTTGTAATTTGCACTTATTACAGGACCAACAATTATTTGTGAAACATTCCAAGTGTGATTTTGGGGTGATTGAGGTTGAATACTTGGGCCATATTGTAAGTTAGGACAAGGTTCAGGTGGATCCCAAGAAAGTGGAAGTTATGAAGAACTATCCGCGCCCCAACACTCTCAAGACCTGAGAGGATTTCTTGGTCTTACAGGCTACTACCGTAATTTTGTGGCAAACTATGGGAATATTGCAACTCCTTTGACAACCTTGCTAAAAATGATTTCATTTTCTTGGCATGAAACAATGGAGAAATATTTATTAGCCCTCAAGGAATACATGTGTACTACTCCCATTCTAACTATGCCATATTTCACTAATATTTCCGTCTTAGAATGTTATGCCTCTAATTGTGGACTAGGATTCGTCTTGTCCCAAGAACGACATCCCATGGCATTTACCAGTAAGTATCTCTATGATAGAAACTTGGGCAAATCCATCTATGAAAATGACTGATAGCCATCCTGCTTGCAGTTGAGACATGGCACCCCTATCTAATCGGTCGATATTTTAAGATCAAGATTGACCATCATGGTCTCAAGTATTTCTTGGAACAACGTCTTTCCTTGTCTGAGCAACATAAATGGGTTACTAAGATGTTGGGCTATGATTATGAAATCATCTATAAAAAGGGTTGCGACAATGTGGTGTTTGATTCCTTGTATATGCAATTTGAAGAGGAAGTATCATTATTTTCCTTATCCTTGTCAGTATCGGGATGTATCAATGAAGCACGACAAGAATGGTTGGCCCATAACAATTTACCACCTCATCAAATGGATTCAAGAAAACCAGAATCCTCCACCTGGGTATACATGGCACCAAAATATTTTTAAGTATAAGGATTGCATTTTTATCACATCATATTCAACATTGAAACCAATAACACTGGAATAATTACACTTATTACTCACAGTAGGCCATTCAAGATTCCATAAGACTTATGAAATAATTAAGTGCTCTTCTTTTGGGAAGGGATGAAAAAGGATATCCATAACTTCGTTGTTGCTTGCAACATTTTCCCATGACATAAAGGTGAAACAATGAAGTCACCAAGGGCTTTGTGGCCACCTCCCATTCCTATTCATATATGGATGGACATCTCTATGGATTTCATTGTGGGGATTCCTAAGGCATGCAATAAAATAGTCATTATGGTGGTAGTAGATCGTCCGACCAAATATGCCCATTTTTGTGACTTACCACCCACTTTCACACCCTCTTTGGTGGCCCAAGTTTTCATGGATCAACATTTCGAACTCCATGGCATGCCTACTTCTATTTTATTTGATGTTAACCCCACTTTTACCAACATTTTTTAGCAAGAGATCTTCAAAGTTCAAGGCACTCAATTAAATCTCAGCATGACATACCACCCCCAAACAGATGGTCAAACTGAAGCAGTCAATAAGTGCCTGGAAAAGTACTTGTGTTTCTTTGCATCCAATAAGCCACACCAAAGATAACACAACTCCCTTTGGATAAATGGTGGTATAATACCACTTATCATGGTTCCAAAAAGATTAACCATGTGAAGTAGTGTACGACCAAAAAACCTTATCCTTTACTTCCTATATACCAAGTACCTCTAGGTTAAAGCAGTGGATGACGCACTTCACACCGGGGCTAACATTCTCCACATCCTTAAAGACAATATGATTCTTCCCCAAAAAATAATGAAGCAATAGGCTGATCAACATCGCTCCGAGCGCTCCTTTGTAGTTGGGGATCAAGTGTTTCTTTAACTACAACAATATATGCAGACCTCTCTCAAGACCCATCCTTATCAGAATCTTGCTCTGAAGTTCTATGGACCCTACACCATTCTATAGCGCATTGGAAAAGTTGCCTATAAGCTTGCTCTATCATACCACTCCAAGATTCTTCATGTCTTCCATGCCTCTTTCCTCAAAAAGGTGGTGGGATCCAATTGCAAAGTACATACCAGTTTACCAGAATTAGATGAGGAAGGTTCCATTGGGCTTCAACCGCTTGCAGTATTGGCTTCCAAGGAAAGACAATTGCAAGGGCACACCATCAAGGAAGTTGTTATCCAATAGCAATACATGTTGTCAAAAGATGCTACTTTTGAACTAACCAACATTTTACAACAACTTTTGCACCCTAGCATCGAGGGAAACATTGCTTTGAAGGGGGAGGGCATGTCAGGGTCCTACCCTAACTCACCTTACTCTAGGAAGTAATCATACATATTATAAGGCCATAACTTTGTAATAAGGCCAAGTTAGTTAGTGTTCAACAATCAATGTAAAAATGGTCTCTTTATTAACTAAGACTCATTAGGTGATAGTATTTGATTAGGTCAAGTAATTGGGGTTTTGGACATTTGAAGCCTATTTAAAGAAGCTTCAAGGCTATAATAAGTTTTGTGAAGAACATTGTATCAAATATTTGCTCTAGTGAATGGACACCCATAAGACGCATGTGAACATTGTTCCCACAATAATGTCACGTCCCCTCTCGTGGATCCGATGTAAGGAAGGGAACATGACACTAAAACTGGGGATTTTACAAAAACTCAACCCCATTCATCAGATTCATACAAATAAAAACACATGTGTGTGCAGATGTATAAATCTATTAAACACAACGGAATGAAATTTCTTCTACACACACATATATCATGCAATTTCCAACATATTGATAACATGCATCAAATAAAACAATGCATAAGTAAAACACATAGAGAATACTTATCTTGATGGTGAATTTTCCCCAAGCAACTAGCTACGCAACTGCAACGTTCTACCCAGCCATAGGCCAACTGTGCTCATCAATCTCTCAGCATATATGCCACCCCCGAGCTGGGCATGATTTCCACAAGGAATGGGAACCTACAAACCCATGCACATCAAAATGAACATCACATATGAGCGAAGCCAGTCCATAGATGGGTTATCAAGCCAGATCTGAACCCTCTATTTTTGGATGCTTGCACTCAAACTAAAGCCAAAGCAATGGATACCCATAACTCATACCACATCCTTCTCTCCCACACACAACAAAACACATATGTTCGGCATAGGGAAATTTTTTTTACTATGGGATTCACAAACAAGATGTCCATGGGTTTTCCCCAAATCCTGGCTAGTCAAAAATGGATTGTGGGAAGGGAAATCGACCCCAGGGAGCATAAACGGGTTCCCCAACAGGTATGTGGGAATTCAGAGGGAAAAAAATGACCTCCCAAGACCCCCAAATTGGATTCCTCTTCTTCCCCACTATTCTATATCACAAAAACGCCCTTCTCCCAGTTGGGAATGAAGGAAAACATATAAATTTCATGGAGAAAAACACCCAAATAGCTTCAAACTCGTGAGAGAGACAAACTAGTTGATGGATAATGGATTGGGGAGAAATTTCATGGCTCTTTTCTTGCCCAAGAAGCCAAAACATGTTTTTCCAAAATGGGGGCTTACCCATACCCGAATTTGGACAACCATACCTCTCCAATCCCAAAGCATTAACTACCTCAACCAACTCTTGGAAGAACTAAATGATTGGGTACAAAAGTCAACATGGGTAGTTGATGGTTCATGGGTTCTCTCATTGACACTTGGATTGACTTTATTGGCTCCAAGGGTTTGAATATTTCCCTCCCAATTCCTTGTAAAAATCATGCCCCTATACTCTTGTTTCATTGCATAGCTAGTTGTGGGCATTTTTATTTAAAATACATGTTTACATCATATTTACGATTTCCATCGTGCCAATCTAGCACACGATCCACGTGCATCAATTTTCAATTGTCGCTACGAGAACAATAAATCAATGGTGGGGACTTGGCCTTGACCTCCTCACCACGATTTTATAATGATATTACATCATTTACATTTTAATGCCATGGGGTCAAAATCGGGATATTACAAATAACAAAGCTCTTTTTTTGTCATATCCTAAAATTATTGTCTCATATTTCTAGTTCTATGTTGCTTATTTATGGTTCATTGCATACTAATATTGCTATATGTTATTTGATTCTCAAGTTATAGGGTTAAGGAACACCACAATGGACATGTCTGAGGAGGGTTTTTGGATCGATGTGGCCCCGAGCCAACTTCGATTGACATGGTGTAACAACCGAGTTGGCTTGGGGGGTGAGGGGATGGAAAAACACTTAGACAATTTCTAATTCACAATAGTTTCTTACTATCAATGGAGTGCTTGTGATCTTTGAAACGATAAAATCGTTTCTTACTCAAATAACCAATGTAAATAATACAAAGGATCCATAAATGGTCAAATAACCTAATATATAGTTGATAAGATAAAAGATGATGATATATACAAATGCTGGTTGGATTTTTTATAATAGCTTGGGCATTGAATTTTGAGGGGACGCACCCTCCCATTACCTTTATTATTAATTATTAATCTTTTTAATTTTTATTAATAATTATGTGTTCTTAATTATTCGTTACATTTCCTTCCCCTTAAGGGAAGCTTTGTCCTCAAAGCTTATTGAAGACAAGACTTATGTCTGTTTCCTTGCTTGTAATGTCATCTCTCGATCTTTTGTGTTAGAACTATGACACTTGACACAACGAGACAATATGAGTTTCGAATTCCCAAGAAAAAATGTCTCATCGTTCATGAAGTAGTCCATCTGAGATCTATCTTTATTGGAGTTGTTTGTTGATCACTTTGTTGGATGGAACTTCCTATTTTTTGATTAGTTTGTTGATTTTGTGTTCTTTCTTTTTTGAGATCATAACTCCTCTGTTTATTTTCATTTTGATCCTGTCATTGGTCAAAATGATTTTTATAATTTGGGTGTCGATAAGGAGTTCTTGTTGTTTGTTTTTTTACTAGATTGGCTTCTTTTTGAAATGTGACGATGGCTGGATTTGTATTTGCTTATTTTTCTTCAATTTAGATTTTTGAGTTCGAGGGCTTGAATGTCCTCTTATGAATTTGCTCCAACTTGTTTTCCAACAAATCTTTATCATTCTTAAGATTCTTGATCATTTCTTCTTGCAATTTCTCATAATCTTTAAGCTTCTGAATCTGATCCATTAGATCTTGTTTATGCTTCCTAAGGTGACCATTCTCTTCGATAATTTCTACTAGTTTCTTTTGAAGATCTCGATTCTCCTCTTCTAGCTTTTGACTGTGTTGTGCTTTATCCTTCGCCTTCTTGATTTGAAGAAGCAGTTTCTGATTATGATCTCTTAGACGAGAGATATCTTCTTCTTTGTCCATGGTGACCTTATCGAATTCTTCCTGCATCTTCTATATGGATTTCTGATCTTCTTGTGAAAGCACCTTCGAGATGTCTTTGAAGTCTTCAGATGACACAACTCCTGAACTTGACTTCAGTGTAACATCTTGGAAGGTGACTTTCTTCTTTTTGTAAGGAAATGTCAAGAATTTTTTCCTTATGTTGAACATGAAGGTACCCAATGTATCTAACCAAGGTGATCCTAGAATTATATCAACCTTGTCTTGATCCACTAATACCACTGAGACGACACTGAATTGAGTTATGCCTTTGTAATCTTCAACAGATAGTTGTAGGTTCTTAAGCTCATAATCTCATCAGAAAGAAGCGAGTTATTGTCAATTATATCTGATTTTGAAAACATTAATTGGTTTTCCAAGTCAACGTTTATGCAATTCTTCTTGTCTGTCGGGAAAATGGCTATGCATACATCCTTTTCTTGAGTAAGCCCATAAATTTTTAATATGGCATCTGCATATTTTCTAAAAGTTTGCGGGAATCTTCCTTGTTTTTTTCCATTAGACTCCATTTTATTATGCTTCTTATCCAAGGATATATCAAAGAACGGCATCTTTAACTTCATTTTCTCTTCTTCGACAAGGGTAGATACAAAAGTTGTAATAATTCCCAATCCGGTTCTTTTGGATAAAAATCTCTTTCTTTTGACTGGGATTCTTCTTTTGGTTAGACTTTTGTTCCCTCCTCTTTTAAATAAGGTAATAATTGTGATAAATGCAATTCTCCTATAATTCTTTTACTATCATTCATTTAATAATAGTAACAATGTTAATAAATATAATAATTATTATATTACTAAATATAATAAAATAATATCAATGTGAATTGAGTATTGTAATAAATAAAAAGTTTGATATTTTTTTTTGGAAATTATAATAATAATAATATTATAGAAATTTGTATTTTAATTAGGTTTTTAAACTCTAATGGTTAAATGGTTGGATTTTGGGCTCGAAAAGAGATTGGACGGGAGGAAATGAGCGAGCAGGCGATATGGGAGATGGGCGATGGCGATGGTAGGCGGTATGAGGATGTAGGTGGATGTAGAGAGGAGGGATGTGAGAATTGTTGGGAGGAGCGGAAGCAGTGGGAGGGCGCGTTGGTCGTTACAAGGAGTATGGTTATGTGGAGCAGAGATGGAATGGAGTGGCACGATAGGGTGACTGGAGGAAGGTTTGGGTGGGAATGGAGGTAGGCGCAGGTGTGGAGGGGAGGAACACGTGAATATTGGGAGGTATATGTGAGAGTGGGATAATGGAGTGCGGATTGAGGAGTTGAGAAGGTGGGAAACGGAGGAGGGAGCACGCATTGGGGAGAAGGGGGATGTAGTGTGGATGAAGTGGAGGAAACCGTGGGCCTTGAGGATTGCGTGGAGGGGTGCATAGGTGGAAGGCATAATGAAAGAGCATGGGGAGGGCACGTGGATGAGAAAGCATGGCGGTTGGCAAGGAGGGAGGACAAGAATTGAGCGAGCAGGGGCCTGAGAGGGGTTGCGTTGGAGTAAAGATCGAGTGTGGAGTATGTACATGGGAGCGCACAAGTAGAAAGGGCGATCAGTGGGGGTAGCGTGGGAAAAGATGTGGAGTAGTGTGGAAGTGGCCACGAGAAATAGACAACGATGTGGGTATAATGGAGAAAGCGCGGGAGTGTGTGGAGTGTAGTTGCGGAGGTATGGAGATGAGGGGGGGGAGAAAGTTTCAATGCCCAAAAGCCAGTTTTGTTTCCATGGACAACTATCGGTCTGGTGGCCAAAGGCCAGGATCAAAGACTTGCTTTGATACCAATGAAGCGACAAAATTGTTTTTTAGACAATTAACTAATGTAAATAATACAAAGGATCCATAAATGGTCAAATAACCTAATATATAGTTGATAAGATAAAAGATGATGATATATACAAATGTTGGCCCACTTTTTTATAATAGCTTGGGAATTGACTATTGAGGGGACACACCCTCTCATTACGTTTAATATTAATTATTGATTTTTAATTGTCATTAATATTTATGTGTTATTAATTACTAGTTACAATCTTGGCTGGGACATAGTTGTTTCTCTTATAATTTCCCCATATTCCTTGATATTGGAGAAAAATAAGTTAAGCTTACGACACCATTTAAATATAATGCTAGTTGGTCCATGGAAGACGAGATGCAAAAGATTGTTAAGTAGTCATGGAGGCATTTTGATCCAAGTTTGGGTGACAAGGATGAGGTTCAGTTTTCTAGGTCAATGTGTATGCTAAAGGAAAATGTTGCATAGAAGGGACATGATCGACACCATAAGGAGAATGCTCTCCCTTTTATTAATTGAGAGGAGATTGGGAAATTCTTTGAGGCTCATTAGGAGGGTTTTTGTCGATGAGTAGGTTAAGGAGAAGCTTATTGGGTTGGAGAAGATTAAGGATAAATTAATAAGAGACAAGGAGATTGAGTGGTGTCTCAAAAGATGGGAACTTTGGTTTGCGTCGGATGACCAGGACACCAAATTATTTCATAATTATGTTAGGAACTGGTGAAATTCAAATACAATTTGGCATTTAAATGATGAGGAGGTCAATCTATTCATGGGTTTTAGAATCTGGCTCGATTAGGTATTGTGTAATGTCCCCAATTTGGCCAATTTTCGAACCTTGGACTAGTGAAACCCCAAACTGTCCCAAATGTTCCCAAATGGTTTCAAATTTTGTATGAAGGGACTTAGGAGGATATAGGAAAAATTAACATACCTATCATACATCCACACAGCTGATATATCCATCCATGGTTTGCAAATTGCATAGGAAGAAGTTTCAGAACAAAATTAGTTAATTTGAGAAGTGGAGATCCCCCCTAGGTCTACCATTAGATGCTCTTCCAGACACTGTACAGACTTCATTAATTCTTGGTATGATAATTGCATCTATTTTAGGACATTAGGAACAATATATGTGTAACATTATATTTGGTTTCAGGGTCGAATAGGAATCCTAATGAGCAGCAGCTTCTAGAGTATAGTTTTTGTGGTGAAATTGGTGGGCAAGGAGTCTCGAATTTCTTCATAAGCCATAGAAACACTTCAGAGGTCTAAAAAAATCATTTGGGACATCAAATTAACTTCATTTGCATCTCATAACATGATAAATAACTCATAAAACTCTGATATTAAACAGGTACAATATCATTCCAAAATCACTATGCAAATGCTATGGGAAAAATGGCTCGAATCTCTTCCTTGAATGTAAATATCACTTGAAATACATAGTGTTTCGAGTTGTGGCTCTCAAGATATGATTATTACAGAGATATATATCAGATAACATGTCCATGAAGTCGAAATATAAGTCCTTCACTAACTATATGCAACCACAAGTACACTATGCAAAAGCTACGGGGAAAATGGCACCATTCATACACAACATTGCATTTTTACATGGTTTTAATTGGAGTTTTGACCTGAGGTATATCTGAAAATCAAATACAGAGTGTGGAGATCATTTTAAAAATAAATGGGCCCCCTTAGACTCCCCCAAATAGATCAACATCTCTCCATGTGTGCCCTTACTCCAAGAGCAAGAATATAGAGAGAAAATTGAAAGAGACGTGGGAGCAAGTTGAAGAAGAAGAGATCAAGAGAAACCCTGTAGCTTCAGATTGCAACAAATGACTCCATTGAAGCTCCAAGTTAAATTTATGAATTGCCTCTCCAATTGGCAATTAGGATGGGAATCTTTCACCCTCAAAATTGGTACTAAGGCAAGTAGAGTAAACACTCCACTAGTATGGACAAGCTATGCTCTCCAATTTGCAAAATGAGAAATGATCAAAAGCCACTCTCCTTCTTTGTTATTGTCTTTTATAAAATTACAAAGGACTCCTTATCTCAAATTCCATCCAAGAGAATCATCTCAACTTGAGTTAGGGAGAGATTCCAATGTGTGCCACTTGTCCAACAATTCCTAGTCTCCATCTTCCATCAGTTTGAATGGGGAAGCTTCTTGGCTGCCCTAACTCCCTAGTGCGCCTTCTTGGAGGATATTTTTAGCCCTGACATGTCATATATTTCATATTCCATCCATCAGGTTTGAACTTTTTCATAGGTATCATAGGATCTTCATCATTGTTGTCATAGGAGTTAGGGAATCTAGCTCCAAGTGTCACAATTCTTCTAAGATGCCTCTTCCTCTTCCATGGGAGTTACTCTTCCACTCCAATTAGACCTTACATGATCCATGCCATGCATAATACCTCTTAAACTCCCCCAAGTATGTTACCCTTCATCTTGAACTCAAATTGGTGAGAGAATCATGCCAAGTGTAGTGGAGAATCTTGCCACATGTGGGTCCCACAACCTCTTATGTGCCCTCATGATCCAATGCCACCTTATTTATTTTTATTATTATTTAATTGAACCATTTAATGTGAATTTGTAAGTCTAAGGTAATTTTGGGTCTTGTAGCTCCCTTATTCCAACTTTTAATGCTTCCACCCCCAATCTAGGGAACTAATAATTTTCCTCCATGATAGTTCATTTGGATGGGTATATTACAACTTTGAATTGGGAATTTATCTTAATGTGACCCACCTTGTCCATTTGGATCTAATTTTACAATATTACTAACTTGGACATCATTCTTCGCAATTATTTGACCCTTAGCACCAATTTGAAAAACTACCATGAGTATGGCCAAGTGGCTTAGGCCATTGTGACCCAATGCAAAATTTGGGGACATGAAAAAGCCTCCCCTCCCAATATTGTTTGTCCTCAAGAAATTTCAAACATGGATGTTGAGGACCTGCTTCCTTTCCAAAACTTTGCTTCCAAAACTTTCTTTCCAAAAATTTGAGTAGTGGCATTAATGCACTACAATTGTGTGTTTCTAAAATCAAGGAGATGTAGGTTTTCTTTTTCATATTAATATCCCCTGTAACATCACCACTAAACACCAAAATATTAATTGAATCTATCAAAACACAGCTTGTACAATTACTCTTTACCTCTTTCATATTTTGGAATGCCTTTCTGATACCACTGTATAATTCTTTGAAGTTTCCACTGAGTTGCCCAACTTTGAGTCTTCAACATCCCATGGAAATTTTAGAGAGGAACCACCATGCTTGCTGTTGCACCATTTCCAAGAGGCAACCCAAGTTCCTCTTCCACCACAACAAGTTCTTGGTTCTCATCAATCTCATATTCAAACACATCAAGCACCTGCAAGTTTCCATGTTTCTCATGATCCATCATGTCATGAGAATCCTCCAAGCAATCTACCATTTGACAATCTGAAACATAGGAGGAAGAACAAGTATCTTGCAACCTATCAAAAAGTTGCTCATTTTTAATTTTGAGCTTGAATATCCTCATTATTTTTCAAGTATGCTCCATGTAACCATTCATTAAGCTCAACCAAATTTTTTCTATCAAAAAACAAAGACATGAAATTACCTTCGATGTTGCAAATTTCTCTTTGAATCTTCTCCATATCTTCAAGGAAGGATGGATCCTTCAATGAAGAAACTATCCAACAAGAATTTGACACCAATTATTGAGTGTCATGGAGTAGGATAATGGTCTCTTGGATATTCTTTTAATTCGTCTTTAATGACCCTTCAAGAAAAAGAGGCTCTTGTAGAGGGACCTCTTCTTCTTTGTCCTTTCTGCTTGGACCAACTTCATTAAGCTCATGTGGTGATAGGGAAGTTGATCTTGGTTCTTCTTCAACTGCTAAAAGGTCTTCATTTTCATGCTTGATGGTAGTTTTGCTTGCAGCAAAACTTTCAAAAGTGATCTCTTTGTCACCAACATAGAGGTGTGAGCACCCATCAGTAGGTACTCCTTCATAGTTCAAGCATCCATCAATAGATGCTCTTTGATTCATATCCAAGGTAGAATGTGTCTCGAAATGATCTTCAATATTTTCAATAGAGTCTTCTTCATGCCCATGTGATGTCTCTTCATATTTTTCAGAGTCACTTGGGAGTGAATTTCAATCCTCTTCATGTACTGCTTCTTCTACTTCACCTATTTCAAAACTAGGTGGTTCATGGGTCTCCTCCTTTTTACTCAAACATATGTGATTTTCTCTCCAAGGTATTTTGCAAGAAGGGAATAGACCTTTCTTCTCTAACTCCACATCTTCATTTTTGGGCCTATTTTCAAACACCCAATCAGCAAAGTCTTCAAAATGAATGGCCTTTTGTGTATCTCCCTTATACAGATCAAGATATGCTTGATATTCTTGGGGCAATGTTTTACATGTTGCTCTCAATATTTGTAATTCAGTCATGGAATTATCCTTTGGTAGTGTGACAAACACATATTCATAAGATTCAAGGTCATGATAATAACACTCATTCCTTATGAAATTGTAAGAAGTGTTGTATGATGGCACCTCTTCCTCAAACCATTCACATTCTGCTTCATATTGCTCACAATCATATTCATATTACTCATAAGAATTGTACTCATAACAGTCATCATAATAGTAAGACATGGCTGAAAATTATTCTTCAATGTATGATATTAATTTACAGGTGCAAGGACCATGCTCTGATACCACTGTAATGTCCCCAATTTGGCCAATTTTCGAACCTTGGACTACTGAAACCCCAAACTGTCCCAAATGTTCCCAAATGGTTTTGAATTCTGTATGGATGGAATTAGGAGTATATAAGACACATTAACACACCTATCATACATCCACACAACTGATATATCCATCCATGGTCTGAAAATTGCATAGGAATAAGTTTCGGAACAAAACTAGTTAATTTGAGAAGTGGAGATCCCCCCTAGGTCTACCATTAGATTCTCTTCAAAAAAATGCACGGCCTTCACTAAGACTTGGTATGAAAATTGCCTCTATTATAGGAAATCAGGAACAATATATTTGAAGCATTATATTTGGTTTTAGGGTCGAATAGGCATCCTAATGAGCAACAACTTCTAGAGTATAGTTTTTGTGGTGAAATTGGTGGGCAAGGAGTCTCGAATTTATTCATATGCCATAGAAACACTTCATAGGTTTGCACACATCATTTGGGACATAAAAGTAACTTCACATGAAGCTCATAAAATGATAAATAAATCATCAAACTCTGATATTAAACATGTACAATATCATTCCAAAATCACTATGCAAATGCTATGGGGAAAATGGCTCGAATCTCTTCCTTGAATGTAAATATCACTTGAAATACATAGTGTTTCGAGCTGTGGCTCTCACGATATGATTATTACAGATATATATAGCAGATAACATGTCCATGAATTTGAAATAGAAGTCCTTAACTAACTATATGCAACCACAAGTGCGCTATGCAAAAGCTATGAGGAAAATGGCACCATTCATACATAGTTTGACATTTTTAAATGGTTTTACTTGGAGTTTCGACCTGAGGTATATCTGAACATCAAATAAAGAGTGTGAACATCATATTACAAATAAATGGGGCCCCTTGGAATCCCCCAAAGAGATTAGTATCTCTCCATGTGCGCCCTTCCTCCAAGAGCAAGAATATAGAGAGAATCTTGGAAGAGATGTGGGAGCAAGTTGAATAAGAAGATATCACGAGCAACCCTGTAGCTTCAACCTGCAACAAATGACTCTATTGTAGCTCCAAATGAAAGGTATGAATGGCCTCTCCAATTTCCAATTAGGATGGGAATCTTTCACCCTCGAAATTGGTACTAAGGCAAGTAGAGTAAATGTAATGTCCATTTTTGAAATTATTTAAAATGGTGAAATTTTCAACTTTTTTTCCTAGTTCGACCTTTGACTAGTTTTGAGGTATAGGTCTCCAAATTGCTCCAAATGCTCCCAAATATTCAAAGAAGGTGTATGAATGATATTAGAACTTGATTATGATGTTCAGGGATGATAGAGGACCACCAAAATACTTCTGCAAACCCCTTTAATATTCTGGCCAAAGTATGGAATTTAACTAGCAATTAGAGGTTCAAATCCCCCCAGGGTAAATGCTGAATATGGCTCTCCAAATGCTTCCAAACCCACTCGAATTTCTAAAAAGAGGTAGGGGATGTCTAAGGGACAATATTAATGTCTCATGTGCATCATTATTCAGTTTGTGAAGTCTATTATAACCCTCTCCCAATATCTACAAAATCACTAGTTTCGACCTTGGGGGAAATGGCATTAAATCTTCTTCAAATGGTATAAAACTGATCAAAATGACTCCAAATGATTAAGTACTGAACATGAAACTTGTGAATATCATTAATGAAAGTTCATTAATCATAAATACATCAGATAAATGCTCTTCCATTCGAATTCATCAATATTTCATTGCTATACATCAAGGTAGTGGGGAAATGACACCATTTGTTCATTAAAAATCCGATTTACATCATTCCAATGGGATTTTTGACCTGGTACATTTCCAAGTGTGAATAACAGAGTATATTAATCTTATTACAAAATAAATGGGGCATTAGAAACTCCCCCAAATAGTACAATAGCTCACCAAAAGCGCCTCTCCTCAAGGATCAAGAATATGCAATGCAAATTGGAAATGGTTGAAGGACTGAGCTGCATTAGAAGAAACCGCGAGCTGCCATATAGCTTAAAACTGCAAATAAATACTCCATTAAATCTCTCATGAAAGGCATGAATGGAATTTCCACACACCAAGTAGGATGGGAATCCTTCACCCTCGAAATTGGCTAAGGCAAGTAGACTAGTATTCCACTAGCTCTCTTCACAAATGCAAATTCTCAAAATGATAAAAATACATTCTCTTGGTTGATCCCTGTATTCCATAAAAATCCTTATCCTTCTAAGGTTCCAAATCCATCCAAAGACTCCAAGCCAATTCGAATTAGGGAGTGGTTCATGATTTTCCATGTGTCCTCTCCTTCCTAGCCTTCCACCTTCCACCAATTCGAGTATGAGTCCTTTGGGATTCCATAAATCCCATGAGCTCCCTCTTGGATGCTATATTTAGGCCTGACATGTCATAATGGTTAGATGTCAGCAATCAGGTCTGCAATTTTCCATAGGTGTCATAACATCTTCATAATTGTTTTCATATAGGTTAGGGAATCTAGTCCAAGTGTTCAATAACTCCTCATTTGACTCTTCCTCTTCTATGGGAGTTACATCTCCATCCAAATTCGACCTATGATGCATATTTCCAAGTGTATTATCCTTTTAACTCCTCCCAAGAACCTTAGACTTCCCATGGATTCTAATTTACAAGAGGAGGATGCCATGTGGGACATAATTTCAAGCTTGTGTGGGCCCCACAACCTCCATGTGTCTTCATGAACCATTGCCACTTTGATTTTCTATTGTATTTATTTATTCATATCCATTATTAAATATTTATTCCATTCTAATGTCCAAACACCATTTATTATCTCCCTTATAACAAAATCCCCATGTCTCCATCCAACCTAGGGAACTAGTAGGATTGATGGAATTTCCTTGTTATGAATTTATTTGAATGGGGACATTACAGTCCTCCCCACCCAAGATTGCTTGTCCTCAAGCAATTTTAGATTTGGATGCTTCAAAATTTTTTCCTCCTCCCATGTGGCATCTTCACTTGGAAGATCCTTCCATTGCACCAAGTATGTAGGACCCCGTCCTAGATTTTCTAATTAACTTTAATTAAATCTGTGTTTTCCCTGTTTTCACACTGTTTCAGATTTCTGTTTTGATTTTCTAACTTACGTCTATCTCTATGCATGTAAATTATATCTAGTTTACATTTAATTTCTAACATTTACTTCTCATGTGCAGGTGCAACAACATATAGCATATAACTAGAAATAATAATTTGATAGAGTAGGATGATAAATATACCTGCTAAAAAAATACCTGTAGATAGCTGGTAGATCCCCCTTTGTTGCTGCGTCTTTTGTTGCCCTGCTTGCTGTTTCCCTACTTGCTGCGCTGCAACCAATATCTTCCTAAACCCTTGAAACTCAACCAGCCCAACCAGTTTTTCCACCCTTCCAACTGGCGAGGTCTCGCCGACCACCCAGCTCCAAAGGTACCCCTTTGGACCCCCAAGCCCAAACCGAGTACAAGCCAACCGGTATTTCCCTTCTGCAAACTCTCCAACAAGAACCCCCTTTCTTTGCTGCTTTCCCCTCCTCTCTGCTTCTCTCCTCTCCAAAATATGTAAGGTGAAGAAGACCCCTTCTCCTCCTTCTCCTCTCGACCTTATTCCCCCACTTTCCTTCCACCGACACCTCCTATCATAACTACCCCTATCTTCCCCATTAATTTTATCCAACCCCCCCATTCCTCCTCGAGCCCCCAACTTTGACTCATAAACCAAGACTATATTATTTTATTATCAAATTCAAGTTTGGGTTGGTTCATCTTTGAACCTTAAGTGCTTTCCACTCAACCGACAACCTCTCGGCAATATTCTAACATTCTTTCCCTTTTTCAAAATAGTAATTAATAATTAATAAAATGTTATATTATAAAATTTAAGTTTTACACCAATCACAATTGTTTTACTCTTACACGTTTTACCCCCCAATAATTACTAGTCCACTCTCGGTGACCTCATAATTAAATGTTTCATAATTAATTTATAATTTAATTCATCATTTTTATTAAACAACTATAAATGTGCATTCCGACATTTTTATAAATTGCATAATATATCTATTTGCAATTTACCCTAGGTTCTAATTAAATTAGACATGATCATAATTAAATTAATAGTTATAAATTAATTCTTTACCCATATATTTTTATTAATTAACTAACCTTGTAATTAATACTAACCTATGAGATTATTATTACTTAAATTAATATTACAATAACCCTTAAACGTTTTAACCTTTACCCTTGACTAATTAAATTCATAAATAATAATCAAGCATTACTAATCAATTACATTAGTTGTTACTTAGGTTAATCCATAGTTCGTTCATTAATCAACATTGTTAATCATTAACTCATAACGATTAACATTAATCAACATTACTAACCTTAATCGACAATATTTAACATTATTATTCAGTATTATTAACATTAATCAACGATAATTACATTAATCAATATTCTTAACATTAATCGACAATATTTAACATTATTCAACAATATTAATCATTAATCAACACTGATTAACCTTAATCAATGTTACTAACATTAATCGACAATAATTAACACTATTACTAAACCGTCTTTTATTACCACCTAATTCCTCTATTACCTTATTCAGTTATTAATCCAAAATTTACTAACTTGACGTATTAACTTAATCTCCTATTTAGGTAACTAGTAACAACGTAATTAATGCCTAAACACTATAGTTCACTTTTATTTCATGCAACTTATAAATATGTAGGCGAGTTATGTAAGCGTAGCTACTGCTTACATACCTCGCGTAAGTGCACTAACAGTAATAAATCGCATACACATCAATCAAAATCACGAAACTTATTGTTTACCGAGACAGGTTTGAACATAGTTTGCGAGGTACATTCTTTTACTAACTGAAATTTTATTAAATTACGACAATTCATACATTACTGAGTTACGACACATACTCAATCCAGGGTTTTACACACATACAGTTAGATCTTGTTTTCACCCCTACTTCAAGCTACACCTATTTACCTACATCATCACTAACTTCCACATCCTATCCTGTCCTCTGCTGGACTACCCTGAAATGTCAAGTCATGACCGATTCCAGCTAGAACCCGTAAGCGGAAGTGTCGACTACATCGACCAAGCTTCCCCAGCAGGAAACCACCAGTCATCATCACACACCTTGGGGAGCGCGCCGTAGCACAGCCCTCCCATGACTTTGGGTTTCGGGGATAAATGGTGGGTAAAGCCTCCACCCCCCTAATGGAATAAGGGACTATGTCTACCCGAAATAATAACCGCGTTGCACTTGTACTCGGTTTGTTATCGTATAACCAATCTGGGCGGTTGAGTTTCATGAAACCCTACCCCACCCATACATCATAATAAACAGCATAATAATCATGCGAAAGTAAATAATGCATCACCTGCATATCGTTTATCTTTCGGAGTCCATGTCCCCGAGGCTCTCCCACCTCGTAGGACCCAGCTATCACTTAGCCTTTTTAACCTGTAAGTCAGTCCTCGAAATACAATCTCGAATATCGTGCACAAATCCTCAACATGTATACATGCATTTCGTCATGACATAACAACAATAATCCATTCATTATTTTCACCATACACTTGATATAACATTCTTTCGTTCAACAATAACTTTAACAGTATCCACGTACCCATCATTCATTAACTTGCACATATGAGACATAACTAACACATGATACATATCTAACATGACTACGTATCCTAATACTAACATCGCACACACACATATTTATATCGACAAAATAATAGAACTACCTGTCCACAGTGTCGTCAAACCGTCGAAGTCTCATAATCAAGCATATACAACATATAATAATATTCCAGGTAGTAATGTCAAAATGGGGCGTTACAAAGTATTCTTTGATAGTTTTGCTCCTTAGCCTTCTCTCCCTAGTATTCAAAATGTTTTCTGGAATGAGTGTGAGCTGACCTTCATCATCCAAAGGAGGAAGTTTTTCTGAAATGACAATTTTCGGACCAATGGCTTTTTTGAGACATGAAACATGAAATACATTATGGATTTTACTTCGTTTCGGAAGTTCCAACTCATATGCCACCTCTCCAACCTTCTGAACTACCTTGTCTGGGCCATAATATCTTGGTTTGAGATTTTCTGCTCCCTTATTTTTCAAGGATTTTGTTTATATGGCTGCAACCTCAAATATACCAAATCATTGACCTGAAAGGTCCTTTCTTCCCTATGTTGATATGCATATTGTTTTTGCTGATTTTGGGCTACCTGCAAGTTGTCTTTCAAAAGGTTCAAAATTTCTTGGCTCTCTTCCACCCAATCTTTAGCTCTTGGGGCTCTACTAGCACCAAATATAATCTCAACAAAAGTAAGTGCATCATAACCATATAATTATTTGAAAGAAGACATTCCTCTTGACATATGAAAGGTGGTGTTGTAACAGAACTCACCCAAGTGTAGCCATTTTTCCCATGCTTTTTGCTGCTCTCCCACATAGTCCCTTAGGTACCCTTCCAACCATTGATTCACCCTCTCTTTTTGGCCATCAGTTTGTGGATGATAGCTTGTGCTTGGAGTCAATTGAGTGCCCACCAATCTGAAAAGTTCTTGCCAAAAAGCACCCATGAATCTACTATCTCTATCACTTACAATGCTCTTGGGGAGCCCATGCCATCTGAAGATTTATTTAAAGAAAATGTCAGCCACTTGTGCAACACTAAAAGATGATGTAACAACAAAGAAATGATCAAATTTGGTCAACCTATCCGCTACCACATATATGCAATCCTTCCCCAAATATTTGGGCAAACCTGTGATGAAGTCCATTGAAATACTCTCCCATTTTTGTTCTGGAATGGGAAATGGTTGAAATAAACCAGCTGGGCACGTAAGTTCTGATTTGTTTTGTTGACATACCTTACATTCATTCACATATTTCAGAACATCTTCCTTCATCCCCTTCCAAAAAAACCTTTTCCTTAATTTCCTATAAGTTTTGAAGATCCCCGGATGGCCAACTAGTGGGGAATCATGTGCTTCTTGCAAAATATTGTACTTGAGTTTAGAATTTTGAATCAAATAAATTCTGCCCTTATAATATATCATCCCATTCAAAATCTTGTAGTTATCATCCCCTTTGACCCCATCTAATACATCACAAGCAAATCTATCTTTTGCATATTCAACCATTAGCATGTTTTTCCAATCTTTTGCAATGTCCATGAGAGAAAAAGAAGGTCTTCTAGATAATGCATCAACTACAATGTTATTCTTCCCTTTCACATATTCAATATCAAAATCAAAATCTTGGATCTTGATTACCCACTTTTGTTGCCTCTCATTAAGATCTTTTTGGGTGAGGAAGTGCCTTAGACTATTGTGATCCGTTTTCACCACAAACTTGTTTCCCACCAAGTATTGTCTAAACTTGGCCAATGCATGCATGATGACCAACATTTCTTTGTCATAGATGGACTAAAGCTTTTCATGTGGCTGCAACTTTCTGCTCTCAAAGGCTATAGGGTGTTGGCCTTTCTTTAGGACAGCCCCTACCCCTTCACCTGAAGCATCACATTCCAAAACAAAAGGTTTAGTAAAATTAGGTAATGCAAGTATTGGACAACTACTCATTACCTCTTTCATTTTTTGGAGGACCTTTTCAGCCTCCTCATCCCACTTTAAAGCATCTTTATTTGTCAAATCAGTGAGTGGAGAAGTAAATTTGGAGAACCCTTTCACAAACTTCCTATAATAGGTGCATATTCCAATGAATCCTCTTAATTCTGTGATGTTTTTTGGTGATGGCCATTCAAGGATGGCCCCTATCTTTTCCATGTGCACTTTCACTCCTTCTTGTCCAATAATGTACCCAAGATACAATAGTTCCTTCATCCCAAATTCACATTTAGACAACTTAGCAAACAAGGACCGTTCATGCAAAATTTTCAACACAACCTCTAAATGATGCAAATGCTCTTCCCAAGTTTTGTTGTAAATGAGAATGTCATCAAAGAAGACCAAAACAAATTTTTTGAGTTGCTTGCAAAAAATCTTATTCATGCATGCTTGAAATGTGGTTGGAGCATTGGTTAGTCCAAAATGCATAACAAGAAACTCAAAGTGGCCATAGTGGCATCTAAAAGCAGTCTTTTGCACATCTTCTTCTTTCATTCGAATTTGATGATAACCTGATCTAAGATAAATTTTAGAGAAATATTTTGCCCCAAATAGCTCATCCATGAGCTCATCAATTCTAGGAATGGAATACCTATTCTTTATTGTCTTCTTTTTCAAAGCTCTAAAATCTATGCACATCCTCACGGTTCCATCTTTTTTCTTTACCAACACTACTGAAGAAGCATAAGGGCTAGAGATTGCTCTAATGAGTCCCAATTCTTGTGAAAATCCTCACAACAGATCTAAGAGATTATGTATACCTCACAAGAGTAATTATGATTAAGTAGGAAAATAGAAGAATAGTGGTCAATGCAGTATAATGAGCAACATAATAATAATACAATAGAACTCGGATAGAAGCAAAAATACTTCACACCCACTAATTAATTAAGCACAATATGGACAATAAGTAATACAATGCATGAGGATTCGAATGCCTAAGGTGGCAATTCGAATTAGCCTTCATGGAGTGATCAAAAGATCACTAGAGTGTCATCGGAGCATAAATATTAGTCTATCTCATCATCGGTGGAGTCATCAATGCACAAGTAATTGTTAACCGTCAGTCAAACTGAGTCTAACTGAGTGTGGTAGGTGTAACTGAATGTAACTAGCACATGGAGACACTAATTGAATGAAGGAGGCTCAGTGGAGGGTGCATGAGGAGCTAATTGGAGTCAGAACAGGTAGTCATGTCTCATCGGAGGTCAATCGGAGTGATAACAGTAGTGAGGAGTCAGTCTGGCCTCAAATCAAGGAAAGAATGGTGGATAATTGAAGTAAAGTGGACTGGTAGGTGAGAAATGACGAGTGGCTTCCTTAAATCAAGGAGGAAGGGCGCACTAAGCTCTAGGAGGGCTAAAAATGATATGAGAGAAGCTCTCGGGGGCTGGCTAACTGAGGGCTATGTGCTGGACTGATGACTGGAATGCATGAAAATGCATGCAAACCTTAAATGATGCATGCAAACCCTAAAAGTGCATGCATGACTGAAAATGTAAATGATCAAAATATTGGTGGGATTAGGATGGAGTATAGGAATATCCTAACACCCCCCCTTAATCCATCCTGGGCCCTGGTAACTAAGACCAAAGGTCACCCAATACAATGAATAATAACAGTTAATAACCCAAGGAATTGGGGAGAATTTCATGGGAAAAATACCCCCCCCTCAAAATAGACTGTAAGGCACACACAAAAATAAATGCTCCAAAACTCAAGCATGTGTGATGCTTGGTCATATGTCTGGAGGTATATTCTTCTTGGGAAGAAGTGGATCATGCTCAAAGAGCATGTGCTTGTACTTGATCTTCAGATCGAATGTGATGAGAACAAATCCAAAAGTATGAGGATGATCCTTGAACCTGTGATTCGAATTAGTTGAGGTAGGATAAAAAACATGAACATGCAGATAGTCTTTTGTCTTCTCCTTCGAACCATCATGGGTGAGATTATGCCAAAAAGAACCATCAAATAATAATGATTGCTTGGAATCCAAATTAGTTTTAAGACTTGATGAATAGTTTCTTGAGATCTCCTTTGAACCAACAGGGGTGAGATCAAAACTATCATATGCATGAGAAATTATCTCAAGTAGTGTTTGTTTGCAATCCAAATTAGATCCAAGACTTGAATCATGGTTTCTTGAGATCTCTTTTGAACCATAAGAGGTGAGATCAAAACCAGTGGATGCATGAGAAATTATCCCAAGTGGGTGGAAATGGCCATATTCTTCAATAACCTTATGAAAGCATGGAATAATGATCATATAGTAGTAAATAAGAGGTGATTTCTTGAGGAGGGCGAATGCATTACCTCCAATAGCTGATTTTACCTCCGAAATAATCATGTGATCATGATGCAAACCAACAGACTCTGGTGCAAGAGAGGATTTAGGACCTTCTGCAATATCTAGAGTGTGAGCTGGTACATAAAGAGAAGAATTTTGGAGCATGAGTGTAGAATCTGTAAGTTCTTTTTGGACCACTTCCATATGAGATTTGTTTGATACTGGTTCATGATCAATGAGATCATCAAGGAGGGCGAATGCATCACTTTGCTTGCTCTCGAAGGGGTTTGGACCAATCCCTTCATTCTATCTGCCAAATCTTTCATCCAGGCAGGCCCATAGATCTTTTGGAGATGAAAAATCAGGGAGGTGATATAACATGCCTCGAGACATAGCATACATCATGGCTGCACAAGCTATTTCTCCTTCATTTAACCAGTCATACTCTTCTTCAAAGGATTCGAACTCTCTTTCAAAACAATAATCAAAGAGATCATGTCTCTTCAAATGTGCTATCATTGGTGCTTTCCATTCATCATAGTTGAATGGAGAAAGAGGAGTAATTCCTGATGAATACATAGAAGCTGTAGAAGACCTGCAAAAAACAATAGAGAATATCTGCAATTGCTACTGCTGCACTCGAAATCTTGGTAATAACCTGCAAAAAACTCTCAAGAATGGAGATAAACAATACTCTCAACATGCTTTGATACCATGTGAAAATCCTCACAACAGATCTAAGAGATGATGTATACCTCACAAGAGCAATTATGATAAGCAGGAAAATAGAAGAAGAGTGGTCAATGTAGTATAATGAGCAACAGAATAATAATACAATAGAACTCGGATAGAAGCAAAAATACTTCACACACACTAATTAATTAATCACAATATGGACAATAAGTAGTACAATGCATGAGGATTCGAATGCCTAAGGTGGCAATATGAATTAGCCTTCATGGAGTGATCAAAAGATCACTTGAGTGTCATCAGAGCACAACCAGTAGTCTATCTCATCATCAGTGGAGTCATCAATGCACAAGTAACTGTCAACCATTAGTCAAACTGATTCTAACTGAGTGTGGTAGGTGTAACTGAATGTAACTGGCACATGGGGACACTAACTAAATGAAGGAGGCTCAGTGGAGGGCGCATGAGGAGCTAACTGGAGTCAGAACAGGTAGTCATGTCTCATCGGAGGTCAATCGGAGTGATAACAACAGTGAGGAGTCAGTTTGGCCTCAAACCAAGGAAAGACTGGTGGATAACTGAAGTAAATTGGACTGGTAGGTGAGAAAGGACGAGTGGCTTCCTTAAATCAAGGAGGAAGGGTGCACTAAGATCTAGGAGGGCTAAAACTGATATGAGAGAAGCTCTCAGGGGCTAGGTGCTAGACTGATGATTGGAATGCATGCAAACCCTAAATGATGCATGCAAACCCTAAAAGTGCATGCATGACTGAAAATGTAAATGATCAAAATACTGGTGGGACTAGGATGGAGTATAGGAATATCCTAACAATTATAGGAGTTCTTGGATGGCCTTTTCAATCTCATCTCTAAATTTATTTGGATGTTTATAGGGTGGTATTTGGATGGGTGAAGTACCCTCCTCCAAAACAATGTTGTGCTCAACCCCCCTATCAGGTGGTCTACCATGTGGAAGATCTCTAAAAACTTTTTCATATTTTTGTAGGAGTTGCTCTATCTCCTTTGGGTGTTCAACAACATTTATGTTTGGCTTGGGAGATGTGATGTGACATTCAACATCCCATTCAATATCTCCATGCCTCAATATAGACCTCATACTATGTGAGGTCACCACTTGATTTGGATAGGTGTGTTGCCCTCTCACAACCCTTAGTATTCTTTTCGAATATTGGAATGTCATTTCATGAATCTGATAGTTTACTGTATGCCCCCTATAGAGTACAACCATTTCATCCCCAAAACCACATTAGTATCAATAGCATCAACCACATAAAAGCTATCATAAAAAGTATAGTTACCTATGGTCATTTGCAGCTTTGGAACCCATGTTTTGCACTCCATTGTGTTGTGACCTGGAATGACAACTGTAAAGCCATCAAATGGTTCAGTAGGTATCTTCCTTCTCTCCACCATGTCTGCATCAATGAAGTTATGTGTGGTTCCTCCATCTACCAAAACTGAAGTCCTTTGTCCTAGTACCACACCCTTGCACCGAATAGTGTGATAACGAGGCATTGCTGAAAGTACTGCCATTCTTACTTTGTCAGGTGAGGGCTGAATTTATTCTTGTTTCCCTTCTTTTTCATTATTTTCAAATGTATCCCTTTGCCAAGGATTATTTTCAAATGCATCTCTTTTCCAAGGCTTCTTTTCAAATCTGAAGTTAGGCTTAGAAGGAAATCTAGTTCTAGGAAGCACATTTTGGAGGTCTCTAGTCAAGCTCATAGCATCCTTCAATGTAGTTGGTTTGTGGGCTTTAACTAAACCTTTTAAGGGTTCAACCAAACCTTCAGTGAAAAATAATACTAACCTTACCATGGATACATCGACCACCTTGACTGATAAATTTTGAAATTCTAACATATAATCAATAGGAGTTCCCACTTGCTTCAATTGGGTTAGTTCTTTGAAAGGTAATTCTGGGTCTTTTTGCTCAAATCTCTCTAACACCCTGTCAACAAATTCTCCATAGGTAGTAACCTGATCATGTCCCAAATTTTTTAGACCATGGAACCACCATTCATTGACATCCCCTTCTAGATGCAAAATTGCCATTTTTAAGGCATCCTCTTCCACCATTGGATTTGGTTGAAAATACACATCTAGTTTTGCACCCAAGTGTTAGCAGAACTTTGAGAGGAACCATAAAAAGTAGGAAGTGGAATTTTACCAATAGCACAATTTAATTCTTCTTCTTTTTTTTTTTTTTTTTTTTTTTTTTTTTTTTTTTTCCTGAAATGGAGCCCTATTATCTTCCTTCTTTTTGAGTTTGTTTGAAACAGTAAAGTATTGTTCAAAAGGTAGAGTCCTTCTACAATCTTCAC
This sequence comes from Larix kaempferi, assembly GCA_027924585.1. NCBI lineage: Eukaryota > Viridiplantae > Streptophyta > Pinopsida > Pinales > Pinaceae > Larix > Larix kaempferi. Next base: position 12,893,684 of record BSBM01000036.1, read on the forward strand.
TCAATTTTTCCCATTCTTTCACCAATGTATCCATATCCATTAGAGTGTTAGGTTCTTCTTTGGGTACAAGAAATTTAGGTGTAGTAGAACTTGGTGTGCTCTAAAATTCATTAGGTCTATTATGGGGTCTTGTGCTTGAGAAAATATGCTCACCCATTGTCTTCTTTTCTTCTGAAAGTGAGTTACTGCTACCTCCTACTACCCCTTTGCTTCCAAGTTGGCTAGCCATGTCTCTAATACCACTTGAAATTTTTTCAAAAAATGGTTTTATGACTGTAATAAATTCCTCCTCATGTTCTGAGGTTTCCCTTCCATTCTTAGTCATGGTTTCAACAATATACTCTTCTTCTCCTACTACTTCCTCTTCAACAAAAACCTATTCAACTTCAGGTTCTAAGGGTGGTGGATTATTTCTTTGGATCCTTGTCAAGACCATCAAGTTCCAAGACCATGCTATGATACCACTTGTAATGTCCCTTTTTGAAATTATTTAAAATGGTGAAATTTTCAACTTTTTTCCCTAGTTCGACCTTTGACTAGTTTTGAGGTCTAGGTCTTGAAATTGCTCCAAATGCTCCCAAATATTCAGAGAAGGTGTATGAATGATATTAGAACTTGATTATGATGTTAAAGGATTATATAGGACCACCAAAATACTTCTTCAAACCCCTTTAAGATTCTGTCCAAAGTATGGAATTTAACTAGCAATTTGAGGTTCAAATCCCCCTAGGGTAAATGCTGAATATGGCCCTCCAAATGCTTCCAAACCCACTTGAATTTATGAACAGAGGTAGGGGATGTATAAGGGACAATATTAAGGTCTCATGTGCATCATTATTCAGTTTTTGAATTCTGTTATAACCCTCTCCCAACAGCTACAAAATCACTAGTTTCGACCTTGGGGGAAATGGCATTAAATCTTCTTCAAATGGTATAAAACTGATCAAAATGACTCCAAATGATTAAGTACTAAACATGAAAGTTGTGTAGATAATTAATGACAATCCATTAATCATAAATACATCAGATAAATGATCTTCCATTCAAATTCATCAATATTTCATTTCTATACATCAAGGTAGTGGGGAAATGGCACCATTTGTTCATTAAAAATCAGATTTACATCATTCCAATGGGATTTTTAACCTGGTACATTTTTGAGTGTGAATAACAGAGTATATTCATCTTATTAAAAAATAAATGGGGCATTAGAAGCTCCCCCAAAGAGTACAATAGCTCACCAAAAGCACCTCTCCTCAAGGATCAAGAATATGCAATGAAAACTGGAAATGGTTGAAGGAGTGAGCTGCATTAGAAGAAACCACGAGCTTCCCTATAGCTTAAAACAGAAAATAAAGGCTCCATTAAAGCTCTCATGAAAGGTCTGAATGGCATTTACACACACCAACTAGGATGGGAATCTTTCACCCTCGAAATTGACTAAGCAATTAGACTAGTATTTCACCAGCTCTCTTAAAAAATGCAAATTCTCAAAATGATCAAAAGCACTTCTCTTGGTTGATCCATGAAAGTTCTGAATAGCCTTTCCACACACCAGCTAGGACGGGAATCTTTCACCCTAGAAATTGGCTAACGCAAGTAGACTAGTATTCCACTAGCTCTCTTCACAAATGCAAAGTCTCAAAATGATCAAAAGCACTTCTCTTGGTTTATCCCTGTATTTTATAAAAATCCTTAGCCTTCTAAGGTTCCAAATCCATCCAAAGAATCCAATCCAATTCGAATTAGGGAGTGGTTCATGATTTTCCATGTGTCCTCTCCTTCCTATCCTTCCACCTTCCACCAATTCGAGTATGAGTCCTTTGGGATTCCCTAACTCCCATGAGCGCCCTATTGGCTGCTATATTTAGGCCTGACATGTCATAATGGTTAGATGTCAGCAATCAGGTCTGAAATTTTTCATAGGTGTCATAGAATCTTCATCATTGTTGTCATATAGGTTAGGGAATGTAGTCCAAGTGTTCAATAACTCCTCATATGACTCTTCCTCTTATATGGGAGTTACATATCCATCCAAATTCGACCTATGATGCATATTGCCAAGTGTATGAACCTTATAACTCCTCCCAAGAACCTTAGGCTTCCCATGGATTCGAATTCACAAGAGGAGGATGCCATGTGGCACATAATTTCTAGCTTGTGTGGGCCCCAAAACTTCCATGTGTCTTCATGAACCATTGCCACTTTGATTTTCTCTTGTATTTATTTATTCATCTCCTTTATTGAGTATTTATTCCATTATAATGTCCAAACACCATTTATTAGCTCCCTTATTACAAAATCCTCATGTCTCCGTCCAACCTAGGGAACTAGTAGGATTGATGGAATTTCCTTGTTATGAATTTATTTGAATGGGGACATTACAGTAAACACTCCACTAGCATGGACAACATATGCTCTCCAATTTCCAAAATGAGAAATGATCAAAAGTCACTCTCCTTCTTTGTTATTGTCTTTTATAAACTTCCAAAGGCCTCCTTAGCTCGAATTCCATCCAAGAGGCTCATCCCAACTTGAGTTAGGGAGAGATTCCAATGTGTGCCACTTGTCCAACAATTCCTAGTCTCCATCATCCATCAATTCGAATGGGGAAGCTTCTTGGCTGCCCTAACTCCCTAGTGCACCCTCTTGGAGGCTATTTTTATCCCCGACATGTCATATATGTCATATGTCAGCCATCAGGTCTGAACTTTGTCATAGGTGTCTTAGAATCTTCATCATTGTTGTCATAGGAGTTAGGGAATCTAGCTCCAAGTGTCACAATTATTTTAAGATGCCTATTACTCTTCCACTCCAATTCGAACGTACAAGATACATGCCATGAATAATATCTCTTAAACTCCCCCAAGTATGTTACTCTTCATCTTGAACTCGAATTGGTGAGAGAATCATGCAAGTGTATTGGAAAATCTTGCCACATGTGGGTCCCACAGTCTCTGATGTGCCCTCATGATCCAATGCAACCTTATTTATTTTTATTATTATTATTTAATTGACCCATTAAATGTGAATTTGTAAGTCTAAGGTAATTTTGGGTCTTGTAGCTCCCTTATTCCAACTTTTTATGCTTCCACCCCTAACCTAGGGAACTAGTAATTTTCCTCCATGATAGTTCATTTGGATGGGTATATTACAACTTTGAATTGAGAATTTCTCTTAATGTTACCCACCTTTTCCATTTGGATCTAATTTTACATTATTACTAACTTGGACATCATTCCTGGCAATTATTTGACCCTTAGCACCAATTTGACAAACTACCTTGAGTATGGCCAAGTGGCTTAGGCCATTGTGACCCAATGTAAAATTTGGGGACATGATATATTGAGCACTTTCAGGCTATTTTCAAGGAATTTTTTTTAACAATTTGGAGGAGGTTTTTCAATTGGTAGCTCACTTTCCTAGGTTGGTCGAGAATGATGAGAATGAGGAACTCTCCCACCCAATAAAAATAGATGAATTGTGGACACTTCTCTATTCTTTCGAGAAGGATAAGAGTCCTTTCATGGATGGTTGGACTGTTGAATTCTTTAGTGATTTATTTTAGATTCTTGGTGATTATCTATTGAAAGTGGTGGAAGAGGTGTAGGTGTTGGGTAGGATGACGCGTTGCTTCAATTCTACTTTTCTGGCTTTAATACCTAAGGTGGATCGGTTGTATAATGAACCTAGTTCATATAAACAATATAAAAAATCTTAAAGGAAATATAATGTACGTAAATCCAGTAACCTATGACTTTGTCTCCAATGTACATTTAAGATTTAGGGCCATTTTGTTTTCGTAACAAAGATTGTAACAAATATCTTTGTAATTTTATTTGTGTTATTTGTGTTCCTATAACATTTTTTTTCAAGGAGAAAAAAATTGTACTTTTGCTATTATGTAAAATCAAAAAGTACTTTTCCATATTACATAGACAGTCTGGTCATGGCCATAACTAACCATTCATCGAAAAATATTGATGCAGAAAAAAATCCTAACCCTCCAGATAAACAAAGGATAAAAAAAAGGATCGGAGTCAAAGAGAGAGGAACCTACATATCTGCTATACATGAAAAACCTTCAAAACAAGGAAACATAAAAACTGTTTCAACAAGGAAACCAGATAAGCTTAGTCTTCAAGGAAAGGAGCACATCCATTAAAGAGTAGAGCACCATCAATCCACTCTTACCAAACTAATTTTCCTTCTTCTTCCGAGAGAGATTCTTTAGAAATAACATCCGTTGTAGCATTTAGTTCCCTGTAAATGTGATCTATTGTCCAATCATAAAATGAGGCCAGCAGGTTCTCAATTCTGTAACCCCAGTGTCGTAGGGAAAGATGGTTTAACATCAGGGTATTTTTTAAGGATTATAAAAGTATACTTAAGTATAGTATTCTAGGCGATTATTTTGGATAGAAAAAAACATATATATAGATTCACAGGTGAATATTAAATATGAAACATACAATTTACTACCAAAACTTGTAAATTTTGGCGAATATTATGATAAAAAAACATATTTTATGTAAATTTAGGCGATATTAGAGACCAAAAATGACCAAATAACGAATTTATTTTTTGAAAAAAGGCCCAAAAAATAGCCAATTGGCTAAATTTCGCCCCTAAAAATTTCCCTGTTTAACATATGAATTTTCTCTACCTAGTTAACAACCATCATAGAGTCCCCAAGAATTCTCAGGTTATCAATGCCAAAAAACACAACCATTTTTAGGAGGCACCAAAGAGCAAGGATTTCAGCTTTGGAATTAGTACCTTCACCACAGTTCAACTTAAATTTGAAAACATGATCGGGGTTGATTACTAAGGAAGCTCCAACTGCACATAATCCATTTACCGTAGCTCCATCAAAAAAATTGGTGGTCCTGGAAGAGAGTTGTATCTTCATAAGATCACAACTTTTGCAAATAGATTTGATCTGATGAGGAAAAGTGTTTTGCATACCCACAATTTTTGAGACAATGAGAGCAGGGATACTTTTTCTATTTTTGAAGATGAAACCATTTCTTGCTTTCCATATATTCGAAGACACAATTGCGAGAATAGTTCTGAACGAATTATGTTCCTCTATCCAAGTGTGCAAAGAATTTGATAAATTCCCATTCTCCCAAGTGTTAATAATACCTATGGATGAGCATACTGAGTTCCAAACCTGTTTTGTAATTTACAATATATCAGTAAATGCTCGACCGTTCCTCGTCAAAGAGGCATAGATGGAAAATGCTTGGCCCACACCAACCCCCACGGATTAAATTACTCCAGGTAAGAATGTAGTTCTCCAGTGCAAGCCAAAAAATCATTTTATCTTCAATGGAATGCTCCATTCCCATATAATTGTATGCCACCAGATTTGTCTTTTAAAATCTCTTTGTTGGATAATAGCATAATAAGCAGTCTTAGCAGTACTCCCACCTGTATCTTTATTAAAAGACCACACCAGTTTGTCCTCTGATTGGTTGAGTCTAATTCCTGCCTTATTTAGAAAGGATAAGTAGCGAGACTATTCACTTTCCCAACTATTATTTAGACCAAGATCCTGGGAATTCAACCAATAGGACTCTTAATTTTGAAGCCAATCCGGTCTCTTGATATGATCAAGAAAAAAAAAACCTTTCTCATTTAAATAGTTTCTATTGGGATCCGAAATAAGATAGTTCTCGTTATTCCCAATAAAAGGATCCACTCCTATCATCACATTTTTACCATTTCCAATGTTCCAAGATAAGTGCTTATTAAGCCATGGATAAATATTGAGAAATACATTCCAGATAATGGATGCATTTGTTTTTACAAGTTTCCTCACCCAAATTTAGAGATTTTGTTTGATGCATTTACCGTGCAAAATCTCTGTCCAAAGACCTGAGCCAAAGATGCCACGCCATAGGGTTTTTAAGCAAAGGGTAGTGTTAAAATAAGAAAAATGTTTTTTTTTATCCCAACCACCAAATTCCTTAGGTATTGCCAAAGCCTCCCACTTTTATAAGATGCATTTTTCCACCATTGGAGTTGCCAGACCAAAGAAACCTGAACATTGATCTTCTGATCATCTGTAGAATAGATTTAGGGACCATAATCAATGAGAACCAATAAAATGGCAAGCTCATAAGCACCACTTTAAGCAGCGTAAGTCTTCCTCCAATAGACAAATGTTTATGACTCCAGAAATTTATCCTTTTTTCATATCTTTTGACTAGCCATAGACAATTGCAAATTTTATAGCAATTTGGTTTTATAAAAAAACCAAGATACTTGAATCCCTCCTCCATCTGAGATATATTGTATGGCATGAAAACTGATATATCATCCATTGTATCATGATCCACATTATTAAAGAGAAATGAAGATTTGTGTAAGCTGATTTCCATACCCAAAACTAAGCAAAACAATTTGATGATCTTCGACATATGGTACCATTCTTCCACCTTGCCTTCACCAAACAATACCACATCATCCACGAATAAAAGATGTGTCATGTAAAGAGACTCAAATATCTTATGCCTTTTAGCCTCCTAGTTCTTTTTGCTTCACCAATCATGAGGCTTAAACCTTCAATAACTAATAAAAGGAGAAGTGGAGAGAGGGGACATCCCTGTCTCAATCCTCTCGAATTAAAAAAATCCGTTGGTGTACCATTTATGAGAACAAAGAAAGAAGGAGTCGTCACATAGGACATGATCCAATCCACAACCAATAAAGGAACCTCGATTTGTAAGAGGAGGAGCCTCGGATATACCTAGTTAACAGAGTCATATGCTTTGACTAGGTCCATTTTGCGGATAATAGCCTTCAAATTTTTTGTTTTGATGAGTGTAACGTTTCTTGAGAAACTCCAACCACATCAAGGATTTGCCGATTTGCCAAGAAACCAAATTGTTCTTTGGTTATGACTTCTGCCAATTTTGGTTTCAACCCGTCAGCAATGATTTTTGTAATCAATTTGTAAGCCAAGTTGCATAAGGCAAAGGCTTAAAGTCACTGAAAATATTAGGCTTATTACTCTTTCGAATAAGAGTTGAGTAAGTAGAATTTAATCATGTTGTCATATAACCTTCCATTCTAGAAAACTCCACCAGAGCCAATAATTCTGAACCCATGATGTCAAAGAAGTCGAGGAAGAGTTCCACTGTCCAACCATCTGGACCCGGGCTCTTATCTTTAGCAATTTTTTGAGTATCTTCAGTATCTCTTCCAATGAAACTGGTTGACCAAGTTCCAAACCCTCTGCCTCTGAAAAGTAAGCCGAGAAATCTTTGATAACCTTTAATTGATCATCAATTTTGGCTGTTCCAGGGTAAAAAAAAGATTGGTTCGAACCTATAACATTTATTTGGACTCAAATCCAATAAGTGTAATAAATCCCAAGTTGTATTTATTAATTATTTTATTGAATATGGTTTTGTTTACATGAACGAGGGTATTTATTATTTGTTTATTTGTTTGTTTACATATGAATTGAAATAAATAAAATGTTTTGTCCGTACATATATTATTGTTTAAACATGGAAACTATGTAATAACTCTATCCTACCATGTGGCCTATTTTTTATGATACTAAACCCTAGACTTAGGTTTTGATTACAAAACTTATTGTATCGAATGATATTACAAATTTATGTTACAAGGCTTCCCTTTAAGAGACACGTATGAAATTTGGTTTGTGAACGCATATATAATTATTAACACTGGGTTCATTTGTTTTACAGGTTTTCGTCGTAGTTGGAAGAATAATGGATTGTGAATATTGGTTCTCTAAACCTTGTTCATACCTCAATCCATGGTAACCATAACGAGGTTGGCTCCGCAATTCCTTGACTCGGATGGAATAACATATAATTTAGTTAATCTAAGTTGTTAGTGTCAAGACATTTATGTCCTTTTTGTATAGACTCAATAACATTTGTTTAAAAGTATTTTAATAAAAGTGTTTAGATGGAATACTTTTAACTATACATGATGTTTATCAATATAGTTAGTTTGTTTCGAGGAACTTGTTTATACATCTTTATAACCTTGTTGTAGGTTAGGTTATTTCCTTATTACTTTTCTAAACAATTACATTTCTATCCCATTCTACAAATTATATCTTACCTTCTAACTCATAGTAATTGTTATATAGAGTAAGATAAAGAAAACAAATGACTTCTAAGACCATTATAGCCTATTACCAAATTTGTGCTAGGTAGCACTTTACTACTTCTAATTCTTTTCTCTATTTCTTTATTTTTGAATTAAATACAACTCTAATAATCCTAATTAGAAGTGCCTCACTAAACATAAAAATAGTAATAAAGATATAAGCTTTCATTCTCTCTTTAAAATTCAACATTTTAACAAATATAAAATAGTGAAAAAATAAGCTATTGATTTAAGCTTTTAATAGCAGTAAAATATAAGTTGTATAGTAACAATAAATTATTTGCAGTCCTTAAAAAACCAAACTAGGTAGGTCCATGTTCCACCCAACCATAGGGAATCTTGTGGTAGCTTGATCTTTATTGCTTCAGGAGCCACCCCCAAACTGAACCATGATATTATTGGGTCAACAACTTAGGATTTATAGGTAGTCTAGCAGTTCACACTAGGCCTTTCCAAATTCTTTCTTACAATCAGATCCACTCACAATGCCTATTCACCTAACACTAGCAGGTGCTCTTCAAGGTTCACATAGAGAGCATTAGAACTTATTAAAACTTGTTCAAGTTATTTTAGCAATCTTATCATCTTCATCCACTCCAAATTCACGTGAGACAATTTCTAAGGCAATCCTTGATTGCAACACTTGATTCCTAAAGCTTACAGTTTTCCTCCCTCTTGTATTTTCTTCCTAGTTCCCTCCTCTCTCATTCTTCAACCCCCTTTCTCTATTCAAATCCCCTCTCTTATCTTATCCAAAGGGGGTTTTATTGTTTTTCTTTTAACATAGTTAACTAATGAAACCTGTTCCTATTTTTTTTTTGAATCTAGCCTATTTTTTTGGAGATACGTTTCTCTACTCTTTTTGGGTTTTAGGATTGATAGTTTCTTGACATCCAAAACCTAAAGTTTATTTCACTTTTGTAATATATGTTGATGTTTGTAGTTCGGATAGGTATTTCTATGTGTTGGTGTATTACTTAAATAGAAATATTCACTAATACCTCTTAGGAACTTTGGAAATTGACATTATTAAAGTCAATTAGTAAAGTGAATGTCTTTTTAGATTAATTGAGAGTTAATTTAATAAAGTGCCTAAGTTTTGTGCACTAGTGACTTAGCATAATTAAATGAATGTCAACCATTGATCTCAAGTTAGTGAGATTTAATCTCATCCATCAGATTTAGGGTTTTGGTTCAACTCAATAGTACAAAAGGCAGCCAAGGTGAGAGGAGAAGACACAACACATCTCACAAAAGAGAAACTCAAACATTGAGTGGGAGAGAAGAACAAGGGCTTTCTACTTTTTAGTTCTTAGTTGAGAGAGAGAGAAAAAAATAGTCCAGGAATAAGTAGGCGATTGAGCTAGCTCAGGAAGAGGTGCAACAATCTATAGGGGTAGTTTTATATACAGGCCGTACAACCACACTTTCCAACCGTATGGTTCCATACGAGTGTACAGATTAGACTGTACAAAAATTCGTACATGCATACAGATTAACCGTACAGATCCATACAGTTGTACGGATTAGCTCTTATGGACCGTATAGTGCAGATACGTACAATTGTACATAATGTGCAAGCCGTATAGGGTGTCATACAAGACAACATATTGTTGTAGATTTTTGCTGAGTTTTTTTGGGGTAATTTTGCAATTGGAGTTTGTCTCCAATGGCGCATAATTTGCCAAGTTTGTAGCGTATTTTCTCAGGGCCATTTTCCTAGTAAGGGAGCCCCTGTAAGCTTGGAAATTATTGAATGAAAAGATTATTTGAAGGGTAGAAAATTGTGCACGTGTTTAGATCTATTTTTTATATTTTTAGTTCGCTATAAATTTATGTTAAAATATGCAGTAGAATTATTCAATGAGTTCTAAAAGTTAATTTTTAGTAAGGAAATCAATAGGAAATATTTGTCTAGGCCTGGAATAAGAAAATTTAATAGGCTATCAGAGCTTACACTCTAAAAAGGAAGCATATATAAAATCCATGGCAGTAGATATCAGTGGGTGCTTGAAGGAATACGCACACACCATTTATTTTGTTGAGATCTAGTTATGGAAAAAACCTGTCTTTATTTTGAAGGCATGTTAGATGGGGCATCTAAATTCTTGTCATGGAAAGCAAGGGTTACATTGCTTTTGAAGGAACACAATCTTTGGGATCATGCATCAAATATTATTCCTAAACCGACAAATCCAACTGATTTGGAAGCACAAAAGAAGATGGACTTCAAATCCCAAAGAGTGATCATGGATGTTGTGAATGATCACTTGATTCCTCATGTAGTAGAGAAGACGTTTTCCAAAGACATGTTTAGAGATAAGAGGGATTTATTCCATAGTGATAACATGAATAGGAAGATGATTATGAGAGATAAGCTTATGGATGCCTATATGGTTAGATCAGACAATGTTACCAGCTATCTCATGAAGATCAATTAGAATCGTGATCAACTTGTAGCTATTAGGGAGAAGGTAGATGATGTAGATCTTGTTCAAGTGGCATTGAATGGATTCCCTAAGCATTGGGAACCATTTCTAAAAGGACTTCGTGCACGAGAGAAACTCCCCACCTGGGAGAAGCCATGGGATGATTGTATCCATGAGGAGACTTAGGAGGAGTCAGAGCACACAAACAAGGAGATGGTGAAGGAAACTTGGCCCTTGTCAGCAAGGCATGGAAGGGAAAAGAAAAGAGCTCCAACGAGAAGGGTAATAGTGAGGGAGAAGCCTCAAAGCTGGGGAAGAAGAAAGACTTGATAAAATCAAGTGTTTCGTGTGCCACAAGAATGGGCACTATGCATCTTAGTGTCCAGAGAAGAAGGAAAGACGAGGTGGGTAGCAACATTTGTAGAGACTCAGTTGAGTGAGTTTGTTGCAAAGTTAGAGAGTGACTTCTCACTAGTTTCCTGCCTTTCTACTAGCGCATTTTCTAGGAGTGCATGGTTCTTGGACACTGGTGCATCTCGTCATATTACAAAAGCATGGGAGCTATTCAACAAAATGATAGAGTTAGACTCAGGGATCCATGTGGAGCTTGGTGATGATGCCAAGTATGCAGTGAGAGGAGAGGGAACAATTTAATTTTAGCTTGAGTCAGGTGGTTCGTGTGATGCCCATGATGTGCTATCTGTACCAAGATTGAAGAAGAACTCATTCTCAGTCTCAGTTATGGAGGACATGGGTTTTTCCATTATCTTTTAGGAGAGGGAAAGTACTTGTACATTTAGAGGGAGTTAGTATTGGCACAACTATGAGGATTGGGGTTAGAGAGGGAAAGTTATACAGGTTGCAAGGTAAGCCTATTCAGGATTTGGTACATGATAGCGACAACTTGTGCAAGCTTTGGTAGAGGAGGATGGGACACTTGCATTACAGAGCATTGTAGATTCTGAAGGAGATTGTCACTAGTCTTCCATATTTTAGTGTTGGGAAGTAGGGCGTATACAAAGGGTGTGCACTTGGAAAGAATGTCAAGTCTGTTTTTCTATGTAGCGAGAGCAGGTCCAAGGAGATTTTGGACATCATTCGTTCATATGTATGTGGGCCAATGTCTATAGTATCCATGCATGGATCATTTTACTATGTTATGTTCATTGATGATTTCTCCAGGAAAACTTGGATCTTCTTTATGAATACCAAGGACGAGGCCTTGAGTCGGTTCTGGGAGTTCAAGGCTCGGGTGGATATATTGATAAGAAAAAATATCAAGGTCTTGAGGTCAGACAATGGGGGAGAGAAGCTCCAATGACTTCAAGTATTTTTGTAAGGAGGTAGGGATAAAGAGGGAGAAGACAGTTTCATACAACCCTTAACAAAATGGGGTTGCAAAGAGAAATAATTGGTCCATCATCAGTACTGCAAAAGGTATGATTCATGATTTGGGACTGCATATGTTTATGTGGGAAGAGGTATGTAACACGATAGTTTATTTGTAGAATAGGAACCTTCACTGGATATTGGAGGATAAGACTCTCGAGGAGGCATTCACAAGATTAAAACTAGAGATAAGACAGTTGAGGATCTTTGGGGGTACAGTATAGATTCGTGTACCTAAGGAGAAGAGGACGAAGCTTGAGCCTTCAAGAAAGAAGGGCATGTTTTTGAGGTAGAATAACAAAGGCTTACAGGATCTTCATTCCAACTCAATAGAAGACGGTAGAGACCCGAGATGTTAAGTTCAAGGAGAACTTGGCATCTAGGAAGTCTCATGAATTACTACCGGTGGCAAAGGATGAGGAGTAGGTGGATCTGAAGGGAGAATAGAGTTCATAGACTTCCATTTCAGGGAGTCATCCTCTAGGTGAGAATGAGGAGTTAACTCCTAGTTCTGTAAGGAGACCCAAATGGTTTGAGTAAACATTGAGGGATACTCGGGAGCATGTCGAGGATCCTAGGAGATCATTCAAGGAGAGTATGCCTCTAAAAACGTTTATGAACTATATGGCATTGATTAGAAACACCAATTGATTCCATAGATGAGTAGGTTGTAGACATTCTCACCAAGCCCTTGGTGAAAGGGAAGTTTGTCTTCTTTGTAGATAAGTTAGGAGTGGTGGAGAATACTTCCCTCGCTGAGAGGGAGTGTTGATGTTTGTAGCTTAGACATGTATTTCCATTGATTAGTGTCTTACTTATGGAAATGGTCACTAATAACTCTTAGGGACTTTGGAAATTCAATTTATTAAAGTCAATTAATAAAGTGAATGTCTCTTTAGATTATTTGAGAGTTTATTTAATAAAGTGCCTAAGTTTTGGGCACTAGTGACTTAAGTTAATTAAATGAATCTCAACCATTGATCTCAAGTGAGTGAGATCTAATCTCAACCATCAGAGTTAGGGTTTTGGTTCATCCCAATAGTATAAAAGGCAGCCAAGGTAAGAGGATAAGACACAACACACTTCACAAGAGAGACACTCAAGCATTGAGTGGGAGAGAAGAAGGACTTTTTGCTTTCCAATTCTTGGTCGAGAGAGAGAAAAAAAAAATAGTATGAGAAGCAACATGTAGTCTAACCAATTCAGGAAGAGGCATAATAATCTGCAGGGATAGTTGTACAAATCATATTGATAGGTCATATGGATCATACTGATAAGTCATACGAACATGCCGCATAGTCGTATGGATTCGACATTACATAAATCAGTACATGCATGCAGATTAGACTGCACAAATTGTACAGTACGGTTACGTACAGTCGCATGGACCATACAAGTCGTACAGGGGGTCCTATAAGACAATAGTTGTGGCAAATTTTTGTTGAGTTTTTCCTTGGCAGTTTTGTAGTTGCAGGTTGTCTTCAGTGATCAAAATTTGCCAGGTTTGCTACGTGTTTTCTCAAGTCCATTTTCCTAGTATACGATCCCTTGTAAGCTTGGCATTTATTGAATGAAAAGTTGATTTGAAGGGCATAAAATTATGCATGTGTTCAGATTTTTCTATATTTTGCTTCTGCTATAAATTTATGTTAACATATTTCAACAATACACATTATTCAATGAGCTGTAAAAGTTAATTTTTAGTAAGGAAATCACTAGGAAATATTTGTCTAGGCATGGAATAAGAAAATTTAACAATATCATTATCCCTTTTTAGTGGAAACCTATCCAATCAATTTCTTTTTGTAATTTTTTGATTTATTTTACAATCATTGACAATGTCTCATGGTCATTCATAACCAATCCTGAAATTTAATTTACAATTTCTATACTAAAATAATCACTTCAAATCATATGGTGATATCGTGGGGTAATACAGGCTGGCAACATTTGATGATTTCAGGCCTATTTCTTGTGTAACTGCATTTATAAGATTATCTCAAAGGTGATATATGTCCACCTCAAGCCTATCTCGTTAAGGATTATCTCGATGGAACAATTTGAATTTCTCAATAGGTGCTTGATTCACGAGGCTATCGATTCAGCTAAAGAGGACCTACACTCCGTGAAGACTGCCAAAATGCCCACTTCGGTTATTAAACTTGACTTATCAAAATCCTATGACATGGTCTCCTAGTTTTATTTGTGTCTTCTATTGCTTCAAGTTGGATTTTGTTTGCACATCTCCTATTGCTTCCTCTTCATTTGTTGTATTAATTAATGGTTCAGGGTTTGAATTCTTTCAACCATATCATGAATTAAAACTAGGGTTCCCACCGCCCCCCTATATTTTCTTATTGGTTGTTAAATGGTTGAGCCACGCAATACATTTTGGGTATTAATTTCACGATCAAGAGCAACTGACCCATTTATTTTTGTCGATGACATCCTTATTTTCTGTTTAAATAATTTGGAGGAGTGGGGTCATTACAAGGATATTATTGATTTACTATAATGAGCAATAGGTATGGAGATCAAAATTAGTAATTCCCCATTTTTTTGTTCAAACAATTATGCTCTCGAGGTGGGGGGGATTTTTGGGATGGTATCAAATACCTTTTGTATGTACTTAAACCTAACAAATATGGCAAAGCACATTGGTCTTGGGTCATTGGTAAGGTTGAAAAGAGAGTCAATTGTTGGTGCAACTATTGCATTTCATGCGGTGGTCATTTGGCATTAGTTAAGTCTATGCTAGAGGATATCCCAATTTTCTGGAATCTAATGGCATATATTCCTCAAGGTACTCTTAACATGATCTGCCAAATTTGTTTCAATTTATTATAGAAGCACTGTTGTGAATACCAAGGATCACATCTTGCTAGTTGGAAGGTTATTGCCACTATCAAAGGTAAAGGTGGTTGGGGGATCATTTTTTCCCCTTTTCATTCATGTTCTTGTGGCTAAATATTTATGGAATTTCTATCCTGTGATAGTATTTTGGGGATGGATATTAGTTGCGAAGTATATTGATCTAGGTACTATCATCGATTGGATCAGACATCGTGGTAAATCCATCCAATAGGTCTTGAACCAATTAAAGGTGTGCACTTAGGCCTTTTTGGTACTTGGGCATTTTCTAACAAGGTGAGTTGGCTTTGGATACAAGGTTTATGTGGGGGTGGAATTGATGATGGGTTGTGAAAGCCTATCAAATTTCCAGAAGATATGGTCTGTTTCATTTAGGATATGGGTTGTTGCACCTTGAACCAACTCAATAACCATAATCAGATTGATATGTGGGTCTAAGGCTGGCTATTGTCACACAATCTTGGATTGGAAGGGGCTTGGGATTTCAGTTGGAATAAGTTCCTAATGGAGCTCTGTAAGGCACACATTATATTAACCGAGGAAGAGGATGAGTTGGTGTGGGTCTACAATAGCTTTCGGGGATAGTATTCAGAAAAAAAAAATCAGTTACATGGCAATGTCAGATGGTAATTTGCAGGCGAATTCTTGGTGGTGGCATAAGATTTGGAAGGTAAGGGCTCCCCCTAAGTATACATTGTTCATGTCACTAATTTTTAATAGGCATGTCTTGACTTGGGACCAATTACAACAAAGAAACAAGCAGGGGCCCAACATTTGTATGTTATGTAGATATAGTGAGGAGACCAATGATCACCTCTTTCTTCTATGCTCCTTCTCAAAGCAGGTGTGGTGGCGAATCAAGAAACATCTGAGGCCACATTAGTTGTGAGTGAAGGATTCAACGGAGGATTATTTTGTTGAATATTTCTCTCATCATAACCTTTAGTCATTTCAATCTCTCACTTTCTTAGTCAATTGGAGGATCTGGCTTGCCAACAACATTGCCATCTTTAAGGGAAAGGTGGTTTCACCATTCAATATTGTAGCCCATGTCATTGCATTGTTAAGTCAATACTATAAGGTTTTGGTCTAGATTCCACATGGGATCATTAGGGAGATGATTGTTGATAAGGATACTATGTTGTGGATTTTTGACCGAGTATGCTAGGGCGAGGAACGATTTTTGTGGCATTGAATTCGCTATCTATTTTGTAGATAACGATTATTATACTGATAAGGTGGCTATTATTCCAGGTACAAATAATTTGGTAGAATTCACAACCCTTTTTCATCTCTTGAACTAGACATTAAAATGCACATTGAGCAGTTACAAGTTTTTGGGGACTCTTTAATTACCATCTTATGGCTGAAGGGTGAACTACAGGTATAGGACATCAGGTTGCAACCTCTAGTATTGCATTTATTGGACATTAGTGCTTAGTTATAGTGAGTGGAATTCTCACATGTTTTCCTTGAGCACATTTATGTAGCCAATTAATTGTCGAAGCTTGCACTGACTTTAGCTATTGGTCGCATCCACATTGATGAATGGAAGGATGGTATCATAGTCTTGAGTAGATATCTTATTTTTCAAGGGCTGTGCTATGATATTTTTGGTCAATTTTGACATAACCTGTGATAGTTTTAGCTAAATGTTTTTAGAATGCTTTGAAAAATTATGATGGGAACTAAAAGGGGTTCGGATGGACCTATTCTATATTTTGTTTTAGGATGTGTGCTTTTGCAATTGAATATTGTAATTTCTTTCATCTTGAATAGAAACTATTTTTTTTTCTCTTGGAAAAAAATAGCACGTCATTTAAAAAAAAGGTTACAGAGTTGATATTGTGAAAATGGCATAATCCACCTTAGTTTTATATATATTCATGATGATTAAAATTTAAAATTAAACTGAATATAATGATGTTGATAATTGTCCAAGATATATACTGGACCCTCACTGCTCCTCTCTTCACCATATCCCTGATATAGTAATACTTTATCTTGATGTGCTTTGAATTTTCATGAAACACCGAGTTCTCATACAACTTCACACAACTCTAGTTGTCACATATAACACAAGTTACCTCTAACTCAAGATCGAACAAACCTGCAAGTAGCTTCCGAAGCCATATTGCCTCACAACTTCCTGAACAAGCTTCCATATACTCTGCTTCGGCTGTACTAAGTGATACACTCGTATGCTTCCTACTGAACCATGAGATCATACTAGATCCCAAACTGAAGTAGCACCCTGATGTGCTCTATCTATCCGTGGCCCAATCTGCATCAACATAACCCTGCAGGTTAATCCTTTGATTTGATGCATATCTGAGGCCATAATCTACCGTACCCCTCAGGTACCTCAACACATGCTTTGCCACAACTAGGTGAACACGTCTCGGCTCTACAATGTACTCACCTAGTGTGTTTACTGCAAAGCATAATTCCGGCCTCATGTTCATTAAGTACATCAATGAACCAATCATTTGTCTTTATACATTGGAATCCACTATCTCTAAATAAGTATCACACAACAAATTCAAATTCAATGCCATTGGTGTGGCCATGGCCTTACAATACGTCATCCCAAATCTCTTCAGGATCTCTACTGCATATTTTCCTTGACTAAGGAAAATCTCATCTAGAGTTTGCCACACCACATCTTGGGTGCCTGTTTCAAACAGTACAAGGCCTTCTTCAATTTGCATACATGAGTCTTCCTGTCATTTGTCTCAAATCCTAGTGGCTGCTCCACATACCTTTCCTTTTCTACTACGTCGCTCAAGAAGGTAGTCTTCACGTCCATCTAGTGTTCCTTCCACTTCATCACTACAACTTTCAAAGTGTATCTTGCTATAGGAGCAATAATGTCTCGTCACAATCGACTCCCTCTTTCTGAGAGAAACCATGAACCTTTCCTTGTACATCTGTAGTATGCTTGATTTTGTAAATTTGCTTGAGCCTTCATCACTTGTTCTTTGGAACAAGTCTTATCGTCATTCTCTTGAAGGTCATAGCATATGATATTTCCTACAAGCCAAAATTAGTCATATGATTAGTATCGTTCCATGTAATAACAAATTCTTATGCATAATGTACACAGTCATGTAACTGATGCATCTTAGCCAATGCTTCAGCACAAAACTCATCCATATTTTGTATACACACGGTAACTATCTAGATGTTTTCCATCTCTACTAGAACATACTATTAAGAGTGTGCACTGCTCTTAACATGTTAGAAAATAGGTTTCATCCTATACTAGCTCCATCAAGGACTCATGAGATGTGAAACACTATAGGCCACTTACCCATAACATGCACTACATGATCCTACTATTATCTCTAGGGTTGTTCCTCCTGCTTATTTTTAAATTTTTGATTATGATTGGTTTTTATTGTTTTTTATTTTGCTTTGTTTATATTTTATGATTGATTGATTGTCTTTTTTGTTCCTTTTGTTACCTGAAATCATCAAACTTTTTATTCATTAAAGCCCAGATATGTGCAAGGGAGAATATGTTATATGATGGATTCTCTCAACTGGCAGCATAGTGATTTCTGATGGCAGAAGGTCCAAATGAGTGGATTCTTCTGCTCTTATCAATAACAACAGAGATAAAAAGGAGGATCCAAAGATATTGAAGCATTATGTATTGATACCCAACAATGAAGATGGCCCAGCGCTTCTGCATCCTTGTCCTACTTCCACGACTTAAGGAAGACATCAATAAAAATAAGCGACTTCATTTTTCCTTATACCAAGCCTTGGAAAAGTCATTGTATAAGCCACCGGCCTTCTTCAAAGGAATTCTCTTGCCTCTCTGTCAGTCACGTACTTGCAATCTGCAGGAAGCTGTCAT
This sequence comes from Larix kaempferi, assembly GCA_027924585.1. Classification (NCBI taxonomy): domain Eukaryota; kingdom Viridiplantae; phylum Streptophyta; class Pinopsida; order Pinales; family Pinaceae; genus Larix; species Larix kaempferi. The sequence goes on from BSBM01000036.1 coordinate 12,912,398, forward strand.
TATCGGAAGTGTCATTCAGAAAGTCTCGATTCCTTCACTTCATTCTAGTGCCGGTCTAATGAACATAACAAAGATGGAATGAAAAGCTGCGTCCATGTGCTGAGGCTGTATATCTTACTATGATCGAGAAGTGTTTCCAGGTCATGGCTCCTCTTATTGTTGAGATCCTTAAGCAAGTGACTGCTAATTGTCTGCCAATGGAAACTTGTGTTGTGCCAGATATTCTGCTCAAGGATGCTGTGTATTCTGCTGTTGGATTCTCTCATTACGAGCTGTCCAATTATTTAAGCTTTAAAACATTATAAAGGATGACATCAAGGTTCCAACATATGTTGCTTTACTCACGTTACTTCGAGATAATAACCTAGCTGTGAAACTTGCAACTTGCAAATCATTGTGTGTTCTTATCAAGGACGTCCATCTCAGATTTGAAGGCGACATGTGAGGATCAGGTCCAGATCTTTAGGCATAAAATCAACATTAAATTCAATTACGGTTATGATTGGTGACAAGTGACAAAGATCAATTTTAAATTCAAAGGAGGATCGGCAATCAAAATATCCTTAGCAAGCAGTTGCAGAATCAATTACAAGTGGCAGAGTATTTGGAGTCTGCCAGATTAAATTCCAGATTTCAAGTTAAAGATAAGCTCCAGATTTAAAAGGGATTAGTCTAAAAATTGAATGGTAAATATCAGTCATCACCAACCTGCTCGAGCTGAAAGGTGTCAAACAAGGATACAATTCGTATATTAAGACTATGACTATTAAAATAAATCTTAGAGTTGGTTTTGATTAAAATCATCTACAACTGATCCAATATCAGATTTGACGTTATCTTTTTGCTAAATTAAGGAGACGTAAGCCTCTCAAGGCCTAGAAGGAATGTAATGTTATATATTGGTTAGAAGGGCTAGTCGAGAGCAGAGAGGAGAGCGAGGTCCCAGCTAGGGGCTTGAGAGAACAGAGTTCTTCCTTTCGAAAAAGAGGCAGAGGACTGAGGTTGGCAGTTTTGGGAGTAATGCATGATCAATTGTGAGCACATCTGTGTAACATGAGCATTTTGCAGCTTCAGTAACAGGTTCTATTTTTGAATAAACATGATGATGATTTGCCTTTGTGTTATATGAATTGTCTTTCTGATAACTTTGTTATGTATATGGTCATATATATTCCATTGCAATAATTCTTATCATGAGAAGACAGTTATCTTTTTATTTTTATAAACATTGACAATTTCACTTCATGATTTAGGATCATAGTACCTATATATTGAACTTTGTGATATACTCCATGTTATGCAGTATTTATTTGACTTTCCTGTAACTCTGATTTCACACCAGCCTATCCTTTTAAAAGTGTCATGTTTGCTTGTAAAGATTGTAAATACCCATATAATACAGTATGGATTGTGTGATATGTGCAGAACAGATTTGATTTTATATTAATTGACATATACCAGTTTGGTTTCTTGTAAATTGTGTGATGCCTTTACAATTTTTGATTTCATACCAATTGGTGTTTTCAGTGTGATTTTATTTGATTTATACAAAGATTTTCTTAAGCTTGAATCCCGTAGTCTAGGTTCAACTTTAGGGATAACACCTACTGTTAGTCAATCTTAGTCATATATAAGTACATAAACTATATCACAAATCTACATGTAACTATTATGAGAAACATCTTTCAAAATACTAAGGAATTCAAATGGTAGTAAATACTTATCTTTCATGTGTTTTGTAGGATCCCTCTTGGTTTCTGCTTCCTTGCAGAAGTTACTGGAGTTTATGGAAGCGTACTCTGCTCAATCATCTGATTCTAAAGACCTTGATCTTCTTCTTTGTCTAGCATGGAACTTTATGAAGTCTTAATCCTTGTTCCTCACATATTGGATTCAAGATCTCCTTCATTTTGTTATCACTTCTTGAAAATGAACTCTTCACATTCTTGCCTCGTCCACATTCTTTGCATATGCCTTCATGTTTTGTTTGGATCCTGGGTAGACTAGTCACCATTTTTCTTACAAACGGTAAAGCCTTTAAATTTGTACAAGTATCCTCCTTTCTCTCCAATTATTACAGTCTCATTAAAATTTCAAGACATAATCTTCATCACTTGAGGAATCTTCCCTTGGTTTCTTCTCGACTGGTTCATCATCCTCTGCAGCATGAGCATGATGTCTTTTCTTGCTTCCTTTCTTGTTGCCTTTCTTCTTGGGACAATTTCTTACAATATGTCCCATCTCATCACAATTTTAGCATTTGAAGTTTGAGTAATCTCTAGGAGGTATTTGACCCTTATGGAATCTTCTAGACTTGTGATGATGATCATCTTTCTTACTTCTCTCAGCATGAGCTACCAGAGCTTGAATATCTTCTTCATCTAAATTCTCTTCTCTGGATTCAATACTTATTTATTTCTAAGTGTAAGTTTCCCAAAGTGCATTGAATCTGATAAGTTTCTTTCTGGAACATATTCCTTGAATAAATGACTCCCATGATCTTGGAAGACCATTTAAGGTGGTCATTACAAGTTCTGCATTCTCAACATTATCTCCAATAGATTCCAGTTGATCTTTGATATGGGAGACCGTTGTGAAGTAAGATTGAATGCTTTCACAACTTTGCATCTTCACTCCCTTGAGTGAGCTCTCACGGTCATCTTTCTATTAATGTTATTTCCTTCAAACAATCTCTTTAGTGCATCAAACATCTCCTTCCGAGTTTGTAGAGATAATATGTATGGGATCAAGTGATCCTTGATGGAATCAACAATGATACTCTTGGCCTTTATCAAGTTCTTCTTATGCTTAGCTTTGTCTTCATCTCCCTCAAGCTCTACAACTTCTTCTTTGATAAAATTGTCCAACTCATTCTTTTCTAGAATGAGCATCACACAATACTTCCAAGCACATAATTTTTCTACTCCTTCAAGCTTATCCTCAAGCTTGGTATGGTTTGTCATCTTGATAAAATGAGAACCTCAAATGGAAATAAAGATAGTAGGACTTACCATGTGAGATGCTCCAACCAAGTGCTTGCTTCACTATCATCTAAGATATGACTTCAAGTTGACCTAGGGTTTGTTAGAGAAACCCTAATTTTTTGACTTCGGGATATTGAGAAACTGAATGGAGGATGCTGTGAATATTTAATTAATATTATTATTTATAAATTACTAGATTATTAGGTTACTAGTGAAAGGTCGTAACCCTTTGTTATGATTGCTCAAGCCCTATAAAGGTGAGTTTATTGTAAATTTATCATTATCATCTAATATATTATTCTTATTTATCATTCAATATGAGAGTTGGATTCGACTATTAACAGTCCAACCAGATACAGTTGTTGCATTTGGTATCAGAGCGGATTCACTGGCATTGAGCTCGGTTTCGACTCCTTCCACCTAAGCTAAGATTCGTCTCATCCTCCCTCTCTCATCTCCAAGATGCTATTTTAGCCGTCATTCCCCTTCTTTGCTGCCACTCCCTCCTTCCGCTGCTCATCCCACGTCTCCCATTCGCCCAGCCTCCTACCTCCCCCGTACTCTTCCCTTCCTGCGCGTTTCTGCACTACATCCTGCTACTCCTTTTCCCCTCGCTCTCCACCTTTCCCACGTTCCTCCCACCCCTCCTCCTGCACACATCGCTCCACACACCAACGCCCATCACCTCCTCTTGCGCACTCATCCCCACGCACCATCCTCCTATCCCTCCCATCCTCCATCCTTCTCCCAGCACCCCAAATCCTCCCATCCTCCATCCTCCACCCCCGCTACCCCAGCCAGCTCCCTGCACCCTCAGCCAGCTCCTCTCCCCGCACCCTCATCCAGCTCCTCTCCCCGCACCCTCAGCCAGCTCCTCTCCCTCTGCGTGCCCGCATTCGTCCACTTCCCACCCCACCAACACCTCCCTTCCTCCACCCTCACGCAACCTGCTCTGTTGCCCCCCCCCCGCCTACACACTCCTCCATTCCAACACCACTCTCCACCTGTGCGCAAAACCTACACTTGTGCCGTCCCCCACACGCTCAGCTCGCCCTCGCTGCTTCTCACACCTCCCTCTCCCACTTGCACCCACGCACTCCCTCTCCCATTGCACTCCCGCCATCTCCAACTTCGCCACTCCTCCTTTCCACCACATCCCCCACTGCTACCGTGCTCCATCTCCCCGCCTCCTCCCTTCTGCCACACCCTCCACTGCAACTGCCGCTCTTTCCCCCCGCCATCTCCCTCCGCGCTTCCATTACCGCCAGCCTTATCCACATAGAAACCCTAAAAAAAATATTAAAAAAAATATATAAAGTTAAAATAAATATAATATTTAACTTTATTATATTCTAAACTTTATAATATATAATAATATTATTATTTTCAAATAATAATAATAATTATATTATTATTTTCATCAAATAATAATTATTATATTATAACTTTTTTCTACCACTTGATTTTAATAATAATAATTATTATTAATTAATCAAGCACACACACAAATCTCTCAAATCTCTTGAGTATCACTTCACCCTCACAAGCCTGCCAAAATAGCGTCGAAGTACACACATCCGTATACAAGGTCCAAAACCATGGCGGAACTAAAAGAGAAAATCGAAAAAATGGAGAAGGACATCAAGTCCCTTGTTGCTAACCAAAAAAACTTGAAGGAAGAAATGAAAAATAACAATACAGTGCTTAAAAAAAAATCAAAGATGAAGTTGTTTTGGTACTCAAAAGAAGGCTGGATGAAAAATTTGACATCCTGAATGAAAAACAAAAAGACTTGGATGGCAAAATGAGTACTATGACTCAAAACATAAACACCATAACCCAGAACTTGAGCACCATGGCGCAGAACCATAATACATTAATGGAGGTGTTACAAAGGCTAATGCCTAAGACAGACCAAGGCAACAGTCTAGACATGCTAGATGCCTCATTTCATATTTTCACACAGGAATCACTTACCAAGAATCAAGAAGAATTGCAAAAAGAAATAAAGATTAACAATGCGACGCTTAAGGAAGAGATAGAAACAAAAGTACTGCCATATATGGAGGCATGATTAAACAGTAAAATAGAAGCTATCAGTAAGATAGTAGAGAATAAAAAAGCTAAAAATCACCACCAACAATGAAGCAATTCAAATATGTCACTTACATCGTCTAGTAGTTCTGATCCACCATCAAACCATAAAGCAAAAGGAAATCAATATCACCCTTACATAGTGTACCCACCTAAGGCAAAAATAGAGTTGTCGAAATACAATGGAAGTGAAGACTAATGCGTTGCTTGGCTAAACAAAGCGGAAGAATACTTCAACATTTACAATATTCAATCTGACGAGGAGAAGGTGAAATATGCGTCAATGCATATGGAAGGGTACGCTTATAATTGGTACTTATGGTGGAAGAGAGACAATTTTGCCTACACCTGGTACTTGTCCAAAAATGATTTTTTTAATAGGTTTCAAGGAACCAAAGAAGATGAATTTTTCAGTAAACTTACTAGATTACAACAGGTTGGAAGTGTGGAGGAATTCACACATCAGTGGGAATACTTATCGACATGAGTATTTGGGTTGTCTGACAAGCAAAGACTCGAAACCTATTTAGGAGGTATTAAACCATACCTCCAAAAAGAGTTAAAGTTACATGAATACCTAACGTAGAATTAGCAAGACATAAAGCAAAAGCCGTAGAACGCAAGTTGGAAGGAATAAAAACAAGAGGCGATAACCATTATCGACAAGAAAAAGAGACACAATGTAGGTACTGTGAAGATACTTGGTCACCCAGCCATCAATGCCACAAACCTCAACCATATGCCTATGAAATGGAAAATAGATCAAAGTCATCTAACAATTACTCTGATAATAGAAAAAAGAAGAAAAACATATGTCGTCGATGCGGTGATGACTTGACCCCAGGCCATAAATGCAGGAACAATCAGACAATACAGTGCAAAATCATCAATGAGAAGGAAGTCCAAGTCTCTGCACAATAAATCTTGTCCGATTCTAATACAGACGCCGAATCTGAATGAAGGACGACATTAGGAAAAATACTCAAGCTTTGAGGACAAAAGGTTTCCTAAGGGGAAGGCAATGTTGTGAATATTTAATTAATATTATTATTTATAAATTACTAGATTATTAGGTTACTAGTGAAAGGTCGCAACCCTTCGTTATGATTGCTCAAGCCCTATAAAGGTGAGCTTATTGTAAATTTATCATTATCATCTAATATATTATTCTTATTTATCATTCAATATGAGAGTCGGATTCGACTATTAACAGTCCAACCGGATACGGTTGCTGTAGAGGAAAAGAGGCACCTCCCTAAGGTGAGTTGAGCGAAGGTACTTTTCTCTAAGAACTGTGGATAGATAAGCCAAAAACCTGATGCCCTAGTTTTCCCAAGCAGTAGTGGTAGGCCCAAAAATGAAATTTCACTGATCATAATTTCACTTCCACGGAAAGATACGCCCTCCTAGGGAGAGTTTCCTTGACCTCCTTTTTCAGCCAAACTGTGGAGAAAATCCTTTGGAAAGAGAAACCCTAGATTTCACTTCCGGCAGTTGCAGCTACACAATGTCTTCTTTCAGGCTAGCTTTGCAACCATGTTAGTGTTTTCACTTAAATATAGATTATATTAGATCTTTAATCAAACACGATATTATGCAATAGGATCACTGAAAGATATACAAGAACATCATAAAAGAGACACAAAGATTTAGCTCGGGAAAACCCTCTCTTGGGAAAAACCTAGTAACTTCTTCTGTATAGATTCTGTCAACAAGTACAATGTCATACAAAGATAAGAACACAAAATATAAGATGTCTTCAATGGCTTCTTCTTCTTCCCCAATATACTTGATCTTCTCTCTCTCTCTCTCTCTCACTAGTGAACTTGCTCAAGTGAGTGTATGTCCAAATGAGGGATTCAGCCCTCCTACTTATACACATCAAGTGGGTGACCTTTTCCCTTACTGGGCCGACCTCTCCTAGAGAAACTCAAAATAACATTTACATAATGTTTCTTCGAGTACTATTGACCCAACTTTACAGGCAATGGTTACATTGATTCTTTCAATGACTTTTACATTAATGACATCTTCGGAAGGAGGTATAACAAAATAAAATAACAATACAGCAATATCACAATAAGAATATCTTATGAAGTTACACATTCTTCAACAACCAAAAGGCAGTTTCAACCTAGATAGTATCTATAAGAAGGTCATTGTCCTGTATAGTTGTTGTTGAGGCTACAATAGTGGGGTTGTGTGCCTTCAAGTAGCATCTAGCCTTAATCCCATACATGAGACTAGATACTAACCTCAATGGCAATTTAAACTCTTACCCGATAGGAATTTAGGGAATTTGTCATAATTAACTTACATTTAATTCTTAACACACATGGAAGACATTACAAGAAAATCTCTCATGAATATGCTGCTGGGGTGGGGTGGCATATCATTTGTTTTTCCAATTTTCCATTTTTTAAACATTATTTTTATGGTTAGAGTAGGAAAAAAATCATCAACGTTGTTGTTTCAAAACTTTCTAATAAATCTAGACAACAAGGTTCAAAGCCGTTACAATAATACTTTCAAAATGATCTCAACATGTCACTTATGGGAATAGAACCTACGTGGGGAGGATAACACTCCATCCCATAACCACTTGAGCTATACCTAATTGATTTGTTTGATTGAAGATATCATTAAGATCCAAACATTTACAAATAGGTCACATAAAAAATTGAAATGCGGATTTGGTGGATATAACCATTTACCCAAATAATTAATGAATATGTATACTTGAGTGATTATATTTGCACTCGGAACACCATTTTGTACATATTAAGATTAGATTATCTAGTCATAGACCTAATAACTACCATGGAAGAATTAATGGTTTATTCATAGTTAACAGTAAATGATATCAATGGTTACTAAGAAACCGATAAAAATGAATTAATATTTCTATAATCATTAATATTTCTTGTAACCATACACTAAAAATGAATCATAAATTAAGTATCCATATACTAACAATTTTCTTTATAGTAAAAATTTGTTTATTTTTCCTCACATGGGGTGGCAAGGAGGATGTGCAGGGTCACTAATGGACTAGAGAGCATGCGAGGAAACATATGGCATCTAAGTGATGGTTTGTTAGTTGAGGCTCTAGATGGAGGTAGGGAAGGTACAACATCCCATGTGTAGGTACATGCTAGAAAGGATGAACAAGGCTAGTGAAAATGAGCACATGCAATGGTAAGGTGTTGAATCCTTAGGTGATATGATGCCTCCAGGGAAAACCAAGTTAGTGATGGTAGGTGTAATCATGTCAGGGAGTTGTGGTGTGATGGATAAACTTCATCTTGTCTTTGTCCATTCAAATAGGAATTGCAGGACATGGATAGGCTGTTTGTCAAGGAGACAAGCGAGGAAGGTGCACTTCCTAATGGGAAATTGTATGTTGCTCTCCCTATGAATTTTGGTTTAATCTTTATTATGGATGGCTAGATCTTGGTCTCAAATCCTAGAGCTATAGTACCTTAGTCGGCACCCCTGTTGAATCGACTCCTATTAAGTATGGTTACTTTAACTTGAGGGTTCTCATCTAGATGGGTTTTGAAATTGTTTTATGTCATCGACAAGTCTTTTGTGTACTCTTCATCCCAAGTAATATCCAAGTTCTAACATTCTTAACCATCCTAGGAAAAGGAAGAGGGAAACATGGGCATAGGAGTAGGGTATTGAACTCTCAGCCTAAACATGTAGGAGTCTATGGACTCGGCAACCACTTACAAGAAGTAGATCCCGAAGAATATAAGAAGGATATCTCACAAGCCAAGGATTAGGTGAGAGCATAGTGTCACTGTTAGAGTTTCGATAATTTCATTCAAATATTATCTAGGATCCTACTAAGAGAATAACATGCACAACATAACAATCATAGACATAAGAGACACAAAGTTTCCTCGGGGAAAACCAAGAAGGTGAAAAAATCCGCAACTTCCTCAGAGATAGAATGAGCACCAATACAAAAATCAGAAAGATCAAACCCTAAAACATAGATGTCTTCAGCAGCTACTCCTCCTCCACTTGTGCGCACTCCTCTCTCTCAACTATGCGAGTTGGATGAGTGAGTGAATTAGCAAATAGAGTGGTGCAACCACTCTATTTATACTTTAACTTAACCTGCCTTTTAACCTAACTGGGCCGAATCCCTAAGGGAGTCTAATAACCCTTCCACTTAACTCATATAGGGCTGACCCCTTCAAGGTGGTCTAATAACCCATCAAATATAAGTTACGACACTTACAATAATACTTGTGACACTTTCAAATACAAATGATGACACTTCCGATCGGAGGAATAATACATCTCCGTCAGGGATATAATAAAGTACAAATGTACTACATAGGAGAATATCGTTTGAAGTTACAAATACATCAACAGGCACTTCATTAAGAACGAGGAAATTGAGTAAGAAATAGGTCCCTGGATCCTTGATATTGGTACATCTCAAATGCGAGACACTAAGTATTTCAAAACAATGATTCCATATTGGAAAATGAAGGCTCTGTTGGGAAAGACTCTCATGGAAGGAAAGGAGGCTCACAACGATATTTTGTTGCAGTTGGATGAACTCCAAGTTCATATTGGAAAATTGAATGCCAAGATAAATATCATTGCCAAAGTTATTAGTGACATTATCTTTGTGGATTAGAAGCATTCATCAACTCAAGGACAAGAGGTTTCCATGATCTCTATTTCCAATGACGATTAGTCTACCTAGTTTAGAATGTATTGATATTCCTTTTTTATTTATAGTTATCTTAGTTTGTACACATATATCTCTAGTTATCACTATTACTATCCTAATTGCACCGAGTGAAACGAGGTGCTCTACAGCCCAGTATGGGGGAGATGTTGTAATGTGTGTGATGTAATGTTACATCATGATGTAACGTTTGTTACTAACAAAATAATTAAAAAATTTCATGTCGGCTCATAAAATAAAAAATTAAATTATGGAAAGTATTTTAAAAAAATCCATGTTGGTTCATAAAATACCAGCATAGATCTATCTTAAACCCGTATCTATCAAGCACCGAGAGGGATCCAATTTCTTGAGGTGTATTTCTTTTTTTAAATTTAAACTCAAGAAATTTGAACTCTTTTGATTGATAGATCCGGGTTTAAGTTTTAAGTTTTTATTGCACCGAGTGAAACGAGGTGCTCTACAACCTAGTATGGGGGAGATCTTCTAACGTGTGTGATGTAGCGTTACATTTAATAAAACATAAAAATGTAGCGTTACATATAATAAAACGTAAAAAGTGATTGCGCGTAAAAAGAAGTAAGTAAAGTAAAGTAAAATAAAGTAAAAATAAGTAAGTAAAGTAAAGTAAAGTAAAGTAAGTATGGGGGAGATGTTGTAAGGTTTGTGATGTAATGTTTGTTACTAACAAAATAATTAAAAAAAATTCATGTCCGCTCTTTAAAATTTTTTTATGGAAAGTATTTAAAAAAATCCATGTTGGTTCATAAACTAAAATATTATGAAAAGTAATTAAAAAATAGATGTTCGTTTATAAAATAAAAATTAAAACTTACACCCGGATCTATCAATCAAGAGAGATCAAATTTCTTGAGTTTAAATTTTAAAAAAGAAATACACCTAACAAAATTGGATCCCTCTCGGTGCTTAATAGATACAGGTTTAAGATGGATCTATGCTGGTTTTATAAACAAATATCTATTTTTTAATTACTTTTCATAATATTTTATTTTATGAACCAACATGGATTTCTTTTAAATACTTTCCATAATTTAATTTTTTATTTTATGAGCCTACATCACAATGTAACGCTACATCACACACGTTACAACATCTCCCCCATACTGGGCTGTGGAGCACCTCGTTTCACTCGGTGCAAAAATATTATGAAAACTAATTAAAAAATAAATGTTCGTTTATAAAATAAAAACTTAAAACTTAAACCCGGATCTATCAATCAAGAGAGATCAAATTTCTTGAGTTTAAATTTAAAAAAAGAAATACACCTCAAGAAATTGGATCCCTCTCGGTGCTTGATAGATATAGGTTTAAGATGGGTCTATGCTGGTATAAGAACCAAATACAAAATGGTTGATTGGACCATACACATTAAGAATAATGATCTTCTATATTACAATTGGACTAGTTTCCTTTTTGGCAAACCACAATACTCTTTTGCTATACATTATCAATTAAATCAATATAATATCTCTACTAACTTAAAAAATTCTTTATTTTAAAATTATATATATATATATGACTTTAGATAAATTACTCTTGCTTAAAGCATTTCTTAATCATAATAGTTATAAAATACACCAATATATGGATACAGAACACCATTTCATGCATATGAATATCATATTAAATTGTCATAAACCTTAACTATCATGGATTAATTAATGATAAACAATAAATAATATTAATAGCCCATAAAATACCACTAAACAAATATTGATATTTTATAATTTATAAAATCGATCATAACTATCCACTCAAAATTAATCATAAATTAATTATCCATATATTTTCACGCCTCTCTGAGTCGTTTTATAAATGACAACAAAAGAACAATCTCTAAAAATTGGATTGGAATTTAAACTTCTAAATTAACGGGTTTTTACTCCACAAATACCTAATTTACTAATTAAATCATCGTAACAAAGTTTATCCTTCTTGTAGAGATAAATTAGAAATTGCTTATGTTTGCCCAAAATTTTCCACAAACCCTTTTGGGATGAATAGTCTCTTCCGTGTAATTGCAGATGTTGTGTAAGTTTTAGGACTCGATTGGTTAAATAAAATACTTGATATTCAACAAATCCTTTTTGTTTATTGAGAATTAAAGACGAACTAATAGACAAATTCTTGATCATAGAAAAACAAATTAAATTTTCTTAAATTATATACACCAAGGTTTGTGTCATAAGAATATTTTAAAATTTAAAGGTATGTAATCAATATAATAAAAGAAAAAAAATGATTATGCATATATGCATGAATTGCACCATACAATATGTTTGAGAATATGCCAAATAAGTGGGATAATAAAATAATAAAATAATAGTGAGCTCGTAAGAATCTTTTGAGGATTAATTTGATTTATCAAATTGTTTTCATATTTATTTGAATTGAAATTTTAAGTCTATTTATAGGTTAGCAAGTTTTGTTGTATTATAAATGTTTTGAAAAATTGATTTAATGATTTTATAGGTTGACTTGTCTATTTGGTTTTGGAGTAAGATCTAAATTATTTATGATTGATTAAGAGCTCATCTTCTTTATATGTGAGGAAACATGTTAATGACCCAAGATCCATAGACATCTAGAAAGAGTGGAAGTCTGCTCCCTTATGGACCACCAATAGGTTATTTCAGGTAGCATGGTTTTCCTTGAATAACAGTGATGAGCCAACTCATATTTGCAAATAGCAACTAGTAATGAATGTCCCCACTGTCAGTTTGACAACTGAGTTATGATAGGTTTTTCCTTTTTCGGAAAAAAAATGGTTGACCAGTCTAAGTGAAAGTGTTTTTCATCATCTACACTATTTATCTCATAGATTTTATAGATTTTTTTGTGCCAAGGTGTTTTAGGTCGTGTCCAACACCTAATCTCACTATGAAAGTCACAAGAATTTGTTCTTTGCAATATTTATTTTCTTTCTCAAGTTGCCAGCAATGGAAAACTAATTTTGATCTTCTAACTTTGAGTTAATGATTTCTTTGTGGCAATTAAGTTTTCTTGTATTCCCAATGGTTGTATCAGTCCACATTTTCCTACTTTTACTAATATTTAGATGTTCTCCTCCATTATCCCCCAATAGTTTGACCAATGCATTGCATCTCTTGTCCTTCTTATTTTGAACCTTAAGTGACTTGCACTAATGATTGAAGTGTTGAGAATGGTGTAATCTATTAGGTTTTAGGGATCATATAATAATAATAGGAGGAATAATCATAACAACATTAACACACAATTTACCCTAGAAAATCCCATGAGCGGAAAAACCAACATCAATGAAGATCTTCATTACCATTGGCCAAAACCGACCAACCCGAAACAAGTGAGCTCACTTGCTCACCTCTAGGCCCCATTTCAATGGAGTTTGTCAAACCTTTTTATAGCCTTCAATACATGCAATCCTATGGGCACAATACCATGGGCTACCGAAACCATGGCCCAAAAAATCCACCTGCTTTGACCTAAACAAAGATTAGCTCAATGACTCATTCATCGATTCAAGGTTAACCTAACAATCCCCGCTTTAAATTTGACTTGGAGTAATCACCCACCCCCCTCAAAGTTTTAACTGAGGAATCTTGAATTCCCCCTATCACCTAGGTCTACATGACTTTACTGGTGAATTACCAGGGGTGTCCCCTATCGGTCACATTCTCTAACATCCCTCTTTAGATCATAGCCAGGTTTAAACTTGTCAATTTACACGATGGTGTCAAATTTTCCCCTCCGACTCTCTTAATAAAATAGGTAGTCATCGTTTTCCATGTTTGTAACCATGGGGCATGCACTCCCCACCATTGAACAACTTATCTTATGAATGGCTCAACTAATCAACCTAAATCTCTTACATATTTTGATACTTCCTCGTCATGGGTGACAAGGGAATTGTTTCCTTAAATATTAATGGCAGATATGAAGTTGACTCTATATCTATGGGCATCATAATGGGTTACTGCCAAACCTTTTTTCTATAGAACAATTTGTACCAACTAGATGGGAAAAATATGTTTTAAGACTATGTTTAGATATAGGTTCAGTCATTGAACAGTCTCTTGCTCTTGTTTCATACTTTTCTATTTTCCTATCATACACTTACGTGTTTGAATTCTTCCCTATCCACAAGTGTGTACCCAAATGTAGTTCTCCAAGGTTACGAGGTTCAACATGGTCTCCATTTCATTGAATTACCCGATAGATCTTTCTAACATTTCCATCTTCATCACATGGCTCTAACTAGGGCTTACCTTATTTTTCGGTCCACAGGGATAAATATCCTGCTTCCATAACCTTTATATTTATCCTGACTTTTTCTAGAGAAATAGCCACTTTCATTTTTCTCATCCAAGGTTGACCAACTAAACCATGGTATGTCATCGTGCCTTTGACCAAGTCAATGACCAAAAAGTCAAATTTTGTTGCGCTTATTTTCTCAACATTCCTCAAATTCCCAATAGGTTCCATGAACCTTTCATCTAATAGCTTCATAAAGTTTCTTGACCTAACTAGGTTAGGCCTTCCCATTTTGATCCAAGTGTATTTTTGGTGAATATTTACTTGGGAGCCAAAATAGACTACAATTTTTGGGGTAAAGTATCCATGAATTTCCAAATTTCCCACGGGTCATAGTCATATGTATATTTCTCTTTATGTTTTAAATGGCACGTATATTTTATCTTTTTATTTCCTTCCTTGTAGCTTTTCAAAGTCTCCATTAACTCCAAAAGCCCAACAACATATTCTTCTTCACTTAAAAGATCTAGGAATTGATCCAGTGCAAAAGTTTTGTCTCGTCAACTTTTCCCTCATTTATTCAATTGAAAATCATCCTTTTAGATATTTCTTCAAATAGTCCCATGGCTTCCTTCATGATTTGTCTTTTTGTCCTTGGTTCAGGTTATTGCTCTTTTCCTTTCTTGTTATCATGTGCAAGGGGGTCTTCTAGAGACTTTTATACTCATTCTTTTTGGTTCTAGATCTATTGACACCATGTGTATTTTTAGTATTTAAGGATTTGTGCTTGGGACGCTTTGTGAAATATTTACATTTTTTTTGTTCATTATTTTCTCAAACATGATGGGGCAATCCTCTATGGAATGATCTCCCATTCCACATTTAGTGCAATACTTCAAGTCTGTTCTATCTTTCAGAGAACAATATGGGCTTATTTGATCCTATTTCAAACATATCATAGAAATATTTCTTTTCAAATATTTCTCGACCACCTTATTGACCTCCTCTACCTCCATATCAACCACACCACCCTATCCACCTCTTCCTTTGCTTTGATATCCATTATTTTGTTGGTTCTAATTCGTCAACTAAGTATGAGATACTGTCTAGTAATTGGGTTTGTTTTTATTGTTCAGTTGACACTATGTCTGTAATGTCCCCTTCTCTCATTCAAATGCAGGGAAGGAACATCAACAACACACCGGAGCTTTTGGCAGGCTTAGCCCCAATATTTATACTCATAAATACATAACAATTAAAAATTTCTATGTGCAGATTCAACTCAATAAAACACAGCGGAATTAAACATAACAACACACATAAGCATAGATTCGCATCAACCTATTTATCTCAAGCAATCAATGGGCAGAGAATTCAATTCCCTTCTTATGCTACTTCATATCGATTTCATTAACATGAAGAATAATCATTCAAATAACACATTGCAGAAACATATTGTATATAATTTAATCCACAAAGAATACTTATCTTGCAACACAAATGTCCAACAGCTGGCTACATGAGAGCAACGTTCCACCCGACCATAGATCTCTGTCCAGCCTGTATTCTTTCAGCTGAGAGATCACCCCTGAGCTGGTCTGTGTATCCACCAGGGAGGAACTAGATGGCTCACTCACAGTCAGGGTTTCACTCAGACAGCCATGCTAATCCAACACACCGTTGGGTTTTTCAAGCATGCAATGGGAAATGGAGGAGGATGCTAGTCCACTGAGCTCAATCCCAGAGCCACATACACTTCAAGCTGGACTCAGCAATCCCATCCTCTATTCATACATCCACAATCGGATTTCTCACAACTCTGTCACAAATAACCCCAAATCCGCCACTGATTTTCTGGGCAGTTAAAACGGGGTTTTCCCATGGATTTTGGGGTAGCTATTGCTCCCAAATTCGCCCCAAGGCTCATACCAACGGATCCCCCATTGGATTTCACTGTCCAATACCCATTCTAGGCGTTTTTGGCTTCCCAAAACGTGGGTTCATTCCAAGTCGCGATTTCTGGTTCTCTCACTGTTGGGAGCTTGTTTTTGGATGGAGAATGATGCTGGGTGCCTCCACCATGGAATGGGGATGAGAATGAAGCAACCCCCAAGAGGTAGAGTGACTTGTGGGATAAGTAAACAGAGCCCATACCTACCCATACGAATTTCAGGGCTGCCCATGCTCCATTGAAGCCATGGGCTGACATCTCAACCACTTCCTTACAACAGGCATAAATGTCATCTAGGAAAGTCAAATGGGTTCTCACAATGACATATGGAAACCTATGGTTCACTCCCTTAGCCCCCTCACCACTCCCTAGTGGATACACGTGGCCCCTTCTCATTCGTTGCCTCCGTAGCCAGTTTTGGTATTTTATTGCATGATGTTTATTTACATCCTATTACAATTTCCATGGCTTAAGAGCACATGGGCATCAAATATAAAATACTTTCCCTTTAAATAAAATTTGGGTTTTCACTAGCGGGGCCTTGGCCTTGAGCTCCACGCTAGGAAAACATACATCACATGTACACATTATTTACATTAAAGGCTAATATATCCTAAGGGTCGAATTGGGGGTATTACAATGTCGTGTTGTCTGATGCCTCTTCATAGATTGCATACCATTTAGACTTTTCATTTTTTGAATTGTGTGGCCACTCTCGTGTGGAATGGTTCGACACGCTTTCACAAATTTCAATGTAGCATTCGGTATGTACTTCCTAGACATGGTAGTGTCTTTTAGTTGGTTCTCTATATTTGCACTTGTCCTTGGTATGCCCATCAATTTTTTATAATGTACACCATAAGTTGGACCTCTTCAATGCAAGCTTGTGAATAGACCTTTGCATTACTTCTAAATTTTCTTCCAGTCATCTATAGCCCATTATAGTTGCACCATCATCATCAGACTCAATCTAATGTGCATTTCTAAGGGCTATGCTATAATCTCATGCATTCTTAGAGCTGCCTGGATTCTTTGTAGTAATATGACAAAAAACCATTGGACAAGGAGTTCGCCATTGATTGTATACAAGATTTGGATAAGCTAATATTTAAACTTTTTGTCATAATATCTCACTGATTTGTCTAGCATTTGTTTTATCTCTTTAAGCCTTTGTATTTCCAATTGTTTAACATCTTGGGTCTTGAAAATTTCAACAAAAGCTTGCTTAATTTCAGTCTTTTTATGTTCTTTTTTGTGTAGTTCATAAACCAAGTAAGTGCTCTCTTTCTTAGTGCTCAAACAAATTGTTCCATTTGCTTTGTTTCAATTGTGATATCCATGGCATCCTAGATCTTTTCACAAACAAACCAATGTTTTTTGGATATTCATCCTCCTCATAGAGAGGGAGATTCCTTACATTAACATAAGGCATATTTGTAGAACCAACTACTAAAAGTGGTGGCGGTGAAGGCAATCAAATATGAATTGAAAAAGTTGGATGGGTTGACTAAGTTGGATGAGTCGACAATATTGGGTGATTTGACTCAGTTAACCAAGATAGTTGAGTTGATTGAGTTGACTATGTCAAATCTTCGACCACTACTTTTCAAATTGGACTTTCTTTTCTTACGATAACAACTTCTTACTACTCAAGGTTGTCTATCTGACACTACCAATATTTATACTCAATGAAACCATTCATTTTTGGTTGTGCATCTTCATTGAACCTCTCATTCTTTGGAATTTGAATTTCCACAAATACTAAATTCGGTAGGGGGACATTTTCACGATACCCTCGAAGAAAACAAGGAAGTTATTTTGATTGTTTTGGGGGGTAATGCTTATCCAATTCCCCTTTATTTCTAAGATTTGAATCTAAATATTATCAATTACTTGTCCATTCTCATCTAGTTGATTTGGTACTAAGGAGGTGCTAGGTTCCATATGTAACCATTACCTTAAGATTTCATTGACTACGAGACTTTGTGGTGACGGGTGACATATTCCCTTCGACATAAATTGTAGGTGCATAATCGTTGATTTCAATTTCATCAGGCCTTGAAGCTTATCTCCACAATTTTCAAGTCTTCTCCCATTATAGGAACCATCGCAATTTCTTCCACTTCCACATCTATTAAAAAATATCTTAAATCAAATAGGGCTAGCTAGTTGTCAACTTGATGTTCTCCCTAGATAGAAGCTTCTAGAGTCATCGTAGTTACGTCCTCTTCTGCACCTAGTTGATTTCCAAAGTATGACTTAGATAGGGTTGGTATACTATGGACTTGATGCTCTGTTTCTATTTCTTGTGCCTTTTGTCAATGAGGGTCTACAACCTCCTGAAGTTTCACTCTTTTCTTTTCCTTTTGTCTCTTTCCAATTTCTGCAGCTAAAGCAATAGTTTATATTCCTCCATCCTCTTTTTTGTTCTTCTCTTTGTCTCTTAAAAAAATATGTATTCTCATTCAGTCGATTAGTCTCTTCCAAGCATTGTTACTTTAACTGGTCCTCTGTTTCCTTTTAATGCAGGTTGACTAGGCATTTTGTCCTTCGAGGCATCTCATGAGCATCTTTCCCCCCAAATTGCCGACCTCGAGTTTACTTATGATCAAAGATGGTGTTCATGGTGTGTATTGGAGGTCATGCTTCTAGAATATGGTCAACACCTTTATCCATGGGAAATTTATGCAACAATATCAACATTGTGTAGAGGAATTTATTGTGCAAATTGTCATAGAATATTCTCTTAACATTGTCTACAGATGTTTTCTCTTCAACCACTTGTTCTTCGCAAAACTCATCGGCTATTTGTTCTATCCACTAGTTTCTTATCCTCAATACTCTTGTTCATGTGCAATTCTATCAAGCAATTTCTTTATCTCCACAGGAACAAATTCAAAGAATCTGTCGTGTGTTCCTATAAAAAACTATCTTCTGGCATGTGCAAATATTTGTTGATTTTTCCTAGTGTATTTTTTCAAGTAATTTTCAACTTTATTATGCCACTCCTTATGAATCGCCTCCTCACTCAACATCTATACATGCCTACACTATTTTACAAATCCCATATCATGTACAACCAACAACATAACCAATGTTGTAATCTACAGGATTACACAAAAAACAATTATTAGTAGTGCACATAACCAACCATATTATACAACAAAGAAATATACAAGCAATATACAAGCAAGCATACAGAGAGAGAGAGAGAGAGAGAGAGAGGAGAGAGAGAGAGAGAGAGAGAGAGAGAGAGAGAGAGAGAGAGAATAATAGCAGTAGCAGTGGAACCAACAACAAGGAGTCTTTTATTATATGATAAGACAAATCTATTTACATATGAGATTCATTCATTTATATATGATTACAATCATGGAAGAGAGAGAGAGAGAGAGAGAGAGAGAGAGAGAGAGAGCAGTAGCAGTGGAACCAACAACAAGGAGTCTTTTATTATATGACAAGACAAATCTCTTTACATCTGAGATTCATTCCTTTCTATATGATTACAATCATGGAAGGTAGTTATAACTCCCTTAACTACCTTGGTCAACTGACTGACCTAGCTTATAGTTGAATACAATCCCTAGGCGACTAGGTCGACTAGGCTCCTCCAACAAACATTATGTGACATTCACCCGAGGCTAGAGATATGGTATCATAAATATGTTTATGTTTGTTAATATAATGGAGAATAGAATTGGAGACAATGCTACAAAATATTGATACCATTAAACCACCATCACAACTAAATTTAAAGAAACATTGTGGTGCAACAAAGAAATAGATAATACAAGAAAGTTAAATCACTAAAAGGAGTTCATGTGGAGTTCATTAACATCAACTTAGAAGATCAAATGTATTTTTTTTCCTTGGAAAAAATCGTATTTTTATTCGTAGTAGAATGAAAATACATTCTTCATAAGAGAGAACAAAACAAGTTTCCAACCTTAGCAAAAAGAACATAACTTTGCAAAATTACATACTTGACTTAAAATCCAGAATCAGAATAGGATTCCAAAGCAACTCAAAACTAAAAGAGCTTATCCATACACCAAAACAAAACAAACATCTTGTCTTCATAGGATATAAAATCAAACAAAAAGTAACCCTTGAGTTCTAGATCAATAGTTGAATTATCAGTCGAAAACAAGAAGCGTTTACAAAATCCCAAATACCTATCTCATGACAAGAGTCTTCCTGATTGAAATAAAGAAATAGAGATTATATTTCTTGAATTGATTCATAAATTGAATCTCCAACCACATCTTGAATATAAAGGATACCTAGATCACTTGTCAAGCCAATCTTGGATAAACGGTGTGCAAATTGATTTTGCTCCCTATAGACATGAGAAAATTATATTTTGAGGAATAGATTAGTTGTAGATATGACTTCACAGGCTAAGTCCCGAAGATTCAGATCTTTTATAATGTAAACATTGTTCATCCAGTTAATAACAAGGAGAGAGTCTCTGAATACTTGAAGAGTTGTTAGATGTCGTTGAAAAGCTACCTTCAAGACTGACATGAGAGCCATAATTTAGCTAAATTATTTGAAACTTCCCTTAAGCTAGCCAAGAATTAAATATATGTGTTCTTATCAATGTAGATGACTCCCCCTATACCTCCTCGACGCTCTTCCAAGTTATACACACCATCAAAAAATTCCCATGGGTTGTCAGAGTTGATATGAAGAGGAAGCAAAGATATATTGATCTTAATCTTCAAATCTTCTTTAAAATGTTTAGCCGAAGGACAAAAAACAACAACAACCTACACATATTGGGTAGGACGATCCTCAAAAAGCATTGCGTTTCTAGAAGTACAAAGATTCCAAATAGTTAGAAAAGGGATAGCTCTGTAATTGATTAAATCTTCTCTTGAGAGCCAATTTTTTAGGCCTTCCTCCATAAACTCACACTTCCAGATATCTTTCTTTCCTAGCTAACATTCTATTTTGTCTCAAACTTGCATAGAAAAGGGACATTTCATGAAAATATGAGATATGTCTTCTCTAGCTTGCCAACACAGATAACAAATTCTAGGACCTTAGTTATTCTTCCTTTGATAGAGATCCCATGTCAAGACTTTTGAGTTGAGAGCAATCCACATGAGAATTATAGATTTTTTTGGTGCCTTTTGAGTTGAGAGCTAAATATTTCTGATGAATTACCCTTCCCCATAAACTATCTTTTCTCAAAAGGCTCCACAAACTGTTTGAAGCCAGGGCTATACTGAAAAGAGGAAGTTGATTTAACCCCCATTTGCCTTTGGATTTTGAAAGAGAGATTTGTTGCCAATGAACCAAATGATAACCAATACCTGGTTTTTTACCTTTCCATAAAAAATCCATACATATACTCCTTAGTTTGTCATTGAATCTTTTGAGTATAAATGTTGTGATGCACCAGTAGACCAGGATGGCTCGGAGAATTGCATTAATGAGAGTTAACCTTCCTCCTCTGGACAACTAGCGATGACACCAAAAGTGCATTCTTTTCTCAACTTTATTGATCAACCATTGCCAATCAAGTGGCTTGCTAAAAAAGCCAAGATATTTAATACCATATTGTAGCTCAAACTTAGGATAATGAAGGTAATTATGAATGCTATCAGAAACTTCATCCAAAATTCCATAGGAGGAAACATAGGATTTGTTAATGTTAACTTCCATACTAGATGCTTTAAAAAAGAATTGAAGAATAGATTTTAAAGCTTGTACCTCCTCAAACAATCCATTGACAAACAACAATACATCATCAATGAATAAAATATGAGAAATGAAACTTAAGCCTCCAACTCTAATACTTGTAATCAAACCTTCACTACAAGACATCATTAACGAATAAAATATGAGAAATGAAACTTAGGCCTCCAACTCTAATACTTGTAATCAAACCTTCACTACAAGCGCGTAGAATAGCCTTGCTTAAAACTCCAATCACTATAAGGAAAAAGAAGAAGATAAAGGGCATCCTTGGTGGAGACTGTGCTCTAGTTTGAAGAAATCTGAAGCAACTCCATTAATGATAATTGCATAAGAGACCGAAGATAAACAACTCATTATCCAATTTACCGTGGAAACTTCGAAACCAAAATGTATTAAAATCAGACACAAGTAGAGCCAATTGCATCGATCGTAGGCCTTGGATAGGTCTAAGTTAAATACTGTAATGTCCCTTATTAAGAATTTTATTAAAATTGCAATTTTCCACTTTTTTTCCCTAGTTCGACCTTTGACTAGTTTGGATCTCTAGGTCCCAAATTTGCCCCAAATGATCCCAAATCTTCTGATAAGGTATATGAATGATATTAGAACATAAATATGTGTTTCAGGGATGCCTTTGGACCTTTAAAATACTTCTGCAAATCATCTTTCAATTCTAATCAATGTAGGTAACTTTACTAGTGATTTTCCTTTGACTAGTATTGGCCTCTAGGTCTCAAATTGACTCCAAATGCCTTCAAATCTTCAAGGAAGGTGTATGAATGATATTAGAACTTGAATATGATGTTTATGGATGACATATGTCCACCAAAAGACCTCTGCAAACTCTCTTAATATTCTGGACCAATTATGCAATTTTACTAGTGATTTGGGGTTCAAATCCCCCTGGGGTAAGTACTGAAAATGGCTTCCCAAATGCCTCCAAACCCACTCAAATTTATGAACAGAGGTATGTAATGTGTTAATTATTTTATTAAAGTCTCATATGCACCATTAATGGATTATTACAACTGTTCTCACCCTCTCCCATTCAACTGCAAAAATCCTCAATTCGACCCTTGGGGAAATGGCACTATTTCACCTCCCAATAGAACTAAACTGAGTAAAAATGATTCAAATGCTCAAGTACAGTACATGAAACTTGTAGAAGACATCAATTGCAGTATATTGATCACAAATATATCAGAGAATCATCCATTAATTCGAAATCATCATCAATACATTGGTTCACAACAAGGTAGTGGGGAAATGGCATTGTTCTTCCATTAAAAATGAGATTTATACATTTCTACTTGGAATTTTGACCTGAAACTTTTTGGAGATGAAGAACAGAGTATTTAATTCATATTACAAAAGAAATGGGGCATTAAAAGCTTCCCCAAAGAGTACAATAGCTCACCAAAAACGCCCTCCCTCAAGGATCAAGAATATGCCATCAAAACTGGAAATGGTTGAAGGAGTGAGCTGCAATAGAAGAAACCATGAGCTGCCCTGTAGCTTACACCTACAAATAAAGACTCCATTAAAGCTCCAAATGAAAGGTCTGAATGGCCTTTCCAATTACCAACTTGGATGGGAATCTTTCACCCTCGAAATTGGCTAAGGCAAGAAACTAGTCATCCACTAGCTCTCCCTCTTCACAAATGCAATTGAAAATTCTACAAATGATCAAAAGCTGGTTTAATTCTTTGTTATTGAAATTTATAAACTTCTAATGTCCTCCATGGGTCGAATTCCTTCCAAGAGACTCATGCCAACTCATGTTGGGAAGAGATTCCAAAGAACACCACTTGTACAACAATTCCTAGTCTCCCACTTCCACCAAATCACATGTGGAAGCATCTTAGCTGCCCTAACACCCTTGAGCGCCCTCTTGGAGTCTATTTTTATCCCTGACATGTCATATATGTCATATGTCAGCCTTCAGGTCTGATTTGTGTCATAGGTGTCATAGCATCTTCATTATTGTTGTCATAGAGCTAGGGAATCTAGCCCAAGTGTCTCACTAGCTCCAAATTGCCTCTTCCTCTTCCATGGGAGTTACTCTTCCTCTATATTTCGACCTTGGATGAGTCATGCAATGAATAATACCTTTTGGACTCCCCCAAGTATGTTACCATTCACCTTGAATTCGAATTGGTGAGAGAATGATGCCAAATGTAGTGGGGAAATCTAGCCATATGTGGGTCCCACTTCCTCCATGTGTCTTCATGATGAAATGCCACTTTGATTTTCACTTGTATATATTTATTTAGATCCTTTATTAAATATTTATGCCATTCTAATGTTCAAACATCATTTATTATCCCCATTATTCCAAATCCCAAAGCTTCCACCCCAAACCTAGGAAACTAGTAATTTTCCTCCTTGGCAATTATTTGACCTTTAGCATCAATTTGACAAACTCTAATGAATAGAGCCAATGTGATTAGGCCATTGTGACCCAATACCAAATTTGGGACATGACAAATCCTCCCTTCCCAATATTGCTTGTCCTCAAGCAATTTTAAATGTGGGTGTTGAAGAACCTGCTTTCTGTATAATTCTTTGAAGTTGCCATTGAATTGCCCAACCTTGAGTCTTTGAGTTTCCATGAAGATTTTAGAGAGGAACCACCATGTTTGCTGCTGCACTACTCTGATTAAAATCACTTTATTAAGTGGGGAATCCATCTCCCATACTGCTTGCTTCCCCAAAAAATATGAAACCAATGAGATAAAAATTATTCCAGGGTCCC
This sequence comes from Larix kaempferi, assembly GCA_027924585.1. Lineage (NCBI taxonomy): Eukaryota > Viridiplantae > Streptophyta > Pinopsida > Pinales > Pinaceae > Larix > Larix kaempferi. The sequence continues at coordinate 12,936,859 of BSBM01000036.1, forward strand.
ATTGCTTGTATTGCACCCCAACAATTAAAAGTGCTCTCCAACCCATACCATCAGATAAGAGGATTCCTGGATCCCATTTTCTTGTATGCATTCTCCAAGCATGTAGACCACCATTTTCCAAGTGCATACAATCTTCAAGTGACCCATCAAATCTGGTCCAATGACATAGGTGAGGATCCCATGTCCAATAGTGCTGCTCCAAGAGAATGTGATATGCATCAAAATATTCAGCCATGCATTCTTTCATCCAAGAAGTGAATGAAGAATCTCCACTAAAATCTGAACCAAATAATGAGCAGGAAAAACAAGGAGAATTCAAAGGACTCAAAGAAGTCTCATCCATACATCCATGAGGATATGTATCATCATAAGGTAAAGCAATAGGTTGCTGCAATTCTAAATAATGAGGTGCTCTATTCATGTCATCATCAAAAGGAGCGGTAGGAGTTTCATACCCCTCATGTGGCACCACTAGGAAAAAACCTTTCACCCAATTTTCATCCCAAAGTGATGTGGCTGGAAAAGAAGTGTGGGGTGAGGAATTATGAACCAACTTTAATTCTTTACAACTCTTACCCATTGAAATATTTAATTCATCTTCTCCATAATTGGCTGGTCCAACTATTGTGAGATCATGTACCTCTTCCAAGGCTTTGCAACTCTCTCCATGAGGCAACTCATAATCCCTTTGAACAAGGACAAGTGCTTGTCCTTCTTCTTGTTTTAGTGTAGTATCTTCAAGAACCTGCATATCAACATGTACCTCATGTTCCACAATTACATTAGGTTCCTCTTTTGTGGCATAAATTGTTTCATCCTTTTCCTTGAAAAGAGAACCATTGCTCATTACTTTTTCCGAGTTGCTTCCAATTTCACTAAGCAACAATCTGAACTCTTGAAAGTATTGTCTCCACTTGTCTTCAAAGGATGGTTCAAGTAATTTCCTAAACTCCTCATTCTCCTTTAAGGTTCCTTTCTCATCCTTACTCATGGTGACCAATGAATGCACTTCTTCTCCTACTTCTTCCGTTTCACCAAAGTACATCCAGTTTCAGTTTCTAAGGGTGGTGGATTATTTCTTTGACTCCTGGTCTTCATTAATGTTCTACCACATCAGGTGCCAAGACCATGCTCTGATACCACTGTAATGTGCCTTATTAAGAATTTTATTAAAATTACAATTTTCCACTTTTTTTCCCTAGTTCGACCTTTGACTAGTTTGGATCTCTAGGTCCCAAATTTGCCCCAAATGATCCCAAATATTCTGAGAAGGTATATGAATGATATTAGAACATAAATATGTGTTTCAGGGATGCCTTTGGATCTTTAAAATACTTCTGCAAATCATCTTTCAATGTAGGTAACTTTACTAGTGATTTTCCTTTGACTAGTATTGGCCTCTAGGTCTCAAATTGACTCCAAATGCCTTCAAATCTTCAAGGAAGGTGTATGAATGATATTAGAACTTGAATATGATGTTTATGGATGACATATGTCCACCAAAAGACCTCTGCAAACTCTCTTAATATTCTGGACCAATTATGCAATTTTACTAGTGATTTGGGGTTCAAATCCCCCTGGGGTAAGTACTGAAAATGGCTTCCCAAATGCCTCTAAACCCACTCAAATTTATGAACAGAGGTATGTAATGTGTTAATTATTTTATTAAAGTCTCATATGCACCATTAATGGATTATTACAACTGTTCTCACCCTCTCCCATTCAACTGCAAAAATCCTCAATTCGACCCTTGGGGAAATGGCACTATTTCACCTCCCAATAGAACTAAACTGAGTAAAAATGATTCAAATGCTCAAGTACAGTACATGAAACTTGTAGAAGACATCAATGGCAGTATATTGATCACAAATATATCAGAGAATCATCCATTAATTCGAAATCATCATCAATACATTGGTTCACAACAAGGTAGTGGGGAAATGGCATTGTTCTTCCATTAAAAATGAGATTTATACATTTCTACTTGGAATTTTGACCTGAAACTTTTTGGAGATGAATAACAGAGTATTTAATTCATATTAAAAAATAAATGGGGCATTAAAAGATTCCCCAAAGAGTACAATAGCTCACCAAAAACGCCCTCCCTCAAGGATCAAGAATATGCCATCAAAACTGGAAATGGTTGAAGGAGTGAGCTGCAATAGAAGAAACCATGAGCTGCCCTGTAGCTTACACCTACAAATAAAGACTCCATTAAAGCTCCAAATGAAAGGTCTGAATGGCCTTTCCAATTACCAACTTGGATGGGAATCTTTCACCCTCGAAATTGGCTAAGGCAAGAAACTAGTCATCCACTAGCTCTCCCTCTTCACAAATGCAATTGCAAATTCTACAAATGATCAAAAGCTGGTTTAATTCTTTGTTATTGACATTTATAAACTTCTAATGTCCTCCATGGGTCGAATTCCTTCCAAGAGACTCATGCCAACTCATGTTGGGAAGAGATTCCAAAGAACGCCACTTGTACAACAATTCCTAGTCTCCCACTTCCACCAAATCACATGTGGAAGCATCTTAGCTGCCCTAACACCCTTGAGCGCCCTCTTGGAGTCTATTTTTAGCCCTGACATGTCATATATGTCATATGTCAGCCTTCAGGTCTGATTTGTGTCATAGGTGTCATAGCATCTTCATTATTGTTGTCATAGAGCTAGGGAATCTAGCCCAAGTGTCTCACTAGCTCCAAATTGCCTCTTCCTCTTCCATGGGAGTTACTCTTCCTCTATATTTCGACCTTGGATGAGTCATGCAATGAATAATACCTTTTGGACTCCCCCAAGTATGTTACCATTCACCTTGAATTCGAATTGGTGAGAGAATGATGCCAAATGTAGTGGGGAAATCTAGCCATATGTGGGTCCCACTTCCTCCATGTGTCTTCATGATGAAATGCCAATTTGATTTTCACTTGTATATATTTATTTAGATACTTTATTAAATATTTATGCCATTCTAATGTTCAAACATCATTTATTATCCCCATTATTCCAAATCCCAAAGCTTCCACCCCAAACCTAGGAAACTAGTAATTTTCCTCCTTGGCAATTATTTGACCTTTAGCATCAATTTGACAAACTCTAATGAATAGATCCAATGTGATTAGGCCATTGTGACCCAATACCAAATTTGGGACATGACAAATACTACTGAAGGCATTTTTCTCTTATGAATCAAGTGAAAGGCTTCTTGAGCGATTCCGATAGCTTCATGGATCGAGCGTCCCTTAAGGAAACAGGATTGCTTTGCTCAAATGAGTTTCCAGAGTATCTGTCGGAGTCTTACAAAAATTATCTTTGAGAAGATTTTGTATATGCTATTGCATAAAGAGATTGGATGATACTCATTGAATGATGATGCTTTGTCTAACTTTGGAATGAGAGTTAGAAATGTAGAATTCAAAGCACCATGAATTTTCCCTTTTGCTCTCATTTTTTTGGAAACTCTAAGAATATATTCTCCCATAATATCAAAAAAGGATCAAAACAGTTCGATTGTCTAGCCATCCGGGCCTAGACTTTTGTCCTTTTTGAAAGAAGACATAACCTTTAATAATTCATTTGAAATTTCTGCATTGTCTGTCTCTATTACTGAATGAGGAAAGAAATCAATTATTTTGATAATTTTTGCTACCCTTGATCCTTCTGGTTCCTTAGAAATTTGGTTAAAATGGGAGACTACAAGAGCTGAAATATATTTGAAGTTATTCATAGCCTGACCATTTTTCATTTTCATTTCCCAAATGGAATTATTACTTTTTCGAAAATTTGCGAACTGATGGAAAAATTGGTGTTTTCGTCTCCTTGATCAAGCCAAAGGGCTCGACTCTTAATTATCTATTCATCTCCTTTTAAGCATAACAAGGAGTTCTTCTTTGCTTCTATTCCCAAATCTTTCAAAAGCAAGAGATCTTATGAATTAAAATATCCATCGTTATTCCTTTGAAAAAGATAAGAAAGCTCAGCTTTAGTATTCACCAATTCATGGGAGCGGATTTTCTGAAAGCCGATCAACCAGGGGATGACTGCCTTCTTTGAACTTTTTAAATATGAGGCCAATTGTTTCGCAACCCAAACCCTAATATTACTATCAAGAGGAATCCGGTTGTCAGTTATGACCTTACAAAAATTGTCTTCCTTTAACCAAGAAGGATTAAACTTGAAAGGAGCCGGAGGCTTATCTTCAAGCTTGTCCAAATGCAAGAAGATTGGACAGTGATAAAAAAATACCACTAGGATCAACCCAAGTCCGATATCTATCACAAATCTGAAGAAAGATATCCGAAACTAAGAATATATCAAGCCTTTTGGAAACTCTATCCAAACCTTTATGATTATTCCTCCAAGTTGGAACTAACTCAATGAGTTTTTCATCAATGAGGTCTTTAGAATACAAATGCTGAAGAATGAATTTTGCATGCCTGTCAACTTTGGCCAATGAGCCCCAAATTTCCTAGCAATTCACAGTAAAATTAAGATCCCCTCCTGTAAGAATAGGATAATCAAAGATAAAAATGGATGTCAAAAAACCTGTCCCATAAGACTCTTTTTTCTCCATAAGGTCCATAAAGATTTAAAATACGAAAGGATTGACATAAATGATTACTTCAAAGTTCTGTAAAAAATACCTGAACATATAGAACAAGAGTTGATTAGGGATAGATCCTTCATCCAGCCCGTAATTAACCCTCCTGAATGACCTTGCGAATCCAATGATAAAAAGTTCCATGAAGGAAGGGATTTTGAAAGAACAAAGATGAACTTCTCATGTTCTCCCATAGTTTCTTGGAGAAGAATAACATCTGGTTTTTCTTTTTCAATTAATCATAACAGGTAAATCCTTTTGGGGCGATTTCCCAAACCCCAAATTTTGAAAGAGAGGAGAAGCATTACTTAACCCCATTCTGGGGATACGATGCTCTAAGATCCCCAATAGAAAAACAAGAATTCAAGGTTGTGCTATCTTGAAAAGAAAGAGAAACATTTTTTTCATACACGAAACTGAACAAGAAAAGATCAAATGTATCTTTATGCCATAACCAACTTAAAGTAAATAATAAATATCGATACAATAAGAATAAACTCTCGCGACCTTCATAATGAACATAGGGATAAAACCTAAAACACCATCAGATTGTTTTTTGTATTCTTTGTGATTTTAAGAAAGTAAAGGATGAAAACAATTTATTCTATAATGTCATGTCTATGCATTTATTAGGTTTAAATTTAACTATTTGTAACACTATCATTCTTCATAACTTGTTTATTCATAAAAAAACATAACTTGTTTACTCATGAAAAACAAAGAGATGTAGAAAAAAAATTCTATAATGTTTTTAACCATAAAAATATATATATTTAAATAAATCAATTAATTTCTTTTCAACTTTTAAAGGTCCAATAGAACAAAATCATCATTGTTGTCCTTGTAGTCATAGTCATTATCATTATTATAGACCAAGTAAAAAAAATACACTATATATTTATAAAGTTAAATATATATGATAAGCAAATTGTTTTTCAATCTTATAAAAATATATAATAATATAAATAAAAATATTTTAATTATTTATTTATTCTACAACTTAGTGGGGGATGTGTAACTCCTTTTGTGTTCGTCTTGGAGTTAACACGTGTCTTTTTTAAAAATAATAAAATATTATAAAACATAACATATCCGCTCAAATTAGATTTAAAACTTTTACAACGGTACATATATAAAACTACACAAATTAGATAAATTAAAACCCTTCCTCAATATTTGCACTCTAAAAAGAGGTTTACATCTCAAGAGATTTGATTCGTGTCGACACTTGATAGATCCCCTTTTAAGATGGATCTATGCTTATTTATAAAAAATATCCCCAATCTCTTAAAATCTCTTAAAAATAGGTACTTGTTTATAAAAAATCTCTTCAATCTCTTAAAATCTCTTGAAAATAGGTGAGGTGAAGCTACACAAAGTTAAAAATAAGTGGGGTGAAGCTACGTAGAGTTACATAACTTCATCTCGTTAAGATCGAATATCTCCAACCATTATTTTTGGAGGTGTAAGCAACTCATTAAAAATAATTGGAGAATGTTTAAGAAGTTATCAAACCACGGTCAAAAGCATAAATGTCACCAAAACTAGTCAACAAACTTAAATCATATGGATAAAGAACATTGCCCCATACTACTTTGACATGATACTCATTAAAAAAATGAATGGACGGTGGAGTTCATAAATCTGTGAAGGCTTACACATATCAAACATGGCTTTTAGAAACATTATAAAGTGGTTGAAGAGGGGCCAACACAAGTTAGGGTTTTAAAATGTTAGGTAATGACCATGTTATGTTTGAGTTTGGAGAATGGAGTTTGTAGGGTTTCAAGTTGGGTTGTTGTTGCAGCCGGAGGCTGGGAATGGGCGTTGGATGAACTTTTCGTGAGCATACAACGACTTGGAGTCAAGTTGGTTCTAATTGAACCAGCCCAGTACCTACCAAGTATAAAAAAGAGGGAATATAGGTGTACGGTGTTTGCTCTAGATTTGTTTTCTTCGATAGTTCGATTCTCAGTTTTGTTAAGTGGTTGGTGGTCCTAGTCGTTGGCCTCGTTTCACTGTGGATACCGTTTGGTTTCGATATTGTTGGATTTATCTGTGGTTTAGCAGGTTTTTTGGCCTTTTTTGTAGATGATTTAGTGGGTTCAAGGTGTCTTCACTACCTGGAATACTGTCAGCTGGAGGTTCTGTTAGCCGTCGACGGTTTAGGCCGGTTTCTGGTCGCTTTGACTTACCCATTATCCCATTGTATTATTTCCCGTTCTGCCATCTGACTTGGAGTGGATTGGGTGATGGGGTCATTCCTCAGGTGATTGTACTTTGTCTTCAATCTTTTACTATCTTTGGTGGACATATGCCAGTTATTCTCTTTTTATTTGACATCTACCGGGAATATTGGGGGTTTGGTCCTTGATGGGACGACAACACATTAACATTGGTTTTTCCCCTTCGACGGATAGTGGGGGTTCACTTCCATATTCTTCTATGGGGAAGCATGGGTCTACGGTATTCCCTGCTGATAACACTACTAAGGTAGCACCTGTTTCGGAGGTTGGTCCTAAGACTCATTCTTGTTGGCATCATCGTTTTAAGGGGGAGAAGGCGAGGAGACGGAGGTCGGCAAAGGCGCTGAAGGTGCGTGAAGGTTTGGCCCGGTTCCATATTCCTTAGGACATGAACTTATATCACATTGAAATGTTGAGCTCTAGGGCTGTTGTAGGCCACTTGGAATTCATGAGTGGAGAGCAGAAAGATTTGGTGGAATGGGTTTGTAGAAATTGGTTTCCTGTAGTGGGTGACATGCCGAGGGTTATGCAGCTATTGAATGGTTGGTTAATGTTCGTCTTTACGAAGCATGAGCATGTGGGTATTATTCTTAAACGTTATTGGTGTTTCAAAGAAGGCTCCTTCTGCATAAAGAGATGGCATTTAGCTTTTGACCCTCTGAGGGAAAAACAGAGTGTCCGTCACCTTTGGCTCCTCATTCCTGGTCTCCCTATCGAGATATGGACTGAAGATATCCTGATGGGTATTGCTAATTCGGTGGGCCGTTTCGTGCGTTTAGACAACTCTTCTCTCCATGGCTTTGATCGGTGGTCGGCTCGTGTGATGGTGGAGTTTGAAATGGAAAAAGGGCTTCCTGCGGAGGTGGAGTTGGTATGGGGGTCTCGAGTTTGGCGTCAAAGGTTGGACTATTTTCGCATTCCTTTTCGCTGCCATATATGTCAGCAGACTGGACATGTTCAAGCTTTGTGTCCGGAGACACGTGTTCGGGCGCACTGGTGGCATTCTTTGGAACAATCTGGTTCTCCTTCAAATGTTTCGGACAATGCAGAAGGTGACTCTGATGAAGACGCTACCAATTCGGGTAAGAGTTCTTGTGGCATTGGTTCTCCTATTCCTTATGTTCCTGAGGAAGATTTGATGTTGGCAATAGTTGCGAATGACATCCTTGATAAAAAAATTGCTTCTAGTGATATTGTGTTAAACCTTCGGAATGGGATGGCCACGTCTCCTGTTATTTAGTCTGATTTCCAGTCTTTTAAGTCTAAAACCTATTGGGGGCTGTTTGGGGAGAATTTCGGGTCTTTGGAGAATAAGGTTGATGCCTCTGACACACTTGATAATCAACTTAATTCTAATCTTGATAAGGCTATTTGTGATGATATTCTGGTTCCTGGCCAGGCCTCTGTCTGCAATAAGAATGGGTCTAAGGTTTTGGCTGGTCGTTCGATGAGTCCTAGGGTTGTTTCGTCTGTTTTGGAACGGGGCCCTTATACATTAGATGATTCTGCTTTATTGAATGAGGCCGGTTATAATCCTGCGCAAGAGGTGATTACCCCGTTACCCATTTACTCTAAAAATACATCTCATAACCCCCTGGTTCAGTCTGTTATTTCGTCTCGTTTTCAAAATGTTACAATCCGGAAAGCCAAGAATTCTGCTAGGAATAGGAAGAATATGGAAGAGGAGTCGAACCCTATTACTATTCCTGTTTCAGAAAGATTTAGATTGAATGATGGGTTGCCTGATAATTTGGTGGATTCTGTGCGAGTTGATTTTGGTGATGGAGACATACCATTTTCTGGGGGGGTTAATCCTGGGGAGGAGGTTACGGTAATGTCTGGGGGCCTTAGAGCTTGTTCCCCCCGCTTCAATGTTTCTTAATGTCTATTTGTTCCCTCAATATTCGGGGGTTGGGTAGAGTTGCTCGAGTAAGGGCTCTATCTAACTTAATTACTACTTCTCGACCTAGTGTTTTGCTTTTACAAGAATCTATGTGTGATGATCTTTCTGTTGTATCAAAAGTTGCGGGGATTTTGCCAGGATGGGAAATATCGACGGTTGGTTATAATTTTCTGGGGGGTTAATCCTGGGGAGGAGGTTATTGTAATGTCTGGGGGCCTTAGAGCTTGTTCCCCCCGCTTCAATGTTTCTTAATGTCTATTTGTTCCTCAATATTCTTGGTTTGGGTAGAGTTGCTCGAGTAAGGGCTCTATCTAACTTAATTGCTACTTCTCGACCTAGTGTTTTGCTTTTACAAGAATCTATGTGTGATGATCTTTCTGTTGTATCAAAAGTTGTGGGGATTTTGCCGGGATGGGAAATATCGGCGGTTGGTTCTAATGGTCTGTTCGGGGGTCCGGTTGCTGCTTGGGACCCACGTATCTATTCTTTCTGTGCTTTTCAGACTTGTTGGGGTATATTATTAGAAGGGACATGCAAAGCATTTGATCTATCTCTTGCTATCCTTAATTGTTATGCTCCGTATAAAAATAGGGAGGTATTCTGGCTTGGGTTACAGTCCTCTGGGTTTTTGGAATTAAATAATCTGGTGATTGCGGGGGATCTAAATTTTACAAGATTGGCCCAAGAAGTTTGGGGTGCTAAGGATAAATTGGATGATTTGGCACCATTATTCTCTAATTTCCTTATTGACAATAACCTTATTGATGTCTGCACAGGGGCGTTGGTCCCTACATGGTCAAATGGTCGAGATGGGTGTGAAGGTATTCACAAACATCTAGATAAGTTTCTAGTGAATTCGTCTCTTTTGGATAGATGCAGTCGTTATCGTTCTTGGGTTGGTGAGTCCAAACTCTCAGACCATTGGCCTATCTTTCTACAATTGGAGGATAAGTTTTTGGACTCAAAATATCCATTCAAATTCGAATGTTCATGGTTAACTTATCCGGAGTTTGACAATTTGGTCAGGGAGGTTTGGACGAAGACTACCTTTGATTTAGAATTGAATCCTGTGGATCTTTTCTGTCATAAGCTTAAAATTCTGAAAGGTGAAGTATCTAGATGGATCCATCATAAGAAACAAAGTGATAGAGGTGTTTTGTTGGAAGTGGACTCAAAGCTACATAATTTGTATATGATTAATACTTTGAAGCCATTGGTTGGTTCTGATCTGGAACTGTTGAAACAATTAGAAGCAAAAAAAGAAAGAATTTATGTTATGCAAGAAAAGGAATGGAGATTAAAAAGTCAGGCCTTATGGGTTAAATCTGGTGATAAGAATACTAGATTCTTTGATTCCTATGCTTCAGCTCACAGAAATAATAATACTATTTGGAAATTAGAAGATGAAAATGGCTCACTTGTGTCTGGTGTTCAGGGTCTTCAATCTCAAGCTTTTAAACATTTCAACAGGGTTTACTCAGATGATAGATTGTGTGACTTGTCCTCACAACTTAAAGTGGCGAGATTATATCCTCGTTTTTTTGACAGGGACGAGGTTGTATCCTTATGCTCAGAGGTCACTATTGAAGAAGTGGAAAGAACCCTTAAATTGTTTGCTAAAGAGAAAAGTCCAGGGCCAGATGGCTGGACCGTTGAGCTATTTTTACACTTCTTGGATATTATGGGGGAAGATATTGTTAGGATGGTGGAATATACAAGATCACAGGGATATTTATCTGGAGCATTGAATTCGACTTTTATTACCCTTATTTCTAAAGTGAATGATCCGAAGACATTTGCGGATTTCAGGCCAATTGCACTTTGCAATTTTGCTTATAAAATTGTCTCCAAGATAATTGCAGGTCGTCTTAAGCCTGTGTTTTGTAAGTTCATCACTCTTGAACAATTCAGGTTTTTAGAAGACAGACATATCCATGATGATGTTGGCATAACTCAAGAAATTCTTCATACTATTAAGAGCAAGAAACAGAGTGCAATGCTGCTTAAAATGGACCTTGAAAAAACATATGACCGGGTTAATTGGGATTTCTTGCGGATCCTTCTGATATAGATTGGTGTCCCTGCTTTAGCTATTAACTGGATTATGGCTTGTGTAAATACTATGAATATTGCTATTTTGGTGAATGGTGCTCCCACAAATTTCTTCAGTTGTTCTAGAGGAATTCGTCAAGGCTACTCTATGTCCCCGCTTCTTTTTCTCCTGGTTATTGATGGATTAAGTCGGCTGATCAAACAAGCACATGAGCAAGGCAACTTCAAGGGTATAAAAATATCAAAAGAGCTTTTTTTGACACATATACTATTTGTCGACGATGTGCTCATTGGTGGGACTGGGACTGTTGCAGAATGGAGAATGCTCTAAGGTATTATTGAGCTCTTTTGTAAAGCCTCTGGCATGAAGGTAAGTTTAACGAAGTCCTGTCTATATTAGAATTTGGTAGCTGATGATATAATTTCAGACATATTATCATTTCTTCCATACAGCTGCAATTTGATGATTGATGGTTTTACATATTTGGGCTTTCGTTTAAAGCCTAATGGATATCTGGTGAAAGACTGGGAGTGGCTGATTGAGTGATTTGAAGCTAGGATCTCACATTGGACTTACAGGATTCTTTCCATTGGTGGAAAACTTACCTTAGCAAAATCTGTATTGTTGGGGAATCCTGTATATTGGTTTTCTCTTCTTCCTATTCCGAGCTCTGTCATTAACTCCTTGAGGAGACTTCTCTACAATTTCCTGTGGATGGGAGGTCTGAAACGAGCCAGTGTGTCCTTGGTTGGATGGGAGAGACTTTCTCTTCCATATGATGCTGGAGGATAGGGATTAAAAGATTTATATGCTTTCAGTGATGCCTTAAGGCTTAAGAGTATGTGGCGAGCAATATTTTGCGGATCACTTTGGTCTTGGGTTATACTCTTTAAATATATCAATATCAAGATCTCTTACTGGCTAAGGACATCAAAGAAAAAGGTTCAGGGAGTCTCTCCAGTCTGGAGAGGATTTATGAAGGTTTATTGTTGGTTTGCTCATTATCTTTGCTGGAAAGTAGGCAATGGATCAGAGGTGGCAATTGGAGTTGATCCTGTTCTTGGCATTAATGGCCAATATCATCTTTCAAATGATTTGACTTCTTTTTTGAGAAGGTCTGGGCATATAACTTTGAATTCCATAGTTAAGAATGTTGTATCGGGATACTGGTTTGACGCAGGTGATTTAAAATTGCCGCCGGAGTTGATAGTATAATGGGACTGTTATGTTCAGAGATTAAATGCTGCAGGTCTTCGGCTTAATGCTGATGATGACAGGGTGGTGTGGGAAGGAAATGTGGTCTTGGGTTACATTACTGCCAAATCAACTTATGATTGTATCATTCGTAGAAGGTGTATATTCCCATATAACTGGTGGTACTGTAAGCTTTGGCAATGGCATGTGCCCTTGAAATTGAAATGTTTTTCCTGGTTCTTATTATGTGACAGATTGAAGACGTGGGATAATTTGATGAATATTGGATGGATTGGTCCTAGTTGTTGTATTTTATGCAAGTTGCAGCATGAGAATGTCACTCATCTTTTTATTGAGTGCTCATTTATGGTGGAGCTCTGGAACAAGTTCTATCAACTGTTTGGTATCAATCATCATTGGTGTGGCCCATCTGTTGATGCTTGTCTTCAGGATTGGATGAGATATGGTAAAAGTCACCAAACTTTGCCATTATTTATATGCTGGTCCATTTGGTACTATCGAAATAAGGCTACATTTGAAGATCAGCTTCCAAATATACAAGGTGCTGTCAACAATACATTGGTTCTTTATTCTCAGTTTCAGTCTGAAATATTTGTTTCGGTTCCTAGGTATATTGGGGAGCATCATTTTTCTTATAAGGAACCTGTTTTATTCTTCGATGGGGCTGCAAATTTGGGTGAATGTGGTGCTGGTGGCATTATTATTTTGAATCAGCTTCATTACTTTTCTCTTCGTCTTAAGTGTGGCAGGGGTACGAATATGAAGGCAGAGCTTTTGGCTTTGTGGTGTGTTGTCCGTGTGGCTAATATATTTGGATTAGTTTCAGGGAAGATATTTGGGGATTCCCGTGTGACTATCAAATGGGCACGTGGTGAATTTGACATTAAAGTTTTGGGTTTGTCCAGCTGGTGTAGGCGTATTAAAGACAAACTGGGGCTGTTAGCTTCGGTTTCTTTGAAACATATTTATCAGGAATTTAATGCTCAGGCGGATAGTTTGCCAAAGCTGGCTCTTGAAGGTGAAGAGGACATCTTGTTTTGGGAAAAAATCTGGGAGGGGCAGCTGACAACTCATGGTTCCTTTGATTTTATGATATGATGTTGTTCTGATACTGTTTTAAAAATGATGAAACTTGGCTTTTATGATGTATTTTGTAATTTCATTGGTACCCGTTGATGGGATTACCTGGATGACAATTTGGTTATATTTAGACCTAATCATGTACTATTTGATTCAACTTTTGAATATCAATAGTATGCTTTTTTCGCGGGGAAAAAAAAAACATTAGTGTAGAGGGATTCTCTAGTCCACAAAATGAGAAATCAATGATCGACCAAAAGGTGTATAGGTGCATAAAAGGAGAAAGTAAAAGGTTATTGTGGGGTGAAGAGAATTATAAACTCAAGTTCATGCACTTTTATATCTATGTAGTTTTTAGATCTCGGATGAGATCACATGTGGGAAAAGTTTGATATTAATGTGTTTATGGAAATTGGGTTTTGTTTTAAAAATGTTAATTATGCAAAGACACATGGTCTTTAGTTAGGTTATTTATATTCATCATCACATTGTAATTTGGTGTTGCCTCAGGAATATGTTTTGAGCTTACATGGTGTTTTAAATTGTTATCTTTTCAAGATAGTAGGAAGGTTATTGCGTCGAGAGGCGCTCTACAGCCCAATATGAGGGAGATCTTGTAACATGTGAGTGTTTGTCGAGTAACAAAATAATAAAAAGTAAACAAAAAAGAATAATACAAAGTAAAAAGTAATAAATATTACGTCGCCCATAAACAAAAAAGAATAATACAAAGTAAAAAGTAAATATGAAACTTAAACTAGAGACTTTAGAACTTAGGATTAGGTGGTAAATATTATGTCGGCCATAAACACAAAATAATAATACAAAGTAAAAAGTAAATATGAGACTTAAACTAGAGACTTTACTTTTTACTTTTAATAGAAAGTAAAAAGTAAATATGAGACTTTCGAGTGTTTGCGAGTAACAAAATAATACAAAGTAAACAAAAAATAATAATACAAAGTAGAAAGTAATAAATATTATGTAGGCCATAAACAAAAAAGAATAATACAAAGTAAAAAAGTAAATATGAGAGTTGAACTAGAGACTTTAGAGCTTAGGATTAGGTGGCTCAGGTATTGCACTCAAGGAGCTATTCAAGGAGAGGTTTGCACCTCTCGAGATTTGATCCCTCTCGGTGCTTGATAGAGCCTAGGATTTGGATCTAGGCTGGTTTTAATTGAATTTTCAAAAATTAATTTTAGATAGGAAAACAATATGAGTCATTGTTGTCATGATTTTTGTTACATCAAATAGTGTTATTAAGGGATAGAGTGATTGACCTTTTCAAGTATACAAAGAAATATTAGACACTAGAAGAATATCATTCATCATCATTAGTTCACCTAGGCTTGGCCAAAGAGGGAGATAATGTTTTGGTTTCCTACCGGTCAAGCCTCATGCACCAAGCTTGGGTTTGAATTGCTAATTGATTTTGAGATTAGCAATTTTCCCTAGTATAATATCTCCCTCCCAACATATCCATGACATCAATCAAGGTTAGAGCTACTAACAACATCTCATTGACACACAATCTAGTTTAATCCAACCTTGTTTGGCTTAGTCCAAGTACCCAATCTTTTGACTTTTGGGGAGATTATCCCCAACTTAAATTTTGAGTTACAAAACACTCCATATTAACAACATACATGTTCAAGATAATTAGGCCAAATTTCATCAAAATTGAATACAAATTGCAAAATTTCCAACATTAACCCCTTTCTCTAGTCACTGGGTAGATTCTAGTTGAGTTGGGTCTTGCAAAAAATATAAATGAAATTCTAAAGTATTTAATGGATTTACCTATATTGCTCAAGCCAAGCATTTTAATGAACCATACTTTTCCCAATTCCAAGTTGGTATGTTTGATTTATGGCATGTGCAAGTTGCATGTCCCTTGGGGGGTATATTTCATCATTCTAATTTCAGTGTTCAAATATCTTTTGAACTAAACCTAAAACAAAAAATGGACTTGGTGATTATATATAGTGGTCCAATTTCAATCTAGATTTTTCCTCTGATGAGATGGTTGTTAATGATAGAGTTAGTGTAGCCTGGAAGGTACGCAAGGTTGATTGAATGGCTTCTAGGAGGTATTGAATTGTCACATGTGGCCTCCTCTGCAGCATTCAAGGTGATACCAGGTGGTTTTATAAACAAACAATTGAGTTTGGAAAGGTTCATTTCAAAGTTTGGTTTCATGCTAGTAGGCCTCCCATGCATCATCTCCGTCTCTGTGGCTGTTTCAGGTGCACTGAGGGGTGATGTTTGGGAACGCTTGGTGGCTCATAGGAGTGCACCATTATCACACGGTCTTATATGGGATCTAAATATCCATCCTCAAGCTCCTTATTGAGCATGGAGGATCCAATCAAAGGAAATTCGACCAAGAATTTTTGGGGCTGCAAAGTAGAGTGGTATGACGACCTAGGAAATCCTTTGGGCTTCCAATTCCCTCCCAGTCCTCCTCAGGTTTCTCTTCAGATTAGTAGTGGCGGGGATAGCGGGTCTGATCAGACCCAAGAGAAAGATAATCATGGTAAGAGAGAGAAACAAACATATTTTCTGGGGAACGCGGGCGATGAGGAAGGTTTGTTTGAAGTCCATATCAATCTGTTGTTTGACACCATAAGGGATATCCAGAAATTGCATTACAAAATGGAGCAATTCGAATGGCGAATGGCCTCCTTAATTTCCTTTTTTGATTGTCATGATATGCCACAACATGTTAGCAACTTGTCACCACAGGACGTTGTTCTGTTGGGTGCGCCTTTCCCACTTGCAGCTCGACCTATGGATGTTCCATCTCACTCCATTATGGCTCCACCTTTTGGTTAAGCTTTGGGGGAAGTTATGTTAAGTTTCATGTCTATTTCAATGGTTTATATCCACATGTAGACTCAAGTTTTTGGTTATGTTGTTGTTTAGATGATCTTATGTTGTGTTTCAGGCCTATAAGGCCATACTATTTACAATGTAATAACTTAGTCGCAAACTTGGTATTTTGTTTTTGGTTTTGGGAGTGGTCCTGTGGTTTGAATTCTCGACCACCTTAGTTTTGGATCTGGGCATGGTTCTATGGTTTGAACTCTCGACCACATACAAACAATTGTAATGATCTTTTTCACTTTGATATAATATAATGTCTCTGCTTACCTACAAAAAGGGGATTATATATAGTGGTCCAATGAATTTCCAAAGGTTCATGGGTTAAAAAGAGGGTCTTTCTAGTGTTAAATTAGATTTTTGAGCAAGTGCTTGAGTAGTTCTCATCGAGATTTCCAACGGTGTTCCCCTTGTCTCATTTTTCCTCCAGATGGCCTTAGACTAATCTCAAGAATCCCAAGACAAAATCAATGGAAAATGGATAAGGAGTATTACATGTCAATTATGGCACAATTGTGGAAAAATAAAATAAAAATAAAAAGGGAAACCAGTTTAAGCAAAATTGGAAAATCCAAGGGACGTGCCACACATGCCTTTACATGCAAAACCATAATTGATTGTCTATACTCATCTTCTCCACTGAGATTCCTCGTTCCCACAAATGTTTTCAAGGGAGGAGTAACTAAGTAGAAGCATTAATGGTAGAGTGAAGACCAGAGGAGCTCCATCACCCTTCTAAGATCCATAATTTCATAGGTTCCATAGGTGCAATTGTTTTCCTCGTCACTGGTTTGTTGGTACATTTCATAGTTTTAATGTTGGTTGCATGGTTTTCACAGAGATATGGGTGTTAGTTTGAATTTATTGGGTTGTTGGTTCACCGATTTCTCCATTTATGGGTTGTTGTGATAACTTCTCTGTTTGATGTTTCATTGTAGCACCAGGTTGGTGTTTTATAGTTATTTCAAAGGAAAATAGTGTTGGACATTGTTTATATATCATAAATTATTAAAGGAGGGGTACATAGCGTCAAACCCCTTGGGCACTAGGCCCAAGTCCTTCAAGCATTCTTAACTATTGTGTTAGGCGTGTAACAGCCACCCCTTCCCAAAATTCTTCATCACTCATGCCCTCCATTTACCTAGCCTCCTCATGCCCTACCTCTAGTCCCTTGTATCATCAAACATTGAAGAACAATCCATGGAATTTAACTAATAGGTACCAAATTATATATCATACGGGGTTGACAGTTTGTTGCACAAGAAAAGTGAATCACAACTAATAAGAAAGGGAAAAGAAATATATACGAACATGTAACAATAACAACAAATAAAATTTAAAAATTCCATTGAAGGCTTATAACCTTGACGTTGTAAGAACTATATTATACCAAGTACGATCAAGGTTTCATGCTAAATAACCAAATCAAATAATTTCAAACTTTGACACACACAAGTCAAAGTATTTTCATCGACATTCAAATCAGGAACCGAGTCAGAATTTTATAGCTAGATAAAAATAATACTTCCAAAAAGCATATTAAGATGTAGAAAATCTTATTTACTATACCTTGAAGACAAAACATTCCTTAAGAAAAAACAATACAACAAATATAAAAAAACAAGAGCTACATACAGTTTAGTCCCTGTCTTATAAATTTGTAGGCTTTTAATATATATATATATATATATAAGAAAAACAAGTAATTCAAAATAACTTTTAAATAAAAAATAGAATTAACATCATTTTGAAAACAATATTTTATTAAATATAAAAGTTATAAGTTCCAAATCCTTATGTCTTATATATATATATTTTTAATGTAACATTAAGTTTTCATATTTTATAAAATGTTTAAAAAAAAATGAGAGCATCATGGAAAAAAATGATGTAGACAACAATGCAACTTCTCCATATTTACCTTTGTGAATAGTCATTACTTTTACAATGTTTTGAATTTTTTTCAAAATAAAAACTTTGATAGGAAAATTAGAAAAATAAGTAGGGTATACATGTCCATAAATTAAAAGAAATTTTTTAAAAGTAAAAGATAAATAATTAGTAAATTATACATGTAAAGTATATAAACTCAACTATAATTATGACTAATACAAGCAGTGAGGATTTACTCTCTGGCCAGGATAGACACAATTGTTTGTTTTTCCTTATTACTTTGTTATATATAAGTTTCAACCCAAATTTGATGCAAAAGATTTTTTATCATGATATTTTTGGTGCAAAGTGAAGGCAACCTACACATTTATTGTAAAGATTGAAGGCTTCAAGGTATATGCTCTATTTTCAATAATGCCATGCCTGAGTGATGGTATGATCATTAATGTTTGTGATTCTTTTGCTTCAAACTATGATATGGACCATATTAGGATTGTTTCTTTTAATTGAGGAGTAAATTAAAATACAATTGAATAGTAAATATCAAAACAACTAATTTTAAATTTGTTGTAGAAAATTAAAAATTTAGTGTACAATTATTTAAACCTAAGAAAAGTTAGCTTAAAACTATTTAAAAAAGCCAATCCACATATACATAAAAGAGAACCAAAACTAAGACAATTTCATTCATGAAATATTTAATGAAACTAAAAGCTAATAGCAAATCCATTTGAATATGCTACATCAAACAACAACCATAAAAGACGAAACCCTATGTACTTGAAAAACTATCAAAATGTTTTTCTTGTAAGCGGTAGATAGCTTACTACATTTCACAACTAGGCAAGCAAATCCCTTCTTTGAAAGGGTAAAGGAAATCCAACTTCAATTGCAATGCACTCTGGCTTTATAATGATAGCTTGATTATATTATAGGGATTGTGTTTCCTAATCCAAATTTCCATGTTCTATGCATCCTGCAAGGAATCTCGAAATCACAAATGTACACGTAAACAATAAATATTTTCTTTTGCACTAACCTACCAAACCAAGATTGGTAAACTCCAACGTGGCTAAACAAGACTACAATGGAAACAAGAAAACTAGTCCGTCGGGCATCAAGTATCTTTAAAATGTTGTTTCCATGTGAAATGCCCATGCCCTCAATTAATTGGAGGCCACCTTTCCCAACTCCTCCAAATTTGTGGTATTAGTGACTTGAGCCAGATGGTAGTCTGCCAAAAAGAAAGCATTGAAATGGTGGTCATGATGCAAGCCATGTAGGCACAAATGGTGAGGATTGTTAAATGACTCAATTCTCCAACAGATTCAGGAAAACGTCTCAACTTGTTGCAAAAATGAAGTGCTAATTCCTTTAAACCTGTTAGGTTAATGAACACAAATTGCAACATTTCTAGCAAAAGGGCATTGTAATTTTAGAATTTTCAAATTGCTTAGGTCTCTGATACCAATTGAAAATTCTGTTAAGTTTGTATGGGAAAAATTTAATTCTTCCAGGGAGAGTTGATCTGTGACTTGTGGAGGCAATGCTTCCATTGTCAGACAAGTTGAAAGGTCTAAGCTTTCCACTGTCCTGATATTTCCAAATGTTATGCTTGAGATTGTTAATTTATCGCATCCTGCCAAAGACAGATGGTGAAGTTTACTTAAATTACCAAAGGAGTTTGGCATCATTTCCAATATGAAACAACCATTCAAGTTAAAATGATTTAGGCTTTCTAGGTTTCCTAGAGAAAATGGCAATGTCTACAAATCAGTGCACTGAGACAAGTCAACATAGTGGAGATTCGTTAAGTTCCCAAAGGATTCTGGAAACAACATCATTTTTGTCTGGAGTCTCAAGTGTTTCAACGAGGGGAGATGAAAGAACTCTTATGGCAATGGTTATCTGGTGTCTTTTAGTTTAATCTTGTCCAGGTGTCTCAATTGCTCTATGGACTTTGGTATCCATAAAAGAGTAGTGCTAATATTCAACTCCCTTAACTGCAAAGGTGCCTGCAATGCAATTCACTATTAAATGTAATTATTTTAAATTTAAAAACCACGACCTACCATACCCAATTGTAAATGATGAATGGAGAAACACAAACTTAAAGGTAGGGTGGGGAATTTGCATGTACCTCACTAAATCAGTTTTCCACAATGTTTCCAGTTCACCCCTGGCCACTTCTAAAACTTTTAAATTCATCTTTGGAATCTAGACATGAAACGAGTTATACATATAGCCATCTGGGCAGAGCCATACAAGATTTGATTTTGAGTGCACCGATAGGTTGGATATGCTTCCGAAACAATCACCTTTAGCTCTTAGCAACTACAACCTGCTCATATCAAGAAAGCTATCATCCAAGCGTTTGCCTAATGTGAAATTAGTGAAACGATTCCCTAGCTCCATAGGGTCTTCCAAAGTTGAGCTAGAACTTCTTGAAACCACGTTAATTCCACACACCTAAATTGTTTTTTAAAAACTGTTAGAAACAAGATTGAAATTTATGAAGTTTATGTATTCACAATTTGAAACAAAAATTTCCTTGAGCATAAAATTTGAGAATACAACATAATGTCTAGAGTTTCAGATACTTTCATAGAGATTACTTCATTTTATAAGAAAAATTAGAAACACATGCAACAAACATACCATCCTTCAATGAATCCTTCCTCTTATCTCGTCTGCGTTTAATTAATCCTTTCTCTTATCTCGTCTGCATTTTGATAGATTTGACAGAGACTTCAAAATACTGCAATTGTGGAGCTTCAGTAGGATACCCTGGTTTAGCCACATTCTAATAAAATCCGATGTGAGACCGAGGATTTAACCAGGTGAGCATCGTGTCAATCGAAGGAAAGAGGTGTGGAACATGTCAATTTATGGAGGTGTGGAAGGTGACGTACATGCATAAACATAAACCTTTAGGTGATCATCGTGTCAATTAAAGGAGGTGTGGAGGTGTCAAATTCGTTTAAATGTTCGCTGACAATCATGGAAATAGTAGACAAGTCACATCTGTGAAATATTTACAAGAAGTTGTAAGTAATATAATGTATCGTATTTTTTTTATTTTTTTGAATTTTAAGCAATCCGTGCAATGATAAAAAAAGTTCCATCCGTGATTATTGTCCAATAGAAACTTAAAAAAAAGGTAATAAAATAAAATAAAAAATCGTATTATTCTAATTCACTTTAATAAATATAATGTTTTTCATTGCAATGATCTCCAAATAATAGAAAAAATGAAACATATAATCTCTACCTACAACACCGACTAATAATAATAATAATCAGAAAAAACACCAATAATTACACCTTCTTACATCATGACTCTTTGGGGCATATTTATGCAACATCACAAAGCTCTTTATAAACCATCATATATCATTCAATATTTTATTACATATTGATATACATATTTATTAGTTTCATAACAAACATTAACTTTTTATTACATTCCACTCGCTCCAACCAACAAAAAGAATTCATTGCCAACAAAAAGAATTCATTGCTTTTGGACACGCCAATCTTATGAAGTGAATGGGCCATGTGCAATTCTTCTCATTAGAAAAAGATGAGAGAGGACCAATTAGCTCACGAAATTTCTTATTCAATGAACTCATAAATGTAACTTTGAGAGAGATTGATGGGACTTCACACATTTTAGCTTAAGTTTTAAGTAAGAATTTCCAAAGCAACAAGTTTAAGAAATTCGATCCTACTTTAAGGAACGCAATGTTTATTTAAAAAGAATGGGATAATAAAAAAAATATTTTATGATTATTTTCAAAATTCTACTTACATTAAAAGCACAAGTATAAAAGTAGAAGTGCACATTCACAAAGCCATCCTTCTTGCGGATCAAAAGTTATGATATGCCTATGTGTTTCGCTTTTTGTAATGTTAGAATGATTAAATTGAGCATAAGAGTGTAAATCTATCTTAATCATGGATTTATCATGTGTTGATGGGATCAAATTCTTTGATGTGCAAACCTTTTTTATTGCAATCATAAAAAATGAATGCCAACATGATTATTAAAAAACATGTAAATTGCAAAGAAGTAAAGATAGATACATTCCATACTATCCATATCAAGTAATTAATTGAACATAGCCAAACTTGCACCGGTTAAAAGCAATATCAATTATCAATTAGTAAATTAGATAATGCAGTTAGTATTCAAGTTTGATTATTATTTATTATTTATTTGGAATATATATATTTTTTTTCCAAGAAAAAAAATCTTTTTATTCATTCGAATAAAACATCGTACTGCTCTTACGAGCTTACATAAAAAAAGGCTATCAGCCTGAGCTTACATTAAAAAATGCTATCAGCCTGGATTCATAAGTCTACTCAAAGGAGCTTCTAGAAAATTTCATTACTTGCTCAAAAGTATCATCAGTCCTGAGCATCATATATCAGCTGACCTATTCAGTACAACTTAACAAAAGACCTGTAGGTTTGGCTGTCTCCATGGCACTCAACTTCCATGAAACCAGGTTGAACAACAAGAGCAAGTTTGGATAAAGAATCTTCTTCATTGTTTAATTCTTTGTATATGTGTCTGAAAGTGACTGCTTCGAAGCTAGATTTCAACTCCTTGATTTTGCTCAGCAAATGTTGTAAATTTGGAACTTTGATTTCAATTAAGTCGTTTACGCAGTCTATTACTATCTTTGAGTCACCAAAGATTTGAATTTTCCTTATCTGTGCATTTTTTGCAATTTTTGAGATTGCCCAAAGCACAACTAACTCTGCTTTGTTGTTAGTTGCACCTCCTGTGGCGTATTTGAAACAAATCTTTTTGGTATCATTTTGGAAGATAAGACCACCTGCTCCTCCTAATGGACGGTTGCCCTGACTTTCCCCATCAAAGAATGCCCAAGGTATGCTTTTGTGGATTTCTGGGGCAGTGAATTCTCTAGCTTTCTTCGCCTTGGGTACATAACTCTGTTCCTGTAAGTGTTTTAGTAGAAGTGCGCTAGTAAGAGCTGGAGACATGAATTTATTTTGGAATATTGCTTTATTCCGAGCAGTCCAAATACTAAAGACAAAAAGAGCCGGCAGAGCATCAAAGTTACAAACCTCGGTATTGTTCCACCATTGTTTGGCTCGTTGTTCCAATGTAAGTGAATCTGGGAGTGGAGGGGAGTTGACAACTTTGGTTACTGAGTTCCACACTGTACCTGCATAAGAGCAAGTGTTGAAAAGATGAGAAGTGGTTTCACCACAAGTTTTGCAAAGGATACAGAAGCTAGGGCCTTCGAAACCTCTTTTTTGTAACACCTCCCAGGTAAGGAGTTTATTCGAAAGTGCCAGCCACAAGGTGAATTTGGATTTGAGTGGGCTGTGGATTTTCTAGAGTTTTTGCCACCACCAATTTATTGTTTCTCCAGACAGTTCAACACTACCTACTTCATATCCCAGTTTTGCTGTGTAGGCACCATTGCGTGCATTTTTGGACCAAATTAAAGTGTCCTTCGAATCTTCTGACAAATGTATGAAGTTTGCATTCAATATATGTATATACTTGGACCATTATGCTTCTTCTTCCTTGTTTAGTTCTAACTCCAAACCGGTTTTCCATCCAAAAAAGCGTCTTGAATCAGTTAGGCTAGCCTGCGCATCACATAGGAAGAAAATTCTTTGAGTCCTCAGCTTGAGTATCAAATGGTCTGATAACTTGAAAAGCTTCCCACTACCTGACCATGGATCTTCTCCAATTCTTACTCTTTTTCCATTTCCAATCTTCTAGGCTAGCCAATTTCCTATCAGTGGGAAAGATAGTACCAATGCTTTCCATCCCACAAAACCATTTTTGAAATATTTACCTGGGCTCCTAATCCAACTTAGAATGGAGGAATCCGGACAGTATTTAGAGATCATAACCTTCCCCCATAAAGACTCAGGGAATTGTATCAACCTCCATATTGACCTTGCTACCAAGGATTTATAGAAAAGAGCAGGGTTTTTTAAACCCCAACCTCCAAGGGTCTTGGGTAAAGATAGGGTTATCCATTTGACAAGAGGAATTCCTTCCTTTTTTTGTTTGCTGGCTGTCCAAAGGAAGGAGAAGCATTTTTTCCTTAATTTAGTGAGTACTCCTTTAGGGATATAGGTTATCATAGCCCAGTAGACCAGGATGCTCTGAAGTACCGATTTCACCAATACTAACCTTCCTCCATGAGACAAGAAACAGTTGGACCAAGAATCAATTATGGTCTCTACTTTTTTGATAATCCAAGTCCAGTCCTGAAAGGAGTAGCCGTTGGGTTTAAGAAAGAACCCTAGATATTTGAACCCTTCCTTCAAAGGGGAGCTAGGGTAGGGTATGATTGAGGCAGAGGACTGTAGAAGTTCAGATGGAAACTCACTAAAGGCTAGGTTGGATTTGTTGATGTTGATCTCCATTCCTGTAGCCTTTTTATATTTTTCCAGAATCTCAGAGTAGGCTCTTAGGTTTTCAACTGTGCCCTTGCCAAACATTAAGACATCATCAACGAATAGGGTATGGGTTAGCTCTGCAGTACTTGAAACCCATACACCTTCATTTTTTCCTTTTGACCTTGCATCCACAATTAAGCGGCTCAGGGCTTCAACCACTAGCAAGAATAGAAAAGGAGACAAAGGGCAACCCTGACGAAGGCCTCTGGTGGGAAAGATGAAGTTTGTAGGGGCTCCATTAATGAGTATTGCAAGATTAGAAGAGAGTAAACATCCCATTATCCAGTTTACCATTTTTAAGTTCATACATATCTGTAGGAGAACTAATCTTAAAAAGGTCCAGTCTACTCTATCATAGGCTTTGGACAAATCCAACTTAAGGGAAAAGGCACAGAGATTATATTTCTTGATGGTATGCATTGCTTCCTGTGCTAGGGAGACTGCATCATGGATTTGTCTGTTATTGAGAAAACCAAACTGTTCTTCAGAAATGATTTCGCTCAAAAAAGGCTTCAGTCTTTGAGCAATGGTTTTAGAGATTACTTTGTAGATGAGATTATAGCAGGAGATCGGTCTAAAGTCATCGAAAGTGGAGGTCTTTGGTTTTTTAGGGATTAAAGTAATAAAAGTGGAGTTCATTGAACCCAGCACTTTTCCTGCCTTCTGAGATTCTAGGACTACTTTCAGGATATCATCTTTCAACAAGTCATAGAATTGGAGAAAAAAATGCACCAAAAATCCATCAGGGCCCGGGCTTTTCCCTCTTTGGAAGGAAGAAAGTATGCTTGTTAGTTCTTCCTCCGTAACTTCTTTTAAGAGTTCTTCATTCATTTCTTCAGTAAACAAGCGTGGGATGGTTGTCAGAACTTCTAAAATCTCCGAAATAGAGCTACCTTGGTTATCTTTGAAAATGGTTGAGAAATGGTTTTTAGCTTCTCTTGCTTTGTCTGCAAAGGATGAGACCATGTGTCCTTCTCCAGTATTAGATTCAGTGATAGTATTTATGCTTCATCTACATGAAGCATACTTGTGGAAAAATTTGGTGTTTCCATCTCCTTCGGCTAACCATAGGGCTCTGCTTTTCAATCTCCATTTTTTCTCTTCTTGGAGTAGGAGTGCTTCTTTTTTAGATTCCAAATTGGCTAATTTTTTAACTTCTTCCACGGTGAAAACCCCAGCATCATTGCTTTGGTGCAAGGAAGCTATATCAATTTTGACACTTTTCATCTCCTTCTGAGAAGCTAGTTTGTAGCTTTTGTCCCATTTTTTAGACACCTTCTTTATCATTTTCAGGTTGTCCATAAATTGTTGCATAAATGACATGCCTTTGGTTTCCGTTAGGGGTTTCCAAGATGTAAGAATTAGATTCTTGTACAGTTTATCATCGGCCCACGTTGGGTTATATATAAAAGGAGCAGGGGGCTTATCTTCAGGTAAGGAGATTTCCAGGGTTATTGGGAGATGGTCAGAAGAGCCACCCGATTTGATTGAAGATTTTAGAATCCAAAGATCGTTCACCATAGATTCACTGACCAGGAATCTATCCAGTATTTGGATATGGCTTGATCCCCACCTCTTTTATTCCTCCAAGTCAGCTCTAATTTTATCGGTGAGATATCTACAAGTTCTTTCTGTTCGAAAAGGTTAGTAAAAAACTGGCTTAGAGAGTCAGCCCTTGCCTTCTTACCCCAACATTCCACTGAAGACAGAGTTAGATTCAAATCTCCTCCTATAATTAGGTTTGAATTGGAGAAGAAACTTGAATTTGTGAGAGAAACCCAGTAGGGTTTCCTATTTATAAAGGGCCCATAAATGTTTAATAAGGAGAAGGTGAGCCCTAAAGATAGAGCTTCCAAAGTTACTCCAATGGCCGAATTGAGAACAACTGAATTATGTAAGGAAAGTTCAGGGCTCCACACAGTTAACAGACCTCCCGAGTTCCCATCGGCATTCAAACTGACTATCTTATAGTCTTTACACAAAGTCTGTATTATTTATTCCGCCTTTTTCCCTTCCAACATTGTTTCTTGTAATAAAAGCACCGACGGTTTCAGGGTGGTTAACACCCTTTTGAGGGAAATTTCTTTAGAGGCTCCCCCCAACCCTCTTATATTCAAGGAAAGGAAGAGAATTAGGGGCCCTTCATTGGGGCTTTAAATCTAAGCGCCCGGGTGATTGTAGCATGCTTGTCATTTTTAATGTCTGCCACAGCTTGTTTTTTTGCTTTGGACAGTAGAGAAGTTCTTCCCAGAAGAATTTTGGGGGGAGGGTCCAAAGCGAGGCCCCCTGAAGAGGGTGCATTTTCATTTTTTAGAGAGATTGAGAGGGACCGAAGGTTATAAGCCTTCCTTTTAGGGTCTAAAGGAGGCTCAGTGGAAGGGGAAACATGGAGGGTTGCAGCTACCTCAGAGGATGAAGGAAGCAATAAAGGAGAAGAAAGAAACAGGGAAATGGGATATGAGGAATTCATACCTTGTAGATGCGTAGTAGGAGTCTCCAGAGGAAGAACTGGGCCATTGTTACAGTGGATGCTCGGGGACTCTTCAACAACGAGCTTGGGCAAATGTTTTGTAAAGAAAGAGATCCTCTGTGGAGCTTTGCGCGCCATGGTAAATTCCATACTTTGACGACTCATTTTCTCATAGGCGCCACCTTTAGTTGGTGTTGGGGAACTTACGTCAGCAATGTTACTGCCAAATGTCACTCCAGCTTCGCTGGCCCTGGAACAGACTGTGTTGACCATCACCTGCTGCTATGTATTTGCCACCTTAATAGTATCACCTTTCGTGTCAACCGAGGACGTAACCGCTTTCGGGAGAAAGGAGCGAGGATAAGTTTTTTTAACCCAAAATTTCTTTACAATGGTTTGATCTTTCTGAGCTGCGCAATTCTGTTGCAGGTGCCCAACCATGCAACATCCGAAGCAGCGGAATGGCAGCTTCCAATAATCCAGCTTCTGCGTCCAGGTACTTCCGTACATCTATATTTTAACTTCTTCAAAGAGACCTTCTCTTAAATCCATTTCGACCAGTATCTTGATGCTTCTTCTATCTTGTTTTGTCTCCCAATTGTCCTCCGCAGCAATAAAAGTTCCAAGCTTGTTTCCTATTGCTTAGAGCAATTCAAACTGCCAAAGAAACATGGGGAGTCCGGGCAGAATTACCCACACCTATTGTTTGTTGTGTAGTTCTCTTTTTGTGTCGAAGTCAATTCTCCATTTTTCCAGTAACAGACCTGAGGGTCCCCATCTCCAATTTTGATTAAGCAGCTTGGGTCCATCTTCCTAATGTCGCAGCTTCAACAAAAACCAACCACGGGGAAGAATGTGGAAGTCAGGTTTATAACCCAACAGGGGTTTCCAATTATCCTCCATCTAGTTGTCCAAGGCTGGTCGTCCCATGATTTTTCTGCAAAATCTTCCAACTAGAGCAAGCTTCAAATAATATGGGATTTCTGGAATTTGGATATCCTTCCCGACGATCAGTTCTGTAGCCTGTTTTTTAGGGCATATGCTTCTGTGTTTTCCGAAGCCAGACTTAGCAGCCGAAGATGAGCCAGGTGGAGAAAAATCATCATGATTTCAGGTGGATTCCTGCATCTCATCAATCTGGGGCGTGCAAGTCTTCTGTGACGTCATAACAGGGGTTTCCGTCTCCTCCAACCTGTTGTTAAACTCGCTATCCGTGTAGAAGATGGCCGAGTTTGGAGAGTACGGATCGTAATCCACGATGTCAACTGACATCCTAATAAAGCCGAATAATAACCAAGAGTGAGAAATTACCTGAAAGGTACTCAAGGTACAGATCTCCTGTCTTCATTATGACTTTCACACATTACAGGCATCCTGCGTCGACCCGTACCTTCGCACAATTGCGAACTTGCGCACTTTCGGCCGTCTCCATTCTGAACCACCCCTCCAAATGATTGCCTTATATCATTTATTTGGAATATATATATATATATATATATATATATATATATATATATATCTTTGTTTTGAACTTTAGGTTAAGGTCGACATTGTAAATTTATTTTTAATTAATAATTTGTTATATTTTATTAAAGTGCCACATGTCACTCCATGTTGGGTACTGAATTACAATTCTCCCTAATACTAGGCTGTAGAAGGAATTTGTGTGTTGCTCGTTCAATGAGTAAAGGATTTATGAATCCATTCCTCTAGTGTTGTTGTTGGCTTATACACTGATCTAGAGGTTTTCCAATATAGACCCAGGTTCTTCGCAGTTTAACTTAACCAACAATACTCTTTCTCACCGTCCCTTTCGGCAACAACCTGCGAACAGGCTGAGGTCTCACTCAAGGTGTAGCTTAGGGGGCACTGCGGAATCAGGTTTCCATAGTGAAGTGATGAGTTGTTCGGACAGGACTCTTGCACAGTGCACTATCGGACCTGCACACTGACTGAGGACTGCGCGACAATAGACTGCTTCGTGGCCCGCACTTCCATAGACTAACCATTGCGTAACCAGCGCACCCAAGGGCTATGCGGTTTGAGCAAGATACCACTTATAGGATAGCACAATGGGATAATACGCTTCATGTTCTAGACTTGATAGATCTTAAGGATTTTACCTTAACACTTAGCCATTCATCTATTGCCTTAGATTATTATCTGAGGGGACGGATGCAAACAGATGGAATATATGAGGCTGCGCACCCTTAGTACGGTGTATTCAAGATTTACACAATCAAACCTCTACATATACTTGTGATTATTCAATAAACAAATACTTCTACCAGCTTAAAGTACTGTGCCTTCGTCATTTATCTATCCATGTAAGACTTAACATATTATTCCCATCCTTCACCTATGGCGAATACATATAAAAGCATTAACATACAACTTATAAATGAGAATCCAGACATTCAAAGTAGGTAGATAAGCAAATGCAGAAGCACAACAATCACACTACACAGGATTTAACGTGGTTCACCCCCCGGATGGAGGCTACGTCCACAAGAACTGTTGTTAAATTAGTATTTGGGAAGGGTACAACAGTTCTTCGTCTGTGCACTCAGCTGCAGACTCTCTTCTCTCTTAGATAGGTCTTTATGAACTCAGCTGCAGAGCCTTTACAATTAATCTCACAAGATTCAACAATGTTTTAATTACAAAAAATGAAGAGTTAACCCTTTCCCATACAAAAATGCCCTTATTTATAGATCATGCCCGTAGGTCATGTCTTTACAATCTGCAGGAAAAACCCTTAGGTTTACAAAACTGTCACGGTTTCCCCAAAACCAGACTTCTGGCCTCTGGTAGCGAATATTCCATCGTGGCAGTCTTCCATGCATGCATCATGTCGCTATCAGCCTTCCTCTTGCGCGCATGCCAATAGGTCGCTTTCACCAAGTCGTTCTTCCTCTAATGGTCTCGTGCGACTGGTTCAAGTAGTGGTATCTTTCGCGTGTGCGACCAGTCACTTTCTTCCCGATTTGCTCCTACTCGTCCCTTGGCACTCGTGGAGCATCTTTGCCAAAAATAGATCATCGATGGTCTAACCAGAATATGTGCCATCTTCCGTCCAACACTTTTCTTTGCTGGCATCCCGTGGACTGGATACTTCGTAGCCCTGCCTCCTTGTAGTACTGATCCTTGCAACTTTCTCCAACGCTACGCTGCGTGCAAATTCACAGCATCCCAAAAAATTATACAAAATTGTTTCAATCGAACTGCGCTCAGCTCCGCAGTTCCAAAACACCTTTGTTGCTAAAAAATGCCCCACTTGGGCCAGACCCAACAGACCCCTAACACTTACATGTGGCTCGCCCTTGAGCCATCTGCAACTTCGGTTTCCCCGAGCTGTTTCGTCTCCTGTGGATTTAGCTTCGCAACAAACTCATTGTATGTAGCAATCAACTTATGGACTATTTGCTTCGTGTCTTGCTCGATTTGGTTGACTGTATCCAGCATCTCAGGTGTGATCTCATCACCTATCTGTCCTTCAACCTATTCCTGATTCTCACGCAACTCCTTTAACTTTTCCTCGATCTCCTGCAAGATCGTGCCGACATCCTCCAACAATGGTTGCGACTTGTCACCCATTTCGGTCTCTTTTTCCTGTAAGGCCTGCACTTCCTTCTTAAGCACATTGATTTCTTGGTACTTGCGATCTTTTCTCTTGGAAGCAGGTCTTTCACTTCTGTATCCAACTACTCCAGTGCTGCTTGCTTCTCTTTGACAACATTTTTCACTTGCAGCAATCCTGGGTCTTCTTCGAGGGTTGTGAATGCCTTCAACGCGTCATCTAATAGACTTTGGCACTTAACCACTTCGACATCAATATTCTCTACTGCGGCCTTCAATGCTTCTGCTCTTAGCTGTTGCTCATTTGGTGGGGTCTGTGGGTTTATCTGCTCCTTCAAGGAAGCAATGTTAGACTCATGTACAATCTCCATATCCTGCATCTCTGTCTTAAGACTAGTAACCAGCTCGCCAATCTTAACAATAGTATCCGCTGGTTCTATTTGTACTTCAAATTCATTTATGCCGTCTGTGACCGTAATGATTGTAGACTCGAGTCTTAGCTGATGATCATGCTCATCCTGCAGTTCCATAGTTCTCCGTGAGCTATCTTTCTCCAACTTCCTATTAGCTTCTTGTAACTCAGCTTGCCCCTTTAGCGCATCATTGGTTCTCTCATGCATTTTTTCCACGCACTGCAGATGTAAATAATGTAGGCCTAATAGTGTTATTGTTTCTAGGTCAAACTCCACACGCTCGACATCCTTCGTATCTAACATTAATTGCTCTAGCGTTGACAAGCTTACTATTAGTGGATCAAGGTGAACAATGCGGGATCTCACAGGTACCGTCATGGTTAGTTGTGGCTCCTTCTGCTGCGAAGTCCCTCCCGACTTCCCTTCAGACTTGGACTCCCGCGGCAAGGGCAATCTCTTATGTACTTCTTCTATTTTCTCTGTGATCTCTTGCAGTGCGGTCAGATTCTTCCGTAGAGTGTCTTGAATTACTTTGTCTTTCTTCTCCTTTGTAGTCCACATGTCTTCCATCTGCTCCGAGACCTTAACCGCGATATTGTCATAGTCCTCCTCATGGAGTACTGCGTCTGACTTGGTTTTATCGGTTTTTTTCTTCTTTCTCGACCCTATTTACTGTGCGGAACTCTCAGGCTCCTTTCTCTTCCTCATCTCCTTCTCTTCAGTAATAATACATGGGATAGGTTTGTCCTCAATGGAGTCGCTTTCGACATCCACAATTTCCACCTGAAACTCGGCAGGCCATTCCTTCATGATAGTGTCAATATAAACTTTGTACACATGGTAGTTCCCTGGGAACCATTCCACCTTCTTCTTCTGCGCCTTGGCTGAAATATAAATACTACACATGTCAGCATAAAAATTAACAATGTGAATGTACCTATTGGTTACCTGCTTTTTTATCTGCGGCGTCAGTATGATTGCTACGTGCAGCTGGTCATAATACTAGTAGAAGACCTCAGCTGCCACGTGTTGTCTTTGTGAGTTCAAATTTGCCCAGATATTTGAATAACGCGGTCCTCTGCACTCGTTGGTATCAGTGATTACACCAACGTAATCCTTTGGCTCCTTCCAACCGACAAAAGTGATCAACACGATGAGCTAAGTATAATGGAAATTCCCCTCGTTGAGCTGCGTGTCATTGAGCTCTTCCATGAAATCATTCAGTAAGTACTGAGACCAGTTAAATTGTTCTCCTTCCACGGCCGTGACGCCAAGCAGTACTGCGCCCGCACTTACCTCGAGAGGCCTCCATTTTTGTAATATCTTGCGGGCTAGCAGTTGTGTGATAAACCTCGTTGAGCTATCATCTATTTCTTCTATTTGGAAACCCCTATTCCCTTTGACGACTGTCTGAGTTTTCTTCATCTTTGCCACAGCTTCTTTGTCCTTGCTCTTCCCTTGGAAAAATTGCTTGGGATCCTTACCCCTTTTACTCAAGCCGGTAATAAGATGGATGATGTCAATCTTTAGGTCAACATTGTGGTCGAGCCACAAATAAACCTGGTGAATGTGTGCCATCAGTGTGTGCACCACCACATTCAGCTCTGGTGACCTATCAAAATGCGGAAGTTTGAGCAGCCCGGACTGGACTACTCTAGATAACCAACTTTGGGAAACCAGGTTAAGCTCACCCTTTGCGTCCTTCTTCCAACACATGTGCTGGTCTGGTTGGAACTGTGGGAACTTTGTTTCATTGGGATCATCCTTCTGCATTGCAAGCAGAATATAATCCTCCCATCTACATTCTGGGATTTTACCTAGCAAGTTTTTCTCTACCTCGACATGTTTTGAGATTGGCGATAGCGGGATGTCGTATTTGTCATTCTTCAGCAACTTGAAAATCGGTGCGTCGAGAGCACGTGATGAAATATAGTCTGGGGTTAATGTCAAAGGTATCTCCTTATCCGGTAGTGGTGGTTTCTACATTGTTGACGCCATCTTGGGTACCTTCGTTCTTGGTGCTACTGGAGTTTTACCTTTATCTGGCATCACTGGACTGTGTCTTGGTGATCGTCTTGATGCCTGACCTAGTTCTAAGACAACCTTCTTAGCTCGAGTTCTCATTAACCCTTCTATCCCCCCGTAGTGAAATAGCTTCATAGTCTCTTGGATGGTGAACTCTTCTTCTATGGGATACCACTCAGACATTCATTGGCTAATCTTCACTGTTCGCAAGAAAATTCTAAGTGTTTGGTAACGACCGTGAGTCTGAATGCGGCGTTACTTATAGGTGCAGTGGATCCTCCTCCGTGACCCTCAACAACTAGATAAGAATTAATTGTGGTATCCGTTGGAAAAACCTGATGGATCCTTTGGTCCTTTCCTTCAGAACTTCATTCAGAATGGCTATCTGTGCGTTAAATGCCCAAGCGGTTGCTGGGAACGACTATATAACGACTATATTCTCAACCGACATTATAACGACTATTTTTCTAAGTGTTGCATCAAACTGCACGATAGGTCATTGTTACTCCTGTGCAATCTCTTCTCGGTGCATGATTTATGGCTTCTGAACTAAGTCTTTTTCTCTTTTAACTTGGTCTTCGCAACTGCCTTTTGGACTTTGCAACAACATGGTTTTTTTTTGTTTGTTTTTTTTTTGTTTTTCGCAGCAGCACATTCTAACAGTGCTGCACGGTATATACATCTTCCTCATTATACATCGCATACAGATTCCTTTAGCTTTCTAGTGCCCAATTTCAGCTGTACTTGGCATTTAGAAATGTCCTTTCTGACCATTACAGGTTCTGCGAAGAAGAACTATCCCGATAGGGTTTTAGTCTACTACCATTAACTAAGTTGGGCAAGTTATCTCCTGCAAATGTGGCTAGCTGAGCCGTGCCACCATTAGTAACATGTACAACAGTATATGGCCTAAGCCAATGTGTTTTAAACTTCCCAGGAAATTTCATAAACCTGCTATCATACAGGAGGACTAGATCACCTACCTGAAAAGACTTGTTCTTGATGTGGCGATCATGCCATGCTTTTTCTCTTTCCTTCTGCACTTGTTGGTGAAAGCTTGCGATGAGGCGATCCTCCTCCAGACCAACCAAGAGTAAGAGTCATTCTTCCAGTGCGTTTTGATCTTCCATGCCTGTAAACGCTTCTATCCTCAAATTGGGAACAATGTACTCCATCGACATTATGGCTTCCTTCCCATAGGCCAGTCTAAACGGTGTATGGCCAGTCAACATTTTGCATGTGGTCCTGTACGCCCATAACATAGCGGGAATGTGCAGGTCCCAATCATCCCTATTCACATTGCATACTTTAGTAAGCGCATTCTCCAGTATTTTATTGAATGCTTCAACAGTTCCATTTTCTTGAGTGTGATACGGTGTACTGCACCGATGGTGAATGTGGAACTCTTTTGTCAATGCCTCAATGGTTCTGTTCAGGAAATGAGTACCTTGGTCACTCATAAAAATCTTAGGGAAGCCAAACCTTGTAAGGATGTATGTCATGTCCCAAATTTGGCATTGGGTCACAATGAACTAATCACATTGGCCCTATTCATTAGAGTTTTTCAAATTGATGCTAAAGGTCAAATAATTGCCAAGGATGAAAATTACTAGTTTCCTAGGTTTGGGGTGGAAGCTTTGGGATTTGGAATAATGGGGATAATAAATGATCTTTGAACATTAGAATGGATTAAATATTTAATAAAGGTTCTAAATAAATATATACAATTGAAAATCAAAGTGGCATATGATCATGAAGACACATGGAGGAAGTGGGACCCACATATGGCTAGATTCCCCCACTACACTTGGCATCATTCTCTCACCAATTCGAATTCAAGGTGAATGGTAACATACTTGGGGGAGTCCAAAAGGTATTATTCATGGCATGACTCATCCAAGGTCGAAATATAGAGGAAGAGTAACTCCCATGGAAGAGGAAGAGGCAATTTGGAGTTAGTGAGACACTTGGGCTAGATTCCCTAGCTCTATGACAACAATGATGAAGATGCTATGACACCTATGACACAAATAAGACCCGAAGGCTGACATATGACATATATGACATGTCATAGCTAAAAATAGACTCCAAGAGGGCGCTCAAGGGTGTTAGGGCAGCTAAGATGCTTCCACATGTGATTTGGTGGAAGTGGGAGACTAGGAATTGTTGTACAAGTGGCGTTCTTTGGAATCTCTTCCCAACTTGAGTTGGAATGAGTCTCTTGGAAGGAATTCGATCCATGGAGGACATTAGAACTTTATAAATGTCAATAAAAAAGAATGAAACCATCTTTTGATCAGTTGTAGAATTTGCAATTGCATTTGTGAAGAGGGAGAGCTAGTGGATGACTAGTTTCTCGCCTTAGCGAATTTCGAGGGTGAAAGATTCCCATCCAAGTTGGTAATTGGAAAGGCCATTCAGACCTTTCATTTGGAGCTTTAATGGAGTATTTATTTGTAGGTGTAATCTATAGGGAAGCTCATGGTTTCTTCTATTGCAGCTCACTCCTTCAACCATTTCCAGTTTTGATGGCATATTCTTGATCCTTGAGGGAGGGCGTTTTTGGTGAGCTATTGTACTCTTTGGGGGAGCTTCTAATGACCCATTTATTTTGTAATATGAAGTAAATACTTTTTTCTTAATATCCAAAAATTTCCAGGTCTAAATTCCAAGTAGCAATGTGTAAATCTCATTTTTAACGAAAGAACAATGCCATTTCCCCACTACCTTGTTGTGAACCAATGCAATGCTGATGATTTCGAATGAATGGATGATTCTATGATAAATTTGTGATTAATAGAATGCCATGTATGTATTTTACAAGTTTAATGTACTGTACTTGAGCATTTGAAGCATGTTTACTCAGTTTAGTTGCATTGGGAGAAGAAATAGTGCCATTTCCCCAAGGGTTGAATTTGTGATTTTTGCAGTTGAATGGGAGAGGGTTGGAACAGATATAATAATAAATTAATGGTGCACATGAGACCTTAATAAAATCATTAACACATTCCCTACCTCTGTTCAGAATTTGAGTGGGTTTGGAGGCATTTGGGAAGCCATTTTCAGTACTTACCCCAGGGGCATTTGAACCCCAAATTACTAGTAAAATTGCATACTTGGTATAGAATTTTAAGAGAGTTTGCAGAGGTATTTTGGTGGCCATATATCATCCATGAAAATAATATTAAAGTACTAGTATCATTCATACACCTTCCTTGAATATTTGAAGGCATTTGGAGTCAATTTGAGACCTAGAGACCAATACTAGTCAAAGGGAAATTACTAGTAAAGTTCCCTACATTGGCCATAATTGAAAGAGGATTTGAAGAAGTATTTTAAAGGTCCAAAATCATCCATGAAACACATATTTATTTTCTAACATCATCCATATACCTTCTCAGAATATTTGGGAGCAATTGGAGCAATTTCGGGACCTAGAGCTCAAAACTAGTCAAAGGTCTAACCAGGAAAAAAGTGAAAAATTGTCATTTTAATAAAATTCCTAACAAGGGACATTACAATTTATTCAAAAATGAACTGCGTGGCAGTACCTGCACTGTATTCCTTCATTGGCTTTGCTTCTTCCCATCTGGTGAGGTAATCCGTGGCAGTAATAATATACCTCACACCAGTTCTTTTTCCTGGTGGGTTTATAGGTCCTACAAAATCAATGGCCCATTTTTCAAATGCCTGTAATGTCAACTGTGGGTTTAGTGGCATATCATCTCTCCGTGATGGCCTTCTTGTCCTCTAATAAACATCGCAGCTCTGACAATGTTCCTTCGAGTCCTCATGGATTGTAGGCCACCATAGTCCTGCGCGTAATATCTTCTGCGTAGTAGCCTTTCCTACATAGTGACCTCCTGCTGCTCCTGAGTGTGCATGAGCCAATATGAATGTCTTCTAATACTCCAATACACTTCTGCGTAGTACTTCATCCGGTCCCAATTTGTATAGTTGACCTGCAATAATGGTGAAGTTTGCTGCTCGTACCACCAACTGCTTCTTTTGCTATGTAGTGAACTTAGTAGGTGCAAATCCAGTAGTAAAAAAGTCTATGATGTATTTATAATAATCATCATATATCTGGATTGCAAACAACTGCGCATCAGGAAGATTGTCTTCTAGGTTTGTAGGCTCTTCTCCTGAATCAATCCTTGACAGATGATCAGGTCCCAAGTTTAGTCTGCCAGGTTTAACTACTATTTCAAAATCATACTCTTGGAAGAGTAACAACCAGCTGCAGATTCGCCCCCCTAAAATTGGCTTATTGATTAGGTATTTCAAAGCAGAATGGTCAGTGAACATAAGGAAGTGTGCACCAAGTAAATAGTGCCTGAATTTCTGCAGTGCGTAGACCATCGCTAGGCCTTCCCTCTCAGTGGTAGTATAATTCTTTTATGCATATGAGAGCTTCCTGCTTGAAAATGCGATAGGATGGTCAATACCAACCTCCAATGGTTGTGCTAAGACAACCCCCAGTGCTATGCATGACACATCAACATGTACGTGGAATGGCTTTTCCCAGTCCGAAAAAACTAAGATTGGCGCAGTGAACATTTTCTCCTTCAAGGTGTCGAAACCTTGTTCGCACTCTGCGTTCCAGATGAACGGTGCATCTTTCTTCAGCAGCTTCTCCATTGCTGTGGTTATCTGCGCATAACTCTTTATAAAATTCCTGTAATACCCCGTATGTCCCAATGTAGTACGTAGCTGCTTGACTGAGTTTGGCATTGGCAAGTTTACAATGACGACGATCTTTGCAGGATCAACCATCAAGCCCTGTTTACAGACAATGTGTCCCAGTAGAATCCCATAGGGAACACAAAAAACACACTTCTTCAGGTTCAAGGAGATCTGGTGCTGCCTACACTTTTCCAGCATCATTCACAGGTTTGCGCAATGATTCTTCAACAGTCCGAACACAGTCCAATCATCAAAATAAGCTTCTAGATACTTATGCATGAAATCCTTGAATGCTGTGACCACAACTCTAGAAAAGATGGCGAGTGCATTCTTAAGACCAAAAGGCATCACTGTATATTGGAACGACCCCCATTCTGTAGAAAATGTAGTCTTGTGCCTATCCGCGGGATCAATTCTTATTTGATGATATCCCGAAAAACCATCAGTAAAGGAATAGGCTTCATTTCCTCCCACGTTATCAAGTATTTCATCAGTAAAAGGTGTAGGAAATGGGTCATGCATTGACGCATCATTCAGTTTCCTGAGATCCACACAGATCCTGATCTCACCTTTTGTTTTCTTATCTTGGACAACCATAGGGCATATCCATTTAGATTCTTTGACTGGCTCAATGATTCCCGCCTCCAACATCTTTTCCAGCTCTTCCCTTACTCTTTCTTTGTAGCGCGGGTTCAGCCGATACAGCCTTTGGTTAACAGGCTTCGCACCTGGCTTAAGAGGCATTTTCATAACCCCTAAGTCTCCCAAAATGCCCTTCATATCTGTAAACTTAGTCAGAAACAACTCCTGATATTCATGTAGCATATCTGCGATCTCCGCAGCAGTCTGATCGTCCCAACAGTCTCCAATATACGCGAATTTTGGGTCTTCGCTGGTCCCAATGTTTGGGTACACGGGGTACTACCAAAGGACCGAACACTAAGAGAAACCACTTCACACAAATAGATCATGGATCAAGACACCGATGTTTTGACATGGTTTAAACCCTCTTGAGGGAAACACTCCATGGCCCCGGCCAAATAGCTTCTACGGGACAATTTATTATGCAAAGAAAGAAAGTTACAAATGAGCTTCTCATAATCGATCAACTAAACAATGACCCTCCATGCTCTTTAAATAGAGATCATGGACCAATTGGGTGTTAAGCCACGGATCAAGGTTAGGTATGATCTAAGAGAAGTTGAGCTGTCAGATCACTCTATGTCGGGAACATATCGTGACCATCAGATTAAGTATTTACAAATGCATACTAAAGAAACACACTATCCCTAACGGATATATTACACAAGTTGATCTTAACTATCTCCTAAGTGTCTAAATATCCTAACATCCCCCCTTAAGAACAACTTAGGATAGGATTGAAGGATTTACAAAAGTGACACTATTAGGAGAAGGAAGGAGGCATTAGAGCCTATTCCCCCTTAATGACAAGTTCATGAACTCCTAACATAGATCGAAGTTTAAAAAACTTTGCTTCTGTAAGAGACTTGGTGAAGATGTCTGCAACTTGATCATCTGTAGGGAAAAAGAGCACTTCAAGAACACGATCATGAAAAATATTTCTGATGAAGTGCATATGTAGCTCAATGTGTTTGCTGTGTTGATGTAGAACTAGATCTTTGGAAAGCTTGATGGCACTTTGATTGTCGCACCAAAGTGGAGTAGGCTGCTGCTGCTCGAATCCAAACTCTGAAAGAGTCTGTCGAAGCCATAAATCTTCCTGACTGGCATTAACTACGGCTCGATATTCTGCTTCTGCTGAAGAAATAGCAAGAGCTTGTTGTTTCTTACAAGCCCAAGTGATAGGTCCAGATCCCAGACTGAAAACATAACCTGAAGTAGACTTTCGATCATCAGGATCGCTGGCCCAATCTGAATCAATGAAACCAACCAACAAAGGTTTCCCCCCTGTACTGTAATGAATCCCAAACTGAACTGTACCTCGAATATATCGAAGTATTCTTTTAGCTACTTTACAGTGACTTTCATGAGGTGTCTGCATATAACGGGAAACACGACCAACGATAAAGGAAAGGTTAGGATGGGAATGAGTCAAGTATAAGAGATTACCAACAAGCTAACTATACAAGGTGGCATCGACTTCAGGTGAAGTACAAGTGGCAGAAAGTTTGACTCCAGACTGGAAGGGAGAAGGGGCTAGTGTACAATATTCCATGTGAAAGCGATGAAGAAGGTCACAAGCATACTTAGACTGAGAAAGAAAGATTCCTTCTTTGGTTTGCAGGACTTGGAGACCAAGAAAATAATGCAAATGTACTAAGTCTGACATTTCAAAATTTTGTTTGAGACTGGATTTCACATGGGTTATAAGCTTAGGGTCACTACTAGTAA
Organism: Larix kaempferi; assembly: GCA_027924585.1. Classification (NCBI taxonomy): domain Eukaryota; kingdom Viridiplantae; phylum Streptophyta; class Pinopsida; order Pinales; family Pinaceae; genus Larix; species Larix kaempferi. Next base: position 12,976,742 of record BSBM01000036.1, read on the forward strand.
GAATAAGGTATCAACATATAGAAAAAGTATGATGAGATGGTTTCCTACTTTCTTGGTATAGACATTGGGGTCAGAATGGCATCTAGAAAAACCAGTGTTAAGGAGAAAGTTATCCATTTTGGCATACCAAGCTCTAGGAGCTTGCTTAAGGCCATATAAGGATTTCTTAAGGCAGCAGACAAGGCTAGAGTTATTCTGAACATATCTAGGAGGTTGTTCCATGTAAATTTCCTCCTGTAAATCACCATGTAAGAAGGAAAACTTGACATCCATTTGATGGACTTCCTAGTTATGTAAGGCTGCAATGGAAAGAACAAGGTGGATGGAGTTCATTTTTGCGATGGGAGCAAAGGTTTCATTGTAGTCAATCCCTTCAACTTGGGAAAAACCTTTGGCAACTAACCTTGCCTTAAGTCTTTCAACACTTACATTTGATGCATACTTAGTTCTGGAGGCCCATTTACATCTGACAAGTTTTCTTCCTTTTGGAAGAGGTACAAGATCCCAAGTATCGTTCGCCATTAGGGAACGATATTCTTCATCCATGGCTGCATCCCAATCTGGATTCCCTGAAGCTTCTGCAAAAGTTTTTGGATCATGATTCTCGGAAACTTGAGCCAAAAGAGAAGAGGCTCGCTGAAACTGAGAACGTGTTCGACGTTGATCTCTAGGATCACCGGCAAGATCACCAGCTGCTTCACATGTTGAACAGACCCATCGAGGAAGCACTTGTGCTGGTGCAACTGGAGGAACATGAGCACGCGGAAGTGGATTTTCATCCTCACTGTCATCATCAGAAACTGGAGTTGGAAACCTTTCAAGGAAGTTGGAAGAAGAAGAAGAAGGAAAAAACACCGAATCAGGCTCGCAGGCCAAAGATGGCACAATCGCCGAGTTAGGATCCCAGGCCAAGAGATTTTCATCAAATTTAACATCTCTTCTAATGATTATATCATGAGAATGTGGTTGAATAAGTCTATAACCTTTTACATCTTTAGAATATCCAACAAATATGCACTTTTCACTTTTAGGCTGCAATGCTTTCCGTTTTTCATCTGGAATGTGAGCCCATGCTTCACTACCAAACACATGGAAGTAAATTACATCAGGTTTAGTTTTACTCCATGCTTCTTCCGGTGTTATACCTTGTAATGTCTTAGTGGGGGTGCGATTAACTATGTAATTTGCACAATTAATTGCTTCAGCCCAAAATTGAAGACTTAGTCCCTTAGATTGGATCATACAATTAGCCATTTCTTTTAAAGTGCGGTTCTTTCGCTCAGCTACACCATTTTGTTGTGGTGTATATGGAACAATGTGTTGTTGTTGGATGCCTTGTTTAGTGCAGAAAGTAGTGAAATTTTTGTTAACATATTCTCCTTCATTTCCAGATCTTAACTTAATAATTTGATGACCTGATTGTTTTTCAACAAGGGCCTTGTAGGCCAAGAACATGTTAAATACTTCGCTCTTAAGTTTTAGGAAATAAACCCAAGTGCGTCTAGTGTAATCATCAATGAAAGTTAAGAAATATTTGAAACCAGAAAAGGAAACAGATGGAAGAGGACCACACAAGTCACTATGCACAAGCTCCAAGGGAACCGAGGCGTGCCAAGAGGCACGTTTGTCAAAACTGTCCCGATGATGTTTTCCGAGTATGCAACCGGAACAAACACCATCCCTGCAAGATACCATCGGAAGACCTGTCACCATATTGTCTTTACATAGTTGTTGCAATGAGCGATAATTTAAGTGAGCAAATCGCTCATGCCAAAGTTTGCTCAAGTTATCACTATGAGCAACAAAACCTGAAGGGAAAGGTGATGACCCAAACTTGTTAAACTTGTACAACTTGGTAATATCATCAACAATTCCGGTAGCTAGGACCTGTTGAGGATATTTAAAATCCTTGATTACAACTTGGTGAGGTGTAAAGGTCACAGTTTTACCTTCACTAGAATGAGATCTGATAGAATGATACCAAATTGCAGGAAATTCTTGGAACACATAGTACATCACTAAAATGACCATTATCTACTAGAACTGTTCCAGCTCCTACAACACTTAGATATCTATCATCACCAACAAATATTTGTTTAGTGTTACATTCATGCATAGTAGAAAAGATGGCTTGATCCTTAGCCATATGATAAGATTCTCCAGAATCAATGAGCCATTCATTTGAAGTAGAAGAAGAAGATGCATTATAAGAATAACCAGAAGCACAAAGTGCATGTCCATGAGAGGCAGATTCTGGAGGCGAATCGAGGCTGATGTGGTGCTTCTTTATTGCTACTTCCAAGGCTGCCATCTTCTTGAAACACTTAGATTCATCATGATTATCTTTCCCTCAATAGTTGCAATGATGCTCAGTCTTCTTTCCTTTTGGCTTGGATCCTTTGTCATTTCTTAAAGAAGGAGCTGATTGAGAGGGTTTTGGACCCTTGTTTGACTTAGTATTGTGAAAATTTTGTTTCTTGGGAGGCTTGGACTTTTCTTTCTGTTGGGAAAATAAGGCTTTCCCAGATGTATCTGCATTGTTGATTATTCCAAGATGAATGAGTTTATCTTGCTCACTAATCAAGGAATCACAAAAGGATTCAAGACTAGGCTCTTGATAGCTAGCTGCATTCAAGGATTCTTTCATGGAGTAAAATGTAGATACAAAAACAGAATATGCAGGTCCAAGTTTGGAAAGAATATGATAAATGCATTGTTTGTCTTCCCTCTTAATCTTACATTCTGCACATAAGAGTTTTGTTCTTAGATAAATAATCTTGAATGCATGAAAAGTCACTTGGATTTAAAGAAATCAACTCATTTTCAAGTTGGTGACCTCGAATTTCATTGTGTTTACTAAACACAAATTCCAACTTGTCCCAAGCAGCATCAAGTTCATCAATTCTAGATATGTGGAATCGCAAATCAGTAGAGATTGACATCCCAATCAATCCATGAGCTTCGTCACATCTATTTCCCCATTTTATTTTCTTGTCGTCATCAATTGGTTCTGTTTCTTTTCCTGAGGTAATTATGAAAAGTCCCCTACTTCGTAGAACATCCTCCATACGAGATTTCCATGAGAAATAGTTGGAACTATTAAGTAGAATATCACAAGGGGCGGCCATATTTGTAAATTAATTGCTGTGAAAGCAGAAACCAATAGCTTGGATATGAAGAGCTCGAAAAAATAGGTGGTTTAAAAAAAACAACACTGAAAACTGATTCTGTATGATGAAGTTATGCTTGAACAAAGAAATTGTTGAAGATGTCCCAAATAGTGACGTGGCAACTAGAGAATGTCCAACAAAAAAAAGAACCCCCCTCTTCCCAAGATGAACCTTTTGACAATCACTTTACAAGAAAGTTGCTTTAAGTGAACCACTTTTGTAAAATAAGTGATTTCACTTTTACAATGATATTACTTTTAAATAGTGCAACAATAAAAAAGAACTTAAGTGACTAACTTGTATTTTTATTTTTTATTATTTAAGTGAGATGCACTTTTACAATAAAGTAACTTGAAAATAGAAATTGCATGCACTTTTTCTTTTAAAAGTAACTTCCTAAGACTTGAACTCAAGACCTAATAAGGAATAAAGCAACTTTGAACCAAGTGAGCTAGATTAAAAGGTATGTAAAATATGGAAATGAGGAAGGTTTTTTTTTTTTTACTCTTCTTGCTCGGTTTGCGTGCTTGCCCTTTTTCCTGCAAAACACACCACAAATCGAAACAATTTTTTTTTTCCACAGTTCTAGAGTTAGATCTCGAAAGTCTACGTTTTCTCTCTGTTTCTGTTTTGCCAAGATCGCGAAAGGTGCACGGCAAAGAGCATACGTAGCCGAGAAAAACCCTTTCCCTTTCTGTTTATGATTTGCTGAGATCGCTCAAGGTGCATGGCAAAGAGAATACGCAGATGGGAAAGCAACAATCCGAACCAAAAAAAAAAAAAAACTAACAGTAAAAAATGATAAAATATGAGATTATTTTTTTCTTTTAAAAACAGAAAAAAAAAGTTCAAGATCTAGATCATAACCGGAAGCGGCTCTTCATAAAAGCTCTGATACCATGTTCGGGTACACAGGGTACTACTAAAGGACCGAACACTAAGAGCAACCACTTCACACAAATAGATCACAGATCAACACATCGATGTTTTGACGTGGTTTAAACCCTCTTGAGGGAAACACTCCACGACCCCGGCCAAATAGCTTCTATGGGATAATTTATTATGCAAAGAAATAAAGTTATAAATGAGCTTCTTATAATCGATCAACTAAACAATGACCCTCCATGCTCTTTAAATAGAGATCATGGACCAATCGGGTGTTAAGCCACGAATCAAGGTTAGGTATGATCTAAGAGAAGTTGAGCCGTCGGATCACTCTATGTCGGGAACATATCGTGACCGTCGGATTAAGTATTTATAAATGCATACTAATGCATACTAAAGAAACACACTATCCCTAACGGATATATTACACAAGTTGATCTTAACTAACTCCTAAGTGTCTAAATATACTTACACCCAATGTTCACTTTCTTTGTCTTTACAGGTCCACTCATGTCTGGGATTTCCAACAGAGGTCCCTCTACATCACGTACACCTTCTGACTCAGGTATCTTAATGTTGCGCGGGTCCTCCGCATCACTGTCCTCTTTTTCTCCAACCTCTTCAGCTAGATTATAGCATTCTATGGCATGCTCTACCTGTGCCTTCCATTCTATCTGCAGGCTTGCAGGTATGCTGTCTGTTCCGAAGAATTCCTCTAAAGTCATATTTCTATGTGGACAATATTATCTGAATATGTGTTCCTTAATTATTTGTAAAGCATCATGTATAGTCAGGTTCTCATCTTCAAAACTGAAGTCCTTCTGGAAGTTCGCAGTTAGCAGGGCCCAATTTGTGGTTTTCCTGCGCAACTCCAGATCTAAGTACCATTTCTTGAGAATTCCGCCCTCCAGTGTGTGCACAAACAAATGCACCCATTCAGTCTTTGGTATCTCCCCCCATGCTTGTGAACAGACCTGAATATGCTGTCTTGGATCTGTCTGTCCATTATATTTCTCAAAAGGTAGGGTAACCTTATCAGCAAACCTAATCTGCATTTTAATTCTGCATTGATCCCATGTGGTCAATGTCTGCTTATGCGTAACCCACCGTCTGGCAGGTGTCTCGCGCAGTGCCATGTCTAATGCTCGTAAGCGATGTTCTTCTACAATTGTTGCAATATATTCTTTAATAAATGAATAAACATTAGCAACACCATCATAGGTGGGGATTGGGCTTACCTCCTTTCCAATCCAGCGCAATGACTTTGTTACCTACACGCATCTCCTTGCTGATACTTCGTGCATGCAGCTTTGCCAATTTTCTAGTCCAACATCAGAGTCTGAGATGCAAGAGTTGTCACATCTCTAGCTGCGTGTACCATCCGCAGTTGGATTGATATAATCCTCCTGGTTCTCGGTCATCTAGTACAGTCGGTCCAAATCTTGAGCCCTGGATTCCTCCTGAATCGGCTCGATGTATCTCTCTCCTTCCGCAGGGTCCAATGGTGCGATGACCTTGAGGTGATTTTCTTCAAATATCATCTTCTTTGTTTTCAGGTTGATGATGGCGAGGTTATCGATAGCCTAGTCAATTCCTAACAGCGCATGAAAAGGCTGAATATCGTCCACAATCTCAATAACCTCTAAATTTGTGTGACTCTGCACTTCATCAATGTCAACAATCACGTTGGATAACCATCCAAAGGGTATGAACTTCTCCTGATTGGGCATTCGCAACTGGATAAGTGACTATAACAGCTTTGGTCTCACCATCTGCTGCCATGTCTGCTTAGTCAAGACATTTACTTCTGATCCCAGATCAAGGATGATCTCATCCATTTCATAATCTCCTATTTGTGCACTCAGTCTCATTTCTCTCCCTATTCTCTTGTGTTTCTTAATATGATGAACTGTGCTATCAGTAGTTTGAGTTTTGCTGCACGGTTCATACTGGGCTACCAACTTCTGCAATTCCGCTATAGCATTTGGACTCTTTAGTAGTTTCATACATCTTCTAAGGAACTGCACAACAGAGGTGCATGTCTCTGCTGCGGCACTCGTTTTGTCATACACACCGGGCATATCTTCTACATGCGGTACTTCACTACGCAACAGGACTCTTGGTGATCCAGATGCTGGCTCATTAAAGAGATCTCGTGCTGCTTCAAAGGTTTCTTTATTTTTCTTTAGGTCAAAGGCTGGTGATTTCCCAGCAGCTTTCCTTATCCATATTGTCTCAAGGGGAGTCTGCTTAGTGTTAAAATATCCAGAAGTCGAAGCTTCTGCTCCTCTATCCCTCCCAGTCACAGCACCACTGCGGGTTACTACGTTAATACTTGGGTCCGCAGTTCTCCTTTCTGCTGTGATCAACTGGATATTTGGGGCCGATGCTTCTGGTCGTTTTCTCTTCTGCATTTCTACTTCCAACACTGGGCAGTCTTCAATGACATGATCAAATGAGCTACAATAGATGCATGTAGTGCATGGGTTGGTACAGTCTCTAGATATGTTGGCTTAACATTGACCCAGAGGTTTCCAATTAGACCCAGGTTCTTCGCAGTCTCCCCTTTGACCAACAAAACCCCTTCACACCGATGCTTTGGGCAACAACCTGCGAGCAGGTTGAGGTCTCACCCGAGGTGTATCTATGGGGTACTACGAAATCAGGTTTCCATAGTAGGTGATGAGTTGATTAGCTGAACGTACTGCGCAGCGCGGGATAAGGAAGGTGCACTGTGAGACAAGACTACGCGGCTCGCAGCGAGATCTACGCTACGGGTAATTACTGTACGGTGATGGGAAACACCGCAGTCCGCACTTCTGAATCCTTCTACCGCAGGAATTATACTGAAACTCCGAACAATGTAATTCAACTTTATACTCGAACTACCTTGAAACACTTAAGGCATTGAGTTGAGTATCACTCATCCACTCATTCAGCCACTTAACCGATTATCCATCCACTATTCATTCATCAACTTAGTATGGTTACGATTTGAGCATATTCTACTGATGCAATCTAACTGTTATGCATTCATTATACTGCGTGTAAGAAGGTATTTACGTGACCTCTTAACACTTAAGCATATAAATAATTCACTATTTTCAAATATAAACTAAATGTTCACCATCCATATATTCATGCAGAACTTAGCATATCATCTCCATACTTCTCTAATGGCAAATGCATATAAAAGCTCTCTCATAACAGTATGCTAGGAAACATTTAGACATTCATTTACAGAAAACACAGATAAGCATTCATTCATGAAACACAATCGCACAACACAAGATTTAACGTGGTTCACTCCCCCAGATGGGAAGCTACATCCACAAAAACGATTGGTAATATATATCTTTAAAAGGGATGGGGACAACCGTTCTTAGTCTGCGCACTCAGCTGCAGACTCTCCTTCTTCTCAGATAGGTCTTTGCGCACCTAGCTGCAGAGCCTTTACAATCTTCTTAACTTCAAAGAGATTTTCAATACAACAACCCAAAATTGTAACAATGAACTAAACCCCCCAAAAAGTAAACCCCATCCCATACAAAATTGTCTTCTTTTATAGATCATGCCCGAAGGTCATGTCTTTGCAATGTCGAAAACCTAAACCCAAAAATCCTTAGGGTTTACAAAACTGTGCCGGTTACCCTAAACCGGCTTGCTGGCATCTGGTAGCGTCTGCTTCATCGTGGCGGTTCTCCACGTCTTCATTTAGTCGCTATCGGCCTCCCTGTCGCACGCGTGCCAACATGTCGCTTTCACTGAGTCCTTCATCTCTAACGGTCTCTCCCACTAAGCACGCCAAGACATCGCTTTCCCTGAGCTCTCCTTTCCTTAACAAACTCGTGCATTGGCCACCTTCCTGATTTTCTCATGCCCGCCGCTTGGCACTCCTGGAGCATCTTTCCCAAAAATAGGGTGCTATCGGTCTGATTGGTCCCTGTATCTGTCCTTCGTCCAGCATTCTACTTTGCTGGCTCCACGTGGCCTCCTATCTCTGCAGCACTACTTCTACGCAGTACTGAGCTTCACAACATTGCTCAAAACATGGTTACTGCGTGCATCTTCGCAGCATCCCCAGTACTTAGCCAAAATTCCATCTTTTTCGGAGCTGCGCTCAGCTCGGGTTCTTCTGCCTTCAAACGTGTTACCAAAAATAACCAGTTGGGCCAGGCCCAACATGCCCCTAACACTTACATGTGGCTCGTCCCTGAGCCACTTTCAATGTGTACCAATGGAATCTACTCTCCGATCTGTGTGGTCAGCTTTGCTACGAACTCACTGTAAGTGTTCGTTAGTTTCTCCACTGTTTCTTTCGTTTCCTGCTCAACCTGCTTGACTGTATCAAGCACCTGCGATGTTATTTCTTCTTCAATTTGGGCTTCTACCTATTCCTGGTTGTCGCCAGCTCTTTCAATTTATCTTCTATCTGCTGGGACACCACAGTGGCATCTTCTAGGAGTGGTTGCGACTGATTGTCTAACGCAGTCTCCTTTTCCCTCAATACTTGGACTTCTTTCTTTAGGCTAGATATCTCCCTGAATTTCTGTAGCCGATCTCTTGCTGGTAGAGTCTTTACCTCTGCATCCATTGCTTCCAATGTGGTTTGCTTCTCCTTTACCGCGGTCTTGATATGTTGTAGCCCTGGATTCTCTTCAATGGCTGTGAATGCCTTCAAGGATTCGTCAAGTAAATTTTGGCACTTCGCAACCTCTGCTGCGATGTTCTTTGCCGCGATCTTTACCGCTTGATATATCAACTGCTAATCAGTGATTACAACCTCTGGTTTGATCTTTTCTTTTAACAGGTTGATATCGGCTTCATAGAGGATTTGCTTGTCCTCCATCTCTGATTTAAGGGAGCGCACCGTGTCCCTTATCTTCAAGACAGTATCTGCATGATCGTCTTGAATCTGTACTTCTCCAATATCTGCTGCAACAGAGTTAATGGTAGCCCCCAATCTCTGCCGGCGTGCTTGTTCATCTTCAAGCAACATCCTACTACACGAGCTTGACTCCTCGAGCTATCTATTCACCTTTTGTAGTTCCACCTCTGCTTTCCTTGAGTCCACAGATCTGTCACGCAGCTCGTCCCCAATATGCGTATTCAAAAAGTGTAGACCTGGTATTGGGATCTTTGCCAAGTCGAGCTCTACCTGCTTGACATTTGTCATATCCAGGGCCATGTCCTATGACATGGGCAATGTGATCTACATTGGATCGAGATAGACAAGTCTCATTTTTATTGATACCGCAAGAACAAGTTGCGATGGCCTCGGCTGCGAGGTTCCTCTGGACCTCCCTTCTGCTTCTGGGTCGCACGGCAAGACCAAGCTCTTGTGCACATCTTCGATTTTCTGCATTAGCCCTTGCATCGAGAGCCAGTTCCTCTGCAGGTCATCTTGGATGGCCTTATCTTTATTCTCTTTATCGGTCATGAACTCCTCCATCTGCTCGGTGACTTTGTCTGCTATCATATCAAAGTCATCCTCCTTCAGTAATGTGTCAGATGTTTCTTTCATCGCTTTCTGTTTCTTCCTCGCCTTTGGCTGCGTTGGGTTCTCTGGTTCCTTCCTCTTTCCCGTCTCTTTGTCTTCCAAAATTGGACATGCTGGTGGAATTATTTCATCATCTTCTGAATCTGTGGAGACATCTAGAACTTCCACACAGTAGTCTGCGGGTCATTCTTTCATAATGAGCTCGATGTCCTCTTCTGTCATGTGGTAGTTCCCAGGGAAAAACTGTGGCTTCTTCATCTTTTCCTTTGGGGAAATAAACACACAACGCATGTTAGCAGTAAAATTAACAATGCGTATGTATTTGCTTGTTACCTGCTTTTTTATCCTTGGCATAGAGGCGATCACGACACACAGTTGCGTGTAATAGTTGTAGAACACTTCTTGAGTTACATGCTAATGCTGTGGATCAAGACTTTCCCAGAGGTTCATGTACCTGACTCCTCTGGGGTCTGATTTATCAAAGTTGACGCCGACAAAGTCCTCTGGCTCCTTCCATCTAATAAATGCAATGAGGACAATCAACCATGTGAAATAGAATTTTCCTCCATTCAACTGAATGTCATTGAGCTCTACCATGAACTCATTCAATAGATATTGGCACCAGTTGAACTCAGTGCTTTCAGCTGCTGCGGCACCAAGCAATACTGTGCCCGTAGGAACCTCTAGGGGTCTTTCCGTCTGTAATACCTTTGCTATGAGCAACTGCGCGAAGAACTTGGTTGTTTTGTCTTCAATTTCCTCAGTAGGAAAACCTCATTTTCCTTTCACCAGCGCATGAGTTTTCTTCATCTTTGTCACTGCATCATTTTCTGTGCTCTTCCCCTGAAAGAACAGCTTTGGGTCTTTTCCCTGCTTACTTAATCCTGTAATGAGATGGATTCAGTTGATGCCTATATAAACTGGCCAATCCATCCATAAATATCCTTGATGGATTCATGCCATCAAGGTACGAACCACTACATTTAGCTCAACCGACAGTTCAAAGTGGGGTAGTCGCAGCAGGTTCAGCAGTCCTGACTGCACTACCGGTGTCAACCAGCTTTCAGCAACCAAATTGAGGTTTCCTTTGGCATCTTTCTTCCAGCACATGTACTGGTATGGCTGAAAGTCTGGGTACTTGGGATCATGTGGTTCGTCTCTTTGCACTCCCAAGAGGTCATAGTCCTCCCATTACAGTCCGGTATCTTGCACAACAGATTGGTTGTAATTTTGACGTGCTTCGAAATTGGTGACAAAGGGATGTCGTATTTTGCATTCTTGGATAGCTTATAGACGGGGGCATTCAGTGCTTGGGGTGAGATGTACGCAGGGGTCATATTCAGCAGGATTTCTTTCATGAAAATGGGCTTCCTTGGCATGGTCGAAATTGGCTTTGGCTGTTTGGTTCGAGGTGCATTGACTATCTCCTTCCCCTTGTCTTGCATGGTTGGATTGGTTCTCGGTGATCTACGGGATCCTTGGCCTTGTTCTATTACAACCCTATTGTCAGGGGTTCTCATTAACTCTTGAATCCCTCCGTGCTAAAAGACTCTAAGTGCTTCTTCAATGGTAAGCTCTTCTTCTCTATAGAAAGGTTCGGACATTCAATGATTAGATAGCGGCTGTGATAGTCAAACGACAGATGACTATTAGCTCAAGGGGTGGTCGCAAGAAAATTCTAAGTGCTCAGTAACGCCCGCGAGTCCTCAAGTAGTGTTGTTTATAGGCGCAGCTGACCTTCTCCCGTGCCATTCAACGGTTAGATATGCATTAAATTTTTCCTCTGGCGGCCAAATCCATCGGATTTTCCAGTCCTTTCCTTCGTCAGTCTTTCCAGAACGACTATCTTCCCTTTAAATGCTGAAGCGGTTGCTACAACGGTCATCTAACGCCTATTTTCTCAAAAGTAGTGTAACGACTATTTTTCTTTGGGTGCTGCGCCGAACTGCGCGGCAGGCCACTTACACTCCTGCGCAGTTGCTTCGCAGTTGCTTCGCAGTGCAAAATTTTTTCAACTGCGCGCTTCCCCAAAATTTTCAAAATATTATTATTATCCCCCCCCCCCCCCCCCGCGCAGCTTCAACAATGTTGCTCGGTACATACATCGTCTTTCTTATCATACATGTACAGAATCCTTTACACTTCTAGTGCCCAATTTCAACTGTACGTGACACTTAGAAAGCTCTTCCTCTGCTTGTTATCCAAGGTTCTGTGAAGGAGGACTATCCTGGTACAACTTTAGTCTGCTTCCATTTATCAAAGTTGATAGGGTATCGCCAGCTAAATTGGCTAACTGGACTACACCAGTGTTAGTAACATGTGTCACAGTATATGGGCCAAGCCAATGCATCTTAAATTTACCAGGAAACTTCATGAATTTTCTATGATACAGGAGGACTAGGTCACCTACCTGAAAGCACTTGTTCTTTATATGGTGATCATGCCAGGCTTTCTCGCGATCCTTCTGAGCTTGCTGGTGGAAGATGACAATGAAGCGATCTTCCTCCAACCCAACAAGGTGTAGCAACCTTTCTTCTAATGCTGCGTGATCTGCCATCCCTGTGAATGCAGTGATTCTCAAACTAGGGACAATATATTCCATTGGCATTATGGCTTCCTGCCCATAATCCAACCGAAAGGGAGTCTGTCCTATCAATTTCTTGCATGTGGTACTGTATGCCCATAACACAGATGAGATGCGCAGATCCCAATCATCTCTATTTACATTGCAGACTTTAGTGAGTGTGTTTTCCAGTATTTTATTAAAAGCCTCAACAGTGCCATTCGCTTGTGGATGATATGGAGTACTGCGCTGATGGCGAATGTGGAATTCCTCTGTAAGTGCCTCAATGGTCTTGTTCAAAAAGTGAGTACCTTGGTCACTCATCAAAATCTTCGGACAACTGAATCTTGACACTATTTCTTCAAAAATGAACTGCGCAGTAGTACTGGCGCTGCAGTCCTTTACTGGCTTTGCTTCTGCCCATCTGGTGAGGTAATTAGTAGTAGTAATAATATACCTCGCACCAGTTCTTTTTCTTGGTGGGTTTATAGGACCCACGAAATCAATTGCCCATTTTTCAAGCGCCTACAGGGTCAACTATGGGTTCAATGGCATCTCATCTCTTCGTGAAGGTTTCCTTGTCCTCTGACAGACATCATAGTTTCTGCAGTGTTCCCTAGAATCTTTGTGGATCGTGGGCCACCATAGCCCTGTGCGCAGTATCTTCTGTGTGGTGGCTCTTCCTGCATAGTGATCTCCTGCTATCCCTGAATGTGCGTATGCTAAAATAAATGGTTTCTCATGATCTAGTACACGTTTGCACAGGACTTCATCCGGTTCAAGTTTGTATAACTGACCTGCAATTATAGTGAAGTCTGCGGCGTGCACCACTAGCTTCTTTTTCTGTTGGACAGATAATTCATGTGGTGCCAGCCCTATTGTCATAAAATTAATGATATACTTATAATAATCATCGACAACCTGTATAGCAAATAGCTGCGCATCAGGAAGATCGTCTTCAATGTTCGTCGACTCTTCTCCTGACTCAATCCTTAACATATGATCAGGTCCCAAGTTCAGTCTACCTGGCTTAACAATAATCTCAAAGTCATATTCCTGGAACAACAGTAGCCATCTGCATATGTGTCCTCCTAACACTGGCTTATTGACCAAGTATTTCAACATAGAATGGTCAGTGAATATAAGGAAGTGCGCACCAAGCAAGTAATGTCTGAATTTATGTAGTGCATATACCATCGCAAGGCCTTCCCTCTCGGTATTAGTATAGTTATTCTTTGCTGTTGAGAGCTTCCTACTCAAGAATGCAATGGGGTAGTCAATACCTCCTTCTCCTGGATGAGCTACTATGATTCCTAGGGAAATGTATGATGCGTCAACATGGACATGGAATGGCTTCATCCAGTATGGAAATACAAGAATCGGTGCAGTGACCATCTTTTCTTTTAGTGTATCAAAACCCTGTTCGCATTCCGCGTTCCAAATGAACAGTGTGTCTTTCTTTAGCAGCTTTTCCATTTTTGCGGTTATCCGCGCGTAACCCTTTATAAATTTCCTGTAGTATCTAGTATGGCCTAAGGTAGAGCGCAACATCTTGACTGAATTTGGTGTTGGCAAGTTCACAATTATTGCGATCTTCGTAGGATCCACCATCAATCCTTGCTTACAAACAATGTGCCCAAGTAGAATGCCATAAGGAACACAAAAAATACACTTCTTTAGATTTAAAGAGATCTGATGCTGTCGACACTTCTCAAGCATCATTCTGAGATTCGCACAATGGTTCTTCAATAGACCAAACACAGTCCAATCGTCAAAATAGGCTTCGATAAACTTCTGCATAAACTCTTTGAATGCTGCACCGACCACTCTGGAAAATATGGCAGGCGCGTTCTTCAGGCCAAAAGGCATTACTGTGTAGTGGAATGACCCCCATTCTATAGCAAAAGTCGTCTTATGCCTATCTGCGGGATCAATCCTTATCTGATGATACCCTGAAAAACCATCAGTAAAATAATATGCCTCATTCCCTCCAACATTATCAAGCACTTCATCCGTGAAAGGAGTAGGGAATGGGTCGTGCATGGAAGCATCATTCAATTTTCTGAGATCCACACAAATCCTGATCTCACCTTTTGTTTTCTTGTCTTGAATGACCATGGGGCTAATCCACTCGGACTCTTCGACAGGTTCAATGATTCCTGCTTCAAGCATCTTATCCATCTCTGCACGTACTCTTTCTTTGTAGAGGGATTTAGTCTGTACGGTCTCTGCTTCACAGGCTTTGCGCCTCGCTTCAAAGGTATTTTCATGACCCCTAGGTCTCCCAAAATGCCTTTCATTTCTGTGAATTTAGTTGGAAAGAGTTCCTGGTATTCATGCAAGGTGTCTGTGATCTCTGCAATAGTCTGATTGTCCCAATAGTCTCCTATTGCTGCGAACTTCGGTTCTTCACTTGTGCCAATATTTACCTTCTGCGTCTTTACTGGCCCACTCATATCTAGGATTTCTAGCAGAGGTCCTTCTACGTCACACGCGTCCTCCGATTCTGGTATGGCTATGTTGCGCGGGTCGTCCTCATCATCTTCATTTCTATCATCGATGTCTTTAGCTAGGTTGTAACACTCGATAAGGTGTTCTTCGTGTTCCTTCCATTCTGACTGTAGGTGCACAGGAACGCGATCTGCCTCGAAGAATTCCTCCAATGTCATATTTCTGTGAGGACAGTCTTCCCTAAATATGCATTCCTTAATTATCTGCAATGCATCATGGATCAATGGGTTCTCATCGTCAAAGCTAAAATCCTTCTGGAAGTTCGTAGTTAGGATGTCCCAATCAGTGGTTTCCCTACGCAACTCCAGGTCTAGGTACCATTTCTTTGGAATGTCATCATCCAGCGTATGTACAAATAGATGCACCCATTCTGTGTGTGGCCTTTCCACCAATGCATGTGAACATACTTCAATGTGTTGACTAGGATCTGTCTATCCATTAAACTTCCCAAAGGGTAAGGTAACCCTTTCAGCAAATCGGATTTGCATCTTAACCTTGCATTGATCCCAAGTGGTCAATGTCTGCTTATGAGCATTCCACCATCTGGCGGATGTGTCGCTCAGTGCCATATCCAATGCTGGTAATTTGTGCTTAGCTGTAATGGCTGTAGTATATTCCTGGATGAAAGTGTAAACATTAGCAGAACCATCATATGTGGGAATAAGACTTACCTCTTTCCCAATCCAGCGCAGTGATTTTGTAAGCTGCGCGCACCTTTTTGCTGATACTTCATGCATCCGACTTTGCCAATTTTCCGGTCCTGCCTACGAATTAGAGACGCAGGAGCTGTCACATCTCCAGCTGAGTGTACCATCCGCAGTAGGATTAATGTAATCTTCCTGGTTCACTGTGAGCTGGTATAATTGGTCCAAATCTTGAGCTTTGGATTCTTCCTGAATCGGCTCGCTGTATCTGTCACCATCTGCAGGATCCAATGGTGCGATGACCCTAAGATGCTTTCCTTCAAATATCATTTTCTTTGTCTTCAAATTTATTATAGCCAAGTTATCAATAGCCCAGTCAATTCCTAGCAGCGCAGGAAAAAGTTGACTATCATCCACTATCTCGATAACTTCAAAGTCTGCATGACTTTGGACTCCATTGATGTCAACTACTACATCCACTAACTGGACAAAAGGTATGAATTTATCTTGGTTATCCATTCTCAAATGGATAGGTGTGTCATGTCCCAAATTTGTAATTGGGTCACAATGGCCTAATCACATTGGCCATATTAATTAGATTTTGTAAAATTGATGTTAAGGGTCAAATAATTGCCAAGGAGGGAAATTACTAGTTTCCTAGGTTTGGGGTGGAAGCTTTGGGATTGTGAATAATGGGGATAATAAATGATGTTGGAACATTAGGATGGAATAAATATTTAATAAAGGATATAAATAAATATATACAAGTGAAAATCAAAGTGGCATTTGATCATGAAGACACATGGAGGAAGTGGGACCCACACAAGCTAGAATGTATGTGCCACATGGCATCCTCTTCTTGCAATTTCGAATCTATGGAAGCCTAATGTTCTTGCGATGAGTTATAAGGTCAATAATACTTGTCATTATTCAATGAGGTGTAAATATAGAGGAAGAGTAACTCCCATGGAAGAGGAAGAGGCAATTTGGAGCTAGTGAGACACTTGGGCTAGATTCCCTAGCTCTATGACAACAATGATGAAGATGCTATGACACCTATGACACAAATCAGACCTGAAGGATGAAATATGACATATATTACATGTCAGGGATAAAAATAGACTCCAAGAGTCCGCTCAAGGGTGTTAGGTCAGCTAAGATGCTTCCACATGTGATTTGGTGGGAGTGGGAGACTAGGAATTGTTGTACAAGTGGCGTTCTTTGGAATCTCTTCCCAACTTGAGTTGGAATGAGTCTCTTGGAAGGAATTCGACCCATGGAGGACATTAGAATTTTATAAATGTTAATAACAAAGAATGAAACCATATTTTGATAATTTGTAGAATTTGCAATTGCATTTGTGTAGAGGGAGAGTTAGTGGATGACTAGTTTCTTGCCTTAGCGAATTTCGAGGGTGAAAGATTCCCATCCAAGTTGGTAATTGGAAAGGCCATTCACACCTTTCATTTGGAGCTCTAATGGAGTCTTTATTTTCAGGTGTAAGCTACAGGGAAGCTCATGGTTTCTTCTATTGCAACACATTCTCTCAACCATTTCCAGTTTTGATGGAATATTCTTGATGCTTGAGGGAGGGCGTTTTTGGTGAGATATTGTACTCTTTGGGGGAGATTATAATGCCCCATTTATTTTTTAATATGAATTAAATACTCTATTATTCATCTCCAAAAATTTTCAGGTCGAAATTCCAAGTAGAAATGTATAAATCTCATTTTTAATGGAAGAACAGTGCCATTTCTCCACTACCTTGTTTTGAATCAATGTAATGCTGATGATTTCGAATGAATGGATGATTATCGGATGAATTTGTGATTAATGGACTACCATGGATGTATTTTACAAGTTTCATGTACTGTACTGGAGCATTTGAAGTATTTTTACTCAGTTTAATTGCATTGGGAGAAGAAATAGTGCCATTTCCCCAAGGGTCGAATTGGTGATTTTTGCAGTTGAATGGGAGAGGGTTGGAACAGATATAATAATAAATTAATGGTGCACATGAGAACTTAATAACATAATTAATACATTACCTACATCTTTTCATAAATTTGAGTGGGTATGGAGGCATTTGGGAAGCCATTTTTAGTACTTACCCCAGGGGGATTTGATGCCCAAATTACTAGTAAAATTGCATACTTGGTCTAGAATCTTAAGAGAGTTTTAAAAGGTATTTTAGTGGCCATATGTCATCCATGAAAATCATATTAAATTCCTAATATCATTCATACACCTTCCTTTAATATTTGAAGGCATTTAGAGTCAATTTGAGACCTAGAGACCAATACTAGTCAAAGGGAAATCACTAGTAAAGTTACCTACATTGACCAGAATTGAAAGAGGATTTGCAGAAGTATTTTAAAGGTCCAAAGACATCCCTGAAACACATATTTATGTTCTAACATCATCCATATACCTTCTCAGAATATTTGGGAACAATTGGAGCAATTTCGAGACCTAGAGCTCAAAACTAGTCAAAGGTCTAACTAGGGAAAAAAGTGAAAATTTGCCATTTTAATAAAATTCTTAACAAGGGACATTATAGTGGTATCAGAGCATGGTCCTTGCACCTGTGAGTTAATGTCATACATTGAAGAATAATTTGCATCCATGTATTACTATTATGATGAATCCTATGAGTACAATTCTTATGAGGAATATGCAGATGCTTATGAACAATATGAAGCAGAATGTGAATGGTACAAGGAAGAGGTGCCATCATGCAACACTTCTTAAAATTTCAAGAGAAATGAAGATTATTCTTATGACTTTCAATATGATGAATATGAGTGTGTCACACCAACCAAGGACAATTCTATGAGTGAGTTCGAAAGATGGAGAGCAACATATAAAACATTGCCCCAACAATATAAAAAATATCAAGAATATCTTGCTTCGAGCAAAAGTATACAAAATGCCACGTCTTTTGAGTACTATGCTGAACATGTTTTTGAAAATAGGCCCAAAAATGAAGATGTGGAGTTAGTAAACAAAGGTTTATGCCCTTCTTGTAAAGAACCTTGGAGTGAGTATCATATATGTGTGCATGAAATTATGTCCCACTTGAGGAGAGCTTTTGGGAATTCATCAAAAAGAGATTCCAAAGATATTGATCCTAAAGAAAACAAGGGGCAAAATGCATCAGCTTGCTTGAAGGAGAAAAATGAAGAGACAACACAAGAGCATGAAGAAGATTCTATTGAAAATACGGAAGATCATTTCGAGACACCTTCTAGCTTAGACATGAACCAAAGAGCATCTACTGATGGATACTTAAACTATGAAGGAGTACCTACTGATGGGTGCTCACACCTCTATGTTGGTGACATATATATCACTTTTGAAAGTGTTGCTGCAATCCCAAGTTCCATTAAGCATGATAATGAAGACCTTGTAGCAGTTGAAGAAGAACCAAGATCAACTTCCCCATCACCACTTGAGCTTCATGAAGTTGGTCAAAGCAAAAATGAAGAAGATGAGGAGGTTCATTTGCAAGAGCCTCATTTTCTTGAAGGGTCCTTAAAGATGAAGAAAAAGAAGATCCAGGAGCCCCTTAGAATTCTCCATGACACTCAAGCATTGGTGTCAAATTCTTGTTGGAGAGCTACTTCATTGGAGGAAACATCCTTCCTTGAAGACATGGAGAAGATTCAAAGAGCAATGTGCCACATCAAAGGTAATTTCATGTCTTTGATTTTTGATAGAAACCATTTGTTTGAGCTTAATGAATTGTTACATGATGCATACTTGAAGAATAATGAGGATAATCATAAGCTCACACTTCAAAATGAGCAACTTCTTGAAAAGTTGCAAGATACTTGTTTTTCCTCCTATGTTTCAGATTGTCAAATGGTAGATTGTTTGGAGGATTCTCATGACATGGTGGATCATGATAAATGTGGAAATTTGAATGTTCTTGATGTGTTTGAAGATGAACTTGAATTGTCTCTTGATGAAGGTTATGCAATTTTTAAAGAAGAGCACGATTCCTGTACATTGGAACCAATCTATGACAAAGGCTTCACACTTTTGAAGGAGCTACATGATACTACCCATATGGATCCTTCCCATGATGAAACTTCTACACTTTTTGATCATTTGGGTGAGTTAGTTCATTCTCCTACATCCTACAATTCCATGTTTTGCAGTATTAGTCACAATGAAGTATGGGTGAAAGGGTTCGTTTTGATGGTGCCACATGAGGAGTATGGAACTCCTAGATTTACCTTTTATGATGACATGGTTGGAGCACATTATTATTCACATTTGCAGTAGCATCATTTTTCACTTTATGATGATGCACATCTATATGGATGCACCTATGATATGCATTTGAGTCACTTGAAGACTCATGGTTTTTCTTGCTCAACACTTGGTTCATTTGATGTCGGAGGAACTTCATCCAACACTTGGGTGAATAAATTAATGATTGGAGAACATTTTTGTTGGCAGCCACACACTTTGATATATCTTTATTATTCTCACATTCATGGATGTATGGGTGAGACTTATTTGAGTCCTTTGAAGTCTCCTTGTTTTTTCTGCTCATTATTTGGTTCAGATTTTAGTGGAGATTCTTCATTCACTTCTTGGATGAAAGAATACATGGATGAATATTTTGATGCATATCACATCCTTTTGAAGCAGCATTATAGGACATGGGATCCTCACCTATGTCATTGGAGAAGATTTGATGGGTCACTTGAAGATTGTATGCACTTGGAAAATGGTGGTCTATTGAGGTATAGGCACTTTCATGACTCTTTGATGAAGCATCTCCTTGATGTACATTTTCATTATGGTGTTATGTCCTTTGATGATATATATTTTGTACTCATGATGTTTGGAAGAATGCATACAAGAAAATGGGATCCAAGAATCCTCTTATTTGATGGTATGGATTGGAGAGCACTCTTAATTGTTGGGGTGCAATACAAGCAATGGGACCCTGGAATAATTTTTATCTCATTGGTTTCAATTTTTTTGGGGAAACAAGTAGTATGGGAGATGGATTTACCACTTAATAAAGTGATTTTTATCAGAGTAGTGCAGTAGCAAGCATGGTGGTTCCTCTCTAAAATCTTCATGGAAACTCAAAGACTCAAGGTTGGACAATTCAATGGCAACTTCAAAGAATTATACAGAAAGCAAGTTCTTCAACACACATGTTTGAAATTGCTTGAGGAAAAGCAATATTGGGAAGGGAGGATTTGTCATGTCCCAAACTTGTAATTGGGTCACAATGGCCTAATCACATTGGCCATATTCATTAGAGTTTGTAAAATTGATGTTAAGGGTCAAATAATTGCCAAGGAGGGAAATTACTAGTTTCGTAGGTTTGGGATGGAAGCTTTGGGATTGTGAATAATTGGGATAATAAATGATGTTGGAACATTAGGATGGAATAAATATTTAATAAATGAGATAAATAAATATATACAAGTGAAAATCAAAGTGGCATTTGATCATGAAGACACATGGAGGAAGTGGGACCCACACAAGCTAGAATGTATGTGCCACATGGCATCCTCTTCTTGCAATTTCGAATTTATGGAAGCCTAATGTTCTTGGGATGAGTTATAAGGTCAATAATACTTTTCATGAGTCAATGAGGTCGAAATATAGAGGAAGAGTAACTCCCATGGAAGAGGAAGAGGCAATTTGGAGCTAGTGAGACACTTGGGCTAGATTTCCTAGCTCTATGAGAACAATGATGAAGATGCTATGACACCTATGACACAAATCAGACCTGAAGGCTGACATATGACATATATGACATGTCAGGGCTAAAAATAGACTCCAAGAGGGCGCTCAAGGATGTTAGGTTAGCTGAGATGCTTCCACATGTGATTTGGTGGAAGTGGGAGACTATGAATTGTTGTACAAGTGGCGTTCTTTGGAATCTCTTCCCAACTTGAGTTGGCATGAGTCTCTTGGAAGGAATTCGACCCATGGAGGACATTAGAAGTTTATAAATGTCAATAAAAAAGAATGAAACTATCTTTTGATCATTTGTAGAATTTGCAATTGCATTTGTGTAGAGGGAGAGTTAGTGGATGATTAGTTTCTTGCCTTAGCCAATTTCGAGGGTGAAAGATTCCCATCCAAGTTGGTAATTGGAAAGGTCATTCAGACCTTTCATTTGGAGATTTAATGGAGTATTTATTTACAGGTGTAAGCTACAGGGAAGCTCATGGTTTCTTCTATTGCAACACATTCTCTCAACCATTTCCAGTTTTGATGGTATATTCTTGATGCTTGAGGGAGGGCGTTTTTGGTGAGATATTGTACTCTTTGGGGGAGATTATCATGCCCCATTTATTTTTTAATATGAACTAAATACTCTGTTCTTCATCTTCAAAAATTTTCAGGTCGAAATTCCAAGTAGAAATGTATAAATCTCATTTTTAATGGAAGAACAGTGCCATTTCTCCACTACCTTGTTGTGAATCAATGTAATGCTGATGATTTCGAATGAATGGATGATTCTCTGATGCATTTGTGATTAATGGACTGACATGGATGTATTTTACACGTTTCATGTACTGTACTTGAGAATTTGAAGTATTTTTACTAAATTTAATTGCATTGGGAGAAGAAATAGTGCCATTTCCCCAAGGGTCGAATTGGTGATTTTTGCAATTGAATGGGAGAGGGTTGGAACATATATAATAATAAATTAATGGTGCACATGAGACCTTAATAATATAATTAATACATTACATACCTCTATTCATAAATTTGAGTGGGTTTGGAGGCATTTGGGAAGCCATTTTCAGTACTTACCCCAGGGGGATTTGAACCCCAAATTACTAGTAAAATTGCATACTTGGTCTAGAATATTAAGAGATTTTGCAGAGGTATTTTGGTGGACATATGTCATCCTTGAACATCATATTCAAGTACTAATATAATTCATACACCTTCCTTGAATATTTGAAGGCATTTGGAGTCAATTTGAGACCTGGAGACTAATACTAGTCAAAGGGAAATCACTAGTAAAGTTACCTACATTGACCAGAATTGAAAGAGGATTTGCAGAAGTATTTTAAAGGTCCAAAGGCATCCCTGAAACACATATTTATGTTCTAAAACCATCCATATAAATTCTCAGAATATTTGGGAGCAATTGGAGCAATTTGAGTACCTAGAGCTCAAAACTAGTCAAAGGTCTAACTAGGGAAAAAAGTGAAAATTTGCCATTTTAATAAAATTCCTAACAAGGGACATTACAAGGTGGCCATAGAAACTTTGGTCGACCCATCTGCTTCCATGTCTGCTTAGTCAAGAAATTTACTTCAGATCCCAGATCAAGGATAACTTCATCCATTTCAAAATCTCCTATCTGCGCGGTAAGCCTCATTTCTCGGCCTGTTCTTTTATGCTTCCTTATGTGATGTACTGCACTATCAGAAGTCTCTATTCCGGTCTGTGGTTCATATTGTTTTATGAGCTTCTGCATCTCTACTATGGCATTCTCACTTTTGAGTAGCTTCATGCAGCTTCGCAAGAACTGTGCAACAGAAGTGCTGATATCCGTCGCAGTGCTTGTTTTGTCATAAGCAGCAGGTATGTCTTCAACCTGAAATATTTCACTGTGCAATGGGATCCTCTGTGATTGGGGTAATAGTTCTCTAATGGTATCCCGTGCATCGACAAAGACCTCCTTGTTCTTTTGTAAGTCAAGAGCAGGCATTTTTCCTGGGGATTTCCTTATCCATATCGTTTCAAGAGGGGTCTGGCTTATGTGAGCTGCTATTGACGTGGAAGCTTCTGCTCCTCTATCACGGCCTGTCTCAGCACCACTGCGCGTGACCACATTGGTGCTCGGGTCTACTAGCCTGCTCTCCACTGCGATCCACTGGATGTTTTTATTTGGTGCATTCGTCCGTCTTCTTTTCTGCATTTCAATGTCTAGTACTAGGAAATATTCAATAACATGCTCAGATGATTTATAATAATTGCACATAGTGCATGGGTTAACACAATCTATAGATACGTGACCTGGTTGGCCACAATTATAGCAAATAACTTGGACGCGGCCTCTTCCCTGCGCCGGGCCAGCATTTCTTCCTCTACCGAAGTATCCAACACCACGACCTCTGTATCCTTCTTGGTCATATTGTGTATTCTCTTGTTTGGGATGGTTATCTTCTTGTACGCGATACAAGCCAATGCCTCTCATTGAGTCCATATATCGTTTTCTTTCGTTCATTAGTTCATATGCGCGGCAGTTGGATTTATCATGTCCAACTGACTTACAAAAAGTGCAGCATAAATTTTTAGGTGTTTTCACATACTTCTGTATGAGATAGCAATCTTTAGGTCTGTATCCCGTGGTTCTACAAATTTCACACCATGGGGCCTGATTCTGATTTATTGGGTTGGGCGCACCACTATTAAGATAGTCGCGGAATAACAGGAAATGCTCCCGATCATGGCCTTCTCCTTTACAACTTGTACACCAGACCTCATGTCTAGGTTCATACCTTTGTTCTTTGCCATTCTTCATGCTTTGAAGCTCTAGTGTTAGGGTGGTCAGCTGGTTCTGGATCTGAGACATCCCAAAACTAGTCTCACCAATCGGCGAAGCCTCTAGCTTCATTGTGATTTCTAAGGTCTCTGCCTACGACGTAACCTTCTGTAGCATCAATGGTAATCTAATATGGGGCAACAACGCAACAATGAACCATTCCTTGTGCTGTTCCGGAGCTATAACAAAGATTACTTGGTCCAATAGGGTCTTGAAATTCTAATCAAACTCTCAAACCGTTTCAGTCGGTTTCTGCTTTATTTCTTTCAATTCGGTTATACACTGAGATTCAGATTTGGGTTTCTTAAGCTCAGCCACGAGCGCAGCTTTGATCTCCGTGAGGGTTCTGGGCTGTGTCTAAGAGTATTTCATAAACCAATGTAAATCTCTATCCTTGAAGGTGGTGATGAGCTGTGCTCTCTTCACGGCATCATCCCGGATTTGTCTTACACTCCATACGGTTTCACAAAGGAACCAATGTTGGTCAGGGTCTTCTAGGTCAGTTCCTTTGAATATCGGTAGCTTCATATCTGTGTTTTCCATTGTCCTATTAGGTGGTGGAGCGCTCGGATTAGTGCGCGGCTGCTGTAAAGGGCTCTGTGCAGTGAAAACAAATGGGCTTGTTGGGATAGTCGTGCTGGGCTGAGTATTTTGTGGGGTGGGTTGCGTAGTGGGCGAGTTTTGAGATAAGGGTGGCTCGGTCTCTACAGACGGTGGGTTCTCAGATGAGGGTGGCACGGTCTCTGCAGCCAGTGGGTTCTCAGGGATAAATGGTTGCGCAGCTTCATTGTCAAGGTCATAAGGAATCTCGGTATCTATGTGGAGTGCAGGGCCTCCAAGATTCTTATTAAATTTATATCTCTTGCCACTTCTAAGATTATGGGTATCTTCGTTAGAATCACTAAATATACTGTTTACCATGACAAACTTGAAAATATTACTGCATTCTTAAAACACCTTTCTCAGCTAACAACATCTTAATGTATAGACTAAGATTGTTCAACAACTACCTTGGAATCCTCCGAAAAAGTATGCTTCTGCTTGGCTATAAGATTTGAGTGTGTCTACAACAAATTTTGTTATGAATCCTTCTAGCATATGATCGAACCAAAATTCAACTGCGTGTGTCAATGGGTTGTATATCGCTTTGAGCTGCATTGTGAGATCGGGAGTCCACTCTGTAGGAACTCCTCCTTGAAAACAAGTTTTCTTCTCTGCGAGCCGCGAGATCCACGTGTGTAGCTCGTTTGGAAATGATGCCCAGAAAATATCATGAATATCTTTCCACAGATATCTATCCGACCACTATGTGTCACATAGATGTGGATGCCTATTCTCTTTCCTTGCAAAGTCTTTTATGGTCTTGTCCCACCAAGCTTGGATTTCTGTCTTTTTAGGATGCCAGTTGTAAGAGCCTTCCGGGAATTGGTATTCTTTGTCACACATCACGTTGCAACTCATCATGGATTCTAGCACGGCAATGGAACCATTTGTTGGCTTAACATTGACCCAGAGGTTTCCAATTAGACCCAGGTTCTTCACGGTCTCCCCTTTGACCAACAAAACCCCTTTGCACTGACCCTTTCGGAAACAACCTACGAGCAGGTTGAGGTCTCACTCGAGGTGTATCTATGGGGTACTGCGGAATCAGGTTTCCATAGTAGGTGATTAGTTGATTAGTTGAACGTACTGCATAGCGTGGGATAAAGAAGGTGCGCTGCGAGACAAGACTGCGCAGTGTGCAGCGAGATCTACGCTGCGGGCAATTACTGCGCGGTGATGGGCAACACCGCGGTCCGCACTTCTGAATCCTTCTACAGCAGGACTTCTACTGAAACTGCGAATGATGGAATTCAACTTTATACTCGAACTACCTTGAAACACTTAAGGCACTGAATTGAGTATCACTCATCCACTCATTCAACCACTTAACCGATTATCCATCCACTATTCGTTCATCAACTTAGTATGGTTACGATTTGAGCATATTCTACTGATGCAATCTAACTGTTATGCATTCATTCTACTACGTGTAAGAAGGTATTTAAGTGACCTCTTAACACTTAAGCAGATAACTGATTCACTATTTTCAAATATAAACCAAATGTTCACCATCCATATATTCATGCATAACTTAACATATCATCTCCATACTTCTCTAATGGAAAATGCATATAAAAGCTCTCTCATAACAGTATGCTAGGAAACATTTAGACATTCATTTATAGAAAACATAGATAAGCATTCATTCATGAAACACAATCGCACAACACAAGATTTAACGTGGTTCACTCCCTCGGATGGGAAGCTACGTCCACAAGAACGGTTGGTAATATATATCTTTAAAAGGGACGGGGACAACTGTTCTTAGTCTGCGCACTCAGCTGCAGACTCTCCTTCTTCTTAGATAGGTCTCTGCACACCCTGCTACAGAGCCTTTACAATATTCTTAACTTCAAAGAGTTTTTCAATACAACAACCCAAAATTGTAACAATGAACTAAACCCCCCCAAAAGTAAACCCCATCCCATACAAAATTGTCTTCTTTTATAGATCATGCCCGAAGGTCATGTCTTTACAATGTTGAAAACCTAAACCCAAAAATCCTTAGGGTTTACAAAACTGTGTTGGTTTACCTAAACCGGCTTGCTGGCATCTGGTAGCGTCTGCTTCATCATGTCGGTTCTCCACGTTTTCATTTTGTCGCTATCGGCCTCCCTGTCACACGCGTGCCAACAAGTTGCTTTCACTGAGCCGTTCATCTCTAACGGTCTCGCCCACCAGGCATGCCAAGACATCGCTTTCCCTGAGCTGTCCTTTCCTTAACAAACTCATGCATTGGCCACCTTCCTGATTTTCTCATGCCCGCCGCTTGGCACTCCTGGAGCATCTTTCCCAAAAATAGGCCGCTACCAGTCTGATCGGTCCCTATACCTATCCTTCATCTAGAATTCCGCTTTGCTGGCTCCACGTGGCCTCCTATCTCTGCAGCACTACTTCTGCGCAGTACTGAGCTTCGCAGCATCACTCAAAACATGGTTACTGTGTGAATATTCGCAACATCCCCAGTACTTAGCAAAAATTCCATCTTTTTCGGAGCTGTGCTCAGCTCAGGTTCTTCTGCCTTCAAAAGTGTTACCAAAAATGGACTAGTTGGGCCAGGCCCAACAAGATACGTGACCTTCTTGGACACAGTTGTAACAAATTACTTGACCTCGGCCCCGCCCCTGGGCTGGACTGTTATTTCTTCCTCTCCTGCAGTATCCTCCGCGACCTCTGTATGCTTCCTGATCAAGTTGAGCATTATTATGTTTCTGCGGAGTCTCTTCTTGGACTCTGTACATTCCTCCATACATATGCCTAATCTCCTTCTTTCTTTCTAACATGAGCTCATATGTGCGGAAATTAGATTCGTTGTTCCCTACTGACTTACATAAATTACAATATAAGTTTTTAGGAGTTCTTATGTATTTCTGTATCATGTGACAATCTTCTGTCCGATGTCCTCTGGTTCTGCAAATCTCACACCATGGCCCTGGGTGCGGATTCAATGGGTTTGGTCCACCCATGTTGAGGAACTCTTGGAATAAAGGACAATGATCCTTAGTGTGTCCTTCTCCCTTACAAACTGTACACCAGAATTCCTTTCTCTCTTGCTTTCCTTGCTTGATATCTTGTAATTGTAGTGTCAGGGTAGCTAACTGGTTCTAAATATGAGACATGCCAGTGCTAGTTTATCCGATCGGTGAAGCTTCCAGCTTCATCGCAATCTCCAAATCTTTTGACTGCGAATTCACTTTTTGTGCATCAATGGTTGTCTGATATGTGGCAACAACTCGGCTATAAACCATTCCTTATGATGCTGCGGTGGAATAACAAAGCTTACTTGGTCTAGCAGTGTCTTGAATTTTTGATCAAACTCCCAGACTATCTTGTTAGGTTTCTGTTTGATCTCTTTCAACTCTGCTATACACTGTGACTCAGATTTCGGCTTCTTAAATTCTGATAGGAGTGCAACCTTGATTTCTATCACGGTTCTTGGCTTTTCTTGCGAGTATTTCATGAACCAATGCAAGGCTCTATCTCTAAAGGTGGTAACGAGCTGCGCTTGCTTCACAGCATCATCCTGGACTTTTTTTACACTCCATACGGCTTCACATAGAAACCAATGTTGATCAGGGTCCTCTAGACCCGTTCCTTTGAATATTGGCAGCTTAATGTCCTATGTCATGCTTCTTCTAGGTGGTGGAGGGTTCTGCACAGTGTTCTGCGTGGCAAAAATGAATGCGGTATTGTGTTAAATGCTCACGATTGGTTGGGTTTGTGGAATGAGAGGTGCAGTGTTCACAACTGGTGGATTCTGGGGCGTAATAGGCTGACAGGTTGCAGATAAAGGTGCAGTCTGGCTATCAGGTTCGGCTTTTGTATCAATATCTAAGCAGAGCCTAGGTCCACTAGAACCCTTCTTAGGGGTATACTTATATCTTTTCCCACTTCTTAGGTTATGCATCTCTTCGTTAGAATCATTAAAAATGCTATTATCCATTATAGATTCCAAAAAATTTACAGTAATCTAAAAACACCTTTCTCAGCTAAGAGCATCTTAATGTATAAACTGAGGTTGTTCAAGTACTTACCTCTGTTTCCTTTGAAAAACTCTCTTTCGGCTGCACTGTAGGAATTTAGCATGTCCATAGTGAGCTGTGTTACAAAGATTTGTAGTGTCCTGTCAACCCAGAAGTCAACTGCGCATACAAACGGACTATCCAATGATTTGAGCTTTTCGATAAGATCCAGTGTCTACTCGGTCGGTGCGCTTCGCGCTAGACAGGTTCTATGCTCTACGAGCCTTGATAACCACTCGTGTAGCTCGTTTCCGAAAGATGCCCAGAATACCTCGTGAACGTCTTTCCATAGGTATTTATTCAACCAGTCAATGTCAGAGAGATGTGGGTGTCTGTTTTCTTTTCTTGCAAAGCCTCTCTCTATATTGTCACACCAAGCCTAGATTTATTTCTTGTTCGAATACCAAATGTCGATGCCCAGCTCGACTTCTTCTCCTTCACACATCACGTCTTCAACTCATCATGGATTCTTGTCCCGACAATGGAACCATTTGTTGGCTTATACATTGATCTAGAGGTTTTCCAATATAGACCTAGGTTCTTCGCGGTTTTACTTATCCAACAAAACCCCTTCTCACCGACCCTTTTGGAAACATCCTGGGAACAGGCTGAGGTCTAACCCGAGGTGTAGCTATGGGGGCACTGCGGAATCAGGTTTCCACAGTGAAGTGATCAGTTGTTAGGATAGGACTACTGCATAGTGCACTATCGGACCTGCACTGCAACTGAGGACTACGCAACGATAGAGTGTGTCGCGGCCTGCACTTCCACAGACTAACCGCTGTGCAACCAGCGCACCCAAGGGCTGCGTGGTTCGAGCAAGATACCACTTATAGGAAAGCGCAATGGCCTAATACGCTTCCTATTCTAGACTTGGAAGATCTTAAGGATTTTACCTTAACACTTAGCCATTCATCTATTGCCTTAGATTATTATCTGAGGGGATGGATGCAAACATACGGAATATATGAGGTTGCGCACCCCTAGTACGGTGTATTCAAGAGTTACACAATCAAACCTCTACGTATACTTATGATTATTCAATAAACAAATACTTCTACCAGCTTAAAGTACTACACCTTCGTCATTTATCTATCCATGTAAGACTTAACATATTATTCCCATCCTTCACCTATGGCGAATACATATAAAAGCATTAACATACAACTTATAAATGAGAATCCAGACATTCAAAGTAGGTAGATAAGCAAATGCAGAAGCACAACAATCACACTACACAGGATTTAACGTGGTTCACCCCCCGGATGGAGGCTACGTCCATAATAACTATTATTATATTAGTCTTGGGAAGGGTACAACAGTTCTTAGTCTACGCACTTAGCTGCAGACTCTCTTCTCTCTCAGATAGGTCTCTGCGCACTCAACTGCAAATACTTTACAATTAATCTCACAAGATTCAACAATGTTTTACTTACAAAAAATGAAGAGTTAACCCTTTCCCATACAAAAATTTCCTTATTTATAGATCATGATCGTAGGTCATGTCTTTACAATCTGCAGGCAAAACCCTTAGGTTTACAAAACTGTCACGGTTTCCCCAAAATCATACTTCTGGCCTCTGGTAGCGAATATTCCATCATGGCGATCTTCCACGCATGCATCACATCGCTATCGGCCTTCCTGTTGTGCACATGCCAACAGGTTGGTTTCACCAAGTCGTTCTTCCTCTGACGGTCTCGTGCGACTGGTTCAAGTAGTGGTATCTTTCACGTGTGCAACCAGTCGCTTTCTTCCCGATTTGCTTCTACCCGTCGCTTGGTACTCGTGGAGCATCTTTTCCAAAAATAGACCACCGATGGTCTAACCGGAATATGTGTCATCTTCTGTACTACACTCTGCTTTGTTGGCATCCCGTGGACTGGACACTTCGCAACACTACCTCCTCGTAGTACTGATCCTCGCAGCTTCCTCCAATGCCGCGCTGCGCGCAACTTTGTAGCATCCCAAAAACTTATACAAAATTGTTTCAACCGAACTACGCTCAGCTCTGCAGTTCCAAAACAACTTTGTTGCTAAAAAATGCCCCACTTGGGCCAGGCCCAACAGTTTTCTATGTTGTTCATTCTACAAATAATCCAATCTGTTGATGTATGTGTCGCTGTAACAACTAGGGGTTGAGACATCCATATTGGACCAATGATCGCTGCCAAGAGGTGCTATAAGGTTGAGTACCATGTCCTCGTTGTCTAGAGCTTCAATAGGTTTAGTCAAGCTAATGATTTGAGTAAAATGAGGAGGTGCTATAGGTAAATGATCTGCTGCTGGACAAACCCATGTTGTGAAGTCGTCAATAGACAGAGAAGCTTATTGGAGGATGTTCTGCTCTATTGATGTCGCTATGGTGGCCATGATCGATTCTTGTAGCCCTATGTCTATGATAGTTGTGTTTAAGTATCAAACCTCCTTGTATATTGATGAGAATTTCAAATGGCTATGAAGAGGAGGAGAGGCAAGGAAGGAGGCGTCACCAATTTTTTCAATGGAGAAAGATGTTGGGTATGTTATATCTCTTCACATGGTCGCTGCGTGTACAACACGATCCCTTGCCCAATAGTACTCTATTTTTGATTTTTCGCGATTTCGACCCATTGTACTCTATCTAATCCCGGTAAAAGGGATTAGGGTTGTAACCTAATTTCGGGTAAACGAATTAGGGTTTTAGATGTTGCGAAATACCATATATTGTAAACATATAATGAAAAGGAGCTGTGCGGCTCTAAGTTTTGCTGGTTTTTTTCTCGGTTAAGGGTTTCCAGGTGAAAATCTCTGTGTAATGTGTGTGCCATTGTGTATTTTCTGTTAATTCTTAAGAATCAATATAAGTTTGTACTTCACTGTTAAGGTTTAAAAATTACATTTGGTATCAGAGCATTTTTTGGGTTCAGAGGGACGCCTTTGTTTCCAAGGGTTTGGCTCGATTTGGATTTGTGATAAACCTGGTTTCAGTGGGAGCTTTGTAGCAGTGATTTATTTTTCTTTAA
This sequence comes from Larix kaempferi, assembly GCA_027924585.1. Taxonomy (NCBI): domain Eukaryota; kingdom Viridiplantae; phylum Streptophyta; class Pinopsida; order Pinales; family Pinaceae; genus Larix; species Larix kaempferi. The sequence continues at coordinate 13,008,190 of BSBM01000036.1, forward strand.
AAGAATGGCGAGCAGTTCTAGATTTGAGATTGAGAAATTTAATGGCCATATCTTTGAGCTATGGAAGGTCAAAATGGAAGATCTTCTGGTAGATAGAGAACAATGGATCGCTGTAGATCCAGGTACCATGCCCACTGGTGCGGTAAAAGAAGAATGGGAAAAGCTGGAAAGAAAAGCAAGGAGCACCATTTGTCTTTGCCTCGCAGATTCGGTATTGGTGAACGTATCTGGAGAAGACAGTGCAAAGAAGCTATGGGATAAACTGGGAAATCTGTATTAGTCAAAGTCCCTGGTAAATAAGTTATTTCTGGGAAAGAAATTGTACCTTCTGAGGATGACTGATGGAGACTCTGTGTCAGATCATCTAAACGCCTTCAATACTTTGGTAAGTTAGTTGACATCTGTTGGTATTACAATTGCTGATGATGAAAAATGTATTAGTCCATTGTGCTCTTTGCTAGATTCATGGGATAATCTGGTTATAGCTATTGGGAGTAATGCAACCACTGTTAACACCTAAAAAGTGCTCACTAGCTCATTCCCTTACTCACATGACCCATTTGTCCACTTTTCCACCATCTGAGCCTCTGAAACCAACAAAAGGTCACCAAAAGACCTTGGTACACCCCTTTTTCCATTAAAAAAGATTATTTTTTCCAAGAAAATCATAAAAAACCCTCAAAAAGGGTCCAAATTCCCAAAAATATTAAAAAGGGAATTAAAATATTATTTTTATTCAAAAAAGGAAAAAGGAGGGAAAAGAACCTAAACCATGTTGGTCAATACCATTGGTTTCCACAAAACCACAAATGGTATTCCTCACCACCAAAACCTATAAAAAGGTGGTAGGGGCTCCTCATTTCATATCCTTCCATTATCTCATCCTTATGCTGCTGAAATCTCCCCTGAGCACTTTTAGCCATTGAAGCAACCTTGGAGAAAGAGACCTATTGGAGTTTGGAGCTACTCATCTTGGGAGTTGCTCAACATCAACCTTCACCATTGGAGGTAATATCGCAAGCACTTGCTTGCCCCCCACTTTTCAATACAAAATTTATTTCTTATGTTTCTTGTTCTTGATTTTGAAATATTTACATTATTTGCTTAGATTCTTGTTTAGATCCATGAAAAGTATTGTTTATTTAGTTTATTGTTTTTATTTCTATTGAAACTGCTACTACTAGTTAGTAGGTGCCCATAGCACTAAGCTTGGTTGCAAAACCGAGCCAACAGTTTTGGCGACTCCGCTTTGGTTTGAACTTTAGATCTCTAGCTTTGCCATTAAATCTTAGTTTTTATGAGTTTTTAACCATTAGATCCATAGATCTGCCATCTTAGACAGCAGATCCATTGCTGTTCTGAGATTTGGCCCCAAAAAACAGCCCTAAATTTTAAATTTTCGAGTTCGTTTCTCGTTTTCCGTGCACGGCTTCCGCCTCGCGGCTTTTTGCCAGACAGTCGCGCGGTCCATCGCGACTTTTCTGCATTTTTCCGCGCGGTCCATCGCGGCCTTTTTCCAGACAGTCGCGCGGTCCATCGCGACTGTTCTGTGTTTTTCCGCGCTGCACACCGCGGCTTCGCGGCCTTTTTCCGCGCTGTCCATCGCGACTGTGCGCCCAAAACCTGCGCGGTCCATCGCGACTGTGCGCCCAAAACCTGCGCGGTCCATCGCGACTGTGCGCCCTAAACCTGCGCGGTCCATCGCGACTGTGCGTCCAAAACCCGCGCGGTCCATCGCGACTGTTCGGCCAAAACCCGCGCGGCCCATCGCGGCTGTTCGTCCAAAACCCGCGCGGCTGAATTTTTTCATTCCATCCCGATTTTGAAAAATATTTTTTACTGTACTTTCTGCCCATAGCACATTTTTTACAGTATCAAATTCTGCATATTTTCCAGATTTAGAAAAATTTTTTACTATTTAAAAGTGCATACATAGAAATCTTTTTAAAAATTTTCAAGAAAGTGAAAGAAAGATTCATTTTGCATTCTTTATCTAGATTCAAATTTTTTCCTGTTTACTTCTTTAGAATCTTGCCCTTAGCAAATTTTATTGAAACGAAGAAATCCATTTATTTCTTTTAGAAGTTTATTATTTGCTTTCAAAAATCCAAAAAATCCATTATTTTTTCGAGTTATTTTTGAAAAAGCAATTTAATTTCTTTTAGTGAAAAAAGTCTTAAATATTTGCTTATTATTTTTCGAAAAGTCCTTTATTTTTTTTTTTTTTGAAAATTTTTCCCTTAAAGCATTTAATTTTTTCAAGTTCAGTTTACAAAACCCCACGTGCACTCACACGATCACTTAATTGAACTAAGACTTAAAACTTACCCTAATTTGAACACACTCTTAACCCCACTTGGGGAACACAAAAAGAATTCTTGTAGCTAGGTAGTATTGGGGGGATAGGTGTTCCAATAACACCCCTCAGTTCATACATCTGAGACATAGAAGTTGTCCAATTAGGGAGCTAAAATCTCTTAGTACTTTTTGGCGCGGTCACAACCGGTTTGTGGGAAGGCCTCTCCCCTAGGAGGGTTGAAGTCGCGAGGATGGTTCCGGAAGCCTGAGTGGGATACCGAAACCCATTCAGTAACCGAAGGGCTACCATTCGCAGTTCTCGGGATATCCCTGTATTGGGATATTGCGATCAAAGGACCAAACGGCAGATTTACCTTTTCTCGACGCGTCATGAACGGAGTATCCTAGTAGCCTGTCTTTTTAGGATTGATTACCCGGTGTCCCTCCCGGTAGGGGGATATCTAGCCGTGTCTCTACATTCATATTGTCTGACTTGGATTTCATCACCTTGCAGGGGATATCGTCTGTTTGAGTCACAATACTTTTAGATTAGGTGTTTGCATGATCTTTACCACCTTTTGAGTCTAGTTACACCTATTTTTTCTAGGAGCCGCTTGCATGTTGGTATTCTGACCGGTTGTTGCATTCCTCCACTTATTGTAGCACAGCTGCTAGAATAAGTGCATTTTTTGAGGATTGATTTTTTGGCCTGTGAGCCTTCTTTTTTTCACTCCCCTTTTTGCACCCTTGGTTGCATTAGGGTTTTGAGTCTTTTACATATATATCACCACCTGATACTTAAAACAATTTTTACATAAAAACCATATTCTCACCATTGAGAATTCTAGACGTTCTCGTCGTCTACAGGGCGAACTCCCAGAGTTTAGTCCACTTGGCTCTCCACGTCACAGACGCAGAGCATTATCCCTTGATTCGACACATCGTCGATCATCTAGACGGTCATCCGATTCTGACATACCCCACTTCACCTTTGATTTGGAGGTAGAATCCGAAAACCCCACAGAGTTACCACCTACCACAATTATGTCTGGAACACCAGAAGATCCACAATTTACATTAACCATAGGTCAGACATCCGCAGACCTTTCTGCGGGGATACCATCCATGACAACACCCACCCCCTTGGGTATGCCCAATATGGGTAACACTCCACATTTAGGAATGCCTAGCACAGGACCACAACCTGTCATGGGCATGCCCAACATGGGGGTCATACCCCCTTCGGTTTCCACAAACCCTATCCCAGGAATCCCTAATACGATTCCTAACCCAAGTGTCACTCCTGTTGCACTTGGGAATGCTATCCCAGGAATCCCTAGTGCGATTCCTAACCCAAGTGTAACCCACGTTGCACTCGGTAGTAATATACCAGGAATCCCTAGTGCGATTCCTAACCCAAGTGTAACCCAAGTTGCACTTGGGAGTACTAACCCATATCAGGCCACACCTGTTGGAGGGCACATACCCGCCATACCTAGCATACCTATAGGAGCTACTGGACCCCTACACCATACCACAATGGCTAGGCCAATCCCTGTTCCAATCACCACATCCGCTAGTCTACCATACATGGCAAGTCTCAACTTGCCAGATTTAGCTAGGCTTACGAATGACCCCATTAGGCATGATCCTGCTTGGCCCCATATGCCCACTAAGCTTCCCTCTGACATCCCTAAGTTTGAGGGAAAGGCCGGAGAAGACCCCCAGAACCACATCATGTCCTTCCATTTATGGTGTTCCTCCAACTCCATAGTGGACGACTCTATCCGCCTCCGTTTATTACAGCGCACCTTCACTGGCTCTGCAGCCAAATGGTATATCGAGCAACCCCATGGGACGCATTCCTCATTTACCTCCCTTGCCTCGACCTTCCTGCAGTTCTTTCAGCTACCGGTCCGCTATGATGCGGGCGTCGAGATCCTACTGTCTTGCAGACAGAACACAGCCACGCACATCACTGACCATATTCATGATTGGCGTCGGCGCCGAAGCCTATGCAAAATCAAATTAGACGATCGAATCTTTTTAGACTGGTTCCTTAAATCCCTCCTTCCCCTCATTGCGAAGGATGTAGCTTCTGAAAGACCCCAGTCTGAAGAGGAGGCCATCCTTAAGGCCCAACAGTTTGACCTTATCTATGCCCAGTCAGGATACCTATACACCATCATACCTGACGCCCCACGAGGCGACTCTGCACGCGGTGACACACCGGGGGCATCACATGCCGCTGATGGCATTATTGGCCAAATTACACCGCAAGCAAAACCTTTCAGTATGGTGAGCACCATGCCCGCCCCAGACCTTTCTAGGGCTACATCCAGTTCCGGAGCGACAACTTCTTATGCTCCGATAAACCAGACCCATCATGTTCATGGACCCTCTTGTCCACAACATTGTTATGGCCAAGCGCCATCAGCATATGTACCTCCTACATACTATGCTCAACCTACGGTACAAAACCCCATGCAGTTTCCACAACAGCCCATGCATTACCCACAACCGGTTACACCGGCTAACCTCACACCTCCACCAGCGCAGGGGTACCAACATCCCCAACAGGCAACTGGACCACCTCCAGCTCCACCTGCATACTATCCACCGCAACCTGCTCCCGCACCTGCGGCTCCTCAGAATCCCCCCAATGCTCAAGGGCATGTGTACGCACAACAACAGCAGCCCCAATATCAAAATAACCAGCGCAACCAGGGTGGACAACCCAACCGCGGAAGAGGACGCAACCGTGGAAACAATCAAAACCGCAACCAAGCTCCACAGCCTACCCAGCCCCCGCAAAACAATAACGCGGCGCCCGCTCATCAGAATCCTGATCGACCACCTAAGCAACCTAAAAATGCTAATTTACGGACAAACCATCCTTGTTCCATTTGCAATGTCTATGGCCACTATACCCACGCTTGCCCACATCTCGAGCGAGCTCGACAACTATGGACAAATGACGCCCATCGTCAAGAGCAGGCGGCTCCTCAGCCACCACCCAACCCCCCACCACCTCCACAACAACCTCTGGTTCTCCAAAACCCCTTTCCAACACAAGGAGTGGTAAACACCCAGCCGTTAGCCCCCCAACAGGGCAACGTGCAACCACAACAAATAACTTACGCAGCTCCTGATCAACCCATGTTTGATTCAGGTACCCACCACTTATTGATGATGTCCACCGCTGACGTCAATGTCCAAACCCGTCGAAATCAATACGGACCGACTTCTGAAGCCCCCCCCGGCGAAAAGGATACCACTGCTAATCCCACTGATCAGACATTGCGTATACCTCAGGTTCCACTTGATGGCGCTTCTAAAGCACCTCGCTTCCCCCTTCGCCGAATCAACAACAACCCCAATGCACGAGCTGCATCCAATTACAACATCGTAGATGACTTAGCTCAATCTCCCGCAGCCATGTCTGCGTTAGAAGTCTTAAAAACCTGTCCTTCTCAGCGCAAGACTTTACTTTCCGCCATTGGGGCTATTGACCCAAATGATTCGAACTTGATGACCTTTGACTTAGACCAATCTGAACCACGGCTGCCTTCTACCATAGCAGTCCAAGTTTCCGTTTCTATTCGGAATCTTGTCATCCATCGATGTATCATCGACGAGGGTGCCTCCACATGCGTCATGTCCACTTTTGTTTGGCAAAAGTTGGGCTCCCCTGCTCTCCAGCAATCCACCACCGCATTGCGGGCCTACGACGGCCGGTCAGCTCAACCTCACGGTTTATTACCCAAGGTACCCGTCCAATTAGGTGGGAAGACCGTGCTCATCGACATAGAGGTCATTAACGCCCAACTAGACTATAACCTTTTACTTGGCCGCAGTTACATGTATGCCATGAAAGCGGTCGCCTCCTCCGTCTTCCGCACCATGATGTTCCCCCATGAGGGCCGCGTGGTCAAAATTGACCAGCTCACCTACTATGACCCCAACGCCCCTGCAGCACCGGAGAATGTTCTCCCCATGATTGAACAACCCGCTTCTAGTGCTGTTACCTCCTTTGTGTCTTCTGTGGCACCCGGACTGTATTCGGATACACCAATGACCTCTACATTCCAGGCCATTCCACCACCGTCACCGGAGACCCAAGTCGCAAACCTCTGTACTGTTTCGCAGAATACGCAAACACCCGGCGGTCAACCGCCATTGATCCCCAGTCACATTGGTGTTACACCCATCCACACCATCCCCTTCCTATTTCCTCCTTCGGGCGTAGTAAGCGCCCCGGTTATGGCTACCCTTAGCCTACCCGGGCTAACATTGGGATTACCCGTGTGGTATATTCCGCCACCCGTTCGATTACCGACACCAGACGTCATCCTCCAACCGGTACAACCTATTGTTACCACAAATCAACCTCCCCCTGGCGTCGCGATCCCTTCGTCGGCAACGACACCTCCTCCTAACCTCAATATTCCTTCGTCGGCAATGAAACCTCCTCCGGGTCTCACGATTGCGTCGACGTCAAAGGATCCCCCTCTCCTTGCTAAGCCCACTGGGGGCAGAGGTCCACAACCCTACACTGCCATACCACCTCCTAAGACAGCCAAACCCCCACCGGTGTTTCGAGCTCCCCCCAAATGTTCATTATGCGATGAAATTGGCCATCCAACTCATCAATGCCCACATTTACCGGCACTCCAAGAACATATGAATATGTTGGACGATGACGTCGGCATCCCAGTAGTCAAATTAGAGCCACCTCTACAGCCTCGCGATAAATCACTGCGCACTAACCATCCTTGTGCTATATGCAGTGTCTACGGCCACTACTCACACCATTGCCCTGATCTACCAGACTATAGAGCAGCGCTGTACGAATTAAACAATGCCGATTTAGAGATATCTCCTCCCCTTATCGAGGAGATTCACCCTCCACCATCATCCTCGTCAGAAGAAGTCAATACGATATATATGATTTCGACAACCTTCAAACCAGAACCCCTTGATTTATGGTCTGACTACTTCAATACTGACGAGCAGATTTTGGAAACACTCACTGCACCCGACTACCCTTGGGATGATATGCATCATCGCTCGTACTTCCTCCCGGAAACATCTACCTCCACCGCATCCAACCAGCTATCAGTCGAGTCGAAAGACTTCATACCTGCTAAGGTCGATTGGTTAAAGGACCCCATCCCAGCACCGGATGCCTTTGAAGAAGGGAACATGTCCAACATTTCCCCCACCATACAGATAGACATTTCCATAACACCAGGGAAACCTGAGCTCATCTCGCTGGGCGCATCTTGCACTCAAGCAGAAACTCAGGCATACAAAAAACTCTTTCAAGAGTTCCGAGACGTCTTCGCCTGGTCCTATACCGAGATGCCTGGTCTCGACCCCGCCATTATTGAACACCATATCGATACATGGCCGGAAGTACCCCCTGTTCGTCAGAAACAGCGACCTATTCACCCTGCCAAGCTCCCCGCTGTCAAGGCTGAAGTCGAGAAACTTCGAACAGCAGGTTTCATCTACCCTATTCCGTACACCACATGGGTGTCGAACCCCGTCCCTGTCAACAAAAAGCAAGGCACCCTTAGAGTATGCACTGATTTCCGCGACCTAAACCACGCTTGTCCAAAAGACAATTTCCCCACGCCATTCATTGACCAACTCATTGATGAGTGTGCGGGCCATGAGGTCCTATCCTTCATGGACGGTTTTTCCGGATACAACCAGATTCACATCCGCAAGGAGGATCAGTACAAGACTGCCTTTACCACCCCATGGGGCACCTTTGCCTATCGAGTCATGCCCTTTGGCCTTAAAAATGCTGGTGCCACTTTCCAGCGAGCCATGACCTACTGCTTTCACGACTTGGTCCATATCCTGCGGGTCTATCTTGACGACCTCACAGCGCGTTCCCTAAAACGATCAGACCACCTTAGCGACCTCCGGCAAGTTTTCCTGCGTTGTCGTAAATATAAAATCCGCTTGAACCCACACAAGTGTGTCTTTTGCGTCCCGGCAGGCCGGTTGTTGGGTTTCATTGTTTCTCAGGAAGGGATCACCGTTGATCCCCTGAAAGTCAAAGCCATCTTAGAACTTCCCCCTCCTCGCACGCTTCGCCAGCTTCAGAGCTTGCAAGGTCGGTCCAATTTTCTTAGGCGCTTTGTTCCTGATTACGCCACCAAAGTCCATGGATTCTTACGCTTACTTCGTACCCACATACCCTTTGTCTGGGACGAACAAGCAGACACGGCATTCGAAGCCCTCAAGAAGGCTCTCACACAAGCCCCCTTGATATCCCCACCGGATTTTTCCCAAGACTTCACCCTTTACGTCTCGGCATCCGAACATGCCGTATCCGGAGTTTTGGTCCAAGAAGATGCTTCCCACAAAGAGCATGTAATTTACTACGTCAGCCAGACCTTGTCTGGCCCACCTCTACGTTACCCATATGAGGAAAGATTAGCCCTAGCTGTAGTCTTTTCCGTACAGAAACTACGACACTACATTTTGCTTAGTCATACCACGGTCGTGGCCGACTCCAACCCCATGGTCTACCTCCTCACCAGGAGACTCCTTCAGGGTCGTGTCGCTAAATGGGTCATTATCCTCCAGGAATACGACCTTACTTTCAAGACTCCCAAAAGCACCAAAGCCCTCGCGCTTGCTCACTTAATTACAGATCTCCCGTCCTCTTCGACATCACCCGTTATCCATACGGACCTGATTGACGAGCAGATCTTCGTCATTTCGTCGGACGACCCTTGGTACGGAGACATTTTGACTTACCTCCGTACTCAAAAATTCCGACCACACATCGATCGTGATGGACGCCGTCGCATACGACACCACGCACCCCGATACCTACTTATTGGAGATGTACTTTACCGACGCGGCGTTGATACTATCTTACGCCGCTGCCTATCCCATAGTGAGGCAGAACAAGTCCTCAATGATTGTCATAGCGGTGCCTGTGGAGGCCATTTCTCCGGCATGGCTACCGCCCAGAAAATCATTCGGGCAGGTTATTTTTGGCCATCGTTGTTTACTGATTGCATCACCGCAGTCAAGCATTGCCAGAACTGCCAGCTCTTTGCCCCCAAGGCAAGAACCCCCCCTGCCCCCCTTCATCCAGTCATCACTGTTGGACCATTCTGCAAATGGGCCATAGACTTCCTCGACTGCAACCCCCCGTCAGCCGGCGGTCACAAACACATCATTGTGGCCGTAGATTATTTCACCAAGTGGGCAGAAGCCATGCCAACCTATAACTGCAAAGCCGACACCGCGGCGCGGTTTTTCTTCAACCACGTCATCGCTCGTTTCGGAGTACCACAACAGCTAGTCTCTGACCACGGCTCTCACTTCGAAGATGCCGTCTGGAAAGAATTATCAACCATGTTGAAATTCGAACACCATTTCTCTTCCGCTTACTACCCCCAAGGAAACGGCCAAGTCGAAGCGATCAATAAAATCTTGAAGACCATTCTCCAACGCACTGTAGACAAGCACAAATCCAATTGGCATCACATGCTTTTCCCAGCACTCTGGGCTTACCGCACATCAACCAAAACCGCCACCGGTTTTACCCCTTTCCATTTAGTTCACGGTGTCGAATCTGTCCTCCCTATTGAGTGCCAGATCCCAGCTTTACACATCGCCGTTGAGCTCCTACCAGATACTTCCCCGATCGAGCAACGTTTACTACTCCTAGAGCAGGCCGATGAAGATCGGCGCACAGCCATTCAAAACATGGAAGCCGCTAAACAAAGATCGAAACTAAGTTACGACAAACGCGTCCACCCAAGAACCTTTTCGGAGGGAGACCTTGTCCTCGCTTACGATCAAGCTCATGATAAAACCGGAAAAGGGAAGTTCGTGTCTATGTGGCAAGGCCCCTACATTATACACACCTGCCTCGGGCAGGGGGCATACATTCTGACCGATTCAGAAGGCAACACCTTACGCAACCCACGCAACGGGTTGTACCTTAAAAGATTTTACCCATAGAAAATCTCATGGACACCATCGTCCATTTTTTAGTATAGGCATACGTTTTTTCGTTCACAAAAAATTTTTCAAAAAAAAAAAAAAAAAAAAAAACCTAAATATTTGTTTTCCCTGCATGACCACAGATGGAGCCTCTTCCACTCTGCCATATCGGTTTCGCTGATGGTGCAAGCCGTTGGTCTCCCAATCTCGCCTCCGCAGCTTGGGTAATATACTCCCCTTCACATGAGTTAATTCACATCGATGGAGTATGTTTAGGTGCCGCCACCAATAATCAAGCTGAATACGATGCCGTGACCGGTCTCCTGGCCGCTGCTCTCCAGATGAGCATACGTCACCTCAACGTTTTCTTGGACTCACAGCTCCTAGTTTCCCAGCTCAACAATGATTACCAGGTACGCGATCCCTGTCTGTTCAGAAAATTCCTGCGCACTAAACAAATGGTTAGACAGTTTGAATCCATTACATTCACACATGTCCCAAGACACCTCAATAGTGTAGCAGATAATATGGCCAACAGTGTCCTCGACTGGCACACCAATCACATCATGTCATATCCATAAACAAACATGCACCCAAGTGCAAAAGATGTGCCTCCACGGGCATATACAAAAAACCAATATTGCATCCACGTGCATAACATGTGCCTCCACGGGCATAAAACAAACCAAAATAATGCATCCATGTGCATAGCATGTGCCTCCACGGGCATATATAAATCTACATACACACTGCATCCACGTGCATAACATGTGTCTCCATGAGCATATACAAAAAACAAAGTGCATCCACGTGCATACACATCAAAATATCCAAAATATATATCCACATATATATACGAACCAAAACGTCTACATGTCATAAGTGCCCTCAGCACTCGATATACACAAAATACATCTGTCATACAAACATGCTTCCCCATATACTCATGAGCATTTGGGGGCAAGTACCATGACGTCTAATCATCAGGATCCTCCGGATCCTCAGGATCCTCCTCCGGCTCCTCCTCCGACTCCACCTCCGCTGGCCCAGCCGGGTCACGACGACCCCGAACTCGCCGCTCGGCTGGCCCTGCTGGGTCGTCCCTCAGACGTATCCTCCCCGGTGCCGGCTCTGCCGGAGCATCTCCTCCACCACCCCCGTGTCTCGCAGCAAGCACCGCTGCCCTCAACAACAGTGACTGCCACTCGGGCGGTGCACCGAGACATCCCTGCAAAATGTCCCGATCAAGGTCCCTCCAGCCATCCTCCGGAAGTCTAGCTACGATCCGGGCCAAAGTCCGTCGAACACCATCTATAGCATCGTCCTGAGGGCCAACCCCTCGCCCACGGGCTCCAAATCCTCCACCACGAGGAGGACGTACAGGTACTGGAGGACGCGCAACCACTATCGCCCGCCCCTGCCGAGCCACATAGTCAGGTGGTGGTACCGGACCAATATCTGCACAAAACAAGTAGAACCATCAGATACTATACAACAGACATCATCATGATCAAACATAATACATATGGTATAAACATCACATAGGACACAAAAACATACCGTCTAAGCTCCAGGCCTGTCCTGGGGCACGTGGCATCTCCGGGTCTCCCCGGTAGTCCATACCGGCGTATGGATAGTCCTCGATCACCAGTGGCATCTGCTCCCACTGCTGGAAAAAATCCTCTGTAAAGAAGCCACGGATACCACCGCCAGCACGAGGCATCATCTGCCCCCACCTCATCATACGAGGCTCGCTAGGTAGACCAGCACGAACCGGTACGTGTGGCCGTAGGGTCGGCACCCGCTCAAAGAAAAAACAACATAAAAATGAGGCGTAACAGAACTCACCTCCCTCTCTCACGGCCTTGTCCAGATCTCTCCGGACACCGGCCAAGAACATCTGAGCCCAAGCATAGTACGTACCCCGTAGAACGGAGTCCACCATCACCGTCTGCCCCCCAGACATACGATGTGGTGCAGCAGCACCCAAAACCCTCAGAACGCAGGCACCAACGGCCCGCATATCCCACTCACGTAGGAACTTCAGACTGATAGAGCTGTTTACCAAAACAGCGTCATCCCCACAAAAGGTCTGTAAGAGGTCCTCCATATCCACGCCTGGAGGCAACCTCGGAGAGATATCACCCACCTCACCCAAGCGAGGCAAACCGGTCAAAAAATATACATCAGTGAGAGTAATCTCCAACCTCTCACCACCAATAATAAAGGCACCCTCTGCCGGCACCCACCACTGAACGAGCTTGTTCAGGAGTCTCCTCACTGAACGGATATAAGGTATCTGAGCGAACTTCAAGAGTCCGCTCATGGCTAAAGTCTGTCTCACCCCCCCATCATCCTCGATCCTCGCCACAATCTCGGCATCAATATCTCTCTCCCGCCATACGGACTGAGCCCTCCGCAACATCCTGCCAAGAAAACACAGGAAATTTTAGCCCCAGCATAAAAATTTTTGAAAAAAAAATCTCATCGCGACTTTTTCAAAAAAAGCCGCGATGACCATCGCGGGTTCCATGAAAAAACCCGCGATGAACATCGCGAGTTTCGTCCAGACAGTCGCGATGAACATCGCGACTGTCACCCATGAACACGCGATGAACATCGCGGGTTCCGACCTCACAGTCGCGATGAACATCGCGACTGTGAGTCTAAAACCCGCGCGGTCCATCGCGGGTTCCGCCCCGAAACCCGCGCGGTTCCACGTTGGAGAGTCAACATGGAGATTCGCGGCTTTCGGGGGCCCACCGCCAACTAAAAAAGACATAATTGACTAGGTTAAGGCGAATAGAGTTACCTGCAACTCGCTAAATCGAAAACCAACGGCGAAATCTCCCGGAAATCGAGAAATAGCTCTGACTGCTCTATCAAACTCGCACGTAACAATGACAAGTCATATTGGGCCCCACGTCCTATTTATAGAAATTCCACAAATTTCAAACAACCATTGCGGTGTCATACGAAGTCCATTTCTCAAACCGTTGGTACCGTTGGGATCAGCACAGCGAGAACTTCATAGAGGTTCCTTCCGTTTCCCGTTTTTCCCGGGGTCCATTTATGACCATTTTTTAGCCCCTCTCGTAGCCTCGGTTTGCGTGCCACATCGGCCGTACTCCGTTTTCGAGGTGCCTTATATGGCCGGATTCAGTTTTCCGCGCCCTTGATGATGCTTGAGACCATTTCTCGCTCTCACCTTTAGATTTTCCGGGCATTTTTTCCCACGCCCCCTCGTCGCCTCGGTTTGCGTGCCACATCGGCCGTTCTCCGTTTTCGATGTGTCTTATATCGCCGGATTCAGTTTTCCGCGCCCCTGATGATGCTAGAGACCATTTCTCGCTCTCACCTTTAGATTTTCCGGGCATTTTTTCAGCGCCCCCTCGTCGCCTCGGTTTGCGTGCCACATCGGCCGTTCTCCGTTTTCGATGTGTCTTATATCGCCGGATTCAGTTTTCCGCGCCCCTGATGATGCTAGAGACCATTTCTCGCTCTCACCTTTAGATTTTCCGGGCATTTTTTCAGCGCCCCCTCGTCGCCTCGGTTTGCGTGCCACATCGGCCGTTCTCCGTTTTCGATATATCTTATGTCGCCGGATCCAGTTTTCCGCACAGATGACGATGCTTGAGACATTTTCTCATCCTCGTCAATCCATTTTTGTTCGGTATGATTTTACCCCTTTTTCGGGCCAAGCAACCCCTATTACGAAAAAGGCACTTAGGGAGTTTCTGTTAAGCTCTTTTCTGACTCCTAAAAACAATGAAAAGATCGCCGAGCAATCTTGCTTCCTTTCATGCTCGATAAACGTATCTGAAAGGGCATCTACCTGGTATAAGTTTACCCCTTTTCCGGACCTCGTAGACTAATTACGAAAAAGGTATACTCTAGTCACATCGGCTAGAAGAGTTCTCCATCCGCATCATTTTATACTTTTTCGGGCCTCGGAGACTAAACTTACGAAAAAGAAACACCAACGGAGTCCACTTACTGTTTTCAGACTCTCTAAACATGAAAGCAACCATGAGCATGCGCCGTCCTGGGCTCACAAAATCCACAGGACCGTACCATTTCAGAGCACACTTTTATCCCTTCTTGGAGCTCATTAAAACTATGAAGAAGGAAGAAGGGTGCCTCTTGGCGCCACGACAGATCATATCTACTCGCTAGCAGCTTCCCCTTTTGGTCGCCTTTGTTCAGAGTATTCTGCAGTATGTCACCCTGAAACTCTCTCGACAGCTACCATCAGCTTGTCCTCCCCCCCCAGAGTCAATATATACCATTCAGTCAAAGCTATGATCCCTGCACCTACAAGTCAGTTCCCTACCCTGCCAGGTCAACCATGTCATCATGCTCTGAACAAAGGAAGTTTTGAGTCTACCCATTTTTTGACCCAGTTATTTCCCATTCCCACAAGTATGTCAGTCCTACCAGCAGTACTACATCACTTCAGTTCTACACCTCGTGCTCCTATCAAGGAAACATCATTGCCTTGTTAGTTGCTGGTCTCCCTCTGTCGACGACAACCACATTGATTCCAGAGGATAGACCTAGAGGTCCCTGTGTCTTGGACTCATTACCATTTATAATGAGTGCCTACGAATCATTTCGAGAGGAATCCTCAGTGCCTCTCCAAATGGTTGTTTCTCACATGCTCGACTTCAACACCTTGATCGCATCGTTGAGACTCGCACAGGGTATTGGTTCGTTCAGTTATTAGTCGAAGACCCCGGATACCACCTGACTCCTCCACATTTGAGAGTCTACCTATGGATACAACCAGTTACATTTTTTCTATACATATCCGGGTTGCGTATGGCGACAGTATTCAGATGTACCCCAGTTTTATACTCCCTCGAGTATACCGATACAAATACTTCTCAGAGATGGCTCACAGTCTTTGAGTCCCTACAGATGTTGGACACCTTCAGTTTCAGCAGTTCCACAGTTGATCCAGTGTATCAGTTATTGCGATCATTCATGATCATGAGTATGTCCCACAATCATGTCCCCTCTGGACCATTATGATGTACCAATATATTTCTTCACGTATTAGATCCCCCTTCTTGGGACTAATTGTTTTGTACATGCCTTGATACGAGCATGGGAATGCCCGCCTCGTCCTTTATCAGAGATTATACCTCATTCATATTGAGGCCATGTAATATTTTTTGTTTTTGCAGCTTCCAAGGGCCGTGGCTCCAGTCTCCAAACGGTCTCTTCTCCCCCCTAAAACCCAGAAAAAGGACAAAAGAACTATGATGTCTATCGGCCATACGATGAGCTCCTGCCCTCACACATCAGGGGGCAATCTGTTAACACCTAAAAAGTGCTCACTAGCTCATTCCCTTACTCACATGACCCATTTGTCCACTTTTCCACCATCTGAGCCTCTGAAACCAACAAAAGGTCACCAAAAGACCTTGGTACACCCCTTTTTCCATTAAAAAAGATTATTTTTTCCAAGAAAATCATAAAAAACCCTCAAAAAGGGTCCAAATTCCCAAAAATATTAAAAAGGGAATTAAAATATTATTTTTATTCAAAAAAGGAAAAAGGAGGGAAAAGAACCTAAACCATGTTGGTCAATACCATTGGTTTCCACAAAACCACAAATGGTATTCCTCACCACCAAAACCTATAAAAAGGTGGTAGGGGCTCCTCATTTCATATCCTTCCATTATCTCATCCTTATGCTGCTGAAATCTCCCCTGAGCACTTTTAGCCATTGAAGCAACCTTGGAGAAAGAGACCTATTGGAGTTTGGAGCTACTCATCTTGGGAGTTGCTCAACATCAACCTTCACCATTGGAGGTAATATCGCAAGCACTTGCTTGCCCCCCACTTTTCAATACAAAATTTATTTCTTATGTTTCTTGTTCTTGATTTTGAAATATTTACATTATTTGCTTAGATTCTTGTTTAGATCCATGAAAAGTATTGTTTATTTAGTTTATTGTTTTTATTTCTATTGAAACTGCTACTACTAGTTAGTAGGTGCCCATAGCACTAAGCTTGGTTGCAAAACCGAGCCAACAACCACGCTAAACTTCGATGATGTGGTTGCATCCCTACTGTCGGAGGAAATGAGGCGGAGATCCATAGATAGTTCAACCAAGGATGCCTTATTTGTAAGAGGTCGCCCTGGAGACAGATCTAAAAATAAGTCTTCAGGTGGTAGATCTAAATCTCCAGGACCTTCTGTAAGAAAATGTTGGAAGTGCGGTAAAGCTGGGCATTACAAGAAGGATTGTAAATCCAAAAATACTGATAAAAGCAGAGGATCTAATGATGCTACATCTGCAGATGGGAAAGAATCTACAGAGGA
Source organism: Larix kaempferi (assembly GCA_027924585.1). Lineage (NCBI taxonomy): Eukaryota > Viridiplantae > Streptophyta > Pinopsida > Pinales > Pinaceae > Larix > Larix kaempferi. The sequence continues at coordinate 13,024,805 of BSBM01000036.1, forward strand.
AGGAGGAGATGTGTATCTGGCATCTTCTAGTACACATGCAGAGCATGATTCGTGGTTGATTGACTCAAGTGCGTCTTATCATATGACTCCTCACAGGGAGTCGTTTTTTGAATACGAAAAGTATGATGGAGGAGATGTATTTCTGGGAGACAACTCGGTGGCGAAAATCATAGGTCGAGGAAAGATCAAGCTACTGCTCAAAGATGGGAGGGTTAAAACTCTTCCCGGAGTTCTGCACATTCCAAAGCTGGCTAGAAACCTTATATCTGTAAGTAAAATGGATGATGCAGGTGTGAAAAATTTATTTGAAAAGAACACATGCAAGATGGTTCGAGAATCACTGGTGTTGATGAGGGGAGTCCGGATTGGAACTCTATACAAGTTGTTGGGAAGCACCTTCAAAAATGGATGTAACAGTACTATTGTTCCTGATGGTAAAAATGAAGGAGACAGAGTCCTTACTGTCTCTAGTGAGAAGACATCGCTATGGCATCGAAGGCTGGGACATATTGGAGAGAAGGGTCTTCGACTATTACAAGGTAAAAGTATGGCTGAAGGCATGCCTGATTTCACATTAGATTTTGATTTCTGTGAACATTGCTTATATGGTAAACATAATCGGGTAAGATTCTCATCTGGTGTTGTAAGAGCTAAAGGAATCTTAGAGTTAATACACAGTGATGTTTTTGGACCTGTGCCTGTTCCATCACTTGGTAAATCTATGTATTATGTTTCATTTATAGATGATTTCTCAAGGAAAACTTGGATTTATTTCCTGTGTAAGAAATCTGAGGTTTTTAAAAGATTCAAAGAATTTAAGGCTCTTGTAGAGAATCAAACTGAAAAGAAAATAAAAGTACTCAGAACAGATAACGGTGGAGAATTATGTGAAAGTGAATTTGAGGAGTTCTGTAAAACGTGTGGAATAGCAAGGCAAAATACTACTCCATACACACCTCAACAGAATGGGGTTGCAGAAAGGATGAACAGGACATTGATGGAAAAGGCAAGGAGTATGCTCAGTGGTGCAGGGCTAACACAACAATTCTGGGCAGAAGCTGTTGACACTGCGTGTTACCTAGTGAATATGACACCCACATCAGCGTTGGCTGACAAGACACCTCATGAGGTTTGGACTGGTAAGAAACCCTCTTTCTCTCATATCAGAGTGCTTGGGTGTGATGCTTTTCTACATGTTCCAAAGGAGAAAAGGAGCAAGTTGGATAATAAAGCGGAAAAATGTATCTTCATTGGTTACAAGGATGGAGTGAAAGGTTACAAGATGTGGAACCCAGTAAAAAGGAAAATAGTTTACAGTCGAGATGTGATCTTCAGAGAAGTTGAAAGCACTTCCAAGATTGAGGATGTACCAAAGGAAAAGGATTCAGAGAAGCTACACTTTGATATCAAGGATGAAAGAGGTGACTCTTTTGAGGAACCAGATTCGTCTGAATCAGATGAGGAGGTAGAATCATCTGAATCAGATGAAGAGGCGGATCCACAGACTCCGGTATTGAGGAGATCTGATCGAGTAAGAAGGCAAGTTGAAAGGTACAGTCCCCCTGATTTTTGTTCTAATTTTGTGTTATCTATTACTGATGATGATCCTAGAATTGCTAAAGAGGCAATGGATTCAGAAGATAGTAAACTATGGAAGAAGGCCATGATAGAAGAAATGGATGCCTTGGACAAAAATGAGGCATGTGATCTGGTTGAGTTGCCAGAAGGAAGAAATCCTATTGGAAGCAAATGGGTATTCAAGAAGAAGTTAAATGCAGCAGGTAAAGTGGAGAAGTACAAGGCTCGACTAGTAGCGAAAGGTTATTCCCAAATTGAGGGCATCGATTTTGGTGAGATTTTTTCACCTGTTGCAAAATTGACTTCTATTAGATTTATTCTATCTATTTCTGTTGCTTTTGATCTTGAAGTAGAACAGATGGATGTAAAGATGGATTTCCTACATGGAAATATTAATGAAGAGATCTATATGAAGCAACCAGAATGGTTTGTGGTGAAAGGAAGAAAGGAGCTGGTCTGTAAGCTGAAAAAATCTCTCTATGGATTGAAACAATCTCTCTATGGATTGAAACAATCTCCAAGAATGTGGTATCAAAAATTTGATACTTATATACTAGGACTTGGTTTCTCTAGAAGCAAAGCTGATCACTGTGTTTATTTTAAGCTAACTGGTGATCATTTTATTTATGTAATATTGTATGTTGATGATATGTTGCTAATTGGAAACAACAAGGAAATCATCAAGGATGTCAAAAATCAGCTGTCATCTGAATTTGACATGAAAGATCTTGGTGCTGCAAATTTTATTTTGGGCATGGAAATAAAAAGAGATCGTGAAAACATGAAACTCTGGTTAAATCAGAGGAAATATGTTGAAACGATATTGAAGAGATTTAATATGCAGGAAAGCAAACCAGTGAAGGTGCCCATTCCTGTAGGTGTAAGGTTATCTGCGGAACAGTGTCCCACGACACAAGAAGAGGTAGAAGACATGTCTCATGTTCCCTATGCTAGTGCAGTTGGAAGTATGATGTATTCCATGGTCTGTACTAGACCAGATATAGCCCATGCAGTGGGATTTTTGAGTAGATACATGTCAAAACCAGGAAAGGAACATTGGACTGCAGTAAAGAGGGTCTTCAGGTATTTGCGTGGCACTACAGATTTTGCAATCTGCTACTAAGGAAGACCCGGTCTAAACAGAGAGATAGATATACAAGGATTTGCTGATGCTGACTGGGCTGGAGATCTTGATCACAGAAGATCTACAAGTGGCTACGTTTTTAATCTATTTGGAGGAGCAATTAGTTGGATGAGTAGAAGACAAGCTGTAGTTGCACTCTCAACTACAGAAGCTGAATAAATGGCAGCTACCCATGCAAGTAAGGAAGTTGTATGGTTGCAAAGATTGTGTTCAGGTATTGTTTTTGTTCAAAATGAAGTAAATATTGGCTGTGATAGCTCAAGTGCAATATTTCTGGCAAAGAACCCTGCTTATCACTCGAGGACAAAGCACATTGATGTGCAGTACCATTTCGTCAGAGACATAGTTGAACAAAACAAAGTGTTGCTGGAGAAGGTTGACACTTTGGTAAATGTTGCAGACTCTTTGACAAAGTCTGTGAGTACTCAGAAGTTCTCTTGGTGTAAAGAGAACATGGGCATTGTTGCCCTAAATTGTTGAAGTCATAAATTTCTCCTGTATGTGAAGAGAACAACAAGTGGGAGAATGTCGGGTATGTTATATCTCTTCACATGGTCGCTGCGTGTACAACACGATTTTGACCCATTGTACTCTATCTAATCCCAGTAAAAGGGATTAGGGTTGTAACCTAATTTTGGGTAAACGAATTAGGGTTTTAGATGCTGTGAAATACCATATATTGTAAACATATAATGAAAAGGAGTTGTGTGGCTCTAAGTTTTGCTGGTTTTTTTCCCAGTTAAGGGTTTCCAGGTGAAAATCTCTGTGTAATGTGTGTGCCATTGTGTATTTTCTGTTAATGCTTAAGAATCAATATAAGTTTGTACTTCACTGTTAAGGTTTAAAACTTACAAAAGAGAGGGTTCGATACCGAGCTAGCATTAATTAGCATCAAACATACCTACAAAGAAAGAAGAGATAGAGAGCACATAATCAAGGGAAGAAGGTATGCGAGATACCATAACCGAGGGTAGGGAACCAATACTAGCTATAATTTCCATAGTTATCAATGTCTATATATAATATGACCCCTAGATTCGCTACTCATACATGGATCTATTTAATGCTTGAGCCATCATTATGATATGTGGAGATCCTTTGAAGTGTGTTTTTGATATCCAAGTTCTCATTCTTGACATTGGACACTAGATTTGAGATTATGTTACTCATATTATTAGATTTTAATTTTACATGTTTGGCATGTTCTACAATACAAATAAACTTGATGCAATTTGTCCCTCATTATTTCCAAACCATCTTCAATAACATCCTTATTCTCTATTATGAAGTGTTTTATTGGTTCTAGCATGGGGTTGACATCTCCCAACATCTCCTTTTCCCTCCTTCAACCGGTCAACTGTGACTGCTATTTCATTTTGGCTTCTTTCCATTCCTTTTCATTGAATACTAACCTCCTATAATGTACCCAATTAAAAATTTATGCAAATTAACTCCAACTTTCCAATAGAGAGTAAATTGATCCCCAAATTTATCCAAACAGTGGCTTTATTATGTTTACCGGAATATGAATAATATGGTGCAGCTAAAATGTATACTATCAAAACAATGTAAGGTGCCCAATCATATATGATATAACACTATAATATTCCCGATCCAAAATCAGAGCTGTTAACCCTAATGCAACCCCAAAGAATCACCGGATTTGAAACTAGGTTCGCTAGTTCAAATCATACCACACCGAACACTGGGCTTCCAACTCTTTCGAAACACCTCCTAATAGACTCAAATCTTTCTAAAATAGCTTCAAATAAACCCTAACACTACCAAACTTTCCAAATCTAACCATTAACAAACTCCAAAATTTTTTATGGAAGCTTTGAAAACTTTACACATACATTTATAACTGAGGGTAGGTTAGCATAATTGTACAGATTGACCCACTGGTAAAATGATCATATCTTGGGCATATATAAACCTTTTTGAGTGAAATAAAAAGTGTTTATTACTGGAAATGATGCTACCGACGTAATGGAATAGGTTTCAGAACCCAGAAACACTCAGAAATGGTCTAACCAGAAAGTAACTTTCGACCCCCAAAACCCCAGTGCAATATTTAGAACACCCACAATAATAAAGCTTCCAAATGGACACAAAAAGCTTCCAAAGACATTCGAACTAGGACAATTAGATTAATGAAATATATTAGAGACTCATATGAATGAATCAGATACACTCATTAAGTTTACACAACCATTCACATATCTACACATAGTTTGACCAATGCTTTAATAATGGACAATAAATGAGGAATAACATTGTGATTTTCATTAATAATGGGGAAGTTACAGATATTAAATCAATGGAAGCTATAGTATATTGAAATACATAAGAATATATTCTACAAAGAGAGAAGGGCTACAACATAACCACAGATAAAAGAGGAAGATTTACTGCTCCAGATGAGTCTTTCACCTTCACTGTTGCAACCTCTATCAGCAATATTTCGACCCCAAATCTCAGATATACTTCCTAAATTGCACCCTACCTCAAATATGGATGATGTACAGCCTTTAAAACACTCCCCGAGATATTTGGATGACCACATGTGCACCATTCTTTAGTATAAACCAATGCAAACGATGTTGTCTCGAAACTCTACAACTTCACACTTCCACTAACTGGAACTTGAACACAACATCAAGAATTCGACTCCACTACTGTAGTTGAACACCAACACTTGAAATAGAAATCCGTAGAGAAATCTAAGAGTGATATCTCCCCTCAATCAATTTCCATGAAGCACGATGAAGAGATCTGGATGATCTCCTCCTCTCCACTAGCTAGGGTGGAATCTTTCACCACTGAAACTAGTTCACAATTGCAAGGGGAAGATCTACCAAGCTTGAAAAGATACAAGGTATATCCTATTCAAAATGAAAATGTACAAAATCCCTTTCCCAAGAGGCCTGCATCCTTTTTATAGACTCCATTGAGCCCTTTCCCCCTTATTCCAGAATTCTCGGACAAAATATTGACAAATGTTATTTTCATGAGAGAGTGATACCTTGGAACTCATTTTCTTTCTCTCTAATGTTATTTGACCAAATAATACCTTCACATTCCTTATAAATTCAAATTATAGAGGCTTAGATTGATTTTGCGCAAGTTACACTATCATGTGGGCCCACTCTTTCCTCTAGCACCCTCCTTGGCTAAATTTAGGACCTGCAACATGTCATAGGATGTCGTAGAGTGTCATAAGCTGTCATAGGATCTGATTCTTGTCATAAGTTTTTATCAGATTCATTTTGGGAGTTACACTTCCACAAGTGTGCCCTCATTGGATATTTTTAGCTAGACACCACTTCATGAAACTTCTTGGGAGTTAGTCTTCCTTAGTATTCGAATTTGTGGATAATATCCTTGATTTGAGGGTGTTACAACTTCCTTGTGGGCCCACTTTATCCTCCTATGCGCCCTCCTTGGATGACTTGGACCATTTCCACCTCATTTATGAATATTTGGCCATTTTATTACAATAATTGTGATCCACATCACCCCTTCTAGCATTTGAATTTAAATTTGTAAAATGAATATAAACCATGATATCCCAAATTTAATTATTATTCTCAAATGGTTAATAATAAAAATTTGGGGACATTACACCTCCATGGTTCTCCTCATAATCAATATCAGGACATACAAAATAAAATCTATCAAGTTGCTCTATTGGAATGTCTGCAAGGATGGCAATCTAGTTTTCTATTTTCTCCAAAATAGGTAATGAAGGAAACCTAATCCTAATACAAGGGTGGTAGGATGCTCTATACTTTGAGGGTGGCTTTGATTCTACCATATGATATGCAATAACTCCTGTATGTTAAAGAGAAGCAATCTATATTTCCAAATTTTGGAATAAAAGTAAGTGTTTGACGTGGACTCATGACTGGTATTGGTCCATGGTGTTTAAGTTAGATGGTTTAGAATTATAGATAGCTTGGTATCCCACCCTTTTGTTTACCTAAGGGCCCTACATATCTCCATCATATATAATTCCCTTTCTTTTCAATAGCTACATTGGAAATTCAGTTCGCCAACATGTTGTCTGCTCTTTTTATGTGGCCAAAATAAACATTTCTATTTTTTATTTCTCGTCCTACCCAAGTGATTTTATTTTGGATCACCCAAAATCCACGTCCTGCTTTGTTTAGTGGCAGGTCTATAATTTTGGATTCTTTATGGCTTGTGCTAACAATAGGAAATATATCTTTGTAACTTCTTCCTCATTTGTCTAGGCACCCCTCTAGCATCATGCTCGTCCAGGGTTACCTCTAGTTGCACCATTGAAGAATATATGTACCCAATTATTTTTGGGTGGAGTCCAATTCGTTTAAGGTTTTTTTTAGCATTTGTTTAAGTTATATGCACTAGAAATTTAACATACTATCTTTTCACTCTCTTTAATTTTGTGTTTAGGAGTTTTAACTTAAGTTTATTAACCTATGGTGTTTCATGCAAGAAAAGAAGGATTTTAAAGAAGATTGTTTTCCTATGGATTACCTTACCAATCACAAGGTCTTCATGCCACCATTATTTGTATTATATTTCATTTAGGACAACAAGAATTTATCCTCAATGATGAGTAAGTGAGTTAGTTAGGATTGTCTAGCCTAATCATAACTTGGTTTTAGGATCTAGAGCAAATCTCTCCTTTGAGGTGGCATCACCCATTGTATTATATATTCATAGCTTTGGTGTGAAGATTAAGAATGAGAGTTGGATAGTGTACCTTTCTATCAAAGTGTTGTTCTTGTGCATGTTTTAACATGGTATAAGAGCCCTATAGTTCTTACAGCTTGGTAGCTCCTCATGGTAGTCATCCATGAGGGTGTTTAAGTCCATGGTAGTGATATATGATCTATTTTGAACATGGTAGAGCATACAAATCTTGAGTTAGTGATCTAATCTCAAGATTCAATTCAATTAGATCATATCTTACAACTCTATATATGGTGCATCGATCTATTATATACATTCTTCTTATATGCATATAAGGTGAATGCCCGACACTTTTTCTAAATGTTGAGCTATATTTTAATGTGAATTCTCTCAATGATATCTATAATTTCCCTTATCAATCTCACGGTGAAGAAGCAAGTGAACATGTTCAATAGGTACATCTGAAGTGAGAACAAACCACTTAGTGAATGTTTGCAATTGTCAATTGGGCCAGATAAAAAAGGAGATCATAGATGTGTGTAGATTAGTTGTGGGTGCGGTGCCAAAACATGCCCCTTCAATGTGAGTCATAACATAACTTCAAATCACATTGGAAACAATGTGAATGATCCCAGTAATTTGGTGCCTCTGACTATTGCTCATTTTGTCATCGTGAATGCTTAGGCCATGTGGTGAATAGTTACGATATTACCCCATGCCCCATGTTGCGATTTTACCAGGGATTTTTCCAACGATACCTCTTATTCAATGATCTGTTAACTACCTCCGAGTTTGTTGGTGAGAGTTTCTGTTGTCACCAGATCTGTCCCACAAAATTTTTGGATTCTGACAGCGTGGATGTAAAGTCTACTAGAATTTTTGTGCAAGTCATGAATGTTCCAATTAGCCTGGAAATGTCATATGCAAAGTTAGCTGGACTTCATACCATTTATGGACTTTATTCTAGTTTTGTTCCTGTATTTTCTTATGCAATCTTTGGCTCATAGAGGCAACTTACCATTGGACCTGTAGCATTGGTTTCACTTTTGGTTTCTAACACCTTATCCAGTATTGTTGATTCAACTAATGAATTGTATACAGAGCTTGCAATACTGTTAGTTATTCTAGTTGGCATCTTGGAGTATGTGATGGGAATTCTCAGGCTTGGATGGCTTATTCATTTTATAAGTCATTCTATCATTTCAGGTTTCACCATAGCTTCAACTATAGTTATTTCCCTGTCACATGCAGAATATTTTCTAGGATACAACATCACTCGAAGCAGCAAAATAATACCACTTGTTAAAATCGTAGTTGCAGGTGCTGACAAGTTTTTGTGGCCTCCATTTGTTATGGGTTCTATAATGCTGACCATCCTTCTGAAAATGAAGCAGCCAAAAAAGGTTATTATGGGAGTGATAATTATCTGCACTCTTCAATTTTTGACACTTCTTCTTACAGATATACCTCAATGCACTCTGTTGGCAATTGTGGTATTAGTTGTCATGGGCCGATTGATTATGAAGAGGCTATCTTTCTTTGGCGTATTGAAAAAAGAGATTTCCTTTTATGGGTTGCTACAAGTATTACCACACTATTCCTTGGAAATGATATTGGAGTACTTGTTGGAGTTAGTGCATCTCTTGCATTTGTGATACATGAATTGGAAAATCTACATGTCGCTGTACTAGGTCTTCTTCCTGGCACCACAGTGTATAGAAACATCAAGCAGTACCCAAAGGCCTATACATACAAAAAGATTGTGGTTGTTCGCATTGATGCACCTATTTATTTTGAAAATATAGGAGAGATATAAAGTTGGCTTTGATGGGACAAGAAATTATGGAATTGAAGTTAAAAAAATGTTCTAAGTTGTCATCGAGATGGCCCTGGTCACCTATGTTGACTTTAGTGCTACGTAGGATTTGAAGGAGCTCTATCAGGAATACAAAGCATGCAACATTCAGATGGATCTCTCCAATTCTAACCGAGAACTACTCTCAACACTTTCCATGTTTGGGGTCCTTGAACTCATTGGGAAGCAGATGGAGGCATTTGTGATTTTATTTTTGATAAAGATGTTATTGGAGACTATTCAGGGAGATTGTCCAAATTCAAGACATTTCCGTGTCAATCACCCACTAGCTCAGGTTTATGAAGACTGGTGTCAATTGTGAATACAACTAATAAATGATGCAAATGTAGATGTTTTATGTTCAATATACAAGATCAACAGTTAACTAAAAGTTCAAGATTCCTGGGATGATATTGATCATTTATGCGCATGAAATCGATCGGTGGCAGAGTATTACAAGGGAAGAATACTAGATTCACTTCTTCAGGCATGATGTGGCATTCCGATTCAAATTTATGGGTAGTTAATAGATAGGTACCAGTCCAGGAAATTTCATCAAAAATAATCTCACTCCACTAGTCTCACGATTCCTTGTAACAATTAAAGATTGATTCTATATTTAGTTGGTTGTTAAATCTTATCTCGAGAAGCTAGTAATAGCTCATAAATTGTAATCATTATAAATTTCATAATTGATAGTGCATAAGGGGGGGTTTCCAGCCGAGAGGGCTGAGAGTGCATTAGGAAAGTTGGAGATCAGACTGCTACTATACCTGTAGGCATGTATTTGATTTTTGGGTTCTTAAAGAGGCTTTGAAGTGATTATGTACGAATTGAGCCTGTTTTGTTTTAATTTGAAATGATAAATGTTTTGCTTTATCCATGATTATTTCCTATACTTTGATTCTTGTGGATGGTTTATATGTTTATCAATGATCTGAAGCAAAGCTTGTTCATTCCTTATATAAGTTCATTCTTGTGATCTTTCTGCCTTGTTTATGCTTATACAGTCACTGTTGAGTAATTTGATATATTAACCTGATCTCTGCTTCTTTTACCTTAAACCTAATCATCCTTTAAGTTAATATTCTCTAGGATTTGGGCCTTAGCAGTCAAGGTGCAAACTCTAGTGATAACAGTTTCCATGTGTTCTGTGAAAAGAGATCCATCAATTTCTATAGAGATTGTTGTTTGGATTGCGGAGGAGAAAAATCAAACCCCATTGAAATTTGTGATCAAGGGACCTACAATAATATGAGAGAGGTGCAACATTTCAAGAATGAAGATGGTGGAATCATATGTTAATGGCCAACATGTAGAAGCATAGCATTTAAACCTAAAGTTATATGGTATTTTGTGTTCTTTCAATACTTTATCCATGCATAAGTTGATAAGATATGTACCCATATTTTTCAAAAGGGGTTGTAATGAGGTTTTCTTAGAATGGTGTAATTCCGAGGAGAAATAAAAAAGCTGGACTTGATTTATATTAGACAATAACATATTTCTAAAGAGAAGAGATTCAAGTTTTTTCATTCAAGGGGGTGCCCATATTACAAGACCATCTCATTTATTGAAGACTTGTCGAGGTAAAGGATTCGATTCTACTCTTGAGGGAAATAGGGTCATATTTGCAACATTACAGTTGTAATTTTGAAATTTAATATATTGATAAGAGTCTAGTGCAAAACTCTATCAAGACTCTTTTTGACAAGACTTTTAGTGGGTCAAGGCCAGGCCCCTAAAAGTGCCCTATTTTGCATGCAGTGTGTGATCTTTGTTTTGGTGCCTTGCATCTCTCTTTCATGGTGTGATGTTTTTGTAATCACTTGCAAAATTAATCTTTTCAAGGAACTCAACAAAGGAAATCATCGAAGCAATGGACACATCAAGATAGATATCAATGGAGAACTTTATTTCCAAAGAGAATGGAAAGCATTGTCAAGCATCCAAAATATTGATCACATCAACATTCAACAAAAAACTGCATCAACATTGATTTCAATTTACATCAATTCAACTTCAGAATCAACTTTAATTGTAACTTACAAATAGTTAGTTTTCATCGAAATCAAGTTGAGTTGAATTTGTAAATTCTAATTGTTGAGTCTTATTATTAAAGGGTGGATTTGCAACAAGCCCTTATTTGTTGATGTTAGATTATTGATAAATATGCATAAACATACAACAATAAATTTAATAACATGTAAATCAATAATGGAAAACTAACTAGTCTAATCTCCTATCAACACAAGCACCAAATAATCAAATAATAAGAGAAGACAAGAGAAAAGAGATAGTACACCATATATACATGGTAAAATCCCAAACGAGGAAACATCTATGGGAGGGCTTGATATTTTTTATTCTTCATAAACATACACTCTTACACTTGAGCACCACCCACATATGCTTATCACAACTTTACAATATTTCACAATATCTTTTCAACATACCCAAAGGGTCTCCTTCACCTCTTTATATAGCTAGCGATATGGAAGTTTTACATCCCATAATACATGTGGGATAAATTATTTTCCACATCCCTTATATAAAAAATGGTAATAACAGAATATTGCTCCATGATGCATGTGGGATAACTCCTTTTACATAATATAGGGATCCATGAAGAGAATTATGCCTTTTTTTGCTAGATAAGACATCATAATATCTTATGACATCATACTAGACACCATTACACTTCCAAAGTTAGCATTGCACATTACAACATTCCCCCTTAATGATGACTATGGATAAGGAACACAAATGGAGGAAGATGACATTACATTAATATTCCCCCTTCATGACAACTTCTCGCATTCCCAACAAGTTTTGATGATCCAGATGGATATCGATGGACACCCACCTATTCCATTGGCTCAAAATAGTTTTTCTAGTTTGGTAGTTTTCCAGGTCAGAGGACTACTCCAGATGGATGTCGGTGGCCACCCACCTATTCTATGAGATTAAGAAAACTTTTCCAATTTGGCAGTTTTTACGGATTTTCATGTCCAAAACTTTTGGGGTCGTTTTGAGGCCCTAAACGACATTTTTTGGTGATGCTAGAGTCTAGTTAGAGAAGAGGGAAAGACTACATGGGTATACTGTGTACTTCTTTGCTCAACCTTTCCAACGAGCTACCAAATGCCCTAAATGGAGACCGTATGCAAAAGTTATTCCCTCGAGAAGTTGACACCTCAATTAACCACCTTGGGATCCACAAACCCTTTTACGAATAATCTCCTGGTGTTATTTTTTTGGATGTTAGGGTTTTAAACCTCATGCTTATGATAAAAGGGCCCGTTGACCTCCTTTTGTAATAATCTTGTCACAAATGAGCATAGCCACCACATCTATTCTCAGAGATATAGCTACCACCATTCTAGCTACTTTTATTTTACATTATGTTATGTTTCATTCATTTAATAAAATATGAGTTTATTATATCTTTGTGTTTCTTGCAATATATATGTGTATGTGATTATATACATATGCTCTTTCATTCCATTCTCACATAAATCCATATCATTTGAAGATTCACAAACTTCACCTTTGTCATGGATTTGGTGAATATATCGGCTGCTTATTGTTCTGTGGGACAATACTCCAAACAAATAACACCATTCACAACAAGATATCGAATGTAATGAGTATCAAGGTCAATGTGTTTGGTCTTGGAGTGATGCACTGGATTATATGCAAGATGAATTTCACTTTGATTGTCACATCTTAACTCAGTAGGAGAATGTTGAAGTAGTCCAAGCTCTGTAAGAACATGTCATATCCACATTGCTTCCTTAGTTTCCATGTACTCTACTTCACAAGAAGAAAGAGAATTTTTTCTCAAATTCTTACTAGACCATGAAATAGGACCTTAACCAAGCTGAAAGATGTACCCTGCAGTAGACATTCTATCGGTATTATCCCTTGCCCAATTAGAATTTGTATAACTAAGAAGTGAAACTGTAGCCTTGCTAGAATAGAAAACACCATAATGTAATGTCCCTTGTAAATATCAGAGAATTGTCTTGGATGCTTTATAATGTTTGTCATGAGGCTTTTGCATAAACTTGGAAACCATACTAAAAACAAAAGAGAGATTAGGCATGTTGTGTGTCAAATATATCAGACTCCCCACAAGTTGACAATAAAAGGTGGCATCAATAAGAGGAGTTTCCTACAGACTGAAATGGTGTAGGTGAAGGCTTACACTCACTTATATGATGTTGTGCTAGTAAATATAAAGCATACTTTGGATGATAAAGGAAGATAACATCATCCATATGCCAAATCTGAAGACTCAAAAAATAATGCAATAGGCCTAAATCTAGCATTTCAAATTGATGCTTAACATTATTCTTCAATTCTTGTATTAATGAAAGATGGATTTTAGTAAGGATTAAATCATCCACATAAAGAGCCACAATGAGGGAATTAACTTCAAAGTACTTAACATACATATTTGGATTAGATATACATTGCTTAAAACCATTCTTCAAGAAATAAGTATCAATTTTCTCATACCAAGCCCTAGGTTCCTATTTACAACCATATAAAGACTTGTTCAATTTGCATACCAAAATTGAAGTTTCAGAGGTGAGAAAGCCAGGTGGATGTTGCACATAAATTTCTTCATGAAGATCACCATTTAAAAAATCACTCTTGACATCCATTTGGTGAATTTCCCATTGAAAAGATGCTACAAGAGAAAGTATGGTTCTTATAGTGTTCATTTTAGAAACATGAGCAAAGGTTTCAATATAGTCTATACCTTCTTGTTGAGAAAAACCATTAGCCACTAACCGAGCATTATATTTTTCAATCTATCCTTTTGTAGTAAACTTTGTTTTATAAATCCTTTTACAACCAACTAAATTCTTTCCGGGAGGAAGTCGGGGAACACAAGTCCAAGTCTTATCCTTCGTTAATGGGTCATACTCTATAGTGATTGATTTTTCCCATTTAGGTTTGTATTTAGCTTGAGCATATGTGGAGGGGTCATTTGTGTCCAATACTTTAGTCATGAGAGCAAAGTGATATCTAGTCTGTTGAGTATCGAATGGAATACCAATCTCAGAACCTGCAGATTCAAGTGTTTTTCAGGGCCAAACATGAAGAGTAGTAGTAGTAGGAACCACTCTAGTATCTTCAAAATATTATGGTGGATCACTTGAAGATGTAGGTGAAATAGAATCTATATTAGGCATAGAATGAGAGGAAGGAGTAACATATATAGGATCAACAGAAGATCAAGTCAAATTCAAGGTAACATGAGGTTTGGTAAACTCAGGTGGAGGAGAGACTTCATACTTAATTGGAATGAACATCTCATTGGATTATAACACCATGGGTAGATGGATCAAATAACTTGTAAGCTTTAGAATCCTCACTATACCAAATGAAAATACATTTGTGAGATCCAGACTCTAACTTTTTCCATTTTTCATCGGGAATATGGGCCCAACATTCACTGCCAAATATCTTAAAGTTACTAATATCACGTTTCCTTTCACTTCATTTTTCTTCAGGAGTAACCTGCAAAACTGCTTTAGTAGGAACTCTGTTCAAAATATGATTATCACAACAAATAACTTTAGCCCAAAATATTTTATCTAATCCTTTAGAATAAAGTATACATCTAGCCATTTCAACCAAGGTTCTATTTTTCTTTTCGGATACCCCATTTTGTTGGGGTGTATAAGGAACAGTCTTTTGATGTTGAATACCATGTTTAGATAAGTATGCATCAAATTCATTTTTAGTGAACTCCCTGCCCTCCCCTATCAGTTCTTGATGTCTTAATATTTTTACCATATTCATTTTCAACCAGGGCTTTAAATTCTTGAAATATACCAAAATTTTCACTTTTATGTTTTGAAAAATAAACCCAAGTATTCCTACTATAACCATCAATAAAAGTAATGAAATAGACATCATGAGACAAATAAGGAGGTTTAAGAGGACCACATATGTCACTATGAATCAATTGCATATGTTCTTTAACATGCTAAGCTTTACCTTTATCAAACACTTCCTTATGATGTTTACTAAGAGCACAACCTTAATAAACACCTTTAGTGGAAGAAATTGTGGGTAATCCAAGTACCATTTTAGATAACAATTGCATTTTACCATAATTCAAGTGACCTAATCTTTCATGCCGTAATTTAATTTGTTCATCAACGTGAATAACATAGGAACACAATTGTTGATTTTTAGCTGAATTAAAACCAATAAATTTATATAAACCAACTTCATGATCAACATGACCAAAAGAAACAACTTTAAAGTTATGTTTTATATCTTTAAGAACATATTTATTTGGATATGCTTCAAACTTAGAACCTTTTTCACAAGCATGATAAAGAGAAAGCAAATTGATGGGCATGCCTTGAACATGAAAAAAATATTCCAATAAACCATTGAGAACTTTAATGTCACCAGAACCTAAGATTGAAAGTTGTTTACCATCACTAATTGAAACTTGATGTGTTATGTGCTTATTAGTGTTATAAGATGAAAATAAATAAGTGGTACTAGTCATATGATTATTATCACTAGAATAAAAAATCCATTCCATAGAATAAGAGGATTTACCTGGGTGAACAAAATAAGCACAAGGATCTACCTATTGTTCATCGGAGGATTTTTTCTTGGCTTTAGCAAGTTCACTTCTCCGTTTAAAGCAAATTATCTAAAGGTGGTTGGTTTTTCCACAATACTTACAAAGGTTAAATAATTTCTTTTTAGGAGCATCATTAGAATAGTGATGGGTTTGACCCTTAGCATGTGGTTTAAGGTTCTTATTAAACCCTTTATGAGAATTATTTTTACAATGTGCCATTAGATATTTACCAATAGTTAATTGACCTGATGCAATCAATCTATATTGATCACAAATCAAACCTTTACAAAAATATTCAAAGGAGGGTTTTATTGATCCCTTAGACATTTCAATGGCCCTATTCCTAGTTTGGATGAACAAATTAGAGGCAAAACATAATTTTTTCTCTACAAGAATAACAAGGCTAGTATCAATTTTCTTGTAATATTAACCACAGTTATTTAGTTTTTCATTATAAGTTTTTAATTCAACAAGAAATGGCTCAATTCTATCAAAATATTTAGGATCTAGCTCATGAATCTTCTTCTCATGATAATAAGTTGAAACATCATTAGATTTATGAAATCAAGAAGCTAAGGTTTTCCATTCCTCAACTGGGATATCTTAAGACTCAATATGTACCTGTAAACCATCTGAAACAATTTGACCAATTAGTCCTCTTGCTTGATCGCAACGATCTTCCCATATAGCTAAGTCTATAACATCGGTTGGTTTATTATGTTTATCATTAACTAAGCGACATGGATTCTTGCTCCTGAGAATGTGAATCATCTTTCTCTTCCGAGCAAGATAGTTAGTACCAATTAACTTTAGAACATAATATACCTTTGAAGTCTTGATGTTTAAAAAAAAAGGAAACTAAACCCTAACTCAAAAAAGACAAGAACTAATGACTGGAATATACAATGAATAAAAAACCAAAATTATCACCAATGATGAAACCCTGTAGCACCAAACTGATAGATATGCAAACCCTATGTAAAAAACAATGAAAATAATCGACTTACATCAAATTTTTCACTTCGGATCTAAGTGTACGCGCTTTTTATGAAGAGAGGTCGTGTGGGTATGCACCTATAGTGAAGGAAGGGCACATATGTATCCCCTTTGTTGTCTAAAAACCACGTACATGTCTGTCACTACCCTGAAACTAGAGATACACAAATGCTGAAGTCGCATGGACAAAAACCTATGAAAATAAAATCTAGAAACAGACAAACAACCACATATGATATAAGAGAGATAAATCCTTGATAACAAGTTAGGATACAATTGATTTCAACTTCAAATATACAGAAAAATCAAGTAAAACCTCAAAATTTCTTAAATTATTTTTGAAAAATAAATGGTGAGGTTAGGGTTTAAAAAAAACCCTCAAATATGTAGAAAAATTCCTATATCTGATGGAAAATCTACTAGAGAGGAAGGGCCCAACACATGTATTAAATAATTTCAATGCTTGTAATTTTTTTTTAACAAAAAAATATTGAAGGAGATGGAGCATAATAACTAGCTTTGATACCACATTAGATTATTGAGAAATATGCATAAACACACAACAATAAATTTACTAACATGTAAATCAATAAGTGGAATCTAACTAGTCTAATATCCTATCAACACAAGCACCAAATAATCAAATAATAAGAAAGGAAAATATAAAATAGATAGTACACTAGATATACATGGTAAAACCCCAAATGGGGAAACATCCACGAGAAGTCTTGATCTTCTTTATTCTTCAGAAACATGCACTCTTACACTTGAGCACCACCCACATATGCTTATCACAACTTCACAATATATTTTCAACATACCTAAAGGGTATCCTTCACCTCTATTGTATAGCTAGAGGTATGAAAGATTTACATTCCATAATAAATGTGGGATATAAATGATTTTCTACCTCCCTTACATAAATAATAGTAATAGGAGAATATTACTCCATGATACATGTGGGATAACTCCTTTTACATAATATAGGGATTTATGAAGAGAATCATGCCTTCTTTTGCTAGACAAAACATCAGAATATCTTGTGACATCATCCTAGACATCATTACACTTCCAAAGTTAACATTAACATTACACATTCCAACAATTGATTCAATTTCATTCAGGACCTACTTGCATAAGGAGGCCTTATTTAATGTTTGAAATGGATCTCAAGTTAAGAAGTATTAGAGTTACTAAATACTCTAATACTTATTGTTGAGGACAACACAATCTTGATCAACAAAGGAAGTCTTCTATCTATTCTAACTTGTTTGAAATTTTTGCAGGCCAAAGTAGAAATTCTTCAAACAAAGTCACAACTTCTTCATGATGAAATACATCTAAAAAATCAATAACTGTATCAACATTATAAAGTAGTTCTTGTTCATAACAATCCTTTTTTTAAGAAGATGAATCACAAGCAGAAGATGCCAAAGCACAGAGTGATACAACATGCAATTTAATTGAATGTGAATGTGATTTTTCTTTTGAAGTTGCATAAGGAAACATTAATGAATGTATGTAAGCACATCAACAAGTACAAAATGATATTTCCAATCCCATCATCAGACCTTGGGAAGAAATCAACTACAACTAGCACAAAACGAGACTTTAATATGAAAAGGAAGTCACCTTTTATATTCCCAATTAATACATACCAATTGAGTTCCAATGTGTTAGATTCCTTCAAGAATATTCAATTCCACTTGTTCTAGTTCAACGTAAAAATGTTACATGCCAACATTGCCATCGAGTTGGTCATATGAATGATCAGTGTTTTAATCTCCATCCTTGTTAGAATTGTGGCAACAAGAATCATTCATTAGATAGATGTTCCACATAGAAGAAACCTACAAGACTAAGAGTACACTATGGGTTCCTCAATCCTTGGCAATGGTCTCCAACAACGAAGAAATTATATCATTCTTATCAAAGAATTAATTCTTGAGTAAAGATATCTCTTGTAGTAGATAGCCTTTCAAAACTCTCTTGCACCTTAAGGGAGGGGGAGTACATTGATAAAGTGAAAATGGTTAGTGGTAAACCAAAAACCACTAGATTGATGAAAATGGTTGGTGGTCATCGAAAACCACCAAATACAATGATGAACTCCAGTCTAGGGTAACCCACATGAAAACCCATGTCTTCTCACCTTATCCTTGATAGGGTTGAGATCATTTTAATCAACATTCAATCAAACAATTGGTCTATTCAACATCTATCTAGAAATCAAGTCAGGTAAATTCAACATGGCATTTGGACTCATAAACATATCAAATCAACATTTGGGAAGATCCATCATGGAACCTGGACTCCTCTCATTACTCTTTAATTATCCAATTGGGATAGACTAGGATGTTGTTTGACACATAATCGTGGTTAAATTCAAAGAGCACTTCAATGATTCACTGATAGTAGAGTGGTTATACTAGATGTTCACCAATCAGTAGAAGACATCAACTTATTTTAGCTAAATTTACTTGGAAAATGATCAAATTGTCAAGAAAACGAGGAATGTTCAAACATGGTAGTTGTTCACTTTCAGATTTCATCTCTCTTCCAGTTCATTGCAAATGAACCATCCAATATCTAGTTTTGACGGGTTTTCAGGTATATTTTTCATTGCATCTTGAACTAAAGGTTTTTGAAGATCTAATATATTGGCTTTTTAATCGATGTTTATTAATTGGCTAGTATATATAGCTAGATTTGTGATCAAAGGGGGGCGTGGGGGATGTTAGCCTATGGCTTACCTTACCAATCACAAGGTATTCATGTCACCATTATTTGAATTATATATTTTGGTAATAGTGATTTATCCTTGATGATGACTAAGTAAGTTATTTGGGATTTCCTAGTTGAATCATTCATTAGAGGAAATTTGGGGTCTAAAATGGGCCTTATAAGAAAATGAGCGAACCATAATTTCTTGATAAGTTGGAATTCAAGAACTAATAGAATTTCAATAAATGAGTCACCATAATGGTTGACTTGAGATATTTGTCATAAAAAACTACTTTTTTTGTTCGTATTTTCAACATATCCCCCTGTGTTTTTACTCAAATTTCGAGTGGGAGCACTTGTTGGATGTGGAATTAAATTCTGCATCCAACGAGTACCCACACTGCATACTTTCGACATACCCCGCTACCAAAAAAAAAAAATACCTGGAAAAAAAACGTGATGATGACATCATCATTGTAACAAATAATTAATAAACACATAAATATTAATAACAAGTAAGATTAATAATTAAATGAGAGCATGCGTTCCCTAAAATAGGAAATGACCAAGCTATTATAAGAGTGGGCCAACATTTGTAAATTCAACATCTCATCAATTATATTTTACTATTTATCCATTTATGGAGCCATTGTCTTAGTTACGTTGGAAGTTTACATAGAAGCCGGATATCTCCGCTTCATTTGGTATCAAATCCAACTCTGATCCGACTAGTAGCCATCACTTCAGAGTTTTCGAAGATTCTGGTTTTTGACCGAAAAAGGCCCTTGGGCACACTCCTTCTCCACCTTTGCCAATCTATCAAACCACACCCCCATCTCCCTCCCGGTGTTCGGATCCGTCCAGCCCCATATCCCTTCCGCGTTCTAATTCTCCTGCGCTCCTCCCATTCCTCTCCACGACTCTCCATTTCCATGCCTTCCTCTAGCCACCTCCCACGCCCTATTCCCTTTGTGTTTTCCTCCCAACCTCTACGCACTACCCTCTCCCTACGGCTCATGCCCTTCACACTACAACTTACCTTCATCCCAATCCACACTCTCCCCCGCTGTCATGTCCCAAATTTGGTATTGGGTCACAATGGCCTAATCACATTGGCCCTATTCATTAGAGTTTGTCAAATTGATGCTAAAGGTCAAATAATTGCCAAGGAGGAAAATTACTAGTTTCCTAGGTTTGGGGTGGAAGCTTTGGGATTTGGAATAATGGGGATAATAAATGATGTTTGAACATTAGAATGGCATAAATATTTAATAAAGGAGCTAAATAAATATATACAAGTGAAAATCAAAGTGGCATTTCATCATGAAGACACATGGAGGAAGTGGGACCCACATATGGCTAGATTTCCCCACTACACTTGGCATCATTCTCTCACCAATTCGAATTCAAGGTGAATGGTAACATACTTGGGGGAGTCCAAAAGGTATTATTCATTGCATGACTCATCCAAGGTCGAAATATAGAGGAAGAGTAACTCCCATGGAAGAGGAAGAGGCAATTTGGAGCTAGTGAGACACTTGGGCTAGATTCCCTAGCTCTATGACAACAATGATGAAGATGCTATGACACCTATGACACAAATCAGACCTGAAGGCTGACATATGACATATATGACATGTCAGGGCTAAAAATAGACTCCAAGAGGGCGCTCAAGGGTGTTAGGGCAGCTAAGATGCTTCCACATGTGATTTGGTGGAAGTGGGAGACTAGGAATTGTTGTACAAGTGGTGTTCTTTGGAATCTCTTCCCAACATGAGTTGGCATGAGTCTCTTGGAAGGAATTCGACCCATGGAGGACATTATAAGTTTATAAATGTCAATAAAAAAGAATGAAACCAGCTTTTGATCATTTGTAGAATTTGCAATTGCATTTGTGAAGAGGGAGAGCTAGTGGATGACTAGTTTCTTGCCTTAGCCAATTTCGAGGGTGAAAGATTCCCATCCAATTTGGTAATTGGAAAGGCCATTCAGACCTTTAATTTGGAGCTTTAATGGAATCTTTATTTGCAGGTGTAAGATACAGGGCATCTCATGGTTTCTTCTATTGCAGCTCACTCCTTCAACCATTTCCAGTTTTGATGACATATTCTTGATCCTTGAGGGAGGGCGTTTTTGGTGAGATATTGTACTCTTTGGGGAAGATTTTAATGCCCCATTTATTTTTTAATATGAAGTAAATACTCTGTTCTTCATCTCCAAAAAATTTCAGGTCGAAATTCCATGTAGAAATGTATAAATCTCATTTTTAATGGAAGAATAATGCCATTTCCCCACTACCTTGTTGTGAGCCAATGTATTGATGATGATTTCGAATGAATGGATGATTTTATGATATATTTGTGATAAATATACTTCCATGGATGTATTCTACAAGTTTCATGTACTGTACTTGATCATTTGAAGCATTTATGCTCAGCTTAGTTGTATTGGGAGGTGAAATAGTGCCATTTCCCCAAGGGTCGAATTGGGGATTTTTGCAGTTGAATGGGAGAGGGTGAGAATAGTTGTAATAATCCATTAATGGTGCATATGAGACTTTAATAAAATACTTAACACATTACATACCTCTTTTCATAAATTTGAGTGGGTTTGGAGGCATTTGGGAAGCCATTTTCAGTACTTACTCGAGGAGGATTTGAACCCCAAATTACTAGTAAAATTGCATAATTGGTCCAGAATCTTAAGAGAGTTTGCAGAGGTCTTTTGGTGGACATATGTCATACATACACATCATATTCAATTTCTAATATCTTTCATACACCTTCCTTGAATATTTGAAGGCATTTGGAGTCAATTTGAGACCTAGAGACCAATACTAGTCAAAGGAAAATCACTAGTAAAGTTACCTACATTGATCAGAATTGAAAAAGGATTTGAAGAAGTATTTTAAAGGTCCAAAGGCATCCCTGAAACACATATTTATGTTCTAATATCATTAATATACCTTCCCAGAAGATTTGGGATCATTTGGGGCAAATTTGGGACCTAGAGATCAAAACTAGTCAAAGGTCGAACTAGGGAAAAAAAGTGGAAAATTGCCATTTTAATAAAATTCCTAACAAGGGACATTACACCCGCCCTCCATTCCTTCACCCCTGCGCCTTCAGCTTTACCTTCCCTACCTCCCATCGCAACGTTCTCTCCTCCGCGCACTCCATGCCTCCACGCTAGAACTGTTCCCACGGCTCCTCCTTCCTCCCACACCCATGCCCATTGCGCCCTCCACCATCCTGATGCACCCTTCTTCCACAGTGCCCACCATACACTGCGCCCTCCACCATCTTTTGCGCTCTCCCTCGCGGTTCTCTCCCCTTATTTCCACCCCTTCCGCATCCACGCAGATCCACCCTGCGTTGCTCCACCCCACGCAAATCCCTGCAGCTGCTACGTCCTCCTCAAAAGCCACCCTCCCCACTCCACCATAGCCCTAGCACACCAAAAATATAAAAATAGTTTAAAAAATTATATAATAATACATTTTTATTATTATAATTTTTTATTAATTCCCTACATATTTATATTGTAATAATAAATAATAATATTATTTATTATTAAAATAATAATAATAATAATAATAATAAATCATATATATATAATTATTATTATTATTATTATTTTCGTGAAATAATAAACATTTTGGAAAAAAAGGGAGTCGAAGAAGATTTTATTTTTTCCCAAGGAACAAACCTAGAAGACGAAATCAAATCTCGGAAGATATTGAAGAAGTCATTGAAGCCAATTACCTATTTATTGAATAATTATGGATTCCATATATAAATACAAATTCTGGACTAAGTGTCCTTATTGCGAAATGGAATCCCAATGTCCGACACTTTTTAATAATGGCAATCGCTCATGTCCGATATGTAGCAAATATTTTACAATGGAAGAACATCAGGGTCAATCACAATTGCAATCGCAAATACAGAAATTGGAAGGTGAATTAAGATACTACAAGGAAATCAATAAAAATCTATAATGTGAGATAAGTAAGTGGAGCATTCTTGATCAGTTAATAGAATGAGATAATCGTCGCTTAAAAGATCAAAACCAAAAGATGAAAAAAGATAATCAAGATATCGAGGAAATGTTATCATCTAATAGTGAAGAAATAGCTCAATTAAAAAATCATAATCAAGATCATGAAAACAAAAACAAAAGGTTCAAAGATAACAAAGAATCACCTTATAGAAGTGATAATGATTTAGAAGAAGACATAAAGCGTTTAAACCAACTCGTCATGGAAAAAGATGATGAATTGACACAAGTCCAGAGGAAGCTACAAAGTCAAGAATCAGAGATAGGTCAACAACAACAAAAGAATAAAGAACTCCAGCAAACGTAGGATTCTACTAAAAAGGCGCACAGGCTGAAAATTAAGAAAATCAATGACATATTAGCAAGCAATACCGAAGAACTATTTCGACTAAGAATTCATAACAAAACATTACTTACGAAAATAAAAAAGTTGAAACATAGTCAGAAGATGGAACACTCCAATGAAGAGCTAGAAGGAAAAAAACTAGAACAACAAAAAGAAAACCATCATCTGAAAAATCGTAATCAAGAACTAGAGAAACAAATTGATAAGTTTAAAGAAGACAGAAAGTCGCAATATGAAAGGTTCGATCAGATTCAGAGTAATAACAATATATTAGAGAGAAAATCAGAGCAAATCCATAAGGAAGCATCCAAACTCTCTGAAAATCAAACTCAAGTTCAAGAAAACGAAGCCCATTTAGTAAAAGAACATACAATAAGGTCTCATTATCGTCACCCAAATTATAAAAAGCATTTTGACCAACGACAGGGTCAAAATGAACATACACAGAGGAATTACGATGTCAGACAAGAAAGAACATCAAATCAACATACTAAGCAACAAATAAAAAGACCCATCCCACAAAGCGATCCAATAACTTCGATAAAAATAGATCTCAGATGGACCACATCAGAGACGATGCGACAGTTCTTCTATGGAATTCGTAACTCGTTTCTCCTCATTTCATCAAGTGTCACAAATACTAAAAGAAAGGGTCTAGAGATGACAGTTCAAGCAAAAAATCAAACATAAACTTTGTCTTTATTAAGCTTTGAGGACAAAGCTTCCCTTACAGGGAAGGCAATGTAACAAATAATTAATAAACACATAAATATTAATAACAAGTAAGATTAATAATTAAATGAGAGGATGCGTCCCCTCAAATAGGCAATGCCCAGGCTATTATAAAAGCGGGCCAACATTTGTAAATTCAACATCTCATCAATTATCTTATCAATTATATTTTACTATTTATCCATTTATAGAGCCATTTTCTTATTTACGTTGGAAGTTTACATAGAAGTCAGATATCTCCGCTTCAATCATCACGTTTTTTCTAGGTATTTCTTGTTTTGGGGGCAGCAGGGTACGTCGAAAGTATGTAGTGTGCGAACTCATTGGATGTGGAATTTAATTATGCATCCAATGAGTGCTCCCGCTCGAAATTTGAGTAAAAAAACATGGAGATATGTTGAAAATACAAACATAAAAAGTAGTTTTTTTCTTTCTTCCTCCAAATTTAATAAATATTATTTTATTATTTTAACTATTATTTTATTATTTTCCTTAGGAGGCCCATTTTAGACCTCAAATTTCCTCTAATGTGACTTGATTTTAGGATCTAGAGCAAACTTCTCATTTAAGGTCGCACCCCCCAATGTACTATATATTTGTGGCTTTGGTGTGAATATGAAGAATGATAGTAGGCTAGTGTGCCTTTTCCATTAGAATGTTTTTCTTGTGCATATTTTAACAAAGATGAGCTAAAGCGAGAGGAAAAATACATGTGGAAGTTGTTTTAATGTCCCCATTCAAATAAATATCAAAAGAGAAAATTCCACCATTCTACTAGTTTCCTAGGTTGGGGTGGAAACATCAGATTTGGAATAAGGAGACTATAAAACCCCAAATGGACATTATATTGTTGGTTCATATATTAAAATGGGTTAAATAAATATTTATGATAGGAAAATAAGGTGGCACTTGGTCATGGAGACACATTGGTGGTGTGGGACCCACACAAAGCTAGATTCCTCATGCCACATGGCATTTTATTCTCACCCATTCGAATCCAAGGTGGATTCTAATGATCTTGGGGATTTGGGAGGTCAATATACTTATCATGACTTAATGAAGGTCGAATTGGAGTGGAAGAGTAACTCCCATGGAAGAGGAAGAGGCATTTGAGAGATATTGAGACACTTGGGATATCTTTGCTAGCTTCTATGACAACAATGATGAAGATGCTATGAAACTTATGACACAAATCAGACCTAAATGCTGAAATATGACATATATGACATGTCAGGGCTAAAAATACCCTCCAAGAAGATGCACAAGGGAGTTAGGGCAACCAAAGAGACACCCATTCGAATTGAGGGAAGATGGTCACTAGGAATTGTTGGACAAGTGGCACACATTGGAATCTCTTCCCAACTTGAGTTGGCATGAGGATTTTGGAAGGAATTCGACCCATGGAGGACTTTATAAGTTTATAAAAGAAAATAACAAAGAAGGAGAGTGGCTTTTGATCATTTCTCATTTTTCATATTGGAGAGCATAGCTTGTCCATGCTAGTGGAGTGTTTACTCTACTTGCCTTAGTACCAATTTCGAGGGTGAAAGATTCCCATCCTAATTGGAAATTGGAGAGGAAATTTAGAACTTTCATTTGGAGCTACAATGGAGTCATTTTGTGAGGCACCTGCAACAATTAATTAACAAGAATACGCGAAATAGCAGAAATGACAGAACTCAGAATCACTTTTGTATTGATCACAGGCCACTTCGAGGGGGCAACCTCCTTTGAGCAAGCTCAATACAAATAACTTCACGGTGCCTTCATAGGTCTCAACACACACTTATATACTAATTCTAGGCACCAATACTATGGGTCGAAACCATGGGCCGTTACAAACTATGGATTAACAATACTACGGGCGGCTTACAAAGCATATGCGCCAACAACAATAACACAAACTATTGATTAACAAATACTATGAGACGACTTACAAAGCATATGCGTCCAACAACAACATACTAACAAAGTAAAGACATGGGTTCCTAACATCCCCTCCCCATTAAAAAAGCTTTGTCCTCAAAGCTTTAGATGTGGAAATTGTTGCTGAATCTGAAGGAGTGGTTCCCATGTAGAATCCTCTGGTTGCATGCCGTGCCACTGGATTAAGACCTCTGTGATAGAGCGAGAGCGAAGCTGACGCGTGCGCCGATTGAGGATGGCCTCTGGCTCCAAAAGGATGGATCCTTCATTATCCAGTTCAGGTAAAATCGTTTGGCCGCTGATGTTGGTGCCAAGAACTTTCTTCAGACAAGAGACATGAAAGACTGGATGAATGCGGGAAGAAGGAGGAAGTTCCAATTTATAAGCAACAGACCCAATCCTCTGAAGAATCCGATATGGCCCATAGAACTTTGGAGCGAGCTTATGACACCCTTTGAGTTTCAAGGAGGATTGTTTGTATGGCTGGAGACGAAGAAAAACCATATCGCCGACTTGAAAAGTGCGCTCCGAACGGTGCTGATCAGCTTGTTGCTTCATGCTATTTCTTGCCATGTGAAGATTGTCCCGCAAAATGTGAAGAAGATGATCGCAGTTGCGAAGGACCTTGTCAACTTCCTGAACTGGTGAACTGGTGGGGGTGTATGGAAGAAGAGCTGGAGGTGCCTGACCGTAGACTGCTTCATATGGGGTCATTTTAGAGGCAGTATGGTAAGAGGTATTGTACCACCATTCAGCGAGAGGGAGCCACTTTGCCCACTGATGTTGTTGTTCCGAGGTGAAGAAACGAAGATAAGTTTCCAAGCATTTATTGACAATTTCAGTCTGACCATCTGTTTGTGGGTGATACCCTGAACTCATCTTCAGTTTGGTGCCAGTGTGGCGAAATAGTTCTGTTAAAAAATGACTAGTGAAAGTCGCATCACGATCCGAGACAATGGAAGAAGGGATGCCATGAAGACGAAAGATCTGGTCCATAAAAAATTGAGCGACAGAGGAGGCTGTATAGGGATGGATGAGAGCGCAAAAATGACTATATTTGGAGAGACGATCAACCACAACGAGAATCACTGTCTTTCCGCCAGATTTAGGGAGCCCTTCAATGAAATCCATAGAAATATCTGTCCAAATCCGTGTAGGTATGGGCAAGGGTTCAAGCAATCCTGGAAGGAGTGTTGTTTCACCCTTATTGCGCTGACAGGTATCACATTCGGCCACCATCTGTTGAATTGTCCTTTTCATGCCCTACCAAAAGAAGTTACGCCGTGCTCGTTCATATGTTTTGAGGAACCCAGAGTGCCCGGCCGATGGAGAAGCATGGAGTTCATAGAAGACAGCCTGTTGAAGATCTGTGCTCTGGGGAAGCACTAGACGACCCTTGTATCGCAGAGAAGCACCATCCCAAGAGTAATGTGGGACAGCAGAAGGATTGTTGGTCAAGCGTTGGATGATCTGAGATAAGGAAGAGTCATTGACATAACCCTTTTGAACAGATTGCAACCAATTTGGAACAGGCATAGAAATAGCTGAAAGAGAACCTTGGGCATCAAATGTGCGAGAAAGAGCATCTGCCACAATATTGTCTTTACCCTTCTTGTAAGTGATCTCATAGTCATAACCCATGAGTTTGCTAACCCATTTCTGTTGTGCCGGGGAGGAGACACGCTGGTCCAAGAAATATTTCAGACTCTGGTGATCAGTCTTGATGCAGAAATGATTCCCTAATAGGTATGGACGCCACTTCTGTACTGCATGCAAAATAGCCATCATTTCCTTCTCATAGGTAGAGGCAGCTAAATTCTTACCTGAAAGGGCTTTGCTGGTGAACGCGATGGGGTGTTCATCTTGAAGGAGAACAACACCAAGTCCATTGCCGCAAGCATCACTCTCAATAGTGAAGGGCTTGGAAAAATCGGGCATAGCTAGCACAGGTGTAGTACACATAGCTTGTTTTAGTTTGTCAAATGCACACTGAGCATCAGGTGTCCATGTAAAAGCATCTTTTTTCAATAGAGCAGTTAATGGAGCTGCAATCTTCCCATAATCCTTGACAAACTTGCGGTAGTAGCCAGTCAACCCCAAAAAACCACGAAGGCTCTTGAGTGTCTGAGGATGTGGCCAATTGTTCATGGCCTCGATTTTGGCAAGATCCACGCGAACCCCTTGTGCTGAGATAATGTGCCCGAGATACTCAACTTCCTTTTGTCCAAAAACAAATTTAGACTGCTTGGCATGGAGATGATGGTCAGAGAAAAGTTGCATGACAAGATCCAGATGCTGGAGATGTTCATCCCATGTTTTACTGTAGATGAGGATATCATCAAAGAATACCAGAATGAATTTCCGCAAGTAGGGTCGAAATATTTTATTCATTAAGGCCTGGAATGTGGAAGGAGCATTAGTGAGGCCAAAGGGCATGACCAAAAACTCATAATGGCCATCATGTGTGCAAAAAGCTGTTTTAGGAATATCATCCTCATGAACCCGAATTTGATGATACCCAGAACGAAGATCCAACTTGGAGAAAAAGTGAGCCCCATGAAGCTCATCAACAACAGGAATTGGAAACTTATCCTTGATGGTGAGGTGATTAAGTGCTCGGAAGTCAATGCAGAGGCACCATGACCCATCTTTTTTGCGGATAAGAATAACTGGAGAAGAAAAGGAACTAGTGCTTGGGCAAATAATACCTTGCTTTAATAAGTCCTGAACGAGCATTTCAATCTCCATTTTTTGGTGAAATGGGTAGCGATAGGGCCTGATGTTGGGAGGAACGCTGCCAGGAAGGAGCTGAATACAATGGTCTTCTGGCCTGGAAGGTGGTAATCCCACTGGTTCAACAAAGACACCTGTATATCGATCCAGAATTTGTTGTAGATCCAAAGGAGTAGTGGAGACCGCTGATGGTTGCATCTGGATGGAATGGATCTGAGCGATGACACCATGTGAACTCTTCTTGAGGAGTTTTCCATGCGATGTGAACTGATGATGCTGAGAGAACCTGGTTGTAATCCTGTCAATGTGTGTTTTTGTCCATTGAGGGAAAACTGCATCCAAAGTTCGGCAAAATCCCATAAGATAGGGCCAAGTGTGCGTAGCCATTGAGCGCCCAAAACCACATCACATCCGCCTAAGGGAAAGGAAAACATGTCAGAGCGCAAGATATAATCTCCCATAGAGATATGCACATTTCGAAACTTCCCTTTGCAAGGTAAGGTGCCCCCATTGGCAATCATGACTTCAAAGTTGGAGCAAGGATGGATAAAACAATCAGCTTGTTTGGCGATCCGAGGGTCAATGAAATTATGAGTGCTACCAGAATCAATGAGGATTGTAAGAGGAAGCTTCTTGAAGTAACCCCTGACCCGCATTGTTTGGGGGGGTGGTGATTCCAGCTAAAGCATGGAGAGATATCTCTGGCTGGTCATCCTGAGACGGAGGGTCAATAGGCGGTTCTTGACTATCGACCGGGGCATCCAGTGTTTCTGGATCTTCGTCACCCATTTCAGAGGCAGGCGGAGACTCCACATCCAGGAGATAGAGCTTTTGCTGAACACATCTATGTCCCCGAGTGAATTTCTCATCACAATTATAGCAAAGCCCCTTTTCTCTGCGTGCTTGCATCTCTGTTTCAGACAAACGCTTGATAGGAGTCGGTCGAGGAGCCTGCGGTATAGGTGGTCACTGAGAACCCATATTTCGGAAGGGAACAAAAGTGGGCTTGGAGCGTTGTTGGGCTGCAAGCTTGTCTTCTGCCAACTTAGCCAACCCGAGTGCTTTCGTCATTGTGTTGGGGCAGAACATTTTGACCTCAGAGCGAATGGCATCCTTTAGACCACTGATAAAACAACTCCGGTAAAATTCATCAGACAATCCTTCGGTGTGGTTGGATAGATTCTCAAATTCGGTTTGGTACTCTCTCACAGTGCCAGTTTGGCGAAGTTTAGTGAGGGCTCCTGTGAATTCATCAAAAGCACTAGGACCAAATCGTTGCAAAAGGAGCTTGCAAAAGTCTGGCTAGTTGGGCTCTGGATGAGCCTTGATGTACCAGCGGTACCATTGAAGAGCTTCATGTTCCAAATGAAAGGATGCCAGCGGAACTTTGCTGACATCAAAAGTATTATGCAGACTGAAATACTGTTCTGCATGATAGATCCATCCAGTTGGATCGGTACCATTGAAGCGAGGAAAATCAAGCTTCGGACCACGAAAATTGCTGGAAGCAGAGAACCCATTGTCTACTGAAGACTCGGACTGCCGTTTGTAGCTGAATGTTCAAGATGGAGATCGAGAAATTTTTCATCCAGATCCTGGAGTTTGGCTTGGATGGCTACAAGTGCTTCCTCCATGGTTTTTGCTCCTGCACGGGTGACAACCATAACCAGGATTTTTTTTTTTTTTCCAAACTGGAGCGGCTAGGGCTCGAAAGAGATCTGGAACAACACCGAATGGACTGAAAATGGCTGAATCTGGAACGGCTTGCAAAATAGATCTGAAACGGCGCAGCAGTGATCGACAATAGTTCAGCTGAAAGTAGATATGGACCCCAGGTATGTGCGGCTTCCTAACAGTTCAGGGGTTTCACTCGGCCACCAATGCTGTCTGACAGCTTGCGTATTGGGGCAATACCCCTCACTCCACGGCTCAGGTAAAACTGATAACCGCTTTGCCACAAACGACAGCTCTTGGTTTACCTCACGGGTGGGAACTAGTCAATCAGGTAGGGGTCGTTTCCCTTTTCGCTGGCAGGTCCTCTCAATGGGCCAGCTACTTCGGGGTTCCTGTGGTACTCCTCACAATGAGTTTTAGGGCTTATGCCCAAGTACTTCCCACAATTAAGAGGATGGGGATTATTCCCAAATCCGAACTTGCAACAGATGCGAAAAAAAATTTGGCTGAAATTTTACCCAACGAGCCCAAGAAAGTGCTCTGATACCAGATGTGAGGCACCTGCAACAATTAATTAACAAGAATACGCGAAATAGCAGAAATGACAGAACTCAGAATCACTTTTGTGTTGATCATAGACCACTTCGAGGGGGCAACCTCCTTTGAGCAAGCTCAATACAAATAACTTCACGGTGCCTTCATAGGTCTCAACACACACTTATATACTAATTCTAGGCGCCAATACTATGGGTCGAAACCATGGGCCGTTACAAACTATGGATTAACAATACTACGGGCGGCTTACAAAGCATATGCGCCAACAAAAATAACACAAACTATTGATTAACAAATACTACGGGACGACTTACAAAGCATATGCGTCCAACAACAACATACTAACAAAGTAAAGACATGGGTTCCAAACACATTTGTTTCGGGTTGAATCTACAAGGCATCTCGTGACATTCTCTTCTTCAACTTGTTTCCACACCATTCTCACTTTTCTCTTCATATTTTGGCTCTTGGAGGAAGGGCGCACTTGGTGAGATGATGATCTATTTGGGGGAGATCTTGTGGACCCATTTATTTGAAATCTGATGTATTTACTCTTTATTTTCTGCTCAAAATATCCTCAAGTAGAAATACCAATTGAAACTATGTCAAAATACCAAACAATGTATAAATGGTGCCATTTTCCTCATATCTAGTTATGAAAGCTTGAAGTTTCTTTATTTCGACTTGTATCAGTTCATATATGTTATTTTTATGATGCATGAAGATTCATTAATGTCCTGAATAAGTTTCATATACATTACATAAGGCTTTGGAGCATAAATCGCGAATTTCATAGCAAGTAGTGAAGTTTCCTATCATTTCCCCTACGTGAAGAAATTTCCACAAACCTCTAATTTGTGGGAGTTGAAAAAGCCTTTAGGAACTGATTAATGATGAATTTGGGTTCCCATTGAAGTCCTTTAAATAATACATGTCTATTTTTTGAAATTTGGGAGGTTCGTACTGCATTTGGGAAGCCATCTTTGTCCCCTACCCTTGGGGGTTTGAATCTTGAATTTGCTAGTAAGTTTCCCTATTTTATCCTGATTGTAAATGAGTGTTGCAGAAGTCTTTTGAGAGTATCCAATAATCCATCAGACTCATTTTTATGTATTAATACCTCTCAAACACATTCAGACCCAATTTGGAATCATTCGGAGCAATTTGGAAGCATTTGAGTCATTATTAGTCTAAGGGTCAAATTGGCCAAAAAGTGCAATTTTTCCAAATTTATTAAAAAATGGACACTACAAGTGGTATCATAGCATGGTCCTTGCACCTGATTTGTATGACCATTCATGAGGAAAAGAATTCAAATAAATCATTCCCCACCCTTAGAAACTAAAACTGAAAGTACTTTTGGTGAAAGGGAAGAAGTAGGCGAAGAAGTACATTCTTTGGTAACCATGAGCAAGGATGAGAAAGGAACCTTAGAGGAGAATGAAGAGTTAAGAAAATTCCTGAAACCATTCTTTAAATACATGACAAAACAACTAATGCAAGGGTTTGAATTGTTGGCTAGTCAATTTGGAAGCAAATTGGCAATAGGAGGGAGCAGTGGTTCTCCTTTCGAGGAAAATAAGGCAATGGATGAAAGAATTTATGTCACAAAGGAGGAACCTAATGTAATGGTGGAACATGAGGTACATGTTGATATGTAGGTGCTTGAATATGCTACACTCAAACAAGAAGAAATACAAGCACTTGTCTTTGTGCATAGGGATTATGAGTTGCCTCATGGAGAGAGTGGAAAAGCCTTGGAGGAGGCACATGATCTCACAATAGTTGGACCAGCCAATTATGGAGAAGATGAATTAAAGATTTCGATGGGTAATAGTTTCAAAGAGTTAAGGTTGGTTCATAATTCCTCACCCCCTACTTCTTTTTCAACCACATCAATTGGGGATGAAAATCGGGTGAAAGGTTTTTTTCTAATAGTGCCACATGAGGAGTATGAAACTCCTATCTCTCCTTTTGATGATGACATGAATATAGCACCTTATTATTTACATTGGAATAAACATCCTTTGGTATTTCTTGATGATACACATATCCCTGGATCCATAAATGGTACTTATGTGAGCCCCTTGAAGGCTCATTGTTTTCTTTGCTCCCTACTTGGTTCAGATTTTAGTGGAGATTATTCATTCACTTCTTGGATGAAAGAATACATGGTTGATTATTTTGATGCATCCTACATATTTTTGGTGCAGCATTATAGGACATGGGATCCTCACCTATGTCATTGGAGTAGATTTGATTGGTCATTTGATTCTTGTATGCACTTGGTAAATGGTGATCTACTTGCTTGGAGGTATAAGCACTTTCATGATTCTTTGATGAGGCACCTCCTTGATGTACATTTTTATTATGTTTCTGTGTACTTTGATGATCTATATTTTGTACTTATGATGATTGGAAGAATTCATACAAGGAAATGGGATCCGGGAATTCTCTTGCCTGATGGTATGGGTTGGAGAGCACTCCTTATTGTTGGAGTGGAATACAAGCAATGGGACCCTGGAATATTTTTTAGTCTCATTGGTTTCAATGCTTTTGGGGGGAATAAAGTTTTGGAAGCAAAGTTTTGGAAAGAAAGCAGGTTCTTCAACATCCATGTTCAAAATTGCTTGAAAACAAGCAATTTTGGGTGGGGAGGACTGTAATGTACCCATTCAAATAAATATCAAAAGAGAAAATTCACCAATCTACTAGTTTCCTAGGTTGGGGTGGAAACACTAGATTTGGAATAAGGAGACTATAAAACCCCAAATGGAAATTATATTGACATAAATATATTAAAAGAGGTTAAATAAATATTTATGATAGGAAAATAAGGTGGCACTTGGTCATGGGGACACATTGGTGTTGTGGGACCCACACAAATCTAGATTCCTCATGCCACATGGCATTCTATTCTCACCCATTCAAATCCAAGGTGGATTCTAATGATATTTGGGATTTTGGAGGTCAATATACTTGGCATGAATCAATGAAGGCTAAATTGGAGTGGAAGAGTAACTCCCATGGAAGAGGAAGAGGCATTTGAGAGATATTGAGACACTTGGGCTAGATTCACTAGCTTCTATGACAACAATGATGAAGATGCTATGACACTCACAAATCAGACCTGAATGCTGACATATTACATATATGACATGTCAGGACTAAAAATATGCTCCAATAAGGAGCACAAGGGAGTTAGGGCAGCCAAAGATACACCCATTCGAATTGAGGGAAGATATACACTAGGAATTGTTGGACAAGTGGCACACATTGGAATCTCTTCCCAACTTGAGTTGGCATGAGGATTTTGGAAGGAATTTGACCCAAGGAGGACTTTAGAAGTTTATAAAATACAAGAACAAAGAAGGAGAGTTTCTTTTGATCATTTCTCATTTTTCATATTGGAGAGCGTAGCTTGTCCATGCTAGTGAAGTGTTTACTCTACTTTCCTTAGTACCAATTTCAAGGGTGAATGATTCCCACCCTAATTGGAAATTAGAGAGGCCATTCATAACTTTCATTTGGAGCTAAAATGGAGTCATTTGTTGCAGGTTGAAGCTACAAGGCAGCTCGTGACATTCTCTTCTTCAAATTGTTTCCACACCATTCTCACTTTTCTCTTCATATTTTGGCTCTTGGAGGAAGGGTGAACTTAGTGAGATGATGACATATTTGGGGGAGCTCTTGTGGCCTCATTTATTTTTTATTGGATGTATTTACTCTGTTTTTTCTGCTCAGAAGATCCTCAGGTTGAAATACCAATTGAAACTATGTCAAAATACCAAACAATGTATAAATGGTGCCATTTTCCTCATATCTAGATATGAAAGCTTGAAGTTGCTTTATTTCGACTTGTCTCATTTCATATCTATTATTTTTATGATGTATGGAGATTAATTAATGTCATGAATAAGTTTCATATACATTACATAATCCTTTGGAGCATAAATCTCGAATTTCATAGCAAGTAGTGAAGTTTCCTATCTTTTCCCCCTATGTGAAGACATGTCCACAAACTTTTGATTTATGGGAGTTGCAGAAGCATTTAAGAAATGATTAATGATTCATTTGGGTGACCATTGAAGTCCTTTAACTAATACATTTCTCTTTTCTTATTTTTTGGAGGTTCGTACTGCATTTTGGAAGCCATCTTTGTCCCCTACCCTTGGGGGTTTGAACCTCAAATTTGCTAGTAAGTTTCCTTATTTTCTCATGATGGTAAATGAGTGTTTCATAAGTATTTTGAGAGTGTCCAAGCATCCATCAGACTCATTTTTATGTCTTAATACATCTAAAAAACATTCAGACCCAATTTGAAAGCATTCAGAGCAATTTGGAAGCATTTGAGTCATTACTAGTCTAAGGGTCGAATTGGCCAAAAAGTGCAATTTTTCCAATTTTTCCAAATTTATTAAAAAAGGAACACTAAAGTTGTTGAAGAGAAAGAGAAGGTGTGAAAACGATTTTAATTAGTATTAGATAAAGTCAATATACAATCACAATTATTTGCTTCGATGTTTTCTTTGTGGAAAATGACAATGTTTACGTCGATAGACGTTTTTTTCCGAGGGGCGTTTTGAAAAGTACTGTAGCTTTTCGTCGTCCTTTCGACCAACCATTGACTACCAGATGTACGCCTTCGAACCTGCCTTGATTTCCAATACAAAAGCGCCATGTACATCATCCTTGGACTCTGCCATCGATGGCTGATGGCGTGTTCCTCTTAAATTGTTCTGCGTTTTATTGAATTTCTACATCGATCAATCTGTGGAAACTCCTTTGTAAACATTCCCAAAACTAGTGCCGACATTATTGATCCTCGAATTGTTTTTGGTGGCCTCCCTGATATCCTTGGTTAGGGTTCATTTCTTCCATGAATACCCAGGCATATTTCTTCCTAGAACTCGAACTCAAGCTTAGTCTGTGGAGAATATGGATCCCTGAATTAGTAAAATTTAGGGTTTATATGGTTCACCACAGTTGTTCTCTCCTACAGAGTTAACCAGAGTTTCTCTCCTATGCAGGAGCCCTAATACATATGGATGACATGGGCCTCATTAAAGATGACTTTAGAGCATGCCTTTTACCATGCAAGGTTTCAGAATGAGCAAGCTGGTCCCTTGCCAACACCCTTTGGATTTCCTTATTTTTCCTCGATTTTCTGGATGGAGGGTGGTATTGATTGACGTTTTTACCTTATTTTTTTGGAGTATACATGAGTGAACATGACAATATGAATATTAATGAAATCGAACTTCCTATGGTCTAAAAAAATCCCATGGATTTCGAAGTGGAACTTGTCAAAGATTGCATCGGATAATCGTGTTTTGATTGAATTTAGAGGCTAAACCTAGCACTATTATCGAGTTTATTCATCTCTGCTATTTGTTTTAATTGTTTTCTACCTTTACTATTAAAGTTGATTGTAGTATTGGTGGGAAATGACCTTTGTAAAAAGAAGATTGGAGATCCGACCAAAGGGTATTTGAATTCATGAATTGTAGTCTATGAGGTGGAACTTGTGGATACACTTAACCATGTATTATAATAAGGTATGAATATGTTGATAATCTTTTTACTATGATCGCCCATAAAGAGGGAAATTTCTGTTCCTTCCAACCTTTTCCTATGATTACTGCAAGAAAGGTTTGGGTTCCTAGCTTGAAAATAGAGCGAACCTCATTAATATAACTATTACTGCATTTGTATGTGGGGGAGAAGCGGCCTCCTTATGTAAGATCTAGCTCCTTTCTTTATCCCTTTATTTAGATTAACGTATTTCTTTGGGGTTGAATACTATCTTTCCTGTCAAATGGAGAGGATTGACCTCATGGTTGAGGATGAAACCATCTAATGCTTTTGTTATTACGGTAAAGAGGTGTGGCCTCTAGAATGAGGACTAAATTCCTTATGTTTGTTTATATATATTATTGCAGTGTTCAGAAATTATATGTTATTATTAATAGTCCTTTGAAGATTGTTCACACTACAAAAGAGAAAGAGGGTGTCCTCCGCAAAAGGGAATCGAGCCTATGACACACTCTTCATTATGTATATACAACTAGCTTTTGGAGGGAGTATTAGGAAAATATTTGATTTCTTATAAACATGTTATTTCTCTGGTATTGGGTTTGCAGGTCTCATATGAAAATGCAACTGATGTTCAATTGCTGCGATTTGTGGATTACTTTGCACGGGCATTTAGTTCAGTTAACTCTGCTTAATTCGCTCTAGACAAGATACCAAAGGAGTCTACTGTGGCCAAGCTTGCATAAGTAAGTTTACAATTTTCTTCTTCATAGTTTATTTATGATGTGGAGTAAACTGAACTAATGGGATGTGCAGTTTTTCATTATGTATATATAATTAGCTTTTGGAGGGAGTATTAGGAAAGGATTTGATTTCTTATAAACATGCTTTGTCTCTGGTATTGGGTTTGCAGGATTGTATGAAAAGGCATTTGATTTTTAGTTGATGCGATTGAGGATTACTTGGTATTGGGTTTGCAGGATCGTATGAAAAGGCACCTGATGTTTAGTTGATGTGATTTGAGTATTACTTGGTATTGGGTTTGAAGGATCATATGAAAAGGCACCTGATGTTTAGTTTATGCAATTTGAGGATTACTTTCACAGGAATTTAGTTTAATTAACTATGTCCAATTCCATCTGAACAAGATACTGAAGGAGTCTCTATTTGTTTATTAAATGAAGAAAAGAGGATCACATGACTTCTAATTTCTTCCTTATTTATGAATAACCCATATCCAAGTTTTTTTGGTATGTCTTCGATCTTCTAGGACAAAACCCAAGTAAAAACTACGAAGAGTCGCTTCTTTGAATACCATCATTGTCAATATTTTACTCTTCAGTCTCAGGCTTACATTCAGAAACAAAAAAAGAAAAGTTGATTTATCTCTATTGATGCCAATTGATCTGGCCTGTGTGTCTAGAAGTAGGGTATCATTTTCAGTAGATGGGAAATAGGGATAGGATTAGATGAGATTTTTAAACCTTCCAAATGTTGTGATGGTGGGGAATGAGAGATGAGTTTTCCAAGGGAATATAGAAGGATGATGGAGAAAAGGATAGAGGGGACAGCCCTATCTTGATCTCGTAGATGAGTTGAAAATGGAAGAGGGTTCATCATTTATAAGGACAACAAAAGAGGCTATTGAATAGCATTCATGGATATGTTCAATGAATTTATGGTCAAATCCCAGGGTTAGAAAGGTTTTATTTTGTAGGAAACCCCAGTTCATTTTATCATAAGTTTTTTTAAGGTATAATTTGAGAAGCATACTTTTTACTTTAAGAGAGTGGACATCTACCAGCTAAAAATGTGCATTGTTCTTCTAAGGTGATGAGGAATGGGAGGAGACACATGAACCTTGTGGATATGATTTTTACTTAGTTTCTAGGATTTGGATATGGATACAGATTGACCATATGTTTTTATTCCTGATTGGTTATGGATACAGATCCCAATTTTTCTCTTCTAAAAAATTTGACCCCTGATCCGTTAGGAGGGACTTGAAAAAGCCAGTTTCTTTTGATTTTATAGATGCATGGTCTTCTATCATGGAGCCATTGGATTTTTTTTCCAAGGAATTTTGTTTCTATACATTTTTACTTTGTGTGTATTTTTGGAAAGAGGTTGTGCTCCGATCTCCTTATTTTAGCCTTTTTGGGGATTTTTTTATTTCAATATTTCTCCTCTCTAGCATATATTTCATCTTGGGCTGAATTTTTTGCTGTCGTTTT
This sequence comes from Larix kaempferi, assembly GCA_027924585.1. NCBI lineage: Eukaryota > Viridiplantae > Streptophyta > Pinopsida > Pinales > Pinaceae > Larix > Larix kaempferi. The sequence continues at coordinate 13,064,201 of BSBM01000036.1, forward strand.
TTCTTAGAGTGAGTTAGTGAGACCTTTTTGTTCAATTTCTTCTTGGTTGGTTTCAATTGCATTTTCAAGAATGATTTTCTGCCTGTAAATTTTCCCAAAAGTAGGATTCATTCCATTCATTAATCATTTCTTGAGAAATAGTAGTTTTCTATGAAGAATGTACATTTTCGAATCTGTTGATAAGTAGTTATTTTTGAATTGTTAAAGCTAACACTTTTTGAGGTTTGGTTCTAGCTCACCATGGGTGAAGCAAGACTTCAAATATGAAAGGAACCTTCAGGGGATTCTCTCCTTTATTGTTTGAGAGGGTAATTGATTATTGACATGAAAACACACCTTGAAGATATAATATTCTTCCTTATAATTGTCTACCATCCATCCTTCTAAGACTAGAAAATATGTTAAGTTTGTCTAGAATGAACTCTTCTGTTGTTCCACGAGAAAAAACTAGATCCTTTGAGGATATAAGAATCTGCTTCATAATTGTCTACCATCCATCATTCTGAAACTAGAAATATGTGTAGTATCTCCATAATCTTGACTGAATTGCCTCCCAGGTCTTATGTTGTTCCACATGAAAGAGCTATATTTTGAGTCAATTTCAACCAATGAATTCTATTTGAAATTGATCAGGGATTGATCTTCTCTACTAGTATGACCACCCCCTTTCTCATGTTCTCCTAAAATTGAACTGAAATATCCTTCAATTATTCATGGAATATCCACAAAGGGAGTTCTTTATTCGAAGCGTAGGTGCAACTTTCCAGCATATGGGCTTTAATATAGCAATGATAGGGCCATAGATGTTGTACATTTTGGACAAGAAGTTTATGCTAATCCAGGATATCTCAATATTTAACTGAATGAGACCTATCTTTGATGGTCACACCATATGAGTATTCCACCTGATATTCCAAATGGATCCTTATATATGCTTCTGAGACAAACGTCATAGATCATCTAATTGACTCTGTAGCTTCCCTTTTAACTTTTGTTTCTTGTAAACTCAGAATGTCTTGTTTTTTCATTTTATTTTTTCTATTTAGAGCATGTCGCTTTACTGGGGTTTTAAAAAAGTTATGTTCCAGGATAAATTCTTTGTGTGAACCTTTAGCATCTCTGTTAGATAGAGACCCTGAAAATTTCTTTGGAAAAAACCCTAGGAATCCTGCCTGTTTTTTCTTTGGGCCATCTTGAAAGCAGTGCTCCAGCTTGTTCGGATATCCACATCATCTTTTTCAGGATCTTGCATGCAATTAGGGTTTGCATGCAAAATCTAGGGTTTGCATGCACTTGCATGCATCCCAGTCACCAGTTTGATGCCTCCAGCACCTTAACCACCTCATTCTAGCACCCGGGAGCCACTTACTACAGATTTTTAGCCCTCCTAGGCTGAAAGGCGACCACTTCTCACCTACTGCCAGAGAAGGGTGCACTTGTTCACCTACCACTGCAGTTCCACTTCAGTTACATTCAGTTAGCTCTGATTCTCCCTGATTTGAGGCTAGTTTCACTCCCGACTAACTGTTTCACTTCTGTTGGACCTCCAGTTTGACTAGATGACTTGTTCTGACTTCAGTTAGTCTCCCATGCGCCCCCCACTGAGCCTCCTTCCCTTAATCAGTGCTACACACTTCAGTTACACTTGTTACACTCAGTTAGACTCAGATTGACACCTGGATGACTGGTTCTTGTGCATTGATGAGCACCACCGATTGATGATGAGGACTCCTAGTTGGAGTCAAGCTACTCCATTCAGTGATTCGAATGGCCTACTTAGTCAATTCGAATTGCTCACTCACATTGTCAGATTGTATTGTAATTATTCACCCTTATTGGGATATTGAGCACTGATGCATGTTTTGCACAGTTTTACACCATATTTTCTATATTCATCTGTTGTGATTGATTTACTTGTTCATTAGATCTGCTGTGACTAATTTTACACAGCTGCTTTTGGGAGCTCTCTGCTGTCAATTTGTGGGATTCTTCTTGCCTTTTTACCTAGTGCTTCTTCCTTCCTTTATTGTCTTTTTGCCACCACATCATATTTAAATCTCCTATTTCTTGTATAATAGGGCTTAGAGGATTTGTTTTTTCGTTGGAAGTTGAATATTTGATAGCTACTGTTGAGTCTTGTAGTGCATAAAGGTCCTCTTCAACTTATTTTGTGTCTTTTCCTCTGGAATTTTTTCATATCAGAATAGGGATTAGAGGCTTTGGATTTTGGCTGGAAGTTGGATATTTGATAGGTGTTGATGTGTTTTGTTGTGCATGAAGGTTTTCTTCAACTTATTTTGTGTCTTTTCTATTGGAATATTTTTCATATGAGATTGATCTAGACGTTCCAAGATCTAGTTGTGGATTAGGGTTTGTAGTGGGAAAGGATGGAGGATGCAAGGGGGTTCACTTATTCATTGCTTGGTTCCTCATCCACCCTTACATCATTATGACCGTAGACAGGGTCCCCAACACAAAAAATATTCTGGGATTCAAGTTGAGTATTTGGGACCCATTTCTCTTTTAGAGGGCCATTTTGGGGGTTGTCCTTTTTGTCTTGCTTTCTTTCTTAGAAGGCATAGTTTCTTTCAATTTATATGGGCATTATGCTTCTATATGTCCATATTTAGGACATGCTCTACATTGGAAAGGAATTTTTTCATATTTGATCTGATCAATGGATCTAGGTTCGACTTTTAGGGTGACATTTTACAAAAGAAGCTTTTATTTCCATAGTCATGTAGAGCTTGGCTTAATTTGCCAACCTTTTCTCCCTTGTCAATTTTAGAGAATACACATATTCTCTGAGGCCATTCCTTATGATATTTAGGGATTTTTCACTCAATAATTCCAGGGGGAGATATGGAAGTCGAAGTTCAGATTCCAGACCCATTACAGGACATTATAGGGGTGTCAACTTTGTTTGAAACCAGTCTCCCAATATTTCATGTAGAAACCAGGTCTGTTAAAAAACCAAAGGGCACCCTGAAAAACATGTTAGTTTGGATTAGTTCATGCCTTCTTGGTTAAGAAATAACTAGAACATTGATCAACAATTTCCTTGGCTTCATTATTGAATTAGATTAACCAACAATGAATAGATTGCTACTATCCATCCATCAAATTTAGACATGGTTTTTATGAACAAGAAATTAATTATGAGAAATATAGTACAAAAGTTTAAGAGACTCATAGTTTAAGAACATTTATGTCATTAAAACCACTCTATTAAAAATTTGGAAAGAATGAATGCATTAGCTATCATATGGAGCAGTTGTGTCTCTCTAATTGTTGCTCGAATAAAACAATACGACTAATAGAAAAGACATTCATGTTGTGTATAAATACATTGGAATTAGAAATTATACAAGAACTCGGGTAACATATCTTCACACACAATGAATTTGTTGCCACTTGTTTGATTGGGATATTCCCTGGGTCTTATACGCATTTGACTGTTGTATAGTCCTTCCTCTTTAGATGAAAGAGGAAACCCTTAAAAAGATGTAGAATTGGTTGTCCATACAATTGAACCACCACTTGAGAATGTTTGAGAAAATTCCCCAACATTCCTGCAAACTATTCCACCATACTCGTTGTATGACACGAGGATTTTATGTAGAATCAGTTGCCCATAAAACTGAACCACAACCTCAAGAATTCGTTGTGCAATTTGAATTGTTTGTTAATGCTTCGTGCATTCCTTGAATAGTGTTGATAAAGTCTCTTCATATTAACCCATATATAAAGCCACCATTAAAGCCATATAGGATTAATAAGCCTAACTCCTAATGAGTTGGATAGTATATTGGAAATAAACAAGTGAATACAATTTTTGTACTATTAGTTTCATCAGTAGCTATGCATTCCAGAGCCAGAATAGTAGTAAAAATGAAAACCTGTACTCTCAGAACTACCATGGACTTACCATTTTATAAAACAATAAGTTGAACTGCAACGCTTGTATAGAGTTACATAACATATATTGTTGTAGTGCACACCCTAGGAGATGCAAATAATTTGACTCCAAATTTATGAGATACAAGAAGGAAAAGTTGACCTAATTTGACCGTTACATAGACTGTTAAATCATTTGGACATACGTTGAAAGATGTTGCAAGGAAATTTTGAGCCAGATAATTATGTTTCCCATCTCTCTTATGAAAAAGTCGAATTCAATTTTCATTAGAATGTCTCTTTTGCAAGTCCACATTCATTTTTTGCTACAATGTGTCTAGTTCAGACCCATTCATATAATACATTAAGATAGAGAAGCACGAGAATATCATGCCCAATGCTAGTAATGGGTATTCTGAAATCTACTAAATACGTCCAGTATTCAAAACAATTGGGATTTACATAACTTACTGCAACATCCTAGTTATTCAAGCATGGATGTTGAGCTAAAGCTGAATTGGGCCTTATATTCCTAACTTAGGACACCACTTGGACTTTTCAAAAGTGATCTCATGAAGTAGGATTATTGGCAGTTTAACCAAATTACGTAACTTACACATAGAAACCTTACTATTTAGCCTTCGTACCTTTTCCAATTGCATTAAAAATAAAATATCATATTTCCAAAGAGTTTGATAATAGTAATTTACATATCGATGTCAAATTGTGTAGCTTTCACACTAATGATCAGAAGACCTTTTGGCCCCACCCCTTGACTGAGTAGTAATAGTTGGTGATGAGATTTTATCCCAATGGGAGCCTATGAAGAGCAAGAAAATCACAAAATTGTGTGCCTAGAATACCTTCGTTCATATAATACAAAAACATGCTTGCATGATTTCTGCACAGTGATGATGATCTACATGCTACAGTATTTTGATACAAACTTGGAAAAATGCTCATCATAGGGGCCCAAAATTTCTCCAAGTACATGTATTCCTTATCTTTCATATTCCAAACAAGAAAACACCGCTAGCAATCAGAAATTGGCATGTATCCATATCCACTCACGCCAAATTAGCCAAATAAGGGTTCAAATGCGAACATTGCTTTCTTGCATGTTCAAGAATCAACTTCTAAAGAAGCTCAGGAGTAGCTCCCTTAATTTCTATGATTTATAAAAAAAAAAGTTATAACTATTTTCTACAATTGAGAGAATTTATTTTTCAAGAATTGAATCAATGTACTTGAAAGTGATGATAAATAATATCGTTTTTAGATGACTTAAGTTAAAAAAAGGAGTTGTTATTGGAGGTTTTATTTCATTTAATCTATTTACAAATATGTATATATGATTAACAAGGATTGATGTATGATTCACAATTATTCACAATATAATGATGAATTCTTTTCAAAGGAGCAGCATTAAGTCAAGATGGTCTAAAGGGGGGCCTTCTGATATACATAGATGTTCTTATTAAAGACTGTTTTTCTATTAAACTAATTAGGACATCTTATAAGGATTATCTAATCATGTCTTACAAATTGTTTAATGATTTAAATTTTCACCAACTCACAAGTAATAAAGTACATTATTATGACATCATAATCATTCCATTCAACACAACTGACAAAATAAAATAGACTACAAAATATACATAACAGATTTGACTTTAATTTAGTGTTTTAAAAAATTGCTCCAAGTTTAATTAGGAAAGCAAATTGTAATGAGTTTGCTAGATTTAAAGTATTTTTTATGAACAAAATGGTCCAATCCAACACATTCATTACAATTTGATCTAAAATGAATAAAAAGATTCAATCTAACAAACTCACAACCATTTTGTTAGCCAAATTGGATTACTTCTAAAGATGACAATGGATTGATTAAGTACTTAGCAAATTAACCTTTTTGCAAAAACTTATTTTCAAATGGTGATACAAGGCCAAGTATATAACAAGGGAAAACTTTAGTCTATGCACTTTTTGGGGGTTGTCATCAAAACATCAATTTGATTTAGTTTCCCTTTTCAATCATTTAACCTTCCAACAACAACCTAAAGACGTATTACTGCACCTTTTTGGGGCAATTGCTAGTTATATCTATTTTTGCAAGTTGACAATTTAAGAGTTTAGCCTCTATGAGTTTTTCATGGTTGTGGAGAGCATCCCAAGATTTTCTTTTGTCAAACTTAAACGTATCTAAATCTCTCGGTGTTAGAAGCAATTTTGTTAAAGGATATGAACTTGGTAGTCTTTAATGCTATTGAGTTCTTTCTTTGACATAAATCTTTTATTCAGTTATTTGTGATTGATTATCTTAGTGCTTTCATTTATTTATTGGTTTCAAATGGGTAACTAAAGAAGTGAATTTATCTAGAGGGTGTTACAATTAATATTGGGAATAAGTCTCTTATCCCAAAATGTACAATACTTGGTCACGAGTCAAATTCACATATGCACTTGTGATTGTAGCATTTGTATGGAATTTGATTTTCAATTATAAAGCATGCATGTCTTTATTTATCATTTAGTATCCTTATAGATGCACTTTTAAAGCGAGTTCTCGATGATAGAAATGGGAATATATTTTTTTTTCTAAAAGGAAATTGTTTTTAATGACTGCCTGATATGTGCAAAGAGCTCAAACATAATAACTCTGACACATGGTTGGATTTTGGAATGACCCAATCAATATCCAAAATCATTCATATATGTATTTTGAGCCGCCAATAGTTCTTTAAAAGTTCAAAGTGACAAGGAAAAATATAGAAAAACAAGAATGATTAAGGTAATACTTTGTGGGATTTTTTAAAAATTTGGTAGCATCTTTGACAATGATTTACATGACATTTTGACTGCATTTGTAACATACAAAAATTGGTTGTTTAATACATTGGTTTTTTTCCATTTACAAGAATACATAGATAACATTCAAGAAACATATGCAAGAGACTTTAAACCAAAGGATCAAACCAAGAGACAAATTGTAGTGGCAACTTACTTTATTGATCGGGTTGCTCTAAGAGATAGCAATTAGAAGATGGTTTGTAAAGAACTTGGTGTGTAGATGGACAATTAACAAGGATGTACATGTATTTTCATATTCTTTATTTATTGTGTCTCATATTTTGCATCTTTATATTATGCATGAATTTTACTTTTTGCTTGAATAGTTGATATTAGCCTCATTATCCAGTTTCAAAGAACAACGATTTTGAACCAAAACTATTTTTATGAAAATTTTGGTATCTTATTTTTGGTTTCCTTGCTGATTTTTCTTCTTTTCCTATGCTATAATTCTTGGTAGGTTATTGCTGCAAGAAAGTTCAAAAAAAAAGTTTGTCTGCAAATGATAGAAAAATTCCAGTTTGTAGCTATGGTTTGGTGTTTCTAGTATATCCAATTTGTAGCTATATGGTTTGTTGTTTCTAGTATATTTGTTGACATTTTCTAAAGTAATAGATTTTGTCTTATTGTTAGGCATTTTGAATATTTTCTTAATACTCTGTTGATATGATTGTCATTGATGCCAAAAGTATTCATTAATGACAAAGGATATGATGATATGGAATGCATGATGATGTGGCATGTGTGATGAGTGTGCAAATCCATATGATGGTGTTCTAGTACCTTCATGATGTCATTGTTACAATTTGACATCATTATATGAAGGTTTGACAGTTTGGTGAAACTCTGGAAATTGACTAAGTATTGAAAAATTAGTCTAAGTTGCTCTAGGAAAATGCCTGCCACCTTCTGTCTTTGATTGATTAATTAATTATGAGGATATAGGAATGTAGATTGTTGGATTGTGCATCTAACCATATGATTAGTTTTCCAAAACAATAATTGAGGGTGAAGATATTGGCTTGCCAAAAATTCCCTCTGGCATGATTTACATTGTCCCATTAAATGCCCACCAAGGAGAGAGGATGAGGTTGCAGAGGATGGAATTGACATGGATGGAATCTGCATGATGTCACCCATGCTTTGGATGCTTCATATTTCCAATATTGGTGAAAATAAAAATCATCTTATTTGATCTAGGGTTTTGAAAAATTGTCTAAGTGTATAACCTAGAAGTTTAAAAGGCCATTTATAAATGCACGCCATATGCTCTGGTTTTGTAAATCAATTTATCAAATGGTATGAGGTGGTTCCTTGATAATTTTCCCATCCATCCATGGTATTGGTTTCCTCTTTGATGGTCACATGTGCGAGATTTTGGTCTACCAAAACAGATAAAAAATATGTTTGTTCGCACTTTACAGTATGCCCGCAGGCTAAAAAAATATGCCCGTAGGTGAATGAGGGAGAATTGAAAATGTTCACCTGCTGGTTTATGGAGGTTGACCATAAAATATATGCACGCATAGAGCTTGTAGGATATCCATATTGAAGGAAATGCATGGTGTTGTTTGAAGAATAACAAGTTAATTAAATTCTGTGTGTTTAGTATTTAATTAAATATAAGTTTGAAAGGTTTCTTTCATTCTGGATATGAAGAGGCATGATTATTAGATGATAAAAACATAAACATATAACTTGTTTGTGAAGAGACATAATGTTTTGATGGTTTAAATGAAAATTTAGGATGGTTCTTTTTGAAATGATGCATATAAAAACAGTTTTTGACCAAATGATAGATGCGTCTCTATGGTTCCAATAAGCAGATCAGAAATAGAGGTCAAAGGAAAAGAATAGCCACAACAGTTCTTGAAGAAGTTCTGAAGATTCTTAAAAGACAAAATAAGGGTGGTTGGGAGGTGCAAGGATAGGCTGCAAGCCTATAGGAGGTCGTAACCTCCTTCCAGTTGTTGCTGGTAAATAAGGTGTTGGTGCATCCTTCAGTTGTTGCTGAAAATTTTGGGTCTTGGTGCATCCAACAAGTTGGTACTTGCAAACTATTTGTAAATATAATTTTGCAGTAATAGAAAGTATTGGTGGTTTTTGTTGGAATATTCTCACCATCATTTTTGTATTTTGCATTCCTGCATGCAATTCTGCATGCATCCAGTCATCTGCATGCATTTGCATGCATCCACTCATCATATTGGTGGTCTCCCCAGCACCTAGAGCCTATTTTCAACTCCCTAGAGCTTGTCTTCAGCCCCCAGTAGCCCTCCTACCTACCTAATGTGCCTTGTTTTCCTCACCTGGATCACATGTGTGCCTTATCTCACCTACCAGGAGTTTAACAGTCAGTTAGAGCATTTATTATCCAGTTGGTGCATTTATTGCTCAGTTTAACTGCCTGTAGCTCCCAATTGTCTATTTTGGAGTGCACCTGACCTTCTAACAGCCTCATGCGCCCTCCTTGGAGTCTCCATCCCCTGATTTGTGCCCAGATGGTTCAATTGGACTCAGTTAGACTCATTTGACTGACTATTGACCATTTATGACTGTCACTACTGATTGGATGATGTCTCCAATGTTATCCAAGATACACACTGAGGATGATTCGAATGACCTCTTGGATAATTCGAATTTTCTTGACAGATATTGTATTGTATTCAGTTATTATTCATTATTCAGAGTGCCAGCTTACAGCTGATGTATGATACAACAGTTTTTCTCCATTTTCTGTGTAATGAGTGTTAATTGATTAAGTGTTTCTTCTTCTTCTTTCTACACTACATGAGTAAATTATAGTGAGGTCTGCTATTGTTGAGTGATCCTATTCACAAAATATTACATGGTATCAGAGCTAACAACATCTATTCGAATTGCAGCAACAGTTGCAGCAATTTCTTGAGCAGCTGTCTTTCATTGAGCACTAGAAGCCTTTGAGTTTCCACAGCAAATACTGGTGCTATTTGCCTTGAATTCACTGGAGCAATCCAGTTAGGTCTAGCCAGGTGTGAAGGACTTAGTCACATGTTCTCAGTGTCCTAAGGTAGTGTTCAATTCGAATTTCAGCAGATCTTCTTTTCATAATTCTCAATTGTTTTGCAGGAATCTCCCTTTCTCAACTTCGAATTCTTCAATATCATGGATCTCAAGTTGAACTCATTCAACTACTTCGAATGGAAGGATAAAATGGACATCTTCTTGAAGTCGAAGAGTCTTTCCAGAGTGGTGAATGGCTCAGAAGTTGATCCAATTGGTGCAGTAGAGAAATCCAAGTACTTAGACAAGCTTCATGAAGCAGTAGGACTGTTTCTACTCAACATTTCTGAAGATTTGCACTTTCATGTTATCGATTTGGAGAATCCAAAGGAGGTTTGGGACAAGATCAAATTCCTCCTTGGACAGAAAGATGATTTGAAGGGGCATAAACTAGAAAATGAGCTCATCTCCATGAGCCCAAGCAGTTTCGAAACTATCACTGAGTTTCTCAACAAATTCAAGAACTTGATTTCACAGTTGAAGAGGTATGGGATTGAGAAGGAAGAAAAAAACTCATCCTTGCCATCCTGTCAAAGATAGGCCCTGATTATTTAGTGTTTTTTTTTACCTTCCAGTCAGCAATATTGTCCATTCCAAAATGGAAATTCCCTTCACTTGAATACTTCATCCAATTTCTAACTCTTGAGGAGGAGAAGCTAGTACACATGGGAGTGATAAAAACCAAGTTGGATTCAGCTCTTGCAGCCACTAAGACGAGAAGAGCGAATGGAAAAGGGAAACAAAAAAATTCTAATATAAATTCGAATGATACAAAGTAGAAGGAGGCTCCCATACAGTCAAATGGAGCCTCGGATCCTAAGAAGGACAAGCACACTCAGAAGGGAAAATCCAAGTGCACATATTGTAATCGAGGATATCACTGTGAGAGCTCATGTATGAAGAAGACCATAGATCTCATGGCCTCACTCCTTGAGAATAATAATCTCCCAGTACTTGCATGTGCTAGGAAGAAAGAGAGTGAACCATCTGGATCTGAGAACAAAGAGAGATGCCATGCCCTTATGGTAGGTGCATCAACTCAATCCTCCTTCATCATAGATTCTGGAGCATCTAGACATATGTCTTCCTCCAAGAATCTCTTCACTGGATTCGAAGCTACTGTAACCATCCATTATGTTGGGGAATGATTCTGAGGTCTCCTCTAAGGGGATTGGAAGAATCAAACTAGATCATGGATACTTCTCGGATGTACTCTATGACCCCACTCTCACTACTAATATGCTGAGATATTGTAACTTCAAAGAATATTATATTTGTACTTTATTACTCCGGAGATGATTCATTCCTCTGTGAAGATCTTATTGTATATCCGGAGATGTTTATTCCTCCATCAGAATGTGGTAACTTGGGTTATTAGAATTCCCTAGTGGGGGTCGGCCCTGTATGTGTTATGTGGGTCAAAGGATTATTAGACCACCCTAGAGGGGTCGGCCCGGTCAGTTGTAGTGGGGTATTTAACCCATTGGTTAAATACGAGCCTACATGATTTGTGTAAAAGACAAGTCGGAGTAGTGTATAAATAGAGGAGGTGTATTCCTCATTTTACACACACTCACTCACTTGAGAGTGGTGCACTTGTGGAGGAGAGGTCTGCTATGGAGAAGGAGGAGCTTATGCTCAGGGTTACATCTTTGTATATTGTTGGTCATCTATAGTGAGGAAGCTTTACTGGGTTTTCTACCCCATGAGGGTTTCCCAGGATAAATTTGTGTCTCTTGTGTTTATGTTGTGCTTGTTGTTTCTTCAGTGATCCTGTATATGCTATTATTGTGAAATGGAATGCAATGCTGCTATTTTCTGTCTTAGCATTTTAAATCAGAGCTAACCTGAAGGAAGGAAATGTATGGCACTTACGACACTTGCTTTACTTACGACAATTTGAAGGTTAGGGTTTTATATAGCAAAAACCAGTCATCGTGGACCTTTCGCCATAAATCCATTTTGGAGAAGGTTCAGGATCTAAAACCTTTACAGGTAGTAGACAACATCTACAGGTATCTTTTGTCCAAAGGGCACCCTCAGATTCGTTGTACTTTGTAAGTTATGATCAGTACACGTTAGGGTTTCCAGATCTCAGTCAAAATCAGGTGACCTAGGAAAAAAGGTCATAACTTGGGATAGAAAGCTCCAAATTCAATTTAGTAAAAAGTGACAGGTAGTACACAGACTTTACTATCTTAGGAAACTTTTTCAGAGGCCGAAGTTGAACCAGTGACATGTGGCACTCCGTACAAGTTCGCTCTCCTGTTTTATCCCATAAACAGGTCATGTTGCGACACTTGGCATAACTTGGGCTAGGAAGCTCCAAATGAAATTTCGTAAACCGTGACAGGTATTACATAGACTGTACTATCTCATAAAACGTTTTCAGAGGCCGAAGTTGAACCAGTGACACATGGCACACCGTACAAGTTTGCTCTTCTGTTTTATCCCATAAACAGGTCACGTTGCGACACTTGGCATAACTCTCTCTCAGAAACTCCAATTGAGGTCATACCTGTTGGGATGGAAATATGACAGGTCAGGCTACCACATAAAAAGTTTTCAGACCCTGTGGAGCAAAAAGTTCGTAGTTACAGCAGAAACAATCAGGTACATATTTCTGTCAAAACATAATTATTTTTGGAGAACCTTCATTCATGGCTTCCGGAATTTAGGGTTTCAGAGAAAGTTAGAATTTTTGGAATCGGAATCCATGGCTGAATGCTACTCAGGAAAATTGAAATTTAGAGACCAAGATCGAATTTTTTGGTTGGGTAGAAGACCGGGTTGATCAAACCCCAGTTCGGGATTTTGATCGGAAAGATGGAAAATTAGGGCTTCAGCAAAAGTTGGAATTTTTGAAGTCTGTAACCACGGCTGGAAGCTCCTCAGAAAAATAAGAGTTTAGAGCCTTGGATCAAACCTTTTTATTGGGCATAAGGGTGGAATTCATCAAACCCTAGTTCGGGATCCTGTCCAGAAGATCCAGAAGTTTCGAAGAAAATTTTGAGGGGTCAAATTTTGGAGATTTCAAAATTGAAGTATGCTAGTTTGAGCAGCTTAGCAAGACACATACTTCCATCCATTCAGAAGTGTGAAAGTCAAATATTGAATTTTAAGGGTTTCTCTAACAAACCCTAATCAAGATCCAGATCAAGTTTCAGGGGGAGTTGAGGCTAAGGCCTTACATATGAAGACTACAAGAAGTCTCGACAGGTATGACTTAAGGTCAGTACAATCTCAATTAATGTTAGAATTGTCTTATCACCCTAGTAACAGTATGAATGCATGTGAATGATAGAAGACATTTATTGTTTAGGGCTATATGATTGTACTAATGCACTATGGTATTGTATGAGGTTGATGTTGTCTGCTAACAAGATACAGGTACATCACGAAAGACAAATCAAGTTCCATGACCATGACAACATGAAGACAAAGACTCATCCATAATCTTTGTTCTACTTACGAGGTATGTATGACTTTGTTCTATTATGCTTAACCTATGAGATATGCAGGTTCTGGCATAGGATCTCCAAATCATTGAAGAGAACAAAGAAGATATTGATTAGGTATGTTAGACATAACTAAGTAGGTATACTAATCCAGGTATGTTTTCCTATGTCATGTATTATGATCCCTTATATAAGTATACTTGGTATGATTGGTTATGCTTATTCACATAGTTAGCAATCAAGGGTTTATACATATTATGTCTCTTATCTTGATTGATGATTTAACTAACCAAAAGAGTACTATGATCAAACAAGAATATGCATGAGTAAAATAAGACTTCCTTGAAACCCTGAATACTAATGATCATGACTATACATATTCAAGATTATTTAGAATTAGAATGTTTTGATAATATTGAGAATATAGTAATGAATGTATGTTTGTGTATGAGATCATGAGGATGACACTAGTGCACACTTAATCATGCACAGTGGTACAGAATGAATAGAAGTTCAAAAGACATATAGAAGATCAAGCGGGAGGCAACCACACAAACATAAAAGATAAGTATTTGAGTTGTTATTTGAAATAGTAAATGATATTGCTTGTATGCATATTTGTATTCCTAGAATATATCATGCTGAGTGTAAACATTCATAGAGCATTGAACAATATACTACTAATATGCATATGATTGGTAAGTTGGACAAACATTCCATTGTTGCTTGTCTAGAATGAAACCTCTTTGCTGACATGCTGAGAGCTGTGCACACTCTCGATAGTATGATCTGGTAGAGATGGAAGGCATCTAGATAGCCACTGTATGCATACAGGATATGGGAAAGTGTTGTGCCAAAGTATTGGTCAAAATAGTTGCATAACTATGTAAATGATATCTGTATGCATAATAGGTTATCATGTCAATATGATTTGATGATTATGAAGTATTACTAATCATGTACTTAATTTTGATTTGTAGGAAAGATCATGATGAATGATGAACATTGAACAAGCGATGGATGTTCAACAAAAATATTTACAAATCAAACACACTATAGAAGGCTTGTGGCTAGAAGATTCTCTTAGAAAGAGGAAGAGAATCATGATGAGGTGTTTGCTCCAAGTGGCTAGATAAGACCATTCTCTTAATGGTGTAATTAAAGAAGAAGTGTGAATTAGGTTTTGTATGGGTACCCGGGATCGATAGTCAATTGATGAGCTTAATGATCATCATGGGTGATGTGGATCACAACCTTTGCTACAAGGTTGAATATGGTTTCTATACACAGATGAACTGGATGCAAGAAGGAACTCACCACAGAGTTCGAATGATGTTGAGGCTTATATCAGTAGACCCATTTGACGAGATGGCTGCAGAAATGAAAATGAAAGATCTCATATTGATGCATTACCTCCTAGGTTTGGAAGTATGGCAAGGATCAGAAGAAATCTTTCTCAACCAGGGAAAGTATGACGAGAAATATTAAAAGGGACTTGAGGTGTTGGAATGGTCACTCTTATGGATTCCAACTTGAAGCTGTTAGGGGATGACTCATCAGAGTTAGTGGATATAACCCTGTACAGTCAAATTATTGGGTCATTGATGTATCTAACATATACTAGGTTAGATATATGCTTTGCTGTGAACATCTTGAGTCAGTATCTAGTGGAAACTAGATGTGTTCACCTGATAGTTGCAAAGCATGTGATGAGGCACCTAAAGGATACAATAGACTTTGATCTATGCTATCTTGGAGATCATGACTTCAGATGGCTACTCAGATGTTGATTGGGAAGAAAGAGTATCAAACAGGAAGAACACATCGAGAGGATGTTATTGTCTGGGATCAGCCATGATCTCGTGGTTTAGCAGGAAACGATCTAGTGTGGCTCTTAGCACAAGTGGAATATATGGCTGCTTGCTCTGCTAGTTGTGAAGAAGTTTGGCTTCAGGATTGTTTGACTTAGAGATAGAACCAACTGTGATCCTATGTGACAAATAGAGTTGTATGAAGATGACAAAGAATCCAGTGTTCCATGATAAGTCAAAGAACATAGGGATCTAATAAGATATGATGCAGAAGCAACTATAAAGTTTGAATCTGTAACAGGTTACCGAAGTATTAACCAAACCTCTACCTCAAGTGAACAAGTTACCAACATACTAACCAAACCTCTACCTTAAGAAAAGTTCGAGTATCTCCGAGACAAGCTTGGAAGGACCCTCCTCGAAAGGGGGAGTGATGTGGTCACTGATGATGAGATTGCCTCATCGACAGCAAGGTCGATGATGTGGATACTTGTTTACTACACTTGGATACTTAGATCATTTAGACTTAGGACTCTTATACTTAGAATATTTTTTACTTGCTTTTACTTTGATGATTGATGTATCGATGAGGATACATGTTTTGTCGATGTATCAATGAGGATACATGTTTTGTTGATGTATCGATGAGGATACATGTTTTGTTGATGTATCGATGAGGATACATGTGTTGTTGATGTATCGATGAGGATACATGTTTTGTTGATGTATCGATGAGGATACATGTTTTGTTGATGTATCGATGAGGATACATGTGTTGTTGATGTATCGATGAGGATACATGTTTTGTTGATGTATCGATGAGGATACATGTGTTGTTGATGTATCGATGAGGATACATGTTTTGTTGATGTATCGATGAGGATACATGTTTTGTCGATGTATCGATGAGGATACATGTTTTGATGATATCTGTATTGATAAGGATACAGGTGGGGATTGTATCATCCCCGGACTTCGGTCCCTTGAATTGATCCGTAGACGTATGGTCTCTGAGAATGAAATCCTTAGTGGACAGGTGGGGATTGTATCATCCCCAGACCTTGGTCCCTGAATTGATCCGTAGACGTATGGTCTCCGAGAATGAAGTCCTTAGTGGACAGGTGGGGATTGTATCATCCCCGGACCTTGGTCCCTGAATTGATCCGTAGACGTATGGTCTTCGAGAATAAATTCCTTAGTGGACAGATGGGGATTGTATCATCCCCAGACCTTGGTCCCTGAATTGATCCATATACGTATGGTCTTCGAGAATGAAGTGATGGGGATTGCATCATCCCGGAACCACTAGTTCAAAATGTATGTGATGGGGATTGCATAATCCCGGAACCACTAGTTCAAAATGTACGTGATGGGGATTGCATCATCTCGGAACCACTAGTTCAAAATGTACGTGATGGGGATTGAATCATCCCGGAACCACTAGTTCAAAATGTACGTGATGGGGATTGCGTCATCCCGGAACCACTAGTTCAAAATGTACGTGATGGGGATTGTATCATCCCCGGACTTCGGTCCCTGAATTGACCCGTAGACAGATGTCTCCGAGATGTGGTCCCTAGTGGATGAGAGGGGATTGTATCATCCCCGGACTTCGGTCCCTGAATTGACCCGTAGATAGATGTCTCCAAGAAGTGGTCCCTAGTGGACGAGAGGGGATTGTATCATCCCTGGACTTCCGTCCCTGAATTGATCCGTAGACATATGTATCTGAGAAAGTGGTCCTTAGATTTTGTCTAAGTTGACGAGTGGACTGTATCGTCCCTAGACATGTTATGGTGTCTTAAATGAATCATGTGGTATGCAGAGTATGTTGTTATTGAGGATACTTGTATTGGTTTGGATACTTGTATTGATGATTTGTATACTTGTATTGGTGTGGATACTTGTATTGATGATGTGTATACTTGTATTGGTGTGGATACTTGTAATGATGATATACTTGTATTAGTATGGATACTTGTATTGACGATGATGTTGATCGTGTTGATCTAGATGATGATGTTGATCGAGATGATCCAGATGCTGTAGATCGAGATGATCCAGATGCTGTAGATCATGATGATCCAGATGTTGTAGATTGAGATGATCCAGATGCTACAGATCGAGATGATCCAGATGCTGTAGATCGAGATGATCATGATGTTGTAGATTGTGATGATCCAGATGTTGTAGATCGAGATGATCCAGATGTTGTAGATCGTGATGATCCAGATGTTGTAGATCGAGATGATCCCGATGCTGATGATCGTATGATGACGATGCTGATGATCATGAGGATCCAGATTTTGATGTTGTTGTAGCTGTTCAAGTGCTGCAAAAGATAAAGACTTAGTACTGAAGATGTTGATGTTCCAGTATTGAAGATGTTCCAGTAACTGCTTGAGTTACTGATGATGTTGAGAAAGCTTCCAATGATTTATAGATGTATCATGTATTATGTTGATGACTCCTTGCTCGTGCAGATGCTGTTATAATATCCTTCTCGTTAAGGGGGAGTGTTGAGATATTGTAACTTCAAAGAATATTATATTTGTACTTTATTATTCCGGAGATGATTCATTCCTCTGTGAAGATCTTATTGTATATCCGGAGATGTTTATTCCTCCGTCGGAATGTGGTAACTTGGTTTATTAGACTTCCCTAGTGGGGGTTGGCCCTGTATGTGTTATGTGGGTCAAAGGGTTATTAGACCACCCTAGAGGCATCGGCCCAGTCAGTTGTAGTGGGGTATTTAACCCATTGGTTAAATACGAGCCTACATGATTTGTGTAAAAGACAAGTCGGAGTAGTGTATAAATAGAGGAGGTGTATTCCTCATTTTACACACACTCACTCACTTGAGAGTGGCGCACTTGTGGAGGAGAGGTCTGCTATGGAGAAGGAGGAGCTTATGCTTAGGGTTACATCTTTGTATATTGCTGGTCATCTATATTGAGGAAGCTTTACTGGGTTTTCTACCCCATGAGGGTTTCCCAGGATAAATTTGTGTCTCTTGTGTTTATGTTGTGCTTGTTGTTTCTTCAGTGATCCTGTATATGCTATTATTGTGAAATGGAATGCAATGCTTCTATTTTCTGTCTTAGCATTTTAAATCTTAACATAATATACTTTCTGTATGTCAAACGACCCATACTGGAGAGCCCAAGAGGGTGATATTCTCTCCAAATGAGGTCGAGATCCAAGACATGGTATCGGGTTCTACCATTTCAAAAGGTGTTGCAAATCATAAGTCAAAACTGTATGAGTTCTCCCACTTCTTACCTCTCTCAAAGCAATCTTCTCTCCACAGGCATGCCAATGAAGAGAGTATATTGTGGCATGAAATATTTGGGCATCTTGACTATAAATACTTGCAAGACATGCATACTAAAGAGATGGTTGAATGGCTTCCCAAGATCAAATTTTCCCAAGGCACCTGCAAAGGTTGCTTGAATGGCAAAGATTCAGTGAATAAAATTGAGAAAAAGAAGATTCAAAAGGTAGAGTGAATGCTAGATCCAGATCCACAAGAATATGAAGATCTAGAAACTAAGGTTCGAACTCATATTGCATCATGGGCCACCACTACTGCTGCATCCACCAATGATCTTGTTGTAGATCCATCATCGTCAAGAACAACCAGATCTGATCTAATCTCTCACATAGATCCATTTCTAGTTGAGAGATGCTTTATTATGATTGGATCAGATCCAGACATTCTTTGAAGCCTACCAAAATCCAAGATGGGTAGCAGCTATGGATGGAGAGTATGAGTCTCTTCAAAGAAATGAAACTTGGGAGCTTGTTTATCTCCCACCTAGGAGGAAGCTTGTTCAATGCAAGTGGGTTTACAGAACTAAGATGGACTCTGATGGAGTCACTAGCAAATACAAGGCTTGACTGGTTGCAAAGGGTTACTCCCAAGTCCATGGGATTGACTACTCATATACATTCACACCTGTTGCTAATATGGATTCCATACGTCTTGTTCTTGTTCTTTCTCTTGCTGCATCCAACCACTGGGAAGTGCATCACATGGATGTCAAGTGTGCCTTCCTTCATGGAGATCTAGAGGAGGATATCTACATGAAGCAACCTGAGGGGTATGTTGAAGACTCTTCACTAGTTTGCAGATTGAGTAAGTCCTTGTATGGACTCAAGCAAGCTCCCCGAGCTTGGTATGCTAAAATGGATTCCTTCCTTCTGTCAGAAAAATTCTTGAGATGCAAATCTTATTCGAATGTCTACATGAGACATGAAGGTGACTCTCTACTTCTGACTATTCTATATGTTGATGATCTATTGATTACTGGGAGCAACACTTCATGCATCAGATCCATAAAAACAGCTTTGCATAACTCCTTCTCCATGTCAGATCTTGGATTATTGAGACAGTTTCTTGGTCTTGAAGTCACTCGGAGTGATTCAGGAATCAAGGTTTCACAATCCAAGTATGTTTCAAATATGCTTTAAAGATTCCACATGAGCGAATGCAAACCAACAGCATTTCCCTTTCTTTCACATCCTTGAGGATGGTTCTTCCACACCTTTGGTGGATAGTACACTGTATCGGCAGTTGATTGGGAATCTATTGTTTCTTACACACACTCGACCTGATCTTTCCTATGTAGTTAGTGTTGTTTCCAGATACATGCAGGAGCCTCATGAGCTTCACTAGAAGGAAGAAAAGAGGATCTTGCATTACTTGCAAGGTACCAAGACCTATGGTCTTCACTATGCAATTGGGTCTCCTCTGGATCTTGTTGGCTATACCGACTCAAATTGGGCTGGATATAGCTCAGATCGGAATTCAACATCTAGTTTTGTTTTCATGATTGGATCTGGACCTATCAGTTGGTCGAGAAAAAAGCAGATTGCTTTAGCTCTTTCTTCAACAAAGGATGAGTATAGAGGTGTAGCCAATGCAGCCACACAGTGCATCTGGTTGTGGGGCATCTTATTAGAGTTTGGGATTCGATTTAGTACTCCACCAGTCATCTATTATGACAATCAAAGTGCTATCAGTATTTCCACAGATCCAGTTCTGAGACAGAAAACCAAACACATTGAGATACACATGCATTACATTAGAGGATTAGTGCATGATCATATCATCTCACTATTCTACCTTCCGATGGAAGAGCAGATTGCATATATCTTCACCAAGACCTTCACGGTGAAGAGGTTCACTTACCTTAGATCTCTTCTTGGAGTGAGTGATGATATGCTACATTAGCATCCTTGAATTTATTTTGAGGGAGAGATTTCTTCCACTAGGTTTTACCTCTTTCCTCTTTTATTATTTAGATTATTGTATGGGGTGACCTTTGGTCTCAATCACTAGGGCCCTACTTTACCATTTCAGTTACTACCTCATAGTATAGCTTGCGGGGGGTGTTGGAATATTCTCACCATCATTTTTGTATTTTGCATGCATGCATCTAGACATTTGCATGCATCCAGTCATCATATTGGTGGTCTCCCCAACACCTAGAGCCTATTTTCATCTCCCTAGAGCCTATCTTCAGCCCCCAGTAGCCTTCCTACCTACCTGATGCGCCTTGTTTTCCTCACATGGCTCACATGTGTGCCTTATCTCACCTACTAGGAGTTTAACAATCAGTTAGAGCATTTATTATCCAGTTGGTGCATTTATTGCTCAGTTTAACTACCTGTAGCTCCCAGTTGTCTATTTTGGAGTGCCACTTGACCTTCTAACAGCCTCATGCACCCTCCTTGGAGTCTCCATCCCCTAATTTGTGCTCACATGTTTCAGTTAGACTCATTTGACTGACTATTGACCATTTATGACTGCCACTACTGATTGGATGATGTCTCCAATGTTATCCAAGCTACACACTGAGGATGATTCGAATGACCTCTTGGATAATTCGAATTCTCTTTCTAGTTATTGTATTGTATTAATATACTATTCATTATTCAGAGTGTCAGCTTACAGCTGATGTATGATACAACAGTTTTCCTCCATTTTATGTGTAATGAGTGTTAATGGATTCAGTGTTTCTTCCTCTTCTTTCTGCACTACATGAGTAAATTATAGTGAGGTCTACTACTTCTGAGTGATCCTATTCACCCCCTCTCTCAGTATTACTTTATATTCTAACAATTGGTATCAGAGTAGGCTCTTCACTAAAAATTTAAAACACTTGAAGATAATTTTTTTTAATCACTATGGATCAACAAGTAAAAATGTCCTCCAAAGTTCCAATATTCAATGGAGAATATTAGGCGTTCTGGAGCATCATGATGAGAATCCATATAATGTCTCTTGGATTAGATGTTTGGATTTCTATAGAAACATGGTACACATATCCCAAAACCCCTCCCACATATCTTGAAGGAATAAAACAATTTGGAAGCAATGCCAAAGCTATTAATGCAATATTGGCTAGATTAGCCAGAACAGTCTTTGCCAAAGTGATGCATTTCAAGATAGTAAAGGAAATCTGGGACAAATTGTAGACCATCTATGAAGGAGACACCAAGGTAAAAAGGGAAAAAATCCAGACTTTTAAAACTCAATTTGAAAGTCTAAAAATGAAGGAAGAAGAAAGCATTTCAGAATACTTTGAGAGAATTGATGAAATTGTGAATGCAATTCAAGGGCTAGGAGAGTAATTGAAATAAAAAGAAATAGTTGAAAAAGTACTAAGATCACTTCTAATGATTTACAATCCTAGGATTTCCACACTAGAAGATAGAGAAAATCTTGACAATCTCACCATGGAAGAACTATATGGAATTCTCATAGCTTATGAAATGAGGATTGGGCAAGACAATTCTCAAAAGAAGGAAGCAACTTTTAAAGCATCAAAAGTAGATAAGAAATCTAAAACAAATTTTTAATCATAATACTTTTTATTCCATGGATGACAAGTGCTCAAATGAGTCTAGTGAAGGTGAAGAAGCAAAAGTCCTATTCATGGGAGTAGAAACTAAAATATCAGAAAAAGAAGTAGAAGGTGTGGTAGATCTTAAAGCATAACTTGCAAGTGCCCTCAAAGAATTAGAAAGAATTATTGTTGACTTAAAAAATCAGCTTCAAGAAGTCAAGGAGGTTGAAAACAATCTAGAACAACAACTCAAGAAACGAGAAGAAAAAATAGAAAAGCTCAAAGCTGAAATGATCTTTCTTAGAAAGAAGACTGATGAAAAATATTTTCAATCAAAATTTAAGAGCAGCTCAAAAAATCTAGATGACATCCTAAGTTGTCAAAGATCATTCAGTAATAAAACTGGTCTAGGTTATGACAAAGGAAAGAAGTCAGAATAATCCTCTTTCATAAATAAATAAGGAGATAAAAGAAGTTATGCTGATGCACTTATGAAACCAATTGTAAAGAAATACAGTCAAAAATTTGCTCACTCTCAAAATAAACGCAGGTCAGATAATGTGCCAAGCAGATATCAACAACTCTTTCTGGGAAATTGTTATGTCTGTAACAATTTTGGACATGCAGCTAGAAATTGTAAACTAAATGCTCCTATTGGGAAAGGCATTACATCACAATATTTGTTGTATAAGAAGAATGTCACTAGAAGAAATCCAAAAGGAAGAAACTATAACTCTTTTTCTCCTCTAAATAATTATAGTATAGAATGTTGCAAATGTGGTAACCTAGGACACATGGCTAGAAATTGTAAACTAGTGATTGCTATGAAGAATGACACAACAAAATATCAAGGCAATGAGGAAAAGAAGGTTTGGGAGAAGAAGGAAGATGTGGAATGTTCAATAGCTCTATGTGCAATAGAAAAACAAATATATGGCATGTGGATAGTGGATGCTCAAAACATATGACAGGGAACCCACACAATTTATAATCCTAAAAAGAAATCAAAAAGGAAAAGTCACTGTTGGAGATAATCTATCTTCTAAAATAATTGGGAAGGGTACAATGGCTCTTAGAGATAAGATGAACGCTGAAATTTTTTTTCTTGTAAATAATTTAAAACCTAATCTTTTAAGTGTGAGTCGAACATGTGATCAAGGACACGTATGTATATTTGATTCCAAGAAGTGTGAAATCAGAATAAAAGATTCAGGAAAACTTGTTGCGATTGCTGTGAGAACTCCATGCAATGTTTATATTCTAGAAAATGAAGAACAATGTTATCTGAGTCAAATTGATGAAAGCTTGTTGTGTGGCATAGAAGGATGGGGCACTTGAACTTTGAAAATATTGTAAAAGTCAGTAAGAAGGGAGATGTAAGAAATTTACCAAAGATCATAAAACCACCAAACCACGTTTGTAGACATTGTCTTCATGGGAAGCAAACAAGAACAAGCTTCAAGGTCAAAGAGAATACAACTTCTCAACCTTTAGAAATAATTCATACTGGTCTTTGTGGACCTACAAGGAATAAAATATTTCAAGGTGAACATTACTTCATGTTACTAACTGATGATTATACAAGGATGACTTGGGTGGCATTTCTTAAAGAAAAATCATAATCCTTTATGAATTTTAAAGCCTTCAAAGCACTTGTTGAAAATGAAGCAAATCTCAAGATTAAATGTCTAAGATCAGATAATGGTGGTGAGTTCATCTCAAATGAATTCAATGATTGTTGTGAAACTCATGGAATCAAGAGGCAGTTTTCAGCCCAAAAAACTCCTCAACAAAATAGAGTTGTTGAGAGGAAAAACATGATTGTCCAAGAAGTAGCCAAAACTATGCTAAATGAAGCAAAAATTCCTGATGGATATTGGAGAGAAGCAGTATATACAACTGTCTATGTACAAAACATAGGACAACTCAGAGTAAACAGTGACAAAACTCCTTATGAGCTATGGTTTGGAAGACTAGCTTCAGTTAAATATTTTATATTTTTTGGAAGTAAATGCTACATAAAAAGAGATGATGATAATCTAGGGAAGTTTGAATATAGAATAGATGAAGGCATATTTCTTGGATATTCTTCCACCAAACGGGCATACAAATGTTATAATATAAGGTTGCACAATATCATAGAAAGTGCAAATGTAACTATAGATTACTCTAAACCAAGAAGGATACAAATCCAATAAAGTGTGGACGTTGAAGAAATTGATGATGAAGAAATAGATGATGAAGAAAAAGAAGAAAATTCACAAGAAGAAGATATTCTTGAAGAATAAGAAGAAGAGAAAGTAGAGAATGAAGACTCCCCCAGATCAGACACAAAAACACCATCTAGACGGGTTCAAAATAATCATCCTTAAAGTCAAATAATTGCCAAAAAACATTCAGGAGTTCAAACAACGAGAAAATTGTTTTATGGTGAAGAACAAACACTACTTTCAATAGTAGAACCCAAAACATTTAAAGAAGCTTGCAAAAGTGAGGATTGGATCAATGCTATGAATGGTGAACTTGATCAAATAGAGAAGAGACAAACTTAGGAACTTGTCCCAGGACCTAAGGACATGAATGTTATTGGAACTAAATGGATCGTTAAAAACAAGTTCAATGAGGATGGTCATGTGATAAGGAACAAGGCTAGATTAGTATGCAAGGGATATGCTCAAGTAGAAGGTGTTGATTTTGAAGAAACCTTTGCACCTGTGGCAAGAATTGAAGCCATTAGGATGTTTTTAGCTTTTGAGTGCTACAAGAACTTTAAAGTGTATCAAATGGATGTAAAATCTGCATTTCTTAATGGAGAACTTGAAGAAGAAGTATATGTTGAGCAACCTGAAGGTTTTCTCTTATAAGAAAATAGAGATTATGTTTGCAAACTTAAGAAGGCACTCTATGGTCTTAAACAAGCTCCAAGAGCATGGTTGTCAAGACTTGACAAGTATTTAAAGCAGCAAGGATATAAAAGAGGAGCCATTGACAGTAATCTATACATAAAGTTTGAAAAAAAAAATATGATCATTGTTGTAGTCTACGTAGATGATATCATATTTGGAAGTGATCTACAAATTCTGAGTGTAAAATTTGCTTCAGAAATGAAGAAGGAATTTGAAATGTCAATGTTGGGGGAACTAACATTATTTCTTGGTTTACAAGTATCTCAATCAGAAAAAGGGATCTTCATCTCTCAAACTAAGTATATCAAAGAGATGTTGAAAAAGTTCAAAATGGAAGAATCCAAACCTATTAGTACTCCTATGATCACTGGTTGTAAATTGAGCAAGGATGATGAATCCTTAGAAGTAGATCATACTATGTATAGTTCAATGATTGGTAGTTTATTATATGTAACATCTACAAGACCAGATGTAATGCAGGCTGTAGGTTTGGTTTCAAGATTCCAATCAGCCCCAAAAGAAACACATGTGGCTGCAGTAAAAATAATTCTTAGATATCTAAAAGGTATTATGGATTATGGATTATGGTATCCAAAAAGAAATAACTTCACTCTAATGGAATTCACTGATGAAAATTGGTTAGGAAGTATTGATGACAAAAAAAGCACTAGTGGAGTAGCATTTTACTTAGGAGATTGCTTGGTGGCATGGCTAAGCAAAAAACAATCTTCCATTTCACTATCTAGAGCAGAAGCCGAGTATATTGTTGCTGCATCATTTTGTACTCAATTCATTTGGATGAAACAGACATTGGAAGACTTACTTGTGAAGTATGAGCATCCAATAGTAATACATTGTGACAATACAAGTGATATAAACATATCCAAAAATCATATCATGCACTCCAAGACAAAGCACATTCCATTAAAATATCACTTTCTAAGAGACCAAGTGTCACAAAAGGTTGTCAAACTGGAATATGTTGATACAAAGGAATAGATAGATGATATCTTCACTAAGCCACTACCCAAAGAAACATTTGAGCATCTTTTCCAACAGTTGGGAGTAATCTCCCTATGGTAGATAAAAAGGAGAAAATACATTATGTCAGGGGGAGACATGTTGACAAGGGGAGTTGTCAAAAGGAGGCCTTTGTCATTAATATCAAAGGGGGAGAAAATAGAAGAGTTGTCATCATCAATGACAAAGGGGGAGAATGTTGGATATGATTGTCATTGATGCCAAACGTATTCATTAATGACAAAGGATATGATGATATGGAATGTATGATGATGTGGCATGTGTTATGAGTGTGAAAATTCATATAATGGTGTTC
Organism: Larix kaempferi; assembly: GCA_027924585.1. NCBI lineage: Eukaryota > Viridiplantae > Streptophyta > Pinopsida > Pinales > Pinaceae > Larix > Larix kaempferi. The sequence goes on from BSBM01000036.1 coordinate 13,090,355, forward strand.
TAGTACCTTCATGATGTCATTGTTACAATTTGACATCATTATATGAAGGTTTGACAGTTTGGTGAAACTCTGAAAATTGACTAAGTATTGGAAAATTAGTCTAAGTTGCTCTAGGAAAATTCCCGCCACCTTCTGTATTTGATTGATTAATTAATTCTGAGGATATAGGAATGTATATTGTTGGTTTGAGCATCTAACCATATGATTATTTTTCCAAAACAATCATTGAGGGTGAAGATATTGGCTTGCCAAAAATGCCCTCTGACATGATTTACATAGTCCCAGTAAAATTCCCACCAAGGAGAGAGGATGAGGTTGCAGAGGATGGAATCAACATGGATGGAATCTGCATGATGTCTCCCATGTTGTGGATGCTTCATATTTCCAATATTGGTGAAAATAAAAATCATCTTATTTGACCTAGGGTTTTGAAAAACTGTAGAAGTGTATAACCCAGAAGTTTAAAAGGCCATTTATAAATGCACGTCATATGCTCTCGTTCTGTAAATCAATTTATCAAATGGTATGAGGTGGTTTCTTGATGATTTTTCCATCCATCCATGGTCTTGGTTTCCTCTTTGATGGTCACATGTGCGAGATTTTGGTCTGCCAAAACAGAGAAAAAATATGTTTGTTTGCACTTTACACTATGCCTGCAAGCTCAAGAAATATGCTCGTAGGTGAATGAGGGATAATTGAAAATGTTCACCCACTAGTCTATGGAGGTTGACCATAAAATATATGCACGCATAGAGCTTGTAGGATATCCATATTGAAGGAAATGCACGGTGTTGTTTGAAGAATAACAAGTTAATTAAATTATGTGTGTGTTAGTATTTAATTAAATATAAGTTTGAAAGGTTTCTTTCATTTTGGATATGAAGAGGCATGATGATTAGATGATAACAACATAAACATATAACTTGTTTGTGAAGAGACATAATGTTTTGATGTTTTAAATGAAAAGGAATGATGGTTCTTTTTGAAATGATGCATATAAAAACAGTTTTTGACCAAATGATAGATGCGTCTCTGTGGTTCCAATAAGAAGATCAAAAACAGAGTTCAAAGACAGAGAATAGCCACAACAGTTCTTGAAGAATTTATGAAGATTCTTAAAACACAAAATAAGGGTGGTTAGGAGATGCAAGGACAGGCTGCAAGCTTGTAGGGGTTCGTAGCCTCCTTCCAGTTGTTGTTGTTAAATAGGGTGTTGGTGCATCCTTCGGTCATTGCTGAAAAATTTGGGTGTTGGTGCATCCAGCAAGTTGGTGCTTGCAAACTATTTATAAATATAATTTTGCAGTAATAGAAAGTATTGGTGGTTTTCCCAATTGGGATTCCATGATAATATTGTGTGTTCTATATTCATTGTTGATTCTATTTTAAAGTGATAAAAAATTAAATAGATAGCCTAATATTGAATCACCTCCCTTCTCAGTATTATTTGATATTCTCACATACTCTTTATTTTTACATTGATTTTTAGGATGATAAAGAGGATGATATAGTTTGTTTCTTCACATTAAAAGTGGAGAATGTGGCATTACTCAAACGGAAGTCTCTACAAGTTATGAATGCCAATTGCATGGATTTCAAAGCTTAACTATTGGAAATTGGACAAAAGTGTAAAAACCTATTAAAAAAAATTATTTGAATATTGATCTTGAAATTTTAAGATTCATGACACCATTTTATCATAGTTTGACTTCGTAGGTAAGGACTTTATTCGACAGTTCAACACAGTTGAGGTAGATGAACGAGTCTATGTAGCCATTGGTGATTTAAAAATAGTAATCATGGACTTATTTGGAAAATTAAATTTTATAATGTACCTGTATTTTGATTGGGATAACACCATGTTTCATCTCTATTATAATTATACTCATATGCCTCAGGTAAAAGTGGAGGGTATGACTTGCTTCATAAGCTTGACACAAGTAAACTAAATGATCATCTCAAGGATGTTATGCCTGACCTTATAACCAAAGTGTTCCATACATATAATGCATCCACGTCATGTCCCCAATTACCTCGGTTCCCTTTAGAGGTGATGGGGGAGCTCCTTAGAAACAACCTGCTAATTTTCTTTTTCCAAAATTCTGCACTTTTACACAGCTGCAACAACTTCAGTCTGCAATCCGCAAGAAGCAATGCGGGAGTTGGAAGTAGGCACCCAACGCACCACTTCGAGAGATTACACCTCCAACTTCTGTAGTACACAATCTGCAATGTGAGAGTCGGAAAGTTGGAACACCAAATACACAGCTTCGAAGAATCACACCTCTGAATTGCGCAATGCGGGAGTCGGAAATTTGGAACCCCAAATTCACAACTCCGAAGAAATCACACCTCCGACTTCTGCAATCCATAATCCGCAATCCACGATGCGGTAGTCGGAAGTCGAAACCCCAAATGCACAACTCTGAAGAAAAATGCCTCCGACTTCCTCAATCTGCAATCTGCAATGTGGGTTCGGAAAGTCGGAATCCCACATGCACAACTCCAAAGAAACAAGCCTACGACTTCCACAATCCTAAATCCGCAATGCGGGTTCGAAAAGTCAGAATCCCAAATGCACAACTCTGAAGGAACATGCCTCCGACTTCCGCAATCCGCAATGCGGGTTCGAAAAGTCGAAATCCCAAATGCACAACTTCTCAGGACGATATATTTCTCACCCTAAGTCCATTTTTGGAAAACTTGGTACCATTGGAAAGCTCTTGGTGATCCCTATGCAATGATGTGATCCTCTGCCACACCTGAGAACTCTGATTTTGTCATTATTCCAACCAAAATGTTTCCCAAACTTCATCAAGACTTATTTAACACTTTGTAAAGGGTTCTGATCCCACTCTAACATGTCCCCTCCCGTCATCCCGACCCATAGAGGGAACATGAACGCAATAGGGGGTGTCTATTTCTCCCCCAACACCATGACTCGACATTCTGAACATTCTGGGCCTTTACAAAACTTAGACCTATTCATCAATGAACAAATTCATATAAATAAAAACACATGTGTGCATATGCATACTCAAATAAACACAACTGAATGAAACATTATCCACAAACATATAATGGAATACATCAACATATTTGTCCCGGGCAGAATGATGAAACAACCTACATAGAATTAGTCCTCTTCTCATGCTATGCACAAGATTTATGCTGACTAACTTAATATAATCATTTCATTTCCATTAACATGAATAATTAAGCATTCAGAACACAGAATGGACATGATTTAAATCACACGGAACACTTGTCTTTAAGATGAAATCACCAAGCAACTGTCAGAATATTTTATATTCCTTGGAAGGTAATAATGTCTTTGTATTATGTCGGAAGATATCCACAATCTTATGTAAAAGAGCAATACATTTATCCCATATTCATTATGGTACTCTTGATATTCATTATTATATAAAGAGATGTTATTATGGAGATTTATATTGTCCCACATGTAATATGTGAGAGTAATTCCTCCTCATCTCTTGGTATATAATAGAGTCAAGGGAGTCTCTCACATTTATCCTTTTGTGAGGATCATTCATTCGTGAATCATTCATCCATTGTGGATCATATTGTATTGGGGTTATTAGCATTGCTCTCTGTAAGCTTCGAGGAGATATTTTGGAGATAATAGAAGACTACCTTCCCGTGGACGTAGCCCAATTGGGTGAACCACATATATCTGGTGTACTATTTTCTCTTGTTCTCTTTTTATTCTTATTTACTGTGATATGTTATGGTTTGCATAGATAGGTAAGCTAGTTTAGTTAGATCCATATCTCTGACATGGTATCAGAGCTTATTGCTATGATCTAGCACCTTCTATTGCTTTCAAACAATATTTTATCATTTGGGCATTGACTATTTCTTGTATATTTGCTTTCTATCTGGTACCATTAGGCTTCTCTTCAGATCTGGGCATATTTTTGCAGTTTTTTTATTTCTAACCCTAACCTTGTTGTGTAGATTTTTGCAGAAATTTTTGAAGTGTTTCTTGATGTTGTTTTTGAAGATCTATATGATTTTCTAATTCTCCTCAAGGAGATCTATCTTTCGGTTGTCAAAACAACATTTTTCGTCCAAGTTTGGTAGACTTTGTGTAGGTTTCCGTCTTCGGAAGATTCGACATTGTTTTCGGCCTCATAACTCGGACAATTTTTATCGGAATTTTTATTATAACCTGGTTTTGGAACTCGCAAAGTTGTTCTGGATCTACTAGCGTGGAAAAAACAGAATTATGGGCCTTTTGGTTTCCAAAACGGCAACTTTCGTCCAAGTTTGGTAGACTTTGTGCAGGTTTCCGTCTTCGGCAGATTCAGCACTGTTTTCAGCCTTATAACTCGGTCAATTTTTATCGAAATTTTTATTATAACCTATTTCTGGAACTGGAAAAGCTGTTCTGGATCCACCTATGTGAACATAACAGAATTTTGGGCAAGTCTAGGCACTCAATCGAAGGGTTGTAAGTAAAAGTTTCTCTTTCCTTTACTGTTTTTCTAACTGTGTTTTTTGCAGATTCAGATCAGTATGGTAAAGTATTTAAGTTTTTTGTTATTCATCCTTTTTCATTTAGGTTTTGCTTCTAATCATGTTTACTAAGAGATTATTTCTTGTTCTTGGTATATATTTGTCTAACATTTCTATATAAAAACTTTGGCATCTTTTAAGGGCATGGATCTCTAGTATTTTGTCATAATGATAGCTATAAACTATTTAATGCTTAATATGTTAACAAGATACTTAATAACTAATTTGTTCTTTTTTTATCATACTTAATCATGTTGATTTCTAATCATGTCATGTTTATAAAATCAATTTTATAAGAACAATCTCATATGTGTTATCTTTTTATCATTATTTGTTTTATTTATATGTTATTGATTACCTTTGTGTAAAAGCAATTTCATTGTTTTATAAGTAATATCTTTATGATCATTATCTGCTCTTGCTAATTAATTTCTTGAGTAAAGTCATTTTTTAAATGTATGTGATATCATAATTTTTTGGCTTGGCATAAGTTATTTAATTGGGATATAGTTTCTTTCTCATGTATTACAGAGATTGTATCTAGTTCATGTGTTATTTGTCTCTTACATTCCTATACGGAAGCATTGACATGTGTTGTTTGTCTCTAACGTTCCTATATGGAAGCATTGACATTTCCAAGGCATCTCATCTCTTGCATATTTACATAGTGTTAATAAGAAATGAACCCATGATTAAGACCTTTAGTGACTTGTCATTTCATAATTGATAAGTGATATCATGAGTTGATCATAATTTTCTATATGTTGATCATATTAAACATTTTGATTTATTTTCATGTCATGTTTATTTCGATCATCTTTTACTCAATATTTATATGGCTTTGAGAAATCTTTAAATCTTGAAATATTTATCATGAGCACCTTGTTCTTGTTGCAATGAGATTTCTATTTCTATGATTGCAGAGGTTATCTTGTTCTTACTTGTCTCTAATGTTCCTATATGGAAGCATTGACATTTTCAGGGCATTCATCTCTTGCATATTAACATCATACTAATAAGAAATGCACCTATGCTTAACATTAGTTGCTTGATGACTAAATTTTCATATATTTAAGTGAAATCTTGGGCTCACTATTTATATGTTGTGGCTGACACTTAATGTGTAAAAGTAACTTCATTTTCCTTAATGAGCAAGTTAATATTTTATTAGATCATATTATGTTTCCATCTTTTTATATGATGTTTTCTAACCTTTGGTGTATAAGCATTTTCATTTATGTATGAGCACATTTATTTTATGATCTTTATATGCTTTAATCTTGAAATTTCTTGTGCAGATAATTTCTATGTTTAGGCTTTCATCTCATTCCATACATATTGAAGCACCATCTTCTACTGTTAAAGTCATGATGTTCATCTGTATGATACCATTTTCGATGTGTAGACCATTGGGGTCTTGTTCCTTCGATGTTTGAGGTCTTCTACATATATTTCTATTTGCACCTTGATTGGAAGAATGTCTTCTATCCGCATGTGCATCAGCCATCTGGGTATTTTTGTACACTGTTGTGGTGTTCTTAGCCACATGTTTTGTTGTACAGCAATCAAAAGGTATCTGTACACTGGTGTGGATGTTATATCAGAGTTCCTCAACTATCAGTTATGGTTGTGATGATTCTTGTGGTGATCTAAGCATCTTTTGGATCTAGTAGCCATGTTGGCTTCTCTTTAGATCTGGGCACCTTACTGTTGGATTGCATCACATGTTGTTTACATCTTGTGGATATAGTAGCCATGTTGGCTTCTCTTTAGATCTGGGCATATTGTTGGTGTTTCATCATACAACCTGGTTCATGTGCAATTTCATGGTTAAGTGAGAAGCGGTTGTTCTTAATCAAATTCCATCAGCCGAAGTGTTCTTCTTATTTGCAACTTTGGTTCTTCTGGAAGTTGTCATCAAGGGGGAGCAGAAATGACTCATTTATTCCTTTATTAGTGGGATTTTCTCCCAGCTATTATTAAGGGGGAGTGTTGTAATATTTTATATTCCTTGGAAGGTAATAATGTCTTTGTATTATGTCGGAAGATATCCACAATCTTATGTAAAAGAGTAATACATTTATCCCATATTCATTATGGTAAAATATACTCTTGATATTCATTATTATATAAAGAGATGTTATTATGGAGAATTGTATTATCCCACATGTAATATGTGAGAGTAATTCCTCCTCATATCTTGGTATATAATAGATTCAAGGGAGTCTCTCACATTTATCCTTTTGCGAGGATCATTCATTCGTGAATCATTCATCCATTGTGGATCATATTGTATTGGGGTTATTGGCATTGCTCTCTATAAGCTTGGAGGAGATATTCTGGAGATAATAAAAGACTACATTCCCATGGACGTAGCCCAATTGGGTGAACCACGTAGATCTGGTGTACTCTTTTCTTGTGTTCTCTTTTTGTTCTTATTTACTGTGATATGTTATTGTTTACATAGATAGGTAAGCTAGTTTAGTTAGATCCATATCTCTAGCAGCAACAAGCTATGGACTGGAACGTTCCAACCCAACCATGGCTCTCTTCCCAGCCTATATTTTTTCAGCACTCAAATACCACCCCCAAGCTTGGGCTATGTATCCACTAAGGAAGAACTACTCAGGTTCCCTCACAGCCTTGGGCATAGTCATTCAGGATCAACCAGCACACAACTAGCTCTGTCAAGCAAGTGGGGAGACAGGTAAGTAGTTTTCTAAGCCAATGAGCTCAACCATCGAGCTACATGCATATCCAATTGGATTCAGACAGTCCAGGCAGCCCCATCACCTCCACTCTCAGCCTAAGTAAGGTCCCCTTCTCTGCTACACAGTCCCTCGAGCGCCCCTTCCCTCGGCGTTGACCTGGGCATGTATGGTTGGTCCCGAATTCTAAACCAGAGATAAATGAGCCTTCACTAGATCTACCATGAAGTCTGACCCCCTGGTCTCTTTCCCACTACGATCCACTCTTGGATCTCCTCAGCGTTGCGGCCAAATGGATCTATCTCGTAACTGTATTTTTGAGCTCCCAAATATGGGTTTACCTATGGATTTATGGGCATATAACCCTCTCAAAATCACCCTTAGGTTCCGGTCTATGGATCCCCCATTTGATTTCATTGTCCACACGATTTTTTGGGCAATTTTGGTAATTCAAAATGCAACCTCTTTCCAAGTCGCGATTTCTGGTTTTTTTCTTCACTGTTGGGCATGTGTAATGGATGACAACTGATGCTTAGATCATCAAAAATTGAATGGGTATGAGGGAAAAATTCCTCCCATGAGGTAGAGTGACTTGTGGGTCAAGTAAACAGAGGCCATACTCTGCCATATGAATTTATGGGTTTCACATACTCCATCAATCTCATGAACCGATTTCTTCAACCACTTCCTTACAACAAAATTAAATTTCAACAAGGAAAGTCAAATTGGTTCTCAAGATGACATTTGGAAGCATGGGTTTCAATCCCACAAACCCCCTCACCTCTCCCTAGTGGATACACATAGCCCCCTCATTTTAACTGCATCCATAGCCAACCCCTTGGTATTTTATTTGCATTATCATTATTTACATGCTTCTACAATTTCCCCCTGCCTTACTAGAACATGGATAGCACAATATAAAATACCAGCCCTTTAAAGATGAGCATTCACTGGTGGGGCCTTGGCCTTGAGCTCCGCGCTAGGAATCATACATCACATATGCACAATATTTACATTAAAATCCAATATATACTAAGGGTCAAAATGGGGGTATTACAATCCCTTCCCCCTTAGAATAAAACTGTACTCGATGTTCCAACACTTAGGAATACTTACACATTGTTTACAGATGTCCAAAATTCAAAAAATGTGATAGGTCTGTCTTGCATTTCATCTTTTACTTTGGGTTTTCAGGACCAAGTCCTTCGGATTCTACAGGCTGCTCTTGTTGGATTTGACCTTCCAGCTCCACATGTGGGCATTGCTCCACAATAATCCCTTCATTTTCCTTACCTTCCAGTTGATCCACAAGTCTATAAACTTTATGGCTACTATCTTTCTTGTTTTCCTTTGTTGGGAAGTTATGGAGGCAATGATTTCCTCCACATCTCCAACATTTCATTGGCTGCTTTTTCTTTACCTGCTCAATTTCCTTTGAGTCTTCCAGCCTTGAGCGTTTCTTAATGGATTGATTGGATGAATGCCTCTTCATTAACCCATTGTCATTTCCACTGTTGATAGCTTCCATAATACCTTTTACCTCATTTTGAAGACAACTAGAGTCCTGCAAAACCTTGTGGTTCATCTCATTCTATTGCTTTTGTAGCTTGAGCATTTCCTCAATATTTTCTTAGGTGTTGGCAATTGTTTGAAGAAAATTTTCAGCCAAATAAAATAGCTTTTGGTATGCTGCCATGGTCAATGTGCACAATTTCCCACACTTTGCTTACTAGCAACACTTGACTTGTAACAGCTGCAACCAATTGGTTTAATTTTCACATGTGAAATCCATCTTTGCAAATCTTTTTAGGACAAGCATAACATAAGCATTAAGATCAGTCAATTACTTGCCCAATTGGCATGGAAATTTCATGCTTTATCCATAATACTTCTGCGCATTTCATGCTTGTCCAACATACAAATCAACTCATTCATGTTCATCCTTTCACAGGGAATTAACTAATTTAGCATTCACAATTTATTTCAAGCAAAATAAACACAATCAACTTTCAGCCATAACATGCATTTAACAATTTTCTGTCTCTAAAATTCATCAATCAAAAAGGAAAGAGAAGAATAAGAGTTTACCCCTCTTAATATTGCTCCAATCTGGAGCCCCGCCACAATTGTGGTTCCATGCTCCTTGGTCTCTTTCACTTCAAATGTGAATGCTTGACTCACCCTTTCCTTGTTTTGCCGATGACACTTGGTGTCTAAGGTCTATCGAAGGCTTCTCAACCAGGGAACACCTCCCCATGGTTTTCCTACATAACCTTTGGCTGCTAGGATCCACACAAGTCCACTAGTACCATTTTCCATTGCTACTCATACTGAGCTTTCTAGGACAATCACATGTCCAAATGCATCCTTAGGATGCCTTCAAGGTTCTTGCTTCCTGCACTTACCTGGGTTTCAACAAAGAAACAACAATGTATCAACTTGGTTGTCATAAGATTTGTACATGAAATTTTTTATTATTTGGAATAATAAATAGATGATAATTAAATACTTATATGTATTGGATGTCTTCACGTTATTCCACGGGCTCCTTCTTTGCTTTACAATCCTTGGATCACATGTGGATACAATAACGAATGTTTGTCCAGCACGCAAGTTGTTCCACAACATTCAATGCCCAACCAGTGCACCCAATGGATTTAACAAGCATTCATGGTGCCCAACCAGTACCATACCTAGTTTTCCCTCTCCATTTCCAAGCCAGCACTTCCATCTGGGTCAACAGGGCAATGGAAGGAAACTGCACCATAACCATTTCCAAATCAAGGACTCTACTACGGAGCCATAGGAATCTCACTGGGTTCCAGCCAGTCTCGGCACCCACTGACCTCCACTCACAGCCCGAGTAAGGTCCCCTTCTCTGTTGCAAAGTCCCTTGGGCGCCCCTTCCCTCAGGGTTGTCCTGGGTAGGTGTAGGAGGTCCTCACTTATGAACCAATAGATATTTTATGCCTTTACAAATATCATTAGTAATCAATTCAAATTACTAGTACCAAGCCAGTATGCTGACTAGGTTTATCAGGCATTCCATTAACCAGTATGCTAAGCCAGTTCTTTGACTAGGTTTATCAAGCATACAAAAACCATTGTCAAGCCAGTGCACCGACTAGGTTTATCAGGAAATAAAACAAAGAACACAATTACCTGGCTCCTTCTCATATGCAAACCAGTGGTTCCCTCCAAGAACTCCATCGGTAACTCACTTGATTGCAGGCTAGCATGGACCCACAATTCCCACTCACACAACACCATGATGGTACCCCTTCTCTGTTACACAGTCCTTCGGGCATATCCATCCCTTCAAGTGCTCTTTAGTGTGAGCGTATAAAGGTTACAAATGCCCATACAATCCTCCTAGGTACCCATGCTCTTACTGGGTTTAATAGCACTACGAAGAGACAAGCACACATATGGGATTTTGCAGGGTTTCCCAAACCTAAGCCACTCTTGGCATTTCCTTTTCATTTCTAGCTTTAGAAACTGACATCTGCCCCAATGGAATATTTCCACCATCTCACCTACATTACATACAATCATGCAGTTCAAATGAGATGTCATCATAATAATTTCAATTAGAATTTCTCAAATATGTTTCATATAGAAACTAGAGTTCTAAAACATGAGTTCCTTCTCATGATGTTTAGATCTTGCAGGCCATAACACATGATTTTCCTGCATTGTGCCCTCCTAACACAATTCACAAACAGTCAACTAATCAATGACATTAATAATCAAATTCAAATATGAATTTACAATTCTGTCTCTTACAGAAATTTGATTTATTTAACCATGAGGCCATCATCATATTGTTTGTCTCTTGTAAGTGGTAAAACTCTGTCCATTATGGTTTTATGCTTGCTACCATAACATGAACATCCACCTACAATACATCCTCTAGACACAATTCTAAAGAAGCCAAACAACCATTAGTAATTATCAACAAAATCTCAAACCTGAAATTTTACAATATGTTCTGTACATAACTTAAATTTCACAACCATGAGACCCTTTTCATAATTTTTTCCTTTTGCACATGGTAGATTCCAGTCTTTATTATGGACTTACCCACATTTCCATATCCAAGACAATTCTACCTGTAATCTGAAATTTCAATCAGCCAAACACTTTGTGCCTATCCATGCCAATAATCTTTTCATTGCAACATGTACAATAGTCACTGAAGTGATCTCGGAATTATAATACTCAATAATTCAAACACTGTCAGTTGTAAACATCTCAAATGCAATGAAATATATTTGTTTTATGTGCATCATTATCACAATAAAATTTCAATATACAGTCACATTATCTATGCAATTTAAATAAAACTTCCAATTCTCATGATTATACCATTATATCCATTCAGGCAACTATGTCCTCCCAACAGAGCATTCTTGGTAGCCCATCAAACATGACTACCTTCTTTTCATGCAATCATTTTCTTGCATCCATAGCAGCTCATGAAATGATCTCAGAATTGACAATAATTCATCATTTCATCTATTATCTAATTGCAATGAAATATATATCACAACCATGCATTCACACAATGCATCTCAACATGTGCACCACACATATGAATGCACATTCACAACATTTACATAATATTTTAATGTGCATCCACTCAATGCCACCTTGCATTGATTCATGAATACCATAATTCCATGTCATGCATTGCACCATGATTTTTGGAAAGTATAGCTATTGCCTCAACACATCACCCAACCATATCCCCAATCACTTGGTTAACTGATTTGGGTGCCTTCCTTCTCCACCCAAACAACACATCAAAAGTTTTCTCACTCCTTGGTTGTTGGCAAAGAGGTTTCATACCAAATTAACACCAATAGGGAGTTCATGGGATACTTGTGTAGCACTATAACATTATCATTCCAACCACATTATGGTCTTAACCATGACTATCTCATATGGCATGCACTACCACAACATGACCATAAGTCCTCACTTTCTTTGGTTATTAAACTCATAACCAACATACACAAATGGCATGATACTTTTTCATATGAATGCATTTACAATTCAAAAAAACTAGATGGTATAAGGATCCCTCCCCTTACTACCACATACCTCACCATAACCGATGGGATAATGTTTGCATAAATGCATTCATCATCACATACAAACCATGTTATGATTATTAAATATGGCTCATGGGGTTCTTACCCAATCCGCCTTTGTACTTATGCAATCAACATAAATAAACCATTACTTTCATGGATTCCATTAACATCTTTTATGTTACCTGATTAGTTGGTCTCCTGCAAAGGATTACACCATCCTTCGACCAACCTCTTGATCATAGATTTGTTTCCCCCAACCTTTCTTCATAATTTTGTTGGTCACATGCAACAACATCATCAACATCTTTAGCCATGCTTCTGTTGTCTCCGGTCCTACAACCAATACCAACACCAATAGTGATTATCAACCACAATAATTATCTTAAGTGGCTCATTGCATATGTAAAACTTCAATATTTTTACCAACATGCAACATCATATACATGCACAAACATCTTCACATGCACTGTGCAATGTTTATTAATATGCCAACTAGTGCATTTTCACTTTATCCCTCTAATCTCTTGCATTTTCAGCATCCCTATGCCATCATTTTCTGTATATAAAGCTCATAAAATATAAATACAATAGCAAGACAGGAGTTAAGGAATTCTCCCTTCCATTCCCTCATCATAACAGGGAATACCTCTTCCACATCATAGCTGATCCAATTTCATGGTCTGTCTAGCAAGCACACAAGGAATCATTAGCTATGAATTTCTCACCAAGCAGCAATTCAATATACATACTCATGTATAACATTCCTACTTGCTACTTTCCAAGCATACAATTCTTATGCTATAAACAAAAATAGTTTAAGGTGAGAATTTTTCCTCTTTATCAACATTGCCTTATTGCTCCAATTGCTTTCAGAAATTATGGCCAAGTTCAACTTGACCTTTCTTAAACTTCCCAGCACTTATCAGCGTTGTCATTTGTTAACCTCCTGCCACTTACACAGGAGAAATGTTGTATAAGTCGTTGATCACTTCAACGGTCTTTCTCGTCCATTGATCTGTGATCAACAAGGGATGTTCACTTTAAGATTTCACAGACCACTCTTCCACTAACCCTCACACACTTCACCTAGCTAAATGCTATGTGGGTCATCGATCATTCTCGGTCTCAATCTCTACCTTACGATCTATCTTCGTTCTGTAGCTCTAACAAGCCCCTATGTCTTGGTATTTCGGAATCTATCCTTGACCATTGATTCTTCTCCTCTGATCGTTCATGCACTTGGCCACAAGGATGATTCACCCATCATCTTACAAGTTACATGTCTCTTACCTAATAATCTATTCCATTACTCTGATTATCTTCATGTAAGCTTATACTTTGGCCCAAGCAACCCCAGTGCTGCAACCTTGGGCTTTGATACCATTATGTCATGTCCCCATTTACCTCGGCTCCCTTTAGAGGTGATGGGGGATCTTTTTAGAAACAACCTGCTAATTTTTTTTTCCAAAATTCCGCACTTTTACACAATTGCAACTACTTCAGTCCGCAATCCGCAATGCGGGAGTTAGAAGTCAGCACCCCAACGCAACACTTCGAGATATTAAACCTCTGACTTCCGCAATCCGCAATGCGGGAGTCAAAAATTCGGAACACCAGATACACAGCTTCGAAGAAACACGCCTCCGACTTCCGCAATTTGCAATGCGAGAGTCGGAAAGTTGGAACCCCAAATTCACAACTCTGAATAAATCACACCTCAAACTTATGCAATCCGCAATCCTCAATGCAGGAGTCGGAAATCGGAACCCAAAATGCACAACTCTGAAGAAACACACCTCTGACTTCTGCAATCCGCAATTTGGGTTCGGAAAGTCAAAATCCCATATGCAAAACTCCAAAGAAACACGCCTTCGACTTCCGCAATCTGCAATGTGGGTTCGGAAAGTTGGAAGCCAAAATGCACAACTCTGAAGAAACACGCCTCAGACTTCCGCAATCTGCAATCCACAATGCGGATTCAAAAAGTCGGAAGCCCAAATGCACAACTTCTCAGGCGGATATCTTTCTCATCCTAATTTCATTTTTGGAAAACTTAGTACCATTGGAAATCTCTTGGAAATCCCCATGCAACGATGTGATCCTCTGCCATACCTGAGAAATCTAATTTTGTCATTCTTCCAACCAAAAGGTTTCCCAAAATTCATCAAGAATTATTTACCACTCTGTAAAGGGCTCTAATCCCACTCTGGCATGTCCCCTCCCATCATCTAGACCCACAGAGGGAACGTGAACACAACAGGGGGTGTTTATTTCTCCCCCAACGCCATGACTGAACATTCAGGGCCTTTACAAAACTTAGCCCTATTCATCAATGAACAAATTCATATAAATAAAAACACATGTGTGCATATGCATACCCAAATAAACACAACTGAATGAAACATTATCCACACACATATAATGGAATACATCATCATATTTCTCCCAGGAAGAATGATGAAACAACCTACAGAGAATTAGTCCTCTTCTCATGTTATGCACAGGATTTATGCTGACTAACTTAAGATAATCATTCTATTTCCATTAACATGAATAATTAAGCATTTGGAACACATAATGGACATGATTTAAATCATAGGTAAAAATTATCTTTAAGATGAAATCACCAAGCAACTGGCTATGGAATGCAACGTTCCAACCTAACCATAGGTTTATGCCTAGCCTATATTCTTTCAACACTCAGATACTACCCCTGAGCTGGGGCTATGTATCCACTAAGGAGGAACTACTCAGGTTCATTCATAGCCTTAGGCATAGTTATTTAGGCTCAACCAGCACACATCTGGCTCTGTCAAGCAAGTGAGGAGACATGTAGGAGTTTTATAAGCCAATGATCTCAACCACATAGCTACATGCATATCCAATTGGCTTCAGACAGTCCATGCACCCCCATCACCTCCACTCTCAACCTAATCAAGGTCCCCTTCTCTACTACACAATCCCTTGGGCACCCGTTCTCTCAGCGCTGACCTGGGAAGGTATGGCTGGTCCCGACTTCTAAACCAGAGATAAATGAGCCTTCATTGGCTATACCATGAAGTCTGACCCCCTGGTCTCTTTCCCACTATGATCCACTCTTGGATCTCCTCAATGTTGTGGCCAAATGGCTATGTCCCGTAACTAGATTTTTGGGAATCTCAAATCTAGGTTTCCCTATGGATTTCACTGTCCACACAATTTTCTGGGTGATTTTGGCACTTCAAAATGCAACCTCTTTCCAAGTCGTGATTTCTGGTTTTTTTCTTCACTGATGGGCATGTGTAATGGATGAAAATTGATACTTAGATCATTAGCAATGGATTGGGGATGAGGGAAAACGTTCTCCCATGAGGTAGAGTGACTTGTGGGTCAAGTAAATAGAGCCCATACTCTGCCATACGAATTTATGGGTTGCCCATACTCCATCAATCTAAGGAACTGATTTCTTCAACCACTTCCTTACAACATAATTAAATGTCAGCAAGGAAATTCAAATAAGTTCTCAAGATGACATTTGGCAGCATGTGTTTCAATCCCACAACCCCCTCACGTCTCCCTAGTGGATACACATACCCCCCTCATTTTAGTTGCATTCATAGCCAGACCCTTGGTATTTTATTTGTATTATCATTATTTACATGCTTCTACAATTTTCCCATGGCTTGCTAGCACATGGATAGCACAATATAAAATACCAGCCCTTTAAGGTTGAACATTCACTAGCGGGGCCTTGGCCTTGAGCTCCATGCTAGGAATCATACATCACATATGCACAATATTTACATTAAAAGCCAATATATCCTAAGGGTCAAAATGGGGGTATTACAATCCATCACATTGGATAATTGGTATGTGAATGTTTGTAGTTAATCTTATGTGTAACTTACTACTACTAGCCAAAAAGAACTCTTGAGAGCATGCTACTAGTTTAAATGTTTACTAAACTCTCACAATATAGTATAACAACTCCAATATATGTGGTTTACAAAATGGAGTCTATTTTTTGTTTATGTCGAACATGTTTTGTGATGTAGTTCAAACTATTTACATTTGTGTGAACATTCTAGTAATGATTGTGAAACTCGTGTATTGTGCATTTATTAATGCATTGGTTTCTCTTTTCTCGAGGTCTTTCATCTTGCTATTTTATGTTGATTACATTGCTTATTAAATGATGGTAGAGATAAAATATATGATGTTGTTTTGTTGATATTGCCACAAGTACTATATTCTTATATCCATCATCATCATATATATATATGTATGTGTGTGTGTGTGTGTGTGTGTGTGTGTGTGTGTGTGTGTGTGTGTTTTGGAACATGTAAATTCCAAATTATTGTTAATTTTAATAAGTCATATTTCTTTCAATAATATGAATTTACTTTAAAAAATGATGGTTCAACAAATTCAATGTGAACTTCATTTTTTGTGTTCATAAACATAATTTTTTCCATGTTCCCTGTATGTCTTTTCATCGATCTCAAAATAAATTTAGGATACAACTGGTAGCCTTTCACAAAAGAAGGTTGTTGATTATCAATGTGAAAACAAGGAAATAAGAACCATATGATTTGAATATTATTCTCATCGCTCTCATGACATGTTATTTGGCTCCTTTTTTTCCATAAGAAAAAGTCTCACGACACATTTTATTATATAGAATGTATCGCATTCTTCATGCCCAAAAATCCGCTTTACAAAAATCTATTTTCATAATCTATCTAGTCAGTAAAGTAAAACTCATTTATGGATATTTGTCAATACATTTATGTTGATCGGAAAAAAGATTCAAAGACGTCTAAAACTCATCCATATCACAAAAAAACACATATAAATGATCTAGCCCCACTATTGAAGAATAATATGAGTTATACAAACAAGACTAGTGAAAGGTTAAAAGGTGATAGGGCCTAGATCATCTTCAATGATGGTGTCACCATTACCATCCCATCATTGCCAAAAACCTGCACCAAGTTGTAGCCCATGTTTTGATAATCCATCTGCAATGGTGTTTCTTTCTTAGTAGACATGCTGATAGTTGATGCTAGTAAAGAGGTCAGAAAAATGTAGTATCTCCTCATATATAGGCCTGAGGATTTTTTTTGAGGTGGTCGCTTGAAGAGCATACAGTATATAACTATATGTAAATCACCAATGACCTGTAGGCGACGGTATCCTTTTTTGTAATCTAGTTGTAAAGTAAATTTCAGAGCAATCAATTATGCTTTGTTGTTGGTGTAGGGACTGAGATTTGCAGCAAATGTTTTCCATTGATTTTAAGATTGGAATAGAAGAAGACCTTTCAGCCTTACGAATATCTCCAACATGTGGAGGGCCACCTTACAACCTTTTACCTAGTGGTGGATTGGATCCAATGGAAGATCGACGATGGGAGCTCTGTAAGAATTGGGATAGATCCATGGATAGGTTGTCAGGGTGATTATTCTCTACCCAATTATATGGTTACTTTCCTATAGGATAACAGTTATTATGTCCTTCACCAAATTAACGATCTGGTTAATACTACTTTCCATAGGCAAGCATGGCTCTCAGTGGACCACCTGGATCTTCCATTGGAAGACTATTGCGATATTGTAACTTCTAAGAATATTATATTTGTACTTTATTATTCCGAAGATGTTTCATTCCTCCATGGAGACCCTATTGTATATCCGGATATGTTTATCTTTTCAAGAAAATGTGGTAACTAGGTTTATTAGATCTCCCATGTGGGGTCGGCCCTGAGTTAGTTGTTTAGGGGTTATTAGACTCTACTAGGAGAAGTCGGCCCTGTTAGGGTGAAAAGTTAGATAGGAGTTGAGTATAAATAGATGAGGTGTGTTCCTCATTTAACTCACTTGTAATTGGCGCATAGGAGAGAGAGAGATCTGCGTAGGAGGAGAAGGAGCTCTTGTTTGGGACTACATCTTTGTATTGGTTGATTATCTATATTGATGAAAACTTTGATGGATTTTCTACCCCATGAGGGTTTCCAAGGTAAATCTTTGTTTATCTTGTGATTGTGTTTCTTTCAGTGATCTTGCTTGTGAAATTAGGCTAAAATTAACATGGTATCAGATCTAGCCCGAATAGGACATCTTTCACAAGGTGAAAATACCTCTCTCTCCTCCTCCGGTGATAATTAGGGTTTCTGCAAAAGTTAGAATTTTTGGATTCTGAGAGCATGGATGGATGATCCTCCTAAAAAATGAAATTTTGAGCCCTAGATCAAAATTTTTGAGTGGGTAGAACCCGGGGATTTTTCAAACCCTAGTTTGGATTCTCGACCAGAAAACCAAAAAAAATGTGCACCTGTGCACCAGTAAACCAGAAAAAGTGTGAACCAGAAAACAAGAAATTATGTTGCAGATCTGAAAGTTGCTAATCAGATCTGAAGGGTGAAAAGTTGAAGTTTCCAGAAGCAGAGTACACCAGTCATCTCAATTCAATCAAGCACATCTCCTGGTAAGTTCTATTGTATCTTTTTTGAAACTTCAATCTCTGTGACCTCCTGGAGAAGATGGCTCCAAGCACTAAGCTTGAAGACAAGCTAGAGGGTATAGAAAATTTTTGAGCATGGAAATATAGGATTGGTCTCATTCTTGAAGAGAATGATCTTGCCCAATATATCAAAGATGAGGTTGCAGAACCTGCGGAAGATGAATCCAAAGAGAAGTATAAGAAGGACTTGATTAGGGAAAAGAGAATCATTGTTGATTCTATTAAGGACCACTTGATTCCCCAAGTGGAATCCAAGAAGACCCCAAAGGAGATTAATGATTCCCTATCCAGAATGTATGAAAGGAGGAACATAAATAGAAAGATGAAACTAAGAACTCGGTTGAAGAGCACTAAGATGAATCAAGGAGAATCTATTCAAGATTACTTCACAAGGGTCTCCCAGTTCAAAGAACAACTAGACGCTATTGGAGACAAACTTGATGAAGATGAACTAGTTATGACTGCTCTCAATGGTCTCACTAGATCTTGGGAATCATTTATCCAAACCATGTGTGTCAGAAAAGAAAGCATGAAGTTTGATGTGGTATGGGAGGATTGTATTCAAGAAGAAGCTAGAGTAGCCAATAGAGAAGCTTTGCTCAAAGAATATGATCAAGTTTTGGCCACCCACACCAAGAGAAGAAGGATTCAATCCAACTTCAAGAAGGATAGTCACAAGGAGTCTCAACCTCCACAAAGATTTCAAAAGAGAAGAGGAACTAATCAAAGAAGATAGTACTCGTCATTTCAATGTTTCACTTGTCACAAGTTAGGATACCTTGCTATAGATTGTCCTTCAAAAAAGAAGAAGGGTTTCCATCACAGAAAACACCAAGCACATATAGCAGAAGATGATAGTGAAGAAGAAGAAGAGGAAAGGACTCAAAAGAATAAATCTAAAGTAGAAGAAGAAGAAGATGCAGAAGAGTATGTTCTATTATCTGCACTCTCTGGGTCTGTAACACCTGGAGAAGATACATGGCTCATTGATAGTGGTGCTTCAAAGCACATGACAATATAGAAGAAGACTCTCTCAAGACTTGAAGAGAAGACCTCTCCTCAAAAGGTATCTTTAGGAGATGACTATCAATATCCCATCAAGGGAATTGGTGAAGCAAGCTACAAGCTTGATTCTGGAACTCCATTAAAGATGAAGGAAATCTTATATGTACCAGGTTTGAAGAAGAACTTACTTTATATCTTAGCATTAGATAAGAAAGGCTATAGGGTTGCATTCATAGATGGACAAGCACTCATGTGGACCAAAAGGAAATCAATTGAGGATGCAATTTTTATTGGTGAAGAGGAAGGAGGGCTATACAAAATCAAGGGTCATCCAAAAGCTGCCCTTGTTCATGAAACCGCTAGCCCTAGTGAGCTATGGCATAGGAGGCTTGCTCACATTAACTACAAAGCACTACCTCATGTGAGCAAGGTAGTTATAGGACTACCAGATTTGAAGATTGATCATGATGGCACATGCAAAGGATGTGAAAAGGGGAAGAATATCAAGAACCCATTTCCAAAGAGTGAAACAAAGACTAAAGTTACTTTGGAATCGATTCACTCAGATGTATGTGGACCAATTCCCTCCACATCCTTGAGTGGGTATGAGTATTACCTTACATTTATTGATGACTACTCAAGGAAGACTTGGATATATTTCCTAAAGGGAAAAGATGAAGTCTTTGTAAAGTTCAAGGAATTTAAAGCCTTGATAGAAAATCATTCAGAAAAGAAGATCAAAATACTCAACAGATAATGGTGCAGAATATACTTCAAAGGATTTTGAAGTCTTTTGTAAAGAAGATGGAATCAAGAGGGAACTAGCCACTCCCTGCAATCCTCGACAAAATGGTGTTGCAGAGAGAAAGAATAGAACCATCATGGAAGCAGTAAAAACAATGATACATGATCAATACCTACCTATGTATCTATGGGCTCAAGCAGCCAAGACAACAATCTATGTGCAGAATAGACTATCTCATAGTGCTCATGAATTCAAGACCCCAGAAGAAGTATTTACAGGGAAGAAGTATTGGTATTCACATACCAAAAGAAAAGAGAACTAAGTTGGATCCTTCTGGAAAGAAGGGAATATTTTTTGGATATTGTGAAGCATCCAAAGCATTCAGAATATACATCCCAGGATTCCATCATATAGAAATTAGTAGGGATGTTACATTTGATGAAGATGCAGCTCTCAAGAGATCTAAGAAGTGCCAGTATGAAAAAGTATATGAGGAAGATGCACCTCCCAGAATTGCAGAGGATGTACCCACCTCCGAAGATGTAACACCTGAAGACCATGACATGATAGAACCACAAGAACCCCCTACCATAAACATATCAAGAAATAGAAAGCCAGCATGGGCAAGAGACATTATACTAGGAGCAGAAAAGTATGGAGCTCCTGAAGGCTCCACTAGAGTGAGCAAGAAACCAAAGTCATTCTCCAACTATATGGCTTTGATGTGTGATCTTGTAGACCAAGAACCTACTAGTTATGAAGAGGCAGTTCATAAGAAAGAGTGGGTAGAGGCAATGACAGAGGAATACCAGTCAATAATGAAGAATGATGTTTGGGAGATAGTTCCCAAACCAAAGGACAAAAGTGTGGTATCCTCCAAACGGATATACAAGATAAATCATGTTGCGGATGGTAGCATTGAAAAGTATAAGGAAAGGTTTGTGGCCATAGGATTCTCTCAAAAAGAGGGAATTGACTATGAAGAGACATTTGCACCAGTTGCAAGGTACACTTCCATTAGAACCATCATGGCACTTGCATCCATGATGAAGTGGGAATTACACCAAATGGATGTGAAGACAGCCTTCCCACATGGTGTGATTGAGGAGGAAGTGTACATAGAACAACCACAAGGATTTGAGGTTGACGATAGAAGAACCCGCGTATGCAAACTAAAGAAGGCTTTGTATGGGATGAAACAAGCTCCTAGAGCTTGGTATGGAAGAATTGTCATTTTCTTGACAAGCTTGGGCTTTACCAAAAGTAAATTTGATCCTAATCTTTATCTCAAGGTTATGGATGATGAACCTGTCATATTGTTTCTATATGTGGATGATCTATTTCTGACAGGGAATGAGAAACAGATTATCGAGTGCAAGAAGAAGCTCTCTTCAGAGTTTGAGATGAAAGATATCGGATTGATGCACTACTTCCTAGGTCTGGAAGTATGGCAAGGCCCATAAGGAATATTTCTCAACCAGGGAAAGTATGCTGTGGAAATCCTGAAAAGATTTGATATGTTGGAATGCAAAGCCATGGCCACTCCCATGGATTCCAACCTAAATTTGTTAACAAATGACTCATCAAAGTTAGTGGATGTGACTCTGTATAGACAGATTATTGGGTCACTAATGTATCTGACGAATACCAGGCCAGATATAGGCTTTGCTGTGAACACCTTGAGTCAGTATCTAGTAGAACCTAGACATGTTCACCTGCTGGTTGCAAAGCATGTGATAAGGTACCTAAAGGGTACGATAAACTTTGGTCTATGTTATCTTGGAGATCATGATTTCAGATTGTATGGCTACACAGATGTTGATTGGGCAGGAAGTGTATCAGACAGGAAGAGCACATCAGGAGGATGTTATTGTTTGGGATCTGCCATGATCTCATGGTTTAGAAGGAAGCAGTCTAGTATGGCTCTCAGCACAGCTGAAGTGGAATATATTGTTGCTTGCTCTGCTAGCTGTGAAGCGATATGGCTTCAGAAGCTGTTATCAGGATTGTTTGACTTAGAGATGGAACCAATTGTGATCCTGTGTGACAACCAGAGTTGTATCAAGATGACAGAGAATCCAGTATTCCATGATAAGTCAAAGCACATATAAATCCAATATTTCTATATACGGGATATGGTGCAGAAAGGAGCTATAAAGCTCTATTATGTGAGCACTGACGTACAAGTTACTGATATATTGACCAAACCTCTGTCTCAAGTAAAGTTTGAGTATTTCCGAGACAAGCTTGGTGTAGTTTAGAAGGACCCTCCTCGAAAGGGGGAGTGATATGGTCGATGATGATATGTGGATACTAGTATTGATGTGGATACCGGTATTGATGATGAGTTTGCCTACATAGACGGTAAGGTCGATGATGTGGATACATGTATCGATGATGAGGATACTTGTATTGATAATGAGGATACTTGTGTTGATGATGAGGTTACTTGTTCCGACAATGAGTTCAATGATGAGGTTGTCGGTTACAACGATGAGGTCGATGCATGGTCCTTAGAATTTGTCTAAGTGGAAAAGGAGGTATTGTATCATCCCTGGACTTCGGTCCCTGAATAGATCTGTAGATAGATGTCTTCAAGAAGTGGTCCCTAGTGGACAAGGAGGGATTGTATCATCATTGGACTTCAATCCCTGAACAGATCCATAGACAGATGTCTTTGAGAAGTGGTCCCTAGTGAACGAGGAGGGATTGTATCATCCCTCAACTTCGGTCCCTAAACAGATCCATAGACAGATGTCTTCAAGAAGTGGTCTCTAGTGGACGAGGAGGGATTGTATCATACCTGGAATTCGATCCCTGAATAGATCCGTAGACAGATATCTTCAAGAAGTGGTCCCTAGTGGACGAGGAGAGATTGTATCATCCTTGGACTTCCGTCCTTGAATAGATCCGTGGACAGATGTCTTCGAGAAGTGGTCCCTAGTGGACGAGGAGGGATTGTATCATACCTAGAATTCGGTCCCTGAATATATCCATAGGCATATGTCTTCAAGAAGTGGTCCCTAGTGGACAAGAGGGATTGTATCATCCATGGACCTCAGTCCCTGAATTGATCCATAAACAGATGTCTCTGAAAAGAGGTGCTTAGACTTTGTCTAAGTTGATGAGTGGACTGCATCGTCCGTAGACATGATATGGTGTCTTAAATGGATAGGGATTAATCATCCCATAAATAGATCATGTGTGTTGCAGGGTATGCTGCTATGATACTGTTGATCGAGAGGATCTAGATGTTGATGTTGTTGATCGAGAGGATCCAGATGTTGATGTTGTTGATCAAGAGGATACAGATGTTGATGCTATTAATCGAGAGGATCCAGATGTTGATGATGTTGATTGAGGGGATCCATATGTTGATACTGTTGATCGAGAGATCCAAATGATGATGTTGTTGTAGTTGTTCGAGTGCTGCAAAAGATGAAGATCCAGTATTGAAGATCTTGAAAATGTTCCAGTAATTGTTTGAGTTGTTGATGATGTATGAAGAAAGCTTCCAATGATTTATATATGTATCATGTATCATGTAGTTGATGACTCCTTGCTCCTACAGATGTTGTTATAATATCCTTCTCGTTAAGGGGGAGTGTTGAGATATTGTAACTTCTAAGAATATTATATTTGTACTTTATTATTTCGGAGATGTTTCATTCCTCCGTGGAGACCCTATTTTATATCCGGAGATATTTATCCCTCCGAGAGAATGTGGTAACTAGGGTTATTAGATCTCCCATGTGGGGTTGGCCTTGAGTTAGTTGTTTAGGGGTTATTAGACTCTCCTAGGAGAAGTCGGCCCTATTAGGGTGAAAATTTTGGTTAGGAGTTGAGTATAAATAGAGGAGGTGTGTTCCTCATTTAACTCACTCATTCACTCACTTGTGATTGGCGCATAGGAGAGAGAGAGATATACATAGGAGGATAAGGAGCTCTTGTTTGGGACTACATATTTGTATTGGTCAATTATCTATATTGAGGAAATATTTGCTGGGTTTTCTACCCCATGAGGGTTTCCTAGGGTAAATCTTTGTCTATCTTGTGATTGTGTTTCTTTCAGTAATCTAGCTTGTGAAATTAGGCTAAACTTAAGACAGACAGAGACCGATGGGATAGTTATACTGTAGATATCACTGAGTAGAACATCAGACTCTCTGATAGCAAGGATGAGATTTTATGGAGCAGGAATAGTACCGGCGGCAATTATAATCCATGTTTTGGATATAGAGCTCTTCGAGAAGAACAAGATTTCCCTGTATTTACTGGTGGCATACTTGGATATGGAAAAATATTTCTCCTTTAAAGATGAAACTCTTTGTATGGTCGGCCCTATCAAATAAGATTTTGGTTGGAGCATAATTTGCAAACATATCTTCTCTAGACCTGGCAGATGCCTACTCTGCAGGGCCGAAAATGAGATAGTCGAACATCATTTTATCTCATGCATATACATTCAACAATTATGGAGACTCGCTGCACAGTTAAAAGGTATCCATTTCAATTGGGACGGAGATGATTTACTGGAGGTCCTACAATCATGGCTGGTGGATCCCATCTCATCCAAAATTCCATCTCTTTGCCGTTTTACCTTTGGTACACTTGGAATGCCAGGAACTACACTCTAATTGAGGACAAGCATATCCCACCCGGTGTTTATGCAGCCAAAAGTTTCACATTTTTAGAGATCATGTCTACTCCAAACAAATGAATTTCTCGAAGAGTGATATCGATTGAGCAAATTGATCACTCTATACCCTAATGTTTCTTTGACAGTGCATCTCAAGGTAATCCCCAGATTGGAGGTGTTGGAGGCATCATATACACTTCTCCTATGTTATTTGGATCCTATTATAATGCTTAATTAGTTGGCTACCTCAAATTCCAATGCTACATGGTCCTTATGGCAAGTTGTTGTAATTTTTAGGTAGAAATTATGTATAACCATCAATGATATGTCTCAAAGTCACATGGTTCTCAAATGAAAATACTTGAAGGGAAAATGGTAGATTTAAAGCTATATCTTTGTCTCTCTTGTGTGGAAATAAGTTCCATATAGAGGGGCATACAGTTTTATCATGTATTAGAACTTATTATTTGCTACTACATGTGCATCTACTTGTAATTGGCTAAGTTTACATAAAACTAGCACATTGACATAAATTGAGCTCTATTTAGTGTTTATGATTTCTTTATTTTGATGTTCAAAACCTTTGTTTTGAGGACTGGGATTAACTCTTATTGTAAAGTACTCCTATTGTGGCGAGGGTTCCAAGATTTAGCTAAGATTCATTTTTTCATTAATCTCATGTTTTAACATTTTGATTTTATTGATTCAAGATTCTAATGAAGTAACCAAAAATTGGTCTAAGTAGAGAAATAAAAGGAAGACACCACTCAACGATGCAGAATGGAATCCCAAAAAAAATGTCAATCTAGAAGTGTGCAATTCCTTATATGGAATAATTGGAATTTATATTTATGCTTCTTGTTGTTGTTTGAAGTGTATATGGTAATTTTTAGTATGACAAGCTACAACTTAGTTGTAGGTTGGAGAATAAAATAACACAAACCAAGGTGAATATGGAGAAAAATTCAATGTAACAACCAGGATTGGTTATACAAAGACTCACTCCCTTGGAAGACTCAATGAAAAACAATAGATTCAGTGGGCTAGTTTGACTGTAGGTAGGCAAAATCAAGTTCTCTAGATAGGATTAGGATTATGCTAGCTGATAATACCTTTGCACAAAGCACTAGGACCATTTATGTTTCAAATTTATCCAAGCTTAAATCTACTCCAATGCTCCTTGGAACCCCAGCATATGCAAACTAGTACTTCAACTATACTTTGACTGGAAGCTATTGGTGAAGGATTTTGAATTAGGGAGGATAAATAAAATCAAATAACACTAAATATACAGTCAGCTTTCACTCCAGCAAGTTTGAGAAGGTTTTGAGAAATTCTCACAAAGATACAATCAAAATTGCCTTCTAGGATTGCACAGCTAGATTGAATTCAGGACTTCCAAAACTGGCTGAGAGGCTCATGAATTTATGGTCTGAGACTTGGAATAATTCATATGACATCTTAATTAACATCAGGAACAATAATTACTTCATTTGGATCAATACTCATGCATTTATCAAACTCATTTTGGAAACTAACTGAAATCTATGCAAATCTAGAAGGGGTGTGGAAAACTCAAAATGATTTAGACTAAATACTTCATTTGTATCAATAATCATGCATTTATCAAAATCATTTTGGAAACTAGCTGGAATCTATGCAAATCTAGAAGGGGTGTGGAAAACTCAAAATAAATCAGACTTATGGATCATAAAATTTTATGAATGATATCATAGGATCACCATAACAGAAAATAAATCATATGGGAGCCAATAGGATTCTCATAAGATTCCAAATATTCAACCCCTTTCAATACAATAAACTAGCTCTAGAAATCACTAGAAAGCTTGAAGATTCAAACCATAGACTTCATGAGACTTCTTTTAAAATTCAAACTAGAATTGAATCAACTACAAGACCTGAAATAAAATCATTGACAATGGCTAAATTCCATCATACTCTCATAGAAAGCAGAGGCACATCTCCCATCTTGGACTAGCGGTACATCTCCCAAGTATTTGAGGCACAACTGCACTCACTCCAATACTCAAAATGACAAAATATGTGAAGGTGGTGCACACTCCTTTATTTATAGATGGAGGATGACTTGAGGAGAAAGTATCCTAGGCTAATGCGCCCTCATGGATGGATAAGGAAATCTTGCTTTCCTCCTGTTAACACCTAAAAAGTGCTCACTAGCTCATTTCCTTATTCACATGACCCATTTGTCCACTTTTCCACCATTTGAGCCTCTAAAGCCACCAAAAGGTCACCAAAAGACCTTAATACACCCCTTTTTTCCACTCAAAATGAGTATTTTTCCTAAAAAAGCATAAAAAACCCTCAAAAAGGGTCCAAAATTCCCAAAAATATTAAAAAGGGAATAAAAATATTCAAAAATATTCAAAAAAGGAAAAAGGAGGGAAAAGTACCCAAACCATGTTGGTCAATACCATTGGTTTCCACAAAACCATAATGGTATTCCCCACCACCAAAAACTATAAAAAGGTGGTAGGGGCTCCTCACTTTACATCCATCCATCTTCCTATCCTCATGCTGCCAAAATCTCCCTTGAGTTTTTGGCCATTGTAGCTACCTTGGAGAAGGGACCCTTTGGAGTTTGGAGCTGCTCACCCTTGGAGCTTCTCAACTATCTGCATCATTTAGAGGTATTATTATTGCAAGCACTTGCTTGCCCCCATTTTCAATACAAAGTTACTTTTTCTATTTCTTGTTCTTGTTTTTTAATTCAAAAGTTTATTATGATATGCACATGCTAGTTTATCGGAAGGCCTCTCCCAGTTTTTTAATTCATAGTATTTTTTGGCACGGTCATAACCAATTTATCGGAAGGCCTCTCCCCTAGGAGGGTTGAAGTCGCGAGGATGGTTCCGGAAGCTTGAGTGGAATACCGAAATCCATTCAGTAACCGAAGGGCTACCATTCGCAGTTCTTGGGATATACCTGTATGGGGGTATTGCGGTAAAAGGACCAAACGACAGATTTACCTTTTATGGACGTGTCATGAACGGAGTATCCTAGTTGCCATTCTTTAGGATTGATTACCCGGTGTCCCTCCCGATAGGGGGATATCTAGTCGTTGATTCAACACTCAATATTGTCTGACTTGGATTTCATCACCTTGCAGAGAATATCGTTTGTTGATTCACAATACTTTTAGTTAGGTGTTTGCATGATACAATCCACCTTTGGTCTAGTAGCACCTCTTTTTTCTGGAAGCTGTTTGACTGTTGGTATTCTGACCATTTTTTGTTGCATCCCTCCACTTATTATAGCACAGCTGCTATAATAAGTGCCCTTTTTGAGGTTGATTTTTTGGCCTGAGAGCCTTCATTTTCACTCCCCTTCTTGCACCCTTGGTTGCATTAGGGTTTTGAGTTTTTTATACATTACCACCTTACACTAAACAATTTTTTCACAAAAATCATATTTCTCACCATTGAGAATTTTAGACGATCTTGTCGTCTTCAGGGCAAACTCCCAGAGTTCAGTCTACTTGGCTCTCCACGTCACCGACGCCGAGCCTTATCCCTTGACTCAACACATCGTCGGTCGAACAGACAGTCATCCGATTCTGACACGCCTCACTCCACATCTGATTTTGAGGCAGAATCCGAAAACCCTACCGAGTTATTACCAACCAACCTCATGGCTGGGACACAATTCGACCCACTTTTTACCAGCACCATAGGTGATACATCCACATACCCTTCTACTGCGGTGCCATCCATGGAAACAACCACCCCCCTGGGTATGCCTAATATGGGGGACACTCCATTTTTAGGGATTCCCAACACAGGACCACCTCCTATTACGGGTATGCCGAACATAGGGGTCACACCCCCTCTCATTTCCACAACCCATATCCCAGGAATCCCTACTACTATTCCTAACCCTGGTGTAACCCATGTTGCACTTGGAAACGCTGGCCCATACCAGACCACAGCTATTGGAGGACACATATCTTCAATACCTAGCATACCCTTAGGCGCTACTGGACCCCCACATCATACCACCATGACTAGTCATGTCCTAGTCACTACGCCACATTCATCTGCTAGCTTACCATACATGGCAAGTCTGAACTTACCAGACTTAGCCAGGTTAACCAATGATCCTATCAGACACGACCTTGCGTGGCCTCACATGCCCACCAAACTCCCCTCTGACATCCCTAAGTTTGAGGGAAAGGCAGATGAGGACCCCCAGAACCATATTATGTCCTTCCATCTATGGCGCTCCTCCAACTCCATAGTGGACGACTCTGTCCGCCTCCGTCTGTTACAGCGCACCTTCACTGGCTCTGCAGCTAAGTGGTATATCGAGCAGCCCCATGGGACCCATGCCACCTTTACCTCCCTTGCCTCGACCTTCCTGCAATTCTTTCAGTTACCTATCCGCTATGATGCGGGAGTCGAGATCCTACTGTCTTGCAGACAGAACACGGCCACCCACATCACTGACCACATTCATGAGTGGCGTCAATGCCGAAGCCTCTGCAAAATAAAGTTAGACGACCGTATCTTCTTAGATTGGTTTCTCAAATCCCTCCTCCCTCTCATTGCCAAGGATCTGGCATCCGAACGACCCGAGTCTGAAGAAGAGGCCATCCTCAAAGCCCAACAGTTTGACCTCATTTACGCCCAGTCGCGTTATCTGTATACCATTATAACAGACGCCCCTCAGGGCGAGTCATCCCAACATGATGCACCGGGGGCATCCCATGCCGCAGATGGCATCATCGGTCGTATGGCCTCGCATCCCCAACCCTTTTCCATTGCACATCCTAGCCCTGGTCTCGACCTTTCGCGGGCTACATCTCAATCTGGAGCAACCAATTCATATGCTCCCATGGCACATCACCACCATACCCACGGACCCTCATGTCCACCATAGTGCTTTGGTCATGCACCACCCGCATACACCCCCCCAGCCGCACCTCAACCAATGTATTATACACAGCAAGCTGCGACAGCTAGCCCAACACCTCCAATAGCTTAGGGTTACCAACAATCCCAGCAGGTAACTGGACCACCTCCAGCCCTGCCAGCTTATTATGCACCGCAACCTGCTCCCGCACCTACGGCGAACCAAAATCCTCCCACTGCTCAAGGGCAAGTGTACACACAACACAATCATCCCGAGCACCAAAACAACCAGCGCAACCAGGGCGGGAAACAAAACCGTGGAAGAGGACGTAACCGCGAAAACAACCAACAACAACATCAAGGTCCTCCACCTCCCAATCCTCCGCAAAATAACAACGCTGCTCCTCCCAACCAGAATCCGGATCGTAATCCCAAGCAGCCCAAAAACAATAACCTCAGAACAAACCATCCTTGTTCTATTTGCGGGGTCTATGGCCATTACACACATGCTTGCCCACATTTGGAGTGAGCTCGGCAACTCTGAACTGACGATGCCCATCATCAAGGACAAGCGGCTCCTCAGCCACCACCCAACCCTCCACCACCTCAACATCAACCTTTGGTGCTGCAAAACCCCTTTCCAACCCAAGGTGTAGTGAACACTCAGGCATTAGCTCCCCCTCAGGGCAACGCGCCACCACAACAAATCACTTATGCCGCTCCTGATCAACCCATGTTTGATTCAGATACCCACCACTTGTTGATGATGTCATCCGCAGATGCCAACCTCCAAACCCGCCGGAACCAATATGGATCCACCCCTGAAGCCCCTCCCGCCGACAAGAACACTAACGTTCATCCCACAAATCAGACGTTACGTATACCCCCGGCTACACTCGATGGAGCTTCTAAAGCACCTCGCTTCCCACTTCGTCGCATCAACAATAATCCCAATGCTCGTGCTGCGTCGAATTACAACATTGTAGATGACTTAGCCCAGTCTCCTGCAGCCATGTCTGCTTTAGAAGTCTTAAAAAATTGTCCTTCACAGCGCAAGACTTTGCTCTCTGCCATTGGCGCTATTGACCAAAATGATTCACAACTGATGGCATTCGATTCAGACCAGTCCGAACCTCGCTTGCCTTCCACTTTAGCATTCCAAGTTTCCATTTCCGTTCGGAATCTTGTCATCCATCGGTGCATTATCGATGAAGGGGCCTCTACATGCATTATGTCCACATTCGTTTGGCAGAAGTTGCGATCTCCTACTCTCCAGCAGTCCACCACTGCGTTGCGAGCCTATGACGGCCATTCGGCTCAACCCCAAGGTCTCCTAGCTAATGTCCCCGTCCAGCTGGCTGGTAAAACCGTGCTCATTGACATAGAGGTCATCAATGCCCAACTTGATTATAACCTCTTACTTGGTCGCAGCTACATGTATGCCATGCGGGTGGTTGCCTCATCCCTTTTTCGTACCATGATGTTCCCCCATGAGGGACGCGTGGTCAAGGTCAACCAACTCACCTATTACGATCCCAAGGCCCCCGCTGCACCTGAGAATGTTCTCCCTATGGTTGAACAACCTGTTTGTGGTGCAACTACCTCGTTTGTTTCCTCCGTGGGACCCGGACTTTACTCCGAAGCATCGATGACTTCTACATTCCAATCTATTCCACCACCGTCACCGAAAACCCACGTCGCAGACCTCTGTACTCTTTCACAAAATACACAAACACCTGACAATCAACCACCCTTGTTCCCTAAACCACCATTGGTCCCTAGTCACATCAGTGTTACACCCATCCACACAATCCCCTTTCTATTTCCTCCCTTAGGTGTAGTAAGCGCTCCGGTTATGGCTACCCTTAGTCTCCCCGGGTTAACATTGGGATTACCCGTGTGGTATATTTCACCTCCCGTTCTCCCGCCGACACCAAATGTCATCGTGCAACCCATTTTCACTTCTACCCAACCACCTCCCGGTATCACTACTCCTTCGTCATCTACGAATCCCCCTCCTCTCATCAGGCCCACTGGGGGAAGAGGCCCACAACCATACACTACGGTACCCCCACCCAAGGCAGTTAAACCTCCCCCCATGTTCCGTGCTCCTCCTAAATGCTCATTTTGAGATGAGTTAGGCCATCCAACCCATCAGTGTCCACAGTTACCTACATTACGGGAACACATGCAAATGCTTGACGACGACCCCAACATCCCAGTTGTCAAAATCAACTCAAACCCCATGCCTTGTGACAAATCATTGCGTACCAACCACCCTTGTGCGATATGCGGTATTTATGGCCACTACTCACATCACTGTCCTGACATCCCAGATTACAGAGCAGCTCTCTATGAGATGAATAATTTGGACCTTGAGACGGCACCCCCCACAATTGAGGAGATCTTACCTCTCGTATCATCCTCATCCGGAGAGATTAACACCATTTATATGATCTCTTCGACTACCCAAACCTCATCAACTGACTTGACCACTCACAGCTTCCGCAATGATGAAGATATTCTCGAGGCTCCTACTGCTCCTGATGCCTCTCAGGAAAATAACATGGCCAATATTTCTCCCGTCATCCACATCGACATCTCTGACCCACCTAGTGCCCTTCATACCATTACGTTAGGAGCCTCCCACACTGAGCATGAAATTGGAGAATACAAAAAACTGTTCCAAGAATTCACTGATGTCTTTACTTGGTCAGA
This sequence comes from Larix kaempferi, assembly GCA_027924585.1. Classification (NCBI taxonomy): domain Eukaryota; kingdom Viridiplantae; phylum Streptophyta; class Pinopsida; order Pinales; family Pinaceae; genus Larix; species Larix kaempferi. The sequence continues at coordinate 13,123,201 of BSBM01000036.1, forward strand.
TACCGAAATGCCTAGCCTTGACCCCGCCATTTATATGATCTCCATTGGATACCCTTCTGTCTGGTCGGCCCCTTCCATTGATCCCGTTCACACACATGTTCCACTCTGCTACGTCGGTTTCGCTGATGGTGCAAGCCGTTGGTCCCCCAATCTGGCCTCCGCAGCTTGGGTAATATATTCCCCTTCACATGAGTTGATCCACATCGACGGAGTGTGTTTAGGTGCTGCCACCAACAACCAAGCTGAATATGACGCCGTGACCGGTCTCTTGGCCGCAGCTCTCCAATTGAGCATACGTCACCTTAACGTTTTCCTGGACTCACAACTCCTTGTTTCCCAGCTCAATAATGATTACCACGTACGCAATCCCTGTCTTTTCAGAAAATTCCTACGCACTAAACAAATGGTTAGACAGTTTGAATCAATTTCATTTACACACGTCCCAAGGAACCTCAATAGTGTAGCGAACCATATGGCCAACAACATTCTAGACTGGCACACTAATCACATCATACCATAAACAAATAATGCATCCACGTGCATAACATGTGCCTCCACGGGCATATACCAAAACAAAATGTGCATCCACGTGCATAACATGTGCCTCCATGGGCATAAACAAAAAATCAAAATTTTGCATCCACGTGCATAACATGTGCCTCCACGGGCATACAGAAAATCAAACATGCCTCCACGGGCGAACGAAAAGACAACAAGTGCATCCATGTTCATACACAACTATATACCAACATCAAATATATATATATATACATCACCGTATAAGTCAATACATGTCAGAGGTTCCCTCAGCACCCAATATACAAAAACTACATCAGTCGTACAAAAAGGTGCTTCCCCATATGCTCATCGGCATTTGGGGGCAAGTACATATCATCTAGTCATCACGGTCCCTGGGCTCCTCTGGCGCCTCCTCCGTTGGTCCCGCCGAATCATGCCGAGCCCGGACTCGCCTCTACGCCGGCCCTGCTGGATCATCCCGTAAACGAATCCTGCCCTCCATCGGCCCTGCCTGATCCCTCCGATCCCTATCCCTCAACTCGGCTGCCATCACTGCCACTCTCAACAACATCGAGCGCCACTCACGAGGCACCTCGAAACATCGCTCGACGATGTCCCGATCCAGATCTCTCCACCCATCCTCTGAGAATCCTGCTACAATCATACCCAGTGTCTCTCGGACACCATCGATAGCATCATCTCGAGGGCCAACCCCTCGGCCACGAGCCCCAAATCCTCGACTAGGTGGAGGCGGGTACCGCTGCGCGAGGGGGGGCAACCACCATCGCCCGTCCCCTGCGAGCCACATAGTCAGTCGGTGGTACAGGACCAATATCTGCACAATGCAAGTAAACCATCATATACATATCTAACTATAATCATAGCCAATAAATCTACAAACACATGATATAGTAGAGAACAAAACGTACCATCTAAACCCCAGGCCTGTCCCTGGGCTCGCGGCATCTCAGGATCTCCTTGATAATCCATACCAGCGTATGGATAGTCCTCAATCACCAGGGGCATCTGCTCCCACTGCTCATACATCTCCTGCGAGAAGAACCCCCGGATACCACCACCTCCACGATGCATCATCTGCCCCCACCGCACCATGCATGGCTCACTCACCAAACCATCACGAATGGGCACCCGTGGTCGCAAAGTCGGTACCCGCTCAAAGAAAAAAAGAACACAGAAAGGAGGCATAACAGAACTCTCCCCCCTCCCGACTGGCCTTGTCCAGATCTCTCCGGACACCAGCTAGAAACATCTGACCCCACGCATAATAGGTCCCCCTCAACACCGAATCCACCATCATCGTTTGTCCCCTTGACAAATGATGTGGTGCCGCGGCACCCAGCACCCGCAGAACACATGCCCCGACAGCCTTCATGTCCCACTCTCACAGAGATCTCAGACTCAGCGCGTTGTTCTGCAAAATAGACCCAGGGACACAGAAAGTCTCTAGGAGATCCTCCATGTCAACACCTGCCGGGATCCTCGGCAGAAGATCCCCCACCTCCCCTAAGCGAGGTAACCCAGTAAGAAAATAAACATCTGTGAGGGTGATCTCCAACCTCTCACCTCCAACAACAAAAGCACCCTCTGCAGGTACCCACCAGCTCACCAACTTGTTCAGTAACGGTCTTACTGAACGCATTGGTGGAACCTGAGCGAACTTCAAGAGTCCACTCACCACCAGGGTCTGCCGGACCCCCTGATCAGTCCGAATCCTCTCCATCAGATCCTTGTCTATCTCCCGCTCTGGCCATGAAGTCAATGGTCTCCTCAACATCCTACCAAAAAACAGAAGAAATTATTAGCACCAGAATTTTTTTTTCCAAAAGTGCCATCGCGGGTTTTCCATCAAAACCCGCGATGATCATCGCGGATTCCATAACAGAACCCGCGATGAACATCGCGGGTACGAGCCAGACAGTCGCGATGAACATCGCGATTGTCTCCCCCATACTCGCGATGGACATCGCGGGTTCCAACCTGACAGTCGCGATGAACATCACGACTGTCAGCCTCAAACCCGCGATGTCCATCGCGGCAAAAGACCCGAAACCCGCGATATTCCACGTTGGAAGGCCAACATGCAATTTCGCGGCCTTCGGGGGCCCACTGCTAAACAAAAAAGACATAATTGAAAAGGCTAAGGCAAATAGGGTTACCTGAAACTCGCGGAATCGAAAACCAACGGTCAAATCTCCCGAAAATCAAGAAAGAGCTATGACTGCTCTGCCAAATTCGCACTTAACAATGACACGTCATATGGGCCCCATGCCCTATTTATAGAAATTCCACCATTTTTCAAACAACCATTCCGGTGTCATACGACGTCCGTTTCTCAAGCCGTTGGTACTGTTGGAATTAGCACAGCGAGAACTTCATGATAGTTCTTTCATATTCCTGTTTTCATCAGGTCCATTTTTTGAAAAAAAATTGGACACCCTCGTCGCCTCGGTTAGCATGCCACATCGATCGTCGTCCGTTTTCGACAAGTCTTATATCGCCGGATTCAGTTTCCACACTCGTGATGATGCTTGAGATCATTTCTCGCTCTCACGCCCATATTTTTAGGGCATTTTTCCATGCCCCCTTGTCGCCTCGATTTGCGTGCCACATCGATCATCATCCGTTTTTGGCGAGACTTATATCACCGGATTCAGTTTACCACGCTCGTGATGATGCTTGAGATCATTTCTCGCTCTCACGCTCAGATTTTTAGGGCATTTTTCCATGCCCCCTCGTCGCCTCGGTTTGCGTGCCACATCGATCGTCGTCCATTTTTGGCGAGTCTTATATCGCCGGATTTAGTTTTCCGCGCTCCTGATGATGCTTGAGATCATTTCTCTCTCTCACGCCCATATTTTTAGGGCATTTTCCCATGCCCGCTCGTCGCCTCGATTTGCGTGCCACATCGACCGTCGTCCATCTTTTACATGCCTTATATCGTCGGATTCAGTTTTTCGCGCTCATGATGATGCTTGAGATCATTTCTCACTCTCACCTCCATATTTTTTAGGCATTTTTTAAAAAATGCCACGCATCACCTCGATTCGCGTGCCACATTGGTCGTTGCCCCTTTTTGACAATCTTTATGTCACCGGATTCAGTTTTCGCACCCATGATGATGCTTGAGACCTTTTCTCGCTCTCATCAATCCCTTTTTGTATGGTATAATTTTACCCCTTTTTCGGGCCGAGCAATCCCTTTTACGAAAAAGGCACTTAGGGAGTTTCTGTTAAGCTCTTTTCTGACTCCTAAAACAATGAAAAGATCGCCGAGCAACCTTGCTTCCTTTCATGCTCGCTAAACGTATCTGAAAGGGCATCTACCTGGTATAAGTTTACCCCTTTTCCGGACCTTGTAGACTAATTACGAAAAAGGTATACTCTAGTCACATCGGCTAGAAGAGTTCTCCATTTTGCATCATTTTATGCTTTTTCGAGCCTTGGAGACTAACTTACGAAAAAGAACACCAATGGAGTCCACTTACCGCTTTCAGACTCTCTAAACATGAAAGCGACCACGAGCAATCACCATCCTGGGCTCGTAAAACCAACAGGACAGTACTCACAACCACTGCGGAGTCTTCTTATCGTTTTCAGACTCCTTAAAAATGAAAGCACCAATGAGCACGAACAGTCCTGGGCTCACAAAATCCACAGGACAGTACCATTTCAGAGCACACTTTTATACCTTCTTGGAGCTCATTAAAACTACGAAGAAGGACCCAATGGTGCTTCTCGGTGCCACAACAGATCACGTCTACTCATATGGCAGCTTCCCCATTTTGGTCGCCTTTGTTCAGAGTATTCTGCAGTATGTCACCCTGAGAATCCCTCGACAGCACCCATCAGCTTGACCCCCCCCAGAGTCAATACATACCCTTCAGTCCCTAACATCAATGATACGAACACCTACAAGTCAATTCCCTATGCTGCCAGGTCAACCATGTCATCATGCTCTGAACAAAGGAAGTTTGAGTCTACCCACTACATGACCCCAGTTACTTCCCATCCCCACAAGTATGTCAGTCCTACCATCAGTACTACCACACTTCAGTTCTACACCTCGCGCTCTTATCAAGGAAACATCATTGCCTTGTTAGTTGTTGGTCTCCCTCCGTCGACGACAACCAAATTTATTCCAGAGGATAGACCTAGAGGTCCCTGTGTCTTGGACTCATCACCATTTATGATGAGTGCCTATGAATCATTTCGAGAAGAGTCCTCAGTGCCTCTCCAAATGGTTGTTTCTCACATGCTCGACTTCACACCTTGATCGCATTGTTGAGACTCGCACAGGGTATTGGTCCTTTCAGTTATTAGTCGAAGACCCCGGATACCTCCTGACTCTTCCACAGCTGAGAGTCTACTTATGGAAACAACCAGTTACATTTTTTCTATAGATATCCGGGTTGCGCATGGCGACAAGTATTCAGATGTACCCCAGTTTTATACTCCCTCGAGTATATAGTTACATGTACATGTACTTCTCAGAGATGACTCTCAGTCATTGAGTCCCTACAGATGTTGGACACCTTCAGTTTCAGCAGTTCATCAACCCTTCTGAGACCTTTGACAGAACGGTTGTTGCTCTATTCCAGTGTATCAATTATTGAGATTAGTCATGTTATGATCATTAGTACATCCCAAAATGATGTCCCCTTTGGACCATTATGATGTACCAGCAGATTTTTTATGTATTTTTTCAAGTCCCCCTTCTTGGGACTAATTGTTGTATCTTGATACGAGCATGGGTATGCCCGCCTCGTCCATTATCAGAGATTATTCCTCATTCATATTGAGGCCATGTAATATTGTTTATTTTTGCAGCTTCCAAGGGCCGTGGATCCAGTCTCCAATCGGTCTCTTCTCCTCCCCAAACCCCAGAAAAAAGACAAAAGAACTATGATTTCTATCGGCCATACGATGAGCTCCTGCCCTCACACATCAGGGGGCAATCTGTTAACACCTAAAAAGTGCTCACTAGCTCATTTCCTTATTCACATGACCCATTTGTCCACTTTTCCACCATTTGAGCCTCTAAAGCCACCAAAAGGTCACCAAAAGACCTTAATACACCCCTTTTTCCACTCAAAATGAGTATTTTTCCTAAAAAAACATAAAAAACCCTCAAAAAGGGTCCAAAATTCCCAAAAATATTAAAAAGGGAATAAAAATATTCAAAAATATTCAAAAAAGGAAAAATTAGGGAAAAGTACCCAAACCATGTTGGTCAATACCATTGGTTTCCACAAAACCATAATGGTATTCCCCGCCACCAAAAACTATAAAAAGGTGGTAGGGGCTCCTCACTTTACATCCATCCATCTTCCTATCCTCATGCTGCCAAAATCTCCCTTGAGTTTTTGGCCATTGTAGCTACCTTGGAGAAGGGACCCTTTGGAGTTTGGAGTTGCTCACCCTTGGAGCTTCTCAACTATCTTCATCATTTGGAGGTATTATTATTGCAAGCACTTGCTTGCCCCCATTTTCAATACAAAGTTATTTTTTCTATTTCTTGTTATTGTTTTTTAATTCAAAAGTTTATTATGATATGCACATGCTAGTTTAGTTTTAGTTTTAGATTTACAATTGTTTTTGCTTTAATATTGAAACTGTTGCTACTAGTTAGCAGGTGCCCATAGCACTAAGCTTTGTTGCAAAACCAAGCCAACACCTCATTTTCCCTTTTTTGCTTTGCTTTCCTCCTTTTTCCTTTTCTAGTTTGCTTTCTTCTTTTACTTTTTTTGCTTTAGATTTTTACTGCTTTTTATGGCTTTTCTGCCTTATCCTGCTTTTTCTGGATTTTTTGCCTTATCCTGCTTTTTTGACCTTTCCTGCTTTTCTGATTTTATCATGCTTTCTTCTTTTGTGTTGCTTTCTGCTTTATGTTGCTTTTCCTGAGTTTTTTGTTGCCTTTGATTTGTACCATCTTTCTTTTCTTTTTCCTGATTTTCTAGATTTGGATGCTTTCTCCTAAATTCTTCTGCAAGTCATCTCTCAAGTCAACCTTATCCACTAAGGCACACTTGTGGAGCATTATCCTCTTTTATTTAAAATAAAATTACTTAATAGATGAAAAATAATTATTTTCAAATGCATAATAAACTTTAGGCAAAATTAAATCACACTCCCTAATTAATTAAATTCCCGAATTTCAAAATTAACCCCAACTAAATGAAGTTGTCTCCTCAACCCAAGGGATTAGTTGGGTTAATAACTTGATCTCATAATCACTGTTGAGGAGACATGACAGTCCTCCCCTCCCAAGATTGCTTGTCCTCAAGCAATTTCAAATTGGGATGTTGTAAGATGTGTTCTCCTTCCCAAGTAGCATCCTCACTCGGTCGTCCTTCCCATTGCACCAGGAATTCCTTAATGATTATGCTCCTTAGATTCTTCTCTCGGAACTCCAAAATATTTTCGGAAACTAGCACCAAATTTCCTTCATCATCAAGGGGAGGAAAATCTTTTGAAACCATACTTTTCTGTCTTGTTGCCTTCTTCAAATAGGACACATGAAAAACATTGTGAATCCTACTAGTTGGAGGCAACTATAGCTCATAATCCACTTCCCTGATTTTTCGTAGGACTTGGTAGGGGCCATAAAACCTTGGTTGCAACTTGTCATCCCCCTTAGACTTCAATGAGGACTGTCTATATGGATGAAACCTCAAATATACCAGATCCCCTACTTGGAAGGTTTGCTCCACTCTATGCTTGTCTGCATGCACGATTTTCCTGTTATGTGCTACACGCAAGTTGTCTTTGAGAGTTCTGAGTATGTCTTGACACTCTTGGAGCCAATAATTTTCCTTATGTGTCTTACAGTCACCAAATATTAGTTCATCAAAAATTAGTGCATCATATCCATATAGGGTCTTGAATGGATACATTCTAATCGAAAGATGGAAAGTAGTATTGTAACAAAATTCTCCCAAGTGGAGCCAGGTAGTCCATGACTTTTGCTGACCAGTCACATAGTTTATTTAGTATACTTACAACCATTGGTTCACTCTTTCTGTTTGGCCATCATTCTGTGGATTGTATCTTGTACTCATGTCCAAAATTTTCCCCACTAACTTGAACAACTCTTGCCAAAAATTGCTAGTGAACTTACTATCTCTATCACTGATGATGGACTTGGGTAGGCCATGAAGTTTGAAGACTTCTTTGATGAAAAGTTCAGCCACTTGGATGGCTGCAATATTAGTGGTGTCAGCAAATAAATGTGCATATTTAGTTAATATATCAACCACAACAAAAATAATGTCTTTACCTTGGCTTTTGGGGATCCCCATGATGAAATCCATTGATACACTTTCCCATTTATGTTCAAGAATATGAAGTGGTTGTAAGAGTCCCGCTGGATGGGTATGCTCTAATTTGTTTTGTTGGAATGCCACACATGATCTAACATACTCCATCACTTCCTTCTTCAATCCCTTCCAAGAGAACCTTTCCTTCACTTTCCTATATGTCTTCACAAACCCTGGATGTCCTACTAGGGGCACACTATGAGCAACCTCAAGGATTTTCTTCTTTAATGAGCATTCTGGAACCAAAACGATCATATCCTTATGATAGATGATGTCATTGAGAATATTGTGAGTATCATCATGAATGAGTCCATGAAATAAATAACAAGCAAACTGATTCTTTGCATACTCTACTACAAGTTGTGCTTTCCAATCATCATGAAAATTTATTAATACAAAGGTTGGTTTTCTAGAAAGAGCATCAGCTACAATGTTCATCTTACCCTTCTTGTATTCAATGTCAAATTCAAATGCTCGGACCTTGATTACCCACTTTTGTTGCCTATCATTAATCTCCTTTTGGGTCAAGAAGTGTCTCAAACTGTTATGATCAGTCTTGATGATGAACTTACCACCTACCAGATATTGTATGAACTTGACTAGCGCATGCATGATGGCTAGCATCTCCTTACCATAGACTGAATATAATATCTCATGGGGCTTCAAATTCATACTTTAAAAAGCTAAGGGATGCTTTTTTTCATCAATACTGCTCCAATCCCATTCCCTGAAGCATCACACTCAAGAACAAAGGGCTGAGAAAAATATGGAAGTGCAAGAACATGACAACTACTCATTACCTCCTTCATCTTATTGAATGCTTGCTTAGCTTCTTCTAACCAATTGAAATCTCCTTTCTTAGTAAGGTATGTCATTGGAGATGTTAACTTTGAAAAACCTTTGACAAAATTTCGGTAGTAAGTGCATAATCCAATCAATCCTCTCAATTCAATGATATTTTTAGGACTTGGCCAATCCACAATAGTTTGGATCTTCTCCATGTGAACCTTAAATCCAGCTTTCCCATTCACATGACCAAGATACAAAATCTCAGTCATCCAAAACTCGCACTTGGATAATTTTGCATAGAAATATTGATCTTCCAAGGTTGTTAGTACAATATCCAAATGGTGCAAATGCTCCTCCCAAGTTCTACTATAGATTAAAATATCATCAAGGAAAACAAGAAAAATATTACAGAGTTGTTTGCTAAACATTGTGTTCCTACAAGATTGAAAAGTTGCAGGTGCATTGGTTAGGCCAAAAGGCATAACCAGGAAATCAAAGCGCCCATGATGACACCGGAAGGCTGTATTCTGGATGTCTTCTTCCCGCATACTGATTTGATGGTAACTAGAGCGAATATCAATCTTTGAAAAGTACTTGGATCCATGGAGTTCATCCATGAGCTCATCAATCCTTAGGATAGGATATTGATTCTTGATAGTCTTCTTGTTGAGATCTCTGTAGTCTATGCACTTGCGCATGGTCCCATCCTTATTCTTCACAAGGACTACAGATGATGCAAAAGGACTTGATCTTGGTCTAATGAATCCCAATTCAAGCAGTTCCTTGATGGTTCACTCTATCTCATCCTTGAATCTTTTTGGGTGCTTGTAAGGATGTTCTTTGATAGGTGAGGTGCCTATCTCCAACTCAATTCTGTGCTCCACTCCTCTATCAGGTGGCCTACCATGAAGAAGGTCCCCAAACACCTTCTTATGCTTTTGGAGCAATTTTTTTATGTCTTCTAGATATTGTGCTACTTCCAAAGAGGTAACCTTAGTGGTGATTAGGAAATTTGTATCCCACTCAATGTCTCCATGCCTTAGTAGGGATCTCATACTATGTGCACTCACCACTTGTTTTGGGTAGGTGTTGATCCCTCTCAACACTACCTCCTTTCCATCTCCTCCTTTGAAGGTCATATCAGGAATTTGGTATTCTATTGAGTGCTTCCCAATGGAATACAACCATTGTACTCCCAAAACCATGTTAGTATCAACCACATTCACAACATAAAAGCTATATGTTATGGTGTGATCTCCTATAGAAATCTGCAATTTAGGAATCCATCTAGAACAATCCATAGAATGATTACCTAGAATGATAACAGTGAAGCCTCCAAATTTTTCAGTAGGTAGCTTCCTCATTTTGACTAGAGTTGAATCAATGAAGTTATATGTTGCTCCTCTATCCACTAACACAGTGATTGAATGTCCTTGAACCACTCCCTTGAATCTGATTGTATGGAAGCGAGGCACTCATGAAAGTACTACAATCTTGCTCGCCTCAGGGGTAGGTTCTTCTTCTGCAGTCTCATAAGCCACTTTAGCATCTGTTGGGGCCTCTTCTTCTTCCTCCTCAACTTCTCTCTCTGAGTAAACTTCAATAAAGTGTGATTTTTCTTTAGCACATCTATGTCCTGGAACCCATGGTTCCTGATAGGTGAAGCACAACTTACTTCTTCTCAATTCATCTCAATCTTGTGAATAGTTGTCCTTCTTGAAATTTCTAGAAGTACCTTTCATGGGTGGCCTTTGATTCTTAAATTGAGTAGGACCAACAGTTCTAGGAGGAAATCTAGTCCTCGGAATAGAGTCTTGCAATTTTATCGTTCTACTTAGTGCATCTTGCAAGGTAGAGGGTTTGTAAGACTTCACTAAACCTTTCAAAGGTTATGCTAACCCTTCAATGAAAAACATGATCAATCTAGCTTCTGAGATATCAGAGACCATCACAACTATTTTTTTAACTCAAAGTTGTAGGCTTCAGGAGTTCCAGTCTGCTTCACACGCACTAGTTATCTGAAGGTGATCTCAGGATCTCTTCTTTCAAATATTTCATCCAATCTTCTTGCGAACTCTTCATAAGTGGTCACTTGATCATGCCCAAGTGTTTTCAAGCCATGAAACCACCAATCATTGGCTTCCCCATCTAAGTGCAGAGTAGCCAACTTAATGACATCTTTCTCAGCCATTGTATTTAACTGAAAATAAGTATCAAGCTTCTGAATCCAAGAGTTAGTAGTGCACTTATGTGAGCCATCAAAGTAAGGCAAATAAATCTTACCAATAGCATTTCTTAATTCATAGTTCTGATTTGGCATCTGAAAGCTTCCTCTCGAATTTGTCTTGTACTAAAGATCACATAAATATTTGAATGGAAAGGATATTCTGCATTCTCCATTCAGTGTGAGGTACTCAACATATTTGTCTTCCCATGAAGCAAGACCTTCATTTCGAACCTCAGGTTCCTCTCTTTCTTCTTTAGTAAACTTGGGCATAGTAGGCATGGAATGAGGCTGATATTCCATCTTTAATTCATCGGGGCGATTGCGAGTCCCAGTCCTTGAGAAAATAGAGCTACCACTGATCTTCCTTCCGCCATCTGGGGTACCATTGTTGCTCCCCTCTCCATTTTTTCTTCCTAGCTGCTGAGCTAAGAACTCTGTGGTCTCTTTTCTAGATTGAACAATATTGTGAGACATGTCTTTTAATCCTTTCATCATGATTTGAACAAAGATCTTGAACTCATCCTTTTCTTCATTATGATACATATTTGACTCTCCTCGTAGCTTTCCTTCAATAGAATTGATTTCTTCTCCCTCTTCTTCCTCTGACAGAGGATCCTTCTTCTTAGAATCTGAGTATCTTTTTGGACTCATAGAAATATTTCAAGAGAAGTTTCATAGGACCATGCTCTGATACCACTGTTTTTGATACAAATACTCACTCCCTTGGAAGACTCGATGAAAAACAATGGATTAAGTGTGCTAGTTTGATTGTAGGTAGGCAAAATCAAGTTCTCTGGATAGGAGGAGGATTATGCTATTTGATAATGAATTTGCACAAAGCACCTGGACCATTGATGTTTTGAATTCATCCAGGGTGAAATATACTCCAATGCTCCTGGGCACCCTAGCATATGCAAACTAGAACTTCAACTATACATTGACTGGAAGCTATTGGTGAAGGATTCTGACTCAGGGAGGATAAATAACATCAAATAAAATTCAATATACAGTTAGGGTTCACTCCAAAAATTTGAGAAGGCTCTGATAAATTCTCACAAAGATACAAGCAAACTTGCCTTCTAGGATTGCACAGTTAGATTGAATTCAGGACTTCCAAAACTGACTGAGAGGCTCACAAATTTCTGATCTGAGAATTGGAATAATTCATATGAAATATTAATTAACATTAGGAACAAGAATTACTTCATTTGGATCGATACTTGTGCATTTATCAAACTCATTCTGGAAACTAGCTCAAATCTATGCAAATCTAGAAGGGGTGTGGAAAAATCAAAATAATTCAGAATTATGCATCATAAAAGTTTATGACTGATCTCAGAGGATAATCATAACAAAAAATAAATAATATGGGATCCAAGAGGATTCTCATAAGATTCCAAATATTCAACCCCTTTCAATACAATAAACTAGCTCTGGAAATCACTAGAAAGCTTGAAGATTCGAACCATAGACTTCATGACACTTCTTCTGAACTTCAAACCAGACTTGAATAAGATACAAGACATGCAATAAAATCATTTACAATGTCTGAATTCCATCATCCTCTCACAGGAATTAGGGGCACATCTCCCAAGTCTTTGAGGCACAATTGCACTCACTCCAATACTCAAATTGACAAAATATGTGAAGGTGGTGCACAATAATTTATTTATAAATGGAGGATGACTTGAGGATCAAGTCTCCTAGGCTAATGCGCCCTCATGGATGGATAAGGAAAGCTTACGTTCCTCGTTTTTCCTTTTTTGCTTTGCTTTCCTCCTTTTTCCTTTTCTGCTTTTAATTTTTCTGCTTTAGTTTTTTACTGTTTTATTTTTATTTTTTGCCTTATCCTGTTTTTCTGACCTTTCCTGCTTTTCTGATTTTATCCTGCTTTCTGCTTTTGTGCTGCTTTCTGCTTTACGTTGTTTTTCCTGAGTTTTTTGCTACCTTTGATTTGTACCATCTTTCTTTCCTTTTTCCTGATTTTCTAGATTTGGATGCTTTCTCCTAACTTATTCTGCAAGTCATCTCTCAAGTCAACCTTATCCACTAAGGCGCACTTGTGGACCATTATCCTCTTTTATTTAAAATAAAATTACTTAATAGATGAAAAATAATTATTTTCAAGTGCATAATAAACTTTAGGCAAAATTAAATCACACTCCCTAATTAATTAAATGCATGAATTTCAAAATTAAGCCCAACTAAATGAAGTTGTCTCCTCAACCCAAGGGATTGGTTGGGTTAGGAACTTCATCCAGTAATCATTGTTGATGGGACATGACAAAAATGACCCTAAACATGAGAATTATAGTTGATCACGTTCCCATTGAAATGGTAACTATTTCTTTTGTGTACTTGTTATGTTGTCGTAAAGGTAATTGTATGATCTATCTGTTTTGGAACTTTGAGTTGACTCTTAGTGAATTCATTTTTTTCCTAGATATTCAATAGGTTGCTTCTAGGTAAATCTGCTTAGGCAATGGATGTCAAGCCATATTATAGGTTTTAATATTGCTTTGAATTCGCAGCTTTTATCGTGTACCTATTGGTGCACTTTGTGACATCTTTAATGAAGAATGGGATGTTATGATTAAACAAGATATGTCCATGTGCTTTAGTCTTTGTTTTGCTAAAGATGGTGTAAAATGATTTTCTTAAGGCTCATATCATATTTAATGGTTGGAGTCCATGCAAACTGTTGAATTCAACAACCCATCCTTGCATTGAATCTATATAATTATTTTCCTCCAAGAGGGAAGTACATGATCTATATATATTTAGTGCCTTGGATTCCAACTACTCTTTATTACATGCACATGCCCCTTGTGTGCATTGTTGAGTTAGTGGACAAGCATTTTTTAATTTAACATTAAATGAAAATATTGTATTATTCAATAATATTATCGTTGTCTCTTAAATGAATATTGGTTTTCATAACTAAATAACATTACATTTTTCCAATAAATAACAATTAATTAATATTTAATATTAATGTTTACATTAATTACAATATTATTGTTTTATGTTATAAGGCACGGACTAAGATGCTAGCAGCTCTGGTTAACAATATATACAGTGGCAAGAACTACAATGAACCAATTATAGGATTTTTTTACACTTGATAAATAGTTATGTTTAGTTATTTTTAATGGGAACATCAACCCACTAGTTATGGGATCATGGATATAATTATGACAATATTTCATCTCAACATGAAGGGGATGGATCCTTAGTGGTTGAGAGATTCCTTCCCCAAACCAACTCACCAATGCTCATGTACTTAAACCACTTTTAGGATTCTATCAAATGGTAATTTTATTATAATTATTTAATTTCTCCTTGGTCACAATAGTAGTTATATTTTGGGTAAATATGCTTGAAAAATTAAAAGAAAAACTGTAATACCGCCGGTTTGACCCTTGGAATATATATTGATCCATTGTGTAATGTTTTCTTATTTGGATTGTGTGATTTGATTATCAAGCTAATCAAAATGTTATGTAAATATTATGTTGAGTAATAATATGAATGGTCCAAGATGGTTGTGTAAGGTGCACCAAAGGGGCTATGATTCCACTAGAGGGGAAGAAGAAAGGGGGCCTATGAGGGATTCAATCCTTGATTTCCAAGTGTCATCCATAGAGCCAAGCTGATTGCTTCCATGATCCTTGAATTATCCAAGTACTGCATTTTATTGCTTTCACCCAATCATTTACTTTCTGTGCGAACTTGGTGGGAGAAGTACCTATTAGACACAATGCTCACTGAGAGGCGGGGGTGAATCAGTGAGCCTTTATTCAATTTAAACTTCAATTACCAATTCTTATATCAACATATCATATTAACTATAAATCCATATGTCATTCATCAAATAAAACACATCATTAGCAACACATTGCACAAGAGAGACACAATATAATTGTAATGTTTTTGTATGAGTCAAAGGCTACAATCATGAGGCAATTCAGCACCAACTGATATAATGAGCACCAACTCATCATCTAGGACCCAGCCTAGGTTTTTTTATATCCTACTAACAAAGAGATACAAGACCCTACTTGTATTCATGTACAATTCATAACAAGACCCTACTTGTACTGCATGTACATCTACATCATAATTACATCACATTTGTCTTCACAATTTTGTCATTACAGTCATATCAACACTTGTATTCACCTCATGAATTATGTAACCCTAGCACCATCATTAATTTCTTAAGCAAGCATTTTGTTCCTCGAGTTTTCTACAAATCAGTCCACAGTCTCATCAACATTTCGTCTTGCAAAATCAATATCTTCACCATCAATCACCAGCATTTTGTTCATAGTCCCAGCATTAGTTCAACCCATGAATTAATGGAAAAAGAAATTATTTTGTCCTTCATCCTGCTAGCATCATGTCTTCTTGAACATATCCAACTAATATCCAACGTAATCATCAGTTGTCCAGCATCGTCATGTCTCAGATCATGCTGCCCTAGATCATCATGCTCCCCAGAAATCACGTCTTTATTATGCATATCAAACTGTCAAAGAATACATTATAATCATCAAATTGTCCAGCCTTATATCATGCATCAACTGTCCATGAAAACATCATTAACATTCTGTCCATTCTGGGCACATCAATATTTTTTCCATAAGATCATCATTCTGTCCTTTAACAACACATTCTTTTCTATCATAATTATGTCCAGCATTATGGACATCAAACTATCCATACTGCTTCCTAGATATCAAAGATAAAAAGTCTTCATCATGCTGCTGCTATAATCAAACCCAGATATCAAATATAAACAAAACTCTTTTCATTATTGCACCTGATCCTGTTGCTGCTGCTACATCACTGCTCCTTTATCTCAATATGTATGTTGCTGCCCAATGCTAGTATACCCCAAAAATCAAAGCTAAAAAAAATATTCTTGTGTACTGTAGCTGCTACAGTATTAGAAATTCTCCTCAATTAGTAGCCCGAAAATTTCAGAGTTGTCTATCCACTGTAGCTGCTACAGTGTGTGAGAAAAACAGAACTCAATATTCTCTCCATGAACTCACAATCAATAAGACGAGTTTTCCTTATTTATATAGGTTTGATCCCTATTTTTTTACTTTATGAGGCCGACTTGTCTTAAAAAGGTTTAATTTTATTTTTGATTTTTATCTTGAGCTGACTCGTCATGTTTTTATTTAATAAACTATCAAATAATTTGGGAGGCTGACTTGTCTCTTTTAAATCTTTATTTCATTAAGAAATATTTAATTTGGGAGGCTGACTTGTCTCTTTTAAATCTTTATTTCATTAAGAAATATTTAATTTGGAGGCCTACTTGTCTTGATCACATTATCATTTTATCAAATGATATATTTGTCTTCATCAATTATATTTATATTTGTTGATTTTAAACCCACATCATGGTGGTCTTCACATGCCTCCATACATGCCCGCAATAGACCAGTTGGAGAAGCCCGCAAGGGTTGTTCAACCCTTCAAAAAATATGCCCGTAACTTCCAGGATGATACCATTGTAATTTTATTTTATCATTTAATATATAAATTAAATGACATTTTAATTCATTGATTACGTTTGTCTTTCTTGCCACATGCATGTGGTCTTAACACCCACATGACCAAGTTCTTTTGCTTTCAGCATGCCCACACTTGTTAATTCCATCTATGCTATGTCTTACATGCCCGCACTAGTTAATTTCATGCCCGCATATGCTTCATGGAGCATGCCTGCAAGCTCACGCTTGCTTGGCATTGCCATCACTTTCAGTCATTCACACCTCGCTTGTCAACTTGTCATCTTGCCTATTGTCTTGCTTGCCATGTGTTTTTCCACATCATCCTCGTCTAGGGTATTAGGCCCAATTCCAAATGACCACAGTATGGGTCATTTGGCACATTAGGTGTGCCAAAGCCCATCACCTTGTCTTTTGACTTGTCTTCTCCAAGTCATGTGCCAATCATCAAGGCTTGTTTGATATCTTCATGTTCAAGTCCTCAGTCATGCTTATTTGTCATTAATGTTGTCATCAATGACAACTATATTCATCAATATCCCCCTTTTTCATTGATGGAAACCAACTTCTTCTTCTTCTCCCCCTTTGACATTAATGACAAAGGGTCAATGAGTCATTTATGGATTCACAATGCTCCAAAATATTTGTATCTTGAATGCTCCATGAAATTATGTACCGAATCTTCCAACACTTTCCATCTTCAAAATATAAACAAATTCCCTTTATGAATGAGATTTATCCTCCATCAAGAATGTACTACTAGTTGCTCCTGATGCATCATGTCATTTGCTGCCAACAAGCTCCCCCTAACTGATATGCCAAAGTTAGAATGTTGTCCAAATCTTTGACTTGAGTGAAGTCTCCTGCTGCAATAATTTTCAGTGGTTGACTCAGTCATCATGTCAACAATAGTCTACTTAATACACTATTGATCAAGTTGGTCATCAACATCTACTGGTCTCTGCTCAGGATGCCACATGTCATCTTATCATCATGTCTTTTACTGAGAGTTCCATACTGCTGTAGATGTATCATTATTGAAAATGTGTATACATCATCAAGGTTTTGTATCATTATAGGGTACCACCTTCTCTGTTGAGTTTTTGCCATCTTCAAAAAGTACACATGCTCCCCAAAAAAATGTTTCATTACTCTCTGTAATGTGATGATCTCGATGTCTTTGCTTGATGTTTTCATCTCATGTTGTCAACATTCTTCTATTATTCTATAGATCTGCTTCTATATCAAACAACTGTAGGTTTCATTTTCTTGAACACCTTCTTCTTTCTATTGATAATCTTTCTCGTTGATTTGACCACAAGAGGTAATCTCTGTACTGATGTAAGTGTCCGAATTTTTTAAAGAAATATGTGCATGCAAAAGATTTTATGATCTTCAAATTTTTGTTTTTATCAACCTCCCAAACAGACTTAAGTAACTTTGGCTTATTTGACAGTGATCAGACTTAGGTACTATGGCTCATCAAACTCCTTAGTTAAGCTTATTTTCATGTGTATACTTCATTTGCTTCCCCAATCATGCTGAGATTTATGCTTCAGAAATTCTTTCCAAGATGTTGTCATGCAAAGCATATACATAAGAGTAGCCTAACCATTAACATATTATTGATCTGGTTGCCCCCCCTATCAACCATGTCCTTAATCAAGGCTTCATCATCATACTTCAAATATTCAAACTTCATGCACCATCATCAAGACTTTGGACTGTTCTGATTTGAACTAGGGCTCGGGGTTGCTTCAACACTTCTTCTTCGTACCTGAATTGATGTTTATGTATGCATCCCAATCATCATTTTCTTCAACTTAGTGTAAGTCTATTCAAAATCTCCATATCACATGGAACTATATCCACCACATCTTTTTATTTAGCTGGCTGCTACAACTTGTTAATATCAAAGGCTGTAAAAAAAAATCACTCTTCAGAAAGGTTATCCATGCCATGGCTTCATTCTAAGACAACCTTTAAGACTTATTCCTCTTGTACATTGTTTCAGCTCCATCTCCTTGACATAACCGAGATCTTCTTTTTAGTTACCCAAAATATCTTCAATTGTGATCTTGCTACTATTTGGATGCTTTCGGCTGATCAAATCATCTTTTACTGTGGCTTCCCAAGTTTATGTAGCTGATACACTTCTGAATTCATAACACCATACTTCTTGAGTGTAGATCTTTTGCTGCTTCAATAGACTTGTCAAGGTGCATGCTTCTTGTTGTACAACATTTTTGGGACCCAATATGTTGAATTCACAACCCTCACACACCCAGTTTTATAATCATATATCAACCCTAAATTTTTAGTTGAGACAAGACACTTCTTTTTGTTGGGTATGTTATATCTCTTCACATGGTCGCTGCGTGTACAACACGATCCCTACGGCACTAGTGATTCGCCTACGTCGGGCGCGTCCGGAGGGGGGGGTTTAGAGGGGGGGGTAGCCCGACAGGGCCCACCCCCTTCGTTTCGGACCGTTAGGTTCCGAAACGACACGGAGGGGGCCGTTAGGCCCCCGGAGTCCGTGCGGAGCGCAAAATTTTTTGGGTTGCTTTTTGCTTTTTCGCGATTTTTGACCCATTGTACTCTATCTAATCCCGGTAAAAGGGATTAGGGTTGTAACCTAATTTCGGGTAAACGAATTAGGGTTTTAGATGCTGCGGAATACCATTTATTGTATTGTACATGGTTAAATAAAACATATAATGAAAAAGGAGCTGTGCGGCTCTAAGTTTTGCTGGTTTTTTCCCGGTTAAGGGTTTCCAGGTGAAAATATCTGTGTAATGTGTGTGCCATTGTGTATTTTCTGTTAATGCTTAAGAATCGTATAAGTTTGTACTTCACTGTTAAGGTTTAAAACTTACACTTTTTAGCCTTTGTTTCTTTAAACAGTCCTTCAGGTTCCCTTCTAATGACTCAATCAGATCTGAACACGACTAGACAATACTTATTTAGTCATCGTGTTTGCAGAACGTATTTATGCTCGAGTTAAGGTTCATTTGAAATTCAATCCTTGCTATAAGAATTGGAAAATCCTTCCCCATAGGATTGGAAAATCTAGTGCATCATTTTCTTTGTGCTCCTGTACTTCACATTTCTCTTGTTTGGAATATGTCACAAGGCTCTTGAATATAAGAAGTTTCCTTGTTGTAGGTGAGTAAGGTCTGTTTCATCCAGTCCTCAACCTGCTCCATATATTCATCCAGACATTCTCCCAAGTTTTCATATGAATGCTAGGAGTTGTCTTCATACAATGACAAAAATATCGATAACTAGCTCCCTTCATCCATCATCATGAGATCATTTTTGCTCCCGCTATCACCATGCTTATCTTGATTTATACGATTCTTGGACCTGATTTTATCTTGGAGACTCTTTATTATCCATTTGAGTTCATTCTCCAATGATGAAATCATGGCATACTCAAAGTCTTTAGAAGACTTCAAGTATGGATTTCCATATGGCAGCCACTTTCATCAACTTCATTTTTCTTCACCCATACTTTCTTCTTGATCTCAGTATTTTCATAACTTGTTCCATCTTCTTCATTTGCTTTGCTTGGTGAGTTGTATGTTAATCTCCTCATGAATGGTCTTCTTGTAATTGCACACTCCTTGACTTTATGGCCAACACCATCACAATTAAAGCATCTTAATGTGTGACAATTTGCAGCCACGTGTACAATATGATTGCATGTCCAACATCTCACTTTATCATTAGGACTTCCATCCCTTCTTCTTTCATGAGATCTACAATTCAAAGCCTTATGACCATAATTAGAGAAAGAAAAGCAATATCCATCAAAACTATTTTCATACCTTGATGTTTGGCTTGGAGTTGCCTTTCGTCTTCCAAATGAATTGCTTTGACGAGTGAGAGCAGCTTCATGAGTCATTAGTGATCTTCCAACTTCTTTGTTGTCATGTGCATATATATGGGATGCATCCTTGGTCATTGATGGACCAGCTTTTGGAGTCTTTGGAAACCACTTGCCTTCTTCTAGATTGCCTTCTACCTTTTTATACCCAAGGCCAGTTTTTTCATGGGGAGACCTTTGGCAATCCAATAATTTATCCAACATGACGGAGTTGCTGTTGAACTTCTCATGATAGTTTGATTTTTCAATTTTCTTCTTGAGTCCAACAACTTCCATCTCAAGCTCTTCATTTTTCTTCTCCTTTTCATCTAACTGATTTTTCAAGACTTCTTCAATTCTCTTGTACTCATCCAACTGAACCTTCAAATCAATATTATCCCATCTTGTCTCTTCAAGTTCTCTAGGATTCACATCACTCCCTTTTTGTTCATTTCCTAGTTCATGCTTCAATCTTTTGACCTCAAGATTCTTGTCTTCTAACTCACCTTGCAAGTCTTTGTTCTTGACCTTCAAGCTCATGAACAAGGCTTTTGTCTCCTCTTGGTATTTTTCAAATGCTCCCATAATCTTCTTCTTAAGCCTTATATTGGATTTGACATCCTTATCCAATAGATTTTTTGTAAATGCCTCTTTGATTTTTAATAACTCATCTTCTTCATCCTTTACTAGAGCAACTTCAGAGTTATTGTCAATAGAAGAGTTCTTACCTTCATTAGTGCTTGTAGCTTGGGCCTCCTTCTTTTCTTGTTCTTCATCTTCAGATGTCTTGGCTTCCTTTTCTTTGTCTTGACTTCTTCTTTGATATTCTTCTTCTAGCTTGAGCCAAAGATCTTTGGCTGAGATGTAGTCCCAAACATTCAATCTTTCCTTCTCAATTTGAGATAAGCCACTTATGATCAAACTGAGTGCCTTTTCATTTCCTTCATGTAGTTTTCTAGTTGTTGCTTCCTTCAGATTGTCTTTTGAAGGAGTGTAACCATCCTTAATTGATTCCCAAATAATAAATCCCTCTGCCTGTATATGGGTTCTCATTCTGATACTCCAAGTCTCATAATTTGACCCATTGAACACTGGAATTCCATCTTCCGAATAATTCTCCATGATCTGCCTTTCACTTGTGTCTATGATCCCTTCAAGCTTGTTAGGATTATATAGAAGGCTTACTCTGATACCAATTGTTAGACACAGTGCTCACTAAGAGGGGGGCAGTGAATCAGTGAGCCTATACTTTATTCAATTTTAACTTTAATTACCAATTCTTATATCAACATATCATATTAACTATAAATCCATATGTCATTCATCAAATAAAACACATCATCATCAACACATTGCACAAGAGAGACACAATATAATTGTAATGTTTTTGTATGAGTCAACGGCTAATACCGTGAGGCAATTCAGCACCAACTAATATAATGAGCACCAACTCATCATCTAGGACCCAACCTAGGTTTTCTTAGATCCTACTAAGAAAGAGATACAATACCCTGCTTGTATTCATGTACAATTCATAACAAGACCCTGCTTGTGCTGCATGTACATCTACATCATAATTACATCACATTTGTCTTCACAATTTGTCATTACATTCATATCAGCACTTGTCTTCATCTCATGAATTTTGTAACCCTAGCACCATCATTAATGTCTTAAGCACGCATTCTATTCATCGAGTTTTCTACAAATCAGTTCACAGTCTCATCAACATTTCATCTTACAAAATCAATATCTTCACCATCAATCACCAGCATGTTGTTGATAGTCCCAACATTAGTTCAACCCGAGAATTAATGACAAAATAAATTATTCTATCATTCATCCTGCTAGCATCATGTCTTCTTGAACATCTCCAACTAATATCCAGCATAATCATCAGTTGTCCAGCATCGTCATGTCTCAGATCATGCTGCCCTAGATCATCATGCTCCCCAGAAATCACGTCTTTATTATGCATATCAAACTGTCAAAGAATACATTATAATCATCAAATTGTCCAGCCTTATATCATGCATCAACTGTCCATGAAAAAATCATTAACATTCTGTCCATTCTGGGCACATCAATATTTTGTCCATAAGATCATCATTATGTCCTTTAACAGCACATTCTTTTCTATCATAATTTTGTCCAGCATTATGTAAATCACATTATCCATATTGCTGCTCAGACATCAAAGATAAAAAGTATTCATCATGCTACTGTTATAATCAAACCCAGATATCAAAGATAAACACAATTCTTTTCACTGTTGCACCTGCTCCTGTTGTTGCTGCTACATCACTGCTCCTTTATCTCAGTATGTATGTTGCTGCCCAATGCTGGTATACCCCAAAAATCAGAGCTAAAAAAAATATTCTTGTGTACTGTAGCTGCTACAGTATCCGAAATTCTCCTCAGTCAGCAGCCCAAAAATTTCAGGGTTGTCCATCCACTGTAGCTGCTACAGTATGTGCAAAAATCAGAGCTCAATCTTCTCTCCATGAACTCACAATCAATAAGACGAGTTTTCCTTTATTTATATAGGTTTGATCCCTATTTTTTTATTTTATGAGGCCGACCTGTCTTAAAAAGGTTTAATTTTATTTTTGATGTTTATCTTGAGCCGACTTGTCATGTTTTTATTTAATAAACTATCAAATAATTTGGGAGGCTGACTTGTCTCTTTTAAATCTTTATTTCATTAAGCAATATTTTGTTTGGAGGTTGACTTGTCTGAATCACATTATCATTTTATCAAATGATATATTTGTCTTCATCAATTATATTTATATTTGTTGATTTTAAACCCACATCATGGCGGTATTCACATGCCTCCATACATGCCCGCAATAGACCAACTGGAGAAGCCTACAAGGGTTGTTCAACCCTTCAAAAAATGTGCCCGTAACTTCCAGGATGATACCATTGTAATTTTATTTTATCATTTAATATATAAATTAAATGACATTTTAATTCATTGATTATATTTGTCTTTCTTGCCACATGCATGTGGTCTTAACACCCACATGACCAACTTCTTTTGTTTCCAGCATGCCCGCACTTGTTAATTCCATCTATGTTATGTCTTACATGCCCGTACTAGTTAATTTCATACCCGCATATGCTTTATGGAGCATGCTTGCAAGCTCACGCTTGCTTGACATTGCCATCACTTTCAGCCATTCACACCTTGCTTGTCAACTTGTCATCTTACCTATTGTCTTGCTTGCCATGTGTTTGTCCACATCATCCTTGTCTAGGGTATTAGGCCCAATTCCAAATGAGCACAGTATGGGTCATTTGGCTCATTAGGTGTGCCAAAGCCCATCACCTTGTCTTTTGACTTGTCTTCTCCAAGTCATGTGCCAATCATCAAGGCTTGTTTGATATCTTCATGTTCAAGTCCTCAATCATGCTTCTTTGTCATTAATGTTGTCATCAATGACAACTATATTCATCAGTACCTTCATGTAGTTAAACAAGAATGGGGATGAAGGTGCTTTTGGGGATAGTTGCAGAATTACTTTTCCTCATGATCATAAGTTATGTCATGGGATCCTATTTCTTTCCCCTCTATCCTACCCTGGATTCAAGGTCGTCGAGCTTACCTTCACACCCACACGCTTGCGGACCAGATGACACATGCATCCACTCACCTAGACTATCTTAAAACTTACGCACCCTCACAAACACAGACATCCTCCTTTGCAGACATAGACTCACCCTTGTTACACCCAGACCCCTGACACAGACTTACACACCCCGAGACCCATTCACGTGTGGATTCCCCCAATTCGTTTACGTGGAGAACTTCACCTAGTTCACCCTTGTGCCCAGGTTGTTACATTGCATAGACACTCGTGGACTTAACCTCACACATGGACACTCTACCCTACTCTTCATTTCCATTACCATTACCGACACTAGACACTACATTTACCTTATATCCAAACCTGAAAATTGAACCGTAGAATGAAGAGAGAGAGAGAGAGAGAGAGAGAGAGAGAGAGAGTTGGTTATAAGTGAGCCTTGATGCCAAAGACCAACCTCGTGATTTTTGCTACTCTTACATGCCTGAGAAGCCACGAATTAAAGCTATAGGTAGATCACGAGCATGATGCAACTGGTTGAACTCTTTCTATGCACACACTGGAAGCACTTGGAAATATTAATCGCCTAAGGGACCTGGATTGGTGAAGGGTATGCCTGAGCCTGGAAGGTGTTGCGAGGGGTAGGTACTGTGGAACTAAGCATATGCTAGCTGATTGAGGCTATTGTAGAGATATGTGTGAGCATTTGACTTAGCATAGGGATCAAAATAGGTTGTGGGCCGCGATATGGAAACATGTAGATGTTTCCTTCACCCTGGTGGTCTCATACCCCGACTTGGGGGTGGAATATTGGCAGAAACTGTATAAACTGGACAATGTACCTATGGTTGGGTGGAAAATTGCACTTACACAGCCAGTTGCTTGAATCTTTGTTCCAGATAAGTATTTCTTTGTGTTTGAATCTAAAATGTTGTTGTTGATGTGCAATGAATTTCGTTAATTCTTGTGATGTATTATGTTGGTAAATGCATGTATTTATGTGTGTGGAATGATCTTTATTATGGTGTGGTTATACTTCATGTTTATTACACTTCTACACACTATTATTCTTGTTATGATTCTGTATATGGCCTACGGGATTAATTTTGAACCCTGAATCTTTCATATCTCCCTCTATGTCGATTGGTTGATGAGCAGGGACATTACAAAAACACTTGGTGAAAGGAATTTGATGATGACCACAATTGAGTAGAATTGAATTTAAATGATGTTGATCTTAGACACCATGATTCTATATAAACTCTAGTTTCACCTAATGATAAGATTGACATTTTCATTGAGATTGTTGAAGCAAGTGCAACAAATAATATTGTGGAAGATATGTCATGTCAAGTACCCTCCCGTCGACCCAACGCAAGGAAGGAAATGGGATACCGAAATTCTAGGCTTTTATAAAACTTAGCCCCATTCATCATGAACAAGCTCATGGCATTACAAATAAAATGCATACGTGTGCATATGCAAATCAAGCAAACATGCACAGCAGAATAAAACATCATCCACACACATTTCATATGCATTCAGCATATCAATAACAATCATCAAATTAAATAACATTGCAGAAGTAAATACACATAAGAGAGAAAGATACCTATCTTCCTTGTGAAATTGTCCTAAGCAACTAGCTATGTCGCTGCAACGTTCCACCCAACCATACATCTCTTCCCAACCTATATTCTTTGAACACTCAGAGACCACCCCTGAGCTGGGAATGATATCTACCCCTGAGCTAGGAATGATATCTACAAGGAAAAGGGGACTCTCAAGCTGAGCACAACCCAAATCAATTACTACCCATCTCAACCCCAACATTCAACAATGGAATTCACAAAATAGGGTCCATGGGTTTTCCCCAGATCGTGGCACACCCAAAAACGAAATGTTAGATGGGGAATCAACCCTGGGAGAGCAAATCGATTTCAAAAAACGTTTATCAACATTCAAGGGGCAGAAACAGCCTCTATAAACCCCCAAATCATGACTCTCTTCCTCCCAGCCACTGTGCAACACAAAAACGAGTTCCCAACTATGGAAAATGAAGGAAAATGATGGAAAACGTGAAGTAAAACACCCTCGCTAGCTCAAACTGTGTGAGGGAGCAAAGAACATGGGTGAAGAATGGCTTGGGGAGAAATTTCATGGCTATTTTCTTGCCCAAGAAGTCAAACACAAATTCCATGGAGGGTGGCTTTCTTATACCCGAATTTGGACAGCCATACCTCTCCATTCCCCAAGGCATTAACTACCTCAACCAACTCTTTGGAGAAATGAATGATTGGGCACAAAATTCAACATGGGTAGTTGAGGGTTCATGGGTTCTCTCATTGACACTTGGCTTGACTTGATTGGCTCAAGGGTTTGAATATTTCCCTCCCGATTCCTTGTAAAAATCATGCCCTCATCTCTTGTTGCATTGCATAGCTAGTTGTGGGCATTTCTATTAAAATGCATATTTACAATTTCCATGGCTCACTAGCACATGGGTAGCATAATACCAAATACTTGCCTCTTTAAGGTCAAGCATTCACTAATGGGGCCTTGGCCTTGAGCTCCACGCGAGGAATCATACATAATATGCATACAATATTTAAATTATAGCCAAAATATCCTAAGGGTCAAAATGGGGGTATTACATGTCAATTGAGACCTTTATTGTTTGGTAAAGAGTTGGTGTTGTTATTTCTACCTAAAGTTCAAATCTCACAAGTACATGTTTTTCCCTTGTGGGTTGACATGCATGTGCAAGATAACCATTTAATCTGGTTAGGCCAAGTGTAATTCCTAGGTGCCTTTGGTAGTATATGAACCCCCTAGTTTTGGTTTCTTAGTTGAAGAATGTTATTGTAGGGAGTGATTTAAATCATCGGAAGGCTCAACCTTTCCACTGAGTTGTTTTGTTGGCAAGGTAAAAGTTTCACCTTGATATTTTTTTTTCAAAAATTTAGTATTCCAGGTCATCTTAAAATGGACCAAAACCCCTAAGGAAAAGTTCCTATAAAATAGGTGGAACTATAAATTTTGGCAAAATTCCTACCAGATTTGGGGAATTTTTCAATGGAAAATAAGGTTGATTTTGTTCACTAATTAGATTACATATTTTTTTAGCATTTAATATGTATTTGCTTCATTGTGAGATTCTATTTTGAACAATGTGCTTGCTCATGTTCATCGAAACCAATAAAAAAAAACTATGGAAGATTTGTCGTCCTTATAGAGGTTGGTCTCCTTGCATAGGGATCATCTAGGGAAGATACTTGATCAAATAGAAAAGTCCAAAAGGGAATCAATCTCTTATAATAAGATAAAGAAGGTTGTTCTACGATTTTGATTGGTTTTCCATCATTGAAATCCGACCATAAAATCTTTGCTAAAATTACAATTTTGGTTTATTGAAGTTGTCGCTTTTAATGTAAAAAAGAATTCAGTACCCTTGAATACCCATATTTCAACTTGATTTTGCAATATTAATGATTGATATTTGCAATTCTATTAATCCAAAATGAATCTTTCCACATTTGAGACAAAAAAAATGTTTGTTTCCTTTCCCATTATTTTCAGTGGTGGGAAATGAGCCAATTTGTAAAACATTTAAACTATGACTAAGATATGACTAAGATAAATAGTAACAAATAAACAAGATCGTCAAAGAACTTTCCAACTTAAAAAATGCATGCTTCCAAGCTCATAGAGAAATGTTGGATTTAAATAAAAGAAGAAAAAAATAGCAATTGTTCAAGCTATATACTTCCCTTATCAAGTTCTCATTAAGAAAAAAATTGTTAATCAATAAGGATAAAAAGTCGTCAAGCCAAAACTAGATGTTGCATCGATTATGACTTTTAGTCAACGTTGCAGTAGCCATTTCGACCAATTGGTAGGTAATGATTTCAACTTTTTTTTTTTGCAATTATTACAAAAGTTACCCATTTTTCAATTAGAGCGGGATTCAAATTCCTAGTAAGTCACTTTGAGAACTCACAAGTAGAACCATTATTGGATGCCTTGAGAATAGAACATGGACTAGTGGTGGTAAATTCTCATCAATCTATCATCTAACCACAACCTAACCAATTAGTATGTGATGATATCAATCTTATAACAAAATTAATCAAAAACATCAATTTGTAAATATCAAACCTTATATCACTTCAACAAACTTGTTAAGCTTGATAGAATCATGTACACTGTTTTTATTAAAGAATTAGGACAATGACCTAACGCATGAGAAGCAAATCATGTCAAATATCAATACACATGTTTGGAGGGTACCTTTGTACACCAAAATATCAATGAATTGATATACACTGTCAATATAATTATGTTGAGAACCACATTGTTAAGTACGAGGGCTAGAATACTTAACCCTAATCCTAATTACTATGGTAAATTGGTTAATGATCCATTAATAGTGTACAACAAAAGACATTGATGATCACTGGAGAATTATTAAATCAAGATTAACTACTGCATTAATTAACAATGTGAACTATAAACACCAAGTAAAGGCCAGCCATAAGTTATTTTAATGACTATTTAAAAAACCACAATATAATCACCAATACACCAATAATTTACAAAAAGAAAAACATTAATCTAAAAATGTTACAATTTGGACCTTTCTCAATCATATTTTTCCAACATTTTTGTCAGAAAGCAAGGCAAAATTGAGCATAATTGTTGGAATTGCAAATATAAATTGTCGTGGTTGCACAATCTAGGTGTAATAGGGGTGTTTGAAGGCATTGAATCCATTTATTTATTCAAAAATGCAATTTAAGAAATGAAAAACTGTAATTTGACTAAAGATTGTCTAGCCAAATTATATTAATGATAACCAGAAAAAGTCCAAATTGTATAATGTTTAAACTAAAAAAATATTTTTCTCAAATTGAAGTGGAAGCCATATAAATACTTCTTTGGAGATAATGACCATTTTGATATAATCACTCTTAAATATATTATAATGCATTAGAAATTAATTATAGTTAGAAATTAATTATAGTTTGATATGGATTCTTGTTGTAAAAATCTTAATCAACAAAGAGATACTATTTTGTGAAGGAGTACACTAATCTTAGAACAAATGGACCTCTTTTTAATCATAAATATAACGAGAATCTAATAGAAATTTAAAGTATAAAAATAGTTATATCATGATTCAAAATTGATGCATGATAAAATAATGTCTGTAAAAAATTTCTCTTATTTTCAATCGACCTAAAATATAAAGATAGTTAAATCATAATTCAACATTGATGCATGATAAAACAATGTCTTGAGAAATTTTCTCAAAGCACTAACTTTTTGTAGCATCCAACTTTGAAAATTAAAAAAAAAATATTAGAAGACTATACTAATCTTACCTCTAAAACTTACTTTTAAAAGTTATTTAAAACGTACCTCTAACTCAACTATTCTTTTTAATTTATAAATAAAATAAAATGAGTTTTGTCACCTACCAGAACATACCATCACACACAAACCATTAACAATTAACGCATATTGACACTAAATATTATTAATTCCTTTATTCCAAGTTTACGTATATTCACTCCAATTTTAACTTTCGGTTGGCGTTTTGTGTAAGTGACTACATAAAAGGAGAGGGTAGGGTACGACCCTTTCATTAGAAAATGAAGGGACGAGCTAAGGGCATTTTTTCGTTTCATCTTTTAAAATAAAGTAATTCTCATTCTTCACTTTGGCACATCACCTTGTCATGCCCCTAGCTCTAATTGCTTTAGCATTACTTTGTTCTAAAAATATTCCATGATATGAAATTATATTTCCAAGAGTATTTTTTAAGGTGCTTTTAGCTTTCTTTCTTGTCAATGGTAATATTAAAATTAGAAAGAAATTAGAATACTTTTTAATTTTATGGATCAATTTTATTGAGATGAAGCTTGTATCTTTTAAATGGTAATATTAACATTAGAAAGAAATATTGGAACACTTTTGTAATTTTATCTTTTAATTTTATTGAGATGAAACTTGTATTTGTTTAGTAGTAACATTTGTTTATGCTTAATGATATTATGATGGTAGTCGATGCATTTATATACATATAATAAGGCATAGTTGCAGATCATTTAGCGGAGCATCTATGTAGATTCTTTTTACTTAATATAGGTGGTTAAGTGACTTGTTAGGTAAGTGTTTCCTTGTCAAAGGAAAAAGGACCAACCATGGATGGGTCATGAGAAGATCTAATAATTCTCTCCCTAGTTGCAGATCATTTAGTGGAGCATTTATGTAGATTCTTTTTACTTAATATAGGTGGTCAAGTGACTTGTTAGGTAAGTGTTTCCTTGTCAAAGGAAAAAGGACCAACGTCCATGGATGGGTCATGAGAAGATCTAATAATTCTCTCCCTTGCTTTTAAAAAAGTGTCACTTCTCTTGAGTTGTAACTTTTTTTTATATCTCTTGAGGAGTGGAATGGGTAGGTACTATACAATAAACTCTAACAAATCTTTCAACTCACTTAAAGCTCTTTATGACAACATATTTCCTTTTAAAGGACAATGATGCCTAAAAAAAAGACTTGGCAATCTTAGTCATTGAAAGAAAAGTAAGAAAAAGATAATTACAAATATTTTGCAGCTAATGGAGTTTGCCCACAATTTTGATTTGCCTTCTTTTAATGATTTGTAAATTGTCGTGGATATTCCACTGGAAAAGATCGTCACAACGAATCTTACCACTAGTTATTTTAATTAGTTTATTTTTAGAACTATAAGAGAAAATGATAGAACAAGAAATGCACAATACACTCATTTGACACATAATTTATCCTAGGAAAACCCCTATGCGGAGAAACCCAACTGGAATGAGGACTTTGCCTTGCTCTTTTATGTAGAATACAAATACAAAAGGAAATCGATACTCACTATGGAGTTACCCTGGACACTGTGGCCCAAATGGATACTACATAATCTATTAATCCCACGATTATGTGACATCCACGCCCTATTGTTGCTCAACTATGGAAAAATACAATAGAAAATGGAATCCCTTATTTTCCTAACAGCTCGGTATTTAACATAGCCCGATAGTTGTTTAGGTTTAATTTTAGTGTTTGTATATGCCTTGATTCCTGCTTAGTGTTAGGGTTTTGGACCTTCTAGAATGTTCTTGAAGGTCCATTTGTGACTAGATCTACATGTGTAAGAGATGAGAGCTTGCATGGAATCCACTTGGAAGTATGGTGGTCACCTGGATGGGTCAACTTACAGGAGGCATAACCTCTTCATACGGACTCTAATTGAGGCGATCTTTATCCCATTGGAAAGGTCTCTGAGTGTATAATCACTAGCGATGGGTTGTTTTACCCCAAAAAATGTAGTTTAAACCCTCAAATAGACTCCGAACACCAAATCTGCAAAATGAGACATGCCCATAAAATGGGCCCTACAAGCCAATTCATCCAATATTTCGACCCTAAAAGCTCCAAATAGGTGACAAATTATATATTGATTCATTTTGGATCGCACCTCCCCATTTTGGGAGGCTTTTGGTCCCAAAAGATTTTGCTAAATGAGGTGAGGAAAATTTTCCTCTACCTTCTCCTTGGAGTACCATTTAGCCTTGCCTGGAAGTTGTCCTTTAAACCCCACCTGCCAAAGTTCACACTCTCCCCGCCTAGTAGTTATGGACTTCTTCGGTAACACTGTGTCTTCTGCTAACTCTGCATAAGCCTCTAGTGCTAAGTCCTCTACAAAAGGTGAGACCTACTTAGGTTCCTAATCCAACATGGAAGCTTCATAGAGTTTCAAATTTTCCACATTCACTACGGAGTAATGCACATGTATGGGGGTAGACTGAGTCTGTAGGCATTATCTCCCACCTTCTCCATTACCTCAAAAGGGCCATACCTCACAACCTTGATTTTCTTACCAGGACCCTATATTATTTCCTTGTTCAAGTGTAGCCATACTTTGTCTCCCACTTCGAATGATTTTTCAACCCCGTGTTGGTCATGTTTGGCCTTGTATTTTTCCTATGACTTCTTTAATGCTTCCTATAGTTGCAAATGGGTCTACCTAATCTATTAAAGCTTCACCTACAGTGTCTTCCCTCACTCCCCCTTCCTTTCCATATACAACATCTAGAGGTGAAGGTGGCAGATATAAAAAACAAGTTTCAAAAAGTGACTTACGAATGACATCTAAAACAAACCTTGAAAACAATTCTCGTTCATCACTTTGCTTGAGCTCAATTGCTATAGCATGTTCACTAAATATTCCATGAATGAAATTATATTTTCTCTTTCAAGTTATCATTTTTTTCCACGGAAAAAACCATTACTATATTAACGAAAACAAAGTTACATTTCTTAGATGCTTGAGAGCATGTTATTGAGATACCAATGAAGACTGGTCCAAAAACTATACATAATTGAGATTCAGTATTGTATCCATAGAGTCCTGGAAATAAAACATATATCCTATGTCCACATAAAATTTGTATTTCTAGTATTTCCAATAAAAAAATAATTTACTGTATGATCCATATATTGTCATCATTGCACATCCAGGTTCGTCATTTAGATCCTAGTTGAAGCCTATCGTATCAGGATAACAAAACCATAAGGCTCCCTCAATGAGCATCCACTTCCAGAAGCCAGAATTCTGGATTTTGTAGAAAGCAAAATCAATGCAATATCCAAGTGGCTCTCAGTACTCACCTGTCTCTCTTTCAGTTATCATGTTTAATTTAATTTCTAATATCATATGTGGTATAATTTCTAACCATTTGTATTATGCATTTACCATTCCTTTTAGTTACACGTATTGGGCGATGATTTTATTTATGGAGTGTTTTTAGTGAAGCATATGTTTTTATAAGAAAAACATTTCCTTATGTATTCAATGTCACGATGACTATGTTATGATATTTAAAGTCATCGATTGTGAGGTGTGTGTGTGTGCGCGCGTGTGCATGCGCGCATGTATAATGTTGGGGAGGTTACAATTCGAAGAATCAAGGAGGTAGAGATCAATAAATCTATAGTGTGGGACTTTTTTTACGGCGCCTTGCAAAATGAACAATCAATGTGTGGTGGAGGGGCCACTTTGAACCTATCAGAATCAAATTTATTTAATATATCGTTGGGTTTTGGAGAAGGATCTAATAATTATCCTAAGCTACTATTCCTTAAAATACTTATGCTTTTTTGGTTGTGGAGGGGAGGCCAAAACAATGCTCACAAATTTCCCATTGTAAGATGGGAAATAGTAAAGAGACCTGTAAGAGAGAGAGGGCTTCAGGTCCGGGATCCTCAGTGGAAAAACCTTGCCTTAGGGGAAAATATTATTTGGAGTAACCTATCTAATAAAAATGGTTGGATGCAAAGAGCCCTCAAGTTTAAATAGATTCAAGGGAAAGGGCTTAGAGCTCTTGATAGAAATGCACCCATATCTGGAAACTTTACAAAGCAGCATGGGATTTCTTTCATAACAAGCTGTATTGGATCCTAGGAAATGGGAAATCAATCAGGCTTTGGAAAGAAATGTTAAATGGATTTTTCCTAAGTTCTCAGCTTGCGCTAAATGACTAGATGATGGGTATAAGAAACTATGGGACATCAGTGAATGGAACAAAACTAATGGAACATGGGAAGATTGGAAACATCTAAATATACTGGAGAATCTGGAAAGGAAATACAAGATGTTTCAATCATTGTTGACTGGGGATGATCCAATAAATAATACAGAAAGGGATCAAAGAGGTTAGGGAACAAAAGGGGATTACACTGTTGCGTGAGGATACTCTACCGTAGCCTACCAGGTGGGATATTCCCCTTGATCTGGCATGTGGAAGAAAATTTGGGGATCAATAGCACCATCGAATGTCAGCTTCTTCAATTGGTTAGTATCTCATGGGAAAATTATCACCACAGAAAACCTTAGAAAGAGGGGCTTCCAAGGACCTCATCCGAAGAAGAAATAATGAAACATCTTCTGCTAGATTGTTAATTTGCAAAGGAAGTTTGGACATCTGTATTGGGCACTCTGGGATCTAAGAAATCTATTCCTAGGGATTTTTCGCTTTGGTACTCTTCTGCGGGACGTCGGTTTTGTTCAAAACCACTCATGCAGTAAGCATGGTTGACTCTTCCAAAATTTATCTTCTGGAAAATTTGCCTAGCCCAAAACAAGACAATTTGCCAAGTGTAATATCCTTGGAAGAATTTATCCAGAATATTAACTCAATTCCAAATTCCTTTAAACTCCACTAGTCAATTTTCTGCTAATGTCTTTGAACCGTGCAAGGAGTAAGTGAGGTGTACTGGGATAAATACTGAGGATGGTGGGATGAAAGTTCAATTCTGGAATTTATATGGGATTAGGTGCAGCAGCAGGTCAAAATGCAGATTGGATATGTCCTATGCACCATGTACTAGTACCTTTCACTTTTTGACAATAGAGCTAGTCTATTGCCAACTTCGAGGCTTCCTGGGTAGCTGGCATATGCATACTAGACAGGTAGGGGTTCTAGGAGTTAATGACAGTGTATATTTCATTCCAATTATGGATGGATATGTTTAGGAAGATACTGGAGTAGGTTGGACAAAGTTTGGAAAGAATTGTGTGACAGGTGCTTAACGCGGATTGTCAAGCTAGGAATTTTGTTGGTTTCCCAAACATAAGGCAGAAGCATCCAAATTCTATTTTTAATGGCTGATATGGTCAATATATTAATTATTAACCTACTGCAATAGACGGGAGGTCAAATGGATGCACAGATTTCATTTTACAAAGAAAACAGTAAAACTAGTCTAGAAAAACCTCTCAATGAGCTAGTCTTGGGATTTAACTTGGTAAATGACTTCCATTAACTGATTTCTCTATTCTGATATGTTATGCAGCTCTGATATAATATTAATAACAGAAATAAATCAAAATGGACATAACAGAACTCTTCTTTTTATTTCAGTGGCTTCTTTCTTAAAACATAGTGCCTCACAAGCTATAAATTGCATTACATTGGTGGAGAAGATGAATAGAGAGAAGAATTTTTACAGTAGATCTGTTCTTGATGTAATGATAAGAACCTATATGGATCATAGGTATGATTTGGCTGCTCCTTCTTCTGATAAAATCCACAGGTACGCCCTTCTTCACTAGTTCTCTCCACCGGGGGAAACGCCTCTAAATTTGGCTAAGCAAGCTGGAGCAATGAGAGAGGAATGAGAGATCATGTATGAATTCGACCTCTAGCCTATGAAATATTCTGATAACAACTTCTAGAGCTCACTGGAGGTCCTAGGCATGCTCCTCTACAACTATCTTCTTCTGCTAATGATCCTCCTCCAAAACTAGTTGCAGTTCTTCTCCAAAGGTGGCCTCCTCCTCAAGATGATATTAAGACTCCATGGCTGAACTGTACTGGAGCTTAGTGGCTGTAATATAACTTGCTGGACCTGCAAAACACTCTTAGATATCTCACAAAGTCTTGGGGCACATCACCCAAGCAAACTTGTTGAGGCACAACACTCAACTAGAGAGGCTCATATCTCTCAAACCAAAATTGCAAATGACAAAAGTTCTTGAATGAAGTTGGAAACCTTCTTAAATAGAATTCATGTTGACCTGTTGAGCAAGTCACTTAGCTTGGTGACCTGTGAGAATAGGTCACCCATGAGTGTACATACTTTCCTTACTTTGCTTGCTTGCTTTGCTTTGGATTTCCATTCTTTCCACTTTTTCTGATTTTCCTTCCTTTTCTAAACTTTCCTACTTTCAAAACTTTCCTACTTTTCCAACTTTCCTGATTTTCCAGGATTTATGCTGCTTTTCCTAAAATAAGCCTCTTTTCTCCATTTTGGCAACATTTTTGGACTCTAGTGTTTACTTGACTTCTACTCCAAGTAATTCCTCCACCCTTATCCACCAATTCGAATTAGTAGGCCATGTTCTCCATTTATTCAGCATAATAAATAAAGATATTAATAAAAGATAATACAACTCATAATTAATTCCATCTTCATCATTTAATCAATTAATTAACTCCTGTGGTATAATTTCCTCCAAAAATACACCCTACTCCATTTTTGTCAACATCTTCCACATGGGTGCCCTCTTGGCCCACTTGTTTATTATCCATTAATTTTATTTATCAAAATTACCTTTAATAAATAAATTTGCCAATTTGTGAGACTTAGGCTAAAAGTGATTCTAAGCAAATAGAATTAATACCATTTAATTACCTTAGGGGTTGATCTTGTCCCCTTTCACCCATGGTACTGGATGAGCCAAAATTGGGGACATGACAGTCCTCCCTTCCCAAGATTGCTTGTCCTCAAGCAATGTTAGGACTCCACCAAGCTTCTGCTGCACCACTCTGATTATAAATGTCCCCATCCACTGAACAATCTGGAAATTAAATTTGTGCCTTCAAAAAAATGACTATGGAAGAAAAGAAAAACTACACTGTAATCTATATCTGCAATTAATCTATATCTGCAATTAATCTATATCTATAATCTATCTCTACAAGTGTAGCCATATTTTGTCTCCCACTTCGAATGATTTTTCAACCCCGTGTTGGTCATGTTTGGCCTTGTATTTTTCCTATGACTTCTTTAATGCTTCCTATAGTTGCAAATGGATCTACCTAATCTCTTAATGCTTCACCTACAGTGTCTTCGCTCATTCCCCCTTCCTTTCCATATACAACATCTAGAGGTGAAGGTGGCAGATATAAAAAACAGGTTTCAAAAAGTGACTTACGAATGACATCTAAAACAAACCCTGAAAACAATTCTCGTTCGTCACTTTGCTTGAGCTCAATTGCTATAGCATGTTCACTAAATATTCCATGAATGAAATTATATTTTCTCTTTCAAGTTATCATTTTTTTCCACGGAAAAAACCATTACTATATTAACGAAAACAAAGTTACATTTCTTAGATGCTTGAGAGCATGTTATTGAGATACCAATGAAGACTGGTCCAAAAACTATACATAATTGAGATTCAGTATTGTATCCATAGAGTCCTAGAAATAAAACATATATCCTATGTCCACATAAAATTTGTATTTCCAGTATTTCCAATAAAAAAATAATTTACTGTATGATCCATATATTGTCATCATTGCACATCCAGGTTCGTCATTTAGATCCTAATTGAAGCCTATCGTATCAGGATAACAAAACCATAAGGCTCCCTCAATGAGCATCCACTTCCAAAAGCCAGAATTCTAGATTTTGTAGAAAGCAAAATCAATGCAATATCCAAGTGGATCTCAGTACTCACCTGTCTGTCTTTCAGTTATCATGTTTAATTTAATTTCTAATATCATATGTGGTATAATTTCTAACCATTTGTATTATGCATTTACCATTCCTTTTAGTTACACGTATTGGGAGATGATTTTATTTATGGAGTGTTTTTAGTGAAGCATATGCTTTTATAAGAACAACATTTCCTTATGTATTCAATGTCACGATGACTATGTTATTATATTTAAAGTCATCGATTGTGAGGTGTGTGTGTGCGCGCGTGTGCGCATGCGTGCATGTATAATGTTGGGGAGGTTACAATTCGAAGAATCAAGGAGGTAGAGATCAATAAATCTATGGTGTAGGACTTTTTTTACAACGCCTTGCATAATGAACAATCAATGTGTGGTGGAGGGGCCACTTTGAACCTATCAGAATCAAATTTATTTAATATATCATTGGGTTTTGGGGAAGGATCTAATAATTATCCTAAGCTACTATTCCTTAAAATACTTATGCTTTTTTGGTTGTGGAGAGGAGGTCAAAACAATGCTCACAAATTTCCCCTTGTAAGATGGGAAATAGTAAAGAGACCTGTAAGAGAGAGAGGGCTTCAGGTCCGGGACCCTCAGTGGACAAACCTTGCCTTAGGGGAAAATATTATTTGGAGTAACCTATCTAATAAAAATTGTTGGATGCAAAGAGCCCTAGAGTTTAAATAGATTCAAGGGAAAGGGCTTAGAGCTCTTGATAGAAATGCACCCAGATTTGGAAACTTTACAAAGCAGCATGGGATTTCTTTCATAACAAGCTGTATTGGATCCTAGGAAATGGGAAATCAATCAGGCTTTGGAAAGAAATGTTAAATGGATTTTTGCTAAGTTCTCAGCTTGCGCTAAATGACTAGATGATGGATATAAGAAACTATGGGACATCAGTGAATGGAACAAAACTAATGGAACATGGGAAGATTGGAAACATTTAAATATACTGGAGAATCTGGAAAGGAAATACAAGATGTTTCAATCATTGTTGATTGGGGATGATCCAATAAATAATACAGAAAGGGATCAAAGAAGTTAGGGAACAAAAGGGGATTACATTGTTGCGTGAGGATACTCTACCATATCCTACCAGGTGGGATCTTCCCCTTGATCTGGCATGTGGAAGAAACTTTGGGGATCAATAGCACCATCAAATGTCAGCTTCTTCAATTGGTTAGTATCTCATGGGAAAACTATCACCACAAAAAACCTTAGAAAGAGGGGCTTCCAAGGACCTCATATGAAGAAGAAATAATGAAACATCTTCTGCTAGATTTTTAATTTGCAAAGGAAGTTTGGACATCTGTATTGGGCACTCTGGGATCTAAGAAATCTATTCCTAGGGATTTTTCGCTTTGGTACTCTTCTGCAGGACGTCGATTTTGTTCAAAACCACTCATGCAGTAAGCATGGTTGACTCTTCCAAAATTTATCTTCTGGAAAATTTGCCTAGCCCAAAACAAGACAGTTTGTCAGGTGTAATATCCTTGGAACAATTTATCTAGAATATTAACTCAATTCCAAATTCCTTTAAACTCCACTAGTCAATTTTCTGCTAATGTCTTCGAACCGTGCAACGAGTAAGTGAGGTGTACTAGGCTAAAGACTGAGGATGGTGGGATGAAAGTTCAATTCTGGAATTTATATGGGATTAGGTGCAGCAGCAGGTCAAAATGCATATTGGATATGTCCTATGCACCATGTACCAGTACCTTTCACTCTTTGACAATAGAGCTAGTCTATTGCCTACTTCAAGGCTTCCTGGGTAGCTTGCATATGCATACTAGACATGTAGGGGTTTTGGGAGTTAATGACAGTGTATATATCAGTCCAATTATGGCTGGATATGTTCAGGAAGATACTGGAGCAGTTTGGAAAAAGTTTGGAAAGAATTGTGTGACAGGTGCTTAACGGGGATTGTCGAGCTAGGAATTTTGTTGGTTTCCCAAACATAAGGAAAAAACTTCCAAATTATGTTTTTAAGGGATTATATGGTTAATATATTAATTTATTAACCTACTGCAACAGACGGGAGGTCAAATGGATGCACAGATTGCATTTTACAAAGAAAACAGTAAAACTAGTCTAGAAAACCTCTCAATGAGCTAGTCTTGGGATTTAACTTGATAAATGACTTGCATTAGCTGATTTCTCTATTCTGAGATTTTATGCAGATCTGATATAATATTAATAACAGCAATAAATCGAAATGGACATAACAGAACTCTTCTTTTTATTTCAGTGGCTTCTTTCTCAAAACATAGTGCCTCACAGGCTATAAATTGCATTACATTGGTGGAGAAGATGAATAGAGAGAAGAATTTTTACAATAGATCTGTTCTTTATGTAATGATAAGAACCTATATGGATCATAGGTATGATTTGGCTGCTCCTTCTGCTGATAAAATCCACTGTTACGCCCTCCTTCACCAGTTGTCTCCACCAGGGGAAACGCCTCTAAATTTGGTTGAGCAAGCTGGAGCAATGAGAGAGGAATGAGAGATCATGTATGAATTCGACCTCTGGACATGGAAGCCTATGAAATATGCTGATAACAACTTCTAGAGCTCACTATAGGTCCTAGGCATGCTCCTCTACAACTATCTTCTTCTACTAATGATCCTCCTCCAAAACTAGCTGCAGTTCTTCTCCAAAGGTGGCCTCCTCCTCAAGATGATATTAAGACTCCATGGATGAACTGTATTGGAGCTTACTGGCTGTAATATAACTTGCTGGACCTGCACAACACTCCTATATATCTCACAAAGTCTTGGGGCACATCACCCAAGCAAACTTGTTGAGGCACAACACTCAACTAGAGAGGCTCAGAGCTCTCAAACCAAAATTGCAAATGACAAAAGTTCTTGAATGAAGTTGGAAACCTTCTTAAATATAATTCATGTTGACATGTTGAGCAATTCACTTAGCTTGGTGACCTGTGAGAATAAGTCACCCATGAGTGTACATACTTTCCTTGCTTT
Source organism: Larix kaempferi (assembly GCA_027924585.1). NCBI lineage: Eukaryota > Viridiplantae > Streptophyta > Pinopsida > Pinales > Pinaceae > Larix > Larix kaempferi. The sequence continues at coordinate 13,163,337 of BSBM01000036.1, forward strand.
GCTTGCTTGCTTTGCTTTGGATTTCCATTCTTTCCACTTTTTCTGATTTTCCTTCCTTTTCTAAACTTTCTTACTTTCAAAACTTTCCTGCTTTTCCAACTTTCCTGATTTTCCAGGATTTATGCTGCTTTTCCTAAAATAAGCCTCTTTTCTCAATTTTGGCAACATTTTTGGACTCTAGTGTTTACTTGACTTCTACTCCAAGTAATTCCTCCACCCTTATCCACCAATTCAAATTAGTAGGCCATGTTCTCCATTTATTCAGCATAATAAATAAAGATATTAATAAAAGATAATACAACTCATAATTAATTCCATCTTCATCATTTAATCAATTAATTAACTCCTATGGTATAATTTCCTCCAAAAATACACCCTACTCCATTTTTGGCAACATCTTCCACATGGGGGGCCTCTTGGCCCACTTGTTCATTATCCATTAATTTTATTTATCAAAATTACCTTTAATAAATAAATTTGCCAATTTGTGAGACTTAGGCTAAAAGTAATTCTAAGCAAATAGAATTAATCCCATTTAATTCCCTTAGGGGTTGATCTTGTCCCCTTTCACCCATGGTACTGGATGAACCAAAATTGGGGACATGACACCAGGGAGCTCCAGTTAGCCCATAAAAAAGTGTAGCTCAAATCAAATCTTTGCTAAGAGAAAGTCTTTCAGTATGGGCCACCCCTCAAGACCATAACCTCTCCAAGGAGGAAGAAGCTTGGTTAGTTGGAATAAGTTCACAATATCCTCTAGTCCGCTTTCTCAGGCCCAGGAAAGAGCCAGATTGGAAAATTCGCATGACTGAAGAAGATTTTGTTAAATGGAGAACATGCCAAAATATGTATAGTAATAATTTTGATGGGGATACGAAAGGAAAGCCCGGGGTGGCAGGCGTTGGGGGGATTGTTTTTCAACCTCGAAGGACAAAAGAAATTGGTTTTATCCTGGGGCCTAGGTATAAAATCAAATAACCAAGTAGAAGGAATGGAATTATTGTAAGGATGTAAACTTGCATTTCAAAATAAGATTTCAGAACTCCTAATAATAGGAGACTTTTCCATCCTCATTGGTTCAATGCACTCATCCTCCCCTCCCTCTGATCTCCAAATTAAGAGGATCAAATAGTGAATAAAAGCATACATGCAAAACATGCAAAAGGTCGTGTTCTTCCATGTCTTAAGAAATTTAAACCATGAAGTAGACCAAGCAGCAACTAGGGCTTCTCTTCTTAACGTAGGAGATCTCTAAATTAATTAGGAACATGTCTTATGGGACTCAGTACTGTGAGATGGACATTCTAGAAGCATGGACGGCCAAGATGGAAATGATCCACAGACCCTTGACATCACTCCTTGGGTTGGGAATTACAACCATATGGCATAAAATATGGGACATGTGTGACCCTCCCATCACTGGATCTCCAAGTCGAAGATCACTAAACATGCAATCAAGGAATGAGGTGCTCAATTTGGGGAGCATGAACCAACCTATATGTCGCCCGACTTAGATGGGATCTCCAAGGTACACTCTAACATCAGATGAAATCATGTAGTGGTATGACATATTAAGGCTAAAAAATGGAAAAAAAGCACCCCGGTATCAAGGCACTATTTGCTTCCTCCCTCTGCTGCACGGTCACAGGGGTAAATCCAAAAAAAAAAAAGTGACGAATTTTGAATAATTGCAAGACGATATGCCGAGGGACGGAGCATAAATATGCAGGGGATGCATTTTCCACCATTTATGCACATTTGAGGAAGAGAGAAGAGGAAATAACCAATCCTTATGAAGATTTGTTCGTGCATTCGGAAGGGACATGGAGGAATTGGAAAGACGCATGGACAGGGAGGAGGAATTCTGCAAGCAAGATGATGAGGATGCCAATCAAAGGGTAGCAGAATTGGAGGAAAAAATTTGAGAAAGCTAAAAATTTGAAGATGGAGGAAAAAATTAATGTTCTTGAATCCCATCTGGTCCTACTTCAGCAGTGAGTAGGGAATTTAGAATTGGGAGACACCGAGAAATTGTTGTATACCTGCAAATCCTATCTCAGGATGCCAACTCAAGGTTCGTTCCACAAGAGCTCGCTAAGAACAAGATGGAATATATAGCTCATTTCTCTAACAAAAACAAAGTCCGGTAAATTATAGTCTTAGTATGTTATGTTGCAAAAATAAGAAAGTATAGTAGTTATTTGAAAAACTTTGAAAAGTTTGTATTAGCAAGAGGGTGGTATCATCATCCCGGATGGGGTGTCATGATCACAATAAAAATGGACAATTGGATGATTATGGGAAGGATCATGGGGTGGCTCTTACTCCCATATCAATTCATGTTATTGTTGAACGATGACATCAATTATGAGATGTGTTTAATGTTGGATCTCTCCCAGCTCAGTCTCGAGCCTTCTGTAATATTTCGCATGATCACTCGCATATACCAACAGCAAATGATGTGGAGTTTGTACTTTGTGGAGATGATAGTCCCCACTCCTGTCAAGATCCCTTGGATGGTTTCCTTAAGTGACATTCCTACATATTTAATGGCGCTTTTAAGGAATGATCATGCCCATTTTGTTTACCATCATGGTAATTCCACCGATGGGGGCTTATATCTCTTTTGGGGTGGCTTTATGCAACTAATTGGTCGTAGTTTCCGTATCTCTCAAGCTTGTAGTATGTCCATGATAAGGTTACAAGGGACCTCTCGATGTGCTCGGGGTGGTCATTTTCATGCTACACACTTGGATGATTCGTCCATCTCCTCTAAATTCTCCTCTCCTTATTATTCCTTTGTTTCTACGGGAAATGAGATGGAAATTTCTACCTCCCCTGATAGGGAGATTATGGAGGATAGTTGGAACTATCGTGTGGAGTGGTTTGATGATGATGGACACCATTTGGGATTTGGTGATCTCATTATTCTCCCTCCTCATATTTTGGTTCTTGGTCTTCAAGAGAAACGTATCAAGGTTGGCAAGTCGGTAAAAATGGACAGCTCTCCTGAAAATGATCCCCCTCACCTTGATGGCGAAGGTTATGGTCTAAATATTAATGTGGTTTAGGCTTTGTGTGACATGGGATTTGACAATCAGTGCAACATGGAGGAATTACATTTCAAATTAGAACTCATGGATGGGGAGCTATCCTCAATCCACTATGTTGTTCAGGATTTCTACATTATAGTGAGGCGATGGACACTACCAACTGGACGGGGATGATAGGTAAACACATTGATTATATTGCATTTAGTTACTGCAAAAGAAAGAGATAGAGATTGAAATAAGTACCTCTTATCGACGGCTGGTCCTAGCTTTCGCTTGATCTCCTACTTGCTCTTCTGCTTGATGAACCTGCAACACAAAAGATACCTTCCTCAGCGTATCTTGGATATAATGAATATGATGAAAGAATAAACAACTTGATCATCAAATATAACAAGATATTCATCCAAATGAATATACAATCTAATAGACATTCAATTTGGGACAGGAAGGGTGTTTCGACCTTTTTATTGTCAAAGAAACATGAATCAGTACAATATATCTGACATGTAGAGATGTTTCTGCAACCAGACCCCGGGATCCTGCTCTCCACTCTGACTTGGGAATTCTTCCAGCATAACAGTACTCAAAGCATTCTCTCCAAGTTTTCACACTTTCTATCTAACACCTCTCATGGATCCTCCTTGTATTTATGGGACAAGGTAGGAATTTTAGATCGAGAAGTGGTTGAATTGGGAGGTTGGGGAAGTTGCAGAACCAACTTAAACTAATCCCAATTCGTCAAATTAATATTTTTTTATTTCATCTTAAAATTTACGCAGGTTTCATACAACAAGAGTAGCGTATAAGAAGCAACTTCTATGCTTTACAACATTAGGAGATGTACACTGGTTGTCCTTGAGCAAAGTAGGGTATTTTCTCAAGGTGTACGCTGGTCTACTATGCAGAGAGGGGCGTACATGTGGTAAAATCATGAGAAACTGCCATATTTTTAGCTGAAGAGTGTACTTCTAGCAAGCAAATCGTCCAGGTCAATCAAACTCTTCAATCCTTTGTGTCCTTTTGTGTGATCAACAGGGCAAGGTGATCACGGATGGAGAAGTGTAGATTTGACCTATAAAAGATGCCCCCTAATGTGTGAGCTCAAAGGGAAACGATGGCCGAAATACATTATAATTCCTGTTAAATTTTCAGAATTTACTTCAATCTGATCTAGGATCTTAACTGAGAGAACAACATGTACAGCATATCAATCATGGACACAATAATGCAAGCACACAAGAGACACAGAGTTTACTTGGGGAAAACCATAAAGGTGAAAAACCCCAATAAATTCCTCAGAGATAGATAGAGCAATGATACAACTAGAATAGAAGAGATAGTCTTCTCCTAGCAGTAGAGCCTCCTCCTCCACAAGTGCGCCACTCTCCAAAGTGTGAGTGAGAGAATAGAATGTGAAAAATGAGAGAGACACACTCTCTATTTATACACTAACTTGACTTGACCTTTACTCAACTAGGTCGGCCTCAACTTAACCACTTAACATAATGCTAACTGGTCCGACCCCCGCTAGGGTGGTCTAATAACCCTTTGACCCACATGGCCTATACAGGGCCGACCCCAACAAGGTGGTCTAATAACCCATCAAGTATAAGTTACGACACTTACAATATAAATGACGACACTTCCGTATAGAGGAATAATAACATCTCTATAGGAATACAACATACATATATGTGAAATACATTCTGAAGTTACATATACATCACACTCCAACTTAACTAGGAAGGTATTTCTCGACACAGGTCTTCTAGCACAAGTCATCTTCTTTGGATCATCGTCACTGGATAATCGTCATCGAGTAATCATCATTGTCACTGTTGCTACTATCTCAATCAATCTCTGAATCTACTCATCATAGGAAGTTCTACAGAGCCAGTCCCTTTTCGTACTGGATGTAGGCCCACCACCTGCAGATCTTCATCATCTGTGCGAACGGTCTAATAGAGGTGGCCTCTCAAGACCAATTTTATGTGCGGATGCAATACCGGAAAGAGTATCCCAGGAACATTTATGTGCCTAAGCACGACCGGCAAGATCTCCCAGGACTGATTACATGCATCTCCTCCACAATACCTTTAAAGAGAATCCCAGGAACATTTATGTGTCGTAGCATGACCGACAAGATCTCTAAAGAGCATCCCAGGACTTATTACGAGCACACAGCTCAACCTCTCGGATCTCCAGGACTGATTACATGTGGATAGACAAAAACTTTAAAGAGCATCCCAGGAACATTTATGTGCCGCAGCACGACCGGCAAGATCTCTAAAGAGCATCCCAGGACCAATTACATGTGTCTGTAGTAATACCTCATCCCAGGACTGATTACGAGCACACAGCTCAACCTATCGGATATCTGAGGACTGATTACATACTACATAGCAATACCGGAAAGAGTACCCCAGGAACATTTATGTGCCGCAGCACGACCGGCAAGATCTCCCAAGACTGATTACATGTTATTTGCACAACCTACCACATATCATCTCTAACCTCCAAGTATCAACCTGATACTCATGATCCAATGGATCATCATCACACAAAGCATCATCCTGATGTTCATGATCACATTGATCATCATCACTGTACCATCCTGATACATATCATCTGGAGCAACATCCTGAAGCTCATCATCATGATCATCTTGATCATGCAATGCATCCACCTGATGCATACCATGTATCTACCTAATACATATCATCATACATGATCCACCTGATCATACAGTGTATCCACTTGATACAAATACAAATACATGATCCACCTGATCATACAGTGTATCCACTTGATACAAATACAAATACATGATCCACCTTATCATACAATGTATCCACCTGATACAAATACAAATACATGATCCACCTAATCATACCTAATACATATCAACATACATGATCTTCCTGATCATACAATGCATCCACCTGATACATATACAGATACATGGTCCAAGCATCCAACATGATGCATATACAAAATACATACAAATGATCCAACTGATCATATCCAACATCTAACGTGATGCGTACATACATATACATATACATATAAATGATCCAACTAATCATATCCAGCATCATCCTGATGCATATACATAGCAGTAACTGGAGCATCGTCCTGATGTTCATCATCCATGATCCTCCTGATCATCATAGCATCGTCCTATTCAGATCATCTCATCGTCCACGAAGCACAGCCCAGATGCACATCATCTAGCACTTACACCACCGACATGGGAGAACACATCTACCACCATTCAGGGAAGGCTCCAGCCCTTACTTTTTCACCATGGGAGAACACATCTACCACCATGTGAAAAATGGCTTTAGCCCTTACATCTACACCATGGGAGAACACATCTACCACCATGTGAGAATGGCTCAGCAATTACATCATGACCATGGGAGAACACATCAACCATGTCAGAAAAGCTCATGTGTATCTGCATCTTCCGGACTCATCACTTCCCTTTCGAAGGAACCTTGATCTGAAGTGCACCAAGACTCTGTTTGAAGTACTCAAACTGCACTCTGGCCAACGGCTTGGTCAATACATCTGCAACCTGCTCATCCGTCGCAACATACTCTGCTTTGTTTGTACTCAGTGCTACGCAAGACTGCTTCCTACTAAACCAAGAGATCACACCTGATCCCATACTGAAGCAGCACCCAGAAGTGCTCTTCTATCTACAGCACTGCCTGCCCAACCTGAATCAACATAACCCTGTAGGTTTAAACTTTTGATTCACATCATACTTGAGCCCATAATAAACTGTACCCTTTAGGTACCTCAGAATATGCTTTACAACAACCAGGTGAACATCTCTCGGATCCGTCAGGAATTGGCTCAATGTGTTCACCGCAAAGCAAATATCTAGTCTTGTGTTCGTTAGGTACATAGAGGACCCAATCATCTAACGATACATCATGACATCAACCGGATCAAATGAAGCATTACACAGAAGCTTTAGGTTCGATGCCATAGATGTGGCCATAGCCTTGCAGTCCATCATCCCGAACCTCTTCAGGATCTCTACTGCATACTTCCCTTGTCCAAGGAATATTCCATATGCACTCTGCCACACCTCCATGCCAAAAAAAAATAGTGCATCATCCCCAAGTTCTTCATCTCGAACTTGGAAACAAGCTTATGTTGCGTGTCGGCAATCAATCTATCCTCACCTGTTACAAACAGGTCATCCACATACAATAGTAGTATCACTGGATTGCCTTCCTCAACCTTGTAGTAGAGGTTGGAATCCGCTTTACTCTTGGTAAATCCCTAACTGGATAGAAATCTATCTATCCTACCATACCAAGTTCTGCACGTATATGACTCCCTGTCATGTGTCTCAGAACCAAGTGGCTTCTCCACATACACTTCTTCTTCAACTACACCATTCAAGAAGACTGTCTTGAAATCCATTTGGTGTATCTTCCAATTCATCACTTTTATATTTCTCTATGTTGCCATCTGCAGCATGATTGATCTTGATAGATCCATATGGAAGTCATAACAAACTTCCTTTCAAGTCTTGGGACCACATCCCAAGCATCTTTCTTCATGATCAACGGATCATGGCATTCTTCCCATATCCTGGGAACTTCAATATCTTCAATAGATAATTTTGTTGCTGAACAAATATTGTAGTTCTTCTTTTGTAGGTGATGGTATACGATCTTTCCTACACAACAAGTTAAATTGCATGATTAGAAAACATCTCATAGTTTTCAGAACAAATTCTTACACATAAAGAAATATGTCATACAGTCATGCAATTATCTTAGCCAATACAACATTTATCCATATTCCGTAACTTTCTAGATGCCTTCCAATCTCTACCAGAACATTGTTAAGAGTGTGCACAACTCCTAACATGTCAGCAAAGATGTTTCATTCTAGATAAGTAGCAATGGAATGTTGTACAGTGCCATAGGCTACTTACCCATGTATATTAGTAGTATATTGTTCATCAATGCAACTATTCTAATATGCATAATACACAACCTAATTGTAGGAACATCAGTATATACAACATTATTTAAACAAACAACTATGTAAGAAATGACAATTCAAATACTTATCTTTGTTTGATTGTTGGGTTGACTCCCTCTCAGCCTTTGCTTCTTTTCTACAACTCCATTCTTATGTGGATTGTGAGAAGTGGTCAACTCCCTCTGAATATCTGCATCCTTGCAGAAACTACTGAAGTGTGCTCCTTTGCTTTCTTGTAGGAACAACTGGAGTGTGCTCCCTCTTGATCTTTGCTTCCTGGATTACATGTCCTTGAACTTATATTCATTCTCGATCCCTATGCATGCTTGCTAGTATCATCATTGTTTTATCCTCTAGGTCTCATACATAATCAAACCTTCATTAGTATAATCTTAATATTATCAAAACACAGTAATCTCAAGCATGTATAGTCATGATCATTCACAGATAATAAACATTAGTATTCAAGGTTTCAGGGAAGTCTTCTTTTACTCATACACATTCTTATTTGATCATAGGACTCTTCTGGTTAGTTGAATCATCAATCAAGATAAGAGATATAATATGCATAAAACCCATGATTATTCAAACCTATACCTTCATGATTCTTCTGGTTAGTCATATTATCAATTATGGTAAGAAACACAATATGCATACAACCATGATTATTCAAACCTATGACTTCATGAATAATCATTATCAACAACACAATAGTATAAGATCCTAACACAAGGTAAGATTCTAGCTTGATATAGGAAAAACATACCTGGATTAGCATGCTAGCTAGTTATGTCTAACATACCCGCATAATGTCTTCTGGTTCTCTTCAGTGACTTGTGCTAGTAACCTGCATGTCTCATAAGTTAACCATTGTAGAACCAAGTTATACATACCTCGAAAGTAGATCTTCTATGTGATCCATGACAATGGATGAATCTTTGTCTTCATGTCACCATGAGCATATGTTCTTGAAGTAGAACATGATTTGACTTTCTTGGTGTACCTTTTGTGTTAGCAAACAACATAAACCTCATACAACATCACAATGCATTAGTACAATCATAAGTGTCAAAACCTTAATCAATGAATATCTTCTATTAAGGTGATACGACAAGTCCAGTAATTAATCAAGATTGTACTGTAATGATATGAAGACAAACATATGATAAACTTAACCATGAAACATACCTGTAAGCCATACCTGTCAAGATTGCTTGTAATCTTCTTATGGAAGGCCTTAGCCTCATCTCCCTCTGCGATAGGAACTTCTTCACTTATGCAGGTGACCAATCCATCTTCTTCTAGGATTAACCCAATCCACTTGATTTACAAGAACTGGACCTGGAGCTGGATTAGGGTTTGTCAAAGAAACCCCAAAAATTCAAACTTTGAATTTCAAACTTCCGAAAGGATAGAAATATGCACCTTGATGAGCTGATCAAGTTGGTATATTCAGAATTTGAAAATTGCAAAGTTTCACCCCTCGAAATTGCCTTTTAGATTTTCGGATTCACTTGGGAGGACCCTGAATTAGGTTTTGAGTTTCCCAGAGCTTCACCCAACCAAAAGATTTGATTCAAACTCTAAGCTTCGATTTTTCTAAGGAGCTTCCAGCCGTGGTCACAGATTTCCAAAATTCCAATTTTTACAGAAGCCCTAATTTTCTATTTTTCTGATCGAAGTCCCGAACTGGGGTTTGATCAAGCCCGGCCTTCTGCCCAACCAAAAAATCTAATCTTGGTCTCTAAATTTCGATTTTGATGGGTAGCATCCAGCCGTGGTCTCCGATTACAAAAATTCCAACGTTCTCTGAATCCCTAAATTCCGGAAGCCATGAATGAAGGTACTCAAAAATTATTCTGTTTTGACAAAAAAATGTACCTGATTATTTCTGGTGTAACTCCGAACTTTTCAATCCACAGGGTTTGAAAATTTTTCCTGAGATAGCCCGACCTGTTATCTTTCCATCCCGATAGGTCTGACCTCAATTGGATTCTCTGAGAGAGAGAGTTATTCCAAGTGTCGCAACGTGACTTGTTTATGGGATAATACAGGAGAGCGAACTTGTACGGCATACCACGTGTCACTGGTTCCACTTCGGTCTCTGAACAATTTTCCTGAGATATCCTGACCTGTTATCTTTCCATCCCTATAGGTCTTACCTCAATTGGATTCTTTGAGAGAGATTATGCCAAGTGTCGCAACGTGACCTGTTTATGGGATAATACAGGAGAGCGAACTTGTATGGAGTGCCACGTGTCACTGGTTTAACTTCAGCCCTGAAAAATTTTCTTGCGATAGTACAGTCTGTGTACTACCTGTAACTTTTTACAAAATTTCATTTGGATCTTTCTAGCCCAAGTTATGACCTTTTTCCCAAGGTCACCTGATTTTGACTCAGATCTGGAAGAGGCAGAAACCCTATATTGTACAGATCATAAATCACAAATTACAATGAATTAGAGGTTGTCCTTTGGATACAAGGTACATGGGGATCGGATCTTCGACCTGTAAAAGTTTCAGATCCGAAAACTTTGTCAAAACGGATTTATAGCGAAAGTGCTACGATGACTGGTTTTTTCTATATCAAGCCCTAGCATCGTAAGTGCAACAAGTGTCATACATGCCATATCATGCCTTCTTTCAGGCTAGCTCTGATACCATGTTAAATTTTCAGAATTTACTTCAATCTGATATAGGATCTTAACTGAGAGAACAACATGTACCACAAATATACAGCATATCAATCATGGACACAATAATGCAAGCACACAAGAGACACAGAGTTTACTTGGGGAAAACCATAAAGGTGAAAAACCCCAATAAATTCCTCAGAGATAGATAGAGCAATGATACAACTAGAATACAAGAGATAGTCTTCTCCTAGCAGCAGCGCCTCCTCCTCCACAAGTGCACCACTCTCCAAAGTGTGAGTGAGAGAATAGAATGTGTAAAATGAGAGAGACACACTCTCTATTTATACACTAACTTGACTTGACCTTTACTCAACTAGGTCGGCCTCAACTTAACCACTTAACATAATGTTGACTGGACCGACCCCCGCTAGGGTGGTCTAATAACCCTTTGACCCACATGGCCTATACAGGGCCGACCCCAACAAGGTGGTCTAATAACCCATCAAGTATAAGTTACGACACTTACAATATAAATGACGACACTTCCGTATAGAGGAATAATAACATCTCTATAGGAATAAAACATACATATATGTGAAATACATTCTGAAGTTACATATACATCAACAATTCCAATTCAGAAGAGGAGCAAGAAACCGCATAACCAAGGCACAAAAACACCTGAAACAACAATCAAGGTCAGCGAGCAATTACAAGCTTGACATCATATGGATGTATAGCATGATACGACATGATCTCCGATACATAACTAGGAGATGTATATATAGCATGGCCAATGAAATACGAGCTTGGATCCATGTCAAAATGAGAGATCATAGCCATAACAACAAAATGGATCTATGTCTCATGAAGAGCCAAAATGAGTGAGGCTCAGTCTTGCACAGCTTGGGCGATAACATAAATTTGGTAATGCTATCAAAGTCCCAAGGACTCCATCCAAAACAACCCAAGGTACAAACCCTATCCATGCGAATAAATGAGCTGAAATCGAACATGGGGGGTATCGTTTGATTACCGGTCATTGATGTATACCGTTAACAAACGCGAGGGCTTCCATCGATAATGATAATGGGGCCCAAGGTACCTAGTATGATCCAACAAGTGTGAATAAGATGACTTGAAGTCAAAAACTTGAGGAACCTATTGAATAAGAGACATTGATGTATTCCCATTATTCAATAGCGAGGGAAACTATCACTGATGATTGTAATCCCCAAGGTACAAACCGAAACTCTAAACTTCGTTCCCAGAGCATAATGAGCTGAAGTCGATGGGAAGAAGTCTGTTGGAAGGGAGGCATTAATGCACTCTCCATCATCCAACATGAGGAACACTCACGGGTATGAGTTGATGTGGAGTAGGACGAGTAAAAATATGAAACAAACTGACACCAGAATGGTCGACACATGAATTCAAGGTAAACTGCAGAATGGCCGACACAGGTTGTATCCTTGAACAGTGAGCACAACACAAAGTGACTTAGGAAGTTTTCAACATGAAGGGGAAAATGATATAAGTCTGCGATGTAGGAGACATAACAGACCCTCCATATGGTTTGAAGAATAACCAACCGGGGGAGTTGATAACTCGGAGATCAAGTTCACCCTAAGGCCAAAAACTAAAACCCAACTGAAATGAAAGACTCAAGTAGGGGCTGTGTTTAAGGATATGACTGACTTAACTGCCTTTGAAACTGAAAAAGATGTGATACATCCTTCTTATCCCTTATTCATTTTGGTAAAAGAATGACCTTCTTGTTGTTTTAATGAGTCCAAGAAAGATAGAAAACTCAATAAGTCCAACCATGTAATAAGTTTAACGATCCCATGGGAGGAAGAATCAGGACCTTCTTCATTGTTTACAGAGTTCGAAGAAGAGATAGAAGAATACTCTATAATACTGGTCTCTAGATTTTAATATCGAGCCGAGATCTGTTCTTTCTCGCCAGTGTTTTCAATTTTAAGGAGTCTGAAAAACTTAAACAATAACTCCATACACCTACTCGTGGATTTTAATATAGAGCCCATGTAGGTTAATGCTCGCCAATGTTTTCTTGCTTATAGAGTCTGAAAAACTTAAACAATCCTCTATATACCCTCTCGTGGATTTCACATCAATCCCGAGTAGGTTAATGCTTGCTTGGTGTTTTCATGTTTAGAGATCCTGAAAACCCTAAAGAGATGCTCCAAAAGTCCTTTTTCGTACAGTTAGTCCCCTCCCCCGATAAAGTATAAAAAATGAGAGGAGAACTCTTCTAGCCACGTATGACTAGAGTATTCCTTTTTTGTAAGTAATCCGCAAAGGTCCAAAAAAGGGTTAAACTTATATATACCTAAGCAGATGGACCTTCAATTCCTTTAATGAGCTTGAAGAGAGCAATTTTTCTCGGCAATCTTGTTTAGTTTTTCATAGTCAAAACAAGAGCTTAAAACGACTTAAAAGACAGCTACTAGGATCATATGTTCATGACCTGCCAAAAATATAATCTCAATAATCGAGTTAGTAAGTGATGACAAAATTTCTCTATGACGTAATAAATGATCAACACAACGTCTATACTAGTCGGTCAATAAAGAAACTAAGTCATACCGGTTCAATGCTTTGAGAATCTAGTGAAAAATTGAAATATCTAAGGTATTAGTGATTAAATAGGACCCTTTAAGAGCAATCTGAAACTATATACTTTTGCAAAAAGTGGGTAAAGATTAAAGTCACTTTTATATAACTAGTTTCAAATTAGAAAATCAAATATCACAAATTCAAAAATCTAGGGCAAGAATTGGACCAAACCCTTGATCTTCTTCCACTTACTGTGATCAAATCGGAGTACCAATCCACCTTCCGCTCCACCAAGTAAGTTCATTCCTACCAAACTTGCATTTCATGTATTTTTTATCAATTTCTGTGGTCAAAAATCAATGTTTAGCAATGCTAACATCCTGCTCTGCGTGTACGCTGCTGTGCATAAGGAAGAGCAGCGTTCTAAACGTGCCTGTGTAGTCTAAAGAGCAGCGTACACCCCTGAAGATAGGCAAAAAGTTGAAAAATGTCTGAAATTTGACTGTTGTTTGGCAGGATGGTGTTGGTATGGAGAGAAAGAGAGCATGAGGACATGGATAGAGAAGCATTGCAAGATCCAACGACCCTTCATACGCTCAGAAGATGTGGATTACTGAAATTCTATAGAACGGTCAACATGCGAGCACAAATCCGCTTGCTTGAAAGACTTGTCCAATACTAGGATGCAAATGCCATGGTGTTTGATATGCGAGGTGAGATACTGGAGCTCACCATAGATGACATTTACTTTATCACGGGTCTCTCTCGTAGAGGAGAGTTGATGAATCTAAAAGGGTCTTCCCGCAATGTGGGTGCCTTGTCGGTGCAAGAATATGTCAATGCTCACTGTCGACCAGGAAGTGAGAAATGTGGCAGTCAAGTTCTCATCTCGACTGTTACAAGCTTCCCTCTTCGAGTTATTCTAAGTGTTCTCAACCGAATGGGGGGAAGTGCTTCTCAAAATATTTCCTCGAGGCATTATATGCACATAGGTGTTGAATGCTTGCAAGGGCATGTTTATGACTGGTGTTCGAGTCTTTTGGAGAACATGAAGCTTCAACTCTCAGGGTGTAAGACTAGGAGAATGAATAATTTCGGGTATGGGAGCATACTTTGCACCTTCTTCTTTGAGAGGGTGCTTGCTATCAGTTTGGGCATGGCAATGCCCCCTGTCAACCCTCGTGAGCCAATGTTGGCCCATTGGGGTGAGATCTTCCTCTGCCAAGGTGGTGGCAAGAGCAACCTTTGTTACCAAGAGGATGACTTATGGGGTTGGTGGAAACGACAGGTGCCAGCTCTTAAGCAGTTTCTGTATGAAGGCCTAGACTTCCGTCATGATCCTAAGCTGATACTTCCTCCAGGAGCATCCTGGGGAGATATAGGTATGTTTATGTTTTTGAAAAATTATTTAATTTTTTCAATTTTATGTATATATGATTTTTATGATGGGTTCGACATACTGAAACAAAGTGTCAAATGCAAATGTTGGACCAGTACCCCCTGAGGGACACCCATATACTTTCGTGAGACTAGTAGAAGTGGGTGCAGCTGATGTCACACTAGGGACCCTAGAGAGGAAGATGAGTCGGTTGACTCATGACATTGCTACATATTGTATTGAGCGGATGCCAGTTGATATGCAGGAGGATGTGGTTGGTGTGCCCCCAGCCTGGATTAGGTTACTGCGGAAAGTAGCTAGGCTGGTCATATGCTACCGAGAGGCAGCAGAGGCAGATGAGGCCCCACCTTCTCCATAGGAGAAGGATATTCTATGTATATTTTTTAGGCCATCGAGCCCAATTTTGTATCTTATGGCATGACTCTGTGAAAGACTTATGATCCGAACTCATACTATTTTTTGATACAGTATCGGATATATATACAGTATCGGTTATATTTACATGTGTGTTATTGTGTTTTATGCATGAATTACTTATGCATGTGAATGATGCAAATTCCAATCTAGAACATAATTTGCAAATGATTCAGCTAATGCATTCAGATTCCTTGGGATATGTTGATATGTGATATAACTAAATTGTCTCTCAAGTAACTTAACGCGCATGAACTGACCCATTAACTGAAAAAATAAATAAATAAAAAATAAAACTAAATGTGAGTCAAGTCCTACCTCCAAATGTGAAATGCCATGAAACAGGGCATCTCGGAGTAGCTCTATGACTGCACTATATTCAACCACTGATCCAGGAGGATCCAAGAAGGCATAAGTTTTTAAAGTCCTCCAATCTCAGCAAAACCAACACCAGATCGAAGGGCTCGTCGCGATGATTCCAACGGCGTTCATTTCACCTCAAACGGACTCCGTATGAGAAAGTTATCGCGCTCTGTTCTATAAGGTCAACAGGCAAAATTGGCAAAAAAAAGAGGTGCCACGTGGCACCACTGATAGGGTGACATGTGGCATCCGTACGGTACGGACAAGGTGACACGTGGCAGTACGGACCCGAGCTGGCATACTGCTGACTAGGCGTACAGATGGTGACATGGCAGTACGACTCGACAACGTGGCAAATGACTCAGCTGAGCTGGCCGACAATTGGCCGATGAGTTGGACCAATCAGTGCCTGCCACGTGGTAGGCCCAAATTGGCCAAAATGGTCAGATGCAGAATTATGGCCTTTGCGGGGTTCGACCCCATGACCTCGGTAAAGAAATCTAAGCGCCTTCACCACTCGGGCTACATGTGGTTATTGTTATGTGTGTTAAGGTTCTTATATTTAAACTAGAGGAGGTTCATAATGGCACAAAAAGGGGTCGGGGCAAGCCCCGACCCATGGTTTTCAACGTGATAAGGTTGTTACAACCCACGAAAATCACGTGGGACGCACCACTCCTTAAACACATGTGTTATAACAAACTTTTAAACGTTACATGCCACCTAATGTATGTTGAGGCGCCACCACATATTGCATAACAAACTTTCAACGGATTACATTATATATGTTGGAGCGCCACCATTTCCATAACAAACTTTGGGCTAAAGTTTTAAAAAGTGGGTTGGTATGGTTATTATCATAATATGGTTTTAACCATATGAAAATCCAACAAAAGGGTATGCCTTTTTTTTTAAAAAGGGTATTTTTAAATATGTTTGTTAAAGAGCCCAACCACATGATAACCAAACATGGAGTTGTAACCATATGCCTATTTAGGCAAAATTGTTGTAACTTGAGAAACCATGAGGATCATGTGAGAGAAGTCCATACAAGCCTATATAAGCTCTCTCATTTGCCATTGTCAAGCATGCTTTGGAGTAGAGACTTTGTAGCTAAAGGAGAGAAGGGAGATTGCGTAGCTCTGCAGGAGGAAGGTACGAGTGTTTATACTCGTTTTACACCGTCTTCAGGCTTCGGAGTTGCTGGAAGCAATCTTGTTGTGTTTTGGGCAGCGGTTCTCTTCCTGGCCATTGTCGCCAAGGTATCATTGTATCATTGCCATGTATTTTGTCTTTATGTTGAGATTATAGATCGGCCCTCCTATTGAGAAGCAAGCCCGGAGACGTAGTCCATCCTGGACGAACTCCGTTATCAACTTGTTGTCTTTATGTGTGTATTGTCTATGCTGTTTGGTTCTCTTCTTATGGATTTGTGAGCTTCATTCATGCTCTTTATGCAATTCATGTTAACGTCATAGAGTAGCAAAGATCTTGTTTTCGGATCAACCACATTGTTCATTGTGGGACCTAAACAAGCCCCTCACGAAGACACCAGTTGACCAGTTGATGAGTAAATAACCCAAGCAGTCGCTGCCAACTGACAGGTGTGGCGGCTAGTGCCATCAGCAAACCCTATAAAGTGTTCAGTCGACATCTGAAACACAAAGCAATAAATGCATAAAACGTAACTACAACTGTAAACAAAACTGACTATACAAAATGTACAGCTAAAAATACATGAAAAAGCACGAATGCACAAGTGTAGTACATCTTCAAGTGGGATCAATGCCTGGAATCTCATCATGAGATTGGGCAAAGATGTCACGAAAATCATTAAAAATATTGGTGTACGGAATGATCTCATCAAGATAACAGTCCGCTCCAATAAATATGTTTTCGGTGACCCCAGGTTTAGTGGAAATGTTGATCGGGATGGTTCTCAATGTACTCGTCCTATTCCTTTTGGAAAAAACACCTTGTGAAGTGGAAGGGACAGAGGACCAATCAACATTCTCACTGGGTCTCGAAGAGGACTCACCTCTCTCTATCAAGTTTAGAACAGGAATTAAATAGGACCTGGGGTGTAAATGTTCCCAAGGGTGTCTCAAGCCTATCATAACTTCAAAAATGTTTTGTCAGAGGGAAAAACTGTGTCCAAACTATCACGAAAGAAGTTAGCGTTCGTTGACCGTGCAAAAGCATGATCCATATCTGACTCGTTAGAGACCAACAGAGTCATGATATGTTCTATTGTGGGTTGTTTTGAATCCACATGAGTTATCTCTGCAACAGATACAGGCACAGCTGTTTCTGATTCAGTAGGGAGAGTCCGTGGATCTGTCGTTGAACAGACCGTGGAAGTCTCTGAAGATGAACATTCTTCAGAAACAATAAACAAAGCAGGAGCAGGTAGGTCAAAAGTGCCTATTACGGACCCATAGAGACCTTCTCCTAAACTCTCAATGACTAGGATGGACTGATCAATCAATGGAATGGATGAATCCGATGAAGTCTGGTTGTTCTTCCGGGTAAACGAAAGTTGATCGACTGTGACGATCTTGCCTTCGTGGGGGAACATTATGACTCAGAAGACAGCTAATGGCACAGCCTGCATGGCATATGTCCAGCTCCTTCCCAACAATAAGTTGTAATCGAGCGGAGCATCCAGAACTTCAACCTCTACTGATACTAGTTTACCTGCAAGTTTGACATTGAAAGATGGTAAGACTCCGTGTGGACGGAAAGATCTTCCATCGAAGGCAGTAAGTATCGTGTTCGAGGCAACTAACTCAGTTTCACCCAAAGCTCTTCAACATGAAATCGACATTACGCACATAGATGCGCCCTCATCCACAACAGCTCGTCGAATGGTCTTGGGACCATGGACGACCTCTATCTGGAGGTAAACATGATACGGCAACCGGTACTTGATATTTGTAATATCAAAGCGCGCAAGCATGGCAGATGAATCAACACTCCCAATTGCTGCAAGGAGTGCACTGCATTGCAATGGGAAACTTTGCAGTACCTCCAAGGTAGACATAGCACAAGGGGTTTGGGCTAAGTCCTCCACAACATTGTAGTTGGGAGCAGCCCGCACGTTAGGGTTGTGCACAGCTCGTTTGAAAACACCTTTCGATATCTTCGAGAGCGTCTCCACAGGTATGTGAAGAGGAGTAGAGGATTCATGAGCATCTTTTTGCTGTGGATCCGGGGTATAGTTCTTTGCTCGAGTTTACAGTAGAGCATCTGAGTTAACCATGTTAACGAATGATTGATCAGCAAAGGTGGCATGAGTAATGCCCCCAACACTAGAGCTGCCAGAAGCTGAACTCTATCCATGAGGGAAAGGGTCCTTTAAGGCAGCTGGTTTCTTCTCACGTATCAGCTTCTGGGCTTCTTCCATTAGATGGCATTGATGGGTAAGGTGGTCCTCTTGACATAGTTTGCAAGGGAACTTAGCCTTTTGTTTCTCTCTTTTACCCTCCTGGGCATTTTGATTGTTGTTGGACTTTTGTTGGTTTCCCTCCCTTTTCTTGCCCTTTCTTTTGGGTTGCCGAGAGCCCTTTTAGTTTGTCTGCACCTGCTGTACAGATTCTGTAGTAGAAGGGGAGGATGCAACAGAAGTTGCTTCTGCAGCAGACTGTTTGACTGATAAGGCGTGAACCTGCTTTATTAAGGCATCAAACGATGCAGAATCGACTGAACCCATAATTCCATCAAAATGTGGTCCAGGTTTTGGTTTACCTAAGTCTATATTAGACCTCGGCGCATCAGGAATAATTTCATATCAAACCCCAAACTAAGCATAGACCAAGTCCAGCTGTTGGGTTCTCAAAATGGCTTCCTCTTCAGAAGACACCCCTGAAGTGGTAACTTCCTTAGAAACATAAGGAAGAAGTGCTTTAAGGTACCATTCTAACAAGAATGTTGGGGGGATGTCGGCCTTGATGAGCCACTTTCGCCTTCGCCACTCCTGAATGTGATCAGATAGGTGAGTGGCCTTGTTCTGTCGAAATGTCGACAGAAGGTCAGTACCGGCATCGTACCAGACTGGAAGTTGAAAGTGGTTCAAAAACTCAATGGAAAGATCCCGAAAGGTGACATAGGCATCAAAGGGCAATTCGATATACCACTTGGCTACGACACTAGTCAAGGTTCTTTGAAAGAGCCTCAACCTTATGGAATCATCATTCAGTGAGTTGGAGGAACACCAAAGATGAAAATTTGTGGCATGGTCACCGGGGTCCTCACCAGTCTTGCCTTCAAACTTCGGAATGTCTGAGGGAAACTTTGTTGGAACGGGTGGCCATGCAGCATCATGATGCACGGGGTCGTTCGTAAGCTTTGAAATATCTGGCAAGTTTAAAGTTTCCAGAAACGGTAAACGTGGTTGATCCGATGGAATCTAGTAAACAGTAACCTAGTATTGGGAACCACCCATTGCCCGGTTCGTGTACTGTTGGTTGGGGTTTCCCCCAGCCATCGGTTGTGAAACAAAAGGACTGAAATTACTCCACCCAAAAGATAGTGGATTGAAACCCTGCGTGTTGGTCCACTGTGGTTGGGTGTTAGCCCTGCCATACTGTTGGTTAAACATATAACCCCCCCCTCCAACAAACAAAGAGAAGCGAACACTCCCTGTAGGTATGTTCAATGGATTCACATTGTACCCTGCACAGGGGTTGAAACTAGGTGTGGTTGTGGTGGACGGCGCAATCATGGTACCCATGATAGGCATAAAAGTAGAGGGAATCGACCCTACGATGGAAGTGGATGAAACAGCTTGTGTTACACCTTGAACCTGTTGTGTGGCAGAAGACTGAGTGAAGTTCACTGCGGGTATCCTTGACAAAGGAACATTGTTTGGTCCAAAATTTAGTGTGGAGGCTGAGGTAGATGTCGAGGCTAATGAGCCTGGCATGCCTAAAGTGCCAGAATTGAAGCTGAAGGACGGAGCTGAGGCAGAAGCAGTATGCGACGAACTCGGGGTAGCAGTGTTTGTGAAGGAAGGATTAACCATCCTTGTGTTCATAGAAGTTGTGGGAGTTTGTGGAAATCCCTGCTCGTCTGCTGGGTTTACCATGGTATAACCCAATGTAAACAGATAAGTACTATACTCGGGTTGTTGGAAGCCAATAGGCACCAGAAGTGGATCATTGGGTCCTGTAAGAGGAGGGTTAAAAGGAATATTAAACTCTATAGCAATTAAATCCTCAACCTCGACAGTATCAAAGACTTGTCGATCCGGTGTTCTAGGATGTGGTTCTCCAAGAACCTCTGTGTCGCCCGTAAGTTCAAAAGAACCACGGGAATCAGTTCTCCTACGTCGCGGTGGTGGTGGAGGCTCCGCTATGAGTGGGGGAAGGTTTTGAAACCTCTGATACCGACGAAGATGTTGGTCCTCCGCAACTATAACAAAATAAAACTAAGTAAAAACCTAGTGGCCACTACAACTAAGGAGAAAACAACATACCACTAAAAAATTCCCAAGTAGTCAAACCAGGTAAACAGATAGCAAATACTCTCGGAAGCAAGTCTGGGTTGATTAGGGCCCAGGAAAGACTAATAGAGTCTTGATAGTCAGTTACGTGGCATCCTCCGGAGGTCCACTGGGTGAAAGCGCTTGAATCACCAAACCGCTTTCCCGGGATTACTGCCAGAGGGTTACCTTCCACATATGTCCGAGGTGAAGTGGGAATAACCGCCCACTCTACATGTGTAGAATCCTAGAGGTTCGATACTAAGGCTACCATCAATACGAAATAACTTGGGGGGACAGTCGTCATCCTAGTCAATACGCATGGGCAGGGTAGAAAATCCCAAAGTCCGAAAGGACCCCCGTACACGAGTCAACTCTGGTTTATGGTTGAGAGGAAAGTGAGGGGCTATCCTCAACAATTCCAATCTCCCCCGGCCTTGTGCTTAACTCTGGTTTGAGTAGAGCATCCCAGGACTATTTGATATATATGGGTTTACCTAAATGAAAGTCATACTACGATTGTTGAGTAATGAAGCCAGTTCCAAGCAATTTAAGGTGATTTAAGCTCAAAACTCTAGCCTAAGCTAGTTGATGTCGTGTATGCCTAAAAAGAAAAATGTTGCTAATAAATTTTATTAAAGTTTCTTTTTAAGGGTTACTAGTGTTACTCAAGGGTTGCAGTGCGGTGTGTGGAATGGTTTGTTATGAAAGTAAAGTACTTGTAAATAACTCTTTCAAATTCACAAAATCTTTCTCTTTTCGTTTATAATTCTTTCAAAACTTGAAACCTAAGCAAACCTAAAACAAAATCTTTTTGTAGTTTCTTTTAATGTTTCAAAGCAAACTATGCTACTTCAAAGCGATGCTAGACCTTACTACTAAGGTACTTACAACAATTTTTTGCTTTTTCTAATAAATGTAAAAGAAAAAGAACTTGTAAAAGTGCAAGTAAGACCTAAATGTGAAGTGCGAGTAAGACTAACACCTAAATGGTTCAAAACAAACAAATCAAATGATCTGAGGAAGACTTAACTTACCAAGTTTTTGCAAAATAAAAAACTTGAGACTTGGAAGCAAAGTGTAAAAGAGACGGGGAAAAGAAATGCTCATGACGGAAAGGCGGGCCTAAACAGGCTACTCCTAAGCATCAAAACCCTAAGAAAACACTAAGCCAAGTAAAGAAGTAAGAAAGCGAACCAACAAGTGACCTTACTAAACACATGGACTCGAAAGAAGGCTAACTAGGAGGCTTTGACTCACTTGAATTGAACTGAAAAACAATCAGGAAGTATCTAAACCAAGCAACCTTTCAGAAGCAACCCTAAGGACTCAAACACCAAGGTCAAACCCTAATGGAAAGGATAAGACAAAGAGAAAGTGTTCTAACATTGCTACAAACAACTAACGATAATAACGTAGGTTTGTATGAATGCAACTAGCAACTAGGGCCAAAGCGTGCAGCTATGTCAAAAAGAGAACAGTGCACGAACTTCAAAAAGGGTGAGAAGGCATTAAAGACACTTACAAAGACTCAAGCAAGCAAAAACAAGCTAACAGAGATTGGAGAGGCATACAAGACTCAACAGAGACATGGAAGGTCTTAGGGATCAATGGAGGAAGCAAAGATAACAACTGGAAAAGAAACCAAAAGCTTGGAAAACAAACCCTAATAGAAAACTGGACACTACAGGAAAATACACTACTGTGCAGTGTACAAACTAGCGTACATTAGGAGAGATACGCTACTGTGCAATGCAAGGAAGGGCGTTCATCAGGCAACAAACTCTATTGTAAGTAGGGAAGACCAGCGTACATGCCTCAGAAGGTCACAAACAGGATTTGCAAACAGTCAACTGAAATGAATCAAGCAAAAAGGACAAGTAACACAGACTTACAAGGCCTCTCAGACAATCAAAAAGATTGAAAAATGGGCTGGAAGAACACCTAACTAGGTCTCCTAGAGCAGTGAAACACACTGTTACTCCCCAATGGAGTCGCTAGTCTGTTGTTCAGGATTTATACCTTATAGTGAGGAGATGGACACTACCAACTGGACAGGGTTGAAAGGTAAACACATTGATTATATTGCATTTAGTTACTGCAAAAGAAAGAGATCGAGATTGAAAGAAGTACCTCTTATCGATGGTCGGTCCTAGATTTTGCTTGGTCTCTTGCTTGATCTCCTACTTGCTCTTCTGCTTGACGAACCTGCAACACAAAAGATACCTTCCTCAGCATATCTTGGATATAATGAATATGATGAAAGAATAAACAACTTGATCATCAAATATAACAAGATATTAATCCAAATGAATATACAATCTAGTAGACATTCAATTTGGGACAAGAAGGGTGTTTCGACCTTTTTATTGTCAAAGAAACATGAATCAGTACAATATACCTGACGTGTAGAGATATTTCTGCAACCGGATCCTGGGCTCCACTCTGACTTGGGAATTCCTCCAGCATAACAGTACTCAAAGCATTCTCTCCAAGTTTTCACACTTTCTATCTAACCCCTCTCATGGATCCTCCTTGTATTTATGGGACAAGGTAGGCAATTTAGATCGAGAGGTGGTTGAATTGGGAGGTTGAGGAAGTTGCAGAACCAACTTTAACTAATCCCAATTCGTCAAATTAATATATTTTTTATTTCATCTTAAGATGTACGCGGGTTTCATACAACAAGAGTAGCGTATAGGAAGCAACTTCTGTGCTTTACAACATGTGTTACAACATTTTAGGAGATGTACACTGGTTTTCCTTGAGAAAAGTAGGGTATTTTCTCAAGGTGTACGCTGGTCTACTATGCAGAGAGGGGCGTACATGTGGTAAAATCATGAGAAACTACCATATTTTCACCTGAAGAGTGTATTTCTAGCAAGTGAATCATCTAGGTCAATCAAACTCTTCAATCCTTTGTGTCCTTTTGTGTGATCAACAGGGCAAGGTGATCACAGAAGGAGAAGTGTAGATTTGACCTATAACACACTATAAGGAAAAGGCCCTGTAGCGGAGGTCATATCGGATGTTTTTAGTGTTACAAGATAGGAAATGTTTTTCAAGAAAACCTCCACTATGACCTCTGCCATTGGTAACGTAAGTTTGTACGGAGTTGATAACATATACAAATTATAACTAAAAAATACTCGGCGATCGGAGGTTTTAGCGGAGGTTAGATTAGCAGTGCACACAAAAAAAATTAAGTGCACTGGTGCATTTTCACCTATGACACACTGGTTTTGTATACTTAGAACAAACGCACTGATGCACTCAACCAGAACATGCACCGAAAAGAATCAATTTGCAACGCCGCATCTGTGCTTGAGTATATTAAATACACACCGTGGCATCCATGCAAAATAAAACCACCGGTGAAATATTTTATATCATATGCACTGTACATTTTTTCATTACATTTGGATTTAGCGGTGTCATACATTTATCTGAACACATCGATGCATTTCATACACAAACGCACCAGTGAATTTAGAAGTAGAACACACTAGTGCTTACAAAATATCAAACTGGACCAGTGCATTTAAACACATGGAATGCATCGTCGGGCTTAAAAACTAAAAATTGGTTGGCGTAAGCTGTGATCATTCTCGGTGCGCATAAGCAATCTACCTGCATCGGTGCAATTGATATAATCAAACGCACCGACGTACAATGTAATAAATGCATCGGTGCTCAATTATGTAAACGCACCGGTACTCAATTATGTGAACACACCGGTTCTAAATGTTATACACACGCCAGTGCATAATTTTTGTCTATACGCACTGGTGCACATTGTTAGCATAGGAGCCCCGGTGTGACATATATTAGTAAAAACACCAAATAGGATTATTTTAAGAATGGCTACTGATATTTCATTCAAATATATATATATAATTTTTTTAATTCCATTATTCATCTAAAATTGAAATATTTGTTTATAGTAAAATTCATTTCAATTTTAATTATTGAAATTGTTTATTTGGATTAATTTCTTATATCATAGATGCAAGAATCTATTGTAACATTTAATCATCCATACATTTAATTACCAATTTACCATTTATGCATGTTGTGTGGCAGTGAATAATTTATTCTTGCTCCATCTTGAATGAAAATAAATATGCATTTTTTTATTGCAAAAAAAATACCAATGTACCATTTCACATGTTCCATTTGACAATAATATTGAAGAATGTCTACGGAAGTGGGTTACATAGTATATGAATCATTCCATTATGCAGTGAGTACATCAAGCAAATCAACGGAACACCAGGAGTAGTGATTGGGGATGATGATCGTGACAAGGAAAGAAGGGAAGGGAAGGCACTGGAAACGAATGGAAAAAGGCGCATGATAAAGAGTAAGTCACTTATCTTTTGATCTTCAATTTTGCACATAGTAACTTATATTCACAACAAACTTCAAATTCTATATTTGATCCCATACATATTGAATGTGGTTTTGTTTCCATGAATACAACAACAAATTCAAAATTTGATGCAATCAATAAATTCATTCTTTACAATGCGGGGAAACACAGTTGTGGGTCGCATTGTATGAAGCTAAGAGGAGGAAATGGGACATTGACATAAAATAATTCAAGTGGTTGCATGGTAGAAGCATGCCTTTTCTAGATCATTTAAAAGAAAATATGCCAATGATCTGTCCCAACAGTTGGGTTGCAGACCAAGTCATAGAGAAATATGGTGCATCTGGTCGTTACCCTCCTGAAGAGGAGGATGTGCTAAACATTGGCATCGGGTGCAACAACTCAGTAATAACATCTTTATGTACGTAATTTCTAACTTTATAATGCAACTTTGAATTATAAAATTTATGTTTAATATATTAATGGCTGGGTTAATAGACATATTACATCATCATTTGTTAAATATTCTTATAGTTGCATTAGTTCCCATCTATGTGGGCTTATGGACATCATTTTCGCACCAAGGATGCTGATAATGGTCGTGTTACACAAGACCGTGGTGTGGAAGTTGAGTTTGACCAATCTAGTGCTAGCCACTGAGATCGAAACTTGGTAGGAGGGATGTTGGGTTGTGTAGGAAATATACAAGAGATCATTCAAGTGGACTTCTCATCTTTCCAATGTGTTATTTTTAGGTGCAGGTAGTGGGACACATTCGACAAGAATAATGTAAAGGAAGATCATTATAGTGGGTTGATATGTATCAACTCTAGAAAGATGTGGGATGAAAGTAAGGAACCTTATGTTTTCCCAAAACTCTGCAACCAAGTGTTCTTTCACCCGGATGTGTTGGATAGAGATTGGTGGTTCATATTAAAACACAACCCTATAACTAAACATGTTTCAAATAACAACAATGTTATCATGCCAACTGAGGAAGATAATGAGGGTGATGGCAACGAAGAGTGATATGTACATGTTTTATTTTGTCATTTACATATTGAGATATCAATTTGTTACTGTTATATTTGATTGTCTAATTATATTGTTAATTTGTCATCTTATGACGATGGAAATTATGTCTTGTGTATACATATAAATACACCATGAAAACAACTTACATGATTAAATTTTATTTTTGCGAGAGTAAAGGCTAACATATTTTTCTGGACTTCAAGGTGTCCTCTAATTTCTATATTAATATTGCAATAATGATTCTATTTTATGATGTTTTTGTTATAAATAATGATAAGAATTATAATTGCACTAATTTATGACATTTCTGGTAGATTAATGTAATGTTTTTTTATTATATGATTCGATTAAGTTCAATTAATTTATGGCCTTGATAACAATGACTAAGTTAATGGCCTTGATAACAATGTAATTTACAAAAAACGTTAAGGCGCTTTATAATGACTTTAATTAATATTATGGGCTTGATAACAATGAAATTTACATACACATGGTTGGGGTTGACTCTCTTTGGATTGATTAAGTTTCACTGCGATCACCCCTTCCCATGACTACGCAAGGCTTCAAGCGCCCACTACGGCTAGGGCTTCCCACGAGTGATCCGCCTGCTACATCCAAGCCCCCCCCCCGATCCCTGTTTCTCCTCCCCGTGGCTAGGGATTGGCCCTCAAGCCACTCAATGGCCTCAAGAGGAAACGGCCCTACCCTCCCCTCCGATTTGCCCGATTTTTTGAAGCTTATTGCAATCCAAGGGAAAAAGACCCTAACTGCCACTCAACAGAAGTTCATGAAAAAACTTGATGAGATACCCGTCGTCGCGCTGCTAGTAGAGCAACCCTGTAAGACATCTCTTAATCTATCGGGACGAGGACGTACGGCGAGTTCACATGTCTATGTCCTTCTCCGAAGACCACCAAAATATGGGTGTAGAAAAACTGGATAACTTTGATCTCGGAAGAAGTAAAATATTACTTTCTGGGAAAAGGCTTCTTTGCATTTGTCTTCGAAAGCAAACAAGATTGCGAGTTAATAATTCAGGAATGGGCCATACTTCATGGGGACAAAAGGGATTTACATGGACAAATGGAATCCATATTTTGAACCATCCCAAGATATCGCATCTGGAGTCCCATTTTGGGTGATAATTCCGCATCCACCCCTCCATTGTTAGAACTCGAAAGCACTAGAATCCATCGGAAACACCCTTAGAAAATACATAGATAAATCATATCGAAAAGACCAATTTTCATGTGCAAGAATCTGCGTTGAAGTAGATCTAGAAAATGGTCTCCCAAAAGCGATAAATATCACACCGGTAGATTGGTCTCACATACAAGAACTATATTACGAACAAATTCCATTTAAATGCAGGTATTGCCATGAATATGGGCATTTCGCTCAATCATCCAAGAATAGGCCCGTAGATCCATAGGTAGGAGGGAAAAAAGAACAATGGACATCCATTCAAAAGAATACCAAATCAGTATAAAAAAAACCCTACCAAAAGGTCAAATATCAAAGAAAGCAGACCACCAGCCCGAAAATCCTATGGTATCTAACAATAGGAATAGATTCAAAGCTCTAGAAATACCAAAAATATAGGAAATTCTCGAAGCCCCAGAAGAAGCAGAAATGCCTTATCAATAGGATTCTCAGGATGCACCCCAAATCCAAGAAGACCTAAAAGATCTCCAGCCCCGGAATACCCCAAGTCCCAAAATACCTAAAGGCCCGAGATCCAGAGGCAGGAGGGAAAAAGGAACAATGGACATCCATTCAAAAGAATACCAAATCAGGATAAAAAAAAACCCTAGCAAAAGGTCAAATATCAAAGAAAGCAGACCACCAACATCAAAATCCTATGGTATCTAACAACAAGAATAGATTCAAAGCTCTAGAAATACCAGAAATATAGGAAATTCTCGAAGCCCTAGAAGAAGCAGAAATCCCTAATCAACAGGATTCTCAGGAAGCACCCCAAATCCAAGAATACCTGAAAGATCTCCAGCCCCAGAACACCCCAAGTCCCAAAATACCTAAAGGCATACCTTCACCTTCCTATGCAGAAATTACAAAATCCAAACTATCGATTTCCCCTACATCTTCAGAAGAACTTACTGAAATATCATCCAAAAAATTTGGACGAAAAATGAGCAAAGACCTAAGGGAAGAAGAAGTTGAATGTGAGAAAACCCACGGATCTCAAGCAACAATAGACATGGATTTCAGCAGGAATACCAGAGCTAGAATAGTAGGGAATAAAATAGGAGACTCGGCAGGGGGAGGGCCCTCTTCTACCCACAACAGTAGATGATGAAGCTGGTCTCTTGGAATTACAGAGGTTTGGGTAGTCCTAGCAAAATAGAAGCAGTTAAAGATCTCCAAAAAATTGACATGCCAAACATCCTCTTGATCCAAGAGACCAAACTCAATGGAAAGGTTGTCCTAGATATTGGAAAGGAAAACTGGAAGAAAAACACAGGTATAGCTATCAGCGCCAGAGGAGCATCCGGTGGTCTAGAAACCCTATGGTCTTCAGACAAATTCCAACTGTATAGCTCCTTCGCCACTCAAAATTGGATCTACACTAAGCTTGCCCATGTCCAAAGCAACAATAAAATCACATTATTCAATCTGTATGTTCCTCACCTATACTCTGGAAAAAAAAGACTGTTGGAGAATCCTAGAAGATTTTAGTGATGCATATGCTCCACAAAATCTTATTCTAGTTGGCAATATGAAAATTACTCTCTCCACAATTGAAAAAAAGGGAGGACTCAATCGAAAGGATATATTCAGGAATCAAGTAGAAGCCCTTATTCGGAGATGGGATCTGCTTGACATCAAACCCAAGAGAGGGAAATTCACCTGTTCCAACAAGAGATTAGGCAAAGGAAACATAATGGCCCGGTTAGACATATTTCTCATCCAGAGTAGCCTCTTGACTGATGGACAGACAATCATCTCAAAATTTATGGCGAACTTGGCCTCATATCACAAGTCGATTCAACTCCAAATTCAAGAAAATGAAGATCTCGGTCCGATCCCCTTCAGATTCAGTCCTCAATGGCTTGATCACACAATTTTTTGGGAAACACTGGAAAAATCCTAGAGAAATCCCATTTCAGGCTCCCCAATATTTGTTTGGGAACAAAAGCTCATCATAACCAAAAAGGCCTTAAAGGAATGGGCCAAATCTAATTTCCCTCCACCCTCTAACTTCATAAAAAAAGTGGTATATGAACTGGAATCCATCCAAAATTCATTGGATGAACATCCACTTAATAATATCACGTTCCAGGAAGAGGTCTCACATCAGATTAATGCCTACAAAGCTTTCCGTAAAGAAGAAGAATTCTGGATATTTAAATCTTGAAGCACATGGATCAAAGCCGATGATAGGAATACCTCCTACTTCCACAAACAAATAGAAGTCAGACATTCAATTAATTACATCTCTGAAATCAAATCGGACAATGGTTCAACTGTCAAAGGACAAGGAAATATCAAAATTACAGCATACAATCACTTCTCAAATCTTTACACGGAGGATGACAATGTTGGTGAAGAAGGAGAGCAAATCCTTCTTGAGCACATCCCACAGAGCATAACGCCTAAAGACAACGCCGATCTTCTCAAGCCATTTACTGAGTAGGAAGTCAGCAATTCCATATAGTATTTTGATCCTGACAAAGCACCAGGACTAGACGGATACTTAATACACTTATACAAAGCCCGCTAGCACTACATTAAAAACGATTATATGAGAATGGTTAGTAATTTCCATTCAAAAGAAAATATCGGTGGTTGCACAAATTCCACATTCCTGGCTCTTATTCCAAAAGAGACAAATCCCAACTCCTTTGGTAGATTTTGACCAATTTCATTATATAACTCATCTTACAAGATAATATCCAAGATGTTGGCAAACAAAATGAATCCTCTACTCAACAAAATCATCTCAGACAATCAAGGAGGATTCTTGGAAGGGAGACAAATCCTCGACAATGTCATCCTCATTCCGGAAGCCATCCACTCTAGTATGATTCGCAAGGAAAAAAGTATTTTGATCAAACTCGATATGGCCAATGCATTCGACTGTGTCAAGCATACATTCCTCTTTAAAGTCATGAAAAGCTTTGGATTTGGGGAAACCTTTATAAGTTGGATCTCATCTTGCATAGGAATCCCCCGAATCACCCCTTTAGTAAATGGCCACCCAACTAAATTTTTCCAAGCCATGTGCGGAATCCGACAAGGATGTCCCTTGTCCTCCTTTTTGTACATCCTTTTGGAAGACGCTCTCATTTGAAAACTAAACTCATACCTAAACACAGGCTCCCTACTGAATCTCAATTTAGCCTATGACTCCATGCCTCTCAATCGCACACACTTTGCCGATGACTCCTTCTGATTAGGAGGAGTTTCTTCCATTATTGCTAGAAAATTCAATCAAATTTTGACCTGGTATTGCAATGCCTCAAGAGGCAAGATCAACCTCCACAAGAGCGCAGTTTGTGGATGGAATCTGAACAATGTCGTAGCAGTCAACATCGGTAAAATACTTCGAATCAGATTCCACAAGAACTAGGACAAATTCACTTATATGGGTCTCCCAGTTACATAAGGACATCCAAATTCTGGAATTTGGGAAGAAACGATAAGCAAAATCAAATCCAAAATAAGAATATGGGGAGGACATTGGCTCAACAAAGTTGAAAAGATGATCTTAGTTAAAGTTGTCTTATCATCTCTTCCGATATATCAATCCTCCATCCTTTTGGTGCCTAAAGGAGTGTCAGAACAAATCAGTAAACTGCTAAAGGACTTCCTCTGGACTGGAGGGAAAAACAACGAGAATAAAATTCATTTAGTGAATTGGTGCACTATAAAACAATCAAAGTTCTCGAGCGGCCTCCAAATCCGCGATCCTATTCAGGAAAACTTGGCAATGGGAGGTAGATTACTTTGGATAATACTGCACAATAGACAGCATAGTGTTAGTCAAGTCTTAAGAAAGAAATATCTAATTGGTAATAATCTTAGATGTCTTGATATCAAGCCCACCTCCAAAGGATCCCCGATTTGGTCCTTATGCAAAGCTGCTTGGGAATTCTTCTCCCAAGAACTCTACTGGGTTCCTGGAGATGGAAGGAAAATAAACATATTCACTGATAAAATAATGGGAAACAGACCATTACTGAATATCCAAGAGCTCAATGATATATTTGAATGGATTACACACCAAGGTATCAGAACATTGAATGATTTTAGCATGTGGGACACCTTCGTCACATGGCAGAGTTGGAAAAGCTTATCAATCCTAGACAATCTTGAATATTCCAAAATTCTCCTCATAGAAAAACTAAATTGATGCGCTCCTACTCATCTCCAAGGTAAGGATGAACATGGATGGGTTCCAAAAGGAAATTACACTACATCCCAAGGCTTCAATGCTCTCCAAATTAATGAAGATTCAAGAAAATTTTTATGGAAATTAGTTTGGAATCCATTTGGACTCCCCAAGATAAATTTCTTCATATGGACACTTATTCACCGGAAGGTGCTTACCAGAGACAACCTAATCAAAAGAGGAATCATTGGGCCACATTGGTGCCCTATATGTAGCGGGAATTCTGAAACGTTAGATCATTTATTCCTGGAATGCCACTTCTCAAAAAATGTTTGGAATCACATGCTCCCTGAACTTAATCTAACCATTTCGGCGTTCAATACCCTCACCTACCTATTCAAGGAGTGGAAATCCATCTATCCTCTCTGCCTCTCCAAAAAAAATCTCTGGATCCAAGTTTGGATAACCCTGCCCAAATTCAGTTGTTGGAAAATTTGGATTGCCAAGAACAAATCCATTTTCCATGAAACCTACTATACTCCAATGCAAGTAGTTGGACAATCCAAAGGCTTGCTTATTGAATGCTTGAACTCCTCCAACCTCAGGACGGACACAAATCTCTGCACAATTGAATCGAATTGGATTGGAACCATTTCCCCAAGCCCTAGAAAAAATAAATCTTCGATCTCAACATCTACCGTCATTGCAAATCAAACTTCCCAATTCTGACTTTCAAGATTGGAGGAATAAGAAAACTATGGACAACCTACATTTTGA
The DNA here is from genome assembly GCA_027924585.1 of Larix kaempferi. Taxonomy (NCBI): domain Eukaryota; kingdom Viridiplantae; phylum Streptophyta; class Pinopsida; order Pinales; family Pinaceae; genus Larix; species Larix kaempferi. The sequence goes on from BSBM01000036.1 coordinate 13,195,814, forward strand.
TGGCGCATCCAAAAGAGACCCTAGAGTGGCAGGAGAAGGGGGGGTTATGTTGTTTATCGGAGGTACACCGAGATGAAGATACAGATGGGGAATAGAAATCTTCTCAAATAACCTAGTAGAATCCCTAGCTCTGCTAAAAGGATGTCAAATCGCCAAGGAACAAAGAATAGAAAAGCTACATGTGTTTGGAGACACCCTTGTGATTATCAAAGCCCTCGACTCGAATTCAGACCTCAACAATTTGGCACTAAAATAAATTGTCCATCGAATTCATCAAATTGCAAACTCATTCAACCAATTCAGAGCATACCATATTGTGAGAAATCTTAATTATGAAGTAGATTTGGAAGTGAAAATTGGAACTAGCCTCGAATCAGGGAAGATCGAATTCTCCAATAAAGAAATTAGCTATCAACATATCCCTTAAGTAAATCAAACTCGAAGACAATGAACGAAGGATCCGAATTCTCTAAATTATGAAGCGAAATATTCATGAACATTTGGCATCACACGGAGAGATATCGAGCTATCACGTAGACTCAAGTTCATCTGGCATCACTCTTCATTTTTCAAAATTTCAATCTGATCTAGGATCTCAACTGAGATAATAACATGTACAGCATATCAATCATGGACACAATAATGCAAGCACACAAAAGACACAGAGTTTCACCGGGGAAAACCAAGAAGGTGAAAAACCCCGCAACTTCCTCAGAGATAGACAGAGCAATGATACAACCCAAGCATAAGAGATATACTCCTAGCAGCAGCTTCTCCTCCTCCACTAGTGTGCCACTCTCCAATGAGTGTAAGAGTGAGAAAGTGAATGATCAAATAGAGTGCCTCCCGCACTCTATTTATACTTGACTTGACTTGCCTAATAACCTTTACTAGGTCGGCCTTAACTTAACCACATAACATAATGCTGACAGGGTCGACCCCCAATAGGGTGGTCTAATAACCCTTTAACCCACATGACTTATACAGAGCCGACCCCAACAAGGTGGTATAATAACCCATCAAGTATAAGTTACGACACTTACAATATAAATGACGACACTTCCGTATAGAGGAATAATAACATCTCTATAGGAATACAAACACTTATGTATAGAGGAATAATAACATCTCTATAGGAATACAATATACATATATGAAATACATTCCGAAGTTACAAATACATCAACACTCCTTCTTAACTAGGAAGGTATTTCTCGACACAGATCTGCTAGCACAAGTCTTCTTCTCTGGATCATTGTCACTGATCATCGTCATCGAATCATCGTCACTGCTGCTATCTCAATCAATCTCCAATATACTCGTCATAGGAAGTTCTACAGAGCCAGTCCTTTTTCATACTGGATGTAGGCCCGCCACCTTCAGGTCTTCATCATCTACAGATCCAGCCCTTTTCCATGCTGGATGAACATCATCAACATATCTATGAGCAAGCCATCAAGTAGGTACACATTCAGGACTGATTACACTGCCTCTACAAAACCTGCAAGATCTCCCAGGACTGATTATACTGCCACTGTAAAACCTGTAAGATCATCTCAAGACTAATCATATGCCTCTTCAAAACCTGTGTACCATACTGTCACATCATTGCCTTCAAATCATCATCATCGTCCACGGAGCACAACCCAGATGCACACACACAACACTTACACTCACCAGCATGGGAGGACCAACCTACTACCATCTGTGAAAGGCTCACAACACTTACATCAATGACCATGGGAGGACCAACCTACCACCATGTCAGAATGGCACAGCACTTACATCAACAACCATGGGAGGACCAACCTACCACCATGTCAGAAAGGCTCAACAATTACATCAACAACCATGGGAGGACCAACCTACCACCATGTTGGAAAAGCTCGGCAATTACATCAACGACCATGGGAGGACCAACCTACCACCATGACGGAAAAGCCCGCCCAGCCCTTACAACTCACCATGGGTGGCCTAACCTACCACCATGTGAGAATGGCCCAGCCCTTACATCTGCACCATAGGAGGACTAACCTACCACTATGTGAGAATGGCCCAACCCTTACATCTACAGTATAGGAGGACCAACCTACCACTATGTGAGAATGGATCGTGTGCATATGTGTCTCCGGACTCATCACTTCCCCTTGGAAGGTATCTCCATCTGAAGTACACCAAGTCTCCCTCTGAAGTATTCAAACTTCACTATAGCAAAGGGCTTGGTCAACACATCGGCTATCTGCTCGTTTGTCGCAACATACAGGAGCTTTACTGCTCCTCTCTACACCATATCCCCGATATAGTGATACTTGATCTCAATGTGATTCGACTTGTCATGGAACATTGGGTTCTCTGACAACTTCACACAACTCTGGTTGTCGCAATATATACAAGTAGCACTCATCTAGAGATCAAACAAATCAGACAGTAGATTCCTAAGCCATACTGCCTCACGACTAACCGAACAAGTTGTGACATACTCTCCTTCGGCTGTACTCAGTGCCACACAGGACTGCTTCCTGCTAAACCAAGAGATCATATCGGATCCCATACTGAAGCAGCACCCTGAAGTGCTCTTCCGATCAATGGCACTGCCTGCCCAATCCGAATCAACATAACCCTCTAGGTTAAACTTTTGATTCACCTCATACCTGGGACCATAGTAAGCTGTAACCTTCAGGTACCTCAGAATATGCTTTGCAGCTATCAGGTAAACATGTCTCGGATCTGTCAAATACTGGCTCAAGGTGTTCACTGCAAAGCAGATATCTAGTCTCGTATTCGTCAGGTACATCAAGGACCCAATCATCTGACGATACCTCATCACATGATCATCCTGATCATCATCACAGCATCATCCTGATGCATATCATCTGGAGCAACACCCTGAAGCTCATCATCCATGAACATCCTGATCATACAGTGCATCCACCAAATGCATACCAAGTATCTACCTGATGTATATCATCATACATGATCTACCTGATCATAAAATGTATCCACCTGATACATATCATCATACATGATCTACCTGATCATAACAAGCATCCAACATGATGCATATACATATACATGATCCAACTAATCATAACAAGCATCCAACTTGATGCATATATAGAACAGTAACTGGAGCATCATTCTGATTCTCATCATCCAGCGCTTACATCCACAGCCATGGGAAGGATCCTCCTCTCATCATGCTTGGAATGGCTCCAACAAATGTGTCCATCACTTCTTCCTCGAAGTGTAGTCAATTTGAAGAACACCAAGAAAGAAAGTTGTCTTGACATCCATCTGGTGTATCTTCCATTTCATCACTTGCTTTGTATTTCTCTATGTTGCCTTTTGCAGCATGCTTGATCTTATAGATCCACTTGGAAGTCAGAACAGACTTCCCTTCAAGTCTTGGGACCACATCCCAAACATCATTCTTCATGATCGACGGATCATGGTATTCTTCCATTCATCCCGGATCCTAGGAACTTCAATATATTTAATAGACAGATGTGTTGCTGGAACAAATGTTGTAGTTCTTCTTGTGTAGGTGATTGTACATGATCTTTCCTACAAAGCAAGTTAAATTGCATGATTAGAAACATCTCATAGTTTTCAGAACAAATTCTTACACAAAGAAATATGTCAACTAGTCATGCAATTATTTTAGCCAATGCTTCAATACAACATTTATCCATATCCCGTAACTTTCTAGATGCCTTCCAATCTCTACTAGAACATTGTTAAGAGTGTGCACAACTCCCAACATGTCAGCAAAGAGGTTTCATTCTAGACAAGTAGCAATGGAATGTTGTACAGTGCCATAGGCCACTTACCCATCACATGCATATTAGTAGTATAATGTTCATTAATGCAATTATTCTAATATGCATAATACACACCCTAAGTCTAGGAACATAAGAATATACATCATTCAGCAATATTATTTAAGCAAACAAATATGCAAGAAATGACAATTCAAATACTTATCTTTGTTTGGTTTGTAGGGTGGACTCCCTCTCAATATTTGCTTCCTTGCAGGAACTACTGGAGTGTGCTCCCTCTTGATCTTTGCTTCCTAAATTACCTGTCCTTGAACTTATATCCATCCTTGATCACTTATGCATACTTACTAGCATCATCATTGTGTTATCCTCGAGGTCTCATACATACATTCATTAGTATAATAATAATCTTAAACATGCATAGTCATGATCATTTAAAACACAAATAATAAACATTAGTATTCAAGGTTTCAGGGAATACTTCTTTTACTCATGCATATTCTTATTTGACCATAGGACTTTTCTGGTTAGTCATATCATCAATCAAAGTAAGAAGCATAATATGCCTAAACCCATGATTACTCAAACCTATAACTTCATGAATAATCATTATCAATCATACCTAGTATACTTATATAAGAGATCCTATCACAAGGTAGGATTCTAACTTGATATAGGAAAAAAACATACCTGGATTAATATGTTAGTTGGTTATGTCTAACATACCCACATGATGTCTTCTTGTTTTCTTTAATGACTTGTGCTAGTAACCTACATATATCATAGGTTAAGCATTGTAGAACCAAATTACACATACCTCGTAAGTAGAGCTTCTATGTAATCCATGACAATGGATGAATCTTTGTCTTCGTGTCACCATGGTCATATGTTCTTAAACTAGAACATGATTTTTCTTTCTTGATGTACCTTTCATGTTAGCGGAAAACATCAACCTCATACAACACCACAATGCATTAGTACAATCATAAGTGTCAAAACCCTAATCAATGAATATTTGCATTCATAATTTTATTAAGGTGATACAACAAGTCTAAATTTAATCAATATTGTACTAACCTTAATGAAGACAAACATACCATAAACTTAATCATGAACAGATCTCGAAACATACCTGGATAAGTCATACTTGTCAAGATTGCTTGTAATCTTCTTATGTAAGGCCTTAGCCTCAACTCCCTCTGAAACAGGAACTTCTTCACTTATGCAAGTGACTAATCCATTCTCTTCTAGGATTAACCCAATCCTCTTGATTTGAAGAAACTGAATCTGGAGCTAGATTAGGATTTGTCAGAGAAACCCTAAAAATTGAAACCTTGAATTTCAAAGTTCTGAAAGGATAGAAAGATGCACCTTGATGAGATGATCAAGCTGGTATACTCAGAATTTGAAAACTGTAAAGTTTCACCCCTCAAAATTGCCTTTGAAACTTTCAGATCTTCTAGACAAAATCCCGAACTAGGGTTTGATAAATACCACCCTTCTGCCCAACCAAAAGGTTCAATCCAAAGCTCTAAACTTTGATTTTTCTGAGGAGCTTCCAGCCGTGGTCACAGACTTAAAAAATTTCAACTTTTACAGAAGCCCTAATTTTCCACTTTTTCGATCAAAGTCCCGAACTAGGGTTTGATCAAGCCCGGCCTTCTGCCCAACCAAAAAATTTGATCTTGGTCTCTAAATTTCTATTTTGATGAGGATCATCCAGCTGTGGTCTCCGATTACAAAATTCCAACTTTCTCTGAAGCCCTAAATTCCCGGAGCCATGACTGAAGGTGCTCAAAATCTAATTTTGTTTTGACAGAAATATGCACCTGATTGTTTCTGGTGTAACTCTGAAATTTCAGATCCACAGGGTCTGAAAAAAAAATTTGTCGTATCTTGACCTGTTATATTTCCAACCCCACAAGTCTGACCTCAAATGGATTCTCTGAGAGAGATTTATGCCAAGTGTCACAACGTGACCTATTTATGGGATAAAATAGGAGAGCGAACTTGTACGGAGTGCCACGTGTCACTGGTTCACTTTCGGCCTCTGAACCTTCGGCCTGTGAAATTATAGTCCGTTCCCTACCTGTCACTTTTTACGAAATTTCATTTGGATATTCCAAGCCCAAGTTGTGACCTTTTTTCCTAAGTCACCTGTTTATGACTAAGATCTTGAAGAGGCAGAAACCCTAGATTGTACAGATCATAAAACACAAAGTACAATGAATTAGAAGTTGTTCTTGGGACACAAGGTACATTAGGATCTTATCTTCGACCTGTAAAAGTTTTAGATCCTTAAACTTCTCCAAAATGGATTTGTAGCGAAATTTCTACGATGACTGGTTTTTTCTATATCAAGCCCTAGCTTCGCAAGTGCAACAAGTGTCATAAATGCCATACCATGCCTTCTTTCAGGCTAGCTCTAATACCATGTTAGTTTTTCAGAATTTCAATCTGATCTAGGATCTTAACTGAGAGAATAACATGTACAGCATATCTACAGCATATCAATCATGGACACAATAATGCAAGCACACAAGAGACACAGAGTTTCACCGAGGAAAACCAAGAAGGTGAAAAACCCCGCAACTTCCTCAGAGATAGACAGAGCAATGATACAACCCAAGCATAAGAGATATACTCCTAGCAGCAGCTTCTCCTCCTCCACTAGTGCGCCACTCTCCAATGAGTGTAAGAGTGAGAAAGTGAATGATCAAATAGAGTGCCTCCCACACTCTATTTATACTTGACTTGACTTTCCTAATAACCTTTACTAGGTCGGCCTTAACTTAACCACATAACATAATGCTGACAGGGCCGACCCCCAATAGGGTGGTCTAATAACCCTTTAACCCACATGACTTATACAGGGCCGACCCCAACAAGGTGGTCTAATAACCCATCAAGTATAAGTTACGACACTTACAATATAAATGACGACACTTCCGTATAGATGAATAATAACATCTCTATATGAATACAAACACTTCCGTATAGAGGAATAATAACATCTCTATAGGAATACAATATACATATATGAAATACATTCCGAAGTTACAAATACATCAACAATCACACACAGAGACATTGATTCCATGGATTGTGAAAAAGAAGCAAGTATCATTTGATTGCAAATAGTTATTGAGAAAACACAGTGGTTATAGGATCAAACTACAGAATGCAATGGTTATGGAATCAAATCAATGGAAGGTTAACAATCTGGCTTATAGAAATCAACTTCAAATAGAAAAAATTGAGTTCATATGTTGTTGAACAATGAACGAATGATCCAATTATCCAAGTCATGAAGTGAAGGACTCAAGATCAATCAACACCACACACAGAGATATCGAGCTCTCACCCAGATTCAAGATCATTTGACAACACACAAAAAGAAACCTAGCCATCATGCAACCGTTCCATGGACCGTGAAAATGAAGCAATTATCAAATGGTTAATGAGAAAACACACTGGTTATAAAACAATACCAAACTATTGCATCAGTTGTAGATCAAATTCAAATGGATACATTGGTTATAGATAAAATTGCAGAAAGCATTGGTTATTGCATCAATCAATGGTAGATCAACAACCTTCCGCTTATAGAAATCAATTTCAAATAGAGAAAAAAAAATCAGTTCATAGAGCAAAATGCTGTTGAATCTTCTGAACATTGTAATTAGCCGAATTTGGCCTTAGCCATGGCTCAACCATTTTTTTATTTTTTAATATCACTTATCCGTTTCAATTAAAAAAAATGAAATTTACAAGAAAATTTAAGGTGGTGTCTAATTTCTCCATGATCAACATTTGAATGTTTGTATTTCTTGATGTTTTTGTTATAAATTATAATGCTATGAATTATAATTGCATTAATTAAGTTGGATTGAGAAAAAATGTTATTCTTTTAATTAAGTATTTGTCTTTATTCACAATAGAGCTTTGATATAATTTGTCATTGTAAAGTGAGTTATTGCCAAAAAAAAATGTTGAATGATACATCATTGATAGGTCATATTGATCATGTTCATATTTAAGCAAGTATCATTTGATTGCAAATAGTTATTGAGAAAACACAGTGGTTATAGGATCAAACTACAGAATGCAATGGTTATGGAATCAAATCAATGGAAGGTTAACAATCTGGCTTATAGAAATCAACTTCAAATAGAAAAAATTGAGTTCATATGTTGTTGAACAATGAACGAATGATCCAATTATCCAAGTCATGAAGTGAAGGACTCAAGATCATTCAACACCACACACAGAGATATCGAGCTCTCACCCAGATTCAAGATCATTTGACAACACACAAAAAGAAACCTAGCCATCATGCAACCGTTCCATGGACCGTGAAAATGAAGCAATTATCAAATGGTTAATGAGAAAACACACTGGTTATAAAACAATACCAAACTATTGCATCAGTTGTAGATCAAATTCAAATGGATACATTGGTTATAGATAAAATTGCAGAAAGCATTGGTTATTGCATCAATCAATGGTAGATCAACAACCTTCCGCTTATAGAAATCAATTTCAAATAGAGAAAAAAAAATCAGTTCATAGAGCAAAATGCTGTTGAATCTTCTGAACATTGTAATTAGCCGAATTTGGCCTTAGCCATGGCTCAACCATTTTTTTATTTTTTAATATCACTTATCCGTTTCAATTAAAAAAAAATGAAATTTACAAGAAAATTTAAGGTGGTGTCTAATTTCTCCATGATCAACATTTGAATGTTTGTATTTCTTGATGTTTTTGTTATAAATTATAATGCTATGAATTATAATTGCATTAATTAAGTTGGATTGAGAAAAAATGTTATTCTTTTAATTAAGTATTTGTCTTTATTCACAATAGAGCTTTGATATAATTTGTCATTGTAAAGTGAGTTATTGCCAAAAAAAAATGTTGAATGATACATCATTGATAGGTCATATTGATCATGTTCATATTTAAATTTTTTTTATGTGATGTTCATATTCATATATTATAATAATATTACAATATGGTAATACTACTTGAATTTTTATACTTGTCGAAAAGCAAGTAATATTTGTAATCGACAAGATGTCAAAAGTTTTTTACTTTCAATTAATCAACTAAATTAAAAAACTTATTCTAAAGTTTAACTTTGTAACTTAATTTTTTATTTTTTAATAAACTTAATTTTTTATTTTTTAATAATTTATTTATCTTTTACTTCATTGGTTGTATGTGTGACAAGATATTGATATGACTATTTTAGATCTTATTCCTGTCAGAACAGGAAGAAAAAATAATTATTATTTTTTTACTATTGGTTGTTTTAGGCTGACACTTGACAAAGCCTGAAAGAGGGGGCGGTCTCAAATTAATGACATCGATCATGTTTTGCAAGATAACATACACCCCTCTTGTGTGAATGAATAACAATTATTTCACTTTGTAACTCCACCAAATTGAACGGGGCAAAAAACAAATTCCATGTATTGCTTGTCTCTGTCATATTGCCTTTATATTAGCTCCCCCTAGATTATTTATTTTTAATTAACACAAGACATCAGTTTTTCCAATTAAGATATGGACCATCAACCTTATAACTAAAATAGTAGCCTTTAACAGATTATATGCCTGCGAAATTGATCCAGGAGGATATTGGTGGCCACCCGCCTATTCCACTTGAACGCCCACCTTTATTTCTTTAGTTTTTCAGTTTCCTTAATTGTAGCACAATTTACTATTTTTGGCAGTTTTCAGGTCCTAAACTTCCGGATCCGTTTTGAGGCCCTAAACGACGTTTTTTCGGCATCGAATGGTCGGTCAAATAAGAGTCTATTTCAAAATTGGTATTTGTCATCAATATACATAGTCCTTGAATAGATCTTTCTAACGATGTATCATGTGCGTCAAACGGATGTAGTATGCCAAAGTTGCGACCCCGGGAAATTGATGTACCAAGTTACCCAACGAGGCCCATATTCTGGCATTTCACCTCCTAGGGTTAGGTTTTTGGATGTACAGGGTTTCCATTGTTTCTCAATAATATATAGGCCTTTGAGCCTCATTGTAACACAGAGTTCAGAGGCATGTAGCCGCCACATCTCTTCTCAGAGATAAGCTACCAGCACTCTAGCTAGTTTATTTCCATCCTGTATGTAAACAAGTTTCAGTTCTTTGATTAATGAAATGAAGTGTTATTTCCGTTGCATCTTTTTTTTTATGGGTATTTGTGTATTCTGTTGCGTTCCTGCATAAATCCGAATCAGAAATAATATAACCAATCTACATTGAATGAACAAAAAAATAGTAATAAAAACAAAATGTGCGCACTTCGATATTTATTTTGTCACTTTGTAGAGATTAAAATATAATTTCTTTGGCTGGGATATTTTGGAATCATACTAACAATGTAGATATTTAGCTACTAGATAGCTTTATTTCTCATTTTATAAAATGTTGGTTAAGTATTAATTTAAAATGGTTTAAAAAATAATTTAATATATATAATTTGTAATACTTTATAATGAAATATAATTTTGTTCAAAGATTTAATATTTTTAGATTTTTTAATATTTCTTAATTTTTTAATTTATCATTACAATTTTATTAAAATTTGTATTTGGTAGTTTTTAAATTGTTAAATTATATTTAATAATAAAAGAAACATTGATATATTTTATTATTTTTAGTTGTTACGAATAGAACTATAAAATCAAGTTATATAATAAAGTTGAAAATTATGTTGAAAAGAGTTGGAATTATTTAATAAATACTTAACACTTTCTATATAAAAGAAAAGGTGTTGTGGAGTTTGTCAATCCAATTTCAATTATGTGTTTATATGATTTTTTTTGCATCAAAACTAGCATTTACATTTATCTTTTATAAAGAGTGAGATAGTAATAACTCTTACAATGCAAATAATAACTTGATGTGTTATTATAGTTTTGAATTCTTGGTCAAATGACATTAGATAGCATTATTGTTATACTTCACTTGTACTCTAGATTGTTATGGATAGGGCTAATATGTCGTCATCAATACTTTATCAATAGTTGCTAACACTTGTACATCTCTCCAACTCTATTTCAACTTTTAAAGGCATGGAGTAAGACATGTCACTTTTATTTTGCTTTTAAACTATACACAAGTAATACATTGTTAAAATGTTCCACAATGATTTTAACTTAAGTTTCAATTATGTACAATTATTACATTGAAACATTTCTAAGAGGCACCTAGGTATAAGCAGCTTTGCTACTAATTTCACTTGTTTTTATGATGTTTGTCAATTACACTTATAAATTAAAAAAGATTCATTTATATTTATCATTTGAATATATAATTAATTTATACACAACATTATACGATGAAGAGTTAATTTCCTTATTATACAAGAATCATGCATAAATCATAGAGTTGCCACAACTTCATCCCTAATTTACAATGCAAATTGTGATGTTTTTGTCGACTAAATTAATATTTAGTGATTTAAAGACCCAAATGATTTTCAATAATACAAAGTTCTTTTAGTACATAAATATATTATCATCATCATTTTCAACACCTAACGAACATAAACATCATGATCATGCCATCATAAACATAATCATCACCATACTAACATAAACATAACCATAAGTTTTAACAAAAACTTAAATGCATCATCATTTTCACGACATTCCCATAAACATACCATTATTATAATCATTGTCAGCATTTAACAAAAGAAACCACCATCATATATACCATCATACCATCATTAACATAAAACCGAAAATAAGCATGCATGAACGTACCATCATAAACATTAATATTTACATCAGATATTCATGTAACATATACAACTAACAGATTTAAACATCATCTAACACGTCACATAACTAATAATACACGTAAACATAATTAATTAACACTCCATGATCATCATTTTCACCAAATAAATAAATAAACATCAACATAAAAATCGACATCAACATAAACATCGGCATCAATAAACATGATAAATGCAAAATATATATAGATATATAACATCAAAGTCATGATACAATATGTCAAATATAAAATATATCCAGTGCAAAAACTGTTATGACATATCTGCACCACATCCTCCATCAAAGGCTTCATTAGTATCTCTCCGACCTGAGCTAGATGCATCATCATCTCCAGCAATAGAGCAATAGGAAGTATCAGCACCTCTGCCAGCAGAGGCAGAGGCACCAGTACCTATAATACCAAAAGGAAAAAGAGGTCTGATATCAAAAGGGATATGTCCATCAAGACAAAGTGTACGACCCTCTCTGAGTGCCTCTAAAATATAAACAACGTCTGAAGTAGGAACTAGTGGATGGTTGGGTCGATGAGTAGGGTCAAAGGGTCGATCGAGCAGGAGTAGAGGATTAGATCATGATGTAGGATCGGAAGGAAGGTCGAGTAGGAGTATAGGACTAGATGATGATGGAGGTGGAGGAGGAGGACATGGTCGAGGAGGAGGTGGAGGATACGTCAAAGGTGGAGGTGGTGGATGAGATGTTGACGAAGCTGATGGAGGAGGAGGTGGATTAATAGATGTCGAAGATGATGGAGGAGGAGATGGAGTAGTAGATATTGAAGCTGATGGAGGAGGGTGTGGAGGTGGAGCAGGTGGTGGAGGAGGTTGATGGGTATCCAACTGAAAGTGTGCACCAACAATATGTTGCATCAACAACCTCATATGACTAGGAATAATCCTCCATATATCCACAATCTCATGGTCATCACGAATGTCATGCGACCACATAGGCTAAACACCTGCATCTGCCAACAATCTAGCCAACATGTTTTCCACATCCTAAATATACGTATCATGCGGCCTATGTGGATGGTGACCAGGATGTCTACTAGCCAACAGTGGGCTGGCTTGATCCCGCTCCTCCATATCCTGATCGTCATGAGAGGGAGGAGGCATCCCAACCTCTACATCAAAGCTGCCAATATTTACAAAATATATTGTACAGAATAATAATTAGACAATTTCGTTAAAAAAAAGCATATTTCATTTACATTAAAGTATAAAGAGAATAAAATGCAGCTATGGTAATTTAAATATAACATTAATATTACCTCTCTCATCAGATGGCTCATCCGGTGTGAAGAAGATCTTCGTGCACCCTCTCCAGTCCAAGCCTGCATGTGGATATGGCACCATGTCAAGTGCATGGTCATCCTCAATGGCCAACGTCTCCAGCACATTTGAGGTGATCCTAGCTAGGAACTTAGGTTTCCCCCTCTTGGGAATCATCTCCCCCCACATGTGTGTACGCACCTCAGTCATCAACCTAGCAGGTAAGCTCCCAAATGATGGTCTAGTGGCCGGAAACCTCTAAAAAAATAAACAAAAAATCTCTTAACTGAAAGGGAAGTTGGACCTCCCATCAATGACTGCACCCCATCTATCCAAAGCATAACAAAACTGCTGCAAAAAAATGGCAGACCACCTAATGCATCTAGGTCTCTGCACTAAAGAGTCAACATAATACAATAAGTAGAAACTAATGCGTTTCCCATCAGTAGTGTAGTGGGACAACGTCGTAATCAAAAGAGATAGGCATATAACCTCCTCTTGACCAAAATTAGCGATCTGAAGCTGCCCATCGCTCACCTGAAAATCTGTTGGATGGACGACTGCATCGTTGATATATATCACACAGTAAGCTAGATGACTCTCTGTTGCAGCACCAACTGGTACATCGGGAAACTGGGGTAAATCCTCCCCTCTCCTAGATATCCCAGTGATGAAATAAATATCCTCTTCAGTGGGCTGGAACCACTGACCGCCACCAACATGAAATGCCTGCCTCTGTCGATCCCAACGTCGGATGCGCTGACATAACAATGTAGAGTAGCCCTTAAGGAATGTAGCCTTCTGATAGAAATTCAGGAAGCCAAAAATCCTCAAGATCTATGTAGTTTTATCAGTAATGGGGCGAGGGTACAAATCTCTTTCCCTCTCCCTATCCTCCCACTATCTGACCATGGTATATTGCTCAAGCTGAGCACGCTCCTGTTGAGTAGCATGTCGTCGCTCATGTCTCTGTTTCACATATTTCATACAATTAAAATATATTTACTAACATCAATAATAAAATTTTATCAAATAAATAAATTGTTCCATCCAGTGCGCCAAAATAATACAAGCGCACTATAAATGGTGCTTTAATGTTACAATTGCATCTGTTACAATGCGCTACAACGATCCTACCGCACTGATTTTTTTAATTTAAAATTAATGTAAATGGTGCGTCAATAATATAACGCATTGGTACGATCAAAAAATTTAATTAATGGTGCACTAAAACCAAATTGGTGCACCATTGCATTCAATTCATAGAACGCACCGAACACATTTTTCAAAAATGTAATTCGAGTGCGTCTATTCCACGTAAGAGCATCGTCATTGGTGTACTAACATGGAATGGGCACACCGGAAATAGAATTTTGTAAATAGTTTAATAATTCGTCTTCGGTGTGTTCAGTTCAAGTAAGCGCAACATTTACAGTGCATTTACTTCAACCAACTGCACCGTTTATTAATAAACGTTATTACAATTTAATTAACTATGTGCTAATTGAACTTAAGTGCACCGACTGCGGTGCTCTTAAATTCCAATTGCGCACTGTACAATTTATGTATTATTTTATTACATAATGTTTACCGATGTGCCATGTACATGTCAAAGCACCGGTTACGGAGCGGTGACGTGTCCCTTGGCGCACCAAAAAATTTAGTTGTGTTTATTATTTATGTTGAACGGTGCGTCCTATGATTTAGAGGGTACCGAAATACTGGTGCTCTAAATCATCGAACGCACCATTAAGAAATTGAACATTTTTATTATATTTTTTCGAGAACCGGTGCATTCCATCCATTCGTCTCGCACCACTACGGTGCGACCTATTATAATTTATAGGGTGCACCACACATCGGTGCAAGCCAAACGGATCGAACGCACCGCACAAAATTTTTCAATTGTTTTTTTTAAATACAAAAAATTAAAGCTTAATTTAAAAAATTAAATTATAAGGTAACAAAGAACTTAATTATTGAATGGCCCCTCGGGGAGGCATCCTCGCAATGTATGGAAATTTTGAAATTTTTACACCATTTGTCAAAATTAAAACTAGCAACAACAACCAACAGGGATGAAAAATGTGTCCACATGGATCATAGATGTCAGGGCGTCCAAGTGGGTGAGGTTTTGCACCAGTGCAATTGGACTCAAACTCACTGTGAGGTGGTAAAAATGATTTTTACTTCGCGGGTTTTTTTATTAAGCCATGTTTCGGTGCGTTGTCAGGTAAAGCACACCGGTGCGGGAGGTCACGATAACGCACTGACAAATAGGGTTTTTTTTTAAATAATGGATTTTCATTTATTATTTTGCAACGATAGAAACCGGTGCATTTGAAAAACACCAACGTACTGGTGCATATATTACATAAACGCATCGTTATTTTAGGTTTTATACATTAGACGAGCACCGATACGTTTTAGGTAAAGCGCAATAGTGCGGGAGGTCAATGTAACGCACCGGAAAATAGGTTTTTTTCTAAATGACATATTTTCATTTCTTATTTTATAACGATGGAAACCGGTGCGTTTGAAAAACACCAACACTCCAGTGCACATATTACAGATACGCACCGTTATTTTAGGTTTCATACATTAGACGAGCACTGGTGCGGTGCGTTGCGTCTATCCATAAGATGAGCACTGGTGCGGTGTGTTGCGTCTATTCATAAGACGAGCACCGGTGCAGTGTGTTTATTCATTAGATAAGAATCGGTGCGTGTAAGGTTTATGTGCGCATTGGTATAAGTTTGCTTATTAAAAATTATAAATTGAAGAATGGTAGGTTTGTATGCATCGAACACACCGAGACGTTTATAGTATCTCATTGCGGTGTTAGTGTTCTATATAAATGCACCATTTAACTTTGATTAAAATAATACGATTTTTTAACTTAAATTTTCCTTGAATTATATTTTTCTATGTTCCAGTGCGGTATACTATGTACCCGCCCCGATGCATATATTATAGAGACGCACCATCAAGCATGGTTTGTAAATGCAATTTAAATGGATTTCAGAAAGAAATTCTTTGTATTAGAATTCAATGCATTTTCTCATTAAAAATGCACCAGTGCGTTTAAGGTTAAGGTGTGCACCGGTTAGATTTATTATTAAAAATATAAATTGAAAAATGGGGTGCTTATATGTATTAAACGCACCACAGCATTTAGAGTATTACGTCCTAGTGCGAGCGTTTTATATAAACGCACCGATTAGCGGTGATGAAAATAATACGATTTTTTGAATTAAATTTTATTTAACTTGTATATTTCTATGTTGCGGTGCGGTATAATATGTTCCTGCATCGGTGCGTGTTATTATCAAATGCACCGGTGCGCTTTTAATGGAAACACACCGATTAAAAATTATCCGCTAAAACCTTCGGTCGCTTGCCTCCACTATAAACGGATTTTTGGTCTATTTTTCAATGGCCTTCCGCTATAACCTCCACTACAGGGCTTTTTCCTTGTAGTGATCCTGTCGTTGCTCTCTGGTCTTGATTGCGGCTCTCCCGGGTTTGAAATTGTGAACCATGATTTGATTACTATGGAGTTTTCAATCCTTATTCGCAGTTGTAGCGACACTCCCATGCAGATGAATGACAGTCAGCCTACGTGCTAACAATGAGCTCTCAGTTTTTGGGTTTCTTTTCTCAACACTTTCAAGTTCAATTTGGTTCAGGATTTTAATTATGGTAAATGTTTTGACAACAAGCTCTATAAACTCTTATGTTTTTTGTAAGACCTCTGGTCAAGATGATATGTTTGATCATAGAGGCATGCTTCTCTTGCCTTATTTTGGATGGCCACAGGCCCATGATGTAGCTCTGTGCTTTTCTCTTTTCTAATATAACATAATGCTTCTTACTTACAAAAAACATAGAGGGTGGTATCATCTTTTTTAGTGTGAATTTCAGTCTATAAGTCACAGTCCAAGTTGTATTTGCGAGCTCCTATGGATGTTGACAGAATTTTTTTGAGTTTTGAATAGCTCTGATTAGATAGGATCTAGAATAGGAAGGAAAATAATAGTCTGAATTTTGGGACTTCGGGCACCCTCTGTACTTTTGTTGTTTGGGGTTACCCTACAACCATTCTTTTTATTAATAAAATATTACCTATTTATGTTAAAAAAATACTTCTTCTTTTTGCTTTGGAAAAGGTTGTTCAGAATCTTCAAGTTTTTGGTGACTCAATGTTGGTTGTCAGTAGGATCAAGGGAGCACAAATATGTACACACACTTGGTTGGCTCCATTGTTAGAAGAGGTTTTGGACATTAAAGCAAAGTTTACTTTTTCTCATTTACACATGTCTACAGGGAACGGAAAAGAACTATAGATGCCCTTTCTAAAGAGGGCCTTCAGTTATCTACGAGATCATTTAAAATAGAAGAACACAATCAAGAACAATTTTTCCAATACTATCATCATCCTTTTTATGTAAGGGCCTGATATTTTGGATGTAATACGGGAAACATGAAGACTATTTTGTTTTTTGTTCCAAATCTACAATAGGATTTGCAGAAGATTTCTTTTGACAACATCATCAGACTATATTTGGATTATATCTTGTTCAAAATTGTTTTATCTGTTTTGTAATTTACTGGGCAAATCTTGATAGAGGGTTTGCATCATATATTCTGATATATTTACATGGAAAACAAATTATGTAAATTATAAGAACATATTTTTTGAGCTGATATTCTGAATATGTGCTCGGCATATATTTGCACAATGTAAGTTTATACTCTATGAGAAATAAAATTACGAATTTTTTTTCTGTGGAAAAAATATGTATGTATATGTAAAGTTATAGTATTTAAGGTCATCAATTGTGATTGTGAGGTATTTTCATATATATGTAATGGGATATCATGAGAGATTCATTCATAAGAAGGAAGTGTATCTTTAGTCTCCAAATCATGCGAGTCATGAGAACTGTTCATATTAATTTTCGGTGTGGATTCGAAAAATATGTTTCATGAATGTCTTGTAAGTTATTTAGATTGTGCCCTTCGAATTTCACTTTTCCTTCTCTAACAATGGATGAAATTGGTACCAACTATCCTCAAATCCCTTGACACACAAGTATAGGATCTCAGATGATTGAGCCCCCTTTAGAATTCCATACTAGGAAACACTTTATGTCTTAGGTGAACCTTATGCCCCATACATAATTATCATGCACCCTAAAGTGCTTGAGGATGTGTCAATGGATGAAATATCCAATGACACACCCTCAATCACCTTAGGTTGCACCATAATTATGGCAAGCAAATAAGTGTCTTATGCCCTTAATGCTTGATGGTGGCCCTCTCCTCCATTTGAAATTGCCAATGTAATTTCCATTAGGCCCTGAGGCATTTTTGAGTCAAGTATTTAATTGAAATACCTCTTTCCCTTTGAGAAGTAGCGAGTGGAGGCCACAATTTTAATTCAACGATTTTTTGGAGCTAAGGAACCAAATTTGTGTGCACGTGAAGAAATTTCATTGGAGAATCAAAAATCATTTAGGATTTGGCATTTAAGGCCAAGCACCTATCACCAACTTGGATAGCCCACAATCACTCTACCCATTGTTTTACATTCTAATTTTTTTGTTGCTAAGTCCTAAACTCAACGTGTTACCATTGCTAGAATCATAGTCACCACCTGTCTTTGCGAGCATCTCACTAATAGCAATTCCTCAAGAAATAAATGTTGGAAATGTGTTATATTCTTTGCATGTAGACTATGCATTCATATATGAGGTGTTAGTTGTATTGATGGGACCTCAATTGTCACTTTTAGGGCCCATCTTGTGCTTTAGTTTTAACACATTTTTCCTTTTCGACTCAAGACCTTCCTAAAAACATTTTTGCTTTTGATGATCAACTTAGATATTTTGACTCATGCCTACTAGATAGAATGATGTATTTAATCTCAAGTAATATGTGATATATTATTCTTGTTATTAAATGTTTGTGATGAGTATTATGTCTTAGGTGAACGAGAGAGCATAAAAAAGGCATTTCTCCCATATATTCAAGGAATTGTAGATAAACTAGCTGAATTATTAAGAAGAAAACAAATAAAAACAATGTTCTTCCCGCCAAGATCCCTAAGAAATATGTTGGATAAAGTGAAAGAAATAATCTATCCCAATCAAAGGAAAGGCGTCTACTCGATCCCTTGCTCATGTGGTGATATGTACATTGGATAAATGGGTCGTTCAATAAAGACAAGATTAAAAGAGCATTGTGTGGATACTATTCATGGAAGAACTAATAGGTCAACTATGGCAGAACATTCATTAAAAACAAACCACCATGTATGCATTGAAGAAGCAAAAGTTATAGCACTCGAGGAACATTATAATAAGAGAGACATATGTAAGGCAATTGAAACATAAAAACATCCAAAAAACTTCAACGGAGATGATGGCCTAACCCTATGTGAAACTTGGAAACCAATTATACATTCCTTAAAAAAATAAAGATCCATTAATCATACTTAACACCTCATTCATAAGTTGGTGTAACTAATTTTTATGAGGTTAAGCAATATTTATTGGACGTGACACCTTAAAGATCCATTGATATATCTTTCTCTTGAATATGGACTCAAAGTATCTTGTCTAAAACACATTGAGAACACAAAAACAATACACATGTTTCCATATTAATATCCATGAAAATGACTTCATCCTGTGGAATTTTGAACGAAACCATTAGATACCTCTATGGAAGAGAGACGCTGGGTGAAATTCGGCAGCTGGAAAAGAAATGGATTGGTATATCTCATGGAACTACAAGGATTGTGTTCTTGAAAAGATGTAGGGATAATGGAATCATACCAAAATTTACAAGAATTAATCACCATTTGAAGGATTTGAACAAAGGAATATTTAATTAGGTGAACATGGATCTAGTTAAAAGAGAAATCAGATGAGTTAGAAAAAAACTCAACGTGTTTTCCAAAGAATGCTACGTCTCCATTTAATACTCATTGGCACTGTGCGAGGATTTATGGGCCCGATTTCACTCATGTTTGTTACCAAAAGTGGAGAGGACATTTGAAAATTTAAAGAAATCTCACATTAAAAAAGTTATCAAGCTTGAGAAACAGGTGCAACCTGGGGAATATTGGGAAAAAAAAATATTAGCGTGGTAAACTTATCAACCACTTGTTAAACAATGATGCAATAGAGGTGCTTAAAAAAGGTTTAAATTTATCGGTTGCACCCAACAAAATTATAGTGGAATATATTGTGTGCTTGATTGAAGACTCAATCACAACACTTTATAAATATGTGGAGGAGGAGGTAATATAGGATTGTGTGGTAATACTAAGAAGAGAAAAAACTCCAAAGTGTAACATAACTAAGAATGAAGAAGCAACAATAAAATATTTAAAAGATAACAAGGAAATAATGGTTATGAAATCTGATAAGGGTAATGCAACAATTGTAATGGATACCAACGAATATGTGTTAGGATATCTCATCATTCACTTTTGTACTTTGCATGCATGCATGCATTCTCCATGCATTGCATGCACCTGCATGTTGCCCAGTCATCAGTATGGTACCTCCAGCACCTAGTCCTTAGTTTCCTAGCACTCAGGAGCTACTTTCCATTCAGATTTAGCCCTCCTAGCTTGTCATGTGCCCAGTTCTCACCTTCCACTGAAGAAGGGCGCCTTTCTCACCTACCAGTCCAGTTACACTTTAGTTATCACTCTGATTTACCTCCGATTGACCCATAACTGATGTTATCACTCCGATTGACCTACGATGAGACATGACTGATAGTTATGAGTGCAGTTAATCCCTCATGCGCCCTCCATTGAGCCTCCATCCCTAGATTAGTGCCACTTACCATCAGTTACACTTATTACACTCAGTTTGACACCTGTTTGATAGTGACTTGTGCATTGATGACCACCACTGATTGATGATGAGGACTCCTAGTTGGAGCCAAGCTATACCATTCAGTTAATTCGAATGACCTCCTTAGGCAATTCGAATTGCTCACTCATTGTGACAGTATTGTATTGTATTTTTCACCCTTATTGGGATTATAGAGCACTGATGCATGCTTTTGCACAGTTTACACCATATTTTCTGAGTTTCATCTATTGTGATTGATTTACTTGTTCATTAGATCTGCTATGACTAATTTTACATGGTATCAGACCCATTGTAGGGACAATATCTCTTTTCTACAGGTGTTCTACAAGAATATTTGAGTGAATTTGCTCAAAATTACTGAAGTATTGACATGAAAGATCTCATGTGCATTCGCTCATGTGCATGCAAAGCAGAAAAATACACTCCAATCCACTCCAGAAGCTTGAGTTTTCCACATAATTCCTGGATTTGATACATTGGACCCATTCAACTTGCTTGATCTCCAATCCCAGGTGTGATGCAACTCTAAAAGGGTGGATTGTTCGAACTTACTGTTCTTGTTTTGATTGTGATTTGCAGGTTAATCATCTTCACCAATTGCATTCGCTCTCTTGTGTTTGACAAGTTCTTCTACATCAAGTGCACTTGCTATTTGAGATGGAATAATCTTCTTCCAAGCCCGTTCTTACTCCCTTCAATTATTTTGAATGGAAATATTTTATGGAAATTATATTATGCTCAAAAGGGTTCTATAGAGTCACTGTTGGCCTCGAATTGGAGCCAAGCACATTGTCGGAAAGAACCAAACACTACAATAAGCTTGATGAATCTTATGGTCTCCTTTGCCTCTCCATTTCCAAGGATCTTCACTTCCATCTCAGCAGATTGAAGACTCCAAAAGCAATATGGGAGAAACTTGACACACTTTTTGGCAAGCAGGACAAGCTTAGGGATTCTCAATTAGAGAATGAATTGATTGCTCTTAATCCTGAGAATTTCGAGACCATCAATGAGTTTTTCACAAGATTCAAGCACTTGTCATTGCAGTTGAAGAACAGTGGTGTTGTGAAAGAGGATAATCAATTGATCCTCTCCATTCTCACAAAGCTTGGGAAATATTACTCAGTATTTGTCTCTACTTTCAATTCCGGTCGGCTAACTACCCCGAATTGGAAGATGCCTACCTTGAATACCTTCATTGAGTCCGTCACAAAAGAGCATGATAAGTTGATTCAAATGGGGTCCATAAGCTCCAAATATTCAGCCCTATTTGTTCAAGGCCCAAGAATTCGAATGGAAAAAAAGAAAAAAAGAAAAAAAGAAGAAAGAGAAGCCCAAATTCGAGCCTACCAAGCAAAGAGATAAAGGCAAGCAACCGGAAGCACCATCCGGTTCGAGGAACAAGCAGAAGGGTAAAGAGGGCAAGGAAAAATCTAAATGTTCATATTGCAAACGTGGCTTTCATCCTGAAAGTTCATGCATGAAGAAAACAATAGATCAAATGGCCCTCCTTTTGGAAAAGAACAACATATGTCTTCCCGACGCTGAACGGAAGAAGGATAGGAATGATGATCATGAAAGAGGTCAGGCACTCATGGAAACAATTTCAAAACCCACCACTCTACTGATAGATTCCGGTGCCTTGAATCATATGGCTTCAAACATTGACTCCTTCTCTTCATTTGATCCAAGCAGCTCCATCCCCATCCATTTGGGAGATTACTCAAAAATTTCTTCGAAGGGCAAAGGTACCATCCATGTAGAGCATGGAAGCTTCAAGAATGTTCTCTATGTGCCTTCCTTGGCTTCAAATCTACTTTCTGTGTATCAAATGAAACACACTGGTGAACTGAAGCAAGTTACATTCATCCCTAACAATGTCAAAATTTCTAATATCAAAAGTGGAAGACTTATTGTAATCAGAAAGGCAAACCACACTGCAAAATACTATGAGTTTTCTCACTTTGTGTCGCTTGAAAATCCAACTGCTCTCCTCACTCATGGAAATGAGATTAGTAGACTTTGGCATGAAATGTTTGGACACCTTAATTACAATTATTTTCTGCTTCTACAACAAAAATCCATGGTAGATGGTCTTCCACAACTCCGTTCCTCGAAGGGAATTTACCCCGGTTGCATTGTTAGGAAGCACCCCGAGCACAGGTTCGACCGCGGCAAAGCTAGCAGAGCTTCCACCATTTTGGGCTTCATACATTCTGATATCAGTGGTCCGCTGCCAAATATTTCCATGAATGGTTCAAGGTATGTTTTTACATTCATCAACGACTTTTCCCGCTTTACTTGGGTATGTTTTCTCAAAAACAAGTGAGAAGTGCTTGGACAATTCAAGGATTTTAAGGCTTCTATTGAGACCGCCACTAAGAGCAAGATCAAAGCTCTTAGATCTGATAATGGCGGAGAATATATCAAGACTAAGTTGCTGCAACTTTGTGCCGAAAGAGGAATTCAGATCCAACATACAGTTCCCTACACACCCTAACAGAACGGTGTAGCGGAAAGGAAGAATCGGTCACTGAAAGAGATGGCTACCTGCATGCTTGAGTCAAAAGGTTTGGCTGCAAATATTTGGGCTGAAGCCATTAATGTTGCTGCATATATTCAGAACCAAGTTCCACATTCATCCGTGAAAGGTAAAACTCCTTTCGAAGCATTCTTTGGTCGCAAACCGGATGTGTCCAATTTGAGGGTTTTTGGCTCCACTACATGGGCTAGAATTCATTCTGATAAGAGAAAGTATTTGGATCCTCAAAGTATTGAATGTGTCCTGATAGGATATGGGGAAGAATTAAAAGCATATAAACTCATGAATATCATATCCAAAAAGGTATTCATAGAGCGAAGTGTGAAGTTTGAAGAATCGCTACCAGATCTGAAACTAGTTGAGGAAAACACTGTTGATCTGCACCCTCCAGAAGAAGAAGATTCGAGTGATTATGAAGAAAGAATTGGATCTAATATCTCTGATATTATATCAGAATTATGGCCATGACATATCAGGTTCAGAATCATACCATAATGATCCTCCTCAGATACCAAAGTGGGCCCAAAACACTCTACAATCTGCTGCTCCAAACATTGGAAATCCTGCTGATCCAAGGAGAACAAGAGCATACTATCAAAGAGCAGACTATCAAAGAGCAGGTATGGCTCTTTCTTTTTCTGATACATTATTATCTAAGAAATTATATTTGATGATTGGTTTAGGTCCCAAATCATACTATCATGTCCACCAATATCCACGATGGCAAACCGCCATGGATGAAGCATACAGTTCTCTTCAAAAGAACAATACATGGGAGCTAGTTTCTCTTCCACCTGGAAAAAAATTATTTCAATGCAAGTGGATCTACTGCACGAAGGTTGCTGCTAATGTTTCTATCAGCAAATACAAATCTAGGCTGGTAGCAAAAGGTTTCCCCCAAGTCCAAGGTGTGGACTACACTGAGACGTTTGCACCGGTTGCAAAGATGGATTCCATCTGCCTAGTTTTGGCCATTTATGCATCCAAGCACTGGGAAGTGCACCACATGGATGTGAAGAGTGATTTTCTACATGGAGACCTTGATGAGGAGGTATATATGAAACAACCAGAAGGATACATATCAGATCCATCATTACTTTGCAGATTGAAGAAATCTTTGTATGGATTGAAACAGGCCCCAAGAGCTTGGTACGCAAAGATGGACTCCTTCCTTCTTTCTCAGAATTTCAAAAGATGAAAATATGATCCTAATGTGTACCTACAACAAGTTAAAGTTAATTTTTTGATTGTGGTTTTATATGTTGATTATATTCTCATTACTGGTAGCACTCTCCTTACAATTAACAAGCTGAAAACCGCTTTAAATCTAGCTTTTGATATGAGCAACTTGGGCTTGCTTAAGCAATTTTTGGGCTTGGAGATAGCTCAAAACTTTGATGGGATCACATTATCTCAACAAAAGTATGCTAAAGACATGCTATTAAAGTTTAATAAGGCAGAATGTAAGGCTGCTCTGTTTCCATTCCTCTCAGGAATCAATCTTGAAGAGGGAAATACTACACCGCTTGCAGATTGCACTATGTATCGACGATTCATTGGTTCACTTCTCTACTTGACACACTCAAGGCCTGATATATATTATGTCTTGATTGTTGTATCAAGGTATATGCAGCAGCCCCATGAGCTTCATTGGCGGGCAGCCAAACGGATCTTGCAGTATGTGCAAGGTACGAAACATTTTGGCATGCATTATGCTGCAAATTCTAAGCTAGATTTCATTGGTTTTACTGATTCATATTGGGCAGGTGATAACATAGATAGGGAGTCCACTTCCGGATATGTTTTCATGATTGGACATGGGCCTATTTGTTGGTCAAGCAAAAAGCAGGCAGCCATTTCACTTTCTTCAGCAGAGGCAGAGTATCGAGAGGCAGTCAATGCCTGCATTCAGGCAGTTTGGTTGCAAGGTATTCTTTCCGAGTTTGATTTTGGTAGCACTACTTCAACTATCCTATTTTGTGACAATCAAAGTGCTATTAAGATCTCCACCGATCCAGTTCAGTGGCAGAGGACCAAACACATTGAGATTCATATGCTCTACAATCGAGAGTTGGTGCATGATCGCACCATCATTTTGCAATATTGCCCTACCAATGAGCAAATTGCAGACATCTTCACCAAGAGCTTCACTGAGAAGAAGTTATCTTACCTCCATTCACTATTGGGGGTGAGTTCCATCATGGTGGAGACAGATTAGATCCATTTTATGTTTAGCTTGAGGGGGGGCTTTCTTCCCACTGGGTTTTCCCTCTTTCCTCACTTAGCTTATTTCAGCATTTTTTGGATTATTGTATTGGGGTGACCTTTGGTCTTAGTAACCAGGGCCCTGCATTTTATTTTTTACATCATAGTATAGATTGAGGGGGGGTGTTAGGATATCTCATCATTCACTTTTGTACTTTGCATGCATGCACCCACATGTTGCCCAGTCATCAGTATGGTACCTCCAGCACCTAGTCCTTAGTCTCCTAGCACTCGAGAGCTACTTTCCACTCAAATTTATCCCTCCTAGCCTGTCATGCGCCCAGTTCTCACCTTCCACAGAAGAAGGGCGCCTTTCTCACCTACCAGTCCAATTACACTTCAGTTATCACTCTAATTTACCTCCGATTGACCCATAACTGATGTTATCACTCCGATTGACCTCCGATGAGACATGACTGACAGTTCTTAGTGCATTTAATCCCTCATGCACCCTCCACTGAGCCTCCATCCCTATATTAGTGCCACTTACCATCAGTTACACTTATTACACTCAGTTAGACTCAGTTTGACACCTGTTTGACAGTGACTTGTGCATTGATGACCACCATTGATTGATGATGAGGACTCCTAGTTGGAGCCAAGCTATGCCATTCAGTTAATTCGAATGACCTCCTTAGGCAATTCGAATTGCTCACTCATTGTGACAGTATTGTATTGTATTTTTCACCCTTATTGGCATTATAGAGCACTGATGCATGTTTTTGCACAGTTTACACCATATTTTCTGAGTTTCATCTATTGTGATTGATTTACTTGTTCATTAGATCTGTTGTGACTAATTTTACAATATGAATCCAAAATGTATGAGCATTTAACAACAACTAGTTGCTAAAAAAAGTTGGCAAGAGACCCAAGCAAAAGGATCATCAAAGAGGTTAAGAAATCCATAACCAACTCCTCCTTTGATGAAGGAATGAAGAAAAAATGTTGTCCCAAGAAGCTGATCTTTTCAAGAATATACAGACCCCTAAAGATTCATAAAAATGAGGTACCATTAAGACCAATCGTGAACACTATTGGATCTTCGACTTATAAACTTGCAAAGCATCTAGGAAAAACCCTAAAAACATTGGTTGGCCATACATTTTCATACAACAAAGATTCAACGCATTTTGTCGAAGGGATAAGGAATTTACAAATATATGGTAATGACATACTTGTTAGTTTCAATGTAGTTTCCCTTTACACAAAAATAACGGTGGAAGATGCAATCAATGTGTTGATGGAAACCACAAGTGAAGAAGTGGCCAATATGGTAAGAATTTATTTGAAATCAATGTACTTTACCTTCCATGGTGAGATATATGAACAAACCAACGGTGTTGTAATGGGATCCCCGATATCTCTAGTTATGGCTAATATTTATATGGAGTATTTCAAAAAGGAACCCATTGAATCTGACCCACTAAAACCAAGAGAATCGAACAGATTTGTGGACAACACCAACTTTATTTGGCCACATGGAAGAGAGAATTTGGATAATTTCCTCATGCGTCTAAATAATCCCTCACACATCTAAATAATCCCTCACGCATCTAAATAATCAATCTGATCATATTAAATTGAACATGGAAACCCGGGAGAACAATTTCCTTCCCTTTATTGACATTCTAATCACAAAGATAGAAGATGGTTCTCTTACTGACCGGGTCTACCAAAGAAGAGCCATACAGACATATACCAAAGAAGACCCATAAAAACTTAGCATTTTACACACACTTTCCATAAGAGCTATCATAATATTTGATTAGGAACATCTTGATGATGAATTAAGGTACTTATCTAAATCTCTTCAAATAAATGATTAGAAAAGAAGAGATATTATGCAAGCATTCATAAGAGTGAAAGACACAGAAAATAGAAACCGAAACACTAAACAAGAGAGCATAAAAAAGGTATTTCTCCCATATATTCAAGGAACAATAGATTGTTGAAATTTGGTTGTCATTGATGTAAAAAAGGACTTAGTACCCATGATTTCAAAGAGGACTTAGTATCCATGTGTCAGTTTGAAGAAGTACATAAGGAATGTGCACAAGTCCCCATCCATCTAGTCATGGTACTTCAAAGGTGATGTCAAAGAGGTGGTTAGACAAGTGTCGGAAGTGCGCAAGAGTCTCGGAAGCAAGAGGTGGTTAGACAAGTGTCGGAAGTGCGCAAGAGTCTCGGAAGCAAGAGGTGGTTGGACAAGTATGAAAAATGAGATGTGCGCAAGACCCACCAAGGGATGGTACTTCAAGGGATTAAGACCCCACAAGTAGCGGTTCCCAAGTGCGCAAGTCCCACTATGCTAAGGACCATGTGTGCACAAGACCCACAAGGAATAATACCTCGGTTGCCCAGATAAAGACAAGTGGCGAATGCGTGAGTAAGCTTGGTCGTGAAGAAAGGAAGAAGGGATGTTCGTCCAAATTGTGGACACATGGTCTGTGTAGGTTGAGTATAAATAAGAATCCAAGTTAGTGAGTAAATGTAAGCTTGAAGATGAACAAGCGATAGTATTTTGATTTGGAAAGCTTTGAATTATTGGGGTATCAATGTCTCGTTGATCCAGAACAACATAATCTAGTAGAGAGCCAAGGGCGCAAGAACAGAAGAGCAGCACACTAGATGATGCACAGGATGATATAGTATATGGTCCAAATGCGCAAGAACATATAAGAAATATAACAGATGGTGTGCAGGAGGTTATAGTTTATATGAGACAGATGCGCAAGAACATAACAACAATACAATAGACGATGCGCAGTATCAGTTGAGTTTGCAGATGCTCAGAAACAGAACAGTATGTTGAAACAGTGCGAAAATTGTAGAAGGTTATGAAATACAAGAACTGTTGTGCGATATTGAAGAGAGTGCAGAAGGTAATGAAATATGAGAACCGATGTGAGATACTAAAGCAGTGACATGAAGTGTGAAGAACAGAGAATATAGCAGGTGTGCACGAAGGAAGGTATTGCAGTAAATCTAAAAAGTGCGCAGATCAATAGAAAGCAAGAAGAAACTTCTACAGTCATATCATGGTGGCAAGACAGGGCAAGGAACGGGAAGTTGGTTCTTCCTTCAGGTCGGAGCTTGTAAATCCAGGAGTTCAATGCCTCCTTCTAGTTAGTGCTAGTAAATCAGGTAGTCGATGCTTCTTTCAGGTTGTAGCCTCCTTCCAACCGGTGCTAGAGAATCTTAGAAGTTAGTGCTTCTCATGAATGTAATCTTTATTATATAATAAATCATTATGTGGTTTTCTCCCGTTTGGGTTTCCACGTCAAATTGTTGTGTTATGTGTCTTATGCATGTGTTGATGACTGACATTGTTTATGGTGAATGCATAATATAAATACTGTTTGAATTTTCTAAAAGTGAAAATTGTTCATAATTGCGCTTAATATTGATTCACCCCCCCTCTCAGTATTAATAAGATTTCCAACAATTGGTATCAGATCGGGTGTCTTCAGTAACAGTTTAACAATTGGAAGATAGATATTTGTGCATATATGGAAAAACAGGAAGGACTCTCCACCAATAGAGCACCTAGATTTGATGGCTCAAACACACTTTCTGGAGGATAAGAATGGAGGTTTATCTGCAGTCCCTTGGTGTTGATGTATGGTAGTCAATTGAAAATGGTTATAATGTTCCCACAATTGCACCAGTTGATCTAGCTGAAAGAAGGCAGTATGAATATAATTCCAGGGAAAGGAATGCATTGTTCTGTAGATTGGAAGAATATGAATTCACTAAGGTCATGCATTGTACTTCAGCAAAAGAAGTATGGGACAAACTCAAAAATATCTATGAAGGAGACGAAAAAGTAAAGAAGGTGAAATTGCAGAATTATTTTGGGCTATTTGATTCCTTGAAGATGAAAGAAGAATCCTAATATTGCATCATACTTTCTTTGAGTTGATGAGATAGTCAATGCCATTAAAGGTATTGGAGTCCAACTAACCGAAGAATCAATTGTATAGAAAATACTGAGAACTCTGCCACCGAGATTTGACTCCAAGGTGTCAGTTTTAGAAGACATAATTGATCTTGAAAATTTAACAAAAGATGAGCTTCATGGGACCCTCACTACATATGAGATGAGAATTGAAAAGGAAAATCCCACCAGGAAAGAAGCAACCTTCAAATCTACCAAGAAAGTAAAGTGCGGCAAACACGAGCATAACAAGAGTTCATCTGATGAATCAAACGAGGAATAGCCAATTTTTGTAAGGAATTTAAAAAGAGGATGTGGCAAGTACAAGGTTTAGTTACCCTTCAAATTTTTTAAATGTGGTAGAGTAGGCCATTTTTCTTCAAAGCGACCTTACAAAGAAGATAGAGACCGTGATAGTGAAGAAGATTCCAATTATAAAGAACAAAGAATGACACATCACCGGGACAAATATGAAAACATAAAGAAGTTCCCTAAACAAAGGAAGAGTTTGTACTCTAGGGAAGACATCAATTCATCTAAAGAAGGTGATTATGATGACAGTACAAGAGAAGTGTTTTTTGTGGCATTTATAGAAGATGAAGGCATTGAAGAAAGAAAATTTGGTGTTCCTCTATTAAGAAAGAAACATCAAATGCACATGAAAAACAATCATGAGCACGGAATAAGTACTTTTTCAGTGGGACTTATAATTCACCTCCAA
Organism: Larix kaempferi; assembly: GCA_027924585.1. NCBI lineage: Eukaryota > Viridiplantae > Streptophyta > Pinopsida > Pinales > Pinaceae > Larix > Larix kaempferi. The sequence continues at coordinate 13,226,050 of BSBM01000036.1, forward strand.
AACTTGTTGTAGAAATCGGATCAGATAGTCAGTCTAAAGATGAAGTTGGTTAGGAAGGCGAAATAGTTAGTGCCCTGGAAGAATTAAATAAATTGAGAAAGAACAAACTTTTGCAGGATCAACTGTCAAAATATGAAGAACAGGTAAAGAAATCTAAGGCCATTCAAGAATCACTTCAAAAACAAGTGAGTGAAAAGGAAGTGGATCTTGAGAAACAGATAGACTATGCAATACATAAAATCTAGAAGCTTGAACAAGAGGGGTTTGTATTGAAGGTATCATTGGAATAATGAAAACAAGAAAATGAGATACTAACAAATCAACTTGAGAAAAGGAATATAGATATATCTCACTTAAAAGAAGAACTGGCTGAGATAAAAAATAAAAATAAAAAAAAAATAAAAGGAGAACATGCTCAAGGACACTTAATGAATGATACCTCAGACTATGCAAATCCAGGAAATGATAGGACTTGTCTTAAAGCAAAAATCGAGAACCAATTCAATAAAATCACATCAATACTGGACAGGATATTGAATGATTAGTGATCACCATCAAACAAATTAGGGCTTGGCTATGGCAAGGCAGCTGAGGAGATCTGCGACAACAAGTGCATTTCAAATCAAATGAATCCACTTCAATCTAGGTATGATAGTTCTCTCAATGATTACAAATGTTTCCATTACATTGATAAAATAAGGTTCAATACATTGAAATGCTCAAGGTGCAACTACAATGGACATATTGCAAAATATTGCCATACTATAAGATGTTATGCTTGTGATGGGTTTGGACACAAGCTCAATATTGTCGAAGAATAGTAAATCGTTTCGAAATAAATACTTTATATGACATCCACATCAGTATATGGAGTGAAAAGGAAAGCAGTCAAGCGTAGTATCAAAAGATGGGTGCGGACATGAAAAAGTGGGTAAAGAAAATTCCTCAAGATTGTACAGTCGAAGCAAATAATCTAAGTACGCCACAAGCAACAAATGATTGCTGCCTATCTTTCTAATCATCAAAATTTTGAGTAAGATCTTTGAATTCAAACACGCTATTCATTAGGAATTCAAGGAAAGCATTAGCATGTACTGTGAAAATCTTAAGTCTATTGCATAAATTCGCACTGACATAAAATGCACATATATCCGTAGACAAAAGTAACAAATCCCGCCATAGTTAATTATTTGTGAAGATGTTTTGGATTAAAACCGTCACACAAAGAATGCATTCATGTGATTGATGAAAGAAGGATACAAAAAGGTATTGCTTGAGTAAGTATTAACGCGCAGACACGACATTTCTACATAATTGGAGTTTGTATTGCATTCAAAAATTGCTATTACAAGAAGCAAAAATCATAAGACCTTTGTCGCAGAACTCAGTGTCGAAGTATTCAAGAATAACATAGTAACAAGACAAAGCATGTTGCGAAGGACCAAAATACATCTTGGAATAAAAGTTACAAAATTAACAGTTACAAAATCAACTTAGAGCCGAAGGTCAAGGTCCAACTCTATGGCACGGATGGATGGTTGTTGATACAAGTGTAGCTCAAGGTTCGGTGTAGTGTGTTCGATGAACTCAGGAGCTCACAGAAGGTGACAAAGTTGCAAGGTCAAAGAAGGCTTGTTGACATGAAATTGTTCCATCCAAATCGAACTCAGCAAGTCAAAATTTTGATGTTGTTGTCTCTCCATTCATTCGATTCTCTTCTTCAGATTCGACAACTCCTTTGAATTACCTTGGTTGATCTGAGATTGCGCGTACCACTACATCATGTCTAATTCCTTCATCTGGGGTTTCCAAATCCCCATATCTACTTTAAGTCTCGTAAATTCAGCCTATTACAACCGAACCAATGAATGAAGGCTATCGAATGAATTTTTAAATCTTTGGAAATAAGTCGACATAGTGGATGACAACCATGACACTCAAAATTGAAAATCAGAATAAGCTCGACAATGGAATGACAATGAACCAGAATGAAGAACGAGGCCATACACAACTCATATATAGATTTGGAAGGTGACTTCCGTGTGCGCCAAATTAAATTAAAGAGACGTTGAGGTTAATTTCATTCATGACCGTGCGCTTCAAAGCTAATTGGGAAGTCGTCAAAATTAATTGCATGAATTAATAAGATAGGGATAAAGGATAAAAAGGGAAAAATGAACTCATTGTTCAATGTGATTGAAATGATGTCATCTAAAAGGCTCGAGTACGACAACAAGACGTTAGATATTAAGCACGAGTTACTAATCACATCAAAATTGTTTCCAAGCTGGTTGACGAATGAAAATGTTTGCGACATCAAGGAAGAATTTTTGGAAGATATGACAAGTTGTGCGAAGTCAGGAAGACGATGTGTGTCATTAATATCAATATTAATGCATATGTGTTTAATTAATGATGAAAATTCATCGACACAGTAGACATGACAAAAGGAAGAAATGAATGCGGGAAGAAGTCGGCATAAAAGATAATGCAAAGCCGGAAGCACAAGGAACTTGCAATTGTGCAAGGAGAGCACTATGTTGCGATAGGAAGATGAGTAAAAAGCATGAAAGCAAAAAAGATAATGTTTGAGCAAAATATTAAGTATGACAGGAACATAAGTTCAAGTGAAACGGAAATTGGAAACCATGTAGGGGGAGCATATATTTAACTAAGACAGCTATATAGACAGTGATGAATGTACAAGTTGCAGGGTGATTGAGCACTGCACACCATCAGAAACAAAAGGAAAGGGAATAGATCATGAAGCCAGGGGAAGTAATTGAAGCAAACAACTGAATGAAATCCAACGCAAAACCAAAGGATAAGTTCAGAAGAGAACCTAAAATTATACATGGAAGCATCTCTTTTCCATTGATGTCAAAGGGGGAGAAATATCATGAAGCATGTATCAACAACAGAGAATTGCACATAAAAGAAAAACAATAGAGAAGTATTGATCAAAGGTTGTGCATAAGAGAAAAGGTTCAAATTAGCAAGAACACAGGGTGAGTACTGTTCTATGTGCAAACATAACAGAGGAATCCATGATCAGGAGGAGCACAGCTTCATAAGGTGTTGACGTCAATGCCAAAGGGGGATATTGTTGAAATTTGGTTGTCATTGATGTCAAAAAGAACTTAGTACCCATGATTTCAACGAGGACTTAGTATCCATGTGCTAGTTTGAAGAAGTATGTAAAATATAGTTTGAAGAAGTACATAAGGAATGTGCGCAAGTCCCAATCCATATAGTCATGATACTTCAAAGGTGATGCCAAAGAGACGGTTGGACAAGTCTCGTAAGTTCTCAAAAGTCTCGGAATCCATAGGTGGTTGGACAAGTCTTGGAAGTGTGGAAGAGTCTCAAAAGCAAGAGGTAGTTGGACAAGTATGAAAAAGGGGAAGTGCGCAAGACCCACCAAGCGATGGTACTTCAAGGGCGCAAGACCCCACAAGTAGTGGTTCCCAAGTGCGCAAGTCCCACTATGCTAAGGACCAAGTGTGTGAAAGACCCACAAGGCATGATACCTCAGTTGCATAGATTAAGACAAATGGCGGATGCGTGAGTAAGTTTAACCGTGAAGGAAGGATGAAGGGATGTTAGCGTCAAACTTGTCGACACATGGTCTGCGCAGGTCGAGTATAAATAAGAAGCCAAGTTGGTGAGCAAATGTAATCTTGAAGATGAACAAGAGATAATATTATGATTTGGAAAGCTTCGAATTATTGGGGTATCAATGGTTCGTTGATCCGAAACAACATACTCTAGCAGAGAGCCAAGGGAACCAGAACATAAGAGCAGCACAACAAATGATGCACAGGATGATATAGTATATGGGACAAATGTGCAAGAACATACAAGAAGTACATCAGATGGTGCGCAGGAGGTTATAGTTTATATGAGACAGATGCGCAAGAACAGAACAACAGTACAGTAGATGATGCGCAATATTAGTTGAGTTTGTAGATGCGCAAAAATAAAACAGTGTGTTGAAACAACGTGTAGATTGTAGAAGGTTATGAAATACAAGAACCAGTGTTCGATATTGAAGAGATTTCATAAGGTTATGAAATATGAGAACTAATGTGCGATACAGAAGCACTGACGTGAAGTGTGAAGAACACAACATATAACAAGTGCACACGAAGGAAAGTATTGCAGTAAATCTCAAGAGTGCATGGATTAGTAAAAAGCAAGAAGAAACTTCTACAGTCATTTTAGGGTGGCAGGATGGGGAAAGGAATAGGGAGTCGGTGCTTCCTTTAGGTCGGAGCCTGTAAATCTAGGGGGGCGGTGCCTCCTTCCAGTTGGTGCTGGTAAATCAAGGAGTTAGTGCTTCCTTCGGGTTGTAGCTTGTAAATCAGGGGGTTGGATCCTACTTCCAGTTGATGTTTGAGAATCTTGGAATTTGGTGATTCTCGTAATGTAATCTTTATTATATAAGAAAGCATTCTGTGGTTTTCTCTCGTTTGGGTTTCCATGTCAAATCTTTGTATTCTATGTCTTATGCATGTGTTGATGAATGATATTGTTTATGGTGGATGCTTAATATAAATATTGTTTAAATTTGTTAAAAGTGAAAATTGTTCATAATTATTCTTAATACTGATTCAACCCCCATCTCAGTATTAATAAGATTTCCAACGTAGATAAAATAACTAAAGCATTAAGAAGGAAACAAATAAAAACAATGTTCTTCCCACCAAGATCCCTAAGAAATATGTTGGGGATAAAGTGAAGGACCATATTTATCCCAAGCAGAGGAAAGACGTTTACTCGATCCCTTGCTCATGTGGTGATGTGTACATTGGAGAAACATGTTGTTCAATCAAGACAATATTAAAAGAGCATTGTGAGGATACTATACATGGAAGAACTAAGAGGTTGGTTGTGGAGGAACATTCATTAAAAACAAACCACCATGTATGCATCGAAGAAGCTAAATTTATAGCATTCAAGGAACATTTAATAAGACAGACATATGTGAGGCAATTGAAATAGAAAAACATCCAAAAAAATTCAACAAAGATGATGGCCTAACCCTATGTGAAAATTGGAAACCAATTATACATTCCTTAAAAAATTAAAGGTCCATTGATCATACTTAACACCTCATTTAGAATTCGGTTGAACTAACGAGGTTAAGCAATATTTATTGGAGGCGACACTTTAAAGTTCCATTGAGATATATTTCTCCTAAAGGCGGACTCAACTTTGTAGTCAGAAACACGTTGAGAACACAAAAACAATACATAGTTTTCCATATTAATCTCCATGAAAAATTGTATTGTGTGATTTTCATTCTTGAGCTAATGTGGTTTACAAGCAGAAAATTAGTGCAACCTCGATGAAAGAATTTCTTACCTACCTTAAATTCCCTACTTTAAGTTACTTAGGATTTAGTCAATTATTGTACGTGACCATCTTCAACATAGTTACCAACTTGACGAGAACCCTCCAAAGTTCTTGTTTTTTAACGATCACATTTAGTGGTTGTTTTTACGCCCATTTCAAAAAATGGTGCTACCAATAGCACCTTCTTTTTTTTCGAGGTAATTTTTTATATTTTAAATAATCTTAGCTACAAAGTTCAACATTTTTTTCTAGATGTTGTTTTTTTTTTTTCTAAAATGCATATTTTCATTTTTTTAATGGTGTTTTTTTCAATTTCTATTTTCCATGTTGAAAAAAAACCTGAAATTTGCCATTTTGACAATATTAAAACTGTCATATGTCATTTATTTTTTCTAAGTTCTAATTTTATTTTATTTTTAACAAAAACAGTTACTTGTTTTTATATCAAAAAGAGGATGGAGCCTAGCCGGACATCCAATGATTACAACACATAGTTGTATGTAGAGGTAGTTGTACAATATTCTTTACAATGTTAAAAAATGATACTTCAAAACATCTAGTTACTGCTAGTCTGCTACTATATTGACAACTTGTCTCACTGAGATACAACCTACAAAACTTGCCTATGAGTAAAATGTATTTACAATACATAGAAAATTTTCAAAAAGGTAAATCCATGACATTACATGCCTTCTTCCATCCCTTCCTCGTGGATTTCCCGATGAACTTCTTTAATTTCGAAATCTACCTCAATGGCACAATCTTCCTTCATCCGGTGTTCCTCTTAATGACTTTCTAGATCTTCATTGGTTGATCATGTTGAATCTTTCACAAATTCTAATGGTTCTTGCACATGATGTTTCTAGACTTGTCTCTCAAGATCTCTAATTTCCTCTTCATGAGATGTAGATTTACCTTTGAGATGATTATCTCAACCTATGTCATTACAAGCTTTGTTGTCAGTAGCTACCGGTACATTCAACATTTGGAACTGATATTGAGAAATTGAAACATTTCTACTAATAATGTCCTCTAAATCTCAATTCGTCTTCTCCAACTTGTGCACGGCTTGGATCAGTGCCTCTTGACCTTCTCCATACATTCATTCCAACTCCCTAAATACCATATTTCTTTGCTCCTCGGGGTTTTCCATACTACTCCAAATTAGTCGACTCTTTTGAACACTAGAAATTTCAAAATTACTCTATTTCTGGAACAACCTCTTACCGAAGGTTACCTCAATAATCCAAGCATAATATTAATTCCAAAATCTCCTGATAATGTTGGTCTTACATGTCATAGTGTTATGACCAGCAATAGAACCCTCAAGATAGAGTATACTCTAAACTATAGGAAAAAATTTCTTTCCAAAAACAAATTTCTAATAGAGTGCAATTTGGGCACATTGAATTCAATATTACTACTATTGATGCATGCAAGATGATAATTTTGGTACTTGTTACTTATCCTTACCAGGGGATATTTTAAGCTCATAATCACCTTCCCTTCCAGCTAGTGCTAATAATACTGCATACAATGAATCTTCTCCAGAGTCCAAATATACCCCTGAGACCTTATTTTCCTAGTACTATCAGTCGAGCTTGTTGTGTTCACAACCGAGCCAAAAGAGTTGCAAATTCCAGGAGACTCGACGACAATGATATAAAAATGAATTCTTTCCTTATTGCAAAATAAACAACCTTGTCTTTCACAGATTATCTTAAAACTGTGTGTGATACAGATACTTTTTGACTTCTGAGGGTAATTACCACTGCATCTATCAAACATCTGGAGTCAATAATAGCTAACTCTATCTTCTTGTAGAACTTCAATCCAGTAATAGAAGACGTTTCAAAATTTAGATGGCTCAAATGCAATACTAAAGAAATGTCTTCTACCCTTTTTTTGAACCATAGAACATTCAAGTATGTCTACCTTTAAGTTTTCAATCATCCAATTGGTTATCACATTGTCTCCATAATTCATGATGAAGTATATGTCATAACCCATAACCAAACAATTCAAGTCCAAAACCTCACTGGCCTTGAATCCTCTATTTTGGCTTTTCCCGTTGAACCTATAACCAATTACATAAGTTGTTGATCCATCCACACAAAAATCTAAATGCCAAAATCTAGAATATTTACCAATTAGTCTATTAAGATAGCCTTTAGCTTCACAAATGGAAGGATTGATAATAAACACCGAGTTAAATTCAACTTATCAACATGAAATCTTACAAATTTTATCAACTAACTCTTCAAGTCACGATTCTTATGACGATCCTCACCATTCCATCGAAACACGGGAACAAGAAAAATTCGGCGGGCTCTCCTCAGACACAAAGAATGAAACCACCTTCCATAATCTGTCAAATACTCAATAACCAAACTCGATTCTATATATGTTAGAAGTATCCAGAAATTTGCTCCTTTTCTCGTGCCAGCTCCTACCATTATGACCGGATAAATGGCGTTGTTTCTCATTATTACAATGCAATTATTCAATATCATATTACACAAGGAGGATATTAAATTAGATTTGTTCTCACGAGACAGACCTCGCTCCATCCAAATCATTTTGAAAGTCGTTAAAGTTTTGAATCTTGAATGCTTGATTGTATCCTCATAGATGCACACCATAATTGGCTGCATACAGCTTCAACAAGTGGAGACCCTACGCATAATTGGCTGCATACAGGATAAGCTAGATGGATTTCACCACCACTTGGATAAGATTGTAGAGGCCACGGGCTCGACATACCAGATAGTGTCTGGAGAGCTCCGAAATTTGGTGTCAACAACACTACAACCAACGCCAAGAACACCTAAGCTTGATAGCTTTTTGGGTTTACAGTCGCAGTGGTATTCTTTTGTTTAAATATCTCTACTACTCTTGATGGTATGGATGCAAGCTTGGCTTCCCATCTGTGGGTAGGCTCTTTGTATGGGTTTTGGAAAACTTGCAAAATGGTCTCCTCAATTAGACTAACTGATAGGGATTGACTGCTCTGGTTTCCCCTAAGGGCAGGCCAGTCAACCGTTTCCTTATTCTATATTTTCTTTTGTAAATAAAAGGTTTCAATCCATCTTAAAAAAAGTATAGTTACCAACTTGATGAGAACGAGTTCTTGTTTTCTAACAATCACATTTAGTGGTTTGTTTACCTTCATTTTAAAAAATGGTGTTAGTAATAGCACCTTCATTTTTATGAGGTAATTTTTTTATATTTTAAATCTTTTTAGCAACAAAGCACAAACATTTTTTTTCTAAATGTTGTTTTTTCATTTTTTCTAAAATGCCTACTTTCATTTTGTTAATGGTGTTTTTCCTGTTTTTTTCAATTTTTATTTTCCATGTTGAAAAAAAAACTTAAATTTGTCATTTTTAACAATGTTAAAAATGTCATATGTCATTTTTTTCTTTGTAAGTTCTATTTTTTCATCTAATTATGTATTATTAATTAATTTAAGATGAAATACATTTTAAATACAATGCAAAGTATTGTTTGCTAACACTTTTTTGGCTTTACTTCAATTTAGTAAATAATTCTACTTTTAAGTAATTAGCAAAAAAACATATACCTTTAAAAAGCAGTCATAATGAAAATCATATACATTTTGAAAACTTTTTGTTTAAAACGCTATGTCAAATAATGCAATTTTATGGCCATAATGGAAAAAAAAACTATTTTTTCACATTTTCATAAATTTAATGTATGAAATGATGACAATCACTTAAAAAATGAAAGTAAAAAAGCAAACCATATAATGTTGTAAAAAACATATTGCTAAAAAATGGATTATAAAACAACAATATACATATATGTAAAATCTCAAACTAATATAACAAGTGAAACGTTGCATTGCAGCAAATTCTCTGCCATAGGGATAGCCAACGGCGGGGGGGAAAGGGCGTTTGGTATGCTCTGCATTTAGTATAGTTTTTAGTTCATCCGCTGCCGATGGGTCTATGAATCGATTTACAATCAACATATTTGATTTTCAAGTCATCCAAACACCATATACAAGTAACATGACATGTGTCGTCGGTGCACTATTCAATAGTGCCCCGCACGTTGTCCTCTGCCTCCCAGAGAAATATGCTAGAATGGAATGTGTAGTTGAAGCACTATTGAATAGTGTCTCACCCATTCTCCTCTCATTGGCCGTGAAATCCGAAAAATTGACACATGTCATCAGAGTCGAACCATTGTCGAATACTGCCCGGCCCGTTCTACTCATACTAGCCAAAAAAATAAACACCTGTCACCCGATGTCACTAGTTCTTCTTTGTTGCTCCGCCCGTTCTGCAGACCAGCCAAAAATAACAAAGAGCAATTGTTTTTCATATGCATCGATACACAAGTTTTCAGGGGGATTGCATGAATTATATGAGATGAAGGCACTAACATTGGAGAACATGATAATGCTCAAGGTAAGCGGACGTATCACAGGAAACAACTCGCACTTATGCAGTAGTATCATATTCAAAAGTACTTTTCAACAAAAAATCATATGTTTCGACACTTCTGAAAACTTGATTTCACCCATTTCACCATATCAAATGACTAGAACATTATAGTTGATGATAATCTGTGAAGAACTGGCAATAAAATGAAAACCTAACAACATCATGGATGTAATGAAATATATACATATACATAGTCAAGGCACGATCTTATTAAATATAAAAATAAATAAAATTTTACATGCGAGTTCCTACATTTAATATGTATATAAAAGGCAACAATATAGGCCAAATCAAGAAACAAAGTGAAATTGAATCTCACAAAACCATAATCAACACGCATACTAATTTAATTATCAACCCTGAGCGGCAGACATTCCCATAGCAAGTCCCTGTTTCCCATGAATTTACCCAAGTTCCCTTAGTCATATGCAAATCCGTGATTGGCCTTTGGGTAAATTAAATCCTCACCACGATTACATGGTAAGAAATCAAGATTTCATCCCGACCCTGCCAGTGCTGGGCCACCCTTCGGAATCTTCCATAAGGTCAGTAGATTCGGGGTAGCTATAACGGTATATATATTATTATTATGAAGTTGAATGGAAGAAATTAAGATTGCCTTCCATTGCATTCTTTGACTGGTAGCTTCCCAGGGTTATTATTCCTTTATGCTCACCACCGTTGTGTATTTTAAATGTCAAGGGACTATTTAGAGCCAAGCTCTCATGACTACCAACAGAAGTCTATCACAACATTGTTTCATGCCCAAGTCTCTCCAAATTTTGTACTCTTTTGAATGAATCTCAAAAAATTTGAGTCCTTTTATAGGCGTGTTTAAGTCGTACCTCGTTAGATTTGAGCCCAAAAAGGAAACCTTTAGATTGAGTTGTTCCTAGGGTTTTACAACCAGTATTTTGTCAAGGTCATTGGAGGGTCAACCCATGTTTTGGATTAAGGTGGGCATGATGAGGATATGGCAGGGTTTTATTTTATTTTTAATTTTAATTTTTTGAGTTTTGCTAGTGTTTGGTAGTTATCATGCGGCCTAGTCTTCGATCAGTCCCGGGGAAATGCAGGTTAAAGGTCCATTTAAGATGGATAATGACATTTAAGTAGAAACGAAACAAGGGGGGGATTCTGTCCAAAATAATGGTTTGAAATAGGCCCTAATTTTAGAGTGGAAGAGGAAAAGTTGACTGCGAGAATACAGATTGATTACCGAAATGAACTGATATTATTAGGGATTATTGACAACAACGTATCTAGTGTGAATTTGGAATTTTTGGGTGAAAATCGGGGCTAGGATGGTAGATCAAGTAACAAGACAAGGTTGCATAATGAATGATGAATTTTGTAATAGACGTGAGTGTCTGCTGATGGATGATGGCCACATGGGTAGGGAGGAGGGGCATGGAGAGAATCATAATGACGATGGTCTTTTGTGGCACAAAGACATTGTCCAGCACTCCTCGGGGGATTTCTCGTTCGTTGTTGTCTAATACAATGCTTTGCTGGAGGATTAGAGCTAGGTGGAGACTGGTTATCGTGGAACGTTCATTGGAATATGAGATGGACACAAAGGCCCCAAAACATTTCGCTTCATCAATGACCACATGTCCTTTCCTTGCCTGTTCTCCTCTGCCTCCCCGAGAAATCCGTTAGATTGACACATGTAGTCATCAACTCTGGAGTACTGTATTGGTACAAGACAGGTGATGCTACCACAAATTTTTTTTTTAAATAATTTTTTTATTATTATTAATTTTTTATAATTGAAACCACTCCTCTGGGGGTTTATGTCCCATAAAAAATGGACACACCAATCAAAAAATTGAATTATTGAATTTTAAAAATTGCTATAATTATTTTAATTTTCCATAATATTATGTTTAATCACAAAACTTTGGAAAACTTTGTAAAAATATTTGTGGGAAAATGCAAATTAATGCAAGTCAATAAAGTTTGACTAGCCATCGATTAGTATATATCCCTAGTTTGGCAATGAATAATAAGTAATAGCATATTACATCATAAATTTTGCATATCTTAATGTTTTACTTGATTTTTGTTTAAAAAATCAAAGAAGGGAGGAACTTCCAAAATCACCCCATTTCTTTGGGTTTTTACCTTTTTTTTTTGTAAAACCTAATAGCTAACGCATAAAAACATACAATAGTGCCCACTTATATGATATAATACTTTATTCATAATAATATATAACAGTAATAGTGATATTTTTTACAAGAGTGGGTATATTTTATGGAAGATATATTTTCCAATAAGAAATATATATTTTATTAATAAATCAATGATGCATTACAGTGAACTAGTCACATATAAATAACATGATATAGAAAAGTTACAACTCTTGCCATGAACGAAGGCGACCCTTGAAAAAGAATAGTAACTATGGCTTAACAATCATTTAGGTGTATTACAAGTCATCCCTTCCTGAAAAGTTTTTTCCTCAAAGCTTGGGTAAAAAAAGAGTGCTTTGACTTAAAATTTGTATTTGCTTAATTGGTTGCAGCTTCAAGGGGGTTATTGAACTTTATAGGATACTCTTTAAAAAATTAATCTTGTTCAATAGTTCATCCACAAATGGAACATAAAACTTATCTTTAATGTTAATTTGAATTTATTTTAATGCTTGGTAGTCAACATAAATTTTATAAGGACAATCCTTGTCTCTTACAAGTGTGACTAATGTTGAAAAGGAATTCTTGCTTTTAGTAATAATACCACGATCCAATAATTCTTGAACCAAATGTTCAACCTCTATATAAAGTCTATGAGACTGCTTGTAAGATTGACTTCCAAGTCATGTTGAATCATGAATCAATTCTATGAAGTGGTCTCTCGAACAAGATGGATGAAAACCATGAAGTGGGTCTTGAGAATCGACACAAAATATCCCACAGATCTTATCTATACCCTTGGGATCATCAATTTTAGAAACCACTTCCATGGAATAACTATGTAAAAGATAAGATTGGGATCCTTTCTTATTTATCTTCTCCATTCTATCAGACGAGACTATCTTGGCAGATGATTCCCTACAACTTGTACTTCCTTCCGTTTCAAAAAATCTTATAAATTGTTCTTTTAAATCTAACCCCACTGTACAAAGTGTGTTCAATCATTGGGCTCCTAACACCACATCTACACCTACAATTCCCATAGCATATATATAGGATATTTTAATTTGTAGTCATCAAGATCTAACTATACCTTATGGCATTTCCCATCACATGGAGTAGTTTTATTCCCCGGAATGGCGACTTGAAAGTCTGGAGTAGGGTAGATAAGCATGTTTAATTGTTTTGCTATCCTTGCATCTATGAAATTATGTGAACTACCACTATTATAAGCACAGTCACCTTAGTATTTTTTTATGTAGCCATGGATTTTAGGAGTTTGAGGTTGAGAAATACCTATCATTGTGGCTATAGAAAGTGTTGGAGAATTGTCAGGCTTCTGGGTGTTGGACTCTTTGGAGTCTGTTTCTGAATCAGAAGGGACATCCCTAGCTGCCTCATCATTATCATTGTTATTATTATTATTACTCTAACATAAGTAGAAATTTGTGTCCTTACATCTATGACTTCGAGTACAATTAGGAGCACTACATTTAAAACATGGATTCTTATCCTTCCTTGCATTTGATGATGGGATCCTTTGGTGAGGAGGAATATACTTCGAGATTGATTTTTCCAATTGAAAATAAGGATTTTGTTTATGACACATATGTTTTGATTCAATGAGTTTGTCCTTTTGACGTACTTGTTCAACATCTTTGAGATATATAACTTTAATTTTGTTTTGTATATTTGGTTTCAACCCTATTATGACAATGTGTAGAAGTTGTTTATCTGGTACGTCATCAATGTGGGTGGAAAGTACATGGAGACCATTAAAACTCTCATCCGTTTTCCTTGTTGTTGCAAACGAGTGAGCTTGGTGTAGAGTTCGTATTCTTCTATATCCTGAAATCGTTTAAAAAATTTCTACTTGAGGGTGTCCCAATCTCTCACCGATCCTCCCCGACATTTAGAGTCCCACCACATGAACTAATCACAAGTTATTTTCTCTAGGTCATCGATGCAATGTTTATTTTGTCGTCTTCATCACATATATGGTGCATAGCGAAATAGTTTTTAACTTTATTGATCCATCTAGTGCCTTCTTGGTTGTCCTTGCCATCAAATTTTGGTATATTTACTTTTACTTTGTGTATAGCATTATTGAATGAACTAGTATTTGATGAATAATGAGGCTATGAGGATGAGTTAGGGCTACTCGTTCCTTTAATTATGTTTTTAATGATTCAATTTCATCCTTGAATGCAATAATTTCTCCATATATTTGATTGTATTTTTTGTTGACTTCTTGTAGTACACTTGGTAATACACTTTGTACAATCTTTGTAATTCTGCTATCAAACTTGGTGTCTGCCTTTTTTGTTGACTCATTACCTTCGGGAGGTCCACCAGATTTCCTCTCCATGTTTCTTGTATTCATGATTAGAATATTTTAGAGAATATGACAAAATAACTATTAAATAATAATAACAATAACTATTTGAAAAAAAAAATTTAATTAATTATATATAGCATAAAAGGATTAAAATAAAATACAATAATAATTGTCAATATTAGTAATAAGAATATTATTATATATTTTTTTGAAATGGTGTGGAGGGATAAGGGTTGAAAGAGTGGGGCATGGGAAATGGCGTGGAGAAGGGAGTAGGGGGGTGGAAGGAGTAGCGTGGGGCTAGAGATGGAGGAGGCGTGGGGTTAGGTGAAGGATGCATCCCGGAGGAGAAATGGTAGTGGTGGTGTACAGGTGTGAGGGAAGTGGCCACGGAGAGCTGGGGAGTGTGGAGGAGTGGTGAGTGGCAAGGGAGATGGGAAACGTGTAGGTCACAGAGTGTTGCGAGAGGAGCAAGTGAGGAAGTGAGAGGAGTTGGAGTTGGAGGTGTTGGCTTGTGGTGGGATGACGAAGGGATAAATGGCAGAGCTGCAGGTGTAGTAGAAGGGTGGATGTGGAGAAAGGATACAAGGGTGTGGGAGATTTTAGAGGACGTGGGAGTGTGCAGGAGGTGAGCACAGGGCTAGGTGAGTGGAGCAATAGATGTAATGAAAAGTGGAGTGCATGGGCAAGGAATATGGAACCACAATAGTAGTAGAATGGTCCCACCCGAAACACATAAACATGAGACTAGTGTTCACACGCTTGCTTTGATACCAATTGGAAGATATATTTTCCAATAAGAAATATATATTTTATTAATAAATCGATGATGCATTACAATGAATTGGTCACGTATAAATAACATGATATGGAAGAGTTACAACTCTTCCCATGAACAAAGGTGACCCTTGAAAAATAATATTAACTACAACTTAACAATAATTTAGATGTATTGCATATTACATTACAAAAGAGGTTGTGGTGAACCAAATCAACCAAGGAATACAAAGAAGTTCAAAAAATTGTAGAAAAAGACTCTCTTAAATTGAACCATTAAACATTGTTCTTTGCAAGAGCTTTTCAAAGAACCAAAACTAGATACTTGCTTATCTAATCTATAACTATACTAACATACAAAAGTGCCAAGAAGCAGAATCCAAGTAAAAACCATAGAGAACAAAATTTAGACAAATTGATGCCCACTACGAGCTTCGTCCATCAGAACATCATCTTGTTCATGCATGGCATATCTCTATTGCTTTGATTGTCCAATGTATATATGTTATTTTTGCTAATCTTGGTAGTGCTTGGTCTATTTTTTCTGCTTTTTAGTCCACCAGAGAAGCATTGGGTCATGCTTACAAAACACCCACTATTTTTTTGTGATTCTTTGATTAGAGAGCAAGATAAGCTCTTACACCTTGGAGTGATTAACAATACAGGTACACCTAACAAAGGATAAATCCAAGCATCCAAAGAAGCAACATACTTGCAACAACAAACAAAATAAGGGTCCCAAACCCTCTTAGCCAATTCCTACTCCCAATGGTGATAAAGAAACTAAATCGAAATATAAGAAGACTAAGAGACATTGTAATTTTGTGGGTGAGATGGTCATCTAGAGTCTAAGTGTTTCAACAAGATGGAAGCCTTGGAAGCAAACATGAAGAAGCACAACATCAATCTTGATTCTTATTCTTCTAACTCTTCTTCTCATGGACATGCACTTTCTGTTTTTGGTTTTCCTTCAATGCAACATCTACTTGTTCTTCTAATGAGTGGCTTATTGGTTTTTGGAGCATCTTATCACATGGCTAAGGATGAATCCACATTTTATGCTCTTAATGAATGTAAGAAACAAATATTTGTTGGTGATGATATATCTCTCAGTGTTATAAGGTATTGAACAATTCAACTAGATGTTGGCCATTTTAATGATGTATTGTGTGTTCCAAGTCTTTCCTGCAACCTTCTATTAGTATATCAAATCATTCCTTCGGGTGAAGATAAAATAATAGATTTTTCACCTCACCATGTTGTAATCTAGAATTTAAAAGATCATAAGCATGATCTAGCAACTCGAATGTTGATGATATTTTTTTTTTTTTGACAAAAACGGTTAAAATTATAATTAAAGACTGGCAAATGGGCTGCCAGGACCTTTACAAAGCATGTTCAGATTCATTGTACTGGTCTTCCTTTCCAGCTTGGTTCCTTTACAACTTCTGGTCTTGATGGTCTCCCGATTCTTTGCTTTATGGGATCGCACAAATAGAGCTTCCTCCATTGACTATTAGCTGGATTTTGTTCATGAGAGCACCTCGGTTGGATTCAGCGTCCGCAAGGCTATTTAGGTTCCTTAGAACATGCTGAACCTTATAATTTCTGAAATGAGAGAGGAGGAGGAGGACTTTCCTGAAGATTTGGGCAAGATACATATCCGAGGGCATCTTCTTAGTGTGAACAGCTTTAATTATCAGCCTGGAGTCTCCGAATATGTTAATCTTTTGGATGTTCAGATTTCTTGCCTGGATTAGGCCCTGCCATAGCGCCAGGATTTCAGATTGGTTGTTGGAAGCTTGTCCTAGGCCCCATGCGTAGGACAAATGGATTTTTCCAGAAGGTTCAAAAATAATACCACCTCCTCCAGCTTGCCCGGGGTTCCCTTTGGAGGCCCCGTCGAAGAAGAGACACCATTCATTTAGCACTGATCTCCATTTGATAAAATCCATTTCAGCCAGTCTGATTTCCCAGTTGGCTTTGTGAGGCGAGATCGTGGCTTCATTACTGTTATGAGCTGGCTGGAACTCCTTAAACCAATGCTCTTCTTCGCTAGAGAGTGGGGCCGTATTACTTTTGGGAGCCTTAATTTTTAATGCTTCAGACAGCATGACCCGGGCTTTGACAACAATTTGAGCTGGGACCCTGCTTTCATCCTTGAAAATTATGTTATTTCGCTCCATCCAAATTTTCCATGATAGAAATTTGGGAATCCAAATCCACGTGATTTTAATGGAATTTTTGTTGCTCAGGCTGTAGGGATAAAGATGAAACCAACTCGCCATCTCCACGACTGAGCTGGGAAGAGCGATATCGATGGGACCAAGGATAATTTTCCAGACCTCTTGAGAGAAATCGCAGCCTATAAACAGATGATTAGCGTTTTCTTCAGCGATTTGGCACAATGGGAAACGAGAAGGCCCAGCCCAGCCTTTCTTCTTGAGATTGTCAGAGGTGAGAATACTATTATGAAATAATTGCCAGGTGAAGAGATCGATTTTTGGTATGGAAGGATATTTCCAAAGAGCTTCCCACAGGCCTGGATTGGGTGGAGCCCAAGGCCGTTCCAGAATTGCATTGTAACCAGCAGAAGCCGTATATTTACCTGTGCCAGAGCCCCAGCCCCGTTTATCTATCGATCTGGTAGTGGTAGGCGATTTCCCTTGCAGAATGTCCAACAGCAACAACGCTTCCTCCTTCAGCTCGTCCGGGTAATCTCCAAGCTTCCAGCTTACCCAGGATTCGTTATCATCATTTCCCCATGTTGAGATATCCCACAGCGTGGTGCAATTCTTGTCAGTGAGCCAGGCTCGAATATTCCTCAGCTCGTTCAGGCAATTGAGGGGTTGATCTCCTAGAATAGAATCATCCCAGATTTTTATGTTTGCTCCATTCCCAGGGATCCAAGTAAGCTTGGCTGTGAAGAAAGGTAGAGCTTTTTTGCAAAGCAGGAAGATCGGAGAACCAGTTTGCCTTTTAGGAGGCTTCTCTAGGCACCTTCTCCTGTTTCCAGTGAAGTATTTTTTCCGGAGGATTTGCTTGCTCCAAGTAGTTTTGCCAGAAACTATTTTCCAAAGAATTTTGCCACCCATGGCTAGATTTTGGGTGGCAACATCTCTGATTTGAAGGCCCCCCTCTAGCTTTGGCTTTTTTATTTTGTCCCAGCTAACCAGATGCAGCTTCTTTTCATTATTACGTCCCCCCTCCCAGAGAAAACGCCAGAGCAGCTCTTCAATCTTATTCGTAAAGGTTTTAGGAGCTAACAGGACTGAGCACTGGTAAATAGGGAGGCTGGTAAGAACAGAGTTTATCAAAATAAGTTTTCCTGCCTTGTTGAGCCAGGATGCTCCCCAAGCATGGATTTTATTTTTGAGCTTGTCCAACAGGGGCAGCCAGTGGGTAACTTTAGGGGAGACTTTGAAGATAGGAATGCCCAGGTAGGTGAAGATGTCCCAGGATGAGATGCCTTCCATGTCAAGGATTCGGGAGATGTTCAGCATTTCAATAGGGGAGCAGTTCCAGCCATAAATCTTACTTTTGTGGAAATTAATTTCACTGCCAGAGCTATTCATGTAGCAATCAAGTTCTGACTTAAAGTTCCTGGCTGTTCTGGTATTGGCCATTCCCAAAAGCAGAGTGTCATCAGCGAACTGGGCATGGTTTACATTCTTGACCCTGGGAGCTATTTTTATGCCTGAGAGAGCTCTGTCATGGAGACTTTTATTCAGCTGGAAGCTTAGGACAGAAGCCTGAATGACAAAGAGAATAGGAGAGAGAGGGCAGCCTTGCCTTAAGCCTCTTGAGGCCTGGAAGGACTTGGTAGACCGGCCATTGATCAGCGGAGCTATCCAGGGAGCTGAGATACAGGCTTTAACCCACCTGATGAAATTCTGATTGAACCCAAAATTCCTCATGGCAGCAAACAGGAAATCATGCTTGACACGGTCAAAAGCGCTGGCTAAGTCCAGCTTGACAACCATTCCTTTCTCTTTATTCCTGTAGCTGGAGTGTATGGCTTCCTGGACTAAGATTATATTGTACAGAATTTGCCTGCCTCTAACGAACCCTCCTTGATTTTCCGGAATCAACTTTGGCAAAAAAAATTTGAGTCTATTGGCCATTATTTTGGTTGTGATTTTGTAACCAGTGTTGCAAAGGGAGATTGGCCGGAACCTGTTGAAATTCCTGGCCCCTTTTTCTTTTGGGATGAGCGCCAGGAAAGAAGAATTTGTGCTGCCTCCCAATTTGGAACAAAACTGAGTCTTCTTGATCATTCTGTACAAGTCCCTTTTAATTATGTCCCAGCAAGAGATATAGAACCGGGCGGTGAATCCATCCGGCCCGGGAGCTTTGTCCAGGTCCATGTTGAAGAGGGCTTTTTTAATTTCTCGAATACTCACAGGATGGTTCAGCAGTTGGTTGTCCTCTTCACTTATCAGCTTTGGGATCACAGAGAGGGGGAAGGAGATTGGATCCACCGGGACCCGGTCTGGGGCAGAGTACAGCTTATGGAAAAAGGAGTGGGCAGCTTCCTTAATACCATTGGTGTCCTTTGTTGTATGGTCTTGAATCTGAATTTCATTGATGGAGTTATAGATTTTCCGAGCTTGGGTCTGCTTATGAAAAAAAGTGGTGTTTTTATCTCCAGCTTGGAGCCAGAGCGTTCTTGATTTGACTCTCCAGTAAGTTTCCTCCTCTCTGCACACTTTTTGGTACTTCCTTTGGAGATCAGCTTCCTTGTTGAGCAAGTCAGGGGTGATAGCGGACTCTTCCATGACCAGCTGGTGCCTTCCCAGGATCTTCTCCATTCTTTTCCTTTCATCTGTAGGGGATCTTAGGTTTCTAGCCCAAGATTTTAGCTCAGCCTTGAGCCTTCTTAATTTGCCTTCCCATACAAAGAATGGAGATCCATGAATCGGTTCGTTCCAGGAGTTATTCACTATGTCAAGGAAACCTTCCTGATCTACCCATAAAGGGCTGAACCGGAAGGGGATGGGGCCTAGCTGAGCTTCAGCGGAGAGGGTGAGCGAGATTGGTTTATGATCAGAGGTGTAATGCGCATGGATCTTGGAGGTAGCCATGAGACCAAGGGTGAGGAAGGAGGCATGAATAAGGAAACGGTCTAGACGGGCCGCAATGTGGCCCGGCCCGAATCTTTTATTGGACCAAGTGAACTTCCCTCTAGTAGGGGTGATATCTACTAGATCCCAATCCAACATCAAGTCTTCCACCCACTCTCTAGCAGGGTCCCGGACTATTGATCCCCCTTTTTTTTCTGCTAGAGCAAGGGTTACATTTAAGTCTCCAGCAATAACCAGATTCTCAGGATTATGCTGGTTCAAAAAAATAGCCAAAGAGTCCCAGCACTCTTGTTTTTCCACCAAAGAGACAGGAAAATACAGGTTAAAGATACTTACAAAATGACCAGAGTCTTTGTGGTGCAGCTTGTTGTAGAGCCAATGTGTGGTGCCTTCTTCTTCGACAAGATCAAGCTTTGCGGAGTCCCAAAAGGTTGCCAAGCCTCCCAAAGCTCCTATTGCACTCACAGCCCTACCCGGGCCTTTTTTCCAAAACGAATTACTAGCACGGAGGAGAGCTTCCTCCTCCATTTTCGTCTCCTGGATTAGGAGGACTTCCGGCCTCAATACTCTTACTAAGTCCCTTATAGCTTCTTCTTTTAGAGGGGTGCCTAGTCCTCTGCAGTTCCAGGAGACGTACTGCATTATTTACCTATTTGAGAGGGAAGGCCCCCTTTCGGGGTTTTCCCAATCTTCAGCCCTGATTTGGTATTCATCATTTCTAGGATAGTGTGATGTGAACCTTGCACTACGTCCTTGTAGGACTGTTCTTCCCTTCTTTTCTTCTCAGGCTTTCATCCCCGCTTTGGTTGATTTGGAGAGACTGACGGGCTACTTACTTCAGTGTCACCTTCCTCTGAGGATTCAGCTCCTGTTTCCGAGCTCAGGCCGGTGTGTTCCTTTGGCAGGCTGGAGGCAGATCGGTGAAGGGAAGAATCACTTGGGCTTTGAGACCCCTGAGCTTCGCCAGTTTTTGGATCATGTGCAGGGTTTAGGGCCCCATTAGGGTTTTCCTGAGGGATGGGCACTGGATTGCCTTCCTTAGGTGGATCTTGGATCGTTTTCTCCTTGTTTTTATTATTGCTGAAGGTTTTCCCCTTCTTCACTTTCTGCCATCCTTCTGCATCTTCTTTTTCGACAGCCAACTTGGGGAAATATCTCTGGAAATGGCCGTGTTCTTGACAGTTCCTGCATTTGAAGGGCAGGTGTTCGTAGTCCAATTTCTGGTAGTGGATCCAAGATCCTACTGTTAGTTTTACTGCCTCAGGTAGTCCGGCTTCAAGATCCACTTCAACACAGATTCTGGCGCAGGAATATTGCCCTTTGTTATCTGCTTTGTCAATGAAATGACCAATTCCATTCCCTATTCTCTTCAGAGTGTCAAAGTCCCAGCAATGCATTGGGAGATTGGGGAGTCTGACCCACACTGGCACCTCTTTGGGGATGTCGGTCGCGGGGTCGAAGTCTGGTGTCCATTTGTTCAGGTAAAGGCCCTGCGTGCCCATGAAGTAGGGGCCGTTCCTGAAGACTAGATCCCGGTCTTCTTCTAAGATGAATTCAAACACAAAAAAAACCCCTTCCGACGGGATAACAGGTTACACCTTGTTTCAGATTGGGTTTCCAGTTCCGCTGAATCCAATCATCAGTAGTCTTGGCAGACAGCCATAGCCCCATGAACTGGCCCACGAGTCCTCTCTTAGCCAAAGCCAAGGCTGTTTTCATTGGTTTTTCTTCAGGGAGAGCTATTTCCGGGATTTCATCTAGTTTCTTGATGAACTTGGAATGACCGGGGGAGAGAACGATTTGCCTCTGCTCTGGAGGAGCCTTCTGAAGGAATCCTCATCCGAGATCGATGGGGGGGGGGCGTCCTCCCCTCCCCCAGGCGCCGCCATGCTGAAAACTGCTCGCAACCACGCAACCCTAGCGCGCAGCTCCTCCTCTCGCACTTGCACCACCCGATTTCTAGCTCCAAGACCTTGTTCATCTACTATTCCAAACATAAATCCTGAATAGTATAAAGTCCATTGATCCAATCCGATGATATTACCAACTTGTACACATTTGACAACTTTGAGTCATATCTCTTCCATCAATTTTTATTGTTCATATTGATGACTTGAGTAATCTTTGGCATGAGTGCTTTGGTCATCTATATTGTTATTCATTGTAATAACCATGCAATTCAAATATGGTGATTGGTCTTCCTCTTGTTTCTTGCAGAGATGGTGTTTGTTCTAGTTGTGTGCTCGACAAACATCATTAAGACAATTTAACGAACATGCCTCTTGGCACATCTCAACCCCCTTGCATCTTGTTCATAGTGATTTGTGTTGGATTGCTTCCTCCTGCTTCTTTCTCTAGGTTCAAGTACTTCCAAACTTCGATTGGTTCTCCATGAGCACTTGGGGTTTATTTCTTAAAACTTAAAGAGTGAACTTTTTTACATGTTTTTTGTCTTCAAGGCCCTTGGACAAAAACAATTTTAACATCAACTTCATGAGTTAAGAACAAATAATGGAGGCAAACATGTTAACCACAAATTTACAACTTACTACACTACATGGAGCATTTAGATGAGATATAATATTCCATACACACCACAAAAAATTGGTGTTGTTGAAATAAATAATTGCACATTAAAGGAAACTGCAACTTGTGTGATCCAATCCAAGGGAATAAGTCCTCATTTTTGGGTGTATTTTAACCATTAGTTATGTCAATTAAATAGAAAGTCACACTCCCACGAAGGGTCTAAAATATATAACATTAAAGAAGCATGGAGTAGAATTAAACCCAATCTAAGCCACTTTTGTTGTTTGTTGGTGAAGCATGGGCTCACATTCCTAATGAGAAAATGAAAGCATTACAACCTAAGGGTGAAAAGTACATTTTTGTTCGATATTTTGAAGATGTAAAAGGTTACAAAATTCTTAAACCTCATTCTAATGAAATTATTATTACGAGAGATGTTAAATTTGATGAAGGTGCTTGGTATGCAAGCCTACTTCAACATTTGTGACATCTTTAGCTTGTGAGCCATTTTCGACAATTGTGCCATCTTCTATTCCTAACTTTTCTACTAGTGATCTTATTACGGTTTCTTCATCAAATGATTATAGTGAGGATGAAAATACACATTCACATGCTCACCTTCCTCTTGTTGGGTCCATTGAACACAAACCTACTCCATCACCACCGCTTCCTATATGGGTCTATACAACATGATAAGTAGATGGTGATATTTCAAATCAACATCGTACATGTTCACAGTTCCAACGAAGCTCCTCTTTTTTCACTAAAGTTTTAGAGACTCATGACCCAAAAACCTTTACATAAGCTTTTGGCTATCCAAATTGGGACATGTCAATGAATAGATAATATTGTTCCTTAATGGTGAATGATAGTTGGGATCTTGTACCTCTTATAAATGGAAGAAAACTTGTCAGATGTAAATGGGTGTATAGAACTAAGTATGCATTAGATGGAAGTGTTGAAAGACATAAGGTCCAATTAGTTACCAGAAGATTTTTTCAACTAGAAGGGATTGGCTATAATGAAACCTTTGCCCCCATAGGAAAAATGAATTCCATCCACCTTGTTTTATCCCTTATTGCTTTATATAAATGGGGGGTCAACCAAATGTATGTGAAGTATGCCTTCTTGCATGGGTATTTACAAAAATAAAAATGCATGGAACAACCTCCTGGCTATATTCAAAGTGTCTCCAACCTCGCTTGCCACTTTGAGAAATCTCTTTGTGTCCTTAACCAAGTTCCTTGGGTTTGGTATGCTAAAATGGATAGCTTTCTTCTTTACATGGTTTTTTCCATGTGTGATTCTAACCCTGATTTATATACCAAGAAAGTAGGTAAGCATATCATAATACTTGTTCTTTATATCGATGACCTTATTCTCATTAGACACAGTGACCCCAAACTTTTAACCCATGTGAAATCCAATCTTAAGAATAAATTTGAAATGATGGATGACTTAGGATCTTTGATTTTTTTTTTGTCCTCTAAGTCTTGCAAACAAATGAACAAATCTCCCTTTCCAAGACACAATATGCAAGTGACCTTCTTCATCACTTTCAAATGGAAAATTGCAAACTAATCACATCTCCCTTCTAATATGGAGTCAAACTAACAACCACATGCACTACACTCAAAGTTGATGGCACTTTGTGCTATCAATTAGTTGGTAGGCTTATTTATTTGACTCATACACATCCTAGTTTTTCCTTTGTTGCTTGTCTTGTGCCTGATATACAAAAACACCGCATGAGACTTCAGTATATCTAGGCTACAAACCAATTTGGGATAAATTAAAGTTCATAGGGGACTCCTTTGTTGGTTGGTTTCATTGATTTTGATTGGGTCGATGACCTTGATGATCAAAAGTCTATTGCAAGTTATGTTGGCAGTCTTGGTTCTAGACTTGTCACTTGGGCTTGTAAGAAGCACCAAACCCTTGATATTTCTTTAGCATGAGCAAAGTATTGAGCAAAAATTAATGTAGTTCAATAAGCTTTGTGGATTTGATAAATCCTTTCAAAGTTTGGATTCCAATAGAGACATCAAACTACACTCTTGTGTGACACTCAAAGTGTCATCGAGTTAACCAAATATCTAGTTCAACATTAGTGCAATAAACACATTGAGTTACACATGCACTTTATCAGAAAGATTATTTAGGATCACGTTCTCAAACTATTCTTTTTCCCCATAGATGATTAAGTACTCGTAGACATTTCACAATGTGGCTTACAAAAGCAAAAAATTTAAAACTTGGATCTATGTTAGGAGTTTAGGAAGTTATCACTATGGGGGGTAGGCAATGCCTCCTTCCTTCTACTATTGTGTCTTCTTTGTAAATCCTTCAATCCTATTCCACATTGTTCTTAATAGGGGATGTTACAATATTTAAACACCTAAAAATTAGTTAATATCAACTTGGTCTAATGTGTGTTTAGGTAAACTGTGTTTCTTTATCATGCATTGTAATTAATTAATCCAACGATCATGATTATGTTCTATACATAAAATGATATGATGCTTCATTTTTTCCTCAAAACTAATAGTTATATTTATTTGTGGCTTAACACTTACTTGGTCCATGATCTCTATTTAAAGAGTGTGGAGGGTCCTTTGCTAATGATCGACTATAAGAAGCTCGTAGGTAAAACATTTCCCTTTTTGAATTAATGCATCACCTCAAGTGGTTGCATTGGTTGGAGACATGGATTGTTTCCCTCTTCGAGGGTTTTAACCACACAATACATTGGTGTACCGATTTTTTATTTGTTTGTGTAAGCGGTTGATTAAAGTGTTCAAGCTGTGTGGAATGCCCTATTTATCGAACATATAGTTCCCTAGACTTTCCCAAAAAGGATCTCTCGCATCAAGGTCTATACAAATTGTCAATTATGTATGCATTCCCTGATTCTTTTGACCCAACTTTGATCAGTATACCTACATTCAACACATTTGTAGAAATAACAACTAGATTAACATTCCAATGCTTCTAACATAAATAGTAAATAATTAATAAATAAACATAATTAATTGTAATTAAGAATGAAAGGGCATGACCTTTCATTCACGATGCCCAAGCCTTATTTAATAGGCAAGTTATCAACCATTGTAGTCATCTTTTATCCTATCATCTAATATATTATTCTTATTATCAGTCAATATGAAAGTCGGATTCAACTATTAACATCCAACTGGATACGGTTGTTGCATTTGGTATCAGAGCCAGGCTTGTAGCCACCAATCTAGGACCTTGTCCAAAAAACCAAGCCCTTGGGCCAAAGAAGTAAAAAAGAAAAAAGAGAAAGAAAATAAAAAGAAGAAAAGAAAGATAGTGAGAAAAAAAAAAGTGAGAAGAAGTAAAAAGGAAAAAAAAAAAAGTAAAAGTAAAGTTTTGCAAAAAAATAGGACCTTGTCCTAAGAAAAAGAAAAGAAAAAAGAAGTGAAATCGCACATGGTTTTAAGGTGCACGTGGTTTTGTAAGAAATGAGTTTGGTTTTATTCCCTAACAACAAACCAAAAGTGAGATTTGAACCTAGGTGGGGAAGGTAACAATCATTCCTCCCAACCACTCAATCCACACCATTTTTATTATCCTTTAACTCCAAAAACAATTATTATAATAATTAATAATTATTATTATCATTAATAATAATTATTATGAATCAATCTAGTTGGAATTTGGTATTCTGTGGAGCTATTCCAATTTCCCACCCGCTTTATTCTGCACTTTGAGAATTTTTCTTAGATTTGAAAGGATTTGGGGACGACTGGCCCTTGGTAGCCGCTAGGGTTCTGCCGCTCTGGGTCTCCGCTCTCGGGTTCGCGTCTGCAGCCGCCATGGCTGTGCCTGGGGGAGGGTCCCCCCCTCCCTCCCCTTCCATCTCTGCGGAAGAAGCTTTCAAGCATCTTACTAACCCGCGTGGTAAGAAACTGTTGACAAGTGAGATCCCCAAATTCATCAAGAAACTGGACGAGATTCCTGAAATCGAACTCCCTCCTGAAAACGCCATTAAAACTGCTCTCGCCCTCTCATCTCGTGGACTGGTAGGCCAATTCATGGGCCTGTGGCCATCGGCGAGAACTACAGATGATTGGATACAAAGGAATTGGAGACCTCATCTGAAACATAGCGTCACGTGCTATCCAGTAGGAAGAGGATTCTACATCTTTGAATTCATTTCAAAAGAAGACAGAGACCTAATCTTCAGAAATGGCCCTTATTTCATGGGGGCTCAAGGACTCTACCTCAACAGATGGACCCCGGACTTTGATCCAAGCATTGACGTTCCAAAGGAGGTACCGGTCTGGGTAAGGCTTCCAAACCTGCCTGCACACTGCTGGAATCCTGATTCGCTGGAAAAGATTGGAAACCGCCTGGGAAGGTACATAGATAAGGCTGACCCAAAGGGGCAATACTCGTGTGCCCGAATCTGTGTGGAGGTTGACCTAGAAGCAGGTCTACCAGAAGCAATCAAATTATCGATCGGTCCCTGGAGTCATTATCAAAAACTGGATTATGAGCAACTGCCGTTCAAGTGCAGACTCTGCCATGAGCATGGCCACTTTCAAAGGTCTTGTCCAAAAGCCCAGTCTCCAGAGGAGAATGAGGGTTGGCAGCAGGTCAAGAAATCTAAAACATCAGCCAAGATTCCTGAAAAAAGACCCATGAATACCGGACAGAACCCACCGACTAAAGACCCGCTCAAATCCAAAGAATCAGAAAAGGGGAAAAAAGCAGTTGATCAGACCAATGCGCCCACATCAAGCAAGGTAAACCACTCTCAGGACTCAGATATAGAAATAATCGGCCTGGTCAATCCAAATGCCAACCATGAAGATAGCCTTGAAGCTGGAGAAATCCCCCAAGATTATAACGTGGGAAAGCCATACCATGATCAAACAGACAATCAATCTCCGAACTCCCCGAAACTCCTATCTGATCCAAAGACCCCAAAAGATCTGGATCATGAACCCGCCATACTGGATTCTGAATCAGGGGGGTGCACAGATGAAGAGGACTCAGATGCTAGCAGCTCTCATGCTACCCCCAATCAGCCTGCCAAAGCTCTAGGTCGCAAATCAAAAAAAAAACACAGGGAAGAGAAAGCCATTCAAGATATAAACAAAGGAGCACAGCAAACCATCGACTCTATGATTACCAGATCAAAGCAAGGCAAGGGCCGCAAAAGGGCCCCCACTCCCAAGAAAGGTTAAATGCGACTCGCCTCCTGGAACTGCAGAGGTCTAGGCTCCAAAGCTAAGCAAGATGCTATGAAGGACATCATCAAAATCAACAAGCCTGACATCCTCTTAATCCAGGAGACGAAATTGGAGGACTTAAGCCTCCATCAAGCTGCTCTTAATTTCTGGAAGAAGGGTTCTGGAAAAGCTATCAGCTCACGAGGAGCATCGGGAGGAATTTCCACACTATGGGATGAGACCAAGTTTATTCTCATCACTGATCACAGCAGCTCGCACTGGATCTACACCAAACTTCAGCACATTGACTCTGGAATACAAGTAAGTCTGTTCAATCTCTATGTTCCCAATCTGGCCCCTGACAAAGCTCAATGCTGGGAGTCATTGGATTCCTATTTATCCATGCATGAACCAAATAATATTATCCTAGCAGGAGATCTTAATGTAACCCTGTCTGCTGACGAAAAGAAAGGAGGCTCCCCAATAAGAGACCAATCCAGAGAATGGGTTGAGGATCTTATTATGGGTTGGGACCTCTTAGATATCAAACCATTGATAGGAAATTTCACCTGGACCAACAAAAGAATCGGCCCGGGTCACATAGCGGCAAGGCTTGATAGATTCCTAGTCCACTCTGACTTCCTTTTGCTCGGACTGTTAGCAACCTCCAAAATCCTTCCTAACTGCATCTCGGATCACAAACCAATCCTGCTGGAGTTATCTTCTGAAACTAATCTGGGCCCTATACCTTTCCGGTTTAGCCCTCTTTGGCTCCACCATGAGAATTTCCATCTTGTCGTCCGCAACTCTTGGTCAGTCCCTATCCCTGGTTCTCCTTCCTACTCTTGGGAACAGAAAATCAAAAGACTGAAATCAGACCTTAAAGCCTGGGCAAAGAGTATCACCTCTCCTACCACTCGCAGAATTGATTCCCAAAAAGTTCTGGAAGACCTTCAACTCTCCCTGGAATCAAGCAACCCCACCCCTCAGACCCATGTTGCTGAAACGGAACTTCAAAAACACTTCTTCCAAGCTTGCAGGGTAGAAGAAGAATATTGGAGGCAAAAATCTAGGAGTCTGTGGCTGGAATGTGGTGACAAAAACACCTCATTCTTCCACAAACAAGCGGAGGCCAAAAAGAACTATAAAGCAGTCAAAGAGATTAACTATCAAGGAACCATCTACAATAACTTCAAAGATATCAAAAAAGCCGCCTTCAATACCTTCAAAGACCTCTTCTCAGCTCCTATTGAACAACCCCCGAATCCCCTTGATTACCCTTTTGACACCATACCAACCCTGGTCCAAAATTCTGACAATATCTTCCTCACTGCGCCAATTTCCATGAAAGAACTTAAATTAGCCCTCTTCAGAATGAAACCTGACAGCGCTCCAGGCCCGGATGGCTTCACTGCCAGATTCTACATCAACTGCTGGGACCTGATTAAATTGGATCTCCTCAGAATGGTGAGACACTCGCAAAAAACCAACAAATTAGGGGGAAGCACGAACTCTGCCTTCCTAACGCTGATTCCTAAAGACAAAGGGGCCACTCATTTTGCCAGATTCAGGCCTATTTCCCTCTGCAATATGAGCTACAAAATTGTAACCAAAATTATTGCTAACAGGCTCAAAAAAGTCCTCCCTCGTATTATTCCTGAAAACCAAGGAGGCTTCATAAAAGGCCGACAGATTCAAGACAATATATTGCTGGTCCAAGAAGCCATACACTCCAGCCATCACTCAAAAGAAGGAGGCATGGTGATCAAGCTTGATTTAGCAAACGCCTTCGACAGAGTCAACCACAATTTCCTGCTCCTGGTCATGAAGAAACTTGGGTTCTCAGATTCCTTTGCTAATTGGATCCAAGGCTGTATAAGCTCCCCTTGGATAGCTCCTCTGGTCAATGGCCGTCCCACTGATTTCTTTCAAGCCTCCCGGGGCCTTAGACAAGGCTGCCCCCTATCCCCTCTGCTCTATGCAATCCAAGCCTCGGTCCTAAGCTTCCAACTGATCAAAGCCCAGCAGTGGAATGTTCTCCCAGGTCTCCATTTGGCAACTAATGTGAACAAAATCAACCATGCTCAATTTGCAGATGACACTCTATTGCTGGGTGTAGCTAGTACCCATGTAGCAAGAAGATTCAAACATATGGTATGTATACCTACAGACAGATCTCTGGCAATAAGATCAATTTCCAAAAAAGCAAGATTTATGGCTGGAATTGCACCACTAGAGAACTGGGGGATATAGCTCGAATCTTAGAAATGGAAGCAGTACATGATTGGGATTCCATCACCTACCTAGGGGTCCCAATTGCTAAAGGCAACCCCAAAGCATGCCAATGGAACCCTATTCTGGACAAAATAAAGAATCGAATTCATAACTGGGGCTCAAACTGGCTTAATCAAGCCGGAAAGACGGTCCTTTTAAAATCGGTCCTGATGAGCATTCTGATTTATCAATCTTCCATTCTCCTCGCCCCTTCTCTGATCATTGGGAAAATGGAGAAACTAATCAGGAAATTCCTATGGGAAGGAGGAAAAGGAAACAAAAACAGACTTCATCTGGTAGGATGGGACAAAATTCAAAAGCCCTACAGGGAAGGAGGACTTAACTTCAGAAGTATAGCTAGACAAAATATGGCCATGGGAGCAAAAATTCTCTGGAAACTTGTGTCTGGCCGTGAGACTTGGAGCAAAAAAGTATTAAGGAAAAAATATTTCCCTGGCTCTAGACTAAACTGTCTCGATAAGCCTTCTCAAAGACAGAAAGGATCCCCAATTTTCACACTCTGCAACAAGGTTCGGGATCATTTTGCCAGCCTCCTTTTCTGGATCCCTGGCAACGGGAAAAAGATAAACATTTGGAAGGACTCTATTATGGGAGACCAACCCATAGGTGAAGCAAATGATATTGGAAATCTAAAATATTGGATGCAGCACAGAAACATTGATACTCTTTGGGACATATCCAGTTGGGAGGAAGAAGGGGAAAAAAATTGGATTGACTGGAACCTAGGCGAGGTCCCTGATAACCTTCTTGGGGAAGCTGAGATGCTGTTGCAATTGCTTCATGGGAAAGCCCCCATTTCTGAGTCTGCCAAAGACAAAAGAGGATGGGGCTACGAATCTGGTAGATATACAGCTGCCGAAGGGTATAGGTCTTTCCAATCGTTGCATCAAGCACCCAATAATCCTGCCAAGTGGAACTTCATTTGGAATTCACCTTTCATTCCAAAAATTGATCTTTTCTGCTGGACGGTGGCACATAACAGCATTTTAACGGGAGACACGCTAAAGAAAAGAGGTCTAAAAGGGCCTTCAAGATGCCCCCTATGCCTTTCTGATGAAGAAACAATATCTCATCTTCTGCTTATGTGTCCTTTCTCCAAAGAGGTCTGGCATCAAGTTCTCTTTGGTCATGGAAATATCAACAGATTTGAAAACCTCCCGGATCTTTTCAGCAACTGGAGCAAAAACTCCCCTTTTGATCTTCTTAAGAAAAACCGCCTCAAATCCCTCTGGATGTGGACCCCTAAAGCTATATGCTGGAAGATCTGGCTGGAACGAAATAGCCGCTTATTTAGAGATAAAGCAACCTCAAGCTCCAGGGTAGCTACCACTTGCGTGGCCCTGTTGGGGGAAGCAGTGGACTCCAGAACTATCACCAACACTAGAAGTCTCAGTCCTGTTGAGACAAGCTGGATAGCTAAATTCAATCTCAAAGATGAATCCAATGCAATCTCACCCACCTCTCATGAAAACTGGGAAATTAGAATGAGTGCAACCGAGTTCAATAATTGGAGATCGACAATTAAGGAGCACTCCCTGTTCTTTGATGGGGCCTCTAAGGGCAACCCTGGAAAAGCTGGAGCGGGGGGAATCCTCCTCAACCCTCACAATGAAATCCTCACATCCTTTGCCTGGGGCATAGGAACGGACTCTAATAATAATGCGGAAGTGCTGGCTCTATGGCAAGGGCTTAAGCAAGCCATTGATAAGGATATTTCCGAGCTCACCGTCTTCGGTGATTCAAGGATTATTATTCAAGCCCTGAACTCGAATAAGCCAACCCATCAGCTTAACCTCTCTCGGGTCCTGCGCAAAATATTCCTTCTCATGTCAAAATTCACCAAACTAAGATTTTATCATGTTCCTCGTGATCTCAACGGTCTGGCTGATGCAGAAGCCAACAGAGCCGTGCTCCTGGGCAGGAGTATTCTGTCGATTAATGATAGCGAATCTCATTGCTCTATTCCTTAAGACAAATAAGATACTGACATCGATCTTCTGCAGGATTGCTAAGATTCTCGAGGATCCGATTAGCGAGATTGTCAAGATTGCCTTCGAGGATATCCTCCACTTCAAACTGCTCCTCCAGGACGGTGACTCAGAGACCCGTGACCAGCCAGAACGCCATTTCTCCTATTTAATCAGGCCGTCTGGGAACAGACCTCTTCAGTGCGCCAGTTCTAGTAATAGAAGCAAGAGATTGAGCAGAAAAACCAAGAAGATCAGGATCCGTCGGCGAATTTCAGAATGGCGTCGGTGGGCTCAACTTCAGGAGGCAAATCGCTGGAGGACAGAATGGACGACCTGCAAAACTCAATCGACATTCTCAAATCCAAGTCCGAGGAGAACGAAGGCAGACAGAATTCCCACAACGCAGAGGACTACCAGAAATGGCGAAAGTTCAATAAGGATCTACAAGGCATCAAGGAAGAAATCAAGGATTCCAAAGGAGAAGTCTCCTATTTTGAAGAAGTGGTGTACACCCACTTCAAAGACCAGGCAAATTCTGAAGGGAATTTCGGGAACAGAATTGCTGCACTGGAAGCAGCGGTCCAGAAGATCCTGGAAAAGCTTAATGGCGCTTAGACCTTGCTCTGATCTCTACTATGCTCTCTTTGCTATTTCTAGTATCAAAAATCAGTCCACTGTAATTTTGTTTCTCAATTCTGAAACCTCTGGGCAGCCTAAGCCTATGAATTTTGTTGTTTCAGATACTGATATTGATGTAATCAAGCACACGGTGGCTGATTCACCGGCTTTTAATTAATCTTCCCAATGCTTTTGTCTAAAAAAAAAATAATTATTATTATCATAATAATTATTATATTATATTTATTAATAATATTATAATTATTAACTTTAAAATAATAATTATTTTTGGAAAAAAAAATGTTTAACCATAACAAAAGAATATTTTTACGAAATAACCACATTAAGGGTTATCACACATTTTTGGTGTCCACATGTTTTTGAAAGAAAGAAGAAAAATCGAAGAAGATAGATTATCGTCGGAAAAGTCGAAATCAAAGGGAGACCAATTATCATCGAAGAAATCAAACACCAATTAGCACCAAAGTAGTCAAAGGAAGACAAACTCAAAAAAAAAAAAAGTTAGAGACCATCTATAGTCCAGATCGAGCATCTAACGTCAAAGAAGTCAGAAACCATGGAAGACGATTTACGGCTACAAATAGAAAAATTAGAAACAAAGTTAAAACGTTATCGAAAAGACAATGAAGAATTGCGCGACATAAATAACAGTTCAGAAATAAGAATTGAATTACAAGCAAGGTGCAATGAAATAAAAATCTCTGACCAGGAAAAGTGTATAGAAAAATTGTATGCGCAAATTGATGAATTAAAAACCGAAAATGAATTCAATTAGAGGTTAGGAAATCAAGAGATTGTTACATCGTAATCTTCCACCCTGTGAGCATCAGCATCATTTGGCCTTTAGGATCCTTTTCAGTGACTCAGATCCACTTATATCCTTCAGACATTATTTTTCCCTATTTTTATTCCTAGCCGCCTGTTGCATCCTTATAGCAGGCGTACCCGCGAGTTGCATCACTATAGCCCGCGGGTATCAAGTAAAATGGTAAAAACCACTATTTTATTACTTTTTACTCCCATAAAGCAGTCATTGGGTGACCTTTGGCTCTCCATCTGCCCAAGTAACATCTCGATGTGTCCTTTCACCTACCTTCGAGAGGACTATATATTGAGCACATATGGCTTATGGACGGGAGGAGAAGAGAATAGCAAGAGAACTCTAGTGGATTTTTGCCCTATCTTAAGTCTGCACTCATTGATCCTTGTAGTTGTGAACCCTTTATGTTCACCTTCCAAACTCCTTTCATAGTTTGATTTTGCCATTCATGGAAGATTGAAGTGGTGGAGGCACAAGTGGATTGATCCAGATCTTGGTTTAGATTGGTTGCTGGCAAGAGGTCGTATCACTTTGTACTTCTTCTTGTTCACTAATAGAAATACTCATATTCTCGTCCATCATGTTGTGAATGTTATTTATTGCACATTGGGCTACATTTGCTTGTGATATTATGGACCATTGTTATTGATAATGTTAATGTCATTTATATATTATATGTACTTGTTAGATATTGGCTGTCAAGACTAATTTGCAGATTTCAAGTGCACAGATTGAAAGCTCCAACGGGGATCTACATCAAACGTTTGGATCGAGGTTGGTTGAATTTCTCCATTATCTTAGCATTGTCATTTATAATAGCATTGTTTTGAGAATTGAGTATATTTCTGGTAGTCATCTGTCTGTTGTGGTATTCCCAAGCCATAGTGAGTTTTCTCCAATATAGAAATGGCGACCATAAGGCCACGCATATTTCTGACCACGTCCAAGAGTGGCGTCGGCGGAAGAGATTAGTGAAAGCCAACATTCCTCCAGATTTCCTGTTGGAATGGTTCCTTAAGTCTCTACTCCCATACATTGCTAAGGATGTTTCGATGTCTGGCATTGTGACTGAGGAACAAGCTATCTTGATAGTCCAGCAGTTAGATCTACTTTATTCTCAGTCTGGCATTTTGTATGACATTATCCCTGATGCACCGAGAACAAGACATGAGCCCACGTCAGTTCCTGGACCACATGCACATGGCATCGTGGGGTCCACATGCACTCTCCCTATAGACTTGGTAGCTAATCAAATGCAAAAAATTTCGCTAAACCAGTCTACTCCTAGATAGGTTCACACCGTGTCCACTTCCACTTCATCGTCTGATGTACACAATGTGCAACCAACGAAACCGTCGGGTAACCAGCAACCTGGTGGTAAGAAAAAGGGGAGAAACAATCGTAGGGGTGGAAACAATGGAAGTAATAACAATAGCAATCGTAATACTCCTTGTAAAGAGAATGCCAACCCTCCTACGGAAGGCGGTAATGCTGGCGAGGATCGTAAACCTAGGCGTAAGGTGAAGTTCCCTTGCAAGCTTTGTGGGGAGGATCATCTTACTCACTTATGTCCTCAAATTGAAGAAGCATCGAAGCACTTGGCACAGAGCCCAACTGTGTTAAAGGATCCCCTTCCTCATCATCAAAACATGGCTTCGCATGCTCCCACCACTGGTTATGGTACTAATGAAACGACCAAGTCTTCTTCCAATACTAGTGGTTATGGATGTGTGAATATGGTTTAGTCAATGGTTTGTGTTGCTACTCGTCAGTGTGATTATGGTGCACCACAACCTAATTTGGGGAGAGAGCCTCCCCCTCCTCCTGACAATTCCTTGCATATTGAGAAGCCTTCTATTATGCCGCAGATACCGAAAGGTGTTCTTAAGCGCTCTACACATAATCCCAATGCTCGATCCGCCCAGAACTACTCCATCGTAGAAGATTTGGGCCAAACTCTGTGTGCCATGTCGGCTCTTGAGTTTTTTCAAGCCTGCCCTTCTCAGAAGCATGCCCTTTTGAGTGCGTTAGGATTTTAGGATGGGGGAAGTCCTAGTGTTATCAAGCTCGATACTACTGATGTCCAACCTTGCTTACCTTACTACATGGATTTTCAAATCCAGGTGGTTTGCCTTAAAAGCTTCGTCAAACATACTATGGTTGATGAAGGTACTTCCGCATCAGTAATGTCGTTAACTTGTTGGAAAGCTCTTGGATCTCCTCCTCTACTCGTGTCTAGAACTACACTCACTGCATTCGACGGTAGGTCTTTTACGCTGCATGGAATTATTCCTTCCCTTGTTGTCTCCTTGGGAGGTAAGTCTGTGCCTATTGAAGTCGAAGTGGTTGGTGCACCCATCGACTACAACCTTTTACTGGGTCGGAACTGGATGTACGCTATGAAGGCTGTCACGTCTACTATATTCAAATTTATTTGCTTTCCCCATGAAGGCAAGATTGTGATGATCGATTAGCTGGATTATGTTGGCACTCCTTCCACAGCATCCATGAGATCCATAGTCCCGCAAGTTTCTGATTCTCAGCCGGAAACTGGGAACATAGGTGTTGGAATGTACCCTTTGTTGATGGGAACTTTTAACCATTCTGCACCTGTGAATTTTATTGGAACCATTTCTGATAATGTGTCTCCTCCTTCGAATAATATGTTATTCCGGACCTCCTATTTAGATGATCTGTGGACTTTACCGTCCACGAGTTCCACGTCTGGAGACATTGCGCATGTCGGGATGTCTATGCATTTATCTGTAGCAGAGCTCACTTACGATCATATCCAACAAACCACTGCGGATCCGGATCTCTCTTCTTCCCAAACAGTCGAAGAAGATCCCGTTACGTTGTCATTTTGGGCAGCCCACTCATCTTGTTCACACGATTTCCTTGATGATACTTTACCATCTGATGAAGCCATCATGGAGGCCATGTGTGGCAGTGAGAGACCTTGGGAAGATATGCACCATCGCTCTTATTTCCTTCCCAACCTCGAGCTCGTTGAGCAAGAGGAGTTTAGGATGACTCTAGCAGAGATGGTTGGTCACCCTATGGCTCTTTTGGAGTCGCATGATGTTTTTTTGGAGGGGAATATGGCCAGTATTTCCCCAACCACTTCGATCAACATCTCTCGGACTCCCGGAAAGGTGGAGAACGTTTACATCTGTGCTGATTGTGATCCTGAAGAGATTGCTATTTACACTGACTTGTTTACAGAACTCCGGGAAGATTTCGCCTGGTCATACGAGGAGATGCCAGGAATAGACCCCCGCATTGTTGAACACAAGATTAGAACGTATCCTGATGCTAAACCGATTCGACAATGCTTACGTGCTGTGAACCCTAGGAAGGTAGCTGCTATTAAGGCAGAAGTGGAGAAACTACTCAAAGTTGGTTTCATCTACCCCGTTCCCCTTACCGAATGGGTGTCAAATCCCGTTCATGTGGATAAGAAGTAGGGAACGATCCGTGTATGCACTGATTTTAGGGATTTGAACCGTGCATGTCCGAAAGACCACTTCCCCACGCCATTCATCGATCACATTTTGGATGCCTGTGCGGGGAGTGAGATTTTTTCATTCATGGACGGCTTCTCAGGTTATAATCAGATTCAAATCAAACCTGCGGACCAACATAAGACGACATTTATTTGTCCATGGGGAACGTTTGCATATCGGAAAATGCCCTTCGGCCTCAAGAATGCCGGAGCTACTTTTCAGCGAGCCATGATCTATTCCTTTCACGATCTTAAGAAGATTATGGAAGTTTTCTTGGATGATCTTGCTAGCCATTCTCGCAAGAGAGTGGACCACCCCAAGCACCTCCGTATGATTCTCGAACGATGTATCCACTACAAAATTCGATTGAATCCCAACAAATGCATCTTCAATGTTAGGACTGGTCTCCTTCTAGGATTCATAGTTTTGAAAGAGGGTATTAGAGTCGATCCTCTCAAAGTTGAGGCAATATTTCAGTTTCCTCCTCCGCGTAATTTGTTACAACTTTAGAGCCTCCAAGGGAGAGCTACCTTTCTGCGTCAGTTTGTAGTTAACTATGCTAATCTTACCAAAGGTTTCACACGCTTGTTGAAGAAAGACACACCTTTTATCTAGGATGAGTGAGCCCAACAGTCTTTCGACGCCCTTAAGAAAGCTTTGGTATCGGCCCCTGTGCTTAGTCCACCGGACTTTGCACGGGATTTCATTCTTTATGTGGCCGCGTCTCAAGAGACTATTGGCATGGTCTTGGTTCAGGTAGATGATGCGCTTGTCGAGCATGTTATCTATTATCTTAGTCGAAACTTAGTAGATGCTAAACTAAGATACACTCACGTAGAAAAGCTGGCATTGCGACTGTCCACGCAATCCACCGGTTACGACATTACATTTTGCTTCGAACAACCACAGTTGTAGCTCACATCAATCCATTTCAGTTCATGCTATCACGACGCCTTATCAGGGGTAAGTATAATAAATGGATTGTGATCCTTCAGGAGTTCGATCTCTATTTTGCTTCGGCAAAATCGGTGAAATCGTTGGTGTTCGCTGAGCTTATGTTGGACCTTCCACGGCTTGATGAGGATGTCATTCATGAAGATTCCTTTGTGGATGAACACTTATTTCTGATCTTGTCTGAGGACCCTTGGTATGGGGATGCCATTGTATATCTCCAAACTTTGAAGTTTCCTCCGCATTATTCACGAGATGAGCGATGACGTGTGAGACATCACGCGAAAGATTATACTATCGTCGGTGACACTTTGTATCACCAAGGAAAGGATTCCATTCTCCATCGTTGCTTGACTCATGAAGAGGCGGAGAAGGTACTTAATGATTTCCATGCAGGGGCATGTGGCGGTCACTTATCCAGGCTTGCCACAGCCTAGCGTATCATGCGAGCTGGTTATTTTTGTCCTACCATCTTTAAAGATTGTATTAACGTTGTGAAGAGATGTCACCCTTTCCAAGTGTTTTCTCGGAACATACACTCGCATCCAGCGCCCCTCCATTCGGTCGTCACTGTCGGTCCCTTCACTAAGTGGGGGGTATATTTCATGGATTGCAAACCAGCTTCGGCTGGGGGGCATCACCATATCATCGTGGCTGTGGATTATTTTTCCAAGTGGGCTGAGGCCATGCCTATTGTAAAAGCCGACAGTGCTACTGCAGCCCACTTCGTGTTCAACCAGATTATCACTTGGTTTGGTATTCCGAAAGAGATTGTCACTGACCATGGCAGTCACTTTCAAAACAAGATGATGGAGGATTTGTCTCTCAAGCTTGGGTTTCGTCAGGAACACTCGTCTTCCTACTATCCTCAAGCGAATGGTCAGGTTGAAGCAGTAAATAAGTCTTTGAAGACCATTCTCCAACGAACCATCCAACAAAGCAAGAATAATTGGCATATCATGTTATATCCTGCTTTGTGGGCATATCGAACCACAGTTAAGACTGCCACCAAGTTTCCACCATTTCAGTTAGTTCATGGTGTGGAGTCACTTTTGTCGATTGAATGCGAAATCCCTTCGCTCAAGCTAGCCATAGAGCTCCTCCCTGATATGACAAAAATTGAGCAACGTTTAGTTTACCTCGAGCAACGTCAAGATGCCATTGTGGCCATTGATGA
Source organism: Larix kaempferi (assembly GCA_027924585.1). Classification (NCBI taxonomy): domain Eukaryota; kingdom Viridiplantae; phylum Streptophyta; class Pinopsida; order Pinales; family Pinaceae; genus Larix; species Larix kaempferi. The sequence continues at coordinate 13,265,305 of BSBM01000036.1, forward strand.
TAACAAGCGTCGTGTCAAGGTTCAATATGATAGGTTTGTCCGTTCCCGACAATATGTTGAAGGTGACCCTGTCCTTTTATATGACCAAGCTAAGGAACCCTTGGGGGCAGGCAAGTTCCATCCCATGTGGCATGGTCCTTACATTGTGAGGTGTGTCCTGGAAAAAGGAGCTTATGAGTTAGAAGACTACGAGGGGGTTTCCTTGAAGGAGCCTATAAATGGGCTCTACCTCAAGCGGTATTACGCTTGAACCTCTGGTTCAGGCTGATACTTTTGCACACTATTGTATAGTTTTTTGTACATAGTTTAGCTTGCCTTTTAGTTGTCGGGTCTGCTAATTAGCTTTTGTTTGGTTGATAGATGTCAACGGAATCTCCTACGTTCTTAGGTTTCGTGGATGGTGCTAGCCGACATACACAGCAGCTTGCTTCTGCTGCCTGGGTTATCTTCTCACCTGACCACCTAGCTGTGTCCTCAGGAGGTGCTTGTCTTGGTCCTACATCTAATAATGTGGCTGAGTATAGTGCCATTATTGAGTTACTTCGGGATGTTATTTCACATGACATCCAGTCTTTAGAAGTTCTCCTGGATTCACAACTAGTTATGTCTCAGCTGAATGGGTAGTACCGTGTACGAGACCCTACATTGCTACGGAAATTCCTTGAGGTACGACTCTTGGAGAGACATTTTCCTCGGCGAAAGTTGTTCTGAACCATTTCACACCAACGACAGGTATGTTTCACACCTGGCATATAGGTTAGATGTCATTTTCGCATGCATTTTTCATTTGACCTGTTGACCATTTTCATAAACCCTATGTGCGACCTCACTTCGTAACCGACACAGAACCTTCACACTACCTTAGAAGTGTCGTTATGTGGCGGTAGGGCTTTTCCAAACATGGGTACCCTAGTTAGAACCCCTTTATGCATTTTGGTGCCCATGTCGTTGTTTGTCCCTAGGATTGGGAGTCCTTTGTAGTCACGCCATGACATTGCGATAAAGACTCATACTCTACTTTGTCTTATGCCGGCCATCTCCCTTAAGGACTCCCCTCAGTTATATCATGTTGTGATTGCATTGCATCATCCTACTTGCCGCTTGAGCCTTCTGCCGGCTCCCGCTCACTCAATTGTTAGCCTAGTGCTTGAGCACTTTTTCCTGTCGATCCCTGCAGAGCTTATATATTTTCCCTTCACAATTTGATGACCCTTTTGACCCTGAGGGAACATACCCTCGAGTGTCCACATCCTGCATGCACTTCCTTGCATTGAGCATAGGTATGTTCCACTGCTTGGGACTAGTCTGCTAGCTATTTGACACTCGTTCCCTCACTTGTTGTACTATAAGCAATTTTATTCTTTTTCAAGCTTTTCCCAAATATGAAAAAGACCAAAAAAAAATTAAATATTCCAAAAAGTCGGACGGGATTATGGTCACTATTTCTTGTTGGCAGTTGTTGTGTCGCCTTTGAACAGAGCATTCATTCCACTCCGTACATTATGAGTCGAGACTATAGTTGGACCTTAGGAGTTGTACTTGTTTCTCGGTTTACTCCACCGATTGGTTAAGCTTCCAGTCATTATGGAGCCCTTTGTGATGCCTCCTGCATTACACAGTCTATATCGAGTCTATGCTGCCTGAGTCTATCCATCTGCTCATGCTCTTCTTCAAAGGAAGTCTTGAAACCAGTGTCGGCCACTCCTTAGATCTCTTGACTATTGCATGTCAGCCATCCTCATTGAGTCAGTTCATTTCACCTGAGATCTTCCAAATCTTTCAGCATTGCTGGTACCTCATGCTGGTTGATGGGGGATGCATTAATGCCCTCCTTCCAATGAGTCTCGTTCCGTCGACTTCAACTCATTTATTCTAGGACTTGAGGCTTAGAGTTCGGTTGAGTACCTTGAGGCTTGCAGTCATTAGTGGCAGGTTCTCTCGCCATCGACAGTTTTGGGAATACATCAATGTCCCCTGATCGATGGATTCATCCTAGTGTTCGACTACAACCCATTTATTCACACTCTGATGATTGTGCTCTGTGCCTTGATGCCCATTTTCATTATTGGTGGGTCATCTCGCGTCTGTTAACGGTATACATCATTAACTGGTAATCAGAAGATGTCTCATCAGGTTCGACCCCAACTCCTTTATTCACTTGATGGGACTTGCACCATCGAAGACTTGTGTAGAAGACCCCAGGCGATTGTGGCATTCAGTATGCTACATATGACTTTGACTTTACATCCGAGACCTCACCTCTCAGATATCAGCAGTTTGTACCTCCAGTTCGCACCATTTGTCTTCTTTTCAGCAGAAGACCATATCTTACTGTAGAGGGATCATGGCTATGATCACTTATGACATGTATCCATTATATACTGCCTATTCATGGCCATTGTATCAGATTGTTGTACTATACTGACACGTATTCAGAGCTACTATTGTATTGTGACAAGTGACCTACTTTTTCCACTTGTGTCTCCATCACTCCACTTCTGAGTTTTATAATGTATTTCGGCCATCGTAGCATTAGTCTCTGACCTCACACATTAGGGGGCATCTATTACATCGTAATCTTCCACCCTGTGAGCATCAGCATCATTTGGCCTTTAGGATCCATTTCAATGACTCGGATCCACTTATATCCTTCAGACATTATTTTTCCCTATTGTTATTCCTACCCGCCTGTTGCATCCTTATAGCAGGCGTACTCGCGAGTTGCATCACTATAGCCCGCGGGTATCAAGTAAAATGGTAAAAATCACTATTTTATTACTTTTTACTCCCATAAAGCAGTCATTGGGTGACCTTTGGCTCTCCATGTACCCAATTAATGTCTCGATGTGTCCTTTCACCTACCTTCGAGAGGACTATATATTGAGCACATATGGCTTATGGACGGGAGGAGAAAAGAATAGCAAGAGAACTCTAGTGGATTTTTTCCCTATCTTGAGTCTGCACTCATTGATCCTTGTAGTTGTGAACCCTTTATGTTCACCTTCCAAACTCCTTTCATAGTTTGAGTTTGCCATTCATGGAGGATTGAAGTGGTGGAGGCACAAGTGGATTGATCCAGATCTTGGTTCAGATTGGTTGCCGGTGAGAGGTCGTATCACTTTGTACTTCTTCTTGTTCGCTAATAGAAATACTCATATTCTCGTCCATCATGTTATGAATGTTATTTATTGCACATTGGGCTACATTTGCTTGTGATATTATAGACCATTGTTATTGATAATGTTAATGTCATTTATATATTATATGTACTTGTTGGATATTGGTTGTCAAGACTAATTTGCAGATTTCAAGTGCACGGATTGAAAGCTCCAACGGGGATCTACATCAAACGTTTGGATCGAGGTTGGTTGCATTTCTCCATTATCTTAGCATTGTCATTTATAATAGAATTGTTTTGAGAATTGAGTAGATTTTTGGTAGTCATCTGTCTGTTGTGGTATTCCCAAGCCATAGTGAGTTTTCTCCACTACAGAGATAAAGAAGGAAATAAATAATTACGAAGCAGAAATAATACGCTTGAACAAGATCCTTAACGACAAGGATGAAGAACTGGCGCAAATACGAAAGAAATTAGAGAATCAAGAATTAGTGACCGACCAGTATCGGGAGCAGATAAAAGTTCTTCAAATACAAAATGACAATTCTAAAAAGACACACAAATCAGAGATCGCAAAGAATAATAAAGCATTATCTAACAATGCTGAAGAAATTTTCAGACTAAGAAATCATAACCAGATACTAGTCAAAAAAATTAAGAAGTTGAAAAATAGCCGGAAGATAGAACAATCTACGGACGACATTGAATGGAGACTTTTAGAGAAGCAGGAAGAAAATATCTACATCAGAAGTCATAATGAGGATCTTAAAGAACAACTTAAGAAGTCAAAAGATGCCAGGAAATCACAAGTAAAGCTTGTTAAGAAGTTTCAAAATGATAACATCCAGTTAGAGAACAAGTTGGAAAAAATACAGAACGAAACCTTAAAACCTCAAGGGACAAAAATACAATTTCCAACTCAGATCAATGCTCAAAAGACGACATTCGTAAAAGAAAATGACATTGTGAAAATTCCCTATCGACACCCCAACCATAAAAACCAATATTCTGAAAAGTGGGAAATGTCGAAAGATAATGATACTAATATGATCAAAGTTCCTAACGACAGATCAGTGTGGACTCCCAACAGTCCACAACAAATCAATTTGGGATGGATTGACCCATCCACATATGAGTACATAGAGAAGGTGTATAATAGTCCCCCCAATAAACCTTAGTCCCCCCATCTCTTGAAAATAGTCCCCCCAATAAACCTTCAACATATAGTGAACAAAACCTCCATTCATTCATGAATGATGACAATATCTTAATAGGCTTGGATCTTGCACACATTGTTTCTTGAAGTAGTTAGACATGTGGTTTGCATATTGCACCAAACACATTTTACGGCATGTTGTTTTGGTGCAACCCTGACCCCTTTTACATTTAGGGAAAGGATAATCGTTTTGTAGAAGTTGGAGGGGTCCTCCCTACTATAAGGGCCCACAAATTGTCAATTGTTTTCCTTCCTTAGTAACTTCTATTTTAGCCTAATGCTTGGATTTAGAGATGTGAGACCCCTTCCTATTATGACACGATCTTCCTTATTTAGGGCTTAACCCCCTTCCAACACCCACCTTCTTCAACAATATTATTTTTAGATCTTTAAACATCTAATGGTTTAAGAGAGTGTATCTCATACTTATCACAACTTCCTAACAGATAATCCTTGAATTAAGAATCCTCGACTTTCGTGACTGAACTGAGCCTTAGCTAGGAGCAAGTATTGATCTTCCCAATTCGATCTCCTCCAAGTTATGAGGGTGTAACCCTAAAGTTGGAGAGATTGGATAACCTCTATTCTTATATTTTGATGATTAAGTAGGACTGCCATTGGAGACCAAATGGCTAGAACCCCTTATACCCTCTTTATTATTACACAAAGAACTTGGACACCCACTAGAAGAAGGAATCTCTTGATGTAATTTATGAGTACACAGAGAAGGTGTATAATAATGTATACCTCGCAATAGTGGTCTTGGTAAAGGCTCAATTGGATTCTCCTCTGGGACTTGGGGATTTTTTCGTAAACTCTAAGAGTGCCTCATCACCTTCCCACACTAGAAATTCAACTTCAATAGAAGAACTAAGGACTCCCTATCCCTTCATTGCTTCCTTTGATACATTCTCCTCTAGGATCTCCTTTGATTTTTTTTTACCATACCTTCTACTTCCTCTCAAAAAATCTTCTAGGGTTTTTGCACTCTTCCCACAAATGACCTATTCCACGACAAGCACTACACCTATAAGGAACTCACCCAAAATCCAAATTTTGGGTAAAAGTTTGATTTCCTCCAAGTGATCTCAAGTTTTGTTAGGAGCCCTTCTCTAAGATCCAACTCCACCAAAATTCAGACAACCCTCTTGTCCTCTTTAATCACAAGTCTACAAACTTGCTAAGAGTGTTTTTTATGCCTTCCAAAATCATATAATTCTACAGCTCCAATGGAAGCCCGTGCAAAAGGACCCATAACTGTTGCATGAATGTTATTTCCCTCAATGGATCACAATTGAATTTCCATTTTTTAATAACTAGTCTGGGCAAACCCTCATTGCCTGTCTCGCTCAAGGAGAAACTTCGAGTCCTTTGATCTTTTCAACAAAAACACAACCACCCTCACTCTAAAACGTGGAAGACAAACATACACCGTAAGACTAGAGATCATACCTTGGTGTCATGGACCAAATACTCAAAATAGCATAAGATAACAACAACACACACCATGTACAACAATGTAAACGTGGAGCACAACTCCAATATATGTAAGAAAGATAAGTTACATAATAATTCCTTAAATAATAGGAGATCCTTCTCCAATTACCCCGAGATCCTTCTCCAATTACCCCGAGACATTCCATGATCATTTCACATGTCCCTCAACAATGACTACATTACCTTTATATATACATATTAACTCATTGCACATGAGTTCCCTTCCTTAGGTCGACCCTATTACATATACATTTAGCCCCATATATGCCCCCCTTGGGATCATATTATATACATCTAACCCAATATATGTCCCCCTTGGGTCATATCATAATACCCTCCTTTGAAAAGCTTTGTCCTCAAGGCTTTGCAATTAATGGCTTTACATGTGATGAAACCAAGTAATAGGATTTCCTTGTATTCTTGCTTTCTTGTTGCCATTGATGATGATCCATCCATACAAATTCGATTATTTTCGGTCTCAATCCTTGATAGCTCTGATACCAAATGTTATGGACCACATACTTAAGATAGCATAAGATAACAACAATACACACCATGTACAACAATGTAAACATGGAGCATAGCTCCAATATAGACAAGAAGTATAAGTTACACAATAATCCTTAAAGAATAGGATATCCTTATCCAATTACCCCAAGACATTCCACAATCATTTCACATTTCCCTCAACAATCACTACATTACCTTTATATACACATATTAACTCATTGCACATGATGTCCCTTCATTAGGCCGACCCTGTTACGTATAAATTTAGCCCCATATATGTTCCCCTCGGGGTCATATTATATACATTTAACCTCACATATGCCCCCCCTTGGGTCATATCACTCAATGAGTCAATAATGTATGCTTCTCCTTTCACCATGTTACCCATAAAACCTTCCAACCAATGCCTTATACATTTGACCCTTGACCTCTAACAACCCCATTACCATTTTAACCTTTTTGGGATTTGATATAATGCATTTACAATTCTTCTCCTATAGGATGACTTCAAAAACTCAGACTCATTCTAACTTGATGCCTCAATATCCTTAACTTGTGAATACCCTTCTTCCCTTTCTCTGTATTCCTCTTGACCACTGCAAAATGTTTTAGAACCCTCGACCCTTCACCAAGAACAAGCAAACTCTCTCCACAACCCAACTTCTTAGAGCTTAGGTAAATGGATATGACCCTTTAAATGGAACTTGGAAAGGGTTGTGACCCTTAAAGAGTCCTTATCCTCTAAATGCTTCCCACGGTCTATAAGTTTGTCATTTGGCTTACAAACTATCGAGGTTTATCCCTTATGTAAGGTTATTTATCACTTTTTAAAATCCTTTTACTTTTCTATGTTTCGAGTACCTCGTGATGAGACTTGAATACCACCAACAAAGAAATGTCATCTTGCCCATCATGGTCTACTAGGTTGAGGTCCCCCATTACTCAATAGCCAAGCCATGACTTTCACATAATTAATCGATGTACACTTATATGACTGTGTAAACCCTAAATCAATTGGCATGCAATCAATCTCCCCTCTTCGTACATGAAATTTGGTATGGATTCTTCCTTGAATTTATGTCATTTGAACATTTTGCAAGGAGCGGACAACTCGAGAACAAATTGGTAATCATATTAATGAGGTCGCCTCGATGGAGCCTACATTGTCGACATAGATTTCTATAGACAACAACTCAAAGCATTTCATAATCATTTTAAGCGATTCCAATTTCGTTGTGTTAGCCACAAGGTGCCACATTGTTGAATGATAAGGAGTTCCTAGCACAACGAACACACTATTTAAACCATGTCAAAGGTAAACAAATTAAAAAACAAACGAACATTGTAGCCCATTATAGCCAACTAACCCTAAAAATCTCTTTTAGTTGAATTGTATATATGTCGTGAAAACTTTGGAGCTTTCCCTTTATACGTTCCACGTTTTACATTTTTATGTTAGTTTTCTTGTTCATGTTAAGAAAGAAAGAAAAACATAACATTTAAAAATAGAAAAAATAAAAGGAAAAGTTACACTAACTAAATTAGGAAAATAACATAGAATCTTAAATTTCAAACTCAATTAAAACAATTGAGAAAAAAAATATCAAATAATTGAATTTTTGTTATTATGTCCATGACATATATTTTTTGGTCAGGGGTATTAATCACGAGGGTGTTTTGCAAATTTTTATGAGGATGAAGGTCTGGCCAAAGTCTGGAGAATTTTTTTTTATTTTAGTGGTTTTTTAAAATAAGGTTTATCTATATTTCCATTGGCTTTGTCCGCCATGACGTTGGCTTGGGTTCTTGTGCCCTAGGCCTCTGCGGTGTGCTGACGTCTATCAGATTAAATGCATTTCAACCGAAGTTGCAGCATATTAATTCGGTTGGTGTCTCGGTTTCTGCGACTGGGTTTTTCAAATGCCCTTGCTAGCTATGTTGTTTCAATGCCACTGTCTTTGGGAAGTTACGAGCAACCTCTGTTCAAGTCGGCTGGTTTTTTGAGATTTTGCAATGGGGTTTTTTTCAATGCGTCCTTCGTTCTATTCTGCTGTCATCTTTAAATGTCGAAGTCTTTCAGAAATGACAAGCGGTCTCCGTTCACGTCCGGTTCTGCATTGTCCGATGGGCAGGGGTTTCCATGGACTTGGCCTTTTCTTCATTTATTTTGGAATGGGTCGGGGTCATGTATGCCATAATAGCTCGTGGATTGTTTCAGATATATGAATATATGCGGTTTCAGTTGTGAGCATCTGCAAACTTGCGAGGGTTGGATTTGGAAGCCGTTGTCGAGAGTTCCTCCACGTTTATTCTGCAGACGTCTTCTTATGTTCCTTCTATTTTTTTCGGGTCCGACTTTCCTTTGTGTTTTCCATTGTTGTTGGTGGTTTCTGTTGAGTTCTTGTCTTGCTGGAAGTTGGTGCAAGGAGCAGGAAGCATTCTTCTTTGCGCCCGTGGTTTGGTTTTTTGTTGTGTTGACCCTGTTGTTGCGAAAGGCAGTTTCCTTTGTCTTCTACAAGCTTCTTTTGGTGGTGTTTCAAAAGGTATGCTTCATTGCTTTGCTTGTAATGTGTATGAGAGGTTTTCATGTCTATTATCTTGTGTTTGATATGCCCATTGGTCATCTCGTCTTTGGTTTCTCTATTTCGCTTTTGCTAAAATTGTCTTGCATTTAGACTCATGGATTGGTCAATTTATATAGATGTGTGCTCTATACAGATACTCTGTTTTTTCCTGCATGGACTTTTAGTTTCAATTTTGCTTCCAATGCAGAATAACATGTTCGTAATTGTTTTTCACTACAAGTTGTGGGTGTTTTCCTTGCACTCTCTTCAGAAATTGTTTATGGGTGTGTGCTTCCACTACCTTGGGGTTTCCATTTTGTGTTTTTTTTAGTCATTGTAATTGGTATGGCTTAGGTTCTCTTTAGTGCGTATTCTGATTGGATGTCTCTGCTGTGTATTCTAATGGAAAACGAATGCCAACATGTCGCCCCATGAAATCCCTGAATTTAGAGATAGTGGTCCAAGCATCCAGTTAAGAATGATTTAAAGATTTGTCTTCTGAAACATGAGATTTCTCATCTGAAAGATGAGATTTGTTTTCTAATAGAAGATTGTCTTCAAAGGTTCATTCGTCTTGTTAAACTTGATATTTATGACGGTAATATGACACTCCTTCAGTTCAAAACCTTGGGATAATGAAACTTAAATGACAAATTTAAATCCGAGTTAAATTATCACTCCACTTTACTGAAGTAAGTTGGCTTAAGTGGCGAGGGAATTTATCATAAATAACATTATGTTCTAGAACTAAATTTGAGTTTGTAAATCTGTGAATTGGTTGTCATTTTAACCAGATTTGAGTTTGGGGTTTGTAGAGTCACAAATTCAACCTTTTATGCAAGTCTGCCACATTGACTTTATTTCTGTCATCTAAGTGCTTCTCCACATTGATAAATTCGGCGCTGGAAGAATATCATATATATTGTATTGGCTTTCATGACTTTTTCAATTTGCAATTTTCCCATTTTGGGAGAATATCATATATTATGTTATACCTAGGTTTCAAGACTCGTTCAATTTGCATGCAATCATTTTGGATTCACTAAACATTATATCTGTTTTATATGTGAGGAAAACAACCCTCATTTACTAATTCTAAGTTTAACTCTTCTAATTTTGATTTGCTCTCTTGGTGTGTCATTTATGGTTGAGACAAGTCTTGGGTACCGGGCTCTACATTCCAATAAATCAAGCTTACACACGGTTACCTCCGTTGCCCATTAGATTTATGTCTTGTTGTCTTGACATGAATGTGAATGAGTAACCAAATCATAATTTACGTAGTCTATAATATACTTCATTTTATGATCAAAGTTATTATCATTCATGTTGTCGAGACAATGACTTTTTTGGACTAAATCTTTGCAAAGTATAGCCAATATTTAATTGAACCTCCTTCATTGTTGGGGAAAATTTTGGGTGACATTTACACTCATTAGTTATATTATCATCTCATAGCTTGTTTAGTGAATGCATACTCATCAACACAAGTTTATTTAGGACTGAAATCAATGGTTTAAATATGCCCCATGAACTCAATTTATGAGAATCGTTGATGTGTTCTGGCTTATGAGAAAAGATTGGTTCATGTGCTTTGACAATGACACTGTCTTGGTATTGAGTACCTTAATTGTTGGTATCATCCAATAAATCAAGCTTACACTTTGTTACCTCTGTTTCCCATTAGATTTATGTCTTGTTGTCTTGACATGGATGTGAATGGATAACCAAATAAGAACTTACATAGTCCATGATCTACTTCATTTTGTGATCAAAGTTATTATCATTTATGTTGTGGAGACAATGACTCTTTTGGATTCAATCTCTTCAAACTATAGCCAATATTTAATTGAACCTCCTTCACTATTGAGGTAAATTTTGGGTGACATTTACAGTCCTTAGTTATATTATCGTGTCGTATGACTCGTATCTTGTTTAGTGAATGCATACTCATCAACACAGGTTTATTTATGATTGGGAGCAATGCTTTAATATGCCATATAAACTCAGTTTATGAGAATTGTTGCTCTCTTCTAGCTTGTGAGAAAAGATTGGTTCATGTGCTTTGACAGTCACATTGTCTTGGTGTTGAGTATCTTAATTGTTGGTATCACACTTTTCATTTGTGTTGAGCTTGCACTAATCTATCAAGTGGTTTCATAGCTCTTTCATAGGAGCCTCATTCTAGTTCTTTTTTTCATACTTATTACATCATGCATATTGATGTATGTGAAATATAATTATGCCTTCGACTCTTTTCCTGTTATCCCAAGTAAAAACCATTTAATGTATTCAAACTTTGATATGCACACAAGACATTGTGTAAAATATAACAAGTCTAGCAATGCAAAAACGAACAAAACTAGGAACTGCTATGAGAGTGATCTCAACTCTAATTCCTCTTGCAACTGTATCGTCCATGTCATTTTCTACGGAACCGAATTCACTTTAAGCAGAAAAGCATGTAGCCATGAAGTGCTTCAAAGGCATAAGAAATATTAGTTCAATCATATAACTTCAATAGACATTATTGGTATTGTCTTACCATATCTATTTCAGCCTTTGAGTCCAGTTCATGTATTGGTCCTTGCATTTAGAACTTTACCTCTAGTATTGGTGTTGGCCAATGCTCCTTTAGATTACCAGTGTGCTTGAACAACTCCTCTAGACAGGGATTCAGGAATCATTATACACTAATTCATATACACCAAGCTATAGTAGGTGAATCACCCAAAAGATTTAGCAAAAATATATGTTTTTGAAACTGTCGCGTGTTCTTTTCCCTTTCAGCTTTCCAACTATATGGAACTGCAAGATTTATTTCCCCTGCAATTTACAAATAAATTAAAGTTGTTTATTGCATTTCAAGAAATGAAAGAGAAATTAATTTTGCCTGGGTCTTTCCACTCATGGATGTTTGTTGTTGAATGTTTCTTATAAAAAACCGTCAGTCTTGTTAAAAAATGCTCCATTCATGGATGTTTCTTATTAACTTCACGTTGTTGATATTAATATTTAATGGTATATATAATATAAGTATAACCTTTTAACACTAAAATGTTTACTTCTTCTTATTGATATTAATATTTAATGCTCTGAAAGTATAAACTTTTAAAATTTTAAACTTAATTTATTGTTTCTTTAACATAGATAAGTATAGATGTGTAATATTGAAATGTTTAAATTAATTTACTTTTTCTATTTAAATTTGGTTTGAATAAAACCATGAATTAAACCATTTTTAAAATATATACAAAAATCATATAACCTCTAGTAAGTTAGAGCTGAAATTTCCCTATACTTTAAATCTGAATTATTTATTGCAGCTATAATTATTTATGGTCGGTTCTTAATTGTACAAAGTATTTTAATAGATTCATGTTATTTGAATTTACTTGTTTGTAACAATAAACTTCTCTCTGTCAGTAATATTGAGAGGACAACATTATATGGTCAACTTTAATGACCTGCTTCTGCTATTTGATATGTGGAGTGATTGAGATTAACATTTTTTTTACAGTATGTATTCTTGCCAGCTTTAACTATTCGAAATACCTGTTATAATTGTTTGTTTATGGAACAATAATGTCACGTGTTTCTTATATGAAACTTTGCAGATTTTAAAAGTTATATTGGGAAGTTTGTTTGGTGTTGTTTTAAATCAATTGTACTTATCCTCATAGGGATTTTGTCCTTTTTGTTTCCACTTGCAGTGGATATGTTTAAAGGGTATTCATAGACAGACATATTAGAGAAAACATAGTTTCCTTCCTTGGAAATTGTTCATGGTACAAATGATTGAAAAATATTAGGGAAAGCAAAGTTTCTTGCATAGAAATAGTCAGTTCACTTGTTCTAGAGTTTTCATTAAGGAAAACCACCCTGGAACCTTATCTCTGCAACACGTTAGAGATCATGCAATTCTTCAAGTGTTCCAATGTCCATGCCATCGCTTGAGGTCTTTCCTAAATGTCCCTTGTCCTGGATTTCCAATGTCCTGAATTGGACACCTGGAGGTTGCTTCAGACACCTGACTTCTACAATGTTTTCAGCTATTGCTTGAGACATGGCTTAGAATGTTGTGTTGTTGGTATAAACACTTTGTCTTCATCACGACAAATTTTCTTTGATAATTTCTAGGAGACAAAATTGTTTCCTCTCTTTCTGCCCTTTGATGTGTCTTGTGCTTAGCCACTTACCTTTTGTGTTTCAATACTCCTAAATTGAAATGTCGTAATTGCTAAAGCATTCTTGCAATATCAATAGCAATAGAAAGACTCTTCTCGTATGGTGGCAATTAAGAATCTATTCTGGCCTATTCTCTTGGGGTCAATATAGAACTCAACTCAGGTTCATTTCAGTATCTGCATTCTCCCAAATAGTTCGCAAAATGCAATTCATTGATTGCATGTCCCAATTCACTATTTCATATTTGTTGTCTATCTACTATATTTAAAAAAGCTAACCAAATATGACAATTGATTCACAAATTTTGATAGATTGCTACATCATATTTTCTTCCATTTGTTGTCTGGAACTTGCTCAAACAACAAACAATTAGGCCATGGCATTGGAAACTAGAGTAGAAGACATGTTTTGATATTCCTTTTGCATTTCTCCATTATAAACTCTCCTTCTGAAAATTGCATGAAACATGATTTTGGAAAAGTTGTACTAACATGGTTCTATTTTTTCCCCTTCTCTTTCACAAAGGTCAACGTTGCTAGTTTGAAACTACCTCCTTGTATTTGTTTCTTTCTCCCCCCCCTCTCTCTCTTCAACTTGCAAAGTTTCTCATCTTTGAGTTTGTCGAAAACTTCAACTATATGTTTCCTAATTGTGAAGTCGCCACATTCATTGCAAGTACACCTAGAAAACTTGGATGCACCTGGCCATCTGCTCTTCCTCTTGCATTTGTATATGACATGGAAAAAGAGAAAAGCATAGGCAATGATATTGAAAGAACAACTGATCTTCGAATTAGACATGTACCTTCTGACGAAATTGATGTCACTTTGTGTAGAAACCATTTGTTCCGATTACAAAATTTCCATTTTTGAATAGGGAATTTCCTTTTCGATGCCTTGCAGTGTTACTGGATCACCGATATACATCAAAAAGGATTTCTTCAGAACTCGAACTAGAAGACTGTACCTGTACATGCCCTTCATCCAAAGCAATTGTACTTTGCATCTTCCATCTATAAAATATGTTCAGTTCCTTCATTTTGTTATTGCAAAATGTGTATCAAGGTTGCACAAGAACAAAGCATTGAAGAAATGTAGAGCTAAGAGAATCAAATATAGGAAGAAATGTAGAATAAAGTATCATTGTTTTCTTGTTGTTGCCTCATCTTTGACCTATACTACAATCCTCTGCCTAGATTCAACTGCACATTTGTCATATCTTTGATATCCTCTTTTTCTGAAGATAGTATAGAACTTGCTATCTGCAATTTCAACAGAGCCCATTGTCTACATAGTCTTTGGCTTCTTGCATCAACTAATGCTTTTTTTAATTTTCTCTTATGGTCAGTTGTCATAAGCCTGATTGTGCAAAAATCAACAAGTTCAACGACAATAACTAATAGTATGCTCTAAAACATATATGAATGTAATTTGGGTTGCTTTTACCTATTCTTTATTAGTTGACTAATAATCAATTATATATTCCATTCTTGCCACGCAAAAGTTTTTAATTTTTTTTTCCCTTGCTCAAGTCTTCATTCACATAGTATGTTGCAAGAATTTAGATTATGTGTAAACACCAACACCAAGCATTTTCTTCCTTCCAGATTGAATGTTTTTTGTCCAATTTTCCCATCTACAAGTTTGAAAAAGAATACATTTGCCATTATTTCTTTGCATGGTTTGTGGTTACCATTGATATGGTACATGTTCTTGTCATTGTTTTTTCTGTAGATATGTGCTTCTTGCCTAAAATCAAATTTCCATCGTCTCCAGGCTACAGTGCAGGCCTGTGTCTATACGTTTGCTGAATCCGAAGCAAGTGTAATTTGCATCTTGAATCTACATGCTCTGTACATTATATTGTTCTTCTTTTTGCAAAATGTACAACAAAGATGCATAACAATAGAGCATTGAGAATCAAATATCACTATTTTGTTGTTGTTGCCTCATATTTGAGCTATACTACAACCCTCTTCCTGGATTCAACTGCACATTTGTCATATCTTTGAAACTGTTTTTTGTTGCAACATAGCACATAACCTGTTGTTTGCAATTTCAACAGAGACCATTTTCTACATAGTTTGTCACTTCTTGCATCAACCATTTTTTTTTTACTTTTGGCATTTCCTTGTGGCCAATTTTCATAAGCCCGATTGTCCAAATTTCAGCAAGTTCAACAACAATAAATAATTGCTTACTCTGAAACATACATGAATACAATTCGTGTTGATTTTACTTGTTCTCTATTGCTGGACTAATAATCAAGTATATATTGTATGCTTGACACACAAATCATTTTAATTTTCTTTTTTCCTTGTTGAAGTCTTCATTCACAAAATACGTTACAAGAATTTAGATTATGTCTTAACACCAGTACCAACCATTCCTTGCTTTTAGATTGGATGTATTTTGTCCCTTTTGCCCATTAACAGGTTTGGAAAAAAGTACATTTCCCATTTTTTCTTTGCATGGTTTATGGTTACCATTGTTGTAGTACATGTCCTGGCAATGTTTTGCAGTAGCTATGTGCTTTCTGATTAAAAGCAAATTTCTGTGATCTCTAACCTATGCAACATGCATGTGTCTGTGCATTTGCTTGACCCATAACAATTGTAATTTAGAATTTAGATTATGTTTTAACAATAATACCAAGTTTTTCTTGCTTTCAGATTGGATGTCTTTTGCCTCTTTTGGCCATCTACAGTTTGAAAAAAAATACATTTGGCATTATTTCTTTGCATGGTTTATGTGTTGCACAAAATTGCAAGTAGTCAACGCTCTCCAGTGTATCATGACAAGGGACTAATTGCCTCTCGTGGATCCTTGAAATCTGGCGGTGGTGAGTTTACCAATCACCTGCGGGTTTTGGTGTAACGACAGCCGTACTACCAACAATTGGTATCAGAGCTAGAGGTCACGAGTTCAATACACACTCGGTTCGTGCTGAGGGGGAGATTATTGCACGAAATTGCAAGTAGTCAACGCTCCCCAGTGTTTCGTGACAAGGGACTAATCGCCTCTCGTGGATCCTTGAAATCTGGTGGTGGTGAGTTTACCAATCACCTGCGGGTTTTGGTGTAACGACAGTTGTACTACCAACATTATGATTATCATTAATGTAGTACATGTTACTTGTCAATGTTTTTTTCTATAGCTATGTGCTTCCTAGTTAAAAGAAAACTTCCATGAACTTTGTTGATTGCAGATTCTTATTCTATGTTATGTATTAGAGTTGCACCAAAATATTGATCTTGTCAAGTCTATAATATAGACAATACTTATACAAACACTTGAAAAATGTTATATTTTTATGCTAACTAATTATCGTCCGGGTCATTGTAAAAATATTGAATCTTTTTTACAAGATTTTGATAAACAAATCATTTCATGTTGTTTTAATATTCTTGTCTTCTTTTGATTTTAAATCGATATGTCAGTTAAATTTACAAATGCTAATGATAGTGACAACACAATTGCACTTTTCATCAGTCATTTTGCTACGAGCCACTTTCCTTTCTATAGTTCATTGTTTTTAGTAGTAACTACATTCTTGTCAGTTAGTTTTTATTTAGGAACATGAAATATTGCTCTGTCTCTACACTTCATATGAAAAAACATTTCTGCCTCAACACTTCCATCTACTGCAGGATCAAAACACCAATGCCAAAGAAATTTGTTGTTTTTATGTCTTTAGGTAATTTGACATGTATCTGATGTAAAGGTATGTATGTAGAAAATACCATTTGCACAACTCTTCCATGAAAACAAAAATATAAATTTTGGTGTATGCTTCATGTATGAAACTGTACAGGATTCCTTAGACACAAACTGGTGATTGAGTTTGCCACGTCTCACTATATTCAAACACAATATAGAATCTTAGAAATATGCAGTGTTTTAGCTTCGTTGGCTCTAAATGATCCCTCTCCTAAACAAAAGAATTGAGCACTTGCTTCATGTTTGCATTTTTTGAAGCTCTACAAGTACCTCAATAGTCACTACACATGAACAATGCATGAAACATTCACACTGTTAAATTTTATGCATTTTATGAACTACTTAATTTATGCATTGCAATCTACATTTTTTCCCACATTTCTCTGACAATAATCTACATTGAATGTGCAGAGACAAATGCATGGTAGCAGATGTTCCGATGTCCTTGACCTTACCACCGATCCGGAGCTTGCTCTAGGGCATTTTTCCACAGACGGAACATAGAGATTTGATCTGCCACTAAAGAAAATCCATCCCTTTAGCTTTTGCACTCTTGAAAAAGACATATTTTGTCTTCTTTGCTTCTTACATATAATATAATGCTTGAACAACATTTTGCTCTATGCATTGGCGAGCTTGCTCAACAATTTCTACTTTTTTGGAACTTTGCAAAGGATATTTTGATGATGTTTGTATCTATATGAACTGACATTACAGAATTTTTCCCCTATGTTGGAAAGCTTATGACATATACAAATCAACATTTTCACAATCACTATGCTTATTTCAGTCTTCATATTCCGATTTAAAATCAAAAGAAGACTACAAGTGATGGGTATATTAGTTAAGTTTTGTATTTTTGTATCTATTGCAGTCTCAATAGAAACCTATGTAATGTTTGTATCTATATGCATTGACATTACAGAATTTTGCCCCTATGTTGGAAAGCTAATGACATATAAAAATCAAATAGCATTTTTTCAATCATTGTGCTTATTTATGCTTATTTCATGTCAATGCCTTTACTTATTACAACAATAGATGTTTTTGCTATTTCATGGTGTTTTGTATTTTTGTATCTATTGCGTATAGTCTCAATAGAAACCTATGTAATGTTTGTATCTATATGCATTGACATTACAGAATCTTGCCCCTATGTTGGAAAGCTAATGACATATAAAAATCAGATAGCATTTTTTCAATCATTGTGCTTATTTCATGTCAATGCCTTTACCTATTACAACAATAGTTGTTTTTGCTACTTCATGGTGTGTTGTTTTTTTCCTTTGAATGGTGTATTAACATTGTTGATATATAGACCAACTCATTGACATACTTCATTTGCCATACTGATTTCTCAATCATAGCACCATGTGCTTTTGCTGGAATGATTTTTATACACAACACACACTTTGAAGCACTTGCACCAATATGCAAGTCACTATTGTTGACAACTTTGCAAATACCAGTTTATCATAATTTGGATCAACTTTATGTTGTCCTCATTGCATTCTTCGATGTTGACGCAACGTCTATCGATAGGGGTTCACTTCGCACTGTCGCCAACAAACCATCAACCCAAACTCCCTTATACACCGGCCTGGAAAGGTGTAACCCTTCCCAGCAACACTTGCAGAGCAAGTGCAGTCTCACCCGAGATGGATAAGGGGGCTGTTGGAACCAAGTTTCCGCAATGAAGTTGAGGATATGCTAACACACATTACCCTTGCAATAACCAGAGATTACAATATCCGTAGTATGCTACTAACTTACTTCAAGTCATTTGCAGATTTCAACAAGCATTCAGATACAACATATTCGACATACTTATTCAGATTAGCATTACTTCTTACACCTACAGCATATTTGCATCAATATAAAACATTCACATAACATATTTCACATTCATCATCGCATCATTGCATAAGAATAAAGACAGAGATTACACCATAACCGAACATCTTCATTCATTCACCAACCCTACGGAATGAACCTCGCAGAAACTGTCAATACACCATGTTGCAGATACAAAACAAACCCGAAAGATAGGATAATCATCCAAAATTGGCTGCCCTTAGGCTTACAATCCTATTCTATTTATATGCTTCTATTTGATTACAAAATGGTCCACATGACCGACTTAACTAATCTAACAATTCTTGTGCTTCCGTGAACGCCGCGAATGATCCTTCTTTTGCGGAATGACCCTTTCGCACCTGTTGGCTTCCGCACTTCCCGCGGATCTATCCCATGCCAACATTCAAACAAATTTATATTCTCATCATTGTCTTCTTCAACATTGTTTGTTTGCTTTCATGCCTATTTCCTTTTATGTCAATGCATATTTGTCAATGCACTGGCATATGGCAATGTCCCAGGTAGCAATGTCAGGGACATTGCCACCTCATGGCTCAAGTTTTATTTATATGTAAAGAAAAACATAAATAAAGGTAAAAAACATATGAAGAGTGGCGAGCTATAAAAATATGAATAACTATATACATGGTAAATTGAAGCTTTAAAATTATGAAGGCAATATTATGATCACAGGGTTGTAACTCAACTATGAAACGAGTAAGAATGTTGCAACAAGTATTTAGTGTAGTGTTTTAATCGTCACAAAACAAGGGAAATTTAGTTATGATTTTAATCTCCAAACAATGTAAATGAAAATTTTATTATAATGAAAGAAGGCCATCGCTTGTCCTCCCTCGGTTTAGGCCTACCTCAACATATAATAGATTAGATTCACCAATGGTATAATGAGTAACAAAGTAATGAATGCAATAAACAACATTATACCTAGCATGTAATTCAATGAAGATTTCTCCAAGTACCAACATCCTCCCTACCTCCTTGCCATGATCAACAATGTTAGATCGTTCTCGTGAATGGAATCTAGATGAGAGAAACTTTGTGATCAAGTTTTCTATAGTTATAGCACTAGCCACTCCTCCCTTTTCTCTTTTGGTTGATGCTACCTTTAGAATGTGTTCCAAGGATGTATGGCTTAGTGTATGTCCAAGCATGAGAAACAAGATAAAGACAAAACTAACACCCAAACCCTAACCAAGACCTAGCTAACTTTGGGCTAGATTGGGTCCACCAACCAAGGATAAATTAGAAGATGATTATGAAATAATGCTCATGTGAATGAAATGAACACAATTTCATATAGTTACGAGCAACTATATATTATTTTTCACACATACATAAGAAGAGAATATGTGAATCACGAATCATGCAAATAAAATTGCCCTTGCACTAAAAAATAGGGTAGAAAACAAAAGAGATAATCGTGCTAAATCCACCATTCTCCCAAGTTCGGGCTTGCATTATATACATTGCCAGAATGTTGTGTGGATCCCTCTTTCATCCTCAAATCCCATAAACACTACAATGATAAATCTCATCTTACTTTTTTCTTTCTACCTCTCGAGTCATAACCATGCTCGTGAACATGTTTTTATATTGGCAACAATGATGGGTGATTGCATGCTCAATTGTTTGAAACACCTTTGAAATACATGTCAAAAGAACCAAACCAAATGGACCTCCATTCTACTTGTCTCTACATCTAGATACATTTGAATCACTATGGTAAGATGATTCTCGCCCAATAGACCTTTACACACCTCTCAAACCAACTAGAATTGAGGTGGTTAGATTTTTCCATTTAGATCATTGGATGCATATGAGAGGGACGAGGCCATCCGCAACCTTCTCTTCTAATGGCACAAATTGAGCCAATACTTCATGAAGACAAATTGGAACCAAAGGTTGGCATTCATTTGTTTGAGACTTGTTGTCATTAGTATCTCTTATTGAACATTGTCAAAGGTTTTGGACATGGCTTGTTAACTCCAATTTTTAGCTTGGCCATTACTCATTGTCGAAGAAGGGGGAAACATGCCAAGTGAGAAATATCCTTGACTAAAATCACCATAGGTATTCAATATGCATCAGTTGATCTTGCACGTTGGGCTGGACATGTTACATAGAATAGGATATGAAGGGGATTGAGAGGGTGGGTCAGGTTGAGGGAAAAAAAATTCGTAAGGGGATTGAGCATTTTGGTGAGGCATATGACAATAAGTTTACAATAAGAAAGTGGGATCAAGGTTTAAAGTGTTTTGCAAAGTTATATTTAGAGAGAAGAGGTGGCAAGCTAATAATGAGAAATACAGACAAATGAACAAGGAGCTTTAGGCTTTGACACAATTTGGCATAGGAGCATGATATTTGATGAAACATGGTAAGGTTTTGGTGAGATGTTCTCAAGCAAATATAATGTTCACCATGGTGCAACCTTTGTAAGGAAGAGAATAATCTAGGAGGGGGTGAGGAATCACATCACCTTCCCATGCACGTGCACTATTTTGAACTTTATCAATGGTCAACCAACCTTGCTTACGTTATGTCACCAACCCGTGCTATCATAAACATTGAAACCATATATTGCCATCCATTGATTGTTAGAAATTAACTTGCAAATTAACCTTTACCTCATAACAATCAAATATGTTCCTAAGTGGTGGGACTTGGGATGACTTCAAGCAAAGAAACCTAAGTTTAGGGTAGAGGAGAAAGGTATTTGGAGATATAATTTGATTAGGGCCTAAATCCTTAGTCATTTTCTAAAAAATGTATGGTAACTTGGCAACACTTTTCGAGCTTTCTTTGTTCATTGACCATTGAAATGCATTCTACTTTAACCAACACAATGGGATAAGGAGTCTTGCCTTTAAATTTTAAATTATAAATTATGAAGCCTTTTTGGGTTTTGCTTGACCTCCCTTCGAATCACAACACACGTGCCCAAAAACCCTTTGATCCAAGGAATAAACTTTTATTTTATGTAAGTCATAATTTTCAAAATGTCAAGCAAGCATGGCGATATGTTAGAGGAGGGGCTTCTATGAATGATATTGAAGGAGCATGCACATAGAGTTTTGAATTATCAATTCCTTCGGCAAAGGAGGTAAAATAATTATGTTGGTAAATTGTCATATGTGCATCAATCACTCGCAGGTAGATATAGATGACTATAAATGTAGGTGAATGTAAAGTCCAATCATAGAGAGAACTTTCATAGAGAAAACAATTTATCATGTTAATACATTAGTAATTTGCAATTTGGAGGGGTGGGATATCTATGTTTCCATATATTCTAACATTAAGTTAGTTTTTTTATATTTATTTTTAAATTGGAACGATTAAACTTATTTTAATAAAAATGAGTACGACCCAAGAGACAAACAAAGGAGTACATAGAGTCCAAAATTCTAGAGAGCAATACATACAAAATTGCTCAAAAGAAAACCTACCCATTGTTTTGATCTATGATAAAATGCCTTAAACTTAAATACTTGACGATTATATGTTTTGATAAACTCACCACATAGAAATATAAAATGATAAAACATGAGAAACCTACAATTAGCTTTCTAGACCATGATCAATAAGATTAGTCTAAACGAACGACAATTTCACCTCTTTTGAACAACATTTATTGGCAGGGTTCTGATGAAATTTGGGAAGAATTTTTTAAATTCTTAAAAATCAGTGTTAAAAATTGCTTAATCGAAATGCACTAGGGGTATTCAAAGCTATTGAATCTATTTATACATTCAAAATCATGTTTTAAATAACACAAAATCCAAATTATTTAAAAACAGAATCTCTAAATTTTGATTAAAAACTCCTTCTAATCAATATAAACATCTTCCATACACATTCTACAAAACTATAAAACTTTACCACCATTTTTGAAATTCCTTTAGCATCCTAGCATCCTAACAATCAATTTCTTATTGCATAATATCTCTTCCATGGAGCATTCCTTAATTGATCCAATAAATCCAAGAGTTTACTCACTTTATTATTATTATTGATTAATTATCATAATTTTGGGGCAAAGGAAATTATTATTATTATTATTACTGCTATCTGGGATTAATTATCATCATTTTGCGGCAAAAAGTTTCCCGCTTAAAGAGAGGAGGGAAAATGGAAATAGACATTCAATGGTTCATCTGTGGAGGCTGAGTGGGTGAGAGCAGAGGCCGGGAAGGAAATCGCAATTGGAATTGAAATGGAGAAGAAGATGAAGACTAACAATGGATCATCGGCGGCGGCACCAACAGGGTGTTACAAGTGTGGAAGGTCAGGTCATTGGTCTCGAGACTGCACATTTGCTCCAAGTACATCTAAGCTCCCCAATTTACCCTCCTCCTCAGCAGGAGGGAATCAGCAGCAGCAGCAAGCGACCCCCTCGGCCGAAGCTCCCAAGGTGAAAAAACCGCCACGCACCCGTCCGAAGCTCACTGCCGATCTCCTCCTCTCCAACGACGGCCTTGGTTACGTTCTTGAGCATATCCCCCGCATGCTTCACTTCAAGGGCCCCGGTCACGAGGTCCATTCTCCTCCCTTTTTTTATTGGGTTCGAAATTCGGTTTTCAGCTCCATTTCATTCTCGTTTCTTCTATTGTGGTTGGATTCACATTTCTTGGCAGGTGAGTGATCTGGGTAACCTGATCGAGGCGTTCATTCAATGGCACTCCCGCTTGCTGCCTTCCGTCTCTTTCCAGTATTTCGTTGACAGAGTCGAGAAGGTCGGCTCGACTAAACGCGTTAGGGTATGCTGCCTTTGTTATTCTCTCTCATTTTGCCATTAACTACTTGAATACCCATTATTTATATTTATTAATTGTGTTTTTCTATCTGGGTCTTACCAGAACTGCCTCCGAGAGCTAAGAGAAAGGGTCGACAGAGGAGAGAATCCCAAAACCTTGCACGAGCCTCCTGTGGAGCAGATTTCACCTGCAGATGGTCAGTTTTCCTTCTCATTAAATTTTCAAACAATTTCTCTTTTAAATAATTTGTTTTTGTTCTCTTCCAAATCTGAAAATGTATCCCCATCGGCTGCAGTGTAAAGCACAGACTTCCTTAACTTCCAAATCTGCCCCTACAGCTGGCTTCTTGTTTTTAACAGGCCATTGTAGTGGGGCAGATTATATAAAGAATAGAACCTGGTAGATGACTCAACAATCTTAACTTCCATTTCTGCCCCTGCAACCGGTGTCATCTCTTTTTAAGGGGCCATTTGGGTGGGCAGATCTAATGAATAAAATATAGTGGACCCTCAACACTCAGTCAGTTTTCATCAATAAACCAAAGGCCCCTTATCTAATTTACCTCATCAGTGAACCAAGGCCCCATTGACTGCTTACCCTAATTTAAGGGTGAAGTAACTAAATTTTATAGCCCTGTCACCACATCTCATCTTCTTAACATGCCACTTAAGTGGGGCAGATCAGATCAAGAATGAAACCTGGTTGTTGACTCAATCCTCTGTCAACCTCATTAGTGAACAAAATCTTCATTTGCTTTTGCCCTATTTTACCTGACAATTATCAAAGTTTGACTGGCCACTTCCCCAACAAATTTCTCCATTTAAGGGCAAAATAACTGAAAATTTACTGACCTTTGTCTGGGTTTTGATGCTTGACTAAAATTCCTGCTTTGTACCGATGTACAGATGTTATGGTAGATGGAGATGTTGGATTAGAGGAGGATCTAAATAAAGATGTTGCAGAGGATGACATTCAGGAGGATTTGTTTGATGAACTCTATCGACAAGCAGTAGGAGAGGTAATGCCTTCCTCAGTAACTGCAATTGGGTGGTATGATTATTAAAACCCAGTGTTTTCTTTCTGCCATCTTATTAAATAAATGTGCTTGCTTTCAGGATCCAAATTCTTCTTCCCAAAAGGGTTCAGAAAATGAAGTTGATAGCCATTCTTTCTCTCAAGCACCGACTCTCAACAATACTCAGAAGGAACAGGGCTCGCAACAGTCCCAAAGTGAGGTGATTGAGCAAGGGAACAGCCAGAACCAGATCACAGAGGAACAGAAAGCTCGCATGGAAGCGAATCGATTGAAGGCCTTGGAGAGGGCTGCTGCCAGGGCATCTCAATCACAAGCACACTGATCAATGTTATTTATTTGATTGTCACGGCTCAATTTCCTGTATATATTCACTTTCTAGCAGAAAATGTCAAGGATAGTAAACTTTAATGTATTTTAGATAAAGTGGGGTACACGTAATGGATTAACCAGTCACTGTATCCAACTAATTGTACAATCTTGTGTTTTTCTTTTCAGATTTGAGTGATGCAAATTTTGAGAGTTACTTGAATATTTTTTGTTTTTTAAAAGTTTTATTGGAGAGTTTCCACAGGTTTCAATTAACCAATTAGCCGTTTAGTAGACACTTGTTGAAAGCCATTCCATGAAGGCAGTGCAAGTCATTGAGTGTTGAGTGCATTCTATGTTTTTTGGTCTTTATTCTTAGGAGAGTCAATGCATAGTATTGTAGACATTACAATCACATCATTCCAAAACTAATTTATGGAAAAGGAATTACCAAGTGAATCCTGGAAATTGTTTTGGGCTGGAGAGCGACTATTTTTCGTAGTCAGGAACCATTTCCAGAACTGCTTAGTGGTACCCAAAAACTGCTTGGTGGTTCTTGTTAGTGCTGAAAAACATCTGGAACACTCTTCTGACCAATCTCAGCAAACTGTGGTAACTTTTCAGCAGTTTTTCTTAATATTTTCTACGCTAATTTGTAATTGTTGGTTTTGTAAAACCAACAAAATCTATATTAACCGGAGGAGTGCGCACTATACTAATTTGTAAAATAAAAACTATTTCAAGTAAACGAACTTTCTATCTTCATGACTTTATAGCTTTCTTAAAAGTAAATCAGCAAAGAGAAGAAGGCTATAGCAAGGTTTTTAGGCAGATGTTTCCTTTTCAAAGGGTCATAGTAAGGCTTTTTAGGCAACAGATGTATTTGGCTCCGAAAACTGGTTCTTAATGTTTGCTTTTTTTTTTAACAATTTAGTATGCAGAATATCCGAAAATCCCAGACATTGTTAGATCCGTGCTTTCTTGTAGTTTCTTATCTCCCATCACTGATACATGGAGATCACATTTTAAATTTAATAGCATATTTTTTGGCACCAATGCAAAACCAATCAGGAGGATTGGGTTCCATGGGTGCGTGTAGTGTTCACATAGATATAGAATCAATCATTGCTGTGTAAAAAACAAGATTATTCTTCAATAAAATGGCTGCTCAACATCGTGCTGTTAAATGTAAATCCACTACATTTATAACCATTGCAATATTTATTTTATCATTTGGGGGCGATTTGAAATCTCAAAAACCAAGTTTTAACAAGTTATTATTCAAATGTCAACTTGATGTATTTAAATTTTTGCTCCTGTCTTGGATGCACTCAAAATTACTATAAATTTTTGCTCCTGTCTTGGATGTCCTCAAAATTAATATAAAAGTTATTATTCAAATGTCAACTTGATGTATTTAAATTTTTGCTCCTGTCTTGGATGCACTCAAAATTAATATAAATTTTTGCTCCTGTCTTGGATGCACTCAAAATTAATATAAATTTTTGATCCTGTCTGGGATGGACTCGAAATTTATATAGCTCAATAGAGCTTACTTCTTCAGAGATCTGCAGTCTAAAACCTACATAATACGGTCATTTATTAGCCCCCCAAAAGTTTGAATTGCACAATTCAAGTTTTTTGTAATATCCTAGACCACTACATCTAACCAAAGAGCACCTCAAGATTACATGTGGACGATAGTTGCACTTTCAGTAACATTCAGATAAACACATTTTATTAGCACCAGATGAACCAAAAATGCAATTCCAAAAGACCCTTAGTGTAAATTTATTTTGATAGCTGGTTGGAGAGTGTCCTTGAATTCCTGTTCAAGTAAGGTACCTTCCTGCAAGATCATAGACTCTTTAGATAGCCTATCTAACCAGGGTATTAAATTCCTGATATACATATGTGAAAGAAATAGTATCAAAGGAAACTTTTACTTCTTAGACTTTGTTTAAGATTGTAAGGAGGTCTAAGTTTCTTCTGTAATTTGATTTGCTTAGTCAATCAAAACTTTGGAATCTCCAAATGCTTGAAGTTTTTTTAGATTTCGTGCATAGAATTCAGCTTGATTAGTGGATCCTTGACCAACTGCATACTTCATCAAATGAAGAATCAAACATCTAGCATTGTCTCTGCTCCATAGACTCTAGGATACTCTTCACTTGCTCATGATATCTGTGGTTTTAGTAACACTCCAATAGACACTTTTTGGAAAAAGTTTTATGGTCCACCCAAACTAGTCTCACCTGACGTTGTACATGATTTCTAGTTCACGATAACATTATTTCAGGAGTCTTGGCTTAAAGCAAAACCAAATTCCCTTTTTAGAACGGGAAATGATAACAAATTACAATATTTCAAGAGTCTTGGCTTGAAGCAAAATCAAATTCCCTTTTTAGAACATCGAGAAAATCAAATTTTTATAATTTGGCCCACAACTTATTTCTTGTTAAAGGTTTATATATTTGAGCTGCCCTAGAAAGGATGCGACCATCCCAATTGTTCTTGGAACTCAAGTTTTCTTATTATAGAGGATGTTTAACATTTTATCATGCGTTGTGTTTTGGTAACGCATCCTCATGGTATTATCTTAAAATTGGGGAAATTTAAAGAGTTCATATAGGAAAATTTTAGCTATGGCATGAAGGATTGCAATGTTTGGTTGTTGCACAGTGTTACATGGTACCAGTACCGATGCATGTTCTAGATATGCTCCAGGGAGAGAGCAACATTTTTTTGACTTGGAGGGTGTGGTATAGCCATTTTTTATAGGTGGGGTCATGGCCAGATCCTCTGGCTCCTTCCTGGGGGTACTATGGTTTAATGGCACTGTTGAATGTCTCATAAAAGGGTTTGAAGCCCCGAGGTTGGTGATCTGGGCCCCTAGGGATGGGTCATTGGACCACATGATTCCCCCTTTATTTTCACATTGGTGGCATAGTTTTCTTTAGCATTGGGGCCCATGTCTTGACCCTAGGTCATCTCCAACACCCTCTTGATGCTCCAGAGCTCTAGCGCTCTCTCCCTGACCTCCATAGAGGATGACATCATCTCTCCTTTGGATGCGGTATGCTTGCTCTGAGGGGGGGCGTTCAGGGCTTTTCACTATTTTTGGGGTTAGTAGGGGTATGACGACCCCCCTCCACATCTCAACCTTCAGTTCAGTTCGATGTGTCCATTTTCAGTCATTTTAGACATGCAGGGGTAAATGTCGCGGAAAAAAGTCCGAATTTACCCACTCAGTTGATTATTTTATATTATTTTTGTTATAATTTTAAGTTGACATTTTATAATTTGAAATTGACATTTAAAAAGTCATGTCTGCTTGGATTTGATTTGATTTTGTAAAAGTGAGTGTGAAAGGATATAAATTATCTTTCCTCACATCATTTTTAAACATCAACTCATGGTATTATACTCTATTTTCTGATTTTCGACCCTTGGGCATTTTGAGGGATGCACACTTCTTGAGGATGAAAGTACAAGCTTGTTTGGGGATTGATCTTTGAAGTATCTTTTGGTCTTGTATTTTGCTTGGGTAATGCTAAGAGTTGTTTGCTTGACATATTCACAAGAAGGTATCTAAGTCTTTTCTCTTGATGTCTTTTTGTTAAATGTTGGAACTATGTTTGTTTAAGGTTGAATGGTGGTTGTTAATGCTGCATTTTGCCCTAGCTAAGTCAAATTTCAATATTTTGTTTCCCTAGCAAGGAAATGCTTGAGCTTTAGGTTTTCAAGGTTTGTCTTAGCCAAGCTTTTCACAACCAACCCTAGAGGTTGTTGAAGGAGTCTTTGGCTTGCCAAACTTGGCAAGTGCTATCTCAAGGAGAGGCTTATCCTCTTGGATGCCCTAGGGTTAGGTTGGATTACCTAACAAACCCTAGGTTGATCTTCTTCTCTTAACCTAAATTTCTGAGTTTGTATTTATTTGTAAATATTATATTTCGTTTAGTTTTATTTATCTTCTTTGTTTTAGGTTCCTTTTTGAGTTATTTTGCATTTTTTAGGTTATTAAAAAGTCCGATTTTTTCGGATTAAAACCCTAAAATACATACCTAAAAGTCATCCTACCTCCTTCCCCCATCCTCTCCTTCCTTCGCCCTACTCTCTATCCTACTCAGCCTCCCCATTTATCCTATTCTACACCCTCGACCTCCCCTAATTCCTCCTTGCTGGCCCTCTTTCCACCTCAGACTTGTTTTTCTGCTCCCTCCAACAGTTCGGACCTACACCATCCTACCTTCAAAGTCCTTCCCTTATAACCTTCGAACCTGCCCCTTCTTTTGGTTGCTCCCTTTTCCTACCTCCCACCAATACCCTCTCCCCTCTCCTTCCCTTTCCCTTCCTTCTTCCTTTCTCCTTCCCTCTACCCGCATCCTTCCTCTTCCCTTCCATTTTCCTTTCCATTTTTGGGCTGCTCCATCCTCCTATTTGAGCCCTCTCCTACCCTAACACAAGTCAACAATTTTTGCAGACCCTGTGTGCTACATCCTTTGCTGCCCCCACCTGCAACACAAGAAATCATAAGTTAGTTAGCATGTCAAGTTAGCTTAGGATTTAATTATTTCTAGTTAACACTTTGTTTAGTTAAATTGTAGTGTAATTTATTGGAGTAATTTCATTACTATTTGACCATTTTCTGTGCTTCTTTTAAAGGTTATTTACTGCGTAAACTTAACTCAGTGTTTTACATACATAATTAAATTAGTTTGATGTTGGTGGATGATACTTATTTGAATGATAGTGAATGCTACATTTTGGTACATATTCGGTGGATAACTTTGGATTTCATGTTCTTATGTTTCATTGGTAAATGGTTATTATCTCTTGAAGTGTTATCATTGATTGTTATAATACATGCCTATGACCTATTTTGTGTATATGTTCTTACATTGAAATTACATTTCATTGAATGATCTAAGTGCTACGTGTGTTTGAAATATTTTTGTTTGAAGTTACGTTCACTAGCACTTTTGAATACAATTGACTCCACTTAGGCACTGGTCTAACTATAAATTGCATAGAGAATATAGTCCTTTGGTCGTACTAGTGTTCTACAGGGTCATTAAGGATACTTCTCCTTGGAGGTTCCGACGCTCTGAAGAAGTTAGAATCGTGATCGAGGTGACATTGGATCACTTTTCTTATTTTTGCTTATTGAAAACTCGTCCTGCTAGTTTGCTCGGTAACATTTTTGGTGCTGTTGCCGGAGATGTTTCAAAGATTGAAGTGGTTCATCCCAAGTCATTTACGCACCCTTGGCACAACGACACTTGGTGAACTCAATGTACGTCATTATATTTAAAAGCTTGTTATTTATTTGGACTAACTTGGCAGGTTTATCCGGCGACTCCATTAAGAACCTAGGTATGTCCTTTGTTTATACCTTGGTGAGATTTGCATAACTTTAACTTTCAAGGTCTCTCTTGGCGACTCCACCTAAACAAAATTCAAAGAGGTATTCGGCAAGGGCTAATTTTAAAGGTACTTTTCTTCCCGATCTCAATCATATATTGTTAAAAAAGAAAGATCGTTTACATGAAAAGTTGGTAAGTGATCACCAAACGCTTTACTCTCTACTTGATATACATAAGCTTTTTGTTGTTCCTTTCATTCAAGTTAATATGGCTTTCGTTGCTTTTGATTTCACGGCTATTCCTGGGTATCCTAACCAAGCTTTAAAATTTAGGGATCTCAGAGAGTTTCCTGTGTTTTCTGGATCAAATGCTATTACTACTGCCCAATACTGGGATGCTATTGAACAATGTTTTATGCTTACTGATACTACTAATCTGGATATTAAATTTAAAGGTTTTACCTAATGTCTAATTGATGAACCTGCATAATGGTTTAAATCTTTTCCTGCTAATGGTATTGCTACCTATGCTGATCTAAAGACTAATTTTTTTGAAAGATGGCAATAAAAGAAAAATCCTGTAATGTTAAATAATGTTTTTATAAATATAGAAAGAAGTGAGAATGAAACTATTGATGAGTTTGATCGCATATTTGACAGGATCATAAAAGAATTTCTCGTCAATTGCAGGCCTCAAGATCCAATGATTTTATCATACTACTTAAAGGCTTTCTTAGGTGATTTCATGTTTCATCTCAGTCTTGACCAACCGAGGGATCTTGCAGCTGCTAAACAAAAGGTGAGAATTCTTGATGACAGTTGGAGGGCAGCTAGAAGGCCTAATACTTCTAGCCACTCAAGAGCTAAACCAGAGCTAAAGAACAAGGCCTCTTGTCCCAATGAAGACCTTGATCCGATGAATGTATTGATCAAAGAAATGAGGCATCTAAGGGTGGACATGAATCAACAAGCTACTACCATGCATAATCGAATTGTGCAATTAGAAAGGAATCAACAACCCAGTCAACCTCGATTTCCACCAAAGAATTTCAACAAAGCTCCTTCACAGCAACAAAGGCCTTGTTCATCTTTGGAGCCTACCAATGTGGTAAGTGATTTTCTATATTATTGCAGGGCATGCCGTAACTTACACGACGAAAATAATTGTGCCTACTATATGGAATATATCTGGAATAACATTCCTTTCGAAGACGATGACTCCGAGGTGTTAGCACTGGTTTATTTTGCAGGAATCAATGTTATCATTGTATAAATTTCAAGCTTTCATTGCTAATGTGGTAACTTTGAGGCTTGGCTCATTTGATAAATTGTAAGAGTTTTTCCAGGTTTGGCAAAAATAAAAAGTGTTTTTTGTCAAGTTTGAGTCTTTTTAGAACAAGATTGACCCTCTCAGCATTATGCAAAGGTTTTTGAATACTTCATTGAAAATTTGATAAAAATTAGCCCGAAGGCTTAGCTCCAAGCTCTAGCTCCTCATGACCTGCAGCCACAACACACAAGCCCCAACGAACACGCGCTAAGCTTCTGAGAGGTATCCTTTGGTTCACATCACATCATCGAATTTATAATGTGAACGTTGGCACATTTAAACACTAAAACATAGTGTTTCTTCCTCCATGTGGGATAAGTCCCATAAAGAATATATATATATATATATATATATTGCAGTTCAAACCCCACGCCAGGTGCCAGGGCGATCGCACAGGTGTCGAAGGCTCCAACTACCAATGGAGATCAATGGTCGTAAACAATTTCGCAAGGGTATGTTACGTGGCTTTAAATGGTTTTTGGAAATGAGCAGAGTAGATGTTAGCCCACAAGCAAATCTACGGCCATCAAGCTCCTTACAGATTAAACATGTGCGAATAAAAGAACTTTCCAAATTTGCGAAATCGGGTATAGGAGGCATGTTTCGACGACTCAGATCAGAAGGTGAAGGAGATCTATGGTCCCAATAAAGTTCGCAATTTCAACATGCAAGGAGAAACCAAATTTCGAAATCAACGAAGTTTACATGCTCGTGCAGTTGGACAAATTTTATGAAAACGAATGTTTTAGTCATTAATTTCAAGCAACGGTTTCTGCCAAACCAAGATG
The DNA here is from genome assembly GCA_027924585.1 of Larix kaempferi. NCBI lineage: Eukaryota > Viridiplantae > Streptophyta > Pinopsida > Pinales > Pinaceae > Larix > Larix kaempferi. The sequence goes on from BSBM01000036.1 coordinate 13,297,577, forward strand.
AATTTTGAAAAACTGAGAGAGGTTTTTCTTCAGAACATGCTTATCTACAATAGCCTCTCTCATTTTTTACACGGGTATCATATTTTAAGAGAATCGAAGTCATCTTCACAGGGTATTTTTCCAGAAATTTGCATTCCTGTTTGAGTCATCAACTTCAAAAGCAGATCCGATGAGTTGGAGGAGAATCTGAGAAAATGAAGACATGGATTTTGTTGGGAGCATGATCAATTACAAAAACCTCTCTCAAAATTTACACAGCTGTCACCATTTGGGATATACAGCTAAGGCTTTGAAGCCTAGTTTTCAGCAGTCCACATCCTGAAATGAAGAACTCGGTTGTAACAAATTCCTTGAAATCAAGAAGTCAGTTAGCCAGATGTCCTTATATTTGTAACAACTTTTTGTTTTGGAGATTAGGTCAGAATATTTCGAGTTGGAGGGCTGATGTATCATCTCCTATATATCCTTATGTAATAGAAGGAAGAAGAGGTTGGACCCGTGAGAACTGGGCTGTGTATTGTGAGACTCATCTTTAATAAAATCACAGTGTTGAAGCTGGTTTTTGACAGAGATTCATGTGTTTTTTTTATGTTATAGACTATTTTCCCTTTCTTATGTGAATGTGTTTCCAGTTTATTACTTCCATAATGTTTTCCTTCATGTCTGAAACGAGTGTTTAATAGTGCAAAATTCATATTCTTATGCTTTGTCTATTGTTTCAGATTTTCACCAAATATTTCCACTAAAGTTAACATTGAATTCATCCTCGTAGATGCTCATGTTAATGGATTGTTTTTATTTCTTCCTTTCCACCAGACCAAAACATTTTGACTGTAACTGAATTGCTACCTTGCCTTTGTTTTAAAGTTCCATGCAGCAACACTGTAATTTGATATATTTGTTTGTCTTGACTCCATTGCCCAATGAATGCTTACATTGTTTCAACCAAATTACAATCTGATTTCAATTTTTGTTCACATATTTGGCCTTGTTAAGCAATCAGTGAGAGATCCCTCTCTGGAAAGAAAGAAGCCAACTCTCTTTCCTAAAGTTGGTTTTGTGGTTACCTTGAAGTGACCTTTTCCCACAACCTTAAGGGTCATTTTGAGCGCTAACAGATTGGCGTCGCTGCCGGGGAGTGAAAGTTGCATTGTCCCTAGGCAGAACGACAAAGTTTTAGATCTGATTACTAATGGTGGACAATAGTCAGACATCAAGAAGGTTGTGTATCATTCACTTGACGACTCCACTCATGGTTCAATCCAATTTGCAAGGTCCACTGGAGAACAAGCTCAGTTGACAGAAACATGGAAGGATTAAGATCCAGGTATCAAAGTGTCAATTTCTTCAAGGGGATCTTGTTCTTTTACATTGACTGTTTTTTATCTTTATGTGTACATATCGAGAAGTTTCTGTTTTGTCAGAAATTCTCAGGCCATTAGAAAACTACCCTTGTATATCCTTCATTAGATCTTGTAGACATACCTTCTTCTTCCGTTCTTACAAACAATTTGAGTCTTTTTTTCTGAATCACATGAGATCCATGATCAGTCTTGCAAACCCTGTGAGATTAAGGATGATGATCTTCCTCCTGTACATACTCCTTTACAAAACCCTCCTATGTCACATAATCCACTTGGACCAATGGCAGCTAGGTTTGCACCCCTGGATTTGCCAGTTGCTTTGCATGATCTCCCTCAAAACTACTCATAGAGAATTTCTTTATATGATGGAGATGGAAATTTTATAGCAAGACAACATATGGATAGATTTGAAGATTTTATTGACCTAGAAGAAGTAGATCATGATGATGTGAAAATGGGGTTGTTCGCTCAAAGTTTGTCAGGAGAGGCAAAGAGGTGGTTTAAGGATTTACCAACATCATCTATCCTTGTTTTTGAAGCTTTTCAAACACTGTTTTTGGATATGTGGGAGGCAAAAAAGAGTCCTTTACAAATATTATCTCAATATGACCATTTAAAGAAAGGGAACTTTGAGTCTGTACATGAATTTTCTAGCATATTTATGAAGGTATACAACTCCATTCCAACTGATATTAAGCCTTTGGTAGGTGATGCTAAACTTCATTATGCAGATGCTTTTGATGGAGATTTTTCATGTATGTTGAGAGAGAGGAAGTCAACTACCTTGTCAGCTATGTTAAAAGTTGCTCTAGAAGTGGTGTAGCTAGGGTTTTACCCCTAGCTTGTGCAAATGAGCACCTACTAAGGAGAATGGACTCCTTAGTAGCAGTTCAGTATATTAAACTAATTAAGCTAAAACAACAATTAAATTACTTCTAAAACAAGCGTGAAACATAAACACCAAATTTAAAGAATGACTTTTTGTATTGATGTTACCTTCAATGTAAAGGTTTGATGAAGCCCTTTGCAGTGTCCAAGAGGATGCTCCAAGCTTCAATATGCTCCTTCTCCTTCTCCAATGTTGGGAATGGGCCAAAGGTGGCTCTCAAGGTGAAAATAGTTCAAAGGTGAACTAGGGTTTCGAGAGAGATTTTGGCAGAGTAAGGGTGCTTGTGATTGTGGATATGAAATAAGGGATCTCCATCACCTATTTATAGTTTTTTGGTGGTGGAGTGCTGACCCATGGTTTTGGGAAACACATGGTTTTAGGCAGCTGTATAGGGTTTTTTCCTCCTTTTCCTCATTATTTTATATTTTTTATTCCTTTTTTAGGGGATTTTTGCTATTTTTGGAGGAAAAGGGGGTTTTTTAGCCTTTTTTAGGCTATTTTAGTGGTTTTGTGGCCTTTTGGAGGCTTTTTAGGCCTTTTAGAGGCTTTTTAATGGGATTTTTTTGGGATTTTAATGGAAATATGGTAGGAAAATGGACAAATGAGCCATATAATGTGGTAAATGAGCTAGTGAGCACTTTTTGGGTGTTAACAGATTGCCCCCTGATGTGCGAAGGCAGGAGCTCATCGTATGGCCGATGGACATCATAAGTCATGAATGGTTTTCCTTGGGAGTGGAGAGAAGAGAAGAAACAAACTGGAGCCCGGAACAACGATCCCGAACAACTGCAAGAACTAAAAGTACATAACCTCAATAATGGATGAGGAATCATCTGATCATATGGACGAGGCGGGCATACCCATGCTCGTATCAAAATATAATAATAACAATGGGGTCCAAAAATGGGGACCTGAAATATACATGACCTCAAATACTGACTGAGGAATAATCTCAATATATGGACGAGGCGGGCATACCCATGCTCGTATCAAGATACATAAACATAACTGTGAGGCCCGAAAAAAAGGGGGACCTGTAAGATACATGACCACTGTGTACATCATAAGGGTCCAGAGGGGACACGAAATCTGGGACATACTGCTGAGCTGACCATGTCTGTGCTGAAAAAATGATACACTGGAATAATCAACAGTGCTACTGAATGGGGTACCAAAGGAACTAATGAGTTGCTGGATCAGAGTGACAAGGGGTACACTCGCAATGGTACACTGAACTGGAACTGATCTGGGACTGAAACTGGGTACTCAAGGAAGCATAGAACTGGATGGCTTCCGAATACAAACGCCAACGCAGCCCGGACATCCACGGGAACATACAACTGGGCGTTCCGAAATGACTCACCAATGTGCTAGAGTCGGGGGAAATCCGGGGTCTTCGACTAAAAATTGATGGGATATAATCCTACGCGATCCTCAACGATGCGTTCAAGGTGCTGAAGTCGAGCATGTGAGGAACAACCGCTCGGAGAGGCAATGATGACTCCTCTCAGAATGGTCCGTAGGCACTTACCACAGATGGTGATAAGTCCAAGGCGTAGGGACCTCTGGGCCTATCCTCTGGAATAGAGGAGCTGTCGTCGACAGAGGGAGACCTGCAACTATCAAGGCAATGATGTTTCCTTGACAGGAGCGCGAGGTGAAAGACCGAAATGTGATAGTACTGAGGGCAGGACTGACAAACTGGTGGTGACAACTGGGCAAATAGAGTGGGTGGACTCAAACTTCCTTTGTTCAGAGTATGATAATGGGAATGATCTGGCAGCATATGAAACTGACTAAGGGGAAAGGGATCATAGCTGTATTGGATCTGGGAGGATAACTGGCTGAGGGAGACTCAAGTTGGTATAAAATGGCAGGAGACTGCAGAATACTCTGAACAAAGGCGACCTGATTGGGGGTGCTGCCGAGATGATCAATCATAGTGCCAGGAGGCACAGGAGGGAACTTCTTCATGGGTTAAGGAACTAGAAGAAGTGTGTGTAAAATGATACTGTCGTGTGGATTTTACGAGCCCAGGACAGTTCATGCTCGTGGTTGCTTTCAATTTTAAGGAGTCTGAAAGCGATAAGAAGACTCTGAAGTGATGGAATGGTACTGTCGTGTGGATTTAACGAGCCCAGGACAGCGCATGCTCGTGGTTGCTTTCAATTTTAGAGAGTCTGAAAGCAAGTAAGAAGACTCCAGGGGGTTTCTTTTTCGTAGATTTAGTCTCCAAGGCCCAAAGAAGCATAAAAGGATGCAATGAAGAACTCTTCTAGCCGGTGTGGCTAGAGTATTCCTTTTTCGTAATTAGTCTACCAGGTCCGGAAAAGGGGTAAACTTATACCAGATAGACGCCCTTTCAGGTACTTTAACGAGCATGAAAGGAAGCAAGATTGCTCGGCGATCTTTTCATTCTTTTAGGAGTCAGAAAAGAGCTTAACGGAAACTCCCTAAGTGCCTTTTTCGTAAAGGACTTGTCCGGCCCGAAAAAGGGATAAAATTATACCGAACAAAAGGAATGGCCAGGCAAGGAGGAAGTGTTCGATCAAGGCAGATTTGATGGTGACCAAGAACGAGGGTAGGTGGGGAACACTGGTGGGCCTCCTTGCGGGGGTAGATGAAATGGTGGCAAAATAACGAAATATTTGCAGTATGACAGGAGTGAATGGCTCATGTAAAAATGTGGAACAATCCGATAGCAGCCGATGTGGCACGCAAACCAAGGCAGCAAGGTGTCGGGACACAATGTTGAAATTGTACCAAGTGAGAGCGAGAAATGATCTCAAGCATCATCACGAGCTCGGAAAAATGAATCCGGCGATATAAAGGATGTCAAAAAATGGGTAACGGCCGATGTGGCACGCACACCGAGGTGACGAGGGCGTTGTGGAAAAATACCCGAAAGATCGGGGGTGAGAGCGAGAAATGATCTCAAGCATCATCACCAGCTCGAAAAAATGAATCCGATGATATAAAACATGTGAAAAACGGAGAACGGCCGATGTGGCACGCAAACCGAGGCGACTAGTGGCGTCTGGACACAATGTTGATATTGGTCCTGGTGAGAGCGAGAAATGATCTCAAGCATCATCATGAGCGCGGAAATATGAATCCGACGGTGCAAATGGTGCGAAAAACGGAGGTCATAAGGACTCCGGAATGGTCAAAGGAAAGAACTATGCGTATCAAATCCAATGTACAAGTGACACATGACCTCAAAAATGGTTGAGATCACAAATGTGAAAAAGTGAGCAGGGTTAATGACTTGCCCCCATGCTATGTGCATGGGGTTTGTGATTATGGATCACATATGTGTGGGTTTGAACAATGGGTTCATTGACGTGCTGAGATAGATGTGATAGGGAAGGTTCAAAATGATTGATCATGCCCCCTATCCCAGGGTCGAGGGAATCTATTATGCCCCTTGACTCAGAGGTGTCAAGGTGGTGCTCTATAATGGCGGGGTCGAGACCGGGTATCTCAGTATAGGACCAGGCAAAGACATCACGGAATTCCTGGAAGAGTTTTTGGTACTCCTCAATCTCTTGTTTACTGCAGAATGCTCCTAAAGTAATGAGTTCAGGGGCACGTCCTGGAGCAGCGATATCAACTTGGATGACAGGTGAGATGTTGGCCATGTTACCTTCCTCGAAGGCATCCGGAGCAGGAATAGGGTCCTTGAACCAGTCGACCTTGGTGGGGAGGAAGTCTTTGGATTCAACCGCGTATTGGGTAGCGGTGCTAGAGGAGGATTCTTCTGGGATGAAATAGGAACGGTGGTGCATATCATCCCAAGGATAATCCGGGGCAGTAAGGGCCTCAAGAATCTCCTCATCAGTACGGAAAGTGTGCGTCGTCAAATCGTTTGACGAGGGGGTAGTGGTGGAAGAGATCATATAGATGGTATTGACCTCTCCGGAAGTTGAAGAGTCTGGGGGGTAGATCTCCTCAATGGTAGGTGGTGCCGTCTCAAGATCCAGATTGTTCATCTCATAGAGAGCCGCTCTGTAATCCGGGAGATCGGGACAATGATGTGAATAGTGCCCGTAAATACCGCAGATGGCGCAAGAGTGGTTGGTACGTAGGGACTTGTCTTTAGGTTTAGGAGTGGGGTTTAGTTTGACAGTTGGGATGTTAGGGTCATCGTCGAGCATTTGCATGTGCTTCTGCAATGCAGGTAACTGTGGGCATTGGTGGGTCGCATGGCCCAACTCGTCACACAGCGAGCATTTGGGAGGAGCACGAAACACTGGAGGGTTTTTTACTGTCTTTGGGGGTGGTACAGCAGTGTAAGGTTGTGGACCTCTGCCCCCAGTGGGTTTGGGAGTAGGAGGGGGTGTCGTGGAGGACGAAGGGGTAGAGACACCGGGAGGTGGCTGAGTGGTAGTAGCCATGGGTTGCACCGGTTGGAGGACGACATCTGGTGTCGGCGGGCGAACGGGAGGCGAAAGATACCATACAGGTAATCCCAAGGTTAATCCAGGGAGGCTAAGGGTAGCCATGACCGGGGCGCTTACTACTGCCGATGGAGGGACTAGGAAGGGGATCGTATGGATCGGTGTAACACCAATGTGGCTAGGTACCAATGGTGGTTTAGGCAACAAGGGTGGTTGAGTATTAGGTGGTAGGTTGTCGTGGGACAAGGTACATAAGTCAGACATTTCGGGCGTAGATGACGGCGGAGGGATGGATTGAAAGGTGGAGGTCATCGGCGCGTCTGAGTAGACTCCAGGCCCCGTAGAGGAAACAAACGAGGTGGTGGCAGGAGAAACAGGTTGTTCAACCATGGGGAGAACATTTTCCGGTGCCGCCGGAGCACTGGGATCATAGTATGTGAGCTGGTCAATCTTAACCACGCGTCCTTCATGGGGGAACATCATGGTGCGAAAGACAGAAGAGGCAACCGCCCGCATGGCATACATGTAGCTGCGGCCAAGTAAAAGGTTGTAATCCAATTGGGCGTTGATTACCTCTATGTCAATAAGGACTGTTTTACCACCCAACTGGACGGGGACATTGGCTAGGAGGCCTTGGGGTTGAGCCGAACGACCGTCGTAGGCGCGTAATGCAGTGGTGGACTGTTGGAGAGGAGGGGACCCCAGCTTCTGCCATACGAATGTAGACATAACGCATGTGGAGGCACCCTCATCGATGATGCACCGATGGATGACAAGATTCCTAACGGAGACAGTAACTTGGAATGCTAAGCTGGAAGGTAGGCGTGGTTCAGACTGGTCTAAATCAAATGCCATCAAATTCGAATCATTTGGGTCAATGCCCCCAATGGCAGAGAGTAAGGTCTTGCGCTGGGAAGGGCAATTCTTCAAGACCTCTAATGCAGACATGGCTGCGGGAGATTGGGCTAGGTCGTCTACGATGTTGTAGTTTGACGCAGCGCGCGCAGTAGGGTTATTGTTGATTCGGCGAAGTGGGAAACGAGGTGCTTTCGCAGCGCCGTCTATGGGAGGCGGAGGTATACGTAACGCCTGATCAGTGGGATGGGCGTTAGTAGTTTTATCCATGGGAGTGGCTTCAGAGGTGGAGCCATATTGGTTCCGACGGGTCTGGAGGTTGACATCAGCAGATGACATCATCAGTAAGTGGTGGGTACCTGAATCAAACATGGGTTGATCAGGAGCAGTGTAAGTGATCTGTTGTTGTTGTTGTATGTTGGCTTGAGCGGGAGCCAAAGGCTGAGTGTTCACTATGCCTTGGGTTGGTAAGGGGTTTTGCAGCACCAAAGGGGGTTGTTGAGGTTGGGGGGGGTTGGGCGGTGCTTGGGGAGCCGCATGCCCTTGGCGATGGGCCTCATCAACCCAGAGTTGCCGAGCTCGCTCCAAGTGTGGGCAAGCGTGTGTGTAATGTCCATAGACCCCGCAAATAGAACAAGGGTGGTTCGTTCGCAAATTAGGGTTTTTCGCCTGCTTGGGCGGGCGATCAGGGTTTTGGTTAGCAGGGGTCGCATTGTTATTGTCTGGAGGATTAGCTAGTTGACCAGCTGGGTCTGCGGGTTGGTTGTTCCCCCGATTACGGCCTTTACCGCGGTTCTGTTGGCCCTGGTTACGTTGGTTGTTCTGGTTTTGCTGTGGGTTTTGTTGGGCGTAGACTTGCCCTTGGGCAGCAGGTGGATTCTGAGGTTGCGCAGGTGCAGGAGCAGGCTGCGGAGGATGATATGTAGGTTGAGGCTGAGCAGGTGCAGCAACTTGAGGAGGTTGCTGATAAGGCTGCGGAGCAGGTTGTGGATGTGCCGCAGGGGCTGCCTGGGGTGGATAATAAGTGGGTTGGGCTTGTGAAGGCGCAGGGGCTGGGGCAGCCTGCGGATGGTAGTAAGACTGAGGTGCGACTGGGGGAGCATAAGCAGGAGTCGCATAACCGAAGCACTGAGGTGGACATGAGGGTCCATGGGAATGGTGATGTGTCATGGGAGCATACGAGTTGGTTGCTCCGGACTGTGAAGAAGCCCGCGACAGGTCGGGGCCAGGGGTAGGACGTGCTATATAAAATGGTTGGGGATGCGAAGAAACACGGCCAATGATACCATCTGCAGCGTGGGATGCCCCCGGCGCATCATGCTGGGAGGACTCGCCGCGAGGGGCATCAGGTATAATGGTATAAAGGTAACCCGATTGGGCGTAGATGAGGTCGAACTGTTGGGCCTTAAGGATGGCTTCTTCTTCAGACTGGGGTCTTTCTGAGGCTACATCTTTAGCGATAACCGGGAGAAGGGATTTGAGGAACCAATCTAGGAAGATACGGTCGTCAAGTTTAATCTTGCACAAGCTACGGCGTCGACGCCACTCATGGATGTGGTCCGTGATATGGGTAGCCGTGTTTTGTCTACAAGATAGAAGGATCTCAACGCCCGCGTCATAGCGGACGGGCAACTGGAAGAACTGCAGGAAGGTCGAGGCCAGGGAAGCAAAGGTGGCATGGGTCCCATGAGGTTGCTCGATATACCACTTGGCTGCAGAGCCAGTGAAGGTGCGCTGTAAGAGACGGAGGCGAACAGAGTCATCCACAATGGAGTTAGAGGAACACCATAGGTGGAAAGACATGATATGGTTTTGTGGGTCCTCACCGGCCTTGCCCTCGAACTTAGGGATGTCAGAGGGTAGTTTGGTAGGCATATGAGGCCATGTAGGGTCGTGTCGAATGGGATCATTGGTCAATCTGGACAAGTCAGGTAGGTTAAGGCTAGCCATGAATGGCAGACTGGAAGAAGGGTGTGACACAGTAGTGCTTTGGACCAAGTTGGGGCCAGTGCCCCCAAGTGGAGGGACAAGATTTAGGGTGGTGCCCCCAAGTGGGGGAACTGAGGTAGTGGAGGATGGTCCAGCACCACCATGGGTAGTGTGAGCCACTGATGTAGTGGGGATAGGTATTCCCGCTGTGGGAATAGGTACCGTGAGGGGAACGGTAGATGGTTGCCTCATGGAGGGCATACCGAAAACAGGTGTAGTAACTGGTGTAGTGGTGGATGTGCCACCAATGGTCCCTATGACAAATGGAGTGGAAGTCGTACCAGCCATGGGGCTAGTAGGGGCAGTATAAATAGGGTTCTCAGACTCTTCGTCAGAATCAGAGGTAAAGTAAGGAGCGTCACTATCTGGTGACGGAGTCCTACGTCGCTGACGAGTGGAGTCAAGTGACAAGGCTCTGGATCTGTGATGAGTGGTATCAACGGACAATGATCGGAATCTATGACGAGTGGTGTCAAGAGAACCGTGCTGTGGGGGCTCGCCCCTGAGGCGCCGAGAATGTCTCGGGGACTCAATGGTGACAGATGGTGTCTAGTCTCTGTGGGTTGAGGTGAGTATAAAAACAGCTCAAAAATCCTAGTGCAACCGTGCGTGCAGAAGGAGAGCTAAAAAACAAGGCACTCAGGCCAACAACCAACTCAAAACACCCACTGCAACAGCTGTGCTACAATAGGTGGAGTGTCAACAAAGATGGTCAGAATACCAACAAGCAGCAGGTTTCCTAAAAAAGAAAAAATGGTGGACTCACTAGACCAAAGGGAGGTAAAGGAGCATGCAAACACCTAGCTAAAAGTATTATGACTCAACTAAACATATCCTCTGCAAGGTGATGAAATCCAAGTCAGACAATATGAGTAGGAAAGCCAAGTGGCTATGATATCCCCCTACCGGGAGGGACACCGGGTAGTCAATCCTAGAAGAATGGCAACTAAGATACCCCGTTCATGACACGTCCAGAAAGGTGAATCTGCCGTTTAGCTCGTTGACCGCAATACCCCTATACAGGGATATCCCGCGAACCGCGAAAGGTAGCCCTTCGGTTACTGAATGGATTGCGGTATTCCACTCAGGCCTCCGGAACCAGTCTCCCGACTTCAACCCTCCTAAGGGAGAGGCCCTCTGATAAACTGGTCGTGACCGTGCCAAAAAGTACTAGGGGATTTTGGTTCCCTATTTGGACAACAACTATGTCTCAAGTGAAATAACCAAGGGGTGTTATTGGAAGCCTATCCCCCTGATCCTACCTAACTACAATGATTCTTTTGTGTTCCCCAAGTGGGGTTAGAATGTTGGTTTAATTAGGTACTTTTTAAGGCTCACTTGATTTATGTGACAGAGTGTGTGCTCGTGAGGTGATGAACCCAGAAAGAGAAGTGCCACAAGGGGGGCAACTTCCAATCTATCAATAATACTGAAATTGAAAGTTTAACTTGCAAAATTTTCTGAATTAAAAATACTGAAATTTTAAAAAGATTCTGTAAAGGGAACAGAAATTATGTTGCAGAAAGACTATAAGGAAGTGGGCTGCAGGTAGGACAGGGGGCTGTTCAAATGCAGAAAATATTGCAGCAAAAGGGGCTGGGCTCAAAACAGGAAAAGAGCAGAAATCAGACCGCGGGTCTGTGGCGAATCGGAACAGGCAGACCGCGGGTTTTAGGGAAACAGCGGCGGTCAGGTCGCGGCTATCGGGCCAACAGAGGCAGTCGGGACGCAGGAAATAGGGAAAAAGACGCAGTCGGGTCGCGGCAGAAGGGCTAACAGGCGCAGTCGGGACGCACGAAAGAGGCAGAAAGCCGCATTCGGGACGCGGGAAAAAGGCCGACAGGCGCAGTCAGATCGCGGCAAACAGGCTGATTAGCCACGGTCGGATCGCAGGTAACAGACTTGAATCCGCCGGCAGGGCGTCGGAAGCAGTCTGAGAGCCGCGGTCGGATCGCAGGTAAAGGCCTGAAAGGCGCGGTCGGGACGCGACTGCAGAGAGAAAAAATGCGGTATGCGGCGGCCGAAAGGGACAGCCGAAAGTAAAAAATTCAAAACGGAAACCAGAAATTCGAAATCCAGCGGAGTCGCCAAAACTGTAGCTAGGGTTTTACCCCTAGCTTGTGCAAATGAGCACCTACTAAGGAGAATGGACTCCTTAGTAGCAGTTCAATATATTAAACTAATTAAGCTAAAACAACAATTAAATTACTTCTAAAACAAGCATGAAACATAAACACCAAATTTAAAGAATGACTTTTTGTATTGATGTTACCTTCAATGTAAAGGTTTGATGAAGCCCTTTGCAGTGTCCAAGAGGATGCTCCAAGCTTCAATATGCTCCTTCTCCTTCTCCAATGTTGGGAATGGGCCAAAGGTGGCTCTCAAGGTGAAAATAGTTCAAAGGTGAACTAGGGTTTCGAGAGAGATTTTGGCAGAGTAAGGGTGCTTGTGATTGTGGATATGAAATAAGGGATCTCCATCACCTATTTATAGTTTTTTGGTGGTGGAGTGCTGACCCATGGTTTTGGGAAACACATGGTTTTAGGCAGCTGTATAGGGTTTTTTCCTCCTTTTCCTCATTATTTTATATTTTTTATTCCTTTTTTAGGGGATTTTTGCTATTTTTGGAGGAAAAGGGGGTTTTTTAGCCTTTTTTAGGCTATTTTGGTGGTTTTGTGGCCTGTTGGAGGCTTTTTAGGCCTTTTGGAGGCTTTTTAATGGGATTTTTTTGGGATTTTAATGGAAATATGGTAGGAAAATGGACAAATGAGCCATATAATGTGGTAAATGAGCTAGTGAGCACTTTTTGGGTGTTAACAAGTGGAGGCAAACTTAATGGCCTCAGGAAAATTGAAAAATGGAGTAGAGGTAGATAAGAGAAGATAAGGAAATCAACCATCCACCTCTGCCCCTTCTTTTGCAAGTGATGTGAAATTTGAAATGATGATGAAGACTATGGAGAGATTGATGGAAATGTTGGCTATATATAATAGACTACCTAATAGAGAGAAACCTGAAAATCAAGTAAGAAATCCAAATTTTAGAAGACCTCCTTTTCCTCAAATAAACCAAAGAAACATTGAAAATTAGCAAATAAGACCACCATTCCCAGAAAATTTGTTGATGAGGAGGAATAAGAAGAGCCAATGAATAACCAGATTCATCAATTTGATGATATTGACCCTGAAATATACTTAACTGAAGAAGAGCATAATTTTTTCACTCAAGAAGGTGATAGTCATATTTCAGAGATAGATTCCGAACAATATCAGAGAGGGTATCAAAACGCCATTGATGATTTTCAGGAAAAATTGAAGTTGGGAAATCGTGATGTAATAATAAATAAAGGAAATACCAATCCCAATCAGCTTTCCAATATCCAACAGAATCTAGAGAAGCAAAAAGATGCAACTGTACAGAAAAATCTAGAAATTAAAGAGCAAAAGTCAAAAGAAGCCAAACAGTCAGTGCCAATTGATGTTGATAGACCAACCTCATCCTTCAATCTGCAATCAGAGTTATCAAAGATCAATATTTATGTCCCCTTTAGTGAATTGTTGAGGAATAATAAGTACATAGGAGAAATTACTAAAATGGTCAAGAATCAAGTGATTATCAACCAAATATTTTAGAAGTAACAGATGGCTCTCCTGGCATTGTCTTTGGACCTAAAATTGAAGATACTGATTTAGGATCTTTTATATTTTTTAATGATGGACCTCACACCGATTCTAAAGTTCCTTTACAAATTGAGTTTGAATAAAGATATGAACAAAAGGAATTTTCTTTGCATTCCAATCCTTTTCATGGTGAACAGAAAAATATCAGCCTAGTGATGTACAAGAAAAGGGTTATACTAATTTGTTTTATGAAGATTGCAATCAGCGTGTTGAAAATTATGTTGTGGATGGTTTTAAAGAAGATTCCAGTATACCTATATATGATGAATATGAGGATGACTACTTGAATATTGTGCCTAAAAAACCAACAGTTTATGAAGAGGAATTGAATCACAAAGAAGAAGGTGGCCAAGTTCAAATTTCTGAAGTTACAAACATAGAAATTTTAAGCAGTAAATTAGAAAATGACATAGGGTTCCGGGAAGAAGTCTAAGATATTCAATCAAATTTTCTTTCATGTCATTTAGTTCCAAAATCTTTGTGTAAAAAAGAACTTGATTTTCTTGATTCATTTGAGAATCATATTGATACTTCTTTTGAAGCAAATGTAGGGGATCAAATTTCAGATTCAGAAATTTCAAAGAACTAGGGAAATGATGTGCATGACGCATACAATTTTAGTCCTATTAGGTTACATGAAGGATTAAATATGTATGATATGGATGATAAGAGAGACACACATACTGATTCTTTTCCATTTGCAAATGATCTTGAGTATGATGAAATAGAACAAGGCATAACAGTTAGTGTTTTTTAGGATCCTTTCCTATGTTTGTTGGAATCATTGGGGAAGGTAAATCATGAAAATACATTTCTTAAGTTTACAGGATCATAATTGTTTGATGTTCGAAGGGATATTCCTCATTTTCAAAAGCTGATTGTTACATCTGAAACAAGAACAATTAAGCATGGAACTTGTTCTTTTCTTTCTACTTACCAGTATGAAATGCTTCCTGTTCTTCAAGACTCCTTCGTCAGTTTGTTGCAGTCACCAACAAAATAAGTTTATGCTATTTTTACAAATTATGGATTCAGGTTTTGTCACGAATTGTCATCTCTTGCATTCCTATGTATGCTAAATGAAGGTTTGAGCAGAACCCAAGAGATTAACCATTTGCTGGATTGGGTTTATTGGCATTTTTGTATTACTTGATTGAGCATATATTTTGACAGATTAGAGTAGGTATGCAGGTTGAATAAGCTCACAGTCGAGCATCTTTTTCAGTGTGTACAGTTCAGTTTTAGTTTGATTTCAAGAAATTTTAGTTTTCAGTATGGATTTCAGTTTACAGTTACAGTTTGAGTTCAGAGTTGCAGTTTGTATTTGGTTCCGGTCTTCAGCATTAGAAAGAGTTAGAGGCCACAAGTTAGTTTACAGGTTTCAGGAAGGTTTGGGAGCAGCCCAATGGATCAGGCACTGGTCTATGGGGTTCTTTGCTACCGCGCAAGGAGGATAACATCCCCAATTGGAGCCAGTTGTTAGCACTGTTTTATTTTGCAGGGGTCAGTGTTATCATCGTATAAATTTCAAGCTTTCATTGCTGATTAGGTAACTTCGAGGCTTGGCTCATTTGATAAATCATAAGAGATTTTCCAGGTTTGGAAAAAATAAAAAGTGTTTTTTTGTCAAGTTTGAGTCTTTTTAGAACAAGATTGACCCTCTCAGCATTATGCAAAGGTTTTTGAATACTTCATTGAAAATTTGATAAAAAATTAGCTCGAAGGCTTAGCTCCAAGCTCCAACTCCTCATGACCTGCAACCATAACACACAAGCCCCAACGAACAATCGCTAAGCTTCTGAGAGGTATCCTTTGGTTCACATCATCGAATTTATAATGTGAACGATGGCACATTTAAACACTAAAACATAGTGTTTCTTCCTCCATGTGAGATAAGTCCCATAAAGAATATATATATATATATTGCAGTTCAAACCCCACGCTAGGTGCCAAGGCCGCACAGGTGTCGAAGGCTCCAACTACCAATGGAGATCAATGGTCGTAAACAATTTCGCAAGGGTAAGCTACGTGGCTTTAAATAGTTTTTGGAAATGAGCAGAGTAGGTGTTAACCAACGAGCAAATCGACCGCCAGGATCTCCGGTGAAAGCAAATCTACGGCCATCAGGCTCCTCGCAGATTAAACATGTGCGAATAAAAGAACTTTCCAAATTTGCGAAATCTGGTACAAGAGGCATGTTTCAACGGCTTAGATCAACAGGTGAAGGAGATCTACGGTCCCAATAAATTTCGCAATTTCAACATGCAAGGAGAAACCAAATTTCGAAATCAACAAAGTTTACATGCTTGTGCAGTTGGGCAAATTTTATGAAAACGATTGTTTTAGTTATTAATTTCAAGCAACGGTTTCTGCCAAACCAAGATGAATTTTGAGAAACCGAGAGAGGTTTTTTTTCAAAACATGATTAACTATAATAACCTCTCTCATTTTTTATATAGGTATCATGGTTGAATAGAATCGAATTCATCTTCACAGGGTATTTTTCCAGAAATTCACAATCATGTCTGAGTCATCAACTTCAAAAGAAGATTCCGATGAGCTGGAGGAGAATCTGAGAAAATGAAGACATGAGTTTTGTTGGGAACATGCTCAATTACAAAAACCTCTCTAAGAATTTACACAATTGTCACCATTTTAGATATATATCCGGAGCTTTGAATCCTAGTTTTCAGCAGTTCGCATCTTGAAATGAAGAACTCGGTTGCTACAAATTCCTTGAAATCAGGGAATTAGTTAGCCAGATGTCCTTATATTTGTAACAACTTTATGTTTTGGAGATTAGGTCAGAATATTTTGAGCTAGAGGGCTGATGTATCATCTCCTATACATCCTTATGTAATAGAAGGAAGAAGAGGTTGGACCCGTGAGAACTGGGCTGTGTATTGTGAGACTCATCTTTAATAAAATCACAATGTTGAAGCTGAAGAACATTTTCACCTGCAAGATCAAATTCTGGACAAGAAACTAGTGTTTAATCAAGCTAAAGAAGAAGACACTCCGATCATGTTGTCCAACATGCTACCAACTGAGAATACGAATCCTGGACTCAAACCCTTTTTCATTTCTTTAAGCATTGGTAATTTAATTTTACATAATTGTATGTTTGATTCTGGTGCTTCTACTAATGTAATTCCTTTAGCTGTGATGAAAAGGTTAGGTTTGAAGATATCAAGACCATACAAGAATATTTGTGCTATGGATTCTTGAGAAGTGAAAGTATGCGGGGTGGTGGTAGATGTCCCAGTTCGATTAACGTTGCATCCTACTATAATGATAAAAAATGATATTGTTGTCATTGCTCTACCAGAGTCCTAGGGTATGCTATTATCCATAAAATTCGAGTCGGATTTGGGAGGAAGATTACAATTGGATTATCATATGCTACAGTACCCACTCCCGAAGGTGAATACATTACTCTACAAAGGGAGACTATGTGAAAACATCACATAGAGGATCCCGAAGAGCCATAAAATGAATACATTTGTCAAAATGACATTGGCTCATACTCAATATTTACTACAGAAGTTGCTCCTCAAACAAACATTGACAAATTCTGGACTTTACACTTCGACGGGGCAAAAATGCCAAGCAAGTATGGGTGCATGTATTGTTTTGACATCTCCTAGGTATGAAGAGCATTGTTTTTCATTTCGATTAGAACTTGATGGTACTAACAATACTGCTGAATATGAAGCTCTATTACTGGGCCTTAACATGGCTAAATATTATGGTATAAAATTATTGCATGTGTTTGGTGATTCTGACCTGATTGTCTGCCAAGTAAGAGAGATATTTTCTTGTAAAAAGGCAAAATTGAAAAGGTATAGGGATGTAGTCAGGTTGGTTGCGGAAGAATTCAATCCCTTATCATTAGAGGCAATCTCGAGACTACATAACTAGATATCTGATGCACTTGTTGTTCTTGCATCTACATTCGACCACATCGATACAGTGCATGATACAGGAAAAGTTCAGATGGTTTTCTTCCCTTCAGTGCCTGACAACTTTGATGAGTGGGAAGTATTCGATGATGACAAACAAATCCGCAGGTTCATGGCCAACACAAAAGAATACTTGAACAACTATATCGATTGGAGAGAGGAAGGATCCACAGAACAACCATATTACAATCCTATCCCGATGGAGAAGGTCTCTTTGGAAAGAATATTTGACAGGGAT
The DNA here is from genome assembly GCA_027924585.1 of Larix kaempferi. Classification (NCBI taxonomy): domain Eukaryota; kingdom Viridiplantae; phylum Streptophyta; class Pinopsida; order Pinales; family Pinaceae; genus Larix; species Larix kaempferi. Next base: position 13,314,954 of record BSBM01000036.1, read on the forward strand.
GATCGGTGCAAACAGAAAGTGGAAACAACTCCAGATTCTGGATAGGAAGAAGTAAACATCGGTCCGCAAGAAGATCCTAGCTCAATAAAGGTGGGCAAAGCACTAAATTCCCAGGAAAGAAAGGAAGTGATTGACTTAGTTGTTAGGATATTCCTATACTCCATCCCAGTCCCACCAGTATTTTGATCATTTACATTTTCAGTAATGCATGCACCTTTTAGGGTTTGCATGCATTCTAGGGTTTGCATGCATTTTTCATGCATCCCAGTCATTAGTCCAGCACCTAGCCCTCAGTTAGCCAGCCCCCAGGAGCTTCTCACTATTCAGTTTTAGCCCTCCAGTTGCTTAGTGCGCCCTTCTTCCTTGATTTTAGGGAGCAACTCGCCCTTCTTCACCTACCAGTTCAGTTACACTCAGTTACAGTCAGTTACAGTCAGTTACACTCAGTTACATTGAGTTACACTCAGTTACATTCAGTTACAGTCAGTTACAGTCAGTTACACTCAGTTACATTGAGTTACACTCAGTTACACTCAGTTACATTCAGTTACTCTTAGTTACATTGAGTTACACTTAGTTACATTGAGTTACACTCAGTTACACTCAGTTACACTTAGTTACACTGAGTTACACTTAGTTACACTGAGTTACACCTACCAGAGTTAGTTTGACTGATGGTTGACAGTTACTTGAGCATTGATGACTCCACTGATGATGATGAAGACTTCCAGTTGCGCTCCGATGATCATGAGGACACCTAGTTGTGCTCCGATGACACTCCAGTGATCCTTTGATCACTCCATGAAGGCTAATTCGAATGGCCACCTTAGGCATTCGAATTCCTCATGCATTGTATTATTTATATGTCCATTTGTGATTAATAATCTAGTATGACCGAAGTATTATTGCTTCTATCTGAGTTCTACTGTACCATATTATTCTGTTGCTCATTATACTGCATGTATCACTCTTATTCTATTTTCTTGCTTAATCATAATTATTCTCTTGTGAGATACATCATCTCTTAGATCTGCTGTGAGGATTTTCACATGGTATCAGAGCATGTTGAGAGTATTGTTTATCTCCATTCTTGAGAGTTTTTTGCAGGTTATTACCAAGATTTCGAGTGCAGCAGTTGCAGCAGAATCTGCATTTTTGCAGCAGTAGCAGTTGCAGTTATTCTATATTGTTTTTGCAGGTCTTCTACATCTTCAAATGTATCCTGAATTAGAAGAAATCACTCCTCTTTCTCTATTCAACTATGATGAATGGAAACCAAAAATAATAGCATATTTAAAGAGCCATGATCTCTTTGATTGTTATTTTGAAAGAGAGTTCGAATCCTCTACAAAGAAGATTAAATGGTTGAATAAAGGTGACATGCACATTGGAAGAATGATGCTTGCTATGACCGATTACATATTGTACCCGACCATCATTGATATTGAAACTCCAAAAGAGTTATGGGCTCATCTGGATGAAAGATTCGGCAAAAAGAATGATGGATTTGGTCCAAATCCCTTCAAAAGCAAGCAAGTTGATGCATTCGCTCCACTTGATGGTCTCTCAGATCATGATGCATTCGCTCCTCCTGATGGTCTCTCAGATCATGTTGCATTCGCTCCCCTTGATGATCTCTCATATCATGAACCAGTATCATCTCATATTGAAGTTGTTGACAAAGAACTTGCAGATTCTCCGCTCATGCTCAAACTTTCTTCTCTTTCTGTGCCAGTTCACACTCTAGATATTGCAGAAGGTCCTAAATCCTCTCTTGCACCAGAGTTTGTTGGTTTGCATCATGATCACATGATTATTTCAGAGGTAACATCAGCTATTGGAGGTAATGCATTCGCTCCTCTTCAGCAAACATCTCTTTTATACTACTATATGATCATAAATTCATGCTTTCAGAAGGTCATTGAAGAATATGGCCATTGCCATTCGCTTGGGAAAATTTCTCATGCATTTGATAGTTTTGATCTCACCCCTGCTGGTTCAAAGGAGATCTCAAGAAACTGTTTTGAAAGTCTTAAATCTGATTTTGATTTCAAGCAAACATGTAATAGTTCTTTTTGGCATAATCTCACCCATGGTGGTTCGAAGGAGAAGACAAAGGACTATATGCACATTCAAAAATTTGATCCTACCTCAGCTGATTCGAATCACAGGTTCAAGGATCATTCTAATACTATTGGATTTGTTCTCATCACATTCGATCTGAAGAGCAAGTACAAGCACATGCTTTTTGAGCATGATCCACTTCTTCCCAAGAAGAAGATACCTCCAGACATATGACCAAGCATCACACATGCTTGAGTTTGGAGCTTTTATTTTTTTTTGTGTGCCTTACAGTCTATTTTTTGAGGAGGGGGTATGTTTCCCATGAAATTTTCCCACTTCCTTGGTTTATTGATTGTTATTATTCATTGTATTGGGTGACCTTTGGTCTTAGTTACCAGGGCCCAGGATGGATTAAGGGGGGGTGTTAGGATATTCCTATACTCCATCCCAGTCCCACCAGTATTTTGATCATTTACATTTTCAGTAATGCATGCACCTTTTAGGGTTTGCATGCATTCTAGGGTTTGCATGCATTTTGCATGCATCCCAGTCATCAGTCCAGCACCTAGCCCTCAGTTAGCCAGCCCCCAGGAGCTTCTCACTATTCAGTTTTATCCCTCCAGTTGATTAGTGCGCCCTTCTTCCTTGATTTTAGGGAGCAACTCGCCCTTCTTCACCTACCAGTTCAGTTACACTCAGTTACAGTCAGTTACAGTCAGTTACACTCAGTTACATTGAGTTACACTCAGTTACATTCAGTTACAGTCAGTTACAGTCAGTTACACTCAGTTACATTGAGTTACACTCAGTTACACTCAGTTACATTCAGTTACTCTTAGTTACATTGAGTTACACTTAGTTACATTGAGTTACACTCAGTTACACTCAGTTACACTGAGTTACACTTAGTTACACTTAGTTACACTGAGTTACACCTACCAGAGTTAGTTTGACTGATGGTTGACAGTTACTTGAGCATTGATGACTCCACTGATGATGATGAAGACTTCCAGTTGCGCTCCGATGATCATGAGGACACCTAGTTGTGCTCCGATGACACTCCAGTGATCCTTTGATCACTCCATGAAGGCTAATTCGAATGGCCACCTTAGGCATTCGAATTCCTCATGCATTGTATTATTTATATGTCCATTTGTGATTAATAATCTAGTATGACCGAAGTATTATTGCTTCTATCTGAGTTCTACTGTACCATATTATTCTGTTGCTCATTATACTGCATGTATCACTCTTATTCTATTTTCTTGCTTAATCATAATTATTCTCTTGTGAGATACATCATCTCTTAGATCTGCTGTGAGGATTTTCACATTAGTCCGCGAATTCATAGATGTGTTTGCTTGGTCATACGATGAGCTCAAGACATACGCAAAGAACATAATTCAACACGCTATACCTTTGGAAGAAAATGCGAAACCTCATTGTCAGAAGTTGCGAAAGATAAATATGAAGCTAGCTCCGTTGGTGAAGTAGGAACTACAGAAAACGGTTGAAACCAAGATAATAACTTTGATCAAATATTCCGAAGGGATGTCTAATCCAGTTACTACCAGAAAGAAGATGAGAGATGTCCGAGTGTGTGTTGAATTCAAAACTTTTAATGTGGTCTCAAAGAAAGACAAATACCCCCTCCCGAATATGGAGCTCCCGCTACAAAGAATTACAGGTTCATAGTTGATGTCTTTTCTTGATGGTTTTTTGGGCTTCAATCAAGTGGCAGTTAAGAAAGAAGATTCAACCAAGACAACTTTCACTACTCCTTGGGGAACTTACCAGTATTTGAGGATGCCATTTGGATTGATGAAAGCCGAGGCCACATTTCAGAGATCCATGCATTATGATTTCATGGATATCATGCAGAAAATCCTAGAGATACAAAAATATGATTTGACGGTCTACTCCAAAGAAAGAAAGAATCACATCGAGCATCTACGACATGTATTTGAATGTTTCCACAGGTATGGCATTTCTTTGAACCCTAAAAAGTCTATTTTGGGGGTTACAGAAGGTAAATTGTTGGGCCATATTGTTATTTAATAAGGTGTTAAAATTGATCCCGAAAGGGTAAGAGCTATTAAAGAAATACCATTGCCTAAACATCTTAAAGCTTTGTGGTATTTCTTTGGAAAAATTAATTTCATTCATAGGTTTATACCCAATTTTGCTGAACTTGCTAAACCTTTGAATAAGTTTCTTAAGAAGGATGTAGAGTTCAGGTGGACCGATGAATCAAAGAAAGCTTTGGAAGACATAAAAAGATGCAATCACTCGAGCTCCGGTACTGGTAAGTCCTGATTATTCCAAGCTTTTTCAAATATTTTCTTTTGCATATGATGACACCATTGCAAGAGTTCTCCTTCAGAAGAATGAAAAAAACGAAGAACAACCAATTTCATTTATGAGTAAGGCCTTGAGTAGCACATAAGCAAAGTATCACAGTATGGAAAAACAAGCTTACGGTTTGGTGATGTCACTGAAACACTTCAGAGTGTATATTGGTTATTCGAACATTATGGATTATGTTCCTCATCCAATGGTGAAAGAAATATTGAAACAACAAGATGGATTGGATGCTCGAGCCAAATGGATTACGAAGATACATGAATATGACTTGGAGATCCAGCCTACCAAGTTGATCAAAGGCAGAGGACTAGCTCAGTTATTGGTAGAAGGAAATGAGAAGGCATTGGATCTAACAGAAGAAAGGATTCCTATGGTTTTAGTGGTAAAAGAGGCCATAGCATAATGTGACTGGTACAAAGACAATGTTTACTACCTGCAGAATATTTCATGCCCCAGTCATCTACCAGACCACAGGAAAAGAGCTCTGAAATTGAAGGCATCCAAGTATTGTTTCGTGGACATTGCTGCAGATGATGGATGGATTCAGGGACTCAGATGGAAGATTCCAGATGGGATTATTCTCACTTGTGTTGAACCTCTTAAAGTAGAAGAATTAATGAATGAATTCCATGAGGGACTTTGCGATGGGCATCATGCATCTTCTACAACCACGTACAAGATTATGAGATCAGGATATTATTGGCCCAACATATTCAGGACGTATACAAATATGTACGGAGTTGTCATCCATGTTAGTTGTTTACAGGGAAACAGAAGCTCGCATCCTTTCCACTTCAACCAGTCATAGTTGAAGCACCTTTTCAACAATGGGGTCTAGACTTTATCGGTGAATTCAAAGAAAATTCGAGCAATGGTAAAAAATGGATTTTAACAGCTACAGATTAATTCTCTAAATGGGTTGAGGGTATTCCTAAAAATATATCTACAACCAAGGTGATCATATATTTCTTGGAAGGAAAGATCATCACTCGCTTCGGTACTCCAACCAAGATTGTGAGGGATAACGCCCCTACTTTCATAGGAGGAGAATTGTTCACTTTTTGTTTTGAGTACACTATTGTACTATCACATTCTTCCAACTATTATCCTCAGGAGAATGGGCTTGCAAAAATAAATTAATAAGAATTTGATGAACATCATAAAGAAGACCGTCGACGGTAATAAAAAATCCTAGGATAGTAAATTGAAGTATGTAGTTTGGGCAGACAGAATCACTATGAAAGAATCTACGAAGAAGAGTCCGTTTGAGATGGTCTATGGATTGAATGCTACACTACCAATCAATTTGAAGCTTCCTGTATACAAGATGCTCCAACAGGATATGGGCGATCCAGACAAGTACCAAAGAAGAATCAACGACTTGAAAGAACTGGACAAGAACAAAAGGAAGGATTTTGATCACCTGAAAGAAAGACAAGGTTAAAGGAAAATTTGACAAGAAAGCTCAGCAACGAGATTTCCATCTTGGTGACTTGGTACTCTTGTGGAACAAAAGAGGTGAACAATTGGGTAAGCATGGAAAATTTGAAAGTTTGTGGTTAGGTCCATATCAGATTACTAACATTGCAGGTCCAACTACATTCTGGTTGAGCGACATGGATGGCGAAACAATTCCTCTTCCTATCAATGGACAATTACTAAAGAGGTATTTTACAGGTGATATTTGATCTTCTACATATTTCTGTTAGTTGATTTATTATTCGTTTCATTAGTTGCTTCATTTAGTCATTTTATTATTTGTCTCTTAGTTATTATTTTATTTGATGAGCAAGGATGGACATAAGTGTCCGCCTCTAGGTACTTTGATGTCCTTGGTTATTTGATATGTGTGTAGGTATATAGGTACCCAGATAATTCTTGGATTCTCGAGCACCCCCAGGAGGAGCACTCATCCCGCAGTTGGAGCCAGTGTTACGTGGTACCAGTACCAACGCATGTTCCAGATATACCCTAGGGAGAGAGCAACATTTTTTTTGACTTGGAGGGTGTGGTATAACCATTTTTCATAGGTGGGGTCATGGCCAGATCCTCTGGCTCCCTCTTGGGGGTACTATGGATTAATGGAACTGCTGACTGCCTCATAAAAGGGCTTGAAGCCCTGAGGTTGGTGACCAGGGCCCCCAGGGATGGGTCATTTTTGTTAACAAAAACAGTAGAGAGTATAGTTATAAAAAAGTTGTGCACAACCATTCAGTACAAAGAGTGAGCTTCATCCCGAGCTCAGAAAATTGATGAATATGTGTAGATTAAACTTGTTCTACTTCATACCTATCAGTCCCCTTATTTGTCTTCCTAGAGTTTTCAAAATCATGGGAGGGGTAGACCCTCACAAACTGACTATTCATAAATACACACAAAAAAAAATTTAACAAACAAAAACATAGAGTTAGTCCTGGAATCCATGTGTGACCTGAACCTACCGATGTACTGAAGCTTCATCCATAGGAAACACTCCTTCTCCTGGTATCTCCTGATAGTGGCTGCACTGAGTCATTTTAGTCATTTTCAGGACCTCTTTCTTAATTATATCCACTGTTCCCATAAGCTCGAACAGATTCCACTCCACATCGTCAATGCGAGAGTCCTGGCATGCTATCTGTTGGGATATGTACCTTGTGTCCTCTGTGTTCTCCTTGATTTCCTTGAGACCAGAAAGGGTGACTTCAATTTTTTTTCTTTGGTTCAGCTTGAAATCCTCTACGCTCACTTTCATGTAAGACATGGCCTCTCCTATTCCTGACATGATACTAGAATACTGTTGGCTACCTTCACTCTACTCACTCTAGAACTCTTCCTCGTGACTCAAGGAAAGCAGGGACAAACAATTCAGTCTAATTCCAATCTGTTGTAGCTGATATCCTCCAAACCTCGTCTCCTCCTCTTTAACTGCATCCTTGGTTCTCTCCATTCTGTTCATGCGTGAGAAGAGAGGTAAGTCTTTGGACAAGACTCCCCATAAATATATCTGCCATGCAACCATGGGAGCCCATGTGCTGTGTTGACAGTCTCCACACGTCTGTGCTTTCCTATGTAATGTAATTTCATTAAACCCTGAATTCGATTAAGTTGAGAAGTGGGGGATAGGACCTTGTGTCCTAGGGGATTGGGGTGCATTTGTGAAGACCATCATCATACACTACAACCCCCATACTCTGCTTAACTCCTTTGTTGTCCAAGTGAACTGTTGTTCTATTGTTTTCACGAAGGATGTGAAGATATTTTACCTCAAGAGTAGCATTGAGTAAGGATATTCGTTGATATATCCTTCTGCACCATGTAGATCCTTTGCTATATCCATTCCTCATTTTATATATGACCTATCTTGAATATCCGAAGACTAGAAGCTTACCGATCTTTAATTTGGTGACCAAGTTCATGCCATGAAGTAAGGCGAGCCATTCAATAGCATTGTTAGATCTCTCTCCTATTCCCCAGGCATAAGATTTAACTATTTTTCCTCCGGGGCCATATATGACCCCCCCCGCACCTGCCTCCCCTCCCCATGGATGGGTCATTGGATCACATGACTCCCCCCTTTATTTTCACACTAGTGGCATAGTTTTCTTCAGAACTGGGGCCCATGTCTTGACCCTAGGTCATCTCCAGCACCCTCCTGATGCTCTAGAGCTCTCTCTCCTTGGCCTCCACAGAGGATGACGCCATCTCTCCTTTGGTTGCAGTATGCTTGTCTGAGGGGGGAGTTGAGGGGTTTTCACTATTTTTGGGGTTAGTAGGGGTATGACGACCCCCCGTTCGCATCTCAGTCTTCATTTCAATCCGATGTGTCCATTTTTAGTCATTTTAGACATGTAGGGGTAAACATTGGGGAAAAGTCCGAATTTACCCACTTAGTTGATTATTTTATATTATTTTTGTTATAATTTTAAGTTGACATTTTATAATTTCAAATTGACATTTAAAAAGGCACATCGGCCTGGATTTGATTTGATTTTGTAAAAGTGAGTGTGAAAGGATATAAATTACCTTTCATCACTTCATATTTAAACATCAACTTATGGGATTATACTTTATTTTCTGATTTTTGACCCTCCTTGGGCATTTCGAGGGATGTGTACTTCTTGAGGATGAAAGTAGAAGCTTGTTTGGGGATTGATCTTCGAAGCATATTTTGTTCTTTGACTTTTCTTGGGTAATGATAAGAGTTGTTTGCTTGACACATGCACAAGAAGGTATCTAAGTCTTTTCTTTTGATGTCTTTTTGTTAAATGTTGGAACTATGCTTGTCTAAGGTTGAATGGTAGTTGTTAATGCTGCATTTTTCCCTAGCTAAGTCAAATTTCAGTATCTTGTTTCCCTAGCAAGGAAAGGCTTGAGCTTTAGGTCTCCAAGGTTTGTCTTAGCCAAGCTTCTCACAACCAACCCTAGAGGTTGTTGGAGGAGTATTTGGCTTATCCGCTTGGATGCCCTAGGGTTAGGTTGGATTACCTAAAAAACCCTAGGTTGATCATCTTCTCCTAACCTGAATTTCTGAGTTTGTATTTATTTGTAAATATTATATTTTGTTTAGTTTTATTTATCTTCTTTGTTTTAGGTTCCTTTTTGAGTTATTTTGAATTTTTTAGGTTATTAAAAAGTCTGATTTTTTTTTGTGTAAAACCCTAAAACACAAACCTAAAAGTCATCCTATCTCCTTCCCCCATCCTCTCCTGCATTCTACCTACTCTCTATCCTACTTGGCCTCCCCATTTACCCTATTCTACACCATCAGCCTCCCTAGTTCCTCCTCGTTGGCCCTCTTTCCACCTCGAACCTGTTTTTCTGCTCCCTCCAACAGTTCGTACCTGCACCATCCTACTTTCGCAGTCCTTCCCTTCTAACCTTAGGACCTGCCCCTTCTTCTGGCTGCTCCCTTCTCCTACCTCCTACCAATACCCTCTCCCATCTCCTTCCCTTTACCTTCCTTCCTCCTTCCCTCTACCTGCAACCTTCCTCTTCCCTTCCATTTTCCTTTCCATTTTCGGGATGCTCCATCCTCCTATCCGAGCCCTCTCCTAACCTAACATAGGTTTGCAATTTTTGCAGACCCTGTGTGCTACATCCTTCACTGCCCCCACCTGCAACACAATAAATCAAAAGTTAGTTAGCATGTCAAATTAGCTTAGGATTTAATTATTTCTAGTTAGCACTTTGTTTAGTTAAATTGTAGTGTAATTTATTAGAGTAATTTCATTACTATTTGACCATTTTTTGTGCTTCATTTAAAGGTTATTTACTGTGTAAACTTAACTCAATATTTTACATACAAAATTAAATTAGTTTGATGTTGGTGGATGATACTTATTGAATGATAGTGAATACTACATTTTGGTACATATTCGGTGGATAACTTTGGATTTCATGTTCTTATGTTTCATTGGTAAATGGTTATTATCTCTTGAAGTGTTATCATTGATTGTTATAATAAATTCCCATGACCTATCTTGTGTACATGTACTTACATTGAATTTACATTTCATTGAATGATCTAAGTGCTACGTGTGTTTGATATATTTTTGTTTGAAGTTACGTTCACTAGCACTTTTGAATACAATTGACTCCACTTAGGCACTGGTCTAACTATAAATTGCATAGCGAATATAGTCCTTTGGTTGTACTAGTGTTCTACAAGGTCATTAAGGATACTTCTCCTTGGAGGTTCCGATGCTCCGAATAATTTAGAATCGTGATCGAGGTGACATTGGATCACTTTTCTTATTTTTACTTATCGGGAACTAGCCTTGCTAGTTTGCTCGGTAACACACAATTATTGTATGATTTATATTTATATTTTTTATTTTAATCATGTGAAGTAGTAATTTGTTGGGATTACATGGGAGAGGTTTAGGTTAAAAGTTGGAAACTCTCATTATAATCCAAGAGTATAACCAACAGCTTGTAAGCCATCCAGATATATCGATAACTAGTTATTTAGAAAGAGCTAAAATGTTCAGACACACCCAATATAGAGTCCCACTCCAAAAAGGTGCCTACCCTTTTAGCCTTATCACAACATGTCAATATTTCATTGAGATTTTGATATTAAGTAGATAGAGTACAAAACTTACCTCCCCCATTTAAGCTATTTACATTTACAACCCCTAGTATAATAAACCATGAACGTTTTATCACAAATGAAGCATTATAGGCTCAGACCAAAATACCCTTGTCATTTTGACTTTGCTGCTGGCTTGAAGAGCCATATTTTCACGTTTACTACGACCTGATGAACCATGACCTTTTTATCACAAAGGAGGCATTATGACCTCACCCAAAAAGCCTGTGTCATTTTTTACTTTGCTCCTTGCTTGAAGAGCTAGCATATATGTTTGTAAGAGAGAATGAATTTGGGCAATGGTCTTGATTTTAAGTACTTTGGAAATCCAATGATCTTCAGAGTATTCTCTCACCAAATTTGGAAATCTAGGGTCTACAAAATAACTTTTGGTATTTGTACTAACTAAAGAATGTGACATTGGTATAATAATTGCCATAATACAATCCTTGATTTATGGCCTTAAAAGTGAATTAGATGTAAAACATAATGCGAGCCCAATTACTAAAATCTCAACTCTATATTGTTCTACAAATCACATATTATAGCCTAAGCATGCTACAATAATTAAAATGGATAAACATTCATTCAAAGTTCCGTATTGCAGAGGAGACTGGATCTATGAATAAAGCTAATTACATAGCAAATGAATCTTCATTATTTTACTTACAAATTTGGTAAAATTTTTGATGGAATTTTGGAACTAAAAATTTGGTAAAATTGTAATATGGAATTGTTCCAATGAAAATGTGGTTTAGAAATCTATCTGCGATGTTAACATTTGCAAAATTAAAGATTTTTATCGTCAAATTGTAAATTTTTGTTGTTGTATTTTGATAACATTGCTCGACAAAAGGTGCAGTTTTCCACATGATTATATGGTTTCATAAACTTACTATTCTCATTCAAAAATGTAAATGAAGTATAATTTTACAAAAATGTGTCCCAATGATCTACATTCACTCTTTATCGATTTTTTTATAACTATAAATCTTTATCTCCTAAGATTGGTTATCGCTACTGAAGTAACAACATTCCTATTCATTTCATTGATTTTCTATCATGTCATATTCCTATTCATTTCATTCATTTTCTATCCTGCCTTTTTATACTTTATCTTCTTTATACATCTTTACATGTCCAATTTGACTCTTCAACTTTTTATAAATCTCTTTAGTTGCACTCTTGTTGTTTTAACTTCCATTGCGACCTTTCAATTTCCTTAAGATCTCTAGGTGCCCTCATCATACTCACCATGTGCCTGTTTTGTTGTGCTCTGAATGCAGTCCAAATGACATGAACAATTTGTTTGCTCGTTTCCCTTTTCATTCCATCGATCGCGTGCTATGTTCTTAGGACAACACTATTTCTTGAATGTAACATGACCAAACCACCAATTTCAAGTCTTAAAACCTCTTTGTACACATATATTACTGTGATCTTGACTTGAGGTTCATGATTATGATTATTATTATTATTAATATATAATAATATTTTTTTTTTGGGTGGAATGAAAGTTCACAACTCTTTTTATATAAAATTCCTAATTTGATATTATCCAATATGGTATACGACCCAATGATGTAAGACACACCAATGTCTTGTGACTTCATGGAGATTGTCTTGGGATGATTGCGACGCTAATTTAGTACATTTGTATGGTGAAATTACATAGCTCTTTTGTAAACTGTAGGAACCTTGGCGCGGAGATATTCCAACATTAACTCTGCAATAATCACTCATAAATTAGTAGAAAGGCATGCTACACTTAAATGCATAAACATTCATTCATATAATACATAAACATTCATTCATATAAGACAATAGAGCTAAATTGCATAAACATTCATTGATATAATACACTAGAGCTAAATTTCATAAACATTCATTCTTATAACACAAGAGATAAATTGCCTTGTTAAGGGAACTTATTTTCATTATTCAGAAATTATATATGTATAATTTTACAAAAATGTGCCTCAACATTCTACTCAAGGTTTTAGTTAATTTCTTACAATTCAAGATTTTTATCTCTCAAGATTGGTTAACTTACTCAAATGACATTATTTTTATCATTGGTTTTCAATCAAGTTTTTTTATACTCTTCCTTGTTTTGATTGAATTGAAATGGATCACTATATAATTTGTCATCTATTTTGGTAATTTTTGGGTGGAAAAGCTGGAGCTTTTGGCTTGTTAAGACTCATTTTAGGGGTGGGACTATTTTGGGGAGTTGGAGTCATAAACTTATGGAGTTTGTTTAAGGCATCAAATGATATATTTTTGGGCCAAAACTTTGCAATTGAATTTCCTAGCCTCTCAACACCATTCAACACATTGCGAGTGTTCCAACAGTGGAAATATCAACTCAATTTGAGTTTGTATGGGGAAGTTATGCCTCCTGCAAATTGACTTACCTTGTTCCAAAACCCTTACCCTAATTGAGAGCAAAAATCCTAACCTAAACCTTGAATGACTAAGAGGACATTGCAAAACATTGGGCTGCTAGGAATGAAAGGAGTTCCATTTTTATTGTATTGATTATTGTTCCATAGTTAAGAAGAGCAAGGGAGTAGGATATTGGAGTAGATGAAGTAGAATATCCTATAGCAACCATACATGCTACAATTTCCTTGTCAATTCAATATTGAATTCACATTTTTTGTATTTGCATTTCACAACTAAGAAGAAAAGAGCAAGGCATAGTCCTCATCTTCTCGCTAGGTTTTCCCATATTGGGTTTTCTTAGGGTACATCTTATGTTCATTTGTGGATGGTGGATGGTGTATTATTTTCTTTAGCTTCATGTAATTTAGTATAAGTTTATTTCAATATTTCATGTGCTAAGCTAGTAATATTAAATCTTAATCTTAAGTAAAAGACTACATTACAAGAGATTGCAAAAAATTGTAAGGTCTATTCTAAGGAATTGTTTCATTGAAATATCCACATATTTACAAATCATATTGGTATTAGAGCAACTTTCTTTACTTTTTATATTTTCTTTTTGGGAAATTGCAGGATCCAAGAATTAGCATAAGAAAGAAGTTTCAAAACTCTGGCCATGGAAAATGAGTGTAGTAACAATCCAAGGGATGAGTCAGAGGAGAGATTCCAAAGCTAGAAGCATAAGTTATTGATATATTTCATAACATGGCCATCCGCATGGAAAATCTAGAGAGCAAGTTTGGGCCTTCCTAGGAAATTGGTAGCTCTAACTCAAAAGCTAGCTTAGATGGGAAATTTGGAGACAACGAATAAAAAAAAGTGGAGTCGAAAAAGGAGACAAAGAAAAAGAAACTGAGTCCCAACAACACTTTTTTCACAATTTCTATTTAAAGTGGAAGCAAAAGTGGACATCAAACCCTACTAAGGTGAGATTGATGTTGTTAAGTTGAGTCAATGGTTGAAACAATTAAAAGTCTATTTTAGTGTTCATAACATAGGAGAAGAGCAAGACAAGAGACCCAGACCCTTGCATGTAGATAGGAGAGCGAGGACCCGCGCGCCCTAGCCGAGCCCTGCAACCGCCACTCTGGTTCTCATGCCTGCGCCTGAGGGAGGGCTTCCCCCTCCCCATCCCTCTTCCTCTGATTCGGATGCATTCAATCTACTTCTTCGCCCCCTGGGATCCAAGCCCGTATCCCCTGCCATACCGAAGTTCATCAAAAAGCTTGACCTAATTCCTGAAATCGATTTGCCAAGCGAAATACCCATCAAGGTCGCTTTGGCTCTGTCTGAAAGGGGACTGGTTGGCCAATTCATGGGGATTTGGCCCTCAACCAAAACCACAGATGACTGGATCCAACGAAATTGGAGGCCCCAGCTCAAGAATAGTGTAACATGCTATTCCGTAGGGCGAGGCTTCTTCATATTTGAGTTTATATCCAAAGAAGACCGAGATCTGATCTTCAGAAGTGGTCCTTATTTCATGGGACCTCAAGGCCTGTATCTCAACAGATGGACCCCTGATTTCAATGCAGAAGTAGACACGCCGAAGGAAGTTCCAGTATGGGTAAGGCTCCCCAATCTCCCAGTCCATTGCTGGAACACTCCAACCCTGGAAAAAATTGGAAACGCCCTAGGAAAATACATTGACAAAGCAGATAACAAGGGACAATACTCATGTGCCCAAATCTGTGTCGAAGTTGATCTTGAAGCAGGCCTTCCTGAAGCTGTTAAACTCAAAGTTGGAGAATGGCTATACTATCAAAAGCTTGACTACGAACAGTTGCCATTCAAATGCCGCCACTGTCATGAACATGGGCATTTTCAATGAAACTGCCCAAAAATACAGAGCTCGGAAGAAGGAGAAGGATGGCAAAAAGTCAAGAAAGGAAAGACTAACATCAAGAATCCAAAAAAAAGGATCACAACTGGCATGCAAACCCAACCTCCAAATGCAACAAAGCTGGCCCAAGAAGCCTCAAAAGATGATCCAACAGTGACTCCAAATCCTAAAGAGCATCAGGACCCCAATCCAAATGGGACGACTCAAGCAAGTAATGAACCCCAATCATCCAAGCATCCCAGCAGAAAAAAGAATGGAGACCAAATCGCTGATCAGCTGGAGACGGGGGAAATATCCCAACCTTTGGAAGAAGCTTGCACCCCATGCTCCCCCAAAGAAGTAATGGAAGACCAACAGCTTCTCGATTCGGATCCAGGTGAAGAAACGGATGAAGACGCCTCCTCAAGTGGTATGCACTCTCTTCCTATAAAAACTTCAAGAGGGAGGAAATCCAAAAAGAAACAAAGAGAAGAAGCAACCTATCTTGAAGTACTCGAAGGATCTCAAAAAACTCTAAAAGGAATCATGAACACTCGATCTAAAAAAGGTACAACTCAGGCCTCTAAACAGGCCAACCTCTTCTCCCATAATCTTTAATGAAATACATTTCCTGGAATTGCAGGGGTCTAGGCTCCACCCTTAAGGAAGATGCAATGAAAGATCTTATCCGAATTCATAAACCAGATATTCTGCTAGTCCAGGAAACTAAAATGGAGGAGCCTGCCATCCTCCAAATCGGGAAAAAATTCTGGAAAAAAGGTGCTGGTATTGGCAACAACTCCAGAGGTGCATCCGGAGGAATAGCCACTTTCTGGGACCCCTCCCTGTATAACATTGAAGCTGAAGAACGAACAATGCATTGGGTTTTCACCAAACTCAACCACAAGCAGTCTGGACGAAAAGTAAGCCTCTTCAATCTCTATGTTCCTGTTTTGCATGCGGAAAAAAAGAGTGCTGGAACTCTCTCAAAGCCTTTCTTCAGCTGCAGAATAGGGAAAATATTATTGTAGCTGGAGACCTCAATGTTACTCTAGTAGCTAATGAAAAGAAAGGAGGCAATCCGGTCAGAGATCCGTCAAGGGAATGGATTGAATACATCATCTCTGGATGGGATCTGATTGACATCAAACCTGTCAAAGGTAAGTTTACTTGGACAAATAAAAGAAATGGCCCTGGGCATGTTGTAGCCAAGCTAGATCGGTTCCTTGTCCACTCCTCCTTCCTCGATCATGGCCTGTTAGCCTCCTCAAGAATCCTCCCTCACTGTACTTCTGACCATAAGCCTATCCTTCTTGAGCTGGCCCTTGACCAAAATCTTGGGCCAATTCCTTTCCGTTTCAGTCCTCTTTGGATCCACCATGATGATTTCCTGCAAACTGTTTCTGACTCCTGGAATATCCACCTCCCTGGCTCGCCCTCCTTCATCTGGGAATCCAAACTTAAAAGACTCAAACTCACTCTCAAAGCCTGGGCCAAAGACATCCCCTCTCCGATAACTAAAAGAGAACGCGCCCAAGCTGATCTAGAACTACATCAAACCATCGTGGAATCCTCTCCTGTGACTGATCAGCTCCTTTCTAAGGAAGAAATCCTGCAAAAAAGCTTCTTCTCCGCTTGCAGAATAGAAGAAGAATACCACCGTCAAAAATCACGCAATCTCTGGTTATTGAGTGGTGACAAAAATACAAAATTATTTCATAAGCAAGTTGAGGCACGAAAGAACTACAAAGCTGTGTTGGAAATACAGTTTGATGGAGAACTGATCCATGAAGTTGAAGCCATAAAGAAAGCAGTTGTGGAAACGTTCTCTGATCTTTTCACCACCCCCATGGAGGACCCAATTAACACCTCCACCCATCCCTTTGATCTCATCCCTCAGCTCATCAATTTGGAGGATAATAAATTTCTCACTGCTCCTATCACCATGGATGAGGTTAAAAAATCTCTCTCTATTATGAAACCAGATAGCGCTCCGGGCCCGGATGGCTTCACAACTAGATTCTTCACCTACTGCTGGACAATAATAAAGTATGACCTTCTTAAAATGATTCGGTACTCTCAGAAAACCAGCCAATTGGGAGGCAGCACCAACTCTTCATTCCTTGCCCTGATTCCAAAAGAAAAAGGAGCCACCACCTTCAATCGTTTTAGGCCCATCTCGCTGTGCAATACTGGCTACAAGCTCATAACTAAGATCATTGCCACCAGACTGAAAAAAAATTCTCCCACGGATCATTCCTGAAAATCAAGGAGGATTCATCAAAGGCAGGAAAATCCTCGACAACATCATTCTTGTCCAAGAAGCAATCCACTCCAGCTTCCAGCGCAAGGAAAAAGGTATGGTCATCAAACTCGATTTAGCCAATGCCTTTGATCGTGTCCGTCATGAATTCTTGTTTGCAGTAATGGAAAAATTCGGCTTCTCCCTCGACTTTATTAGCTGGGTCAAAGGATGTGTAGGTGACCCTTGGATAGCTCCTCTTGTAAACGGAAGGCCCACTAGCTTCTTCAAAGCCTCTCGAGGATTAAGGAAGGGCTTCCCGCTATCTCCTCTTCTCTATGCCATCCAGGCTTCTATGCTCAGCTTTCAGCTTAACCTCAGTCAGGAAATACACATGCTTCCAGGGCTCAAAATTGTTAATAATGTTCGGGACATTAATCATGCCCAGTTCGCTGATGATACTCTGCAGCTAGGAGGAGCCTTTGTCCACTCTGCTGTTCATTTCAAAAAAGAGTTGGAGTTATACAAAAATATATCCGGAAGCAAAATTAACCTCCTTAAAATCCGAATCTTTACTTGGAATTGCACTGCCAGGGATCTAAGGAACATCACCAGAGAATTGGGGATGGAAGGAACAAACGACTGGAACAACTTCACCTACCTGGGCATACCAATCTGTAAAAACAAAATCAATTTAGCAGACTGGGAACCTATTTTCGAAAAGCTCAAAAGAAAAATCCAAAGTTGGGGAGCCAACTGGCTCAATCTAGCAGGCAAATCTATTCTCATTAAATCTGTTCTCAATAGCATGCCTATTTACCGGTATTCTATCTTACTTGCTCCATGCTCAGTAATTAACAAGATTGAAGGACTGCTCAGAAAATTCATTTGGGAAGGAGGCAAAGGGAATGAAAAGAAAATCCATTTGGTCAGCTGGAATAAGATCAAAAAACCCCGTGAGGAAGGTGGTCTCCATGTGAGAGGCTTGCCTATCCAAAACCTGGCTTTAGGAGCAAAGCTGCTTTGGCAGTTGATCTCAGGGAATAATAGCTGGAGCAAAGAAGCCATCCGCAAGAAATACTTCCCTGGACCAAGGAAAAGGTGTTTGGACAAGCAGCCCCCACCAAGGAAGGGATCCCCAATCTACAAGTTGTGCATTAAAGCATTGAACCCGTTCAAAAACAAGCTCTACTGGATCCCTGGAAATGGGAAGTCAATCAAAGTTTGGGAAGATTCCATTCTAGGGGATCCCCCTATCGGTTCAAACTTGAATCTCAACAACATCCAAAGATGGCTTCTGGACAAGGGTGTCACCACGCTCTGGGATCTTTCTGCATGGGAAGGAGATTACTGGACAGGGTGGGATTTAGGCCTCCTCCCTCCCGATCTGAACTCTGAAGTAGAAACTTTGATTACCCTCCTCTAAGGAAAATCCCCCCTCAAAAAAGGCACCAGAGATAGAAGAGGCTGGGGGATTTCTGGTCGTTACTCAACTTCTGAAGGTTACAAAGATATTCAAGCCATCCCGTACGCTGCTCCCAACCCTGCTATATGGAAGTTCATTTGGAACAAACCTTTCATCCCGAAAATTGATATCTTCTGCTGGTCTTTAGCCCACAAAAGCATTCTCACTGGAGATAACCTAAAGAAAAGAGGCATGGAAGGTCCCTCCCGTTTCCCTCTCTGTAAATCCCATGAAGAAACTGCGGATCACATCATGCTCAACTGTCCTTTCGCCAATGCAGTTTGGATCCAAGCTATGAACCTCAACCAAGCAATTATTCTGCCCAATTCTGTTCATGATCTCTTCTCTTCTTGGATTTCCCTGTCTCCATTCAAGCTGACCAAAAAGGCACTTCTCCACTCTGCCTGGGCATGGCTCCCAAAATCCATTTGCTGGAAGCTTTGGCTCGAGAGAAACAATAGAATTTTCAGGAGTCAAGACTCTACTCCCCTGAAAATTGCAGCGCAAGCTAGAGCCTCTCTAGGGGAAGTTCTGGAGAGTAACCATTCCCTAAATAACTCTTCCCAGCCACTGCTAGATGAACTAAGTTGGATTAATTCACTTTCTCCCAATCTCCAGACTCGTGCCACTACCCTCATCTCCCACACAGAGCAATGGGAAATCAGACTTGACGAAGCTGACTTCAGGAGCTGGAAATACGCACTTAATGAACATTGCCTCTTCTTCGACGGGGCCTCGAAGGGAAATCCTGGCTTAGCAGGTGCCAGAGGTGTAATCAGCTTAGCTAATGGGACCACGCTCAGCAATTATGCCTGGGGGCTTGGCATTGATTCTAATAATGCTGCTGAATTTTGTGGTTTATGGCAAGGCTTAAAAATTGCAAGAGCTAAAGGAATAAGAAAAATTTTAGTCTTTGGGGACTCCAGGATCCTTATCAAATCCCTCATAACAAAGAAAAGTCCCTCGAATGTTAAACTCCACCATATCTTTCAAAAAATCCTCCAGCTGATCAAATACTTCCAAAACATCAGATTTTTCCATGTGCTTCGTGTGCTGAATATGCAAGCTGATAAAGAGGCCAACAAAGGAGCAGCGCTGGACCAAGGAATATTATGTATTGATGAGTTTTTATCAAAGATGTGACATCCCTTAGCTATTGGGGATACTGGATCGTCCTACAACATCCTCATTGGACCTGTTTTAACCACGTTTTCCCCCTCCTCAAGCTTGACAGAGATTCCCTGCAATTTCGCATCCCGTCAGTTGTCCTTTGGGAGACTCCCTGCAAGTTAAATCGGACGATGCTCCTCATCCTTAATCGCAAACCTCAGTCTCTCTGCGTCTGCTATTCAGGGAAAGATGAAGATCTTCAAGCCCGAGCTGCCTCCTCCTCCTTGTTCCAAGAGCCTTCCCTTCTCACTATGGCATCTGATGGCTCTTCAAGCTCCAGGGTGTCTGCTGAAGAAAGAATAAGCGCGCTTGAAGCTGCAATGGATCGCCTTAGAGGAAAGATGGAAGACCACGATAAGAAGATTGAAGCGGTTTCCAAAGCCGGCGAACAATCTTGGGACCTACTGAACCAAGAGCTGAGACAACTTCGCACGGATCTCACTGGCAAACTGAAGAACTTCAAAGAAGAAACCCGCACTGGATTCAAAGACACTGCCAACACTCAGGGCGATTTTGGAAATAGAATCACGGCTCTGGAAGCGGAAGTTGCAAAGATGAAAGCCAATCTGGGAATTTGATCCAGCGTCTCTGTAGTTTCCATCTTGAAAGCACAGCACTACCTAAACAATCGTCTCAGGCTGGTGGGAAGCTGTGATCCCCTGCCTTGTTTTGCAGTTTTCCCATTACTTCTTTGTAACTATGTTGTCTCTGTAACTAGCTTTCGGTAGCTACATACCGGCATTAATATAATCTACTCCTATGCTTCTGTCAAAAAAAAAACATAGGAGAAGAGCAAAATAAATCATTTGCCCCATTGAAGTTAAAGGGCTATGTCCAAACTTGGTTGGAAAGTCACACATAGGCACTTAATTTGGAGGGTGATCCCTTAGTAACCAAATAGGAGGTGTTTAAAACCCTCAACATGTCCCAATTCCACCTTATTGGGTATGAAGAGGATCAGTGGATCCAATGACATTAATTTCGATATAAGCAAGGTCATAGGTATAAGCGTACACCAATGAGTTCATGAAATAAGCCACCATGTTGGGTATATCTCCCAAGAACTTGGATGTACTCAAGTATTTGGGAGGTCTCCACAGTGATTTAAGGAGGCAAGCGATACTCATTAAAGCTATAATAATTGACGAGGTTTGTGTGCAAGTGCAATATTTGGAGAATGTGGACAATAAGAAAGGACAACAATGTGGTTCCAAGCATAAAGACCACAAAGACACTTTCAAGGAGGGAGATAATAATTTGAAATGAAAGAATAAGACAACAACAATCATTGCACACCAACGCAAGGATCCAAACAACAATTGCGACCATTGTAATATCAATGTTCACACTAAAGACAAGTGTTGGAAGCTACATACACAGATGAATCCAAAGAACTGCAAGAAGGATACGAAGAAGAATATGCTAGCCATGGATTCAGGCAACTAGGTAGAGAGTAGCTTAGAAGTAGGTTAAAATATTGTCTACAATACAATGCAAAAGAAGGTGAACATGAGTAGTCTCTATCCCAAGGGAAGGAGGTGATTGATATTTTCCATATCAATATCCAAGTCAAGAAGATAAAGGTGGATGCTCTATTTGATTTCAGTTCATAAGCTAACCTCATAACAAAGGATCTAGTTAGTCAACTTGGGTTGGAAGTTATTGATCATCCTCAACCATACCCATTGGGATGGATAAATAAGTAGGCATAGTTGAGGGTCACTAAGTATTTTAAGATTAAATTTGTTATAAGTGAAAAACTACATTGATGATGTATATGTAGATGTAGTACCACTTGATGTGGGTGGTGTAGTGTTTGTAATCCCTTACATGTACACGAAAAATGTAAGCTTAATGAGTAGAGAAAACCAATACCCCCTAATCAAGAATGGGAGTTCCATCATTAATGCACACAAAGGTGAATCCAAGATCTATTTGGTAAGTTCTAACCAAGCTATGAAATTGATAGGCTCCAATAGGAACTTTGTATTGTTCTTCTTAAGAAAGAATCAATAAGGAAGTGAATTGATAAAGTAAAGGCATCTATGGTGGGATGTACTAAAGAGCATACAAACTAGTTAGACGGGATTTTGCAAGCACGTAGAGAAGTGCTCCAAGAGCCTAAAGGGTTACGACCTAAGAGGGAAGTGGAACAAGATATTTAGTTGATGCCTAAATCTCATTTCCAAACATTGGACTATACAGAAAATCCATCTTGGAAGTAGATGAAATGAAGACAGAGTTGAAACAATTATTGGAGCAGGTTGTAATTCAACCAAGCACCTCACATTGTGGGTCACTTATCATCATAGTACACAAAAAGATGTGACTTGGATAATGTTTATCAACTACAGAGCTCTAAATAAGATTACCCTCAACAATTACTATCTTTTTCCCAAGATTGACGACTTGCTAGATCAATTGCAACATGTTGAGTACTTCACCAAGTTGGATCTCAAATTCAGATACCACCATGTATGAGTAAAAGAGTAAGACACATGGAAGACTACCTTCGAGACACAACAAGGTCTATATGAATGGTTCATAATGTCTTTTGGTCTTTGTAATGCATAAGCTACATTTATGCATTTGATGATTAATGTATTGTGTGTTTTTTCTCGATTCATTTGTAATAGTGTACTTAGATGATATATTGGTTTATATCTCTACTTAGGAATATAATTTCACATCTCATGTCCGTTGGAAAATATTAAGAAATATGAATTTACATAGCAATCCTTGGTGTATTCTAGATATGTGATTGGTGGATTGGAACTCAAGATTGATCTTGCAAAGATGGATTCCATCTTTAAGTTTCCAACTCCTACTAATGTCATTGAATTTAGGATCATTATGGGCGTTTCACAGTACCTTTGAAAGTTTATAGCATCCATTTTAGCTGTGGTTGCACCACTCCATGACATAATTACCATGAAAAGAGTTTCTAGTGTGGAAAGAATCAACAAAAGGATTTTGAAGAGATAAAATGAAATATTAATCAAGTACCAATTATTGCATTGCACAAATTTCCAAATCCTTTTGAAGTAGAGATGGATACAAGTGGATATGTTATATTGGTCTTGATGAAAGGAGATAAATCAATATGATATCATTCTAAAATGTTTTGTGGCAGAGTCCTTAACTACCCTATGTATGACAATGAACTCTATGCTTTGGATTAAGATATTAAGAGATGGAAGAAATATCTGATGGGAAAGGATACCATCATCAACACCGATCACTAGCCATTGTAGTATTTGCATGTCTAGAGTAAGCTCCAACAAACTAGACACTACAAGTGGATGGGGATTTTAAAACAATTTCAACTTATCATCAAATATAAGAAGGTAAACACTAATAAGTTGGCATACATGTTTTCAAGGCCACCCACTTGTTGGACCATTTAAAAAACCCACTATGTCATTCCAGACTTAGGATAAAATTAATTAATAATTTATGACTAATTTCTTGAGTTTTGACTAGGTAGAATAGGCCAGTTTTGTCTTTTAGTGGACCACATGCTATCCTCATTCACAAAAATGAATTTGGATAGATTCTAGATAAGATTTCCTTGGATTTTGTCTGATTTTATTCCATTCTTGAATTAGAAAGACACTATCTTGATTTAGTTAGCTTTGTCATGTTTTTTCTACTTTCTATTGGAAAAGATAAAGCTAGTTTACTTGGAATCATTTGCCACTTGACCAATTCGACCTCCAAATCATATCTAACCTTCTAAATCCATCATTACATTCCATTTACCTCACTCATGAGATTCCATACCATAATTACTAAATTCGTGAGCCTCTAGGACAGTTTTGGAAACTGCTTTTGCCACCTAGGGGGTTTTTTGCCTTTTCTAAGCCTTTTCTTTTTGCACTTTCCATATTGCCTAAAAGGAATTTGATTTTCTCCATGGAGTATGTATTATATATTGTTATCATATCAATGAATATTATACAGAGTGATTTCCACAATTTATCTTCTCTATTCTTCCTCTCTCATTGTTTGAAATATTCCATGGTGAAATTGTCTTATGAATCTAGTTCCTAGTAATTGAAAAATCTCACATGGTATCAGAGCTAGCTTGATTCAAAGAAATTTCCAAGAGTGTTTTTGTAGGTATTTCCATCACCAGGAGCGCATCAGTATGGAGCAAAATCAAGCCAAAGCTGTGTTGAATATTGTAACTTCAAAGAATATTATATTTGTACTTTATTATTCCGGAGATGTTTCATCCCTCCGAGGTAACCCTATTATGTATCCGGAGATGTTTATTCCTCCGGGAGTTTGTATTAACCAGGGTTATTAGACCCACCATGTGGGGGTCGGCCCTGTGGTTATATTTTTGGGGTTATTAGACTTCTCCAGGAGAGGTCGGCCCCATTAGGTCTTTTAGTCAGTTGAGAGTCAGTATAAATAAAGGAGGTGAACTCCTCATTAGATCACTCACTCACTTGTGGAAGAGTGCGCACTTGTCTGGGAGATCTGCTAAGGAGACAAAGAAGGAAGGAGCACATCTTGTATTTTGGTTGATCATCTTATTGAGGAAAGCTTTGCTGGGTTTTCTACCCCATGAGGGTTTCCCAGGGTATATTCTGTGTCTATCTTGTGATTATGTTTCTTTCAGTGATCTTGCTAGTCTATTTGGTTTAAAATTAACATGGTATCAGAGCTAGACTGAATAGGACATCTTTCACAAGGTAAGAATACCTCTCTCTCTCTCTCCGGTGAAGTTAGGGTTTCAGCCCAAAGTTGGTATTATTGAATTTTGGTTACATGGATGGATATCCCTTTTCAATACCTTTCTTTTAAGACCTAGATCGAACATTGTGGTTGTGTAGAACTCCGGGAAATCCAAACCCTAATTCTACCAAAAGTGCGATACGTCAGAATTTGGTTTCAGAAAAAAGTTGGAATTTTTGAATTCTGATTACATGGTTGGATAGCCCTTCTCAAGAGCATTCTTTTGAGCTATAGATCGAACTTTTTGGTTGAGTAGAACTCCGGGAAAGTCAAACCCTAATTCTACCAAAAGTGCGATGAAATTCTATTCCAGATTCCGGAAAAGTGAAAAGTAACTTTTCAGGTAAG
This sequence comes from Larix kaempferi, assembly GCA_027924585.1. Lineage (NCBI taxonomy): Eukaryota > Viridiplantae > Streptophyta > Pinopsida > Pinales > Pinaceae > Larix > Larix kaempferi. The sequence continues at coordinate 13,339,696 of BSBM01000036.1, forward strand.
TCTGCTCTGTCTCTTGGACTCCCCCAAGAGAAGATGGCTCCAAACACTAAGCTTGAAGACAAGCTAGAAGGTATAGAAAATTTCCGGGCATGGAAATACAGAATTGGTCTCATTCTTGAGGAGAATGATCTTGCTCATTATATCAAGGAGGATGTTGCAGAACCAGAAGGAGATGAAGCCAAAGAAAAACACAGGAAGGATTTGATTAGGGAAAAGAGAATCATAGCTGATTCTATTAAAGACCACTTGATTCCCCAAGTGGCTTCCAAGAAGACTCCAAAGGAAATGTATGATGCCCTAGGAAGAATGTATGAAGGAAAGAACATCAATAGGAAGATGAATCTAAGGACTCAGTTGAAGAGTACCAAGATGCACAAAGGAGAATCCATTCAAGACTACTTCTCAAGAGTCTCTCTAATCAAGGAGCAACTAGATGCCATTGGTGATACTCTTGATGAAGATGAACTTGTGATGACAGCTCTAAATGGTCTCACTAGATCATGGGAATCTTTCATACAAACCATGTGTGCCAGAAAAGAAAGCATGAAGTTTGATATAGTATGGGAGGATTGTGTTCAAGAAGAAGCTAGGGTTTCCAACAGAGAAGCATTGCTCAAGGAAGATGACCAAGCCTTGGCCACCCATACCAAGAGAAGAAAGAATCGATCCTACCTTAAGAAGGATAGTCAAAAGGAGTCCCATCCTCCACAAAGATTTCAAAAGAAAAGGGGATCCTTCCAAGGAAGAGATTACTCCTCATTCCAATGTTTCATTTGTCACAAATTAGGACACATTGCCAAAGACTGTCCTAACAAAAAGAAAAAGGGTACTTACCACAGAAGACACCATGCACATCTTGCAGAAGATGAGAGTGAAGAAGAATTTGAAGAGGAAGAAAGGCCTCTCAAGAAAAGATCTAGAAGAGAAGAAGAAGATGAAGAAAGGACCTTCTCCAAAAGAATACCTAGAAGAAATGAAGAGGAAGATGCAGAAGAGTATGTTCTTTTCTCCGCACTCTCTGGATCTATAACACCTGGAGAAGGTACATGAGTCATTGATAGTGGTGCCTCAAAGCACATGACAGGACAAAAGAAGACTCTATCAAATTTTGAAGAAAAGGCCTCTCCACTAAAGGTGTCTCTTGGAGATAACTATCAATATCCCATCAAGGGAATTGGTGAAGCAAAATACAAACTTGATTCGGGAACCCCCATGAAGATGAAGGAAGTTTTGTATGTTCCAGGATTGAAGAAGAATTTTCTTTCAATCTCAGCATTGGACAAGAAAGGCTATAGAGTTGCATTCATTGATGGACAAGTGTTAATGTGGTCCAAAGGCAAATCTATTAAGGATGCAATTGTCATTGGTGAAGAGGAAGGAGGTTTGTATAAACTCAAGGGTCATCCAGAAGCTGCCCTTGTTCATGAAACCTCTAGTCCCAGTGAGCTATGGAATAGAAGACTAGCTCACATTAACTACAAAGCCTTACCCTATGTAAGCAAGGTGGTCATAGGACTACAAGATTTGAAGGTTGATCATGATGGCTCATGTAAAGGATGTAAGAAAGGGAAGAATGTCAAGAACCCCTTTCCAAAGAGTGAAACAAAGACTAAGAGTATCTTGGAGCTAATACACTCAGATGTATGTGGTCCAATGCCCACCACCTCTCTAAGTGGATTTGAATACTATCTTTCATTCATTGATGATCATTCAAGGAAAACTTGGATATACTTTCTAAAAGGTAAGAATGAAGTTTTTGGAAAGTTCAAAGAGTTCAAGGCCCTAATAGAAAATCTTTCAGAAAAGAAAATCAAGATTCTCAGAACAGACAATGGTGGAGAATATACTTCAAAAGAGTTTGAAGAATTTTGTAAAGAAGTCAGAATCAAGAGAGAACTAACCACTCCCTACAATCCCCAACAAAATGGGGTTGCAGAAAGGAAAAATAGAACCATCATGGAAGCTGTGAAGACTATGATACATGACCAGGATCTTCCCATGTATCTATGGGCTGAAGCAGCCAAGACAACAGTATATGTTCAAAACAGATTATCTCATAGTGCTCTTGATTTCAAAACTCCAGAAGAAGTGTTTACTGGAAAGAAGCCCGAGGTAAGCCATCTTAAAATATTTGGGTGTCCTGTGTACATCCACATTCCAAAAGAAAAGAGAACCAAGTTGGATCCTTCTGGTAAGAAAGGAATATTTGTTGGTTATTGTGAATCATCCAAAGCCTTCAAAATTTACATACCAGGATTTCATCATATAGAAATCAGTAGAGATGTAACTTTTGATGAAGAAGCAGCTCTCAAGAAATCAAGAAAATTCCAACTTGAAGAAATCTATGAAGAAGATCCTTCTTCTAGAAACTCAGAGGCTGTTCACATCCCTGAAGATAATCCACCAGAGGATCATGACATGTTGGAACCACAAGAACATCCTATCTCATATTTATCAAAGAAAAGAAGGCCAGCTTGGGCTAGAGATATTATCCAAGGGGCTGAAAAATATGGTGCTCCTGAAGGCTCCATTAGAGAAAGAAAGAAACCAAAGCTAGTGTCCAACTATATGGCCTTGATGTGTGATCTTGTGGATCAACTACCTACTAGCTATGAAGAGGCAGCTCAAAAGAAAGAATGGGTAGAAGCAATGACAGAAGAATATCAGTCTATAATGAAAAATGATGTCTGGGATATAGTTCCCAAACCAAGAGATAAAAGTGTGGTTTCTTCCAAATGGATTTTCAAGATAAAACATGCTGCAGATGGTAGCATTGAAAAATACAAGGCAAGGTTTGTAGCCAGAGGATTCTCTCAAAAGGAGGGAATTGACTATGAAGAAACATTTGCACCTGTTGCTAGGTATACTTCAATTAGAACTATCATGGCACTTGCATCCATGATGAAATGGAAATTGCATCAAATGGATGTTAAGACAGCTTTTATGAATGGTGTAATTGAAGAAGAAGTATACATAGAACAACCTCAAGGTTTTTGAGGTCAAAGACGGAAGGACCCATGTATGCAAACTGAAAAAGGCATTATATGGATTGAAGCAAGCTCCCAGGGCTTGGTACGGAAGGATTGACAGTTTCTTAACAAGCATGGGCTTTACCAAAAGTAAAGCTGACCCCAATCTTTATCTTAAAGTGATGGATGATGAACCTGTTATATTGCTGTTATATGTAGATGATCTATTTCTAACCGGAAATGAGAAACAAATTATTGAAAGCAAGAAGAAGCTTTCTTCAGAATTCGAAATGAAAGATCTCGGATTAATGCACTACTTCTTAGGCTTAGAAGTGTGGAAAGAGCCAAAAGGAATCTTTCTAAATCAAGGTAAGTATACTGTGGAGATTCTCAAAATATTTGATATGTTGGAGTGTAAAGCCATGGCCACTCCCATGGACTCTAACCTGAAACTATTAGTTAATGATTCATCAGAACTAGTGGACGTAACCCTATATAGACAAATCATTGGATCATTGATGTATTTGAAAAATACTAGGCCGGATATATGCTTTGCTGTAAATACCCTAAGTCAGTATCTAGTAGAACCTAGAAAGGTTCACCTTATAGCTGCAAAGCATATAATGAGGTACCTAAAAGGTACATTGGACTTTGGCCTATACTATCTTGGAGGTAATGAACTCAAGTTACATGGTTACTCAGATTCTGATTGGGCAGGTAGTGTCTCAGATAGAAAAAGTACTTCAGGTGGATGTTATGGTCTTGGATCTGCCATGATCTCCTAGTTCAGCAAGAAACAATCTAGTGTGGCCCTCAGTACTGCTGAAGCAGAATATATAGCTGCTTGCTCTGCCAGCTGTGAAGCAGTGTGGCTTCGGAAAATTTTATCTGGAATATTTGACTTAGAAATGGATCCCACTGTGATTATGTGTGATAATCAAAGCTGCATTAAGATGACTGAAAATCCTGTGTTCCATGATAAGTCAAAACACATTGAGATCCGTTACTTCTATATACGAGACATGGTGTAGAGAGGAGCTATCAAGCTCGAGTATATAAGCACTGAGGATCAGATTTCCGATATCCTGACTAAACCTTTGTCTCGAGTAAAGTTTGAATACTTCCGAGACAAGCTTGGTATAGTCCAGAAGGACCCTCCTCGAAAGGGGGAGTAGTATAGTATTTGATAACAATTCTGTCCCTTAAATTTTGTTTTGTTGCACTTAGCTACTTAGAATTATTTAGATTTAGAACTCTTATATATCTTTTATTCTAGATGTATACATGTTTTTGATGTGATGTATACATGTTTTGATGTTAGATGTATTAGTGAGAATACATGCTAGATGTATACATGTTTTTGATGTGATGTATACATGTTTTGATGTTAGATGTATTAGTGAGAATACATGCTAGATGTATACATGTTTTTGATGTGATGTATACATGTTTTGATGTTAGATGTATTAGTGAGAATACATGCTAGATGTATACATGTTTTTGATGTGATGTATACATGTTTTGATGTTAGATGTATTAGTGAGAATACATGCTAGATGTATACATGTTTTGATGTGATGTATACATGTTTTGATGTGATACATGCTCTTGGATATTTGTACCTGTATAGATGAGAATACAGATGAGGATTGGATCATCCTTGAACTTAAGTTCTAAAATGAGCCGTAGACGTGAGGTCTCCGAAAAAGAAGTCCTTGGTGGACTTGAGGGGATTGGATCATCCCTGGACTTCAGTCCTAAAAAGAGCCGTAGACGTATGTCTTCGAGAATGAAGTCCTTGGTGGACTTGAGGGGATTGGATCATCCCTGGACTTCAGTCCTAAAAAGAGCCGTAGACGTATGTCTTCGAGAACGAAGTCCTTGGTGGACTTGAGGGGATTGGATCATCCCTGGACTTCAGTCCTAAAGAGAGCCGTAGACGTATGTCTTCGAGAATGAAGTCCTTGGTGGACTTGAGGGGATTGGATCATCCCTGGACTTCAGTCCTAAAGAGAGCCGTAGACGTGAGGTCTCCAAGAATAAAGTCCTTGGTGGACAGATGAGGATTGGATCATCCTTGAACTCAAGTTCTAAAGTGAGCCGTAGATAGGTGTCTCCGAGAATAGAGGATAGGACTGCATCGTCCCTGGACCTTGGTTCAAAATGCACGTGATTGGATTAATCATCCTTAGACGGTAAATCCAGTAATTCCGAAAGGAAGGATAGTCTTAAATGCGATTGTGGTAGGATTAATCATCCTTAGATAGTAAATCCAGTAATTCCGAAAGGAAGGATAGTCTTAAATGCGATTGTGGTAGGATTAATCATCCTTAGACAGTAAATCCAGTAATTCCGAAAGGAAGGATAGTCTTAAATGCGATTGTGGTAGGATTAATCATCCTTAGACAGTAAATACAGTAATTCCGAAAGGAAGGATAGTCTTAAATGTGATTGTGGTAGGATTAATCATCCTTAGACAGTAAATCCAGTAATTCCGAAAGGAAGGATAGTCTTAAATGTGATTGTGGTAGGATTAATCATCCTTAGACAGTAAATCCAGTAATTTCGAAAGGAAGGATAGTCTTAAATGCGATTGTGGTAGGATTAATCATCCTTAGACAGTAAATCCAGTAATTCCGAAAGGAAGGATAGTCTTAAATGTGATTGTGGTTGGACTAATCATCCTTAGACAGTAAATCCAGTAATTCCGAAAGGAAGGATAGTCTTAAATATGATTGTGATGAAATTGATCCAGTAAATCTGAAAGGAAGGATCATGTGTATAGATGACGATGCTGATGATCGTGTGATGACGATGCTGATGATCGTGTGATGACGATGCTGATGATCGTGTGATGACGACGCTGATGATCGTGTGATGATGATGCTGATGATCGTGTGATGACGATGCTGATGATCGTGTGTTGGCGATGCTGATGATCGTGTGATGACGATGCTGATGATCGTGTGATGACGATGCTGCTGATCGTGTGATGACGATGCTGATGATCGTGTGATGACGATGCTGCTGATCATGTGATGACGATGCCGATGATCGTGATGTCGATGTTGATGTTGACATTGATATACCAGTAACTGTTTGAGTTACTGATAAAGACAAATTGAAGAAAGCTTCTGATGATTTATAGATGTATCATGTATAGTGACTCCTTGCTCCTGCAGATGCTGTTATAATATCCTTCTCGTTAAGGGGGAGTGTTGAATATTGTAACTTCAAAGAATATTATATTTGTACTTTATTATTCTGGAGTTGTTTCATCCCTCCGAGGTAACCCTATTATGTATCCGGAGATGTTTATTCCTCCGGGAGTTTGTATTAACCAGGGTTATTAGACCCACCATGTGGGGGTCGACCCTGTGGCTATATTTTTGGGGTTATTAGACTTCTCAAGGAGAGGTCGGCCCCATTAGGTCTTTTAGTCAGTTGAGAGTCAGTATAAATAAAGGAGGTGAACTCCTCATTAGATCACTCACTCACTTGTGGAAGAGTGCGCACTTGTCTGGGAGATCTGCTAAGGAGACAAAGAAGGAAGGAGCACATCTTGTATTTTGGTTGATCATCTTATTGAGGAAAGCTTTGCTGGGTTTTCTACCCCATGAGGGTTTCCCAGGGTATATTCTGTGTCTATCTTGTGATTATGTTTCTTTCAGTGATCTTGCTAGTCTATTTGGTTTAAACTTAACAAGCTGTGACTCTCACTCCCTTCAATTTCTTTGACTAGAAGGAGCATATGATCATCCATCTTGGAAGCAAAGAATTGTATGGAGTCACTATGGGGCTTGAAACTGAGCCAGGAGCTGTTGCATTAAAATCCAAATGGTTTAATAGGATTGATGAAGCTTATGGGTTACTTTGTCTCTTTGTATCTCCAGATCTTCTATTCCATATTGATTCTCTATCCACTCCAAATGAAGTGTGGACAAAACTAGAATCTCTCTTTGGAAAACAGGATGAGCTCAGAGGTCATTTGTTGGATATTGAGCTGATCTCTCTTAGTCCAAGTAATTTCGATTATATTGAGGAGTTCAACTCAAAATTCAAGAACCTGGTGCTTCAACTCAAGCAATGTGGCATAGAGAAGAAGGCTGAGCAATTAATCCTCACCATTATGTCAAAACTGAGTTCAAAATACTCAGTATTTGTGTCTACTTTTCATTCTACAAGACTTGCAGTTCCCAAGTGGAAGATGCCAACCTTGGATGCATTCATTGATTCACTCACTCAGGAGAAGTAAAAGATGGTCCAAATGAGGGATCAATCACCCTCCAAATACTTTGCACTTGTTTCTCATGGAGCAAAGAGTTTCAAGAATAACAAATCCAAACAAAAGATATTGTCAGATGAAGGGGATTTTGATGGAGATTCCAAATCCAAGAATATGAAGAAGGAGAAGCCCAAGTGTTCTTATTGCTGCAAAGGAACCCATCCTGAGAAATATTTCTTCAAGAAGAAATTGGACATCATGGCCAAAATGCTTGAAGAACATAACATAGATGTTCTTGACTTTGCAAAGAAAGAACAAGGCAAGCTTACTGTAGAAGAAGAACTCTATCTCCAAGCCTCTGCCAAAGGTAATAATGTTTATGCTTTGAGTGATAGAGTGAAATATGATTATGATGTCTCTAATATGGATTCAAATTCTGATATATCAGAATCAGAAGCCTCCACCTCTTCCTTGGAACAATCTTCAATCAGTTCATCCAAGTCTACTCTCAAAACTAGTCATTTTTTACTAGTTTTTGACTTGTCTTCTAAAAATTCTTTCCACCACCATTCAAATATTTTAGATTCTGATTTAAAAGATTATTTACAGTCTGATATGTAGGTCATTACATATCCCATATCATATTCCCAACCTTTGGATGCACAAAATACCCTACAAACCCCAAGTTCTCCAGTTAATAAACTACACAATTCTATGTTTTCCTACACTTTGTCACTTGCCTCTGTTGCACTGTTGTCCTTCATATATTTCATTGGTTGGAAAACCATGTTTTTGGATTTATTTGGACTGATATTCCACACATCTGGACCTGACCCCATCATTCATGGTTCAAAAATCAAGTCCTCACACTCTCCAGGCTCGCTCAACTATCAGGGTGATCTAGTTTCTCACACTTTTCCTACTGAAACTCTGTTCGAACGTGGAGACTCCACATATTTACTGGTTGCTGCTCCATATGACTCACATTCTGATATTTTAGAGCTGCATGATCTCATTTTAAATATCAGAAAGGTTCTACATCACTTTGAGAAGAAAGTACAAGAACTCGTACACCACATTGCATCTACAGAAGAAATTGATCCTTTTGAGTTCATTGTCTCTCCTTGGGAAGGAGTATGCATATATCTTCTTTCCATCATTGATTATGTTTTCAGATCTGATTATGTATGTTACAACAGCAAGAAAAATTCATTTGATGCTCCTCCATCATCAGAAGATGAACTTCATAGAGCTTCAACACATGGTTCTTTCCTACACAACATTGATGCACTGATGCATGATCATGACATCCACAATCTCTTCATCAAGTCAGTTACTCAGAAGCATCCCATTCAGCTCATTCAGCTCATTCAAATGAGCAACATGATAGTATGAAGACATCAAGTATGCCCATTTTTGAGGGAGGGTTTTGTTCCCATGAGGTTTTCTCTGTTTTCTTAGTTTACATGGACTAGTTATTTTTGTATTGGGGTGACCATAAGCCTTGTTGCTTGGGCCTTATATTTATGATATTTTTTTGATTCCCATCACATAAAGTTAGGCTTAAGGGGGGGTGTTGGAACATTTAAAAAACCCACTATGTCATTCTAGACTTAGGATAAAATAGGTCAGTTTTGTCTTTTAGTGGACCACATGCTATCCTCATTCACAAAAACGAATTTGGATATATTTTGGATAATATTTCCTTGGATTTTGTCTGATTTTATTCCATTCCTGAATTAGAAAGACACTATCCTGATTTCGTTAGCTTTGTCCTGTTTTTTGTACTTTCTAGTGGAAAAGATAAAACTAGTTTACTTGGAATCTTTTGCCACTTGACCAATTCTACCTCCACATCATATCTAACCTTCTAAAGCCATCATTACATTCCATTTACCTCACTCATGAGATTCCATACCATACTTACTAAATTCGTGAGCCTCTAGGGCGGTTTGGAAACTGCTTTTCCCACCTAGGGGTTTTTTTGCCTTTTCTAAGCCTTTTCTTTTTGCTCTTTCCATATTGCCTCAAAGGAATTCGATTTTATCCATGGAGGATGTATTATATATTGTTATCATATCAATGAATATTATACAGAGTGATTTCCACAATTTGTCTTCTCTATTCTTCCTCTCTCATTGTCTGAAATATTCCATGGTGAAATTGTCTTATGAATCTAGTTCCCAGTAATTGAAAATCTCACACCACATACAAGATCACATCATTGGGTACAATTATGCATATGGATCCTTTCAACCTTGATGCATACAAATAGACATACACAATAGTCAAGGACTTCAAGGAGAAATTTTAGTAGCTACAAGGCCATGTTTGTGTAGAATAAAGTGATACCAAGGCTAACAATCATCTCCATGATGGGTTGCTCAACAAGATGGATAGGATTTCTGTTCTTAAAGGTGTAAGTTGTAGCATATTAGATAGGTTCACACCTCCAAATTTGTAGGACATTTTGGTGTTGGTAAGACAATTTTCAACTTACATTTGTATGTGTATCGGCATAAAATGCAAGAAGTGTGTAGCTTAGTTTATTAAAGGATGCATACTTTGTTGTACCAATAAGACTAGTAATAAGAAGCAAGGTTCTTAGTATACCATTCCTTGTACCTATTATATCATGGGAGAGCATATACATGTATTTCATGGGTGGTTTGAAAATAATTAGGAAGGAACATGGCTATCTATTTTGTGGTAGTTGAAAATTTTAGTAAGATGTGCATTGTCACGCCTTGTAACTGAGACCATCAAGGGAGAAGACACAACAAACATGTTCTTCGAAAAGGTTTGGGTGCACTTTGGGATACAAAGGATCATCATCTTAGATAGAGATACCATATTTATCAATTCCTTTTGGACTACAATTTGGGAGAAGATGGACACTAAGTTGAAGAGATATACAACTTTCCACTCACATACAAATGACCTGCTAGAAGTAGTGAATAAGACATTGATTCATCTTTTGAGGGGTTACAATCAGAAGCATCCAAGGACATGGGACAAAATATTGATTTATATTCAACACTCTTATAACAAAACAATCCACACTTATACTAGTGAGTCCTCTTTTAAAACTTGCTTTGGGTATTTGCCACCTTCACTATTAGATGTTTGTTGTTGCTGCAACATTCCCCCCCGCATGTTTTTTGAAAATATTGGGGCCCCCCTCCTTTTGTTTTTGATAGGAATTTGCCTAAGAATATATGAGCATCATAGTCTTTCTTACTTAGATTTTCCCCTGAAGAAAGGTCTTTTACTTGCCTTACTCTTTGAGTTCATTTTTTTTTTTTTTGCCTAAGTAGAACTCAAGATCCTGAGTCGAAACAGCAGAAGTTTGGAGCTAACTTTTCCGCAACGGCGGAAGGGTTGGTCCAAACTTTCCGAAACGGAGGAAGAAAAGGACCAAGTCAAGCCACGGTGGAAGACTCATCTTATGTTTCCAAAAAATCAAAACCCTTGACCAAGAGAGCCCGCGACAGAAGCAATTCACCAAGTTTCTCCGCAACGGCGAGAGATTTCGTCTAACTCTTCCGCAAACAATCGAAAATTTATGAATAAGTCATCTTTGCGGGAGGACTCATCTATCTTTCCCGAAATAACGAAGGTATTCAAGTAACTCTTCCGCAAAGGCGGACAAACTCACTTAAGTTGGCCGATGCGTAGCGTCACGCTTTCCTTTCGCAGAAAAGTTTGGACAATTCTCCCGCAATGGCGGGCAAACTCAGCCTTTCTTTCCGCAGGAGACAGAGACCTTAACTGAGTCTTTCCGATTTTTGGTGGTCGCATTTAATAAGGAAAGTGTCGATTTGACCCATCCGTACGCCGCTTTAACCCCGTTTTAATGGCTTGCAACCACCCTAATAATGGCTCGCACGTACCATTTTTATTTATATAGGGCATGAACCTCATTGGGTTTTCAATATTTCCACTGGTCAAGAGCGCTCATTCCATTTCCATCCAAGTTTGCAAGCACCTACTACAGGCACACCAATTCCGCTGAGGTATCAATGCCTACCTACCATCGTCTTTCAACAAGTAAGTACCCTGTCAAGCCTCATGTACTAGATTGTGTGGTTAAGGTAAATGTTATGTGCATGGTTCTATTCTTTTTTCCTTATCTGCGTCAAGTTGTGTAGTTTGACCACAACCGAAGCAACCCATACCTTTTTTTTCAAACGCACCAAAGTCTTGCTCATATGAACTTGGACACCCCGGGACCCTAGGCACCCATTAAGCTGTCAGTTTTGTAAATCTCCAAACTAGCCCCGTCCACCCTTTTATGAAGAGCGTCGGTATTCTTACCCAACTATGAAAGTTTACGCTGTTTTGCACTTTGGAACGTAGTACTCAGAATCGCTTTGTGCTTACGGTTTGTCATTTTGAAATGCATGTCCTTTATTTTCATAAGTGCAATATAGCACTACTGAAACATTTTTAGTTTTGCACAGGGATTATGAAATAACATATATATATGTTTAAATTAGAATAGAAGAGCCATTTAAAGTTTGCAAATCAGTAGTGAAACGAATTAGAAGCTTTCAGTCAGCATTTTAGGCCTCAATAATATGAGTAGGATGATAATCGCTGACATTGCGTCGTATGCCTACAGGATTTTTCAAAAAATGGCCAAAGGTGGCAAGAGAAAGTCAAAGGAAACTGACGAAATCACAAGAATAGAAACTACATTCCAGGATACCAAGTGCGCCACATGCGTGCCCCCAGAAGTAAATTAGGGAGACGTATACCGTACTGAAGCTCTTCTTGAGGAAGAATATTTATATCAGAACATTAGAAACTCTTGTATATCCAAGGTGGCCACACGTACAGATCTCTTCCTGTAAAATTAGTCACAACAAATCTAATGAACAAGTAAATCAATCACAATAGATGAAACTCAGAAAAATGGTGTAAAACTGTGCAAAACATGCATCAGTGCTCAATATCCCAATGAGGGTGAATAATTACAATACAATATAGTAACAATGACTGAGCAATTTGAATTTCCTAAGGAGGTCATTCGAATCACTGAATGGAGTAGCTTGACTCCAACTAGGAGTCCTCATCATCAATCAATGGTGGTCATCAATGCACAAGAACCAGTCATCCAGGTGTCAATCTGAGTCTAACTGAGTGTAACATGTGTAACTGAAGTGTGTAGCACTGATATAGGGAAGTGGGCTCAGTGGAGGCTGCATGGGAGGCTAACTGAAGTCAGAACAAGTCATCTAGTCAATCTAGAGGTCCAACGGAGTGAAACAGTTAGTGGGGAGTGAAACTAGCCTCAAATCAGGGAGAATCGAAGCTAACTGAGTGTAACTGAAGTGGAACTGCAGTGGTAGGTGAAGAAGTGCGCCCTTCTATGGAAGTAGGTGAGAAGTGGGCACCTTCATGACTAGGAGGGCTAATGAACTGATGTAAGAAGCTCCCGGGTGCTAGAATAAGGTGGCTAAGGTGTTGGAGGCATCAACCTGGTGACTGGGATGCATGCAAACCCTAATTGCATGCAACCCTAATTGCATGCAAGATCCTAAAAAGATGATGTGGATATTCGAACACCCCCCCTCAAGCTAGAATATGATGTGCAAAAAATAATGTGGGGCCCTAGTAACTAAGACCAAAGGTCACCCCAATACAATAATCCAAAAAATGCTGAAAATAAACTAAGTGAGGAAAGAGGGAAAACCCAGTGGGAAGAAATCCCCCCCTCAAGATAAAGCATAATAATGGATCAATCTGTCTCCACCATGATGGAACTCACCCCCAACAGTGAACGGAGGTAAGAGAACTTCTTCTCAGTGAAGCTCTTGGTGAAGATGTCTGCAATTTGCTCATCAATAGGGCAATATTGCAGAATGATGGTGCGATCATGCACCAACTGTTGAATGTAATGCATATGAATCTCAATGTGTTTGGTCCTTTGTCGTCGAACTGGATCTGTGGAGATCTTGATAGAACTTTTATTGTCACAAAATAGGACAGTCGAAGTAGTGCCATCAAAACCAAACTCGGAAAGAATACCCTGCAACCAAACTGCCTGAATGCAGGCATTGACTGCCCCTCGATACTCTGCCTCTGCTGAAGAAAGTGCAATGGCTACCTGCTTTTTGCTGGAACAGAAAATAGCACCATGACCAATCATGAAAACATAACCAGAAGTGGAATTCCGATCAATGCTATCACTTGCCCAATCTGAATCAGTAAAACCAATGAAATCAAGCTCAGAATATGCAGCATAATGTATGCCAAAATGTTTCGTACCTTGCACATACTGCAAGATCCGCTTGGATGCTCGCCAATGAAGCTCATGGGGCTACTGCATATACCTTGACACGGCACTCACAGCATATGAAATATCAGTCCTTGAGTGTGTCAAATAAAGTAGTGAACCAATCAATTGTCGATACATATTGCAATCTGCAAGCGGTGTAGAATCTCCCTCCTCAAGACTGATTCCTGAGAGGAATGGGAATGGGGATGCCTTACATTCAGCCATATTAAACTTCAATAATAGGTCGGAAGCATATTTTTGCTGAGATATAGTGATCCCGTCAAAATTTTGAGCTATCTCCAAGCCCAAAAAGTGACTCAGCAAGCCCAAATCGCTCATGTCAAAAGCTAGATTTAAGGCAGTTTTTAGCTTGTTTATTGAAGTAAGAGTGCTACCAGTAATGAGAAGATCATCAAAATAAATTACAATAACCAAAAAATTACCTTTAACTCGCTGAAGATACACATTCGGATCAGATTTGCATCTTTGGAAGTTCTGAGAAAGAAGGAAGGAGTCCATCTTTGCGTACCAAGCTCTTGGGGCCTGTTTTAACCCATACAAAGATTTCTTCAATCTGCAAACTAATGATGGATCTGATGTGTAGTCCTTTGGATGCTTCATATATACCTCTTCAGCAAGGTCTCCATGTAGAAATTCACTCTTCACATCCATGTGGTGCACTTCCCAGTGCTTGGATGTGGAAATAGCCAAAACAAGGCAGATGGAATCCATCTTTGCAACCGGTGCAAAGGTCTCAGTGTAGTCCACCCCTTGGACTTGGGAGAAACCTTTTTCCAACAACCTTGCTTTGTATTTTCTGATAGAGCTATCAGTAGCAACTTTCGTGCGGTAGACCCATTTACACGTCACTAATTTTCTTCCAGGTGGAAGAGAAAACTGTACTCTTCATCCATGGCACTTTGCCATCTCGGATCTCGGTGGGCATAATAGTATGATGTGGGATCTGAACCAGTCATCAAATAAAAAATCTCAGGAAGTAATGGATCATAAATTGAAAGACCCATACCTACTCTTTGAAAGTCTTCTCTTGTTCGTCTCGGATCAACAGGATTTCCAAGGTTCGAACCAACAGATTGAAGAGTGTTTTGGGCCCACTTTGGTAACTGAGGAGGATCATAATGGTCGGATTCTGAACCTGATATGTCATGATCATCATGTGCTTCTAAAATATCAGAAATATCAGAACTCATACCTTCATTATCTCTGCATGGATCTTCTTCTGGTGAAGGCAGTGAAACGACAGTTTCTTCCTCAACTAGTTGCAATTCTTGAAGCGGTTCTTCAAATTGCACACTGCGCTCTATGAATATATTTTTAGATCTGATATCCATGAGTTTATATGCTTTTGATTCTTCCCCATATCCTATCAGTATGCACTCAATACTTTGTGGATCCAAAGCTCGTCTCTTCTTGGAAGGAATTCTAACCCATGCAGTAGAGCCAAAAACTCTCAAATTTGACACATCCGGTTTGTGACGAAAGAATGCTTCGAAAGGAGTCATACCTTTCACGGATTAATGTGGAACATGGTTCTATATGTATGCAGAAACATTGATTGCTTCAGCCCAAATATTTGCAGCCAAACCTTTTGATTCAATCATGTATGTAGCCATCTCTTTCAGTGACCGATTTTTCCTTTTCGCTACACCGTTCTGCTGGGGTGTGTAGGGAACTGTATGTTGGATCTGAATTCCGCTTTGGGAACAAAGTTGCAGCAACTCAGCATTAATATATTCTCCACCATTATCAGATCTAAGAGCTTTGATCTTGCTCTCAGTGGCGGTCTCAACAGAAGCCTTAAAATCCTTGAATTTTCCAAGCAATTCTGACTTGTTTTTGAGAAAAAATACCCATGTAAAGCGGGAAAATCCATCAATAAATGTCAAAACATACCTTGAACCATTTAATGATGTATGGGGCAGCGGACCACTGATATTAGAATGTATCAGCCCCAAAACTGTAGAAGCTCTGCTAGCTTTTCCGCCGTCAAATCTGTGCTCGGGGTGCTTCCCAATAATGCAGCCAGTGCATATTCCCTTCGAGGAACGGAGTTGTGGAAGACCATCTACCATGGAATTGTTTGATAACAGCAACAAATACTTATAATTAAGATGTCCAAATATTTCATGCCAAATCCTGCTAACCTCATTACCATGTGTGCGAAGAGCAGTGGACTTTGCAAGCAGAATAAAGTGTGAAAACTCATAGCATTTTGCAGTGTGGTTTGCCTTTCTGACTGCAACAAGTCTTCCACTTTTGATATCAGAAATTTCAACTGTATTAGGGATGAATGTAACTTTCTTCGGTTCACTAGTGTGTGTCATTTGATACACAGAAAGAATATTTGAAGCCAAGGAAGGCACATAGAGAACATTCTGAAATCTTCCATGATCTACATGAATCGTACCTTTGCCCTTTGAAGAAATTTTTGAGTCATCTCCCAAATGGATGGGGATGGAGCTGTTTGGATCGAATGAAGAAAAAGAATCAATATTTGTAGCCATATGATTCGATGCACCCGAATCTATCAAGAGAGTAGTGGGCTTCGAAACAGTTTCCATGAGTGCTTGTCCTCTTTCATGATCATCATTCCTATCCTTCTTCCTTGCACAGTCAGGAAGAGTTATGTTGTTCTTCTCCAAAAGGAGGTCCATTTGATGTATAGTCTTCTTCATACATGAAATTTCGGGATGAAAGCCATGGTTGCAATATGTACATTTAGATTTTGGTTACCTTCTTTTCCCTTTTGCTTGAACTTCGAACTGGATGGTGCATCCGTCTGTTTGCCTTTCTCTCTTTGCTTGTGAGGTTCGAATTTGGGCTTCTCCTTCTTTTGCTTTCCTTTACCATTCGAGATATTGGGTCCTTGAACATATAGGGCTGAATCTTTGGAGCTTATGGACCCCATTTGAATCAACTTATCATGCTCTTTTGTGACGGACTCAATGAAGGCATTCAAGGTAGGCATCTTCCAATTCGGGGTAGTTAGCCAACCGGAATTGAAAGTAGAGACAAATACCGAATAATCTTTACCAAGCTTGCTGAGAATGGAGAGGATCAATTTTTTATCCTCTTTGATAACTCCACTGTTATTCAACTGCATGTTCAAGTTCTTGAATTTTGTGAAGAATTCATTAATGGTCTCGAAATTCTTAGGACTAAGGGCAATCAATTCATTCTCTAATTGAAAAGCCCTAAGCTCATCCTGCTTGCCAAATAGTGTTTCAAGTTGCTCCCATATAGCTTTTGGAGTCTTCAATCTACTGAGATGGAAGTGAAGATCTTTGGAGATGGAGAGACAAAGAAGACCATAAGCTTCATCAAGCTTGTTGTAGTGTTTGGTTCTATCTGACAAGGTGTTTGGCTCCAATTCAAGACCAAGAGTGACTCGGTAGTAACCTTTTGAACGTAATATGATCTCCAGATCATCTTTCCAATCAAAATAATTGAATGGGGTGAGGATAGGCTTTGAAGAAGAGTATTCCATTGCTAGGAGCGAGTGCACACTGATGTAGAAATGCTTACATGGGCAAAGTAGCGAATGCAATTGATGGAGATAATAACCTGCAAATCACAATAAAACCAAGAACAATGAGGTCGAACAATCCACCCTTTTAGAGTTGCTTCACACATGGGATTGGAGATCAAGCAATGTTGAATGGGTCCAATGTATCAGATCCAGGATTTATGTGGAAACTCAAGCTTCCGGAGTGGTATTGGAAGTATTTTCAAGCTTTGCATGCACAGGAGTGAATGCCCTTGAGATCTTTCATGCCAAAACTTTTGTAATTTTTGAGCAAATTCACTCAAATCTTCTTGTAGAAACACCTGTAGAAAAGAGATCTTGTCCCTGCAATGGCTCTGATACCATGTAAAATTAGTCACAATAGATCTAATGAACAAGTAAATCAATCACAATAGATGAAACTCAGAAAAATGGTGTAAAACTGTGCAAAACATGCATCGGTGCTCAATATCCCAATAAGGGTGAATAATTACAATACAATATAGTAACAATGTCTGAGCAATTTGAATTGCCTAAGGATGTCAATCGAATCACTGAATGGAGTATCTTGACTCCAACTAGGAGTTCTCATCATCAATCAGTGGTGGTCATCAATGCACAAGAACCAGTCATCCAGGTGTCAATCTGAGTCTAACTGAGTGTAACATGTGTAACTGAAGTGTGTAGCACTGATATAGGGAAGTGGGATCAGTGGAGGGCACATGGGAGGCTAACTGAAGTCAGAACAAGTCATCTAGTCAATCTGGAGGTCCAACGGAGTGAAACAGTCAATGGGGAGTGAAACTAGCCTCAAATCAGGGAGAATCGGAGCAAACTGAGTGTAACTGAAGTGGAACTGCAGTGGTAGGTGAAGAAGTGCACCCTTCTATGGAAGTAGGTGAGAAGTGGGCACCTTCATGACTAGGAGGGCTAATGAACTGATGTAAGAAGCTCCCGGGTGATAGAATAAGGTGGCTAAGGTGCTGGAGGCATCAACCTGGTGACTGGGATGCATGCAAACCCTAGAATTTGCATGCAAACCCTAATTGCATGCAAGATCCTGAAAAAGATAATGTGGATATCCGAACACTTCCCATGCTCGAAATTAATTGGATGGATTTTGCAGCATGCGAACACCGAGACAAGAGTTATAACAGACAACAAAGGAAAAGATTTTGCCTCATTTCACCCATCCTATATCTCAATGTCTTACAAGTTTCCCAAATCCCAGCAACGGCTTGATGATGCATGGTTAGAAGAGATCCAGATGGATAATCTACAGATGGCTAGGAAGCTGTTAATTTCGGGAAAACAAATCAGGAAAAAGGATAGTCAAGAGTACGAGGTTCAGAATTTGAGGCCCCCTTTCAGACTGATCGCTCTCATGTTGAGTAGAATCTTCGGAAGACCCGATGGGACGATGTTCATGCTGCAATGGGTTCCCATCATCCACTACGTAGCTTTAAAAGGGACAATTTTCAACTGGGATGATATTCTCTCAGACAACCTGTCATCATATATAATGGCTGCACGAGAAGGGTTAGTGGAGATGAAGGCAAAATGTTATATGACATCTTACTTGATAGATTGTATTGTGGCGAAATGCCCTTTTCCCAAGTTGGGATGCATATGGAACTCGGCGGATAGCTCAGTGTTCATCGCCTACACAATATTTTGGGCTCAGAATTACAAAGGCATTACAAACTCATTTGTGAGGAGTTTAACATGCCCCTATATGAATTAATGTTTAATGAACCCAACTGCCTATCAGAGAACGCCATGGAAGTTTTGGAGAAATATGGTGATTTCTATTTTTCACCAGAAGGCACCTAGATAAGAATGTACGGAGGCTCAAAAACCCCGTATATCCTACCTAGGTATGCTATGGATTGTATAGTTCACAAGGAGGCAGTGAGGCAAGTGTTCATTGATGGGGTTGGTAGCACCTTGTACAAAGCAAAGAAGGCTACTTTCCCGCCTTCACCTTTCTATATTGGGGCCTACAAGTTCTCAGGAATTGCAACTATAGAAGATTTTGTCGTAGAGTTGAAAAGCTTTCATTTTGGGGAAAAGATTTTTCACAGAAATGATCGACAAGGCAAAGCTGCACAACATTGCAAAGAAATCTCCACTCCCTTTGAATATGCTAACTATTATGATCAAGATGAGGAAGTATATAGAGGGGTTAGCAATATGAATGAGCTACGGATTTGTCAACTTGTCAAAGGAGGAGCCAGCTCAAGCTCTAATGTTGTGGAGAAAATAGATCAGCAGCGAGAAAAGGGTACCTTAGGGATTGTTGAGGCTCTCTCGAAAGAAGAACAAAGGCTCCAGGAACAAGCCAAGAAAATCCAAGGGGAAGCTGAGAAAAGAATCAACAAGGAAAAAGAGGATAAACTCCTAGAAGAAGAGACTTTAAAAGCCCAAGCAGCTGAAGCTGAAGTAAAAAGGATTCAAGAAGAAGAGAGGATCATATTGGAAAGAAGTGCGAAGCAAGAGGAAGAGGACAAACTGAGACGGGAACGAGAGGAAGAACCAAAAAGGAAAGAAGAAAAAGAAAATAAATCCAAAGAAGATGTTGACCCCAAAATCCCAAACATGCAAGACTTAGATATGGGTTCCCCCATAAGGGACCTCCCCAATGTCCCTTTTACACCCTCCAAGAATAGTACAGTGTCCCAATAGGATAAGTTTACTTGCAACAAGAAAAGGAAATCCATTGTTAAGGAAACAATGACCAGAATGAAGAGGCCTTTTCAACCAGACGTTGTCACCAGGCATGAAATCACAATCATGCAAGGTACCCAACATGCGCACAAAATCATGGCATCTATCTCTATGGCCTCTGTGTTAGCAACTGCTGACAATGTCGACATATTATCAGATAAGTTGGAATCAGAAAAGGAGAAAGCCCTTCATCTGTAGGAAACTCTGGTTAAAGATCAGAATTATTCAAATTTGGTGGTTGAGAAATGTGACACCCTTGTGCAAGAAAAGGAAGAACTTAACAGAAGGCTTCAGCATCTAGAAGCTGAAAAGAGAGCTTTGGTGATACAAATGAGAACTCTAGAGACGGAGAAAAAATATCTAAAAAGCCACAACCTACAGTTAGAGTCAGAGAAGTTTGATACCGCTCAACACATTGATGACCTAAAGGAGAGCGTTGAGAAGCTGGAAGAAAAGTAGGAACTGCTAGAATATGAATTACAACTCGCAACCAACAAGGTTGGAGACTTGGGACCCTTTCATGAGTAGGCTTGTGAAATTATGAGGAAGACATACGATATCCAAGAACTCATGACAGAGGAGGTTTGCAAGTTAAAGCAAGTGGTGGCCAGAATCAAAGTAATAAATGTTGAATCCACTAGGCGTAGAAAAAAATATGCAAGCATTAGTGAAGACATTCAGAGGCAAATGGAATGGAGAGAAGGAAGGTCAGGATTCCCAGAAAGAATCCCTCTTAAGTATATCTCTGGTTTCAAAGCAGATATTCGCCTCTTGGGGTTTTGCCAGAATTATGGAGTAAAGTTGAACAAAGTGGCCTTGGCTACACTTGAACAGTGTGGGAATTTGTATTTGAAAATATGAACCACCCTTAAAGAGTGCCAGGTGAAAATGCCTGAAACTATAGAGGAGTTCCCACACAAAGCCCAACGTTTGTCTACTCTAAAGGATGGATTGAATGCTGAAATAGATTATGTAAAGAAGATAGATGTTCTGACCGCTAAGGATCTCCATGATTGGATTGCCCAGTCTAAAATTCGCACACATCTCCTAAGTGAAGGTCTCCAAGCTATAATGATGGAAGTCACTAATCTTGAAGAAGAAATGGCCAAGCATGAGGTTTCACTGAAAACCATGCTTCCCCTGGATGCAAACAATATCATAAAAGAAACCAGTGTCTGGGTGAAGTATATAGCAGAGGTAGACAGTATTCTAATAGCTGGGACATAACAAGTTACAGCAGGAGAATCAGAAACATCAACTTGAATATCAACACCAGTAGTTCAATCCCCAGCAGGAGTATCAGCCTCATTAGAAGCGCCCAAGTTAGCAAAAGGCATTAACGCATGAATAGTCTATCTTCTGCCTTGCTCTATGGGTCTGCGACCATCATCTATTCTTTCAGTTTTCCTATGTATTAATGATTACATGACATTGGTGCCTTAGTAACGTCCATTTTTGTAATATTTTGGGTTTTATTCTCTTTTTTGTGACATGGGCACTACAAGACAAATTAGAGGAATATAAACGGTTAGGGTTTAGGTGGGAGCTCTTGGAGCATTTTGTAAAGCTATATAGAGCTGAATAGAGGAGAATAGAAAGACTTTTGTAGGCGAAAGGATATTTCTATCTTGTATGTGAACTATTTATGCTACATGAATAAGAAAATCGTTTTGGCCTATGGAAGCCGGCGCGACATTTTGCTTGGGATTGTGTTGGACAATTGTTGAACTACTTCTGGAACTTTCATACACTTTCTGTGAGATCTTTCCTGGCTATTATGAATTAATTCTCTGCTATGAATGATTTCATTCTCTTTGCAAAATTTCTATGTCAAATGGGTAGTAGAATGTTTATCTTTATCGAAGCTATCTTGGACAATCTTTATTTATGCTGTAAATGCTTCTTTCCAATTTAACAGCTATCTGTGAAGTTCCTGGGTGCATTTCTAGTTTAGTACTCATTCTTTAAATTTTCTCCTTATAAGGATAGGTTAATTTAGATTTAATTAGCTTAGAATAGATTTGTTTGACGCATACATTTAATTTAGGGCACATGCATATCATTTTCAACATAAAAAATATAAACCATGGATTGAGCCGCAACCGGTGAAATAAACAAATCTTTAAACCTCACACGGTAGCGGGAACTGTTAACCGGACAGATTCCCTACACCAAATTGTGGGCGATCTAATTGGGATCGCTTACTAGGGAGAATCCCTTGCTGATTGATGCAACGATTTTCGAGGCATCAACAGTTTTTGGCGCTAGAAGGAGGGACACCAGTGCATGGCTAGCAGATGATCCCCTTTTGTAAGAAATTTTTCCACTGAAAACCCATCTGAAACAGTTATCCCGGACATTCCATATCTGGAATCAAGAAAATCCTAATTCTAAGACAGAATAGCAAGAAACATTGTATGTTGTCCCTTTTGAGGAAGTAAATCGTTTCAGGAGACATACTTGCTCCTACGTTAGAAGTCTTGGAGGACTAACCATAGTTCCTTTGTTACCCATAATAAGAGCTCCTCGAAAAAATCCTCAGTGTACAAGGGATTCCGTTCTCGTTCAAAGTCTAGAAGAATTATTAGATTTATCTCTAGAAGAAATCACTGAACCTTTTGATGAAGTTAGACCCGAGACTCCCACGAATCCAGAACAACAGCACACTCCAAGGCATACTCCTCTTAACTCACTACTGCATACACCACCACATTCTCCACCGAGAGTCATGGCTGTACCCGCATGGAGAGATAGGGGAGCATTAAATGTAGTCGGACCATTCCATGATTTTCCCAAAAACCCAGAAAAGGTTTTACCTAAGTATGACCCTGGCAAAGGAATTTCTGCTGAAGATCACCTTAAATTTTTTTATTTAGCTCTAAATATTCTAAATGTGGAATTTGAAGACGTGGTTTGTCGCCTCTTTCCTTATAATTTTGAACCCAAAGTATCTTCCTGGTATTTTAGTTTGCAAGCTAGTTCGATAACAAGTTGGGAAGATTTTGAGAAATGTTTTCTTAAAAAGTATGGCAATCAGAAAACTGTAGCTACTCTTATGAAAGAATTGTTGTCTATGAGAATTGAAAAGAATGAGAAAGTTCAAGAGTTTAACCAAAGGTTCACAACATTGTTAAATAATTTTAGTGATGCAACAAAGCCTATTGAGGAATGCTTAGTAGAATATTATACAACAACTCTTAAATCCCTGCTAGCAATGTTCATCAAGAGAACGAAAAAACCTACCCTGATAGAAAATTTTGAAGAAGCCAAGAAAGTAGAAGAGGAGGTTGACAACATTTCCAAACATGCTCTCGATGTAGCGGCCAAGCCAACAGCTGTTAATAAACCTTTTCTATTAACTAGGGATAAAGAAGAACCTGCAACAGATTTAGAAAATGTCATAAAAATGATGCAAAAACTCTCCAATAAAATTGTCGATCTAGAAAAGGATAAGGAAACGAGTTCTTCAAGGCCACCTTTCAAGCTTTTCTATAAAAAGAAAGAAGAAAATGGATAGTCAAACCCACCAGTAAAAAATTCTGCCGTACTAAATTTAAATGAAATAGGCATGGACCACTTCTGCACTTTCCATCAAGAACAACACTCAGAGAAAAGCTGTCCACAGTGGATCAATTTGATGAGCTTTGTAATGAACCAAATGTTAGATGCACAAATGCCTGAGCAGACAAACCCCCAACAAGAACCAATTCTTGAGAGTGAAGAACCTGCTCCCGACACTACGATGATCCTTTGGGATTGGACTCCTACCCAAGATCCATCTTGTGAAGATTTTGTAAATGAAGTGAAAACAACATCTATCAACATCACTACCACAAGTAAAGGCCCAGTGATCGATCCAACAATAGAAGCACCTAAAGCAAGATCTAATCAAATACCGAAGCGACACATAACTGTCATTCCTCCCCAACCCAAGACAAACCCGACAGTTGCTCCTACAGTGACTAAAGAACCAAACTCAGAAATAATCAAGCAGCCACAAGCTTGTTCAAACAAAATAGAAAATCAATCGAAGATTTGAAAGGAATGTGACATGAGCTATGATATAATCGAGGATATTAAGAAAACAAAAGAAAACATTTCCATTTTTTATATGTGTAGCTTACCGCAACAGAGGAAGAGATTGATGGAGGCCTTTGATCCACAAATGAGTGCCTCAGTAGAAAACACTGATGAGAACCCAGAAATTAATGAAGCAAGTATTGGCGGAAAATCAAAATCTCAAACTCTTCCTTTTCTCTTAACCTTTGAGATTTTTAATCACAATGTGCATAATTGTTTGGTAGACTTAGGTGCTAGTTTGAATGTCATGCCTTTTTCAATTTGCAAAAGGATTAATGGACAACCAATCCCATCCCCATCTCAAATCATTCAATTAGATAGAACTGCTGTCAAGGTTATTGGTGAACTAAAAGACGTACTTATTAGGTTGTCATCCGATCCTAGAGTATGTCAATTCATTGATATAATGGTGGCCGATATCCCTGAGGCATATGGTTTAATTTTGAGTAGGGACTGGTCTGCAAAACTAAATGGCTATTTTGCAACAGATTGGTCTCATTTGTGGCTGCCCTATCAAAATAGGCAAAATCAAATCAAGATATTAAGAGAGTCACACATGAAACAAAATGTTACTCAGCTAGAGGAAAAAAATGAAGCTGTAGCTTTTTCGTCTTCAGTTTTAGGGAATTACTTCTTGGAAATCGAACCTGGGAATTACCAATCAGAAGAGGTTAGCCATATTTCAAACAAACAGTCCAATCTGCTTCAGTTTTCACGGGCTGATGATATTGATTGTAACATAGTAGATTTAGTTACTAATTTAGACAGTAATGAAAATAACTTAGTTAAAGAAGAGAATATTTTCTGTAATATTTTCTAGACCCTTTACTTTGATGGCTCCAAGACTCAGGAAGGATCTAGAGCCAGTTGAATTTTAATTGATCCTGATGGAAACAAACATTTTTTATCATGTAGATTAGAATTTGAGTGTACCAATAATACCGCAGAATACGAAGATCTCATTCATGGGTTGAAGAAAGCCATTGGTCTAAATGTCAAGTTTTTGAAAGTCTTTGGTGATTCTGAAATTTTTGTTAGGCAAATAAGAAATACGATTCATTGTCTTTCACCACACTTAAGGGTTACCAAGTTGAGGTTTGGGATTTGATTTCATGTTTTGATGCTTTCAATACTAATTCTGTTCCTAGATTGAAGAATGCTGCAGCTGATTTGTTAGCAACCTCTGCTTCCAGATTAGTCCCCACTAATAAAAAATGTTCTATTAAAGTAATTTTCAGGCCCTCTATTCCAGATAACATCACAAATATCATGGTATTTGGTGATGATGATCAGATCATTGATTTCTTAAAAAATGAAGATGTCTTCCAAGAGGCTATAATAGATGAAGCGCAACATGATTCAGATTTACAAAATAAAGATACTGTGAGAGGGAACTTCATGCCCAAAGGCGTAAGAACTCTTGAAGCATCATTTGATTTACAGAGCAAGTTCATAAAACCTATAAATGAAAAAACTCACAGCTCATCCACACAGCACGAGTTAATAAATATGGGCACGGAAGCTGAACTGAAATATATTAATCTTGGTAAGTGCTGTATGCCGGGCAAGAGAAGTAGATTCATCAAATTGTTCCAGTAATATAAAGGCGTGTTTGCTTGGACCTACGACGATATGAAAACATACCCGCATCATTCAACACATAATACCAATGAAGGAAGGTGTCAAACATTTTCAGCAACAGTTAAGAAGGATGCATCCGACACTCGAGCCTCTAATACAGAAAGAGTTAAAAAAATTGTTGGATGCCAAGATCATTTTTAAAGTCCGACATTCTGAATGGGTGGCTAATCTAGTTCCCGTGCGGAAGAAATCGGCAGAAATCAGACTGGGTGTAGATTTCTAGAACTTAAACAGAGCTTCCGATAAACACAACTATCTTGTGCCCCCAATGGAACAAATCTCGCAGATGGTGTCAGGATCATAACTTTTCTCTTTACTAGATGGTTTTTCTGGTTACAACCAAGTGCTAGTAGCAGAAGAGGACCGACTCAAAACCACTTTTCGTACAAAGTGGGGAACCTTCGCATATCGAAGAATGCCTTTTGGATTAATCAACGCAGGAGCTACCTTTCAGTGAGCCGTGGATATTGCTTTCGAGGATTGGGTAGTCAATGTGTTGTAGTATACTTGGATGATGTAACAGTTTTCTCAAAGAAAAGGGAAGACCATGTTTTCCACCTAAAGCAAATCTTTGATCGCTGCAGGAAGTATGGTATTTCTTTAAACCCTAAGAAAAGTGCTTTTGCTGTTCTTGAGGGGAAACTTTTGGGTCGTATCATTTCAAAGGAGGGAACCTCGATAGATAAAGAGAGAGTACAAGCTATCAACAAGATTCCCATGCCCCACAGTAAAAAGTCTATGCAATCATTCATAGGCACCATAAATTTTGTCCGAAGGTTCATACCAGACTTCACTCAGATCATTAAACCTTTGCAACAAATGGTCAAGAAAAGTGTACAATTTAAGTGGACAGACTTGGAAAAAGTTGCATTTAAAGAAGTCAAGGCTGCTATAGCCAAGGTGCCTTCTTTAGGAAATCTAGATTTCGATAAAGATTTTATAATCATTAGAGAGATTTTGAGGTCAAAAAATGGCCTCAAAACAAAGAAAATGTACTATAAAAAACAACCAATCACATTCTAGTAGATGACATCATCCCCCATGTTGAGGTGGCATTGCATGAGTTAAGAATGCTTATTTGTCAAATTTTCTATGGTGGATGAAAACACATAGTTAACCAAGGTAGTGGTGTAAGTACTTTTAAGTCATAAAGTAAAGTACTTATAAAGATAGTCTTTTCATAAAATAATATTATTTTCATTTTCAAGTAAAGTACTCATAATGAATGTATTTTCACATTTTTTTATAAAATAATATTATTGTCATTTTCAAGTAAAGTACTCAAAATTCATAAAGAAGGTCCTTTCACATTTTTTATAAAATAATATTTTATCATTTTTATGTTTTTAATTTTAAATTATATATTCACTCCATTCTATTTAATATCATAATGTCAAACTAATATATATATATTCATTTCACATTTTTTCATAAAATAATATTTTTGTCATTTTATTTCATATTTTTAATTTTTAATTATATATTCACTCCATTTTATTTAATATTATAATGCCAAACTAATATATATATATATCCTTGTACTTTTAAAATAAATTCAATTCATTATTGATATTAATCTAAAAAATGTATGTTAGTTATGCATATAAATTTATGATTTTGATATTAATTTACCAATATAGATTTAATGAATAAATAATAATAATAGATTTAATGAATAAAGAATAATAATAATAATGCAATGTGGGTTATAATAATATTATTAACATTTTACATGTAAATACATTTTCAATTAAATTACATTATATTAAATTCATGAGAAAAATATTAAATATAAAAAGTCTACATAAAATTAAAAAAATAGCTCTTAAAAATATTTTTTATGATTTAATTTTATTTGCAAGTTCAAGACAAATAAATGCTAAAGGACAATAAATTTTTGGGAATTTACAATGAATCTTAGTCACATCAATGTAGAGTTTTTTTATTAATTTGATTTCTAGTGTATTTTGAAAAGTAACTCAACCATGGTTATTTATATTGTGCATAGAAAATAGTGTGGGAGGTGACTTGTCATATATACCTACCCCATAAAACCCCCAATTCATAATGTTTTAATATATCTTATATTTTTGTAGTACATCTCTTAGGAGGCCATTTTTTGACCTCAAAATCTCTCTAATGGTACACTTTTTCTTCTGATAACTCTCTCGCAGCTGTGCTTACTCAAAAGGCGGAATCAAGAGTTTAATACCCAATTTCTTCTATGAGCACTGGTCTGTAGGGCGCTGAACTGAACTACCCCATGGTAGATAAGAAAGCATATGTAGTTTTCAAAGTGGTAAAGCAGTTCAGGCCGTATATTCTAAAAAATAGAACTAAAGTCATAGTTCCTCATCCCATTGTCAGATCTCTTTTCGTTCAGAAAGAATTGGGAGAAAGAAGAGGAAACTGGGTCACTGCACTTCAAGAGTATGACATAGAATTCAAACTGGCTACTATTATCAAAGGCCAAGGTTTATGAAAATTGCTTACTGAAAATCCAGCTGATGAAGAGCTAGATTGGAGGAATGAATCCGAACTGAACATGATTGATGTATGTCCAATTTTTGCAATGCCGGAGTCTTGGTACAGGGACCTAGTGTATTATCTACAGTCAGGTTACTTGCCAGAGCACTGGAATCTGAAGCAAAGAAGAGCTCTCTGTCTCAAATCAACAACATACCAAATCATTAAAGGATTCCTCTTTAGGAAGAATTACGATGGCATTTTCCTCAGATGTTTGGAGAAAGAAGATGCGAGCAAAGTGGTCAAAGAATTACATGATGGCCCTGCTGGGGGACATTACTCTAGAGATACTACGGCTCACAAAATTCTTAGAGATGGATACTATTGGCCCACCCTTTTCAAGGAGGCTCACACCTATGCCAGAAATTGCGACATATGCCAAAGGAGTGCCAAAAAATTACCAAAGGCAGCCGAACCCTTGCAGCCAATTATTATCTCCGAACCATTTGAGCAATGGGGTATAGACATTATCGGTGAAATCAAACCCAATTCCTCGCTCCAAAACCGTTATATTCTAATGACTACATATTGTTTTACAAGATGGGCTAAAGCTATCCCGCTACGTAAAGTAAACGAAGAAGTAGTTATCAATTTCCTGGAGGAACACATCATAACCAGGTTTGGGGTTCCAATTTCCCTAGTCTTTGATAATGCACCTTATTTTTCGTCAATAAAAATTAATGAATTCATGTATGAGAAAGGAATTAAACTACATTATTCAGTCAATTACTATCCCCAAGGGAATGGATTAGCTGAGTCTACTAGTAAAAATCTCATCCGAATTCTTAAGAAAACTGTGATTGAAAACTAGAGAAGTTGACACATAGCCCTCCCGAATGCTCTATGGGCAGATAGGGTCACTCCCAATAATTCCTTAGGCGTTTCTCCTTTCACTTTGGTCTATGGTAAGGAATCCATTCTCCCTCCGAATATTTTACTCCCATCCTTACAGTTGTCCCAAGCTTCCCGAGGTTCTAGAAGTCAAGAACTCCAATCACGAATCGACACCCTGCAGAAACTTGAAGAATCACGACAAAAGGCCAAAGACCAATTCCACCATCACCAAGACATAGTCAAAAGATGGTTTGATAAGAAAAAATATGGTAAGAGGAATTTCGAAGTAGGTGACTTAGTTCTGAAATGGGACCACCAGCATGATGGTAGGGGAATGCACACGAAATTTCAACACTTATGGGTTGGACCTTACCAAATTTTCGAAAAGCTTGTCTCGTCGACTTATAAATTGAAAGACCTACAAGGGGAGGAAGTAAACCTTCCTTTCAACAGCCTCGCCTTGAAACAATACTTCGCATGAGTCCTGGGCGGGCTCTTGTACATAAATAAAACACTATCTTTTCTGTTTTGGTTTGTTTCTTTTATTTTATTTTCTTTTAATTGCTTTGATTATCCTTTAGTTTGCTAGTTAGCTTGTTTTGTTTTGTTTTGTTTTGTTTGTTTCTCTTTTTGATTAAGTCCCTTGTTTAAATAAATCCAAGCTCAATTGTGGTGTAGTTGAATGAATGAGACTCCAAAAAAACTCAGAAAGATGGTCATAAAGAAGCTCATTGATAAAGGGAATACATATTTGTAGCTTTGCTTTTACTGATTGGTTTCCTAGAATGCAATGATCCTCTTTTCTGTTTGGTCAAAATAACCCCTGTCAAATAGATAAGATCTAGCATTTCCTTCTGACTATCTTAGGGCCCCATTCACTCTAACATTAATAGCTATCTCAAGAAGTTAACTATGGCGGACCCATGGAGAGGAAGCATGTCTCACAAATATATGGTATTTAAAATGATCCCATGCTGCAAGTAAATCCAAAAGGCATATGTCAAAGAGTTTGGTTTCCAGAAATTCTCGCCTTAATTAAAGCATGGTTGAGAAAATAAAAGAAACTTGTAAATCAAGGAAGCTGAAGGAAGCTATTCAAATAAACCAGCCCAACAAGGTTCTTCTCCGTCCGTAAAGCATGAAATCAAATAAATCTTCAGCTCACACAAAATGACATTTTGGATTGAAGAACTTATATCAAAATTTTGAAAGCAGGAGAAACTAATTTCTGGAAGACTCAAAGCGGATAAAAGTCCTGAATTAAAGAAACATCCAAAAGGATGTAAAAAGATGGGAATGAGGAACAAATTAATATGCCTGTGAGATATTGTCATGATCCTTTGGAGTCCTATACTAGTAAGCTTCTAGAAGACAAAATTTTAAAATAAACCCCACACTTTGGCCCTTAGAGAGTTTTAAAGAAATCTGAGTCAAAGCTGCCTTTCCCTTTATCACCATTATGATAAGAGTGATCATTGCATCCTTCAAAGATGAACTATGGAGACATTTGGTTGCACATGTAGTCAACACTTTGTAATTTTCCTGACCTTGAGATGAGTTTGTTTCAAATATCTATGTTCACCAGCGAATCGCCATTTGTTGTTGCTGCAACATCCCCCCCATTTTTTTTGAAAATATTGGGGCCCCCCTCCTTTTGTTTTTGAGAGGAAGTTTGCCTAAGAATATATGAGCATCATAGTCTTTATTACTTAGCTTTTCCCCTGAAGAAAGGTATTTTACTTGCCTTACTCTTTGATTTCATTTTCTTTTTTTTGCCTAAGTAAAACTCAAGATCCTGAGCCAAAACAACGGAAGTTCTGAGATAACTTTTCCGTAATGGCGGAAGGGTTGGTCCAAACTTTCTGAAACAGAGGAAGAAAAGGACCAAGTCAAGCCGTGGCGGAAGACTCATCTTAAGTTTTCGAAAAATCAAAACCCTTGACCAAGTGAGCTCGCGACATAAGCAATTCACCAAGTTTCTTCGCAACGGCGGGAGATTTCGTCTAACTCTTCCGCAAACAATCCGAAATTTATGAATAAGTCATCTTTACGGGAGGATTCGTCTATGTTTCCTGAAATAGGGAAGTTCTTCAAGTAACTCTTCCGCAAAGGCGGAAAAACTCACTTAAGTTGGCCGATGCGTAGCGTCACGCTTTCCTTTCGCAGAAAAGTTTGGACAATTCTCCCGCAACGACGGGAAAACTCAGCCTTTCTTTCCACAAGAGACGGAGATATTAACTGAGTCTTTCCAATTTTTGGCGGTCGCATTTGATAAGGAAAGTGTCGATTTGACCCATCCGTATGCCGCTCTAACCCCGTTTTAATGGCTTGCAACCACCCTAATAATGGCTCACACGTACCATTTTTATTTATATAGGGCATCAACCCCGTTGAGTTTTCATTATTTCCACTAGTCAAGAGCGCTCATTCCGTTCCCATCCAAGTTTGCAAGCACCTGCTACAGGATCACCGATTCTGCCGAAGTATCAACGCCTACCTACCATCGTCTTTCAACAAGTAAGTACCCTATCAAGTCTCATGTACTAGATTGTGTGGTTAAGGTAAATGTTATGTGCATGGTTCTATTCTTTTTTCCTTATCTGTGTCAAGTTGTGTAGTTTGACCACGACCGAAGCAACCCATACCTTTTTTTTCAAACGCACCAAAGTCTTGCTCGTATGAACGTGGACACCCCGGGACCCTGGGCACCCATTAAGCTGTCGGTTTTGTAAATCTCCAAACTAGCTCCGTCCACCCTTCTATGAAGAGCGTCGGTATTCTTACCCAACTGTGAAAGTTTACGTTGTTTTGTGCTTTGGAACGTAGTACTCAGAATTGCTTTGCGCTTACGATTGGTCATTTTGAAATGCATGTCCTTTATTTTCATAACTGCAATATAGTGCACTACTGAAACATTTTTAGTTTTGCACAGGGATTATGAAATAGCATATATAGATATTTAAACTAGAATAGAAGAGCCATTTAAAGTTTGCAAATCAGTAGTGAATCGAATTAGAAGCTTTCAGTTGGCATTTTAGGCCTCAATAATATGAGTAGAATGATAATCGCTGACATTGCATCGTAGGCCTACAGGATTTTTCAAAAAATGGCCAAAGGTGGCAAGAGAAAGTCAAAGGCAACTGATGAAATCACAAGAGTAGAAACTACATTCCAGGATACCAAGTGCGCCACAAGCGTGCCCCCAGAAGTAAACTGGGGAGACGTATACCATACTGAAGCTCTTCTTGAGGAAGAATATTTATATCAGAACATCAAAAACTCTTGTATATCTAAGGTGGCCACACATCCAGAGCTCTTCCCATGCTCGGAAGTAATTGGATGGATTTTGCAGCATGCGAACACCGGGACAAGAGTTATAGCAGATAGCAAAGGAAAAGCTTTTGCCTCATTTCACCCATCCTATATCTCAATGGCTTACAAGTTTCCCAAAGCCCAGCAACGGCTTGAAGATGCATGGTTAGAAGAGATCCAGATGGATAATCTAGATATGGCTAGGATGCTGTTAATTTCGGGCAAACAAATCAGGAAAATGGATAGTCAGGAGTACGAGGTTCAGAATCTGAGGCCCCCTTTCAGACTGATCACTCTCATGTTGAGTAGAATATTCGGAAGACCCGATGGGATGATGTTCATGCTGCAATGGGTTCCCATCATCCACTACGTAGCTTTCAAAGGAACAATTTTCAACTGGGCTGATATTCTCTCAGACAACCTGTCATCAGCTATAATGGCTGCATGAGAAGGGTTAGTGGAGAGGAAGGTAGAATGTTATACGGCATCTTACTTGATAGATTGTATTATGGCGAAATGCCCCTTTCCCAAGTTGGGATGCATATGGAACTCGGCGGATAGCTCAGTGTTCATCGCCTACAAAATATTTTGGGCTCAGAATTACAAAAGGCATTACAAACTCATTTGTGAGGAGTTTATCATGCCCCTATATGAATTAATGTTTAATGAACAACCCAACTTCCTATCGGAGAACGCCATGGAAGTTTTGGAGAAATATGGTGATTTCTATTTTTCGCCAGAAGGTACCTACATAAGAATGTACGGAGGCTCCAAAACCCTGTATATCCTACCTAGGTATGCTACAGATTATATAGTTCACAAGGAGGCAGTGAGGAAAGTGTTCATTGATGGGGTTGGTAGCACCTTGTACAAAGAAAAGAAGGCTACTTTCCCGCCTTTATGTTTCTATGTTGGGGCCTACAAGTTCTCAGGAATTGCAACCGTAGAAGATTTTGTTGCAGAGTTGAAAAGCTTTCATTTTGGGGAAAATATTTTTCACAGGAATGATCGACAAGGCAAAGTTGCACAACATTGCAAAGAAATCTCCACTCCCTTTGAATATGCTAACTATTATGATCAAGATGAGGAAGTATATAGAGGGGTTAGCAATATAACTGAGCTACGGATTTGTCAACTTGGCAAAGGAGGAGCGAGCTCGAGCTCTAATGTTGTGGAGAAAATAGATCAGCAGCGAGAAAAGGGTACCTTGGGGACTGCTGAGGCTCTCTCGAAAGAAGAACAAAGGCTCCAGGAACAAGCCAAGAAAATCCAAGGGGAAGCTGAGAAAAGAATCAACAAGGCAAAAGAGGATAAAATCTGAGAAGAAGAGAGTTTAAGAGCCCAAGCAGCTGAAGCTAAAGCAAAGAGGATTCAAGAAGAAGAGAGGATCAGATTGGAAAGAAGTGCGAAGCAAGAGGAAGAGGACAAACTGAGACGGGAACGAGAGGAAGAAGCACAAAGGAAAGAAGAAGAAGAAAAGAAATCCAAAGAAGATGTTGACCCAAAATCCCAAACATGCAAGACTTGGATATGGGTTCCCCCATAAGGGACCTCCCCATTGTCCCTTTTACACCCTCCAAGAATAGTACAGTGTCCCAATGGGATAAGTTTACTTACAACAAGAAAAGGAAATATATTGTTAAGGAAACAGTGACCAAAATGAAGAGGCCTTTTCAACTAGACGTTGTCACCAGGCATGAAACCACAGTCATGCAAGGTACCCAACATGCGCACAAACTCATGGCATCTATCTCTGTGGCCTCTGTGCTAGAAACTACCGACAATTTCGACATATTATCAGATAAGTTGGAATCAAAAAAGGTGAGAAAGCCCATCATCTGCAGGAAACTCTGGTTAAAGAGAAAAATTATTCAAATTTGGTGGTTGAGAAATGTGACACCCTTGTGCAAGAAAAGGAAGAACTTAACAGAAGGCTTCAGCATCTAGAAGATGAAAAGAGAGATTTGGTGATACAGATGAGAACTCTAGAGACGGAGAAAAAATATCTAAAAAGCCACAACCTACAGTTAGAGTCAGAGAAGTTTGATACCACTCAACAGATTGATGACCTAAAGGAGAGCGTTGATAAGCTGGAAGAAAAGGAGGAACTGCTAGAGTATCAATTACAACTCACAACCAACAAGGTTGGAGACTTGGGACCCTTTCATGAGCAGTCTTGTGAAATTATGAGGAAGACATACGATATCCAAGAACTCATGACAGAGGAGGTTTGCAAGTTAAAGCAAGTGGTGGCTAGAATCAAAGTAATAAATGCTGAAGCCACTAGGCGTAGAAAAAAATATGCACGCATTAGTGAAGACATTCAGAGGCAAATGGAATGGAGAGAAGGAAGGTTAGGATTCCCGGAAAGACTCCCTCTCAAGTCTATATTTGGTTTCAAAGCAGATATCCGCCTCTTGGGGTTTTGCCATAATTATGGAGTAAAGTTGAACAAAGTGGCCTTGGATACACTTGAACAATGTGGGAATTTGCATTTGAAAATACAAACCACCCATGAAGAGTGCCAGGTGAAAATGCCTCAAACTATAGAGGAGTTCTCAGACAAAGCCCAACGTTTTTCTGATCTAAAGTATGGGTTGAATGCTGAAATAGATTATGTAAAGAAGATAGATGTTCTGACCGCTGAGGATCTCCATGATTGGATTGGCCAGGTTGCGATTCACACACATCTCCTAAGTGAATGTCTCAAAGCTACAATTATGGAAGTCACTAATCTTGAAGAAGAACTGGCCAAGCATGAGGTTTCACTGAAAACCATGCTTCCCCTGGATGCAAACAATATCATAAAAGAAACCAGTGTCTGGGAGAAGTATATAGCAGAGATAGACAGTATGCTAACAGCTTAACACAACAAGTTACATCAAGAGAAGCAGAAACATCAACTTCAACAGCAACACCAGTAGTTCAAGCCTTAGTAGGAGTATCAGCCTCAACAGAAGCGCCCAAGTCAGCAAAAGGCATTAACTCATGAATAGTCTATCTTATGCCTTGCTCTGTGGGTCTACAACCAACATCTATTCTTTTAGTTTTCCTATGTATTAATGATTAAATGACATTGGTCCCTCAGTAACGTCCATTTTTTTAATATTTTGGGTTTTATTCTCTTTTTTGTGACATGAGCACTATAAGACAAATTAAAGGAATATAAATGGTTAGGGTTTAGGTGGCAGCTCTTGGAGCATTTTGTAAAGCTATATATAGCTGAATAGAGGAGAATAGAAAGACTTTTGCAGGTGAAAGGACATTTCTGTCTTGTATGTGAACTATTTCTGCTACATGAATAAGAAAATCATTTTGGCCTGTGGAAGCCGGGGCGGTATTTTGCTTGGGATTGTGTTGGACAATTGTTGAACTACTTCTGCAACTTTCATACACTTTCTGTGAGATATTTCTTGGCTATTATGAATTAATTCTCTGCTATGAATGATTTCATTCTCTTTGTAAAATTTCTATGTCAAATGGGTAATAGAATGTTTATCTTTATCGAAGCTATCTTGGATAATCTTTATTTTTGCTGTAAATGCTTCTTTCCAATTTAACAGCTATTTGTGAAGTTCTTGGGTGCATTTCCAGTTTATTACTCATTCTTTAAAGTTGCTCCTTATAATGATAGGTTAATTTATATTTAATTAGCTTAGAATAGATTTGTTTGACGCATGCATTTAATTTAGTGCACATGCATATCATTTTCAACATAAAAAAATATAAATGGTGGATCAAACCGCAACCTGTGAAATAAAAAAATCTTTAAAACTCACACGGTAGCGGATTCACTACACCAAACGGTGGGTGATCTAATTGGGATCGCTTACTAGGGAGAATCCCTTGCTGATTGATGCAACGATTTTCGAGGCATCAACAATGTTGTAGATGGAAAACAAGGAGGATTGAAGGAATAAATCATAGGAGAAGCATTGAAGGATGAAAATTCATGGATAAAATCAAGCATATACATTTGCAAGTACCATGGGACATTGAACAAGTCGTAGGAAAAGTACAAGACCCGATAATTCTAACAAAAATTCGAGAAAACATTCAAGGAGGGAGACATAGTTTGGTTAGATATAAACAAAAAAAGGCTACAGGGTCCTAGAAATAAGATCAAGGATATATGGTATGGTCTTTTGAAGTGTTGGAAAAGGTAAGTAATAATTATTATAGTCTCAATCTACCCCCATATATGTGGATAATCTAAAATTCCATGAGCCTTCCATGTTAGAACATGAAATTGATGGGAAAGTCTTACCTACCATAGAGGAATTAGCACTAGAAGATCGAGAAGAGTTAGTAGAGGATATATATTTGTAGAATAAATACATAAACAAATGGGTCCAACATGAACTTTGACAAGCTGGGTTGAAATAACAACTTCTAGGGAAGGTCAAGCGGTACTCTAGGGAGAAGACAGATGAAAAATTTCCTCACCTCTTTCAATAAAATATTTTGGGGACAAAAAACCTTTCAAAATATATAGCTATGATTCAAAATGGATCAATATATAATTTGTTATCTATTTTGGTACTTTTGGTTGGGAAAATTGGAGCTATTGGCTTATAGGGCCCATTTTAGGGGTAAGTCCCATTTTGGTGATTTAGGGTCAAGAAAATTTTGGATCCCATTTGAGGCAAAAATGACGTTTTTTGGGGTCTAATTTCTAAACAAAGTTCCCAATATTTATATGTCGTTCTACACATCAAGAGATTTCCAATGATCCAAAGATCACCTCAGCCATAGTTTGTATGATGAAGTTAAGACTCCCACAAGTTTACCTATCTCGTTGACTACTCTGTTATCAAGTGGATGCCATGTCAACTCCCATTATTCATGCACATGGAGATAATAATGTGTGTAATTTTAGGAATATTCTAGAGGGTCCAAAAATATAACCCTAATTGGGAGTTGAGGCATGTAAAATTCCCAACCCTAACCCAAACAGTTATTGGGACATTATTAAATACTGGACCACTAGGAAAGGAATTGGTTCCATTTTTATTGTATTGATTATTGTTCCATAGTTGAATAGATAAAATGAGTGGTATATTGGAGTAGAACAAAGAAATTCAAAGATTTTATAGAAACCATACAAACCATAATGTCCATGTCAACTCCATAGTGAGTTTACTTTGTTTGTATTTTCATTTCATAACTAAGATGAAAATATCAAGGCACAATCCTCACCTTCTCAATGGGTTTTTCCTATATTGTGTTTTCCTAGGGTACATCGTGTTCATTTGTGGATGGTCTAATACTTTCTTTAGGTTCTTGTATTTCACTCCCAATTTATTTTAGTATTTCATGTGCTAAGCTAGTAATATTAAATCTTAATCTTAAGTAAAAGATATAATAACAAGATTCTACAAAAACTTGTAAGATTTGTTGTGACAATTTGTTAAGTGGAATATCTACAACAATTTATAGGTGATTGATACATGTCTTTATGTCCAATTTGACTTTTCAAATATCTATCGAATTTTTCAGGTCCATTCTTGTCCCTTCAACATCCAT
This sequence comes from Larix kaempferi, assembly GCA_027924585.1. Taxonomy (NCBI): domain Eukaryota; kingdom Viridiplantae; phylum Streptophyta; class Pinopsida; order Pinales; family Pinaceae; genus Larix; species Larix kaempferi. The sequence goes on from BSBM01000036.1 coordinate 13,377,345, forward strand.
TGTGACCTTTCAAATTCCTTCAGAGTTATCCCTATGTTGCACACAGTTATTGTAATGTCCCTTGTTAGGAATTTTATTAAAATTGCAATTTTCCACTTTTTTCCTTAATTCGACCTTTGACTAGTTTCGATCTCTAGGTCCCAAATTTGCCCCAAATGATCCCAAATCTTCTGAGAAGGTATATGAATGATATTAGAACATAAATATGTGTTTCAGGGATTCCTTTGTACCTTTAAAACACTTCTGCAAATACTCTTTCAATTCTGGTCAATGTAGGTAACTTTACTAGTGATTTCCCTTTGACTAGTATTGGTCTCTAGGTCTCAAATTGACTCCAAATGCCTTCAAATATTCAATGAAGGTTTATGAATGATATTAGGGATTGAATATGATGTTCAGGGATAACATATAGCCACCAAAAGACCTCTTCAAACTCTCTTAAGATTTTGGACCAAGTATGCAATTTTACTAGTAATTTGGGGTTCAAATCCCCCTAAGGTAAGTACTGAAAATGGCTTCCCAAATGCCTCCAAACCCACTCAAATTTATGAACAGAGGTATGTAATGTGTTAAGTATGTTATTAAGGTCTCATATGCACCATTAATGGTTTATTAAAACTTTTCTCACCCTCTCCCATTCAACTGCAAAAATCACCAATTCGACCCTTGGGGAAATGGCACTATTTCTTCTCCCAATGCAATTAAACTGAGTAAAAATGCTTCAAATGCTCAAGTACAGTACATGAAACTTGTAGAAGACATCCATGGAAGTATATTTATCACAAATATATCATAGAATCATCCATTCATTCGAAATCATCATCAATACATTGGCTCACAACAAGGTAGTGGGGGAAATGGCATTGTTCTTCCATTAAAAATGAGATTTATACATTTATACTTGGAATTTCGACCTGAAACTTCTTGGAGATGTAGAACAGAGTATTTAATTCATATTACAAAAGAAATGGAGCATTAAGATCTTCCCCAAAGAGTACAATAGCTCACCAAAAACGCCCTCCCTCAAGGATCAAGAATATGCCATCAAAACTGGAAATGGTTGAAGGAGTGAGCTGCAATAGAAGAAACCATGAGCTGCCCTGTAGCTTACACCTGCAAATAAAGACTCCATTAAAGCTCCAAATGAAAGGTCTGAATGGCCTTTCCAATTACCAACTTGGATGGGAATCTTTCACCCTCGAAATTGGCTAAGGCAAGAAACTAGTCATCCACTAGCTCTCCCTCTTCACAAATGCAATTGCAAATTCTACAAATGATCAAAAGCCATTCTCATACTTCATTTCTACATTTTATAACCAACATTATCCTTCTAAGGGTCGAAATCCTCTCAATAGATTCAATAGATTTCCATTTAGGAAATATTCCACATTTGCCACTTGTCTCCTAGTTCCAACCTTCCATCTTCTCCCAAATTCGATTTTGGGTCTCTTTGGCTTCTCCAAATCCCAAATTCAACTTCCTTGAGCCTATTTTTGGGGCTGACATGTCATAGTGGTCAGATGTCAGAGGTCAGGTCTGCAATTTGTCATAGTTGTCATAGATGCTCCATCATTGGTGTCATAGGGGCTAGGGAATCTAGCCCAAGTGTCCACAAACTTCCCCTTTGACTCTTTATCTTCCATGGAGGTTACCAATCCTTCCCAATTCGACCTAAGATGCTCAATGACATGTGTTATGACTTACCAACTCACCCAAGAGTGTTCACATTCCCATTAATTCGAATTTGCAAAAGAGATATACCATGTATTATGAAAAATCAAGCTAGTGTGGGTCCCACATCCTCCATATGTCTCCAAAACCATTTGTCACCTAGGATTTCTCTTGAATTTCTTATTCACTCTATTTATTAAATACTTGAACCCTTCCAATGTCTAAACATCATTTATTATCCCCCTTATTCCAAATCCCAAAGCTTCCACCCCAAACCTAGGAAACTAGTAATTTTCCTCCTTGGCAATTATTTGACCCTTAACATCAATTTTACAAACTCTAATGAATATGGCTAATGTGATTAGGCCATTGTGACCCAATTACAAATTTGGGACATGACAAATACTCCCTTCCCAATATTGCTTGTCCTCAAGCAATTTCAAACATGGGTGTTGAAGAACCTGCTTTGTGTATAATTCTTTGAAGTTGCCATTGAATTGCCAAACCTTGAGTCTTTGAGTTTCCATGAATATTTTAGAGAGGAACCACCATGCTTGCTGCTGCACTACTCTGATTAAAATCACTTTATTAAGTGGGGAATCCATCTCCCATACTGCTTGCTTCCCCCCAAAAAAATGAAACCAATGAGACAAAAATTATTCCAGGGTCCCATTGCTTGTATTGCACCCCAACAATTAAGAGTGCTCTCCAACCTACACCATTAGATAATAGGATTCCTGGATCCCATTTTCTTGTATGCATTCTTCCAAACATCATGAGTACCAAATATATATCATCAAAGTACATAACAACATAATGAAAATGTACATCTAGGATATGCTTCATCAAAGAGTCATGAAAGTGCTTATACCTCCAAGCAAGTAGACCACCATTTTCCAAGTGCATACAAGCTTCAAGTGACCAATCAAATCTGATCCAATGACATAGGTGAGGATCCCATGTCCTATAATGCTGCTCCAAAAGGATGTGATATGCATCAAAATATTCAGCCATGTATTCTTTCATCCAAGAAGTGAATGAAGAATCTCCACTAGAATCTGAATCAAATAATGAGCAAAAAAAACAAGGAGACTTCAAATGACTCAAAGAAGTCTCACCCATACATCCATGAATGTGAGAATCATAAAGATGTAACAAAGTATGTGGCTGCCAACAAAAATGTTCTCCCATCATAAATCTATTCATCCAAGTGTTGGATGAAGTTCCTCTAACATCAAATGAACCCAATGTTGAGCAAGAAAAACCATGAGTATTCAAGTGACTCAAATCCATATCATAGGTGCATCCATGTAGATGTGAATCATCATAAAGTGACAAATTATGCTGCTGCAAATGTGAATAAGAATGTGCTCCAACCATGTCATCATAAAGGTTAAATCTAGGAGTTCCATACTCCTCATGTGGCACCATCAAAAAGAACCCTTTCACCCATACTTCATTGAGACTAATACTGCAAAACATGGAATTGTAGGATGTAGGAGAATGTACTAACTCACCCAAATGATCAAAAAGTTCAGGAGTTTCATCATGGGAAGGATCCATGTGGGTAGTATCATGCAGCTCCTTCAAAAGTGTGAACTCTTTTTCATAGTTTGGTTCCAATGTAGGGAAATCATGCTCTTCTTTAAAAATTGCATAACCTTCATCAAGAGGCAATTCAAATTCCTCTTCCACCACATCAAGTGTTTGGATCTCTTCAAGTTCATCTTCAAACACATCAAGAACATTCAAATTTTCACATTTCTCATGATCCACCATGTCATGAGAATCCTCCAAACAATCTACCATTTGACAATCTGAAACATAGGAGGAAAAACAAGTATCTTGCAACTTTTCAAGAAGTTGCTCATTTTGAATTGTGAGCTTATGAATATCCTCATTATTCTTCAAGTATGCATCATGTAACAATTCATTAAGCTCAAACAAATGGTTTCTATCAAAAAGCAAAGACATGAAATTACCTTTGATGTGGCACATTGCTCTTTGAATCTTCTCCATGTCTTCAAGGAAGGACGTTTCCTCCAATGAAGTAGCTCTCCAACAAGAATTTGACACCAATTCTTGAGTGTCATGGAGAATGCTGAGGGACTCTTGGATATTATTTTCATTCATCTTTAAGGACCCTTCAAGAAAATGAGGCTCTTGCAAATGAACCTCCTCATCTTCTTCAATTTTGCTTCGACCAACTTCATGAAGCTCAAGTGGTGATGGGGAAGTTGATCTTGGTTCTTCTTCCTTTTGCTCCTTCAAGCAAGCTGATGCATTTTGCCCCTTGGTTTCCTTAAAATCAATAATTTTTTCCACAAGTTCGATAGAAAACAATTCGAATCCTTCCTTAATTTGCTTGGTCATATCTTCAAATATTGTTTTCATAATTTTTATATGCTCCTCACCATCATATGAGGCTCCCTTTTCATCCCTAGTCATAGTTTCCTCAAAAAATTTGCTCTTCTTCTCCTACTTTTTTTTTTCTTCAACAAAAGCACTTTTGGTTTCAATATCTAATGGTGGTACCTGAATTATTGTCCTCATGAATATTATACCACATCAGGTGCCAAGATCATGCTCTGATACCACTGTAATGTCCCTTGTTAGGAATTTTATTAAAATTGCAATTTTCCACTTTTTTCCTTAATTCGACCTTTGACTAGTTTCGATCTCTAGGTCCCAAATTTGCCCCAAATGATCCCAAATCTTCTGAGAAGGTATATGAATGATATTAGAACATAAATATGTGTTTCAGGGATTCCTTTGTACCTTTAAAACACTTCTGCAAATACTCTTTCAATTCTGGTCAATGTAGGTAACTTTACTAGTGATTTCCCTTTGACTAGTATTGGTCTCTAGGTCTCAAATTGACTCCAAATGCCTTCAAATATTCAATGAAGGTTTATGAATGATATTAGGGATTGAATATGATGTTCAGGGATAACATATAGCCACCAAAAGACCTCTTCAAACTCTCTTAAGATTTTGGACCAAGTATGCAATTTTACTAGTAATTTGGGGTTCAAATCCCCCTAAGGTAAGTACTGAAAATGGCTTCCCAAATGCCTCCAAACCCACTCAAATTTATGAACATAGGTATGTAATGTGTTAAGTATGTTATTAAGGTCTCATATGCACCATTAATGGTTTATTAAAACTTTTCTCACCCTCTCCCATTCAACTGCAAAAATCACCAATTCGACCCTTGGGGAAATGGCACTATTTCTTCTCCCAATGCAATTAAACTGAGTAAAAATGCTTCAAATGCTCAAGTACAGTACATGAAACTTGTAGAAGACATCCATGGCAGTATATTTATCACAAATATATCATAGAATCATCCATTCATTCGAAATCATCATCAATACATTGGCTCACAACAAGGTAGTGGGGGAAATGGCATTGTTCTTCCATTAAAAATGAGATTTATACATTTATACTTGGAATTTCGACCTGAAACTTCTTGGAGATGTAGAACAGAGTATTTAATTCATATTACAAAAGAAATGGAGCATTAAGATCTTCCCCAAAGAGTACAATAGCTCACCAAAAACGCCCTCCCTCAAGGATCAAGAATATGCCATCAAAACTGGAAATGGTTGAAGGAGTGAGCTGCAATAGAAGAAACCATGAGCTGCCCTGTAGCTTACACCTGCAAATAAAGACTCCATTAAATCTCCAAATGAAAGGTCTGAATGGCCTTTCCAATTACCAACTTGGATGGGAATCTTTCACCCTCGAAATTGGCTAAGGCAAGAAACTAGTCATCCACTAGCTCTCCCTCTTCACAAATGCAATTGCAAATTCTACAAATGATCAAAAGCCATTCTCATACTTCATTTCTACATTTTATAACCAACATTATCCTTCTAAGGGTCGAAATCCTCTCAATAGATTCAATAGATTTCCATTTAGGAAATATTCCACATTTGCCACTTGTCTCCTAGTTCCAACCTTCCATCTTCTCCCAAATTCGATTTTGGGTCTCTTTGGCTTCTCCAAATCCCAAATTCAACTTCCTTGAGCCTATTTTTGGGGCTGACATGTCATAGTGGTCAGATGTCAGAGGTCAGGTCTGCAATTTGTCATAGTTGTCATAGATGCTCCATCATTGGTGTCATAGGGGCTAGGGAATCTAGCCCAAGTGTCCACAAACTTCCCCTTTGACTCTTTATCTTCCATGGAGGTTACCAATCCTTCCCAATTCGACCTAAGATGCTCAATGACATGTGTTATGACTTACCAACTCACCCAAGAGTGTTCACATTCCCATTAATTCGAATTTGCAAAAGAGATATACCATGTATTATGAAAAATCAAGCTAGTGTGGGTCCCACATCCTCCATATGTCTCCAAAACCATTTGTCACCTAGGATTTCTCTTGAATTTCTTATTCACTCTATTTATTAAATACTTGAACCCTTCCAATGTCTAAACATCATTTATTATCCCCCTTATTCCAAATCCCAAAGCTTCCACCCCAAACCTAGGAAACTAGTAATTTTCCTCCTTGGCAATTATTTGACCCTTAACATCAATTTTACAAACTCTAATGAATATGGCTAATGTGATTAGGCCATTGTGACCCAATTACAAATTTGGGACATGACAGTTATGATGCTCACCATGCGTGCTTTCTTTCATGCTTCTTTTGCGTTGCAAATGAAATAAACTTTCCATTTGCTTTTTCCCTTTTCACATCGCTCTTTTCATCTCCTTCCCTAATTTGAATGCTACAATTTTCTCTCGTTGTATCTATTTGTCATCTCTTGTAAAAATCAAGATCTATTGCGTTCTTAGTTTAACCTCATTTTCCTTTGTCATGTTAGTTTGGAAAACCCACATATTTAACTTCATAGATGTCTTTGCATCAACTTCCCTTATGAATAGAACAAAGTATGCCCTCACACTACTCCATCATCCTCTACTTCTCATGTAACTTCCTTCCCCTTGTGAATATTTTGATACTTTGTTTTAGAGATCCAAGTACCACCTAGATTGGATTTGTTCTCTCACCAGTGAGATATTGATTGTACTTTCATTCAATGTATTCATTACTTTTCTATGTGCACCAATTTGTCTTGTGTATTTATTTGCATCACAATCTTTATTTACAACAATGTGTCCTCTATACACATAAATTTGCAACATTGAGGATGGGCAATACATTGAAATCCTTTGGAACTTGACCTTGCCTACATTTTCTCCAAATTTCATCTCAATCAAACATGGTGCAATCTTCTTCACATTCAATGTATTGTAAGCACCATTGGGATATTGATATTTCCTGAAATGTACCATGAACAAATCATCAATTTCAAATGTCTTGAACCTTATATGCACATACCGCACACTTTTGCTCTCTTGAAAATGACAAAAATAACGAGTATTTGCAAAGTTATTGTAACATTTTCTCGGAACATCATAATTAGGTCAAACCTATGGAATTGAAAATAAGACTCATAGGGGACAAAAATTCAAAGTTACTTCAGTTGGAAGGTCCACTAGCAAGATAGTCTCCAAATCAAGGCTTCAAAAGGTATGTTATGTTGAAATTAGCATAAGGTTTGATTGGAAGGTCCGATTTAGGTGATTCAAAACCATTGGAAAGAGGAAACATAGGATAATATGTTTGCAAAATCATATTATCAAATTTTGATACTATTTTAAATATATTGAGGTTAGAATTTGTGGATTTTGATTAGACCTCAATTAAGAAAAATGGAAAAAATGGCAACACCATTTTTTTTATTAGAGATGAAGATAAGGATTAAATTAATCCCATGGAATGGTTGAGGATGATAAATGAAAATGATTTGAGTCCTTTTAAAGAAAGTTGTTTTATTATGGGTAAAGATTCTATGTGGTGGAATATTATTGATAGAAATATTAAACAAAATACCACATGAGAAGTATTTGAAGAAATGTTCTTGAAAAGATGGATCAAGGACTCAAACATGAAAGAGATGACTAAAATTCAAGATAAATTAAAATATGAACTCAAGAACAAAGACAAGGAGTTATCCAATATACAATCTGTTAATGAAGCATTCAGCAAGGAGGTTCATAAACTAAAGAAATAAAATAATGGCAAAGAGAAGTGTGAAAATGATGAGTTAAGGGAAGAATTGAAAAAGGAGGATGCATAATTATGTAGATTAAGAAACCATAATAAAAACATACGGGACGAGGTCAATAGATTTAAAGAAGAAAATAAGCACGGTCAAATTCAAGAAAAAACAAGGAGCTTGGATGAAGAGTCTACCAAAACACTTGAAGATGAACTTTGCAAGAAGGTTGAAGAATCTCTATATATAGATGAGGAAAAATCATAATTGCAATATACAATTGAAGAATGGCATAAGAAATTGATGGATGGAATCACATCGCAACTTCAAAAGGAGAACAAATACATGATTCTAGGACACAAGAAAATACTTGAAGAAGTTGAATTTTGGCTTGAAGATGTACATGTTAAATATGAGGGTATTATCTCAAAGGTGAGAGTGATCAAAGGCCAAGCAAAAAGTATAGAGGATTCCATTATCTCTGAAAATAAGACTGATGTTATGGGTGTGCAGAAGGAAAAGAAACCATCAAATGTGAAAGCATATCGACATCCTCGTTACCAAGAAAGCTTCCAAGAAAGGCAAGAAGATCTACATCGACACTATCAAGGAAGAAGATGGAATACTCAGGAATATCCATCAAACATGAAATTATAAAAATATTATTCAACAAGATATTAAAAGACCATAATCTACAACAAATTGAAGAACTCACAATCACAACACATGGGATAAAAATTATGCAACAATCCACTATCAAATATTGAGTCCGAAAATAATTGAAATTGGATGGATGGATCATCATCAATGGAAACAAGAAAGCAAGAAGATAAGGAAATCCTATTACATGGGTTCATCACATTTAAAGTCATTAAATTCAAAGCTTTGAGAACAAAGTGTTGATGCCCCGAAGATCGCAGCATCAAGTAGAAAGGGATCCTCCCCGGTAGACTATCCCAATTACATTGTCCACCGTTTGGAATGGGGAATCCATCCGGTTAGCGGTTCCGGCAACCATTGGGTTTGGAGATTTGCTTCAATTTTATCGGTTATGGCCTGATCCACCGTTCTTTTTTATTTTATAGTTTGAAATGATATGAAAGTGCCTAAGCTATCTTAATCTAAATGCAAAACTCGAAACAAATTTGTATCTAAAACTGAAATAAATCTAAACTATCCCTGCAAGAAGCAAATTATAAGTATGAGTAATGTGCTGGAAGAGTTATCTAAAGATCAACAGACAACCATTAAATCACAAAGATAGATCTACAACAAGAACGCAAGAGATATTAGAAGATAGCTTCCAATTCATATATAACACATTCCATTACTCATGTAGGAGAAAATTTATTTGCACAAGAAACAGTAAGACATTCAATACAGAGAAATAATTCAAGACAACAAAGAAATATCTCACAGTAGGATATGAAAGACACAAGAATAATCCAGCATGCATCCAACATCCATTTCCATGCAAAAGACGTCCTCTCCAGGCTCTTATTAGGTAGATTTCATTTTCTTAAAACAAGTGCAAGATAGCTCGTACAAGTTCAGAAAAATTATTTCCCTGCCAAAAGTCCTTTACACTATTTCCTAAACTTCTATTTATATCATTACAAAATGCCCCTTGGGATGCCACCTGGCTCTTTACACCTGTCCTCTACAGACTTTTCCCTTTTAATAAACAAAAATCGTGACCCTTTTCTTAAAACAGAAAATTCCTCAAAAAGAAAAGGACAATTGTCCAATGGTTCTACACTTTAGACATAGGAAGGCCAAAAATACAAAAAATAGGAACAACACCTTAGAATCAGCGTGTTCACTCTTGGTAAGGTGCTCCTGCTGGGAGAGAAGCGCTTGGACTGGCTGATATTGCTGTTGCTGCTGGGAGAGAAGCACTTGGACTGGCTGCTACTGCTGCTGCTTTCTTTTCCTCCTCTGCTATGTAACTGAACCAGATACCAGTGTCTCTGATAACTACATTTGCTGAGGAAGGGAGCAAGATCTTCTGGGAAGTCACATCTTTACCAAGCTCTGCTCCAATACCCTGAATTTCTGCAACGGCTGCTTGGTGGATTTCTTTAAGCCAATGACTGTATATTCATGACAACCCAATATAGTGATGGAGATCATCAATGGCTAAGACATCGATCTTCTTTACATATTCTATTTGAATGCCTAGCTCTTCCTTCAAGTCCGATAAACGTTGCTCTTTGCTTGGGAACTCATCAAGGGACTGAGGGAAACTCAACTTGCACTTATTATGCACTTCATGGATTTTTTGATAAAGACTGTTAATTTTATCCATTGTTCCTTGGATCTTAGCCATTAGCTTAAGGCTACAGTTCCTGAAGAATTCCATAAGGGATATATCTTCATTAAAACCATCTACATATTTGAATGGGAGATGCTTGGGGAAATCAACCTTCCCTTCTCTCCATTCCATCTGGCTTAGGATGTTTGCTTTAACTCGAGTATATTTACCCTTAAGCCTATTGGCCTCTGCATTAACTTATTTCAATATAACCATCATGGCTTTGAGCCTGCACACTTCTTCAGTAATTAGCTCCTGCGTGGCATGCATTTGTCTCAGGATGTCACAAGACAGCTCATGAAAGGGAGACATATCTATTGTCCTGCTCTCTGCTTGCTCTAATTGCTCACCCATTGCTTGCTTATCTGCTTGCAGCTGAGACACTCTAGCTTCCGAAATTGTTCTTTTATGCTTCTAAAACCATCATCTGGACTGCCAGGTGCTCTTTTTCTTCTTCTAACTGGCAATACTTATCTGACAATTCCTTGTGCTCAACAAACATGCAATTATACTTATTTACTACAAGATCTCTGTAAGCCTGTTCATTAGCCACAGTATGTTGTAACATGCAGACTCTCCTTTTTGTTGACTCAAATTCTCTAACCATATCGAACACATTGTCCTGCGTTGCTTTTGTTGCTTCTACAGCGGCGGATGCCATGGCTATGGGAGCCTTATGTGTATTTTGCATCACCGTGGTCTCCCGCTGGGTAACAATATCTTCTTGGAAGAGTCTCTTTATCCTCTCTTCCGATTTTAGGACCACTGCCTTTCTCTTCTTGTCAGACACAAATTCATCCCATTAGGACAGAGTATGCTCTTCTGATGGAGTGTAAGGGAAGATTGGGAGGTCTATTACATTTATTTATGCTTCTATGGGTGGGGTCTGGACTACTTGAGTTGAATCTGTTCCCACATTTTGGGTACCGAAGACACATGCTCATGCTGTGTCTGCCTCCACATTTTGGGTGCTGGGAACACCTAATTGAGATATGTCTATTTCCATATCTTGGGTGCCGGAGCCACCTGCCTGAGCATCTTCAGCTGTCTTAAGTTCTTCTTCCGCCTTTTGTTCCTCTTCAGCCTTTTGTTCCTCTTCAGCTTGTTGCCCTCTTTCTTCTTCTTCAGCTTGCTGCTGATTTTCATTTTCTTCCATCTGCTTCACATCTTCAACTTCTTTCTGCATCCTTTCATCTTCTGCTTCTTTCTGCAGCCTTGCATCTTCTGCTTCTTGTTGCAGCTGGGCTTCCTCAGCTTCTTTCTGCAATCTTGCATCTTCAGCTTCTTTCTGCAGCCTTGCTTCCTCTTTCAATCTTTGTTCTTCTTGGGCTCGGGAATCAACTGATTCTCTCTCTTTTTGCAGGATGGATTTTCGGGCTGGGGTAGAGCTAGAGCTTGCTCCACTGCCTTGATGGAAAATCTGCAACTCAGTCATGTTGCTGATGCCTCTGAATGCCTCTTCCTCGGCATCATAGTAATGATCATAAATTTCTTTGCAATTCTTGGCAACCTTCCTCCGCCTATCATTTCTATGGAAGATCATTTCACCGAAGTGGAAATCTTTCAGCTCTTGAACAAATTCCTTAGCTGATGCAACCCCTGAGAATTTGTAGGCTCCTATGCAGAAGGGTAAAGGAGGGAAAGAAGCCTTATGTTAGTTGTTAAGCACCCCTCCTATTCCATCAAGGAAAATTTGTCTGACTGCTTCCTTGAGGACTACATAATCAGTAGCGTACCTTGGAAAAATGTAGGGCGCTTGGGTCCCTCCAAACATCCTGATGTAGGTGCCCTCCTCTGAGAAATAAAAGTATCCATATTTTTCCAGGATCTCCATGGCATTTTCTGATAGACAGTTGGGCTCTTCCTTGAATATTTGCTTATATAGAGGCATGATGAACTCTTCGCAGATGAGCTTATAGCTTGCTCTGTAATTTTGATCCCACATTATTTTATAAGCAGTGTAGACCGGGGTGTTGGATTTATCCCATGTGCAACCTAGGCTGGGGAAAGATAGTTTGGAAAAAATACAGTCAATGAGATAGGAAGACATGTAAAATTCTGACTTTTTTAAGGCCAGACCTTCTCTTGCAGCAACCACTGTGGATGCCAAACTGTCCGAAAGGATAGTAGCCCAGTCAAACATAGTCCCTTTGAATGCTACGAAGTGGATGATGGGGGCCCACTGTATCCTATATACAGTGCCATCGGGCATGCCGAAAATTCTGCATAGCATCAGGGCGATTAACCTAAAAGGAGGTCTTAGGTTCTGAACATCATATTCATCATTACCTCTCTTTCTCAAGTGCTTGCCTGCGACCAATCATTTTTTGGCCATCTCAATATTTTTCATCTTTCAGAAACCATTCATCACTTAGAGCCTGCTGGGGACGTGAGAATTTGTAGGTTGCAGCAATCTATGCTGGATGGAATGAAGCGAAAGCCTCTCCCCTGCTGTCATGTAATACTCTTGTCTCTGAGTTGGCATGTTCCAGTATCCACCCGATCACTTCAGAGCATGGGAACAATTCAAGGAGGGTAGAAGCCCTAGCTATGCCGGAAGCTCTGATGTTGAGGTAGATTTGTTCTTCTTCCAATAATACATCTGGGATATCCTGGTCCCTGATCATCCTGTAAACATCTCCCCAACGGACCTTGGGAGGAATGCCGGTGGTACACTTAGTATCTTGGAACATAGTTTCAGTCCTTAGTGGCACTGGCTCTGGTTCCATCACTTTAGCGTTCTTTCTACCACCTTTTGGCATCTTGGCTTATCCCTGCTAGCAACAAAATGCGAATCATTATAACAAATTGCAACATGTTATGAGAGTGTAACAAAGAGAAGGACCAATTCAACATGCTAATGAGAAATATAGACAAATTATGAAGCTGCATGCTAGGGAAGCAGAAATAAATCACTCCAAAAAAAAATATGGTTCTGAGACTTGATTATCCTAGGGAGACAAAGTCTAGTCAGGAGCTCTTGGAATGCTTCCGAAAAGGTAAGCATACAACGTGGAAACAACCTACTTCCCGCCTAGCCCTTGGAGAGGGGGTATCCTTCATCGTTGCACTTCCAAAGGTCAATGGCGGGTGAGCCTGGAGTGAAACAATCCTATGAATAAACGATGAAACAAGGGACTATTTTCCACATTCATTAACTGAGCCTATCAAGGTGAGTGGTCGAGTATCTCAACCGACCACAACTGCCATTAATAACACTTGCGAAACGGTCTGTGGCCGATACGAAGCTTGAATCAGGGTAGGAAACGATTGAAATGCGGTCAGTGAAGAACTTGGATGGTCATGGCTATGGTTTTCAGCTGGTGGGGATGAGGAAACTAAGGGACCACGGTGGCCTTAAAAACAAAAAAATGACATATGATATCAATGTCTATCGGCCATGTTATGGACGGGAAAACCCCAATAGTAATTTGACGTGGAGATGATACAAAAATGGCGGTTAAAAATCCTACCTGGAGACGAGATAGTGGTTGAGTGAGGTGGACGCGGTCGTGGATGCACTGAGCTGGAGCGGTCTGGCGCGGTCTTCCCAACGATGTTTTTTGAACGATAAACTAACAATGCGATCAACCAAAACTCCATCGTCCTTTTAAAAGGTTAGACACGTGCGGCATTAAATGGGTTGGTGGTGTCATTAAAACGGTGTTTTAATGCCTTGTACGGTGTGGTCATTTCAAGCCGTATCGGCATTTGTGCCCGACCGTTGCTTGCGGGGCGGACTTACGAGTTTCATCCGCAATTGCGGAACGATATGGCGAACTGCCTCGGCATTTCGGGAGAGATTGGTGTATCTTTTCGAAATACAACCTCTTGGAAACTTATCACGAGCGGTTTTTCCGAGTCGTCCCGCAGTTTCAAGAGAGCCTTCTATATTTCTTTCCGCAATTTCGACGGAGATACGCAAATTGCTTCCGTAATTGCGGAACAATATCATGAATGCTTCCGCCGTTTCAGGAGCCTTTCGTGAATGGTCCCGCCATTTCGGGAGAGTTTCACCAATTGCTCCTGCAATTTCGTTAGGGAAACTTAAGTTTTTTCCAAAAGCCTTCTGCGGTTTTGGGAGAGGAACTTGAACGCTTCCGCAGTTTCGGAAGGGATTTCTGAATGGCACCCGCAATTTCGAGAGGGAAACTTAAGTTTTTTTCAAAAGCTTTCCGCGGTTTCGAGAGAGAAACTTGAACGCTTCCGCAGTTTCGGAAGAGATTGGCAAATAGCTTCTGTAGTTTCGGAAGGGAATCGCGAATGCTTCCTCCATTTTGAGAGACTTTCGCAAATAGATTCCGCAGCTTCAATAAAACCTCTAAGTCTTTCCGTGGTTTCGGGAGAGAACTGCGAATGCTTCCACAGTTTCGAAAGAGTTCGCCGAATGCTTCCATAGTTTCGGAAGGGAATCGTGAATGGATTCCACAATTTCGAGAGAGATAGGAAAATAACTTCCGCAATTTCGAGAGAGATAGGCAAATAGCTTCCGCAATTTCGAGAGAGATAGGAAAATAGCTTTCGCAGTTTCTAGAGAGATAGGAAAATAGCTTCCACAGTTTCGAGAGACTTACGTGACTCAGAAGAAAAACTTCAATTTTTTAAAGCAGACCCTCAGTTGAAAACAAAAACTAAGTTAAAAGCAGAATTAACTTCCTTGGGTAGTCTTTCTTGAAAAAAAAATAAAAGGAGGGGCCCCAATATGTACAAAACATTGGGGGGGATGTTGCTACAACAACAATTGGCGAGTCGCTGGCGAACACAGATATCTGAAAAAATTCATTTTCATGATCCGAAACCTTTTTAAAAGATATCCATCTTATATGCAATATTCAGCTGAGCACTTGAATCTCGGTGAAGTAAGAAGTCACTTTATCTGCTATCCATTGGGGAAAGGGGAGCTTTGATAGAGACATCTTTAAAACTCTCAAAGGGCCAACATATGGAGTTCATTTTAGAAGATTCATCTTTCAGATGGCTACTGCTATCGGACTCCACAGGATTTGCAACACTTTCTCATGGAAATTATTTCTCTTGTTCCTCATTCCCATGCCGCTTGAATCCTTTTGGATGTTTATACTTTGACAGCTTTGCTGTTTGAGCCTTCCAGAAATATTTTCTTTAGACATGATCTTTGATTTAGGATCCTCAATCCATAATGTCCTTTTGTGTGAGTGAGAGATTTTATTGATTTGATCAAGCCTCACGGACGGAGAGGGGCCTACTTTGAGCTGAGTCTTTTGGACAACTTTCTTGACTTACATGCTTTGCTTTTGTCTCGGCCATGCTTCAATTGAGGCGAGAATCTCTGGAAAACAGACCCTTGATCATAAGCCATTTTGGCTGTTTAAATTTGAAGCATGGAGTCATTTCAATACCCTATGCCCTCGGGATTTGCTACTTTCCATGGGTCCAATTTCAATGACCTTCTTGAGATGCCTTTAAGTGTGAGAGTGGATGGAGCCCGAAGATAGTAATAAAGATAGTCATAGATCTCTGCTATTTAAACAGGGTTAGTGTGACTAGCAGAGTAGGCTTCCTTCCTTCTGAAGAAAGTTCAGCAAGAGCACAATTCATAGATAAAATTTCATTCGAGCATAGTTTCGGGTTCATAAGTTGTGAGACTTATTCGAGAGATCTATCTTGATGAGAAACCCAACCGCATGGGCTTTCAGAAAGCAAGATTTGTACAAAAGGTTCAAAAGACGAGAACAGAACAAAATGGCTGAAAACAATGAAAACAAAAGGGTAAAGCAACATAAAGAATTTTTTTATTTATGTACAGAAAGTCTCAGTGAGACTACACAAAGTATTGTTTCAGGGCAAGGCCATTGAGAGGAAGGGTTACTTCTTCTCCCTCGAGGTCTGTCAACTTATAAGTGGATGGGCCTATCTTTGCCGAAATTTGGTAAGGGCCTATCCATAAATGTTGGAATTTCGTGTGCATCCCTTTGCCTTCATGATTGTGATCCCATTTCAGGAATAAATCCCCAACTTCAAAACGTCTTTTACCGAAATTTCTCTTATCGAACCATCTCTTGACTATGTCTTGGTGCTGATGGAATCGGTCTTTAGCTTTCTGTCAGGCTTCTTCAAGTTGAAGCAGGGTATTGATCCTGGATTGTAAGGCTTGGCTACCAGACCCTCGAGAGGCTTGGGACAACTGCAAGGATGGGAACAAGATGTTGGGGGGAAGGATTTATTCCTTGCCATAGAAAAGAGTGAAAGGGGAAACCCCTAATGCGTTCTTTGGAGTCACCCTATCTGCCCATAAGGCGTTTGGGAGAGCTATATGCCAACTTCGCTGATTTTCTATCACAGTTTTCTTGAGAATTCGAATGAGGTTTTTGTTTTAAGATTCAGCTAATCCGTTTCCTTGAGGGTAATAATTGGCTGAATAATGCAGCTTAATCCCCCATTCATAAAAAAATTCATTTATCTTGAAAGACGAAAAATAGGGAGCATTATAAAAAACAAGGGAAATTGGAACCCCAAACCTGGTTATGATGTTTTCCTTCAAGAAACTGATGACTGCGTCTTCATTGATCTTGCGCAACGGGATAGCCTCCGTCCATCTAGTGAAGTAGTTGGTAGCCGTCAGGATGTACCGATGTTGCAAAGAAGAATTTGGATTTATCTCTCCAATAACATCTATACCCCACTGTTCAAAAGGTTCAGAGATAATAACCGGCTGCAAGGGTCCTGCTGCCTTAGGTAATTTCCTGGAACTTCTTTGGCATATATCACAGTTATGTGCGTACGCATGGGCATCTCGGAACAGAGTGGGCCAATAATATCCAGCTCTAAGTATCTTGTGGGATGTTGTCTCCCCTGAATAATGTCGACCAGCGGGGCCATTGTGTAATTCTTTAACAACTTTATTTGCATCTTCCTTTTCTAGACATCTAAGAAAAATTCCATCATAATTCTTTCTGAAAAGTATCCCATCAATGATTTGATAAGCTGCTGATTTCAAACGGAGTGCCCTCCTTTTCTCAGAGCTCCAGTGCTCAGGCAGATATCGTTGCTACAAATAATGCACCAGATCTCGATACCATGACTGAGGAGTTGTGAAGATAGGACATACCTCAACTGAGTTTAGCTCAACTTCATTCTTCCAATGTTGTTCTTCATTAGTCAAGTTTCCTGTAAGCAATTTGCACAAGCCTTGTCCTTTGATGATAGTGGTCGGTTTAAATTCCAAGTCATACTCTTGAAGAGCTGTAACCCAGTTTCCCCTCCTTTCTCCTAGTTCCTTTTGAACAAAGAGGGTTCTAATAGCTGGGTGGGGAACTATAACTTTAGTTCTGTTCTTAAGAATATATGGCCTGAACTACTTGACTGCTTTGAAGACAGCATATGCATGCTTGTCAACCACGGGATAGTCCAGCTCAGCCCCTTGCAGACCAGTGCTCATAAACGAGATTGGGTATTCATCTCCTAGCTCCACCTTTTGAGTGAGTACAACCGTGAGGGAGTCATCCGAAGCAAAGGTATACATGATAAAATCCTTATCAAAATATGGGCTTCTTAAGAAAGGAGCTTTAGCTATAGCTGCCTTAATGTCTCTAAACACATCCTTTTCTAAATCTGTCCACTTGAACTGTATGCTTTGTTTAACCATTTGTTGCAATGGTTTAACAATTTGTGCGAAATCTGGAACAAATATTTGGACGAAATTGATAGTAACCATAAAGGACTGCATAGATTTTTTGTTATAAGGTATTGGAATTTTATCTATAGCTTGTACTCTTTCCTGATCTATTGACACTCCTCCTTTGGAAATGATATGGCCCAAGATTTTAACTTCGGGAACAGCGAACACACTCTTCTTGGGATTCAACGAAATACCATATTTCCGACAGCGATAAAAAATATGCTTCAAATGGACAACATGATCTTCCCTTTTCTTTGAAAAAACTCACATCATCTAGGTAGACAAAAACACATTTCCCACCCAATCCTCGGAAGGCGATATCCATTGCTCATTGGAACGTATCTCCTGTGTTTATCAGGCCAAATGGCATCCTTCTATATGCAAAAGTTCCCCACTTAGTGCAGAAAGTAGAATTAAGACAATCTTCTTCGGCTACTAATACTTGATTGTAGCCAGAGAAATCATCGAGAAGAGAAAATAGCTCAGATCCCGACACCATTTGAAGAATTTGTTCCATTGAAGGGACGTGATAGTTGTCTTTATCCGAAGCTCTATTTAAATTTCTGAAGTCTACACATAGTCTTATCTCTCTTGACTTCTTTCTTAAGGGAACTAAGTTAGCAACCCACTCAGAATGCCTGACCTTGAAGATTATTTTAGTGTCCAGGAGTTTCTTTAATTCCTTTTGAATCAGAGGTTCCAAAGTAGGATGCATCCTTCTCAATTGTTGCTGAAATGGATTGACACCTGCTTTCATCGGTATAACATGATGAATAATGCAGACGTCATATGTTTTCAGATCCTCATAGGTCCATGCAAAAACATCCTTATATTTTTTAAACAGTTTGATGAACCTATCTCTTTCTCCCGATGAACAACATTTGCCAAGGTTGACGAATTTTGGTTCAGCCTCGGTACCTAAATTAACTAACTCATGCTACATTGATGAACTGTTAGTTTTGGTATTAGCTGGTCTTTTGAACTTACTTTGAAGATCAAATAGCATTTTGAGTGACCTTACCCCTTTGGGGATGAAATTTCCTTTATCTGCATCCTTTTTTAGCAAATCAGAATCGTGTTCTTCTTCATCTATCACAGCTCCTTGGAAACTGTCTTCGTTCGTTAGAAAACTGATAATCTGCTCGTCATCATCGAAAACCTTGAAGTTTGTAACGTTGTCAGGAACAGAGGGCCTGAAAATTAATTCAAGTGAGCATTTGTTATTAGATGGCACCAATCTAGAAGCGGATGTTGCTAGCAAATCAGCTGCAGAATTTTGCAATCTAGGAATAGACTTTATATTGAAAGCATCAAAATGCATAATTAAATCCCATACCTCAGCCTGATAACCCTTCAAATGTGGTGAGAGACAGTGAATGGTATCTCTTACCTGTCTCACAACTATTTCTGAGTCACCAAAAACCTTCAGGTATTTAACATTTAAATCGATGGCTTTCTTTAATCCGTGTACCAAAGATTCATATTCTGGGGTGTTGTTAGTACAATCAAATTCTAACCTACATGACAAAAAATACTTATTTCTTTCCGGATCCACCATAACACAACCAACTCCGGATCCTTCCAGAGTTTTAGAACCATCAAAGTATAATGTCCAAAACAAATCTTTTGACTCAGCTAAGTTAGTATCTCTATGGTCTAATTTAGTGACTAAACTAACTATATTACAGTCAACATCATCAGTCCGAGAGAAATGAAGGAGATCGGACTGTTCATCTGATTCATGGCTGATAGTTTCAGATTGATAATTACTCGGATCAATTTCTAAGAAATAATTCCCCAGAACCGAGGATGAGAAGGTTACATCTTCATTCTTTCCCTCTAGTTGAGTTACATTTTGTTTCATGTGTGGTTCTCTCAGGACCTTGATCTGATTCTGTCTATTTTGATAAGGCAACCACAGATGAGACCAATCAGTTGTAAAGTAACCATTGAGCTTTGTGGACCAGTCTCTACTTAAGATCAAACCATAGGCCTCAGGAATATCAACTGCCGTTATGTCAATAAACTGACAGACTCTAGGGTCTGCTGATAATCTAATTAGGACATCTTTCATTTCCCCAATAACTCTGACAACAGTCCTATCTAACTGAATAATTTGGGCCGGAGATGGGACAGGTTGCCCGTTAAGTTTTTTACAAATTGACAGTGGCATGACATTTGAAGATGCTCCAGAATCTACCAGGAAATTGTGAACATTATGATTTAAAATTTCAAAGGTCAACAAGAATGGCAGGGTCTGGGATTTAGATTTACCGCCAATACTAGCCTCATTAATTTCGGGGTCTTCTTGAGTATCCATTAATGGAGTGATGGGCGGGGGTTGCAGAGCATGCAACAACTTATCTCGTTGCTGAGGAAAACTACACATATCAAATATTGACACATTTGCTTTGACTTTATTTATATCCTCAATAATGTCATATCCTATATCATAATCGTTCCTAATTCTGGCCGGATTGTCTGTTTTATTCATTGTGACCTTTCGTTGTTGAATTATGGTGTCAATGTTTGGCTGTTTGGTCGCTGTTTGGCTAGCTTTAGGTTGCGGTGGAATGATTGCTATATGTATCCTAGGTAGTTCTTTTGAATCTTTAGGCTTGGGAGGAGTTGAGTCTGGCATAGGATCCGTAATAGGACCTTTACTGCGAGTATTAATGTTCACAGCATAGAGAGAGCTTTCTATGGGATCTTCTTCTACTAATTCAGTTAAAGGTACCAAATCCCATAGCACCATAGTGGTGTCCGGAGTTGGTTCTTCTAATTTAGGGCTCGATTCCTCTAGAGGATCATCTTGATCTGGAATATGTGAATCCAGCATTTGGTTCATGACTAAACTCATAGAGTTAATCCATTGTGGGAAGCTCTTCTCTGAGTGCGGTTCTTGATGAAATGTGCAGAAGTTTTCCATCCCTATTTCATTGAGGTTTAAAACATGGGAAGTATTCATGGGTGGATGAGGTTGATCGCTATCTTCCCTCTTTTTATAAAATGGCTTGAAAGGTTTCCTAGATGTACTAGCAGCCTTATCTTTCTTGAGATCTACAATTTTATTGGATAACTTCTGCATCATCTTAACTACATTCTCCATGTCTGTTGATGACTCTTCCTTACCTCTAGTGAGAAACAAGGTTTTTTACTGACTGTTGGTTTTGTTTCAGCATCTAAGGCATATTTATCAATGCTATCCACTTCTTCCTCCACCTTTCTAGCTTCTTCGAAATTCTCTATCAGGGTGGTTTTCTTAGATCTTTTAACAAACATTGCTATGGGTCCTTCAAGAGCTGTTGTATAATATTCAACCAGAGACTCCTTTGCTGGTTTATTTGCTTCACTGAAATTATTTAAGAGCGTTGTGAACCTTTGGTTAAAGTCTTGAACCTTTTCTTTCTTTTCCATTCTCATGGACAATAGTTCTTTCAGAAGTGTAGCTACAGTTTTTGGTTTCCATATTTCTTTAAGAAACAGTTTTCAAATTCATCCCAACTTGAGATCGAGCTAGGTTGTAGGCTAAAATATCAGGATGATACTTTCGGCTCAAATGTGTATGGAAAAATCCTACAGACTACATCTTCATGCTGCACATCTAAAAGATTCAGAGCTAAATAAAAACTCTTGAGATGATCTTTGGCTGAAATAGCTTTCCCTGGGTCGAATTTAGGCAAGACTTTATCTGGATTTTTTGGAAGATTGTGGAATGGCCCAGCTGGATTCAACGCTCCCCTTGCTCTCCAAGAAGGTACAACCATGTCTCTATGTGGAGAATCTTGTGGGGAATTGTAAGGTGAGTTCAGTGGAGTGTTCTTTGGAGTAATAAGTTCTCCAAGACTTTCTTGATCTGAAATATTTTCTGGGTTTTCAAGATCGACCTTGTTCAGGGGTTCTGTAATTTCTTCTAAAGTTAAATTCACAAGCTCTTCAAAATTTTGCACAAGAATCAAATCACGGGTATACTGTGGCTCTTTTCTAGGAGAAATTTTCCTAGGGAGGAAATTTACTGCGTTTAAACCACCTAGATGTCTAACATAAGATCGCGTATGCCTCCTCAAATCTTCTATTTCTGCAAAAGGAACAGCATACAATG
This sequence comes from Larix kaempferi, assembly GCA_027924585.1. Taxonomy (NCBI): domain Eukaryota; kingdom Viridiplantae; phylum Streptophyta; class Pinopsida; order Pinales; family Pinaceae; genus Larix; species Larix kaempferi. Next base: position 13,399,166 of record BSBM01000036.1, read on the forward strand.
CTTCTTGAGGTTCAAAATCAGAGACAAGGTTTTCTTGGTTTTCTACTTCAAGATTTGAGTTGTCTGAAATTCCTTTTTTAAGCGGGTTTTCAGTAACATTTTTGACAGTGGGAGATTTTCCTTTATTAGCCATGCACTTTCGGCCCTCCTTATAGTGCCAAAAACTATTGATGCCCTGAAGATCGCAACATCAAGTAGAAAGGGATCCTCCCCGATAGACTATCCCAGTTAGATTGTCCACCGTTTGGTATGGGGAATCCGTCCGGTTAGCGGTTCCGGCAACCATTGGGTTTGGAGATTTGCTTCAATTTTATCGGTTATGGCCCGATCCACTGTTCTTTTTTATTTTATAGTTTGAAATGATATGCAAGTGCCTAAGCTATCTTAATCTAAATGCAAAACTCGAAACAAATCTGTATCTAAAACTGAAATAAATCTAAACTATCCCTGCAAGGAGAAAATTATAAGTATGAGTAATGTGCTGGAAGAGTTATCTAAAGATCAACAGACAGCCATAAAATCAAAAATATAGATCTACAACAAGAAAGCAAGATATATTAGAAGATAGCTTCCAATTCATATATAACACATTCCATTACTCATGTAGGAGAAAAATTATTTGCACAAGAAACAGTAAGATCATTCAATACAGAGAAATAATTCAAGAAAGCAAAGAAAGATCTCACAGTAGGATATGAAAGACACAATAATAATCCATCATGCATCCAACATCCATTTCCATGCAAAAGACGTCCTCTCCAGGATCTTATTAGGTAGATTTCATTTTCTAAAAACAAGTGCAAGAGAGCTCGTACAAGTTCAGAAAAATTATTTCCCTGCCAAAAGTCCTTTACACTGTTTCCTAAACTTCTATTTATATCATTACAAAATGCCCCTTGGGCTGCCACCTGGCTCTTTACACCTGTCCTCTACAGACTTTTCCCTTTTAATAAACAAAAATCGTGACCCTTTTCTTAAAACAGAAAATTCCTCAAAAAGAAAAGGACAACTGTCCAATGGTTCTACGCTTTAGACATAGGAAGGCCAAAAATACAAAAAATAGGAACAACGCCTTAGAATCAGCGTGTTCACTCTTGGGAAGTTGCTCCTGCTGGGAGAGAAGCGCTTGGACTGGCTGATACTGCTGCTGCTGCTAGGAGAGAAGCACTTGGACTGGCTGCTACTGCTGCTGCTTTCTTTTCCTCCTCTGCTATGTAACTGAACCAGATACCAGTGTCTCTGATAACTACATTTGCTGAGGAAGGGAGCAAGATCTTCTGGGAAGTCACATCTTTACCAAGCTTTGCTCCAATACCTTGAATTTTTGCAACTGCTACTTGGTGGATTTCTTTAAGCCAATGAATGTATATTGATGACAACCCAATATAGTGATGGAGATCATCAATGGCTAAGACATCGATCTTCTTTACATATTCTATTTGAATGCCTATCTCTTCCTTCAAGTCCGATAAACGTTGCTCTTTGCTCGGGAACTCATCAAGGGACTGAGGGAAACTCAACTTGCACTTATCATGCACTTCATGGATTTTTTGATAAAGACTGTTACTTTTATCCATTTTTCCTTGGATCTTAGCCATTAGCTTAAGGCTACAGTTCATGCAGAATTCCATAAGGGCTATATATTCATTAAAACCATCTACAGATTTGAATGAGAGATGCTTGGGGAAATCAACCTTCCCTTCTCTCCATTCCATCTGGCTCAGGATGTTTGCTTTAACCTGAGTATATTTACCCTTAAGCCTATTGGCCTCTGCATTAACTTCTTTCAATCTAACCATCATGGCTTTGAGCCTGCACACTTCTTTAGTAATAAGCTCCTGCGTGGCATGCATTTGTCTCAGGATGTCACAGGACAGCTCATGAAATGGAGACATATCTATTGTCCTGCTCTCTGCCTGCTCTAATTGCTCACCCATTGCTTGCTTATCTGCTTGCAGCTGAGACACTCTAGCTTCCAAATCGTTCTTTTATCCTTCTAAAACCATCATCTGGACTGCCAGGTGCTCTTTTTCTTCTTCTAACTGGCGATACTTATCTGACAATTCCTTGTGCTCAACAAACAGGCAATTATACTTATTTACTACAAGATCTCTGGAAGCCTATTCATTAGCCACATTATGTTGTAACATGCGGACTTTCCTTTTTGTTGACTCAAATTCTCTAACCATATCGACCACATTGTCCTGCGTTGCTTTTGCTGCTTCTACAGCGGCGGATGCCATGGCTATGGGAGCCTTATGTGTATTTTGCATCACTATGGTCTCCCGCCGGGTAACAATATCTTCTTGGAAGAGTCTCTTTATCCTCTCTTCCGATTTTAGTACCACTGCCTTTCTCTTCTTGTTGTACACAAATTCATCCCATCGGGACACAGTATGCTCTTCTGATGGAATGTAAGGGATGATTGGGAGGTCTATTATATTTATTTCTGCTTCTATGGGTGGGGTCTGGACTACTTGAGTTGAATCTGTTCCCACATTTTGGGTACCAGAGACACCTGCTCATGCTGTGTCTGCCTCCACATTTTGGGTGCTGGGAACACCTGCCTGAGATATGTCTATTTCCATATCTTGGGTGCCGGAGCCACCTGCCTGAGCATCTTCAGCTGTCTTAAGTTCTCCTTTCGCCTTTTGTTCCTCTTCAGCCTTTTGTTCCTCTTCAGCTTGTTTCCCTCTTTGTTCTTCTTCATCTTGCTGCTGATTTTCATTTTCTTCCATCTGCTTCACATCTTCAGCTTCTTTCTGCAACCTTGCATCTTCTGCTTCTTTCTGCAGTCTTGCATCTTCTACTTCTTGTTGTAGTTGGGATTCCTCAACTTCTTTCTGCAATCTTGCATCTTCAGCTTCTTTCTGCAGCCTTGCTTCCTCTTTCAATCTTTGTTCTTCTTGGGCTCGGGCATCAGCTGCTTCTCTCTCTTTCTACAGGCTGGCTTTTTGGGCTGGGGTAGAGCTAGAGCTTGCTCCACTGCCTTGAAAGAAAATCTGCAACTCAGTCATGTTGCTGATGCCTCTGAATGCCTCTTCCTCGGCATCATAGTAATGAGCATATTCAAAATGAGCATAAATTTATTTGCAATGCTCAACAGACTTCCCCCGCCTATCATTTCTATAGAAGATCATTTCACTGAAGTGGAAAGCTTTCAGCTCTTGAACAAATTCCTCAGCTGATGCAACTCCTGAGAATTTGTAGGCTCCTATGCAGAAGGGTAAAGGAGGGAAAGAAGCCTTATGTTGCTTGTTAAGCACCCCTCCTACTCCATCAAGGAAATTTTTTCTGACTACTTCCTTGAGGACTACATAATCAATAGCGTACCTTGGCAAAATGTAGGGCGCTTTGGTCCCTCCAAACATCTTGATGTAGGTGCCCTGCTCTGAGAAATAAAAGTCTCCATAGTTTTCCGGGATCTCCATGGGATTTTCTGACAGACAGTTGGGCTCTTCCTTGAATATCTACTCATATAGAGGCATGATGAACTCTTCGCAGATGAGCTTATAGCTTGCTCTATAATTTTGAGCCCACATTATTTTATAAGCAGTGTAGACCGGGGTGTTGGATTTATCCCATGTGAAACCTAGGCTGGGGAAAGATATTTTGGGAAAAATACAGTCAATGAGATAGGAAGACATGTAAAATTATGACTTTTTTAAGGCCAGACCTTCTCTTGCAGCAACCACTGTGGATGCCAAACTGTCCGAAAGGATAGTAGCCCAGTCAAACACAGTCCCTTTGAATGCTACGAAGTGGATGATGGGGGCCCACTGTATCCTATATACAGTGCCATCGGGCATGCCGAAAATTATGCATAGCATCAGGGCGATTAACCTAAAAGGAGGTCTTAGGTTCTGAACATCATATTCATCATTACCTCTCTTTCTCAAGTGCTTTCCTGTGACCAATCATTTTTTCTCCATCTCAATATTGTTCATCTTTCCCAACCATTCATCACTTCGAGCCTGCTGGGGATGTGAGAATTTATAGGCTGCAGCAATATATGCTGGATGGAATGAAGCGAAAGCCTCTCCCCTGCTATCATGTAATACTCTTGTCTCTGAGTTGGCATGTTCCAGTATCCACCCGATCACTTTAGAGCATGGGAACAATTCAAGGCGGGTAGAAGCCCTAGCTATGCGGGAATATCTGATGTTGAGGTAGATTTGTTCTTCTTCCAATAATACATCTGGGATATCCTGGTCCCTGATCATCCTGTAAACATCTCCCCAACGGACCTTGGGAGGAATGCCGGTGGTACACTTAGTATCTTGGAACATAGTTTCAGTCCTTAGTGGCACTGGCTCTGGTTCCATCACTTTAGCGTTCTTTCTACCACCTTTTGGCATCTTGTCTTATCCCTGCTAGCAACCAAATGCGAATCATTATAAAAAATTGCAACGTGTTATGAGAGTGTCACAAAGAGAAGGACCAATTCAACATGCTAATGAGAAATATAGACAAATTATGAAGCTGCATGCTGGGGAAGCAGAAATAAATCACTCCAAAAAAAAAATATGGTTCTGAGACTTGATTATCCTAGGGAGACAAAGTCTAGTCAGGAGCTCTTGGAATGCTTCCGAAAAGGTAATCATACGACGTGGAAACAAACTGGTTCCCGCCTAGCCCTTGGAGAGAGGGTATCCTTCATCGTTGCACTTCCAAAGGTCAATGGTGGGTGAGCCTGGAGTGAAACAATCCTATGTATAAACGATGAAACAAGGGACTATTTTCCACATTCATTAACTGAGCCTAACAAGGTGAGTGGTCGAGTATCTCAATCGACCACAACTACCATTAATAACACTTGTGAAGCGGTCTGTGGCCGGTACGAAGCTTGAATCAGGGTAGGAAACGATCGAAATGCAGTCAGTGAAGAACTTGGATGGTCATGGCTACAGCTTTCATCTGGTGGGGATGAGGAACCTAAGGGGCCACGACGGCCTTAAAAACAAAAATCGACATATGCTACCAATGTCTATCGGCCACGTTATGGACGGGAAAACCCCAATAGTAATTTGACATGGAGATGATACAAAAACGGAAGTTAAAAAGCCTACCTGGAGATGAGATAGTGGTTGAGTGAGTTGGACGCGGTCGTGGATGCGCTGAGCTGGAGCGGTCTGGCGCGGTCTTCCCAACGACGTTTTTTGAGCGACAAACTAACAATGCGATCAACCAAAACCCCACCATCCTTTTAAAAGGTTAGACACGTGCGGCATTATACGGGTTGGTGGTGTCATTAAAACGGTGTTTTAATGCCTTGTACGGTGTGGTCATTTCAAGCTGTCTCGGCATTTGTCCGCGACCGTCTCTTGCGGGGCGGACTTACGAGTTTCATCCGCAATTGCGGAACGATATGGCGAACTTCCTCGACGTTTCGGGAGAGATTGGCGTATCTTTTCGAAATACAACCTCTTGGAAACTTATCACAAGCGGTTTTTCCAAGTCGTCCCGCAGTTTCGAGAGAGCCTTCTGAATTTCTTTCTGCACTTTCGATGGAGATACGCAAATTGCTTCCGTAATTGCGGAACAATATCGTGAATGCTTCCGTCGTTTCGGGAGCCTTTCGTGAATGGTCTCGCCGTTCGAGAGAGTTTCACCAATTGCTCCCGCAATTTCGAGAAGGAAACTTAAGTTTTTCCCAAAAGACTTCCGCTGTTTCGGGAGAGGAACTTGAATGCTTCCGCTGTTTTGGAAGGGATTTCTGAATGGCGCCCGCAATTTCGAGCGGGAAACTTAAGATTTTTTCAAAAGCTTTCCGCGGTTTCGGGAGAGAAACTTGAACGCTTCCGTAGTTTCGGAAGAGATTGGCAAATAACTTTCGTAGTTTCGGAAGGGAATCGTGAGTGATTCCGCCGTTTCGAGAGACTTTCGCAAATAGCTTCCGCAGCTTCAATAAAAACTCCAAGTCTTTCCATGGTTTCGGGAGAGAACTGCGAATGCTTCCACAATTTCGAAAGAGTTCGCCGAATGCTTCCGTAGTTTCAGAAGGGAATCGTGAATGGATTCCGCAATTTCGATAGAGATAGGCAAATAGCTTCCGCAATTTTGAGAGAGATAGGCAAATAGCTTCTACAATTTCGAGAGAGATAGGCAAATAGCTTTCGCAGTTTCGAGAGAGATAGGAAAATAGCTTCCGTAGTTTTTGGAGACTTACGTGAATTTTAACTCAGTAGAAAAATTTCAATTTTTTAAAGCAGACCCTCAGTTGAAAACAAAAACTAAGTTAAAAGCAGAATTAACTTCCTTGGGCAGTCTTTCTAGAAAAAAAAATAAAAGGAGGGGCCCCAATATGTACAAAGAATTGGGAGGGATGTTGCTGCAACAACACAAAGCTTTTCGGAGAAGGGTACTATGATATGACCCAAGGGGGGCCATATATAGGGTTAAATGTATATGACATGATCCCAAGGGGGGCATAAATGAGGCTAAATGTATATGTAAAGAAGTGTATATGTAATAGTGGTTGGCCTAATGAAGGGGACTCATGTGCAATGAGTGAATAAGTATATATACAGGTAAAGTAGTAATTGTTGAGGAAGATGTGGTCAAATGATTATATGGATGCATTTGGGTAATTGGAGAATGATATCCTATTATTTAAGGAGTTATTGTGTAACTTATCTTACTTATATGTATTGGAGTTGTGCTCCATGTTCACATTGTTTTACATGGTGTATACTCTTGTTATCTTACACTAATTTAAGGATTTGGTTCATAACATAGTGAGATCTATTTCTAGGGGTGGTCAGATTGATGTACTATAAATCCATATCATCAAATGAGTACATATGTTGAATATGGATCTTAAATCCTTTTGCACTAATTCTTGTCCATTCTATGACTTAACACGGTATTGGAGTTCCCTGAGTCTTAAGGAGCTTGATAAACCCATGGTAGTAATCCATAGAAGGTGAAACGTAATGATACAAAGAGATCTATCATTGATTTGGTTTATGATGAAAAAGTGAACTTGAAGCAAAAGGAGCTAACAATAAAGGATATAAAAACCCCATAAATCAATTATATGAATCTTGTAATGAAATCTAATGTTTTTCATGGTCAAAATAAAATTATTGAGACCTGTTGTGGTAAAAATACATATATGCATTCATTGTAAATCTAAAAACCATTTGTATAAATATTTGTCAATTTTTTTTTGTTGGCTTGTTTTGGGTCAGTTTGATTTCAAGTTTTAGTAGATGAAGGTTTATGAACTTGATTTCAAAGGGCGAGGGTTATATTTTTGTATAATTATTCTTTCTTAGAATATTTGTTGGGATTTGACTTGTGGATTTATCATTTGACAAATAGAGGAAGTCTCATTGTCTATCTAGGATCTATTGCTTCTAGAGAGATTCCACCAATTTCCTTCACCAAGTTCTATTTCTTAATATCATTTGTGTCTATTCAATTCTACTCCTATTGGTGGTGTCATATCATTTTTACTTCTAGTGTCGAAGATGCATTAGGGATAAACTTCTTTTCCTAGGAGTTTCTCCATCAAGATTGATGCTTTCAAGCAAAATGATGGAATGATGCATAAATTCAATAAAGGTACGAGTGAATAATAAATAATTGTTTCCAACCTAAAAAATTCCTTTCTATTGTCAAGGGAAATGAGATTGTAAGATTGTATTGAGTTACTAAGATAAGGAAGTGTGTAATGGGAGAATGGAAAACATGATGTTTGGTGATTGTTATGGTCCTACCCTAACACCCTTAAATAAATAGATAGGTTGCTATGTATCAAGGTCATGTATATTAAATAAGGCCCATGAAGTAGATATAGTGTGAAATAAATATTTGTAAAAAGACTTACTAAAAGGTTCCGCCTACTATAAAGTTCCTTCACTAAGAAGACTTACTAGAAGGTTCCACCTACTAGAAAGATCCTTCACTAGAAACGATATAAAGGAGTAGAAGCAATGAAATAAGATGTATTGTGAAGTGTATTGCTTCCATCATAAAGGTGTTTCTATTTTGATATTTGGTTATCTAGAATTGTCTATTGATGTGGTAATTCTACCCTTTTCATTGTAAAATGTTGCTTTATTATGTTATTTATGTCATGAATTTCTTGTTTTTATATTAAGGTACATAACATTTGGTATTAGAACAATTTCATGAGCCAAATATTTTAGAATTATTTTTAGGCTAGAGACATGTCCCAATGTCTATAAAACATAGTGATTCAATGGGTAATCTTCAATCGTGGAAGAATAGATGCAGGAAATACAAGAGGTTTAACCTTATTGGACACACTTATAACCCTTGTTGGTACCCATTTGATTAGTACCATATAAAACGACACTTGTATATGGAATTTTGCTTACCTTTGGGTATATCAAAAGTACCCTATGCAAAATGAAACCATATTTAGATAATTCGATTGATCATCTTACTGCTATACTGTCACCGGGCACAACACTTAGGAATACTACTCTCTAGTACTAGGGTAGTCAGGGTGTATGATAGGGCATAATCAAGCCTCCTTCGTTAATTCCATGAGATATTGGTCCAAGTACTACAATTGGATCATTAAAGTATATCAGAGAGTTATAACACCTAGCACTCCCTTGTCCTTAGGACCCTAAAAGCCCTGTACTTTGTGACTAGTCTATGAAATTACTACAAAATTTGTTTTGTATTAATAACTTGGGAATTCTATCCACGCAATAATATTCAAGTGGGAGTAGCATGAAAACAAATAAAGAAAAAAGAAGAGTTTGGGTCTTTCCACGCCCTTATTTCAGATATATCTCAACAAAATCCTTGCACCGTTCTAATCCCATTGGTACCACTCCAGTAACCCTTTCCATGGATCCACATATTTAGACCCTTATTTTAAACCCATCTCAACATAATCCTTGCATTGAGTTGATCAAATTGGTACCACTCTTTGTAACAACTTTTGTGAACCCATTCCCCTATGGATAACACTCAAGGAGGCGAGCTCTCCCACAAATTTTCCCACCCGGGAACACTATTATATGATGGGTTTGAAAACAAGTTAGATTGAAACCACTCATATAATCAACAAAATCACGATGACATTCACTCATAGCTTACCAAATCGGAGTCACTTTTCAATTAGCTGGCCCACTTCATGACACTCTGTTCTTCATCATCTTTGGGATACCCAGAGCTAGACCAACCTTCTCACAAGGAAGGGGATGAATCATCCAATAGCAATGGGCCTCACTCCACTCCACTTGTCCTTGATCCAATAACTCAAATGTGGCACAAACTTCCTAAAATCGATATCCCCAAATTCAATAGGTCAAACCCCATATTATGGGTCACTCAGATGGAACACTATTTTTCCTTGCATGTCATCACAAATGCCATGATGAAAATTTGAGTGGGTGTCTTATATTTGGATCCCGAAGGCTAAAAATGGTGGCAATGGAATAATAAATCCTACAAGGGTTATATTGCTTGGATCCATTGGTTTTATATCTCTATGAACATTTTGTAATAGACACTCATTATTTGGGGTGACTAACCAAGCTCAAACAATCGAGCGCAACCGAAGATTTCATCTCATATTTTGAGAAATTAGCCATCCGCACTGATGGCACGTCCTATAATTTTTACAAACAATGTTTCAATAGTGGTTTAAAATAAGAGAAATGTGCATAGGTCTTAATGGCTTGTCCTACTACTTGGTTGGAAGCCACTCAAAGAGCTAGATAATCACAAAATTTGATGAATGCTAAACTAAAACATACTCCATTTATTCCATGTCCTCGTCCACCAACCTTCCATTCCACTAATACCTCATCTTCCTCTCCACCTATCAAGATCCAAAATTTAGCTTGAGCTGAAATGGAAGAGCGATAAATCAAAGATATTTTCTACAACTACAATGAGAAATATTCCCTTGGCCATGAATGTAAGGAGAAAAAACTCTTTATGTCCATTTTAGAGGACATTTTTGACGAGGTCACAATCTTAATTGATAGTGGTAGTAGGCATAACTTTATTCATCATTAGGTATCCAAGAAACACATTTCTATATCCATGTTGTGAACAAATTCAAAATCATGATTGCAAATGGAGAAGTTATGAAATGTGGTGGTCATTGTGAAAATGTGCTGCTTCAAATGGGTGATTGTTCCCTCTAAACCCACATGTTTACTATTGAAATGGGTGGTTGTGATATTGTCTTGTGTGTTGAATGGTTATAGACAATAGGCAATTTCGATGTCTTATACATAAGTTTATAATAGGTAGGGCATAACTACACTCTCAAAGGGATTACAACTGGATCTCCAAAGATTATCAACTCACAATGTATGGAAAATATTCTTAAAAAGGGCCATTTAAGCATCATGGATCAATTTTATGCCATTCAAGCTTTTGAGACCCCTTCTCAACCCATTCCTTTTGACATGCAACTAGTCCCGGAAAAAAACCAATCCATATTTGACACACCCAAAAGACCACCCCCTTCTCATGGTGAGCATGGCCATTCCATTCCAACCATACTTGGTATCCTCCCACCCAACATATTCCCATATCTCCATCCCTTTTCCCCAAAAATTTAAATTGAAAAGATAATTCAAGAGTTGTTAGATAATGGTGTCATTTGCCACGGTACCAACCCTTATTCTTCTCCAATTGTTATGGTCCTCAAGAAATAAGGTGTTTTCCGCATGTGCCCCAAATTCCATGCTTTGAACAAGTTGGATGTCAAGGATAAGTTTACCATTCCTTTCATTGATGACCTTTTGGATGAGCTCAAGGGTGCTCAATTCTTCACCAAAATTGATCTCCGTTGAGGCTATAATCAAATTTGCATGAAGGAGGATAATATTCCCAAAAATTCTTTCACACTCATGAAGGCCATTATAGGTTCTCGGTGATGACATTTGGTGTTTTCAATACACCCTCCACCTTCTTTAGTCTCATGAACAAAATATTTAAATCCTTTCTACATAATTTTCCTCATATTTTTTTATGACATATTGATCTACGTAAAATTTGGCAAGTCAGTTGAGAACCAAATCATTAAGATAGCATAATATAACAAAGTATACACCATGTACAATAATGTAAATGTGGAGCACAACTCCAATATAGATAAGATAGATGAATTACAAAATAACTCCTTAAAGAATAGGAGAACCTCCTCCAAATACCCAAATACATTCCTACATCCAATTCCCATGTTCCCTCAACAATGACTACATTACCTCTATATATACCTATTACGTCATTGCACATGAGGCCCCTTCATTAGGATGACCACTATTACATATACATTTACTTCGTCACATATATATTTAGCCTCATATATGCCACCTTACGGTCATATAAATTTAATCCCATATATTCCCTCTTTGTTCCATAACATAGTACCCTCTTTCAAATAGCTTTGTTCTCGAAGATTTACATAAGGGATTTACATGTGATGAAATCAAGTAATAGGGTTTCGTTATGATCCCACTTTCTTCATGGGCATATTTGAACCCAAAATCCGACGACATATTTTCTGAACTTCAACAACACTCTGTCTAAAATCCAAGAAAGATGTTTTTTTAAATGTCGGTAAACTTTCGTCGGATATCTGATAGCCACAATCATGTGTTGGATATCTGACAGCCCACGGTCGAATAACCTACGCAATATTTTTACCAATTTAGTCGGCCAAGTGTCAAATGTACTACACCAAAGACGTCAAAAATCCAACCCTATCGACGTCAAATAACCTGGGTAACAATTTTACCAATTGATCGGCTAAGTGTCGAATATCCGACACCAAATACATTAAATATACGATACCATATACATCGAATAACCTACATAGTATTTTTACCAATTGATCGGCCAATTGTCGAATATGTAACACTAGGCACACAAAATGACATCGAAAATATGATGCCTATAGCCTGGAATCTGACATCAATATTCATCGGAGCTCGTCGGATTACTGACCACTTCTATCGTCGGAGATACAACATAGTTGTCAGAGCACTGTTTAGGTTCGCAATAAATCCGACAACTATGAAGGATTAATTTTTTTTATAAAAATGCCGATTATACCAATGAATAGGGGATATTAGGGCCTTTTTGAGAGGCTAGTTTGTATCAAGATTGAGATAGAATTTTTCAATGGATCCCTTATCCAAGTATTTGAAGAAAGTAGAATGAGAAAAGGAAGAGCTAGAGAGATAGAGATAGAGTTTAAGTAGACTAGTGCCTTGTGTTGAATATGATGGGCTTGTGGAGTTTCTCCTCCATTCAAGTAGTATATGTACACAACTTATTCAAAAGAGTTGGAGGCCTTGGCTATCTTTCCCATTGCTCAATACCACCAAAAAATATTTGTAAAGGGACAATTTCCTATAGTGTCAAATCCATGGCATATGAGTGGGATGTGTACACCATTTTGAGAGTTGACACAATAAGGATGCTTATATGACTTATGGGCCATGCATAGGTATCCAAACCACCATATGGTACGTATAAATGTAATATATCTTCTATAAATGGCATTTGACCACTATGTTAATATTTGGAGCAAGAGTGATGAGTCTTAGGGATTAAGGCAAGGTTTGGAGCAATAAAATAGGCACTTAGGCCCTAAAAGTTGATTCTAGGGTTCATGGCCCCTGCATGGTCCCCAAAAATACCAAACATCAACTACAAAGGTAATATTTGGACTACAAGTGGAATACGTGAGTAATTTCAAAGTCTCTTATAGAAAGGAGTAGTTTGAGGTCTTGGACCATTAAGGACTAATACTAGTGAATTATGTGTAATAATTTCTTCTAGGTATCATGGGATTCAATACAAAAAAATACTAATAAATAACCATTTTAATGAGAGGAGGAAGTTGGTCATGGTTATCTATGGTAAGGTCCCCAACAAGAAACTAAATGTCCAACATCAACAAGCTTCAATGGGACCCTAGGAGGTTTGGGGGGCTTGTGCTCTCATGAAATGGAAAGAGATAGACCTAGAGAAGAGGTTTGGGGGGATTGTGCTAGGGATTGCTCTTGTGATGAGTAGGGTTTTTGTTATATGTTTATATAGTAAAACCTAGAGAAGAACATGATGTTAAAGATGATGATTCTTCTTATGCCTCTTGTTGTATCACTAAGGTCATTGCCCTAGTAGAAGACATGGAGAGTGGAGCTAACACATAACATAATTTTGGAACCTTGATATTTTGGGATTTAGGGATAGGGAAAGATCATGAAATTATTGTGTGATGAAACATGGATAGGGTTTGAAAACCCTAATAAAGAAAATCCTTCTAGTGGGGAGAGATTGATTGACATAAACTTGTTGTTGAAACAAATGAGGAGTTTCTACCAGTCTTGAAGATGATAGGGTTCACGAGGAAACCTTAGGATTAACAAATCCACAAGTGTAATATCCAAGAGGAAACCCTAGGATTAACAAATCCACAATTATGTAATATAAATTGATGTTGTTGTGGGCATTGCACTTGTACTAACACATCGTTTCAAAGAATAAATGAACAAGTTGGCGTGGCATGGAATAAAATCAATTATGCTTATTCCCAAAATTGATGCTACCATTAAGCATTGATAATCTTAAATTCAATGCAAGTCTTATGAATTAAATCTAACACAATCACCATCATACCTAGTATTCTGCTAACCATTAAGCATTGATAATCTTAAAAGTGATGCAAGTATATTGAATGAAATCTAACACAATCACCATAATAATTAGTATTCTATTATTGGGGTTGAAATAAGGTTAATAGATAAGATTTCCTTCAATTATATACAATAACTATGGAAAAAAATTCATTACATGTAGCTTGGAGAAGGGTTGACCAACCATTTTTTATGTTTCTTATAGTCTTTATAGAAATACTATGAACCCTAGAATCCTAACTCTCTCGTTTTATTTTATGTATCTTATAGTTGACTTAGATCCTTTTAGAGTCTTTCTAGAATTTGGTTTACTTTGAGTGTAATCTATATTGTACCACAAAAACATTAACATTCCCGCAAACAAAAGAGATGTACACTTTGTGAAAGGAAAGGATCAATGGTTAGGTTAAAAACATAAATAGATGTGCTATTCTCTTGGGATCCCTCCATCATTTTAATCCCAACTCCACTATTGCTGTTGCTAGTACAACTGATAAAAAATACAAGGTAATAAACTGAAGAATACTAAGATAAGTTTGAAACATGCCATTATATATGGAAACTAAATAGAATTCACACAATAGATAGACAACACAAACTTAGAATGATTAAATATGGAAGGAGACAATCAAATGGTATATAAATAAATCTGTAAAAGATCATTACTTCATGTGGTGTCAATAATGGTCACAACTGTAGGAATATTGTGACATTTCATATACAAATTATGTTTCTTTTATCATCTCTAGTAGTATTAAGAATTCTTCTTGTCATATTAATAGATTTGGACATTGATTGTCATGCACAGTAGTAGTAAGAATCCTCATGTTAATAATTTTATAAATGATTACCCGTGTGTTGACACAGTTCTGTCGACAGGGGTTCACTTTGCATTGCTGTCAACAAACACCAACCACACACCATTGAGCATCGACCCATAAAGGTTTTACCCTTTCCAGCAACAACCGCAGAGCGAGCGAGGTATCACCTGAGATGTTCAAGGGGGGCTGCATGAACCAAGTTTCTGCAGTAGGGAGAAGACATGCGTTAACCCTTACTTAGTCGCTACAGAAACCAGAGATCTTTCTTCGCATTATATTAACAATTAACATATACATTCGACATCCGCATCAACAACATGTAAATGAAATTCGCATCAACCTGCATTACAGATTAATCGTCATAGCAAACAAACCTTAAACACATCGCATCATTAAGATAACATTCATCATTTGTAACATGGTGACATAAAGAGAAACATAGAATAGAGACATAACCGAACATCCTCATGCATTAACTCATCTCAAAATCTACAGTACAACCTTCGTAGGAACAGTTCCAAGCGACTTAATGTGAATCCATATACACAGAGCAAAACTTGCCAAAGGTAGAAAACTATATAGATGCTAGATATCACCGTCTACGATCTATGCCCTTAGGATTACAATTGTGGTTCTATTTATAGACAACTAAGACTATTACAAAATGGTCAAAACGACCCATTCTAACTAACTTTGACCAAAACTTGCACTTTCGTCGGCTTCTTATCATTCGCAAATTATCATTTTCTCCGTTGATGACCCCTTTGTCGCTGTTGGCTTCCGCACTTCATGCGCTCTAACCTCGTGCCAACAGGATCCCAATACAAACCTGTGGCTCACCCTCGAGAAACCTCAGTTGGACACCTCTGGTACCACTCTAGTTCGCTGTTGTGTACTTCTTGAACTCATCCTCCAATCTCTTGAAACCTTATTCATCTATCCCTTCTGCGCCAGCTATTGCACTCCATCCTTGCTTCCGTCTAGACAAAATTTCATTGACATCACCAAATTGTGAAATAGGCCTAACGCTCTGGCACATCTGTTTTGCACATTTGATCATCCTTTGTTGGGGTCGGCATGCCTTTGCGCTTGGTGCTTCTGTGGTCTAAGGGACCACCATTCTTCCTGTTGATGTATATGTAACTTCGGAATGTATTTCATATATGTATGTTGTATGTACTCCTATAGAGATGGTATTATTCCTCTATACGGAAGTGTTGTCATTTATATTGTAAGTGTCGTAACTTATACTTGATGGGTTATTAGACCACCTTGTTGGGGTCGGCCCTGTATAAGTCATGTGGGTCGAAGGGTTATTAGACCACCCTATTGGGGGTCGGCCATGTGGGTCAAAGGGTTATTAGACCACCCTATTGGGGTTCGGCCCAGTCAGCATTATATTATGTGGTTAAGTTCGAGCCTACATGAGTTAGGTAAAAAGGCAAGTCAAGTCAAGTATAAATAGAGTGCGGGAGGCACTCTATTTGCTCATTCACTTCTCACACATGCACTCAAGGAGGAGTGGCGCACTTATGGAGGAGGAGGATCTGCTACTAGGTTATGGATATCTCTCTTGGTTGGTTGTATCATTGCTCTATCTATCTCTGAGGAAGTTATTGGGGTTTTTCACCTTTATGGTTTTCCCCAAGTAAATCTTTGTGTCTCTTGTGTGCTTGCATTATTGTCTCCATGATTGATATGCTGTAGATATGCTGTACATGTTGTTCTCTCAGTTAAGATCCTAGATCATATTGAAGTAAATTCTGAAAATTTAACATGGTATCAGAGCTAGCCTGAAAGAAGGCATGATATGGCATGTATGACACTTGTTGCACTTACGATGCTAGGGCTTGATATAGCAAAAACCAGTCATCGTAGAACTTTCGCTATAAATCCGTTTTGGAGAAGTTTTCGGATCTGAAATTGTTACAGGCCGAAGCTAAGATCTCCAGGTATCTTGTGTCCAAAGGACAACCTCTAATTCGTTGTACTTTGTGATTTATGATCTGTACAATATAGGGTTTCTGCCTCTTCCAGATCTGAGTCAAAATCAGGTGACCTTGGGAAAAAGGTCATAACTTGGGCTAGGAAGCTCCAAATGAAATTTCGTGAAAAGTGACAGGTAGTACACAGACTGTACTATCTCAGAAAACTTTTTCAGAGGCCTAAGTTGAACCAGTGACACGTGGCACTCCGTACAAGTGCGCTCTCTTGTATTATCCCATAAACAGGTCATGTTGCGACATTTGGCATAACTCTCTCTCAGAGAGTCCAATTGAGGTCAGACCTGTCAGGATGGAAAGGTAACAGGCCGAGATATCTCAGGAAACTTTTTCAGAGGCTGAAGTTAAAAAAGTGACACGTGGCACACCGTACAAGTTCGCTCTCCTGTTTTATCCCAAAACAGGTCACGTTGCGACGTTTGGCATAACTCTCTCTCAGAGAATCCAAATGAGGTCAGACCTATCAGGATGGAAAGATAACAGGTCAGGCTATCTCAAAAAAAATTTGCAGACCCTGTGGATCAAAAATTTCGGAGTTACACCAGAAACAATCAGGTACATATTTCTGTCAAAACAGAATTATTTTTTAGTACCTTCATTCATGGCTTCCAGAATTTAGGGATTTGGAGAAAGTTGGAATTTTTGTAATCGGAGACCACGGCTGAATGCTACTCATCAAAATAAAAATTTAGAGACCAAAATCAGAATTTTTTGTTGGGTAGAAGGCTGGGTTTGATCAAACCCTAGTTCAGGACTTTGATCAGAAAAGTGGAAAATTAGGGCTTCTGTAAAAATGGGAATTTTTGAAATCTGTGACCACGACTGGAAGCTCCTCAGAAAAATAGAAACTTAGAGCTTTGGATCAAACATTTTGATGGGGAAAAAGAGTGGGCTTCATCAAACCCCAGTTCAGGGTCACGTCCAGTGAATCCGGAAGTTTCAAAGGCAAAATTGAGGAGTGAAACTTTGCAGTTTTCAAATTCTGAATATACCAGTTTGATCAGTTCATCAAGGCGCATATTCCTATCCTATCGAAAGGTTGAAATTCAAAGTTTGAATTTTTGGGGTTTCTCTGACAAACCCATATCCAGCTCAAGGTCCAGTTCTTGCAAATCAAGTGGATTGGGTTAATCCTAGAAGAAGATGGATTGATCACCTACATAAGTGAAAGAAGTTCCTGTCTCAGAGGGAGATGAGGATAAGGCCTTACATAAGAAGATTACAAGCGATCTCGACAGGTATGACTCATCGAGGTATGTTTCGATATTTGTCCATGATTAAGTTTATGGTATGTTTGTCTTCATGTTATTACGGTTAGTACAATTTTGATTTTAGATTTGTTGTATCACCTTAACAAAATTATGAATGCATGATAGAAGATATTCATTGGTTAGGGTGTTGACACTTATGATTGTACTAATGCATTATGGTGTTGTATGAGGTTTATGTTGTCTACTAACATGAAAGGTACACCAAGAAAGACAGATCATGTTCTGGTCCAAGAACATATGATCATGATAACATGAGGACAAAGATTCATCCATTGTCATGGATCTCATAAAAGATCCATTTACGAGGTATGTATAACTTGGTTTTATAATGGTTAACCTATGAGATATACAGGTTACTAACACAAGTCATCGAAGAAGAACAAGAAGACATCATGTGAGTATGTTAGACATAATTAGCTAGCATGCTAATCCAGGTATGTTTTTCCTATATCAAGTTAGAATCTCACCTTGTGATAAGATCCTTTATTTAAGTATACTTGGCATGATTGATTATGATTATTCATTGAAGTTAATAATCATGGTTGTATGCATATTATGTTTCTTACCATAATTGATGATATGACTAACCAGAAGAATCATGAAGGTATAGGTTTGAATAATCACAGGTTTTATGCATTTTATATCTCTTATCTTGATTGATGATTCAAAGAACCTGAAGAGTCATAGGTTTGAGTAATTACAGGTTTAGACATGTTATGTTTATTATGATTTGACTAACCATAAGAATCCTACATAAACCTTGAATGCTAATGCTTATTATTTTTGTTTGAAATGATCATGACTATACATGCTTGAGATTATTGTGTTTTAATAGTATACTAATGAATGTATTATTTTATATGAGATCACAAGGATAACACATTCATGATACTAATAAGCATGCATAGGGACCAAGGATGAATATGAGATTCAAGAACAGGTAATCCAGGAAGCAAAGATCAAGAGGGAGTACACTCCAGTGGTTTATGCAAGGATGCAGATATTCAGAGGGAGTTGACCATCTCTCTACATCCCACAACAGAAAGGTGTAGAAGAAGCTACTTCAGATTAGGACTCCAGCAGCTCCTGCAAGGAAGCGAAGACTCAGAGGGAGTCCACCCAACGAACAAACAAAGATAAGTATTTGAATTGTCATTTCTTAAATAATACTGTTCAATAATGATGTTCCTGGAATTAGGTTGTGTATTATGCATATTAGAATAATTGCATTGATGAACAGTATACTCCTAATATGCATGGGTAAGTGGCCTATGGCACTGTACAACATTCCATTGCTACTTATCTAGAATGAAACCTCTTTGATGACATGTTGGGAGTTGTGCACACTCTTAACAATGTTCCGGTAGAGATTGGAAGGCATCTAGAAAGTTACGGAATATGGATAAATGTTGTATTGAAGCATTGGCTAAGATAATTGCATGACTGTATGGCATATTTCTTTATGTGTAAGAATTTGTTCTGAAAACTATGAGATGTTTTCTAATCATGCAATTTAACTTGTTGTGTAGGAAAGATCGTATGCCATCTCCTACAAAAGAAGAACTACAACATTTTGTTCCAGCAACAAAGATATCTATTGAAGATATTGAAGATATTGAAGTTCCCAGGATCTGGGATGAAGAAATGAAATACCATGATCCGTCGATCATGAAGAATGATGTTTGGGATGTAATCCCAAGACATGAAGGGAAGTTTGCTATGAATTCCAAATGGAACTATCAGATCAAGCATGTTGCAGATGACAGCATTAAGAAATATAAAAGTGATGAAATAGAAGATGCACCAGATGGATTTCAAGACAGCATGGTGTAGCCATATATGTGTGCAGAACTTGATATGGTAGGATAGACAGCTTTCTATCCATCTTGGGCTTTACCAAGAATAAAGCGGATTCCAACCTTTACTACAAGGTTGAGGAAGGCAATCCAGTGATACTATTTTTTATGCAGATAACCTGTTTGTTACAGGTAAAGATAGATTGATTGCCGACACACAGCGGAAGCTTTCTTCCAAGTTCGAGATGATGCACTATTTGTTTTTGGAATGGAGGTGTGGCAGAGTGATGGAATCTTCCTTGGACAAGGGAAGTATGCAGTAGAGATCCTGAAGAGGTTCGGGATGATGGACTGCAAGCTATGGCCACACCTATGGCATCGAATCTGAAGCTTCTATGTGATGCTTCATCTGAGCTGGTTGATGTCTCCATGTATCGTCAGCTGATTGGGTCCTTGATGTACCTAATGAACACGAGACCAGATATTTGCTTTGCTGTGAACACATTGAGCCAGTTCCTGACGGATCCAAGGAGTGTTCACCTGGTTGCTGTAAAGCATATTCTGAGGTACCTGAAGGGTACAGTGGATTATGGGCTCAGGTATGAGGTGAATCAAAAGTTTAACCTGCAGGGTTATGTTGATTCAGATTGGGCTGGCAGTGCTGCAGATAGGAAGAGCACATCTGGGTGCTGCTTCAGTATGGGATCAGGTGTGATCTCTTGGTTTAGCAGGAAGCAGTCCTGCGTAGCACTGAGTACAGCTGAGGCAGAGTATGTTGCAGCCTGTTCAGCTAGTTGTGAGGTAGTATGGCTACGGAAGCTACTGTCTGAGTTATTTGATCTCCATTGGAAGCTACTGGTATCTTCTGTGATAACCAGAGTTGTGTGAAGCTGTCCAAGAATCCAGTGTTTCATGACAGGTCGAAACACATAGAGATCAAATATCACTATATCAGGAATATGGTATAGAGAGGAGCTGTGAAGCTCCTGTATGTTGTGACGAACGAGCAGATTGCAGATGTGCTGACGAAGCCACTAGCCAGGGTGAAGTTCGAGTACTTCAGAGAGAGGATTGGCGTTCTTCAGATCGAGGACACTTTGAGGAAGAAGTGATGGACACATTTGCTGAAGCCATTCCAAGCATGTGGGAAGGAGGATCCTTAACATGGCTGTGGATGTAAGCGCTGGATGATGAGCATCAGGATGATGTTCTGGTTTCTGCCTGGATATGATCAGTTGGATCATTTATGTATGTACGCATCATGTTGGATGCTGGATATGATCGGTTGGATCATGTGTATGTATTTTGTATGAACGCATCATGTTGGATGCTGTTGGATACATTGTGTGGATTATGTATCTTTGTATGATCAGGTAGATCATGCATACTGATGGATACATTGTGTGGATCATGTATCTTTGTATGATCAGGTAGATCATGTATGCTGATGGATACATTGTGTGGATCATGTATCTTTGTATGATCAGGTGGATCATGTATGTTGATGGATACATTGTGTGGATCATGTATCTATGTATGTATCAGGTGGATACTTGGATGATCGTGGATGACAAGCTTCTCCAGATGACATGCAGCAGGATGTTGCAGTGATGATGATCAGGATGATCATGTGTACATCAGGATGATGTTTGATGAGTATCAGATGATACTTTGTGGCCGTGGATCAGGTTGTGCAGGAAAGCATGTAATTTGTGCCCTGGGAGATTTGCAGATGGTCTTTCGAGGTTTTGCCTATGGCATGTAATTCGGTGCCCTGGGACATCTGGCAAATGCTCTTGCGAGGTTTTGCTTGGGAGGACATGTAATTTGTGCCCTGGGAGATTTCAGGTCGGAGTTGTGTACCCGTAACATCCTGAGATGCTCTTGCGAGGTTTTGTCCTATGGCATGTAATTTGCTCCTGGGAGATCTGGACAGGATGAAAAAGGCCTCAGATGCTTCAGCCAGGTTTTGCCATGACCACATGTAATTTGCTCCTGGGAGATCTGGACAGGATGAAAAAGGCCTCAGATGCTTCAGCCAGGTTTTGTGGTGGACCACATGTAATTTGCTCCTGGGAGATCTGGACAGGATGAAAAAGGCCTCAGATGCTTCAGCCAGGTTTTGTGGTGAGATCACATGTAATGTGCTCCTGGGAGATCCGACAGGTAGAGCCGCGTGCTCGTAACAGCCTGGGATGCTTCAGCCAGGTTTTGTGATGGGTCACATGTAATGTGCTCCTGGGAGATCCTACAGGTAGAGCTGTGTGCTCGTAATAGCCTGGGATGCTGCAGCCAGGTTTTGTGACGCACGTAATAAGTCCTGAGGATTCCACAGTATGGCCAGTGATGATGAAGACCTGCAGGTGGTGGGCCTACATCCAGTATGAAAAAGGACTGGCTCTGTAGAACTTCCTATGACGAGTAGATTCAGAGATTGATTGAGATAGCAGCAGCAGTGACGATGATGATGACTCGATGACGATTATCCAGTGACGATGATCCAGAGAAGATGACTTGTGCTAGAAGAACTGTGCTGAGAAATACCTTCCTAGTTAAGAGGGAGTGTTGATGTATATGTAACTTCGGAATGTATTTCATATATGTATGTTGTATGTACTCCTATAGAGATGGTATTATTCCTCTATACGGAAGTGTCGTCATTTATATTGTAAGTGTCGTAACTTATACTTGATGGGTTATTAGACCACCTTGTTGGGGTCGGCCCTGTATAAGTCATGTGGGTCGAAGGGTTATTAGACCACCCTATTGGGGGTCGGCCATGTGGGTCAAAGGGTTATTAGACCACCCTATTGGGGGTCGGCCCAGTCAGCATTATATTATGTGGTTAAGTTCGAGCCTACATGAGTTAGGTAAAAAGGCAAGTCAAGTCAAGTATAAATAGAGTGCGGGAGGCACTCTATTTGCTCATTCACTTCTCACACATGCACTCAAGGAGGAGTGGCGCACTTATGGAGGAGGAGGATCTGCTACTAGGTTATGGATATCTCTCTTGGTTGGTTGTATCATTGCTCTATCTATCTCTGAGGAAGTTATTGGGGTTTTTCACCTTTATGGTTTTCCCCAAGTAAATCTTTGTGTCTCTTGTGTGCTTGCATTATTGTCTCCATGATTGATATGCTGTAGATATGCTGTACATGTTGTTCTCTCAGTTAAGATCCTAGATCATATTGAAGTAAATTCTGAAAATTTAACACTTCCAACAACTACAACTCACTTAGACATCTCGGGGGAGACTTCATATCTTTTCTTCCAGATTGTCTACGTGTCTTTATTTATCAGTTGCTTGTGATCACTTTTCGTCTTCACCCTTAGTAGACCTTGGGTGTTTCTGCTAGAAATGAAATGCACCATCACAACCCGCTAATCTCACTTCTTTACTCTGCAACTTCCTTACCCCTCTATCCTTACTTCTTGACTCTGCAACTTTCTTACCCCTCTATCCTCACTACAACATTCTTATAATTGCACATCTGACTCAATAACTCTTCATAATGCTATCTATTCACATGCTTGGAATTTTATGTCTTAACTCGCTTGGTTCCTGTCCATCATGGAATATTTGAGGAATGATTACCAAGTCATTCGTCGAATCTTTCCCTGATTTTCCAAATTCCTCCATCCAGTGTGTCATCATCCTCCTCCGTTGCCATTCGTTGATGCTTAAAGGATATAATTATGGTCTGATTTGTCTGCCACGTGCTAACTGTTAATTTTAGCCTAATTTAACTAGCAATATCACTGAAAGAAACACAATCACAAGATAGACAGAGATTTACCCTCGAAAACCCTCATGGGGTAGAAAACCCAACAAAGCTTTCCTCAATATAGATAATCAACCCAATACAATATGCAGTCCTCAACAATAGCTCCTTCTCCTCCTATGCAGACCTCTCTCTCACTAGTGCGCCAATCACAAGTGGATGAATGAATGAGATAAGTGATGAACATACCTCCTCTACTTATACTTGTTTTCCGACTGACTTTTTACCCTAATGGGGCCAACCTCTCCCAGAAGAGTCTAATAACCCCCAAAGAGTAAACTCAGGTCCGACCTCACATGGGATATCTAATAACCCTAGTTACCACACTCTCTC
Organism: Larix kaempferi; assembly: GCA_027924585.1. Classification (NCBI taxonomy): domain Eukaryota; kingdom Viridiplantae; phylum Streptophyta; class Pinopsida; order Pinales; family Pinaceae; genus Larix; species Larix kaempferi. Next base: position 13,422,824 of record BSBM01000036.1, read on the forward strand.
GGAGGAATAAACATCTCCGGATATACAATAGGGTCACCACAGAGGAATGTAGCATCTCCAGAATAATAAAATACAAATACAATATTCTTTGAAGTTACAATATTTTAACACTCCCCCTTAATGAGAAGGATATTATAACAACGTCTGCAGGAGCAAGGACTCATCAACTACATGGTACATGATACATCTATAAATCATTGGAAGCTTTCTTCATACATCATCATCAGTAACTCAAACAGCTACTGGAACATCAACATCTTCAGTACCGAGTCTTCATCTTCTGCAGCACTTGAACAACTACAACAATATCAACATCTGGATGCTCACGATCATCAACATCGTCATCACACAATCATCAGTATCATCATCACACGATCATCAACATCGTCATCACACGATCATCAGCATCGTCATCACATGATCATCAACATCGTCATCACACGATCATTAGCATCATCATCTACATCATCACGATCAACATCATCTGGATCATCTCGATCAATAGCATCTGGATCCTCTCGATCTACAACATTTGGATCATCTCAATCTACAACATCTGGATCATCTCAATCTACAACATCATCATAGCAACATAATATGCAATACACATGATCCAATTCCAGGATGATCAATCCTTATCAATTTTAGACAAGTCTCATGTCTATGGATGATGCAATCCAGATCTACTTCCAGGATGATCAATCCTTATCAATTTTAGACAATTCTCATGTCTATGGACGATGCAATCCATATCTACTTATAGGATGATCAATCCTTATCACTTTAGGACATGAGTCCAAGGACGATGCAATCCTATCACGTACATTTTGAACCAAATGTCCAGGGACGATGTAGTCCTATCATCAATTCTTGGAGACAGATGTCTACGGATCAATTCTGGGACTGAAGTCTGGGGATGATACAATCCCCTCATTCTCAGAGACATCTGTCTACAGATCAATTCTGGGACTGTCATCCGGGGATGATACAATCCCTACATTCTCAGAGACATCTGTCTACGAATCAATTCTGGGACCGTCGTCCGGGGAAGATACAATCCCCACATTCTTGGAGACATATGTCTACGGATCAATTATGGGACCGAAGTCCGGGGATGATACAATCCCCACATTCTCGGAGACGTCTGTCTACGGATCAATTCTAGGACCGAAGTCCGGGGATGATACAATCCCCACATTATCGGAGTCATTTGTCTACGGATCAATTCTGGGACCGAAGTTTGAGGATGATACAATCCCCACATTCTCGGAGACATCTGTCTACGGATCAATTCTGGGACCGAAGTCTGGGGATGAAACAATCCACACATTCTCAGAGACATCTGTCTACGAATCAATTCTGGGACTGAAGTCCGAGGATGACACAATCCCCACATTCTTGGATACATTTGTCTACGGATCAATTCTGGGAACGAAGTCTAGGGATGATACAATCCCCACATTCTTGGAGACATCTGTCTACGGATCAATTCTGGGACCGAAGTCCGGGGATGATACAATCCCCACATTTCAACTTAGACCCAATCTAAGGACCATTCATCGACCTCATCGTTGGTATCACCAATACAGGTATCCATATCATCGACCTCACTGTCGATGTAGGCAATCTCATCATCAGTGACCACATCACTCCCCCTTTCAAGGAGGGTCCTTCTGAACTACACCAAGCTTGTCTCGGAAATATTCAAACTTTAATCGAGACAGAGGTTTGGTCAATATATCGGCAACTTGTTTGTCAATGCTCACATACTCAAGCTTGATAGCTCCTTTCTCCACCTTATCCCATATATAAAAGTATCAGATCTCTATGTGTTTTGACTTATCATGGAATACTGGATTTTCTGTCATCTTGATACAACTCTGGTTGTCACACAGAATCTCAGTGGGTTCCATCTCTAAGTCAAATAAACCAGATAACAACTTCCGAAGCCATATTGCTTCACAAATAGTAGAGCAAGAAGCAATATATTCCGCTTCAGCTGTGCTGAGAGCCACACTGGACTGCATCCTGCTAAACCACGAGATCATGGAAGATCCTAGACAATAGCATCCTCCCGATGTGCTCTTCCTGTCTAACACACTTCCTACCCAATCAACATCTATGTAGCCATACAATCTGAAGCCATGATCTCCAAGATAACATAGACCAAATTCTATCGTACCCTTTAGGTACCTCATCACATGATTTGCAGCTATGAGGTGAACTCGTCTAGGTTCCACTAGATACTGACTAAAGGTATTCACGGCAAAGCATATGTCTGGTCTGGTATTTGTTAAATGCATCAATGACCCAATAATATGTCTGTGTAGAGTCATATCCACTAACTCTGATGAGTCATCTGCTAACAGTTTCAAGTTGGAATCCATGGGAGTGGCCATGGCCTTACATTCCAACATATAAAATATTTTCAAGATTTCCACAGCATACTTTCCCTGGTTGAGAAAGATTCCCTCTTGTCCTTTCCATACTTCTATACCTAAGAAGTAGTGCATCAATCCGATATCTTTCATCTCAAACTCTAAAAAGAGTTTCTTCTTGCATTCAATAATTTGTTTCTCATTTCCTGTCAGAAATAGATAATCCACATATAGCAGCAATATGACATGTTCATCATCCATAACCTTGAGATAAGGATTAGGATCAACTTTACTTTTGGTAAATCCTAAGCTTGTTAAGAAACTATCAATTCTTCCATACCAAACTCTGGGAGCTTGCTTCAACCCATACAAAGCCTTCTTTAATTTGCACACATGGGTTCTTCCATCTTCCACCTCAAATTCTTGAGGTTGTTCTATATACACTTCCTCCTCAATTACACCATTCAGGAAGGATGTCTTTACATCCATTTGGTGTAATTTCCACTTCATCATGGATGCAAGTGCCATCATAGTTCTAATGGAAGTGTACCTTGCAACTGGTGCAAATGTTTCTTCATAGTCAATTCCCTCTTTCTGAGAAAACCCTCTGGCTACAAACCTTTCCTTATATTTTTCAATGATGCCATTTGTAGCATGCTTTATATTGTATATCCATTTGGAGGATACCACACTCTTGTCCTTTGGCTTGGAAACTATATCCCAAACATCATTCTTCATTATTGACTGGTACTCCTTAGTCATTGCTTCTACCCACTCCTTCTTATGAACTGCTTCTTCATAACTAGTGGGTACTTGATCTACAAGATCACACATTAGGGCCACATAGTTTGAGAATGTCTTTGGTTTATTGCTCACCCTAGTGGAGCCTTCAGGAGCTCCATATTTTTCTGCTCCTAGTATAATGTCTCTTGCCCATTGTAGCGTCCCCTTCTCCATAGAACAACAGGGAATGAAACATTAACAACATACCGGGCTTTTGTAAATTTCGCCCCAATATTTTTGCACATAAATTCCTAACATTTTGAAACTTATGTATGCAGATTCAATTCAATATAAACGCAGCGGAATTTAAACATTACATAGGCACACAGTTTCATCATGCATTCAACATATAAACAACAGTCATTATTTAAAATGCTTGCAGGGCATAGAATTAACATCAAGAATACTTATCTCGAATTATAATGGTCCAAACGACTGGCTACGTGAGAGCAACGTTCCACCCAACCATAGATCTCTGTCCAGCCTGTATTCTTTCAGCTGAGAGATCACCCCCGAGCTGGGCTGTGTATCCACTAAGGAGGACTAGATGGCTCACTCACAGTCAGGGTTTCACTCAGATAGCCATGCTAAGCCAACACACGGTTGGGTTTCTCAAGCATGCAATAGGAGATGGAGGAGGATGCTAGCCCACTGAGCTCAATCCCAGAGCCACATACCCTTTAATCTAGACTCATCAATCCCATCCTCTATTCATACATCCACAATCGGATTACTCACAAATCTGTCACAAACAACCCAAATCCGTCACTGATTTTCTGGGCCATTAAAACTGGCTTTTCCCATGGCTTTTGGGGTATCTATTGCTCCCAAATTCGCCCCAAGGTTCCTACCAATGGATCCCCCATTGGATTTCCCTGTCCAATACCAAATCGGGATGTTTTTGGCTTCCCAAAACGTGGGTTCTCTCACAGTCGCGATTTTCGGTTTTCTCCCTCTCATGGGAGCTCGTTTTTGGGTGGAGAATGATGTCCCATACTTCCACAATGGAATGGGGATAAGGATGGAGCAACCCCCAATATGTAGAGTGACTTGTGGGACAAGTCAAAAGAGCCCATACCTTCCCATACGAATTTTAGGGCTGCCCATACCCCATCAAAGTCATGGGCTGAAATCTCAACCACTTCCTTACAATTGGCATTAATGTCACCTAAAGGAAGTCAATGGGTTCACATAATGACAAATGGCAACCTATGGGTCACTCCCATAGCCCCCTCACCACTCCCTAGTGGATACACGTGGCCCCTTCTCATTCGTTGCCTCCGTAGCCAGCTTTGGTATTTTATATTGTATGATGTCTAATTTACATCCTATTACAATTTCCATGGCTTAAGAGCACATGGTATCAAAATATCAAATACTTGCCCTTTAAATAAAATTCATCTTTCACTAGCGGGGCCTTGGCGTTGAGCTCCACGCTAGGAAAACATACATCACATGTACATATTATTTACATTAAAGGCTAATATATCCTAAGGGTCGAATTGGGGGTATTACATTCCCCTCCCCCTTAGAACAACACCGTCCTCGGTGTTCCAAGACCTAGGCATATATATACATTTTACATATATCCAAAACTTCAAAATCTTTGCAGATCTGCCCTGCATTCTATCCTTTACTTTGAAATTTCAGGACCAAGTCCTTTGATCTTCACGAGCTGCTCCTGCTGATTCGGATCTTCCAGCTCATCCATAAGTCTGAAAACTTTATGGCTGCTACCTTCTTGAGGCTCTCTTGTTGGGCGATTGCGGAGGCAATGATCCCCTCCACATTTCCAACACTTCACTGGTTGCTTCATCTTTACCTGCTCGATTTCCTTTGAGTCTTCCCACCTGGAGCGTCTCTTAATCGGACGATTGGATGAATTCTTCTTCATTGATCCACTTTTCTCTCCCATGCTGATTGCTTTCATAATGCTTTTTACCTCTTTCTGCAGACGAAGAGTGTCTTGCAAGACCTCGTGGTTCATCTCGTTCTGCTGCTTTTGCATCTTGAGCATCTCTCCAAGATTTTCTTGGGTCTTGGCAATTGTTTGAAGAAGACTTCCAACCAATTCTAATAGCCCTTGGTCTGCTGCCATGGTCAATGGAAACAACTGACCGCACTTTGCTCACTTAGAAACACTTGCCTGCACCAGCTGCAACCAATGGATTAAATTTCCACCTGTGAAATTCATCATTACAATTCTCGTTAGGCCAAGCATAACCCCAAACATTTAAAAATCAGTCAATGGTTTTTTTTTTCCCAGTTGTCATGGATAGTCCATGCTTTACTCATGGGACTTCCACACTTTTTATGCTTGCCCAACATACACATGAATTCCTTCATGTTCATCCATTCACAATTCATTAATTAGCATTCACAATTCACTAATTAAATAAACCCACTCTTACTTTCAATCATGCATGCATTCAACAATTTTCTAATTTTATAAATGCATCAATAAAAAGGAAAGAGAGGGAGCAGTAAGAGTTTCTCCTTTTAGTTTTGTTCCATTCTGGAACCCACACCACCACTGTGGTTTTCATGCTCCAGTCCTCTTTCACTTCACGCAAATGCTCGACTTGCCCTTCTTGGCTATGACACGTAGTGTCTATGGTCTATTCCAGATCTCTCAACCATGGAGTTCCTCCACTTGGTTGGTCTAACTCCTAGCTGCTAGGACTCACACAGTTCCACTAGCTCCATCTTTCATTACTGCTTATGCTGAGCCCTTTAGGGTGGTTACATGTCCACATGCATCCTTAATATGCTTCCATAGTCATTGCTTCCGACAATACCTACACTCAAACATTGAATTAATTCACATGTTTAGTTTATTTTCATAGGAAACCATAACCAAATCATATACACATGTATATTCATAAGCAAGAAATTACACAATAACCAAATACTTATCTGCACTCGATGTATTCATTTTATTCCATAGGGTCCTTCTTTGCTTTACAAGTCTTGGAATCGCCTATGGATTTGGGTGTTTGGCCAGCGCGCAGGCTGCCCCTCAACATCTAACAGTCTTGTATGTTTGTCCAGCACGCAGGCTGCTCCACAACATCAAATAACCTTGTATGTTTGGCCAGCACGCAGGCTGCTCCAAATCATCAACAATCTCGCATGTTTGGCCAACACGCAGGCTGCTCCAAACCATCAATGATCTCGCATGTTTGGCCAGCACGCAGGTTGCTCCAAATCATCAATGATCTCGCATGTTTGGTCAGCACGCAGGCTGCTCCAAATCATTAACCATCTCGCATGTTTGGCCAGCACGCAGGCTGCTCCAAATCATTAATAATCTCGCATGTTTGGCCAGCACGCAGGCTGCTCCAAATCATTAATAATCTCGCTCAACCAGCCACTTTCTGGATTTACCAAGCAACTTTTAGTTCTTTCAGGGTCCTTGCTTCCTGCATTAACCAAGGTTTCCAACAAAGAAACAATAATGCATCAGCTCACTGTTACAAGCTTTATGCTTGAAACCTTCATTATTTCAAATAAGAAATGAATGAAAATGAATACTTATCTGTACTGTGCATTTCCTCTCTGGTCCACAGGGTCCTTCTTTTACTTTATAAGCCTTGGGATCTTCCTGCGGACTAAGATGTTTGGCCAGCACGCAGGCTGTTCCAAATCATCAAATAATTAATGCCCTACCAGTACACCTTCACGCCGACTGGGTTTACCAAGCATTTGGTGGTGCCCAACCAGTCCCATACCTGGTTGGCCCTCTCCATTGCCGAGCCAGCACATACGTCTGGGTCATCGACCAATGGAAGGTAACTGCGCCACCGACCATTACAGGTCAAGGCTCCACTACTCTGCCTTAGGCTTGCATCAGCCTTTCACGGTATCGCAATCCCTCAATGCGCATAACAATTCTTCACCCACACAAGGGTGGCACTTCTTCTCTTATGTAAGCCGGCGGTTCCATTAAGGAATTCTTTAGGTGACTTTCTTAACAGCAGGCTATCATGGCCTCATGATACCCACTCACCCTACGCAAGGGTTACCACTGCTCATACAGTCTTCTTGAGTACTATTTTCTTCACTTTTCTCTTTAATGTGCAGCACTGAGTTTCATATGTATAATCTGTCAACACAAAATGGATAGCGAGCTCATTAGTATCGCTGCCCTAGAATTGTAAACATATTTCATAACATTCACTATCCAACCTTGAAACACCAGGAATGCGTCCATTCCCTTAAGGCGTAGTCAATGTTGGCATCCCTAACATAACTCAGCACCAGAAAGGCGTGCACTCCTTACTGATGTGAACTATGAAGGTCCTAATCATACTTCAAGCAGTCTTTCATGATGGAAATAAAATCAAAACATGTTCTGCATATTAACTCTAATAATTAGACATGCATGTATGTATGTATATATATCATTTAGGGTTTAGGGAACACTTATCCATTTTGCAGATGTTATTTCTCTTCTTTAATGAGGAATGGAGGCTCCTTCTCTGAGTTGACAGTCCCTCGGTTGGCCATCCCAATTCCTTTTGATGTTACATAACCTTCATATGTCTTACTGACATATTCTTCACCATCCCACTCATATTGTTTACCAATCATGTAGTGCGGATGAAACATTAATAATGTCATATGGCATTCCACCTGGAACCCATTTTCAAATCATGGAATCCCTTCCCATGAAGTTTGGCTTCTGCAGGACCTCTTTCATGGTCTTACTGCAATGTGTCTTCCTGGCACACTTATTAAATAGCCAAACAGTTAGGAACATTTAACACTATAATTCAAATCCGATTGTTCCATAACCAATCCATGGCACTAATAATTAAATTCAGTATGCATTTGCAACTCTGTCTACTACAGAAATTGGTTTTCTTATCCATGAGGCTATCCTCATATTGTTTGGCTCCTGTAAGTGACACCACTCTACCCATTATGGTCTTATGCCTGCTGCCATACATGAGCATCCACTTACAGCATGTCCTCCTGACACATTTTCATATAAGCCAAACAATCATTAGTAAAATTTCAAATCCGAAACATTTACAATTCTGATATTTACAACTGTTCTTACTAACAGAACTTAGAGCTCTCAACCATGAGAACCTTCTCATAACCTTTGGATTCCACATGTGGTAGATCCCGGTCTCTACTATGGAATTATCCTCACAGCCATATGTAAGACCTTCCTACCGGAAACTGAAACTTCAATCAGCCAAAACGTTGTGAGTATCTACGCACATAATCATTCATTGCCACAACAGTCACTGAAGTGATCTCAGAATTATAACACTCAATAATTCAAACACCTTGAGCTGTTAACATTTGAAATGCAACGAAATATATATATACACTTCTATATATGCATCCTTATCACAATATAATTTCAAGACATAGTCACCAATAAATATATCATTCATACAATTCTGTCCTTCCACAAAGTATTCTAGCAGCCCATCAACCATGATTGGGCTCTTCATGCACTTACTATTTTGCATTCATAACAACTTATGAAATGATCCTAGAATTATCATCAATTCATCATTTCATTCATTATTTATTTTTCAATAACATATGCATCATCCCTATGCATTCATACAATGCATCACAAGATTTATAAAATCTCTTAATGCACATCTACTCAATGCTACCTTGCATTGTTTCATGAGTACTATGCATTCAAGCATATTATGATCGAGACATGACTATCTCATATAACTTGCATTATCATAATCAGGACCACCAGTCCTCACTTGCTTTGGTTTTTAAGCACATAACCAATATACACATGGCATGATATAAATTCATATAAATGCATTGATATTTCTAAGCAGTCATAGGGTGTAAGGATCATTTCCTTCACTTACCCACACCTCACCAAGCTTGGTAGGTTAACAGTCCCAATCGGTATTCAATATCACATGCCAACTAACTCAACATAATTCAAACATAGTTGAAGAGATCTTACCAAATCCTCTTTCAACATTCATGCAATTTGGCACCAATAATCATTACCTGCATGGTTACCATTAACATCGCCTGATGTTACCTGATCCGTTGGCCTCTTACCAAGGCTGCTCGGTCCTTTTGCCAACTTTATGATCATAGATTTGTTGCACCATCCTTTCTGCATAAGGTTGCTGGCTTCATGCAACAACATCCCCAACATGTTTAGCCATGCTCTTTGTTATCTTTGGTCCTACAACCAATACCAACATCAATAGTGATTATCAACCACAATATTCTCTATTAGCGGTTCATTGCATATGCAGACTTCATTCTTTTACCAATATGCAATATCTCATTCATGCACAAGCATTTCCATATGCACTATGCAATGTTTGTTAAGATGTCATCTAGTGCATATACATCTATGTAATCCCTTACATTTTTAACATTTTTATGCCATATGACAATTTCATAATTATAAGTATGATAACAAACAGGGGTTTAAGGAATTATTCCCTTTTCGATCCCTCCTCGTATCATGGAATTTCTCTTCCATATCATGCAATTGTAGAAATTGCCCACATTGACAACAAAATTTGTTTGTCAAAACAGCCGCTGGCACTCTTCTGCACTAAATAACTATGATATCTGTAGACCTCATTCAAACTCTGGTCATGCATCATTGTTCCCTGCTGGACAAGCTTTCCAATGCCTGTCTTCATGCTCCATTCTGACATCAGGTGCGGAAACTGCACCCCTTCAAAAATGACAACTTTCACTTCAGTTTTGCACATTTTACGCAGTTGCATTTTGGTCCCGAATGCTAACTTCAGCCACCTATGGAAGAAAATCTATGAGGAATCACAAAAACTTATCTATCGGGTGAAGTTAGTCCATATAACAAGGAACACTCAGCAATTCACGGATTTCAATTCCGATGCACCATTCATCTTCTATGAATTTCTGGATTTCACTACTTCTCACTTTTCACATTTTCCCAAAATTCCAAATTTTGGGCCAAAAACGGCTATCTCCTAAACGGTGCATTTCTGGAAAATCTTCGTCTAACGGAAGCTGTCCGTTTTAATGAGAATATGAAATGTCTAGTTCAGTAAAATTTCTGATTCCCACATCTAGGGTCACTTTTACTGCCCACAAGCTTTTCAAAATCCCGAAAAAGTGCCCGGAACAGTGCTTTTTGGCCTTCTTGCTCACCCCGACTCCACATCCTTTGGAGTTTGGCTCCAAAATTCTGAACTTAACATCGTTCCTGCTTCATGACTGCCTCGTATCAATTTCAGCTTAAACAGGCCTTCTGTCAAGCCTCGGGACTCTGTCCTTTAAAAGCCACTATTCCCCATTTTCCGTCAAATCGGAGTGTAATGGGCTAGGGGTCTTCACTGGTCCTTTCATGGCCTTCGTCAATGGCCTCCGAGCCCCACATGAATCATCGCATTCTGAGTCCGGATGGTTCGGGCGCGCGGGCCGGTTCTCCAAACGCTTCCGCAATGCGGAGCAGTTCGACGAACGCTTCCGCAATTGCGGAGCAGTTCGGCGAACGCTTCCGCAATTGCGGAGCAGTTCGGCGAATGCTTCCGCAATGGCAGAGAGATTCGCTGAACTCTCCCGCACTGCGGAGCCATTCGGCGAATGCTCCCGCAACTGCGGAGCCATTCGGCGAAGGCTTCCGTTGCGGAGCCATTCGACGAATGCTCCCGCAATTGCGGAGCCATTCGGCGAAGGCTTCCGCCGTTTCGGAAGACTTTCCCGAATCCTCCCGCGATTTCGGAGCCCTTCGCGGAATCCTTCCACCGTTTCGGAAGACTTTCTCGAACTCTTCCGCAATTGCGGAACCGTTCGCGGAATCTTTCCGCAGTTTCGGAAGACTTTCCCGAACTCTTCCCCAGTTGCGGAACCGTTCACGGAATCCTTCCGCAATTTCGGAAGACTTTCCCGAACTCCTTCCGAAACAAACTTTAAACAAAATTTTCGAAAACACTTAGAAAAATTTTCTTCTTTTTCGGAGCATTTTGCCAAATTTTTCCGCGTTGCGGGACAACTCGCGGAATCCTTCCGCAAATTTCGGAAGAGAATTCCTTCCGAAAATTTCGGAAGAGAATTCCTTCCACAAATTTCGGGGCGACTTCCCGAATTCCTCCGCGTTGCGGAAAACTTCACGGAATGCTTCCACAGTTTCGGGGCAATTCACCGAATGCTTCCGCAGTTGCGGAAGACATTCGAGAATTCTCCCCGAAACAGTCTTAAACGAATTTTTTCGAAAACACTTAGGAAATTTAACAAACAGAAATCATTTTGCAACAACATAGTATTCCAAGAAAAGAACATTGCACTTCTTTAAGCATGAAACAACGATCAAAACAGCATAAGATGGCATAGGTTTCCCATGTTCCATCTCTATTTCATAGAATGCATTCAATGCAATCAAATGCAAGCAATTTGCAAAAATCCCCAACAGTGATGCGATCTTAAGGTTTCTCTAATGCATTTTTGTTTCAAATACAAAATGCATGAACACACAATATGCATTTCAGTTCCAAATATAAAATGCACACACACAATGACTTGTATTTCTGTGAAGGGCCCAACAGCCGTAGGGTTGAACCTAGAGTTCAGATACCACTCTGTAGCGTCCCCTTCTCCATAGAACAACAGGGAAGGAAACATTAACAACATACCGGGCTTTTGTAAATTTCGCCCCAATATTTTTGCACATAAATTCCTAACATTTTGAAACTTATGTATGCAGATTCAATTCAATATAAACGCAGCGGAATTTAAACATTACATAGGCACACAGTTTCATCATGCATTCAACATATAAACAGCAGTCATTATTTAAAATGCTTGCAGGGCATAGAATTAACATCAAGAATACTTATCTCGAATTATAATGGTCCAAACGACTGGCTACGTGAGAGCAACGTTCCACCCAACCATAGATCTCTGTCCAGCCTGTATTCTTTCAGCTGAGAGATCACCCCCGAGTTGGGCTGTGTATCCACTAAGGAGGACTAGATGGCTCACTCACAGTCAGGGTTTCACTCAGATAGCCATGCTAAGCCAACACACGGTTGGGTTTCTCAAGCATGCAATAGGAGATGGAGGAGGATGCTAGCCCACTGAGCTCAATCCCAGAGCCACATACCCTTTAAGCTAGACTCAGCAATCCCATCCTCTATTCATACATCTACAATCGGATTACTCACAAATCTGTCACAAACAACCCAAATCCGTCACTGATTTTCTGGGCCATTAAAACTGGCTTTTCCCATGGCTTTTGGGGTAGCTATTGCTCCCAAATTCGCTCCAAGGTTCCTACCAATGGATCCCCCATTGGATTTCCCTGTCCAATACCAAATCGGGACGTTTTTGGCTTCCCAAAACGTGGGTTCTCTCACAGTCGCGATTTTCGGTTTTCTCCCTCTCATGGGAGCTCGTTTTTGGGTGGAGAATGATGTCCCATACTTCCACAATGGAATGGGGATAATGATGGAGCAACCCCCAAGATGTAGAGTGACTTGTGGGACAAGTCAAAAGAGCCCATACCTTCCCATACGAATTTCAAGGCTGCCCATACCCCATCAAAGTCATGGGCTGAAATCTCAACCACTTCCTTACAATTGGCATTAATGTCACCTAAAGGAAGTCAATGGGTTCACATAATGACAAATGGAAACCTATGGGTCACTCCCATAGCCCCCTCACCACTCCCTAGTGGATACACGTGGCCCCTTCTCATTCGTTGCCTCCGTAGCCAGCTTTGGTATTTTATATTGTATGATGTCTAATTTACATCCTATTACAATTTCCATGGCTTAAGAGCACATGGTATCAAAATATCAAATACTTGCCCTTTAAATAAAATTCGGCTTTCACTAGCGGGGCCTTGGCCTTGAGCTCCACGCTAGGAAAACATACATCACATGTACATATTATTTACATTAAAGGCTAATATATCCTAAGGGTCGAATTGGGGGTATTACACCCATGGTGGCTTTCTCTTCCTTGAAATTTCTATGATAGGGGGTTCTTGTGGTTCCATCATGTCATGGTCTTCAGGAGTTGTCTCTTCAGGGGTGGGTGCAGCTTCTATAATTATGGAAGGTGCCTCTTCCTCATACACTTATTCATGTTGGCACTTCCTAGATGTATTGAGAGTTTCCTCTTCATCAAATGTCACATCCCTACTTATTTCCATATGATGGAATCATGGGATGTATATATTCTGAATGCTTTGGATGCTTCACAATATCCAACAAATATTCCTTTCTTCCCAGAAGGATCTAGCTTGGTCCTCTTTTCTTTTGGAATGTGAATGTATATTGGGAATCCAAATATCTTGAGGTGACTTACCTCAGGTTTCTTTCCTGTGAACACTTCTTCCGGGGTCTTGAAATCAAGAACACTATGGGATAGTCTATTTTGCACATAGACTGCTGTCCTGGCTACTTCAGCCCATAAATACATGGGTAGGTCTTGATCATGTATCATTGTCTTTACTTCCTCCATAATGGTTCTATTCTTTCTTTCCGCAACACCATTCTGTTGGGGATTGTAGGGAGTGGTTAGTTCCCTATTGATTCAAGCTTCCTTACAAAAGACTTCAAAATATTTTGAAGTATATTCTCCACCATTATCTGTCCTGAGTATCTTAATATTCTTTTTTGAATGGTTTTCTATCAAGGCTTTGAATTCCTTGAACTTTCCAAAAACTTCATCTTTTCCCTTCAGAAAATAGATCCAAGTCTTCCTTGAGTAGACATCAATGAATGTAGGGTAGTATTCATATCCACTCAAGGATGTGGATGGAATTGGTCTAGATACATTTGGGTGTATCAATTCCAATGTACTCTTAGTCTTTGCATCACTCTTTGGAAATGGGTTCTTGACATTCTTCCCTTTTGCACATCCTTTGCAAGTGTTATCATGGTCAATCTTTAAGTTTGGTAGTCCTATGACTACCTTGCTTACATGAGGTAGTGCTTTGTAGTTAATGTGAGCAAGCCTTCTATGCCATAACTCACTTGGGCTAGTGGCTTCATGAACAAGAGTAGCTTCTGGATGGCCCTTGAGTTTGTATTGACCTCCTTCCTCTTCACCAATAACAATTGCATCCTTAATTGATTTTCCTTTGGACCACATGAGTACTTGTCCATCTATGAATGCAACCCTATAGCCTTTCTTATCTAGTGCTGAGATAGAAAGTAAGTTCTTCTTCAAACCAGGTACATATAAGATTTCCTTCATTTTCAATGGAGTTCCAGAATCAAGTTTGTAATTTGCTTCACCAATTCCTTTGATAGGATATTGATAGTCATCTCCTAGAGATACCTTTTGTGGAGATGTCTTCTCTTCAAGTTTTGATAGAGTCTTCTTTTGTCCTGTCATGTGCTTTGAAGCACCACTATCAATGAGCCATGTATATTCTCCAGGTGATACTGCCTTAGAGAGAGCAGAGAATAGAACATACTCTTCTGCATATTCTTCTTCTACTTTAGCTCTTTTCTTTCTAGGATTTTCTTTCTCTTCTTCTTCACTATCATTTTCTGCAAGATGTGCATGATGCCTTTTGTGAATAAACTTCTTCTTGTTCTTTTGTGAAGTACAATTTCTAGAAAAGTGTCCTAGTTTGAGACAATTGAAACATTGAATTGTGGAGAGATCTTTTTCTGAGTTTGCTCTTCCTCTCCTTCTAAAATTACTAGGAGGTTGAGACTCCTTGTGATCATTCTTCTTGAAGTTGAAGTGACTCCTTCTTTTTATGGTGTGTGTAGCCAAAGCTTGGCCATCCTCTTTGAGAATAGCTTCTCTATTGGCTACCCTAGCCTCTTCTTGAACACAATCCTCCCAAACCACATCAAACTTCATACTTTCTTTTCTGGCACACATAGTTCGAATGAATGACTCCCAAGGTCTAGTAAAACCATTTAGAGCGGTCATGACAAGTTCATCTTCATCAAGGGTATCTCCAATGGCATCTAGTTGTTCTTTGATTTGGGAAAACCTTGAGAAATAGTCTTGAATAGATTCTCCTTTATTCATCTTGGTGCTCTTCAATTGAGTTCTCAGGTTCATCTTCCTATTGATGTTCTTTCCCTCATACATTCTGGAAAGAGCATCATACATTTCCTTTGGGGTCTTCTTGGAAGACACTTGGGGAATCAAGTGGTCTTTGATAGAATCATCAATGATTCTCTTTGACCTAATCAGGTCCTTCCTATGATTTTCTTTGGCTTCATCTTCCACAGGTTCTACAACCTCATCTTTGATATATTGGACAAGATCATTCTCTTCAAGAATGAGACCAATTCTGTATTTCCATGCCCGGATATTTTCTATACCCTCTAGCTTGTCTTCAAGCGTAGTGCTTGGAGCCATCTTATCTAGGAGGTCACATAGATTGAAGTTTCAAAAGATAGAATAGTACTTACCGGGAGATGATCTTGATTGAATTGAGAATTCTGGTGTGATCAACTTCTGGAAACTTCAATTTTACACTAGGGAAATTTTTAGGGGCGAAATTTAGCCAATTGGCTATTTTTTGGACCTTTTTTCAAAAAATAAATTAGCTATTTGGTCATTTTTGGCCTCTATTATCGCCTATATTTACATAAAATATGTTTCTTAGCATAATATTCACCAAAATTTACAAGTTTCAGTAGTAAATCGTATGTTTCATATTTAATATTCGCCTACCAATCTATATATATGTTTTTTCAATCCAAAATAATCGCCTAGAATACTATACTTAGATATACTTTTATAATCCTTAAAAAATACCCTGTTTTACACCTTCCGGATATGCAACAGAATTTCTGGTTTTCTGGTGCACAGGTTCGTAGCTTTTCTGGTTCTCTGGTTTTCTACACTTTTGGTCAAACTAGGGTTTGACTTTCTCGGAGTTCTACCCAACCAAAAATCTTGATCCAGGGCTCAAAACATCGATTTTGAGGAGGGCTATCCAGCCATGCAATCATAATCCAAAAATTTCAACTTTTGCAGAGACCCTAATTTTCACTGGAGGAGGAGAGAGAGGTATTTTCACCTTGTGAAATATGTTCTTTTCAGGCTAGCTCTGATTCCATGTTAAGTTTAGCCTAATTTAACTAGAAAGATCACTCAAAAAAACACAATCACAATATAGACAAAGATTTACCCTTGGAAACCCTCATGGGGTAGAAAACCCAACAAAGCTTTCCTCAATATAGATATTCAACCCAATACAAGATGTAGTCCTCAACAAGAGCTCCTTCTCCTCCTATGCAGACCTCTCTCTCATTAGTGCGCCAATCACAAGTGGATGAATGAATGAGATAAGTGAGGAACATAGATCCTCTACTTATACTTGTTTTCCGACTGAATTTTTACCCTAATGGGGCCGACCTCTCCTAGAAGAGTCTAATAACCCCCAAATAGTAAACTCAAGGCCGATCTCATATGGGAGATCTAATAACCCTAGTTACCACACTCTCTCGGAGGAATAAACATCTCCAAATATACAATAGGGCCACCACGGAGGAATGTACCATCTCCGGAATAATAAAATACAAATATAATATTCTTTGAAGTTACAATATTTCAACACTAACCGTCTAGAAACTTCAAATTCCGGCGCTTACTCTTTCCTCTGTAATCGACAGATATTCAATTATATATATATATATATTTTATCTTTGTCATGCTATCCCGATAGGGCCGTATCCATCTCCGCTTCGTTGACTCTTCGCTCTATTTCGTCTTTAGGGTGCTTCTTGTACCTAGGATTCACTCAGTAAGGTCGTTGCTTCACTGGTTTCGCATCAGGATTCAATGGGATCTTCATTTCGCCTAGTTCCCTGGAAATGCCTTTCATTTCCGAAAATTTTGTTGGGAATAGATCTATGACTTTTGCGATTGCCACATCATCCCAATAATATCCTATGCTTTCTAACTTGGGGTCTGCTTCAGACCTGATATTAACCTTTTTGAGGCACAACGGCTGCTGAAATTTGTCGCAGGGTATATATGGTGCTTCGACATCCCAACTTCCTTCCGACTCTGGTATGTAAACATCCTGAGGGTCATCCTTGTCATCCGGTCCTCTCGTCACATTGTAACATTCCAACAACATCTCTAGCATCGCAATCCATTGTAATCCCATTGGTTTCTCCATCGGGACTGCTTCAAGAACCTTCTCCCGTATCACCTGCAGTGCACTATGGATGAAGGGGTTTTCATTCTAGAAGCTTAAATTCTGCCTAAAGTTGATAGTTAGATCCTCCCATGCAGTCGTTCTATGGCGTAGTTCTGCAGCGATGTACCAATTCCGCGGTACCTCATCCAATGTATGGATGAATGCATGGATCCATTATTTTTGTGGTCTCACTCCCCATGCGCTTTGACATTCCTCCAAATGCTCCCTTGGGTCACTCCTTCTGCTCTATTTCCTTCCGCAGTACCCTTCATTTTCGTCGAACCTAATCTCCATCAGTTGTCAACATAGCGGCCAACTCATTATTGTCTACTTGTGCATTTCCCACCATCGCGCTGGCGTGACCTTTAATGCTTCCTCTAATGCCAAAAACCTTTGCGGTTCTGCTACTCTTTCTTCAAATTCGATGATGAATTTAGTCAAGTTGGGAAATACCTTGTATGTTGGTAGTTCGCAGGATTCTACCGCCACCCATCTCAGCAACTGGGTGATGCGTGCACATCTCCTGAATGATACTTCATGTAGTTGATTCTTCCAATTCTCCAGTGCTTCATCAGAATCTGACGATGCCGAGCTAACACTCCGCCACTGCAGTTCTTTGTCGACGGTGGGATTAATATAGTCCTCTGATATGTTGTACACATTGTCCCATCCTTCTGTGAATTCCTCCTGCATTGGCTCGACATACCGCTATTCTTCTGCTGGATCCAGGGGTGCGAATACCCTCATGTCGCGATTCTCAAATGACATTTTTTATTTCCGGAAGTTGATCACAACTTGGTTCTCCATAGCCCAATCAATCCCCAAAAACAACGAATAGGGGCTCGTGTTATCAACTATTTCTATCACATTGAAATCTGCATAGTTTTTGAGTCCCTCTATCTTGACTGGGATGTGACATAATCATTCGATGGGCGTGACCTTGCTCTGGTTCGCCAATCGAATCTCTATTGGGGACCATACCAGCTGTGGCTTCCCCATTGTCTCCCACGTCTGTTTTTTCAAGATATTCACATCCGACCCCAAATCCAGAATAATGGAGTCGACATCGAATACACCAATCTACGCATTCATCCTCATTTCCCTTCCTGTCTTCTTACTATGCAGTCAATTCACTATTTGAATCTGTCGTCCATCCTCCTTTCAGTGTAATAGGCTAGTTATCTCTGCTAGCGCATCCTGGTCTTTCACCAATTCCAAGAAACTTTCTAAGAAGTCCGTCAAGGTGTTGATATTCTTCTATGAGTTCATCATGTCGAATGTTAGTGACATCTCATAAGTGGGTTCTTTTTGGCCCATCGGTGGCTACCTCATCCGTATCATTGTCTCTTGCGCTTCCAAAAAGATCTCCTTTTCCACTTCCACATCGAATCAGACCTGTTTTCTTGCTGTCGTTCGGATACTCGACTGTGGCCTGTCTTCTCCTGTGGCAGCCCCTCCTCTGGTCACTACTATGACGTTCACTAGTCGAATTCTTATTTTTGCAGAAATCTTCTGTACTTTTGGAGGTGGATTTTGACCCTGGTTTCGATTTAGTTGAGGTTGAGGTGGATTATTTTGCCACTTCTTAATCAACTGGGGACAGTATTCAACACTGTGGTTCGGTGCGCTGCAATAAGTACACTACGGAATTGGGCTCAAACAATCTCTTTGATAGTGTCCGACTTGACCATAATTGTAGCATACAACTGGCCCTCAAACTCATCCAAAAGTTCCTCCCCAACCAACACCTCCACCTCGACCTCCGTGGAATCCTCCTCGCGGTTGACCATCTGGATGTTGTTTGTACTGCATAGTCTGATACTGCAGTTGGCTGTATTGTGACGAGGGTTGACTGTACACCGGATGTGGCTAGCTATAATGGAGTTGCGACTGATTATACTGCTGATTGCA